>JBAIAC010000028.1:37890000-39202142 GCA_037349315.1 Chelydra serpentina | reverse complement strand
CAGTATGGAATTGGAGCCCTTTTCAGCGAGGTCGGCAGTTCAATAACCAGATGTTAGACAGAATGCCAGTTCTGCAACATATCCCCTTAGATAAGGACCAGTCGGAAAGCAGAAAACGTGATGTGGCTGACGGGTGGAGGCTCTGGAAATGGAGAATTAAGAGGTAAGAATCAACTCTGCTTCTTCGCAGAAGAGGAGAACTTTGACATGAACTTTCGTTCCAGATCTGGCACTTATTTAGGGGGAAATGTTCAAAAAGCACCCAAGTCCCATTGACTTCCAATGAGACTGAGGCTCCTAAGTGACTTAGGCACGTTTGAAAACAGGATTTAGGCTCCTAGCCACCCGGGTGCTTTGAAAACACAACCCCACTCCAGAGAATTTCTGGTCATGCCCTTGTGGATGAGTTTGGCCCATGGAGTCTGTTGGTCTGTGGGTGCGTGGAAGATATTTGTACCTCACCCCCAGTGACATTGGAAAGAGTTGCAAAAATAATTCCTGAGTAAACTAATAGGAGAGTGGGACGCTAGCTATACACAAGCAGACAAAGGTATAACACCATCTACTGGCTGGACAAGTTCAGACTGGAAGCAATACGTTTTAAAGAGTGAGGGGAGTTAACTATTGGAACAACCTACCAAAGGTCCTGGTGGCTTCTCCACCACTGACCGTTTTAAAGATTGGAGGCTTTTCTAAAAGCTCCGCTCTGGGAATTGCTTTGAGGATGGTCTCTGGCCTGTGCCGTACAGAAGTGCAGACCAGATGATCACAACAATCCCTTCTGGCCTTGGAATCTATGAATCTTTCTGCTAGGCCAGGCTTTCTGGGACAGTTGGCTGTGACTTGGTGATCTGTAGCTAGGATGTTATTTGGATGTATTCTCGAAGGAAGCCCTGCTTCACTTACTCACGTCTAGCTGATTTTATCTCCCTGTAGATTTGTGTGTTGCTGTAATAACGCAGTTGCCGCTCGGTGAAAGGAGGGGGGCGGTTGCTTAGAAAAACAATTTTCTTCCTTCTTACAGTAGCTTTTGCAGAAGCTGTAAGTGTAACACCTAGGAACTGGGTCAGCCATGAGTTCATAACTTTTAAAGAAAGAAAAACAAACCCAACAAAGATGATCTTCTGCTTATTAAATCTGTAAGCTTTGGGGCGGGGAATGGGTCTGTGTGTTTATGTGTGTGTGAGACAAAGACCAGAACAATGAGGCCCAGATCCAGCTTGGTGCCTCTGTGCTCTATTGTTAAAGACGTGTAACAATAAACAGTGGATTCAGACCAGGTTGCTAGTAACCAAACATAACCCGCTGCTGGCTATTCAGTAGCTTTATTGCACTATTATTTATATTACACAGTGCTGGAGGCTGACAAAGACTTGGTGGTCTCAATGCAGTTCTTACTGGATAAAAAGTACTCTCATAATTCATACCATTTGCACCTTTCTTGGGAATCTTTAGCAACAAGAGCCAAGATTGAAAGGGCATGACCATGACACTCGACACGAGAGTTTGCCCATTCAAAGTCAGGATAGCGACACATTCACAGGGCAGCAGGGGAGACTGCGTAACTCACAGCCCAATCTGGCCCCTGCCACCAGCATGACGTTCACCACGAAAATCAAGTTAGTTTTCTGACTTCCTCTCAATGGCTAGCGCAGTGCAGAGAGCCGACTGAGCAGGAAGGGGGTAGTACCGCAGAGTCAGTGATCAGAACGTTTAGAGGGTAATTTGAAGGAGTTTCAGAGACTATTTCTGACAACGGCGAGATGTTTTTGTTAAAAAGAAAAATCCATGAGAAACATTCCAAAATCATTGTTAACACACACACACACACAAAAACACCACAGGGAAGAATTCAACAATCTTTCTAAGGTTATAATGTGGTGTTTTAGAACCTTGGCAGATACAGGATTCAAGGACTGGTTTGGGGGATCTATTATCATAACAAGGTTTCAGAAAAGATGGTTTTGCTTAACAGCATGTCTGTACAAAGGAAAAACAGGATCAGCATGCTACAGAAGAGACTGTCAACAAGTATTACGATCACATTGCAGATCGGGATTACTAGCCAGGCGCTACGGAATACAGAGAAAGGTACAGTAGGTATCATTTTACCAAGTGATACATTACATCAGAGTCTCATCGTTGAAAAATGATGTCACCCACCATACTGCCCGACTACTTGGCGAGGCAAGAAACAGCATACAGAACATTTCAGTCGAGACAAAAGCCCAGGACAATCCCCTGCTTTGGTACACACCATCATTATTCGACAGCCGGCAGGTTCCAACACACAGTGTCCAACCCAAGAGGACGGTCCATGGCCAGCCTCCAAACCCCCGGAGCCAAAAGGAGCACTCGGAGGAGGAGGAGCAGAGGGAGAACTGGATTGCCCACTGGTGGCCTGAAGGCGTAGGCATGCCCTTCACACGGGGTTTGTTTCAGTGTCAGTCCCAGGTCAGAGAGAGCAGGGCAGCAAGAGAGAAAGAACAAATCTGTTTAAAAGGTACGGCTGAACATGGCAGGTTCCCCGCCCCCCGCCGAAGCCAACAGGAGCTCTGCTGAAAAGTGGACTAGATTGTGGTTTGCCCTTATGTGGCTTGGGGCGGGGCGGGGGAAGGGAATAAGAACTCCCTTCCCATCACCCCCATTGCAAAGCCCAAGTAAGGGCCGGACAAAACTGCAGGCCCTGCGACCCAACCGCTCTCTCCTGGGAGCAGCGCAGCAGAGGGGGGGCAGGGAAGGGTGGAGGGTAGTCACTGCACCTTTTAAAAAGGCCGTAGCAAATTAACCCCTCAGTTCAACCACGGAGCTCTGGCTGTCACTGGTCCTGAGATACAACATGGGTCCCAGTGCTCTCCCTGTGGCCAGGGGCTTTGTGCAGCCCTTCCTATGGGGCCAGTATCGGTGCTTAGATCCGCTCCTGCACGTCAAAACCCAGGGCTGGGGACCCCTCAGCCCCTCACAATGCTCCGCTGACTTGGGGTGGGCTCTGAGCAGCCACCGGGGCCTGTCCGTGCGGAGTAACATGCAGGATCAGGGCCTCTGTAAGAGCGGCCTTGGAAACTGGGGAGAATCGCGCTCTGGAGTGAGCCTTCGGGGTACGGTTTAAAAAAACAAGCAAGCAGGAGGAGGGTGAATGGAAAAAGGTAACCCTGTTTCCTGTTCCTAGAACTATCTGAGCTTCTTACACAGCTGGGAGAAATAAAGGCCAAACAGTATTTGATGTGTGTTTAAGGCAGAGCCCAGCATCCTTGCTTCCTCCCCAGGCCAGTCCGTAGCCAGACTGCCCAGACGTCTCTCATTGAGGAGACGCTGTTCTTAGACGTCAGCCTAGCTGAGACACGCTCACACCTTGTCTATGCCGGTGGCGGCGCGTAGGGTAGATGTAGTCACACACAGGCAGGGTCCACATTCACTGCGGTGGGCAGCTACACGCGGCCCTGAAAGGCTTCGGCAGTGAGGAGACAGCGAGGAAAGGTTCTGGAAGCTATCGCTGCCAGAGCCTTTCACCGCCCCGAGAACAGGCTCTGGCCAGGGGAGGCAGCGGGACACTACACGGATACAAACAGCAGTCTATGCTGCCAGCTAGGTGCGCGCTGTTTGTGTAGACTCGCCTTCAGGAGACTAGAGGCTCCTTCAATATGAATACTCTGTTGAGTGATATTTGTTTTCAGACACGTGTAGAGGGAGCTGAGTAGCCTTTATCATTTGGGGCTATTAAACCCACGAACACCGGAAACGATCCGTTCGTATCAGCAAACGAAAACAGGGCGTGCAGAGGCGACATTGTGCAGAGCCGTGATCCTGATAGAAATCGAGTAAAAGGGTGTTTGTGCTAAAAGCAAAGGCCGGGTTGTAGCGTGGCTTACTAAGGGGTGAAATTTGCTCCTGAGCTGCAGGTCAGCACCGGGGGCGAATTTCACTCTAGAGTGAATGAGAGGAATGAAAAATGTATTAAACTGAAAGGGCAATAAACACTCCAGCTATACAAAATGTATCTCAACCAGGCTTCTATTACACTCAGGTGAGAGAAGCATTGAGAATTCAGACTGCCTTGCCAAGAAAGTTTGCAAATAATTGAAAGGCTAGACTGGAAAAGAAAAGAAAATGCTTGACTCCTGCTATACTGAGGACTAGTTTTCAAAGCCCCCTAATCTGAATAGGAACCAGGACCACCAGTAAAATGAGATGAGAAAGAAGGGTCAGAAAATGAGTCAGAACATTCGGGTTATCTCTGGACTGGCTGATATTATGGAATTTGTTTGTCTTCCACCTGGAAGATGTAAATCACTGAGGGATAGACCAGTGTTGAGTAGGGTTGAGTCCTATTGATTTGGATGTTTAAGAAGAGTAGGGGATGGTAGCATCGGACCCTCACTCATAAGACATCGTTCGCAAGGGTAGAAACAAATACAGTTTAGCGCCACAAAACCTCAGTGGTGAAAGTCCTTAACGTGCTGGAGGCGAACCGCAAAGATGTTGCTGATCATTAAAAGCTTTGTAAAAATTAAAAGCTGCTTTGTAATAGTTCCAAAATGGGGGAGGACGGACGGGGACCAAGAGAACGATTTGAAAAGGTCACCTTTAAACAAATGTGTATGTACAATCCATTTCTGTGCAAACATCCCCAAAAGTTCACCCTTGAGTTCAGCCCGAGCATGAGAGGGGGAATCTTTTGGGAAAGATCTGCAGGGGGGAACCCGCTGGTTCAGGACAGAATGTGTCTTCCATAGCACAAGCACCATAACCAATGTTCCCTCTAATTTTTGACAGGCTGTGTGCGCAAAAAAATTCTTCTATGCAAATTGTTGTGCTTCTGTGCAAATTTTTGTGCGCACGGTGTTTCGCCGTGTGCGCGGGGATTAGGATCTGCGTGAGCGTGCACACACGCACAGCTTAGAGGGAACAGTAACCATAACCAAGGGCTGACTCACCCAGGCAGAGAAACCATGAGATCAGTGCTAACAACCTGATGCTCCTATCCTGCTGGTATAAATAAAGAATAATTCCATTGCAATCAGTGAGTTTTATACCCGGGTCAGGCCCATCAGTTTAAAGTAACAGCCGGATATTTTTCACCTTTTGAAGCTATCCTTTTAAAAAATCTTTGCAGTTCACTTTTCAGAAAGATATTTACTTAGTCGCTTTTTAAAGCATTTAAGCTCCGAGACACAAAGTATTTAAAGCACACATATAATACAGTACTAGGGCTACCAACACCTTACGCTGAAATATACAGCCCGTTTTGGCCAGGAACCAAGACAAACTTTCCTCGCCCCTAACCCAAAAATGTCATTAGGTTCTAGCCCAAAGGCATATGCTGTCCACTGTGCTCTGAAGACCACCACTCTGGGTTGCCGATGGCCTTCCCCAAGGCAGCCAGTTCCAGTTTCCAATTTAAAACTTTCCTAGGCTTTAAATGTGTGAAAGAGGGATTTTGATACGTTGTCCACCAAGAAAATAATCATTTTAACAAAAATAACACACGCAAGAATGTTCAAACAAACGTCTTATTGTGCTGTGTGGGTGTCTCCTGCCAACCCTTGCTTTTAACCTACGCAATGGGTCGGAGGCATGTTATTCACCCCCGCAAAAGTATGGCACGGCACCACCCTCTGTCCTTTGTCTGGAGCTGTGTTTGCACATTTCCCAAGGAAGAAGAGGGTCTGTTCCTGGAGTGGGCCAAGACATACGCACCAGGTCCAGCTGACCCAGAATTCGGAGCCAGACTGGCTGGCTGCCTCCGAAGGGGCTTCCCAGGAACTGTTTGGATTCATGGGAAGTGAGCCACAGAACTGCCTGAAACACAACGTCCTGATGTTGTGCCCTCTAATGCCAGAAGTACTGCTCTCCTCACCTACTGCCGCTGCCAATACGTTCTCCTTGGAGACAGGAGAGGGGCACGTTCCGAGTGTTCCCATGCCACCACGAGGATAATCAAAGACAGCATGTCCCAAAACACCCTGCTGTCGGCAGGGCTGCTTTGATTTAGCCGTCTTTTATTCCAGGGTAAGTTAGTCTTTAGGCTCATCCCAGGAATAGTTTAAGCCCAGGGATAGTCCCGGGAGGCAATGTGCCACCTCTCAGACACAGTTCTGCCACTCGTCGCTGGCTTCCTGTTTTCCCTCTGCTGGCTCCACCCATTTCCTGCCCACCTGCTCTGGTGGGCGGGAGATAAACAAGCACCTACTCTTGTGTCCCCAGACTCAAGGTGCAGTAGCCTTGCAAGGCGGAAGGCTTGTGTGAGTGCGTAGTCACAGTCTCGCCCTAAAGTTTACGGTCCACCCTTGCTCCCTATGAAGTCAATGGGTTTCCCTACTGACTTCACAGGTAGCAGAATCAGGACCGGGAGAGCAGAATTTCTGAAATTTGATCAGTTGGGCCCGTGGTTCCTTTCTCTTTCTTCATCTTCCCCTTTTGGGGCCTGCACTCTGTTTCTCACGCCGCCCCCAAGGCAAGTTTCCAGGGATGAGTATTAAATTTGGAGTTGGTACCAATGCTATCGAAATTATAGACAAAACCTGGGTTCGGTCAGACAAGAATGGGGCTCTAAAGAACTTTGGTGATAATATTCATTAAACCTTAGATGCTACTCTAGCCCATGCATGTTAAATGAACTTAAGACAAAATATGGATTTCTGCTTAACAGGAATGAAAATTCAGCCTTCGTCAACTGATATGAACATCACGCAGTATCACCCTTCCGAATTATTTTTTTAAAGCACTACATCGATTTACTAACACTAAAATTCACCATGACCCAGCCCCTGGTGGTAAAGATATCATTTTAGTTTACAAAACAAATGTCAAGTCATTCACTTAATCTTTGGAAGTGTGCCTATATTGCAGGAGGAGCACGGTTCAGAAGGTTTTCTTCAGAAAGAAATAAGGAGAGAAGTTGATCCCCAGGAAAATCTGTTGTAGCTACTGTAGAGAGTCAATGGACCCATATAAGGAAGGCTGCCATGAAAACAGCAGTGACAGGAACATGCTTCCATGTGGTATTTCCTGATCCCAGGTTGTGAACCGCGGTATCACCTTTGCTTTGCTGATTCAAAAGTTGTTTATTTGAGGGAACGTCATCCATATCCAAATCATAAGCCAGCTCTGAAAAGGAGAAAGAGAAAGATCGTTACTGAGCACAGGTACTGACTATATGTATGGATTCTATATTATTATGGCATGGCCTAGAGGTCCTGACTGGGATCGAGGCCCCATTGTGCTGGGTGCTGTACAAATACCCAGTAAAAGGAAACATATTAACTCCATTTTTTAGATGGGGAAGAAGTGCAAAGAGATTAAGTGACTTGCCCAAGGTCATGCAGGACTTGAACACACCTCTGCGGAGCCCTACTCCAGTTTGCCAACCACAAGGCCATCCTTCCCTTATGGAAAACTCCCTGTAGTTGGGGATACCTCAGGTGCTCACAATGGGTGAAATCCACCTCTGTGCACAAGGCCAGCACAGATTGATGCTCTGCTCAAGTCTCAAGACAAGGCGTAAGGGAGATCTAAGTGGCAGGTAGGCCCTGAACTAGTTCTCAGCTCGAGGGCGGAGGTCACCCATTGAAAACCTGCATAACAGATGTTAATCTCATACCAGGCCCAGCCTTGCAGAGTTTTGGCAGCATATTTGGCAACATTAACGTAACATCTGCTGCAGCAGCCAGGGACTCAACGGGTGGGGTCTACAAAACCTCTCAGCGCTGGCTGGGGCATTTTGTTCCCATTGGATTTTTTTTTTTTTGGTGGGGGGAGGGGGGCAGGTTACCACAGATGTGAATGGGAGAAGAGCTGGGCCAATGCTGGGCACACTTGAAAATACCACCCAATGTGAGCTTCTCACATACGAGAGCTTTAATGTCCTTTGTTCTTCCCACCACGGGGCATTAGAAGCATTGATCCCTCCATGTTTGCCCAGCGCTTCCCAAACGGATGTGCCAAGAATGTTTGTCCCTGTGGGAGTCGGGGATTGCGAGGGGAACGGACGGTAGTGGTGTCACTGGAGAGCTATTTCCAAAGAAAATCATCTGGGCTTTGTTTAAAAGAAAAATTGCGTCTGGCTTCCACACCACCCAAGTTTGCAGAAGCGGTGAAGAAATCCCAGTCACGCTAGTTCAAAGCGAAGTCCCGCATACGGCCGATGCACCACTTCCATCCTATTTAGGGGGCTTAAGCAGGACGGAAGTGGTGCACTGCCCAGGCCTTGCACGGGGGTGAATTTCACCCCCTTTTTCTTTTTTAGCTTTAAAATACGCTCTCGCTGACACCTTTCATGCACCTGTTACACTGTCTGCACCCATTTTCAAAATGCGGGGCAGTTAGAGCGTGGATCGTGTCAATGACCAGAGGCAAAGCAGGACCTATAGTGTTGTAATACAGGCACCTCCAGATTAACTGCCTCCCTCGCAAAGGATGGGGAAGAATTCTTCTCAAGCCAATGTCCCATGTAAAAGAAAACCCTCTTCAAATCTCGGAGAGAGCTGCACAGCAGAGTTCTTTCTCCAACGGAACAGCCCACTGACTGGTAAACGCGCCTCTCCCCTGACCGGGGTTGCAGAGTCCCAGTGAACAGTAAAGCCTAGATGCCGCACTTGCAGGAAAGAGACTGAGGGAAACAACAACAACAACAAAGCCAGACAGAACACCCCGCACAGGGAACATTTTGCAATACTTGGCTAGAGAAGAAAAAGCAAAGGCCGTATTTCAATCAGGCCCTCAGGGAGAAGGGGACGTGGCGTTTTCTATGCTATGTGGATGGGAGGGAGTGCAAAGTTTCCCCAGGTCGGCTTTCTCTGCTTGGCATTTTTGCTGTTGCCTTTCCCCTCCATTCTCTGCGCTTAGGGCCAAGCCTCCCACGATCTACCGTCCACTGGGAGCCAATTAAGCCATCGCTAGGGAACGCTGATTTGTCACTGTCCCATTGCGGGTCACTAGAGGCAGAGTCCCGCTGATTTACACCGGCTCAGACTCTGGCCCACAATCCATTCAGTAGATTGACTCAGTCCTCTAAGACAGGGTCAGTCTGGATCACCACTCGGGCAGACCAAGGCACTCATGGGCTAGTGTCAAAACATGCCCCCTTTGAGAGAAAATCCAAGAGACTAAAACACTCAAGCAAAAAACCCAACCCCGTCAACCTAATAAACATCACTGCCAAAGCAAAGACCCAGACAATATGTCTTAACCAATGTACCCACACACACAGCAAAGCAAAGCAAAGCATGAAGATATTGGCACGGCAAGTGAGTCAGTCATCAAAGGAGGATCGAAAATTATTGAAAGGGAACACACACACGAAAACAAATGCCAAGTGTCAGTCTCTCTCTAACTCATCCAAGACATTCCGACTGATTGCCCCCAAATGGTCTTCTCCCGCAGTTCTCTTTTCTAGACGCTCTCTTCCTCTTCGTGTGGTGCAAGCAGAGCTGCTATCCTGAAACGGATAGGCAGATAAAGCCCATCCGTGCCCTGCAAGAATAAGACTTCCATCAGCCTTCCTGCTTTAACGATTCAGGCCCTTGGGAGACAGAGAAATGGGAGATAGCACCTTTCACCTTTAATAGTTCAAATTTATCCCAGGTCACGAGTGACCAAAAAGTGTTACTATAGGATGACTCTCTGGTGACCTATGTTGAACAAAATCGATGGTCTCCGTTCAGGTCTCAATGGAAAGGCGTCTGCATGATAAAATCCACAAGAACACTAGCAGTCTCAGGAGACAGGCCAAGGAACGAATGGGTATATATTTATTTGTATTACCACAGTGCCTAGGAGCCTTGCTCATGGACCCAGTCCCCACCATGCTGGTGCTGTACAAACACAGAGCAAGAAGATACTCTCTGCCCCAAACGACTTACAACCTAAGTATAATGCAAGAGGTAACAGCTGGACAGGCAGACAGACTGACGGGGGAGGACAAGTACCGTATCAGTGATAGACAGGGATCTCAACACATGAGCGGCCTAACCGTTGTTAAGATTTTTGTAGGCTTCAGACAAAGGAGAGTTTTAAGGAGGAATTTGAAGGAGGCAGCTCGGTGGATATTTACGGGAATCACCTCCCTGTCAGGAGGAGCAGCAGGGGAGAAAGCGCAAAGGGGCTTGTCTGAAGCTCTAACAAGTTGGCGATGGAAGCCAGCAACATGGGCTGATGGGAGGCGGGCGCGGACATCTCAGTTCTGCAGGAGAGACGACAGGTAGAGCGGGGATTGACCACGAAGGGCTTTGAAAGTGAAGACAAGGAGCTCATTGCCCTGGAACACTAAGAGGTGGCCGTGTCAGTCAGGTGAGAGTCATAACGGTAAGATAGCACAGCTGTTGCCTCCACCGTCTCTATTCTGAGGAAAAATAAGGCATTTTAGTCTCCAGAACTGACCATTTGGTACCTTTCACACGGACCCTGGACTGGGAGAACAATGAGAGATCCTGTTCCTCATGGCAAATTCCTCTGGGGGATCCATGAGTGAAGCAGATCTAGAATCATATGGAACTACAGGCGTTCCACCCAGAACGTTCTGGGCAGGTGTGGGTGTGAGTAAGTGAGGTCAGGATGATTTCATGAGCGCTGCTCACGAGTAAGGCTACGATTTTGTCACGGATATTTTTAGTAAAAGTCATGGACAAGTCACGGGCAATAATGAAAAATTCACGGAAGCCGTGACTTGTCCCTCACTTTTACTAAAAATATCCATGATAAAATGAGACACCTGGGCAGCTGCGGATGGGTTGGGAGCTCCAAGGTCCCCCTCTGCTGGGGGCTCTGAACTCGGGGGTTCTGGGGGTCCCTCCTGCCCCCCGCTCCAGGCAGAGAGCTGTTGTAGTTTCCGGGCCACCTGGGGCTGCGAGGAGCGGCGGGGGTCCCCCCTGCTGCCCACAGTAGCGGAGAGCATTGGGGAACCCTTCTGCTGCCCACAGCGGCCGGGAGTGGCAGGAGGTCCACCTAATGCGACTGGTAGCAGGGGACCCTGCAACTCCCAGCCGGGGCTGGCTGAAGTCATGAAGGTCTTTGGAAGTCACAGAATCCGTGACCTCCGTGACTAAATCGCAGCCTTACTCATGAGCCACTCAATGTGATATATGCCATCATGTGCCAGCAATGCCCCTCTGCCATGTACACTGGCCAAACCGGACAGTCTCTACGCAAAAGAATAAATGGACACAAACCTGACATCAGGAATCATAACATTCAAAACCCAGTAGGGGAACACTTCAATCTCTCTGGTCACTCAATGACAGACCTAAAAGTGGCAATTCTTCAACAAAAAAACCGACTCCAACAAGAAACTGCAGAACTGGAATTAATTTGCAAACTGGATACCATTAAATTAGGCTTGAATAAAGACTGGGAGTGCCTGGGTCATTACACAAACTGAAAACTATTTCCCCATGCTAAGTTTTCCCCTACTGTTACTCACACCTTCTTGTCAGCTGTTTGAAATGGGCCATCCTAATTATCACTACAAAAGTTTTTTTTCTCCTGCTGATAACAGCCCACCTTAATTGATTAGTTTCTTAGAGTTGGTATGGCAACCCCCATCTTTTCATGTTCTCTGTATATATATATCTTCCTACTGTATGTTCCACTCTATGCATCTGATGAAGTGGGTTTTAGCCCACGAAAGCTTATGCCCAAATACATTTGTTAGTCTCTAAGGTGCCACAAGTATTCCTCATTCTTTCTTCTTAGGGAGGTCCCCTCAAGCAGTTTGCAGGAGGGCGGAGGATTCACAGGTAGCCGTCCAGGAGGATTGTCAAGAACAGAAGGGGAAAATGAGCTGGAAAGCAAGGGGTGCTCCAGGAAGACCTCACTTGGGTAAAGGAGGTGTCTGGGGGTGAGTCAGGAGGCAGGTCTGTGAGGTCCTGCTGGGAAGACAAGCTCAGGCTGTAGGGGAAAGGTTTACTGTTGGACAAGAGGATGGTGAATGCTGGGAAGGGGCAAGTATAGATTGCAGCATCTGGTGAGAGCAGGGAGACAAGCTTCTCCCCGTCACAGAAAATGGCAGCTTCCCTGTAAATAACTGCGGAACGTTCAAACAAAGCAAAACCTTAAGCTAGCAAACAAGACAAAAGTCTCTGAGAACTGTGCCGGTAAGTTTGGTAATGGGATATTTCACCATGAATGGTGATCTCTGTCAGATGAGTGGCAACGGTTATGGTCGGCTTTCAGTCATGAAATACCACTCTGGCATAAACAACGATCATATTTCAATGCGGTTTAATAGACGTAAGGCTGTATCTGCTTAAACACCAGCAACTTACATCTTAATTTGCCACAGCCTATTTTCAGAGGAATGATTACATGGTTTGATTTAATTAATTTGCAATTAGACTACTTTGCGTTTAGCCTTTTATGGAATAATCAAATGACACCACTGCTGGTACATTATTCCACTAGAGTAATGAAAATCTAGCTAAGAAGAAGGGAAAATATTTACCTGTAATTGCTGTTTTCTGAAGCTTGTTCTCATGTACACCCATACTCCCCCCTCTGGTGCTTCTGTGAATATAAATACTCCATTGCCATTTTCTAAAAAACATTAAAGTGCCTCTCCAGCTGGACGCGCATGCCTCTCTACTGCTGAGGCAGAGTCCTTACTAGAGCCAGTCAAAACTTTTTCCAGTAGAATGTTTTTTCTGTCAGAATTGGAAGTGTCCACACAAATGTGTTGATTTTGACAGAATTTCATTAAAAATTTTTTTTAAAAGATTTAATAAAGTCCTTCTTGGAGCAAAATATTTTGATTTTTTGTTTGAAATGACTTTTGTAAATTGATTTTTCACATTATAAATAATAATATAAAAAGTTAAAGGTCCAAATCAAAACAAAACATTTCGATTGACCTGAATACATTTTATTAAAATTTTATTTCATGGGAAATTTTGAAATTCGATAGTTTTGTTCCAATTTGGACAGAATCAATTTTGAAATGGCAGAATTTCCTGCAAAATGGAAATTCCACTCGCAGCACGGCCATTGTCTTTACCAAATGTCATGGTTCCTCTTTGGCCAAATTAAAGGAATTTTTTTTTTTAAAAAGCAGACTAACAAATTCAGAGAACTGGTAGGTAAGGTGCCATGGGAAGAAATCTAAGGAAAATGGAGATCAAGAGAGCTGGCAGTTTCTCAAAGAGATAATATTAAACACACAACAGCAAACTATCCTGATGCTAAGGTAAGATAGGAAGAATTGTAAGATGCCAAACTGGCTCCATCAGGAACTCTTTAATGACCTGAATATCAAAAACAAATTCTACAAAAAGTGGAAACATGAACAAATTGCTAAGGATGAATAGAAAAATATGTAGGAACAAAATCAGAAAGGCTAAAGCAAAAACAATTTACACCTAGCAAGGGACATAAAAGACAATAAGAAGCGGTGCCATAAATATGTTAGGAACAAGAGAAAGATGAAAGAAAATGGAGGTCCACTACTTAGTGGGGAAGGAATGACATCAAGAAGGCTGAGGTGTTTAACGTCTATTTTGCTTCAGTCTTCACTAAAAAGGTTAATTGTGGCCAGATACTTGACACAATTAATATTAACAAGTGGGGAGGAACAAAAGCCAGAATAGGAAAGAACAGATTAAAAATATTTAGATAAATTAGATATATTCAAGTCAGCAGGGCCTGATGAAATTCACCTGCGGGTACTTAAGGAACAAGATGAAGCAATCTCAAAACCATTAGCGATTATCTTCAGGATCTCATGGAGGATGGCAGTATAGTTGTGTGAAGAGGTTTGTGTGGCAAATTTCTAGCACTGTCCAGCTACTTTTGAACTTCTGTGTTTGGGTAGAGCTTCTGTTTTAAACAGAATTTGTGTTGTTTCCTTCTCTAGGTTTATTTGGGGCTGATTTTGTATTTTTAGGCAGATTTATTTTGTTGCTGACGTTTGCCCCTATTTTATTGCCAGATTTTCATGACATAGGGCATTATCACTAATTTTTGTACAAATAAATGTATATTTGTTATTCTGAGTCCATTTTGCTTAACTTCCAATAAGCATGTGGTGCCATAAGATCTACCTCTCCGCCCTTGTCAAACAATCAGGAGGGTGTCTCTGGGGTTACCAGAAAACCAATTTCAGGCATAACCCTGTTAAAAAGAAGCATGACAAATGAAATTGAAGTTCTAAAACACAGAACCCAGAGTAACTATTTTCCCTAATCAGATCAATTCCTGAAATGGCCCCTAAGAGAGGCAAAAATTGATATTGTATTGATCAGGATTGTTGCCCTTACCTTAGTACAGGCATATACAGTGCCACCTACGGTCTTTTATGCTAAGCAAACCTGTGATGGAGACCTACAGTATCTAAAAAAAGGCACCTTCAAGGAAAGGGGAAAAAACCAAATATATACCTTAAATAATTTTAAAAACAATCAGTCTGTATTTACCCCAGTAAAATAACCAGAGATAGTCTTCTTATTAACTTTCCTACTTTTATATCTGCACTTTCTCGCTATCTCCATCTTCATGCTTGTAAACTGTTGGAGTTGTGACGCAACTCCAACTCCCTGTAAAATGCAACAGTTTCTGCTACAAAGCAGCCTTTTGGTTTTGCAAAGGGATTTTTTCATATACACTCCAAAAATCTGTTTCTGCTTATAATCAGCCCAATGCTGTCCAGAGGGTATTTCCAACAATCTATACTAATTACACTCAGTCTTCATTTGTTTTTTGCCCTTCTTGTCCTTTGTGCTGCAGATTAGATAATCCGCTTAAAATAATAGTCAGTCATTAGCACTGCTAGTGTTTCTGAGGGAGGTTTTCTTTTTTTCTTACATGCAAACAGGGCATACTATACAGAGTCACCTACAGTCCTTACCTAGTTTATGAAACTTCTCCAGCTGAGCACAAATGACTCACCCGTAAGTATCTTTTGCAACAAAAGCTACTTCTAACACAGAGCTCCTGTGTGTTTGGCCCTAGCACATCAAAAGCTGCGATCGTCATTCTTGCTGCAACATGCCGTACGGATGACACCCACAGATGACGTAAACTTTAAAAGATGGGCTTTCCAGGTCTACCAAATGAAGGGGGGTGACATTCTGCCATGGATTAGTATTAGAATTGTGTGTGTTACCGAGTTTATCAGGTACAAATCATTAAAACACCCTCCTTCCTGAACTGCAGTCATTTTGGAAGCATCTTCAAAGTCAGGTAAAGCAGAGCAGATTGTTTTCGAGTTGGCATAATAAGTTCCATTGCAGCTGGCATAGAAAAGCCAGGAGGATAAGTATTGGCATGTAGGCAGCATTATAGCAGGCATGCACACTCATGAAGAAACCATATTTATGCCTGGTGAAACACCATACATGGGCAACGTATTTTTGAGCAAATAACTGGAAGCAAATGCCTTGCAAGCAAAGGAAAATGACATCAAAGAGGACCATGCGTTGCTACAGCAGGCTCACCCAGACCAACAGGCAGATCTGCTAGCAAAGCCAGGAAAGAAGAGCCGCTATCTAGATGCCAAAGCTAGAGAATGTCATTCCGCAGCCAAGCATCTGGGCCTTTGGCTGCCAAGTTTGCACCAGCAGATGGCTTCAATGTTGGACCTAATATAGTAACATCCTAATAACTGATGTCCAGGCATGAAAACTGCTCAAAGTGAGGCACTTAATAAATCTGTCGGTGCTCCACCCCTGTGCTGGGTGTAGCGCGAGCTCTCCCTGCTGAAACAAAATTATTTTTGTGTAACACCCCGGCTCCTAAAATGGGGTCTGTGGAGCACTGGTGGTGCACAAAGCGTTTGCTGGGGACACGGTGCCAGCTCTCCTTGTTTGCAGATGAGAGAAACTCAGCAGACACCAGGGCGGGAGGGCATGGAGAGCAACAGAGCATGGCGAAATGTTTTCAGAGAGGACACGACGTGTAGGACATGGACAGCAGCTGGACATAGCGAGGGGGTCAGCCCGGAAAAGCCGGCCCCACGCTCTTTGCCACCATTACTGCTCCACGTAAGCACTTGCTGTCATTGTCAGATGGAAGTTATGAGATTGTGACCGGAAGGGGTGGGAGCTTCCCACGTAACCCCAACCAAGATAGGATCAAGATACTTTCTCTGTTCACAGAATTGTAGGACTGGAAGGGACCTCAAGAGGTCATCCAGTCCAGTCCCCTGCACTCAAGGCAGGACTAAGTATTATCTAGACCGTCCCTGACAGGTGTGTGTCTAACCTGCTCTTAAAAATCTCCAATGGTGGAGATTCCACAACGTCCATAGGCAAGATTAAGATGTGGTCTGCACTTAGGAAAAGTTTGGTAAAGTCAGGTCCCATTAAAGATGAGCACATATTCTAGTACCACAACAAAAAATACAATAAGTGATGGACGAGGTAGTAAGTATTTATGGCCTGACAGTCGAGTGGTGGAACAAGTGAATAGGTTCCCCTATTCAGGGACTCTAATGACATTGGACAGAAGATGTGACAAAGAAATCAAGAGACGAATACAGCTTGCAAAAACTGTATTCAGCAACTTCCAGAGACTTCTATGTTGTCGAAAGTTAAAACTGCATATCCGCATGAGACTGCTGAAGTGCTACATAGGGTCAACTCTCCCATACAGTTTTGAGAGCGGGACACATACAAAGGACACTGAGAGACAACTCAGAACATTCGAGTTTGGTGTTACAGAAGAATGCTAAAAATTAGCTGGCTAACCAAAACTACAAACAAAGTGGTGACGAGAAGGATGAATTTAAAAAGAGCACAATTACTTGAGACCCTCAGTAAAAGAATAACATCTTTTTGTTGACACGTAGCTAAACAATCGTACAGTGCTTCGCTTCCATATTCATACTATCCAGCAAGATTGCAGGCAGACCGGGAAGAGGAAGAAAGAGAGTCAGTAACATTGGAAATACTGCCAGATGAACTGGTATCCAAAGGAGAGTGGACGTTTTACAACTCTGTCGTGACTGCGAAAGATTGAAGGTGGCGGCCGACAACCTCCACAGTGAAGAAGAAGAAAGAAAAGTCAAATCACTGTAGATAACTGCACCCATGCCAATATCTCTGCCTTTATCTTCTCCTACACCCCTGCCTACTGCATTTGCTCTTCAGTCCTATCTGGGCCCTTCGTTTCCTTTGCACCTCTATCCATGTCATCACTTAGATCTAGAACAGCATCCTATGTACATAATGCTTTCCCCGCTCTGCTCCTTCAAGGAGCCAAAATCCCACCTGTTTTCTCAAGGCACTAACATTGCACTGACCATCAGCCAGTTGTTTTGGCGATTGTACAGGTCTGCCCTTTACCAGCTTATGATCTTACACGACTAGTCTTTGGGAGCAGGGAACCTGTTACTTGTCACAGCTCTCTGACTGTATGACACTACGCAGTACCCTGAGTCTCCTTACAGTAAGAGGCTTAAAGAGCTCAGAGAGCTCTTTCTCTAGCAGAGAAAGGAAGAACAAGGACCAAGGGCTGGAAGCAGAAGCCAGACAAATTCAACTTAGAAAAAAGGCCCACATTTTTAACAGCATGGGAACAAACTACTCAGGGAAGTGATGGATTCCCCATCTCAGGATGTCTCCAAATGAAGACTGGTGCCTTTTGCGAAGACATGCTTTAGCCAAATACAAGTTATGGGGTTCAATACAGAGTGAAAGTTAATAGCCCATGAGCTGCAGGAGGTCAGACTAGATGACCTTCTGGCCTTAAGATCTACGACTCTATATGACCCTATTTACTGTAAGATGTCTGTGTATGTATGTCTCATGTACACACACACATCCACAATTTATAAAGATAGACGATTTCATTAAACTCCACGTCTTACGTTAAACAGACATAAGTACTGTGGAGAACACCTACATTTCTGCTCACTTCGACCCCAAACTTACAACACCCTGGCTTTCCAATACAAACAGATACTTAAGCAGGAGTGCGTATTTGCGTGTTTGGCTTATGAAACCTATGCCAAGTAGGCTCCTTGTACATTCTTTACACATAAATTCATGGAGATGAAGTCCATTAATGGCTATTAACCAGGATGGGTAAGGAATGGTGTCCTTAGCCTCTGTTTGTCAGAGGGGGGTGATGGATGGCAGGAGAGAGATCACTTGATCATTACCTGTTAGGTCCACTCACTCCGGGGGACTTGGCATTGGACACTGTCGGTGGACAGGATCCTGGGCTGGACGGACCTTTGGTCTGATCCAGTATGGCCTTTCTTGTGTTCTTATGTTCTTACACACAGTTATCCAGATGTGCTGTACCATGATACAGTAGGATACCACTGCACATCTGTTCCTCCAGGAGACCCTGAACGTTCATAAACAGTTCGACAAGAAAGACTGTATTTTACCGGGGAGAGTTTACCCCGTGGGCTGTTAGCGCTCAGATTCTAGAGCTCCCACAGGTTTATTAACGGCCTTATTGTCTAGAAAGTTATAATGCACTAACTGAGGGCATAGCATATGACAGAGCAGAATCAAGTGCTGTGCCAGTCCTGATTCTTGTGCAGGTCTAGTCATATTTTGAACGAGTATCCAGACTGTTACAGAGCATCTACGTGGTTTTGTGGTTGCATCTCTCCACCAATTTACAGGGTGTTCCTCTTGGTTAATGGTGAGAAAATGAAAATTCATCTAGCCACTGCAAGAGGAGAGGGAAGGAAGGAAGCAACAAAGAACTCCACCAGCTAACCACCACTCATCCAATCATCTGTGACCTGGCCAGAGAAACTCCTGCTCAGAGGTGGGGTGTGAAATAAAACTGCCTTCCTGGTAAGAAACCCACGTGAACTGGTCTCAGAAGAACTGATTGGAAAACCAAAAGCCCCTTCTGACATGTACAGATCACGAGCTTCTGATCGGTCCATGGCAGGTGCAAACTGCCCATCAGAACATGCTTTTACGGACAACCTGAAGGACACAAGAGTTATTCCAAGGACATGACTGATTCTGGGTGAAGCTCACCCAGGACAAATGCAGTGTCCTAGCAACACCTCTGCCCTACGTGGCAGTGGCACAAGAGAGCTGCAGTGGGTCTCTCCTCGTGTGCCGTGGAAGCGGTATCCACCCACCCAGCCCCTCGAGCCCGCTCCGGGGTGGGGAAGGGACAATGGCACCCACTGGCCCCAGGCTCCATGGGTCAAGTGGGGCGCCAGGGCTGCAGCTGTTACGCTGTAAGTGCTACGTATAATTATTATTACTGCTCCCCCTGCCCACCTAATTGGGGGTAAAGGCTGTGGGGGAGGGGATGCCATACCGCAGTCCTGTCCTGACTGTGGGGGTAGGATGTGTGTGCATTTTACCAACATAAACCTCTATTATTCTGACCTTATGCAGGTAAAGTACATTTCACCCTAAGTGACTGACCAATGTCCATACATCCTTTGGTTGGACCCCCATTATATATTCGTCACACAGCGACCTCCATTCCTTCCAATATCACACGACCCCATTTTCCAACACCACTCTGGTCTCCAGAGCTATCCATTATGAGCGGCTCCCATGTTTACTGTGCAAGGAGCACTCGGTTACATTGGTTTTCAGCCCTGGGTGTTTTTCTGGATTTACCCTGGAGAGAATCTGGCACCTGCATTTGCATTAATGATTTTTCTTTGGCAGGGAGTGAAAGAGCTCCTGAGTTGTACCGCAGAGTGGATTAATGAAAACAGGTTTAGCAAAAGGAGTTGGCGTAATCTATTAAAAATTAACAAATGCCATTTGCATTAACTGGAAGCTCTGGAGTCCTTGTGTTGTAACAACATAGGCCAGAGGTGCAGGTGCACTCCTGGTTCAGTGCTGTTACCTGATCTGCACATGTTAACGATTAAAGGGGGAGGAGAGAAGCAGAAGAGGGAGGCAAATAGGCGAGAGGAAGAACTAAGGAAGAAGTAGGGGGGAGGGAACACAAGAGTACACACGGGAAGGAGAAAGCGAAAGAGGGGAGAGGGGAAGAGAGATTAGGAGAAAGGGCAGGAAAAGGCAAGATAAATGAAAGGAAAACCGGATGGAGATGTGAACACCACAACAGCATGGTGTTCGTGGATGAGATGGGGAGAATGCAGAGGATGGGCCTTGACAGGACGTTGGAATTTCACTGTGAATCCGTCCCGTCCCAAGATCCATCTAGCCCAGTATCCTGTCTCCCGATAGCTGCCAGCACCAGATGAGCCAGAGAAAGGTGTAAGAATGCTGCAGTACCAGATCTGGGATAATCTGCCCCTGACATTCAACCTCATCCTGATCTCTGAGATCAGCTTACGTCCTGAAGCATGAGATTTCATCTCTCTTCCAATAATACTGCTATTCATTATGATCACTCTGGCTATTCTTGTTATCCATATAAATGTCCAATCCTTTTTTGAGTCTTACTGAGTTCTTGGCCTCCATGTCATCCTGTGGCAATGAGTCCCACAGTCTAATTGCATATCATGTGAAAAACTATTTCCTTTCATCAGTTCTGAAATGAACATATGTGCTAAACTTCCAGCAGAATGAATCCTAATTGGAAGAGTCTTATGGCGCGCCCCTTGAGACCAGCCCCTCCAATCAAAGGAACATTTCTCAGCTCCTGGTCAACAAACTCACTATGGTTCCACTGAACCCATGAACATTAGACATTTTTCTTTGTGACTCGTTATACATGGAAACTAGACTTGAGCCTCGCCTAGGAGTTGGCAATTTCAGTTCTTAGAGCTATTATGTATGATATATGGGTAACCAGAACCATATCTTTTTGATCAGAAAAGGACCGTTGTAATAACTGGGCCTACATATTTATCCTAATTGTGTGCTCAACTATGAAAAATAAGGGAAAGTTCATAAAATGTCACAATAACCTAGAACAACAAACACTGATGGGAAAGGGTGCAAAAAAAAATAAATAAAAAGACAGTGAGAAACTGAATTCCTCCATTCCGAAAGGTCTACTGCTCTAGTTCAAGGATTGTGTTAAGGTCATGCCTGGTAAACAAGGACAGCAAATGAACCAAATGGGGTATGTCAGAAATTAGGCCTAACTGTTGGACAAAATGGTGAGGGGATGGACCATTCCACCCATCACTGCCTTTTCAGGTCCTTAAGTAAGGGGGGAAAGCCGGCTTCTGTGACAGAGGTTGACTGAAAGACAAGAGAAGGGGAAAGAGCAAGATTCACCATCACGGCTTCCACCCCGACCATCTACTGGGACTCTGGACCTTCTTCATCTTAATCCTGAGAGATGTCCTGAATAGACCCGGCCAGAGAGAGGGAGTCATGTGAAATCACCTTGTCCACTGGCTCTGACTAAATCCCAACCACCACCCGGAAGATGAGATTTTGTCACACACACACACACAACCGGTGCATCCTTTTCCCTCCCTGCCCTATTTCTTTTCTTTCCTAGCCCTCTTCTTTTCCCTTTTGTTTAACCAGGGTCTGGCTTAGTCAGCCAAGACTGTATATTTTGCAACACTGATGTAAGCCCATGACCAGAAAGACAGCTAAATGCAATGCCGTTCCCAGCCCGAGGCAGGTGCATGGTTGCCAGATCTCAGAGTGACTGATAAGACCGTGGGCTGGGCCTGCATTTTTCCAGCAGTGAGGCTGCAAGTGAGAGTCAACACCAGAGACAGAAGCTGCATTTTCTAGCTGTTCTTTTCACTCCCCTCCATCTTATATTTGTGTGCATCTTCTTTTGTCTCAAAGGAAGCAGGATCAGACTGTAACAGCAGCTCCGGCCTATCTCAACTAACTTCTTCTCTGTTCCCCCAAAGGAAGTTGTCATCTTTACCATGAAACAAGGGGGGGTTCTTTCTAAAGACACTCTCCAGAGAAAAGGAGATGTGGTTACAACGAAAGCCTTACCTAATATCTTACATTTCAACGCTTTAACCTTCCCTCCAGCCTTTTTTCCTGCATTTTTAATAAACACTCCAAAAGATTTTTAATGGTGTTTGCGCCATGGTACTAAGCAGGCTCAGGTGTCTGTATATCAAACCCCAAACCTTGATTAAAACTGTTTAATGTTGGACAGTCACAGGGCCAAGTCAACACCTTTTGATTCTTTGGGCCCTTTATTTCATCTACATTAATACAAGACCCAAGACTTTATGCAATGTGTAGATTTCATCAGAAACCCATAAACACCCATCATCCCCATATACTTGCAAGGAAAACTCTATAAGTACTGCTTTTTCATAGCTACATGTTGGAACATACACGTAAATAAACTTCCTAAAATGCATAATTAGCATTGGCAATCAGTCAGTCAGATTCCAAGGGGCTAGAATGCTCAATGCCAAGGAAAATATCCATGTTAAGTATTCGGACTATGACCCAGGTATGTAGGATGGTAAACAATGAGCTGGGCAAGGACATACCTGTTCAGCCCCCATATCCTGCCGGCAGGTAACCTCATGCACAGTGGTATGCAAACATCTGCTAAAGGCTTTAGCTTTGTCTGAGCTACTGAAACATTCCAGGAGTTCTTGGTATTCTTAACCCCACCGGATCAACTGAGTAGCTGAAGATAAAGCTGGCTTCTATTCACTTTTGGAAAGCCAGGCTAACCAGGAGGTACGTTTTCAAAGCTCTGTGCAGGGTAGAAGCGGCAGGTGGCCCATTAAAGTCAGTGGGAGTTGCAAGGCTAAAATAATGTACAACTTTTAAAACAGTATTAAGCTATTAAAAATCCCCACCCTGTATTCAAAGAATGTTAAAGCAGCTGACTTCAATCCACAAACACACAGAAATGCAGAGTGCAGCATAAAACCTTTGCATTACCTGACTTCCCTTTGTTATAGAAGAGGAGGGTTCAGAAGAATCTCCCTTTAAAAAGAAATGGTAACAAATGGTGTAAAGTAAGAGCTGTGTGGAACTCAGCAGACGCTGCAGTCTGCTCACGGGAACCTTTCCTCCATTTCAGTTTGCAGACTTTGTCTGGGGTTTGAAAGAAGCCCAGGGGATCCCCAGCTGAGGCCTGGTTTCAGATCAGAGACCCAAGTTAAAACCACTCGCTCCCCAAAGGCTTGGAAAGTTCTGACCCAGAACCAGAGCTGAGCTTTGCAGGTGCTTCCAACTTTTGCCATGGGCCGAGCTAAAAGCCTGGCTCTGAACCTCCCTTCACCTCCAAGCTATGGAAGTATTGCAACCCAGAACTGAACTCTGTGGCTGGGGCCCACTCCCATTTCTAGTTTTGAACAGAGACTGTCAGTCACGCCAGATTAACAAAACTGATCTGGCTGAGAGGCTATAAATGAACTCAAGATGGGCTGACTTTCACCTGGCTTTGCAGAGCTCAGCCTGTTGCACCAGCGTGCAGTGCCCATGCTGTCTATGACCCATTAAACGTTCGGAAAGTTCTCCAATGGGTGGCCCATGGGTCTGTTTTATTTTGTGGCAGGTGCTTCATCTTAGAAGCCCAGCCCCACTCTGTGTGTCCATGTGTGCAGCTATTTGCTAGTGTAACCCACACAGCTCCTGGGTGTGGTGTTCTGTCCCATCTAGTGGCACCGAGACCACGTAGAGAGCGATAAAAGGAGTCTGCTCTACAGCCTCAGCTAAGGGCCGTGTGGCTTTTGGCTCATGCAGTAGAGACTCGTGTGCTAAGCTCCCGAGGTCCCAGGTTCGATCCTGCCTGCCCACGACCCGGGTCCGTCAGCGTTACACTAGCACATCTTGACCCCATGCACGACCACAAGAACATTACCATACTCACACGCTGCCTTGGGCGCCTCTGGGCACACTAGCCAGCTACTTGTTGAAGGCCGAAGTGCAACAAGTTTTGTCTCGGGGGCGCGCTACACCGGAATTAGGGGACACTGACTGCACTGAATGCCATGGAGGCTCCTTTTCTTTTGGTGGGTGTTTGTTTTAAAAGTGCTCTTGCTTTTCCTACACAGAACAGCTGCTTGCAAGATTCTTCCTTCCTCTCTATCCCCCACTCCCACCTCTCTCGTTTCCTTCAGCCTCCTCTGTGCTAGAAGAATGGCTATTTCAGCTACTTCCGGTTAATTAATTAATTAAGGCTTCAGTGGATCATTTCCACCAGCCACCCCACCCCGGCAAATACCAGACACACTTCTGCTTTTTGGGTCTGTCCGCTTTTACCCACCTTCTATGCTCCTGTCTCAGCTTCCTGGGCTGACTCTGTAGTGTCTCCTCTCTGCATTACTGGGGGGCAGGGGCAACTGGGCCGCTCCGTCAGTCTTTCTTCTTCCCGGCAACCTTGCAGCATTGAGACTCCGCTCTCCTGCTCTTCTCAGCTTCAGATTCAGCACGGATTAGTTCCTCCAAAACTTCTCCTCCCCTCCCTATTTAAGCACCTGACTCTGCTAGGAAGGCCAGATGGGAGCCATCTGATGGAGAAGGGAGATAACCCAGTGCCGGCTGGGCTCAGTCTCTTCTTCCAAGCAGCCCCAAAGCGCCTATATTTTCAGTTCCCAAAAGAAACCAAAAAGAGAACAGAAGAAGTGGAGCAAACGAAGAGAGAATCAGTCAGCTCCCAAACTCTATGGGTCTGATCCAGTACCTATTGAAGTCAATGGGAATATTTTAATTAACTCCAGGAAGCACTGGGTCAAGCTCTATGTTTATACACATCTGGGAAAGGGGGTTATCGGATTCTGAAATGAACAAATTTTAAAGAGCCCAACCGTGTCCCACGTGTGAATAGCTTGGGAACAGTATCTTATCTAAAAATCCTGGTGCAAAACAATATGAACTTTCAATTGTTCTTATGACAATAAAGTGGTACCAGGAATTCCGAAAAGCCACAAAGTCTCTTCACTCAAAGTTCTGATGCTCAGAAATGGGGGAAGATGAAAGAAAGAGGTGACAGCAGAGCAGTGAGAATCTGCAAAGCAACGCGGTTACAATACTGATTGGTTGAACGGTGCGAATAAAATAAATGAACCAGGCTCTCCAGCTCATGTCCATAACGACGCTCCGGGGTCAGACTTTGGAATGCAGAGGTAGGTGACGTTCCCCAATCCCAGTGGACAATCAAAATAAAGAATCTGTGTAAAACGGTTTGTAAATCCTTTCCAACAAGGTAAAATGGATTACAGAGATTAAAGATAAAGTTTCCTCGAAAGCAAGCCCGTGCCCAAGAAGATCTCACTGCAGAGCCAGCATTGCAGCTAGCCAGCCCATTCTGTTCTCGATGGCTCTGGACAGCTGACTTCATCCAGGACCAGGATTCAGAGCACCTTTCCAGCTCTGTTTACTGTTTGGAATTAGCAGAGCTTTTCCCTTGCCGTTTTCTCCTGGTAACTGAGCTAACTGCAGGAACTGCCTCTATGAGAATATTCAGGTAGAAAGGCCTATTCCGTATTGACATGCTCTTTGGCCTTTCCACTTGGATTTTACTGTCGGGTTCCCCTAAGTGAACTGAGCTCTGAGCACAGAGGAGGACATTATCTGCAGTGCTTCATTTGTTTCAGCCTTTGAACAGATTGCATTTGGCTCACACTGAAGTCTCCTTACACCTGGAAGAGCTCTTGCATGTTCTGTTAAGAAATGCCTGCCAGTTTTCTAAACTTTCCCTGGCATGTTTTTGGGGCTGCCTTCCTCATATCGAAATATTTAACCCCATTTCAAGTGAAGGAGCAGTGAGGCGCTTTTGCTTTGTGAACCCAGAGGTAGCACAGGCTAACAGAGCTGGTCGAAACATGTTCAATCAGTTTTCCATCAAAAAAGGCTGTTTCAATAAAACTGAAACAGTTCACAGGAGCACGCTGATTTCAACAACATTTTCAACTAGAAAAAGTGAACGTGGTTCATTTCATCTTTACAGTTTAGATTCATTTACACTTTCATATTAAAATATTAATTGTATTAATATCATTATAATAGAAAAATCAAACAAAATGTTTCGATGGTCCAGAATAAATTTTGGGGTGGAATTTTCAGTTCACAGGATATTTCAACTTTTCATTCCAATTTGGAATCAAAATTTGTTGAACTGTCAAAATTTCCCATGCAATGGAAACTCTAGTAACAGTAATTATGCGGCCATCTATGCGTGTTCTATGCAGGGTTTAGATTACCTTGCCTACTGCTCCCAGAATAAGAATTATAATACTCAGATGTAGATTCAAATGGATATTTTTATGAATCTTTCAGATGGAGTTATATTTGATACAGAATCCTAATCCCTAAATTAGGTAGTCTACTGTTCTAATAAAATCAATACCCTTTCAAATAAAGTGTATAATTTTCCTATCTTTTGATGAAATTTGTGTGAGCACCTCCCATATGGTGTTGAAAACTTACTCTGCAGATTCCTTCAGCATGCCGTGAATTTCCAGCCCTATAAAACACCCCTTTTTCTTTTTCTTGGGCTTTGCATTGCTTTGCATTGTCACAGCACCAGCTCTAACACTAATTCATCCATCAAAGAATGTTTCTTGCCCATGAAAAAGCCCCCAAAATCATTACCTAAAAGTGCACAATTAAAAAGTGAACCAAAAAAAACCACCAACAAAAGCAGAATCAATGTTCTGCTGAAAGAATACATATGAACAAAAAAATCCCAAGACAGTGAAAAATCTTGTCTCATATGTTCTAGCACCTACATGTTACAAGAAAAATGAATTAGCAGCCTGCTATAGGAAATGTCTTATTGATGTAGTACAGCCATGTAACTGCTCTTTAGAGATACTAATCTCAAAAGGGAGAACAGAGAGAGTATTTTTCCTTTTTTTTTTTTTGTATCAACTCACCTTAGCTGAAAAGCACATTCAGATTTTAATTATGGGAATGTCTCATCTGGTAGATTTGTAAACTCAGCTATCAGCTTGAATTACTGAAATTAGCAAGGCTAATTTAATGTCACTATTCAAAATAGCACAGATTTGGAATTTCTTAATGGCCGTAGGAAAAGGAGTCTTTATGCATCCTGCAATCTAGGCTTCATTCTTACCCTAAATTCCTTCTCATAGATGTGGTGAATGCCCTGTTTTGTAGCCAACACAAACTCTGTCCAGTAAAATAATGTAAGGGCTCAGAATGAAAAGAGATTAGCTGTTCCCGGCTCCTGTTATTTTAAAGCAGAAATAACTTTGGCTTCTACTGATTCATAGACAAAGCTTGAAATGCAAAGCATGCTCAACTCTAGATTCAGCATGAAAAGGGCCTTAAAATATTCCCGAGTGCAAGTAATGGACTTATTAAAGGGATGAAAAGAGGCACTTTTCACAGAATCCCAAGCTCTTTAGTCCTGGCATATCAATAATCTTGCTTAAGAATTTCATTCTATTTACATTTCTCCCCCTTCAAAATCGCCTCACCGACTCATGTGGAATAAAACATTTACACTCGCAAACCATTAATTTATTGGTGTTAATGCTCCGTGGCCAGCATTGTAAAATGTTAGTGGATCACACCAAAGTGACAAAATGTGCAGCTGGTATAACAGTCTCTATATGGTGCATCATGTAAAGATTCTGCCTGACATTTAATTTTATACCTCAGAACTTATGAACAAGAGGCCACACGTAAAAGGCTTTGTTAAAAGCATCGCCCGTACATAATGTCAGCTGATTGCATTAGAACGGTAAGTACATGCAATCTGTTCTCTTCTCCTGGATGTTTAACACCCCCAGAAATGACGATCTTTATGAAATCTAGCAGAGGGAAAGCTGTACAGACAACTGAAAAAAATCAAACAATAAATTCTTTCTGGCTGCACTTCGACATGTCAGTAAAATCGCAGGGAGTACAATATTTTTTCCACGTTACTTAACCTTTGAGGAGTAATCTAGTATCAGGCCAGTGCTGAAGGGCTATTGGTAATTATGTCCCATTGTTTGAATGGATGGATGCAAAATAAATACATTTGGGGACCACATTACAAAACCCTGCACAGAAATAATTGGAAAGCAGATGGAGTTGCTCCCTGCTCACTCCTTCTTGGGCAGCAAGGAAGACGGCTCTAGACTAGGCTCAAAGTCCCTACTACAATTTGCCATACTAGCCGCCAGAATGGTAATAGTGGTTGGAAGGAGTAATCAGACCAAGCCCTCACTGGACAAATAATATACGGGGAGTCCTTACCAAGGGGGGAGGGGAAATGATAGACTCAAGGAGAGGCTCCTAGAGAAGCTGTCTGAAGACTTGGCGACTCTCTAGCAGATATTCTGAAGACCAAAATGCAGTAGAGTCCGATCCGCCTTGACAGACGTCACTATTCCCGCAGAGGGGCTAGGGGGAGAACACTTAGAATTTGAGAGCAAGGGATGCCTTGCGCATTTCTCCTCTCTGGGGGACAGGGTGGGAGGATCATAGAATCATAGAATCTCAGGGTTGGAAGGGACCTCAGGAGGTCATCTAGTCCAACCCCCTGCTCAAAGCAGGACCAACCCCAACTAGATCATCCCAGCCAGGGCTTTGTCAAGCCTGACCTTAAAAACCTCTAAGGAAGGAGATTCCACCACCTCCCTAGGTAACCCACTCCAGTGCTTCACCACCCTACTAGTAGGATACCCGCAGTAGCAGTGTTTGGAAGCACCTTGCCAGCACAGCACCTCAGGAGGTCGCCAGGGAACACGCTGAGCATAGCTGAGGCACAGCGTGAATTCCTCCACGCAGCCTGCCTCGCCCAGGGGAGGAGGACACGGCCCCAGAGTCAGCGGGCCCCCTTTCTGTGTGTGGGAGCGGCGGTGGGGAGCCACATCCTAGGGGTTCCCTCATTGCAGGGATCTTGGAGTACACGTGGGAATAGTTCACTGCCTCTCTCTATGACATTCACCGGCTCCTTTGCTCAGAGAAAAAGCACTCCCATCTCAGTATGGGCTAGGGAATACTTGCCGCCATTGAAGTCAATGGACAAAACTCCTAGGCACAGGATCGGCCCAGTTGTGTCTGAGGCCTGCTCAGGAGCCCTGCTCCTGCAAGCTGGCCCGTACAGGGAATCCCTGGGCCGGTGTGTTTTTGCAGTAGCAAGGTCTCTGTGATGTGGCAGCAGCTCCATTTACTCAGCACTGTGGGGTTGGTTTTGCACGGGGGGGGGGGGGGGATCCCCTGAGTTTTACTCCTGGAGCCGTTTGCACTGCAGACCCAGGCATCAATGAGCACTTATTCCAGCAGACTCAACGCCTTTACACTTCACTCTAAGATCTACTGACAGACAAGCCACCCCTGGGCTGGCCTGCTTCCACGTCAGACAGCTGCCTGACACCAGGCAGCCCAAATGGGAGATGATACTGACATAACTGGCCCAAACACCACCACTGTCCAGTGCTTTTCGTCCACAGATTCCCGAGCGCTTTACTTCCATGGACCCCCCCGAAGAGCTGCTGACAGCAGCACAATAAAACCGCATGGGAGAGTTTAGGGGATCATCACGGTGAACATTAAAGGGCTGATTAAAAAGCTGCTTCCGTGTGGGCCAAGGGAGGCCCACAGAAGCCCTTCAAATCAGCCTCTGTCTTCCCTCCTCCTCACTACACTGGGTCCTGACAGCCACCTTCTGGCTGGTGACTGTTTCTATGTCCACGCCAGAAAAGCCACAGGCCAAGAGGAAGGAACCGGCAGAGTTTTTCCTGCCCCGTTTCAGGATCTGTTCCAAATCCAGAGAGGTCGCTCCACGGGGCTCCAGAACAGGCACCGTGGAGAAGCGTCCTGAGGCGGGACGGGGGGGGGGGGGGTCTCAAAACATGCACACGCAGAACCTGGCAGTGCCACCCCTCTCCTGAGCATTAACCCTGTCCTGGGCAGTCATGGAGGGGAATCGGCATAGCTGCATGTGGCCATGCCCATGTGTTTCTGGTCCCTGAGGGCACATCTCTGGTGGCCCCACCCACATGGAATTTAATACTGGAGCGGGCTGGAGACACAGTGGCTGAGATATTCCGCCCTGAGGCTGTTTTGTTACCTAGGTTAAATGCTGGGGGGCAGCTCCCATTTGAGTCAGCTCAGGCTAGCAGAGGCCCACCCCTCCCCCCAGAATGCTCCTTTATGGGTTGTTGGCTGCCCACTCTTAGTTCCACCTGTTTGGGTGACATTGGGTCCTCTCCGAAGTCGGTCGAGCCACGTGGCCACGGCACAGGTGCTAGGCAAGGATGGATTTAGATGGGCAGCCTGCTCGACGCTACAAATAACTGCCTCCTCAGCTGACCCGAGATTAGGTTCACACGTGGGCGCCCCCGTGCAGCGGAGAAATGGCAGGCCGGGCCCGGGGCTTGGCTGGCTCTTGCGGCTACCAAAACCACTACTTGGTAAAATGGCAGCTGTAGCCGGGGGAACCCGGAAAGACCAACTAGGGTGTCAAGTTGATTCAAGGGAAAGGCAGAATGAGACGGACGGCAACGTGGTCTCCTAGCCCCAGTTATATGCCATGTCTAAAAGCAGAGTCGCGTGGGGGAGGGATCACAGCTGTTCTGAGGAATGCCCCGCACGTGTCTGCTCGCAGGGTGCAGGTCGCTCTAGGAGCTAGGTCTTCTGGCTTCGCTTTAATAGTGAACTGCTTCAGCAGGGAGTGCAGTCTCCCAGGGAGATCCCTCCTTCTACTTGCCTAGGGGAGGGACCGGGGGAGCTGAGGCTATGCCCTGTGGGGAAAGAGAGGAATTGCATGTGCGGTGGAGGCTACGTTGGCTCTGAGACTGGCGAAGCGGCGAAGAATTCCTCCCTAGCCCCCAGAGAGACCCTCAGCACACACTTGGGATGTGCCCCCGGGGAGAGGATTTGGGGCTAAATGCCAAACCCATCAGATTAACAGAGCCGCTAAACCCAGCGTCGCGAGGATGATGCCTAGACCCCTCACACAAAGTCCTGACTCATTTCCCAAGCCAGAACGAATCACCATGCGCCGCACGCCGGCCCGCGGAGGCAGGGAAGTCCGGCTGTCCCTGTTTCACAGACCAGGAATCGGAGACCCAGAGATGTGGCACAGCTAGGATTGGAACCCAGGTCTCCTCACTCCCTGCTCTTGTGACAGAGAGGGGAGCACGCCATCATCTACTCTGACCACTAGGCAGCTCAGCCACCAGACCCGCCTCCCCCCAATACATCCGTGTGATGCCAAAGGCCTTCTGGAATGCAAAGAAAGGGCCCCTCCATTCCTTCTGCCCCACAGACACCCCCAGGCTCCAAGCAGCCCTCACAGGGTGGGGCTGCGTACAGGGAGCAAGACGCCCAGGAAGGAATCTCAGTTGATTACCCCGACTGGCTGTTTTAATGCATGGGCAATGAAACGCTCTGGGGTCATTTTCATGTAAAATCAGGCTGACATAGTACCGCGGGGCCCAGATGCGGGCTGCCACCAGCCACAGCTGAATCATGTGGAAATTCAGTACGGTAAATAAAGCGCTTTAGAAACTGGGGGTGGAATTCTCAGAAGCGTATCGGTGACTTCGAAAATCCCACGCTGCCTTTCCGTGATTGCCCTTAAAAACAGAAGCTGGTTCAGCATTTTTACATGACGATTTGTGCTATTGAATGCGTGTCATCTGTGGGTATTTGCGCTTATGTTTAGTCACACTTGCAGGCTAGTTGTCTTTAAATAGGCTGCCATAAATCATTCCCAAACCACTTATTCTCCCTCAGCGTTCCTCAAAGCGCTGGAGCTATTTTCACCCAACATGTGGAAATGCATTCTCGGGATGTATTTTATTTTTAGATTTATTTTTTTTTGGTATGCAGAACCATTCCCCACTCCCCACCCCCCCATTTTCTAATGAGTTTTGGCAGCAGGAAGTTGTTTGTAAATTACACAAATATTTGTTTTACTGGAAACATCTGCTCTAACACATTTGTCTTGAAATAACATTTTAAAACAAAGGTATTAAGCAGCAATGTAAATTGGGCACATCTGCTATGAGTCAGAGTCCAGGCAACCACGTTCCCCCTCAGTGCATCAGATCCCACGGCTCTCAGGGGGTCTGAGCCAGCAGAAATTGAGCACCTTTCAGGCTCTCTCAGCTCTCTTTTCTGGCACTACTTTTTCTAGAATATTGCTGACAGATTTAATAAATTCAGGCCACTAAATATCCGATTTAGCATCTGTTATAACTTTGGCCCCAGTTCCGCAAGGTATTTAAGCATGTGCCGAACTTCATAAGCACCTGGATATTGACTTCGGTGGGACTACTCCTGTTTTCAGGAAGGAACGCTAGGCCCATATATACCTTGCTGAATCAGGATCCTTATTCAGCCTCCAAATGCCTTTGCTCTGCAGCCGCTTATACTCCACCCGGTCTGTCTGTTAAGTGTTTAGAAAGAAAACCAGAAGGTAAGTTACGATCCCCATCACCCAGATCTATCAATCGCTAGACAATGTGTGTTCCGCGGGATTGGGCCAGCATTTTCATGTTATTGTTTCGTTACAAGGCACTCAGCAAAGCACTTGTTTCTGCACAGCTTGAAGGCAAACAGACTGGTACGTATCTTCAGATATTTCAGATTGATTATTTTGCATTGAACAACACACTCTTAGGCAATCCATTCAAGCCAGTGCCATCCATCAAGAGCAAGGTTAGTATGACTAATGACAGACCCGGGGCATTGCCATCACTGGGGGCGACACATTTCAATTAAATACTAGGCAGCTTCGTTTCCTAGAGCGCCTTGGGTACAAATTGTATCCGTAAACGCTTTAGAAGGATAAATAAAGCGACACAGTGTTACGGCAGAGGGAGAGGGAATTCAGAGATGACGGCAAAGGAGAAAACGTGGCTTCCAGCCAAGCTTGGAAACGTGACGGAGAGAGACAGGATACGGGAAGGCTGTTCCAGATGGCAGGAGATGCACAGCAGGAGGCTCTTGCACCAAAGGTGATGACATTTTTGAAGGGGCAGCAACTGGTGGTGATGAATGGAGGGTACTGGGGGGGTGGGGGCGTGAGGAGCAAAGGGAGACAAGGTCCAGGAGGTCTGATGGAACAAAGCTGGGGGGGGGGCGGGATTTTTAAAACAGAAGGATGGCAATTTGGAGGTGGATCCCAAAACCACCGGGAAGTCAGAGTTGTCTGAGGATGGAGGTAACATGGTGCCGCATCTTGCTATGAGCTAGAATGTGGGCATGAGTATTCTGGAGGCCCAGATCCCCAGCAGCAGCCCAGAAGCACTTTGCACAGCAGCATGGGGGTACAAACGTGATTTTTGTGCTTCCCCAGTCCTTGGGTTGCTCTTCCCAGAGTAAGTTAGAGCAGCCTGAGGGCTGCTCTAAAATTGTGTAGCTGCCAGTGGCCTCAAGGGGACTTTGTGGGAGAGAGGAGCCCGGGTGTTGCCCTCTTTCCTCTGGCCACAACTCCTAGATGAGCACACAGGAGGAGATCCTCCAGGAGTTGGGCTGCTATGTGCATGCTCAGCATCAATGTTCTAGCAACAGCTGGACCCTTGAGCACACTGACATCCAAATCCAACCTCCTCAGGTAGGTTTCCCCAGACCAGACACCCTGCATTCCCCTCTGCTTGTGCACACACAAACAACATCAGCAGAAAAGGGCTTGGTTACTGCCGGTGGGTACCAGCCCAAGGAAACATGGCAGCTCCTTTCTCCTTCCTTCCACCACTCAGATCTCAGACTAAACAAGCTCGATGCCTCAGAGTCAACCAGATCCCCACCATGGTATTTATCAACTCAAGGCTGACAACAAACACTAGCAGATGGACGAACGAGCTGACTTCATAAGACTTTTCCAGCCCTAGTTTCTACAAGTCTCATTCAAAACATCCAACGTGACGCTCAGAGCTGTGGCTATCTCAAATACAGGTAACCAAATGACAGCACGCCCAGCTGTACGAGGGTGACACTCTGTCACTCTCCCCACAAATAGCATGTACGTTGCCAGCTACATCCTCACTCAGTTCATGTCCCCAAGCACTAGAAGCCGAGGACCGCAACCACACAAGATACAAAGCGGGATGTGAGGGGGTGAACGCCAGCCTCGACGGGGTTAAGTGGTGCAGGTGGTGGACAGTCTGGCTTGACTGACACGGGGAACAGGAAAATATTTGGTAGGAATACTTGTTATTAGATCCTGTACAATGATGGCTGTAATGTAAGATTTATGAGGGCAACTAAAAATGAAGAAATATCTCAGAATGCAACCTAGAGCAGCTAAAACCATGACGAGGAGGGAGCTCAAAATGGCTTTTCAAAAAACTAAATGACTTTCGATTGGAATGGTCAAGAAAGAACAGATCAGTGCATTATTGCACCAAGGTAGCATCACAGAAAAAGGAGATATCAGTAGAGGCAAAGGATATTACTCAAAGCATGATGATAACCACCAGCTCCCACCTGACAACTACTGCCCATATAAAGACCCAAAGTCCCAAAACATGCTGCAAGCAGCAGATGTGTGAGCGGCTGCGTCCCAGGGCAGGAAATATCTCCGGGATCCAGGGGACACAGTCCTTTCCAAAATAGCTTCAACTCCAGCAATATTACACAGGCCTCAAAGTACATTTGAATTAAAACAGGAAGGAAGGAGGAGGGGGGAAAAAAGATGTGTATCACGTTGCAGATGCAATTTACATTTTCTGAATCCTGCTGGGACTCCCTGACTGGACAAAAGATGATGACATATGCCCTTTCAGTCCGGCTACCTGCCAAGCCAGCTACAGCTCAGATTAAATGAGTTCCCAAAGCAGCAATGTGTAACAGTCATCAGACAGCGTATGCACCAATGGGAAACCTGAACAGCAAATAATAGTGTAAGATGCACATGCTCGCAAGAGAACTGGGCAATGAACACAGCAGCTTCCCAGGCAACCAGCAAAGTGAGGATTTTTCTACTGCTGAGCGAACAGGTAGGCCACTATCAGCTGAAAGAAAAACATACAACCCCTCCCCCACTGGACTTGTTCTGTTCCCTTCTTCAGCCCAGAATGTTGGCCCCCCCGTCCCTGACTATGCTGAGGGCATAGGAGATTTTGATCCACACGAAGGAGCCTTTGCGGAAAAAAAACTTTTCTGGGAGAGGAAACGCACGACTGCCAATCAGCTTCCTTTGGTTGGGTTTGTATTTCAGGTTTCAGCAGAACCCAGGCCCAGCCTCCCTCCTGTGGGTGCAATTAGCGCATGCAAAACTCACACTCACAAGAAGCAACAGCTCTTCATTCTCTTGAGGATCCGAAGAGACAGCAAAGGTAGAGTTCTGATGGGCAGGAAGGGCCTTCTCTCCGTACAGCCCATGCGTTGCTCCTTACGGACCAGGGAATGAACAGAACAGGGAATCATCAAGTGATCCATCCCCTGTCGCCCATTCCCAGCTTCTAGTCAAAAACTTAAAGGGTCACTTGGTGATTTCCGCCTAGTGATCGGGAAGCACAATCACTACATTCTACCTCCATCTTACCCCGCACCTATCTCCCCTTCCACATTCCCCCCTTGCTGCATTAGTAGTGACCACATCATGAACTGCAGCCAATGGACAGTGCAAGCTTCTATTTCAGAGCTAAGCTTCAGCTCCACTTCCAATGAGACCATGTCAGAGGAAGCAAAAAGCAGCACGTTGCTTCGGCCTTTGGCAAAACTCATCAAACTGCCTCAAGAACACTTATCCCTTTGATATCAAAGGGATAAGGTCGACCCTCACCCCTAGTGTAGACCAGGCCTAAGTGAGAATTTAAAGTGGAGTCCTTAAATTGCATTCAACTCCTGTGTGGACACGCTCATTCAGAATTTAAATGACCTTAATTTAATTTGAATGAAGCTACTTTATTAAGTATTTACTTAAGTAATTAAGGCTACTTTAATTCTGAATGAGAGTGTCCACACAGGAGTTTAATGCAGTTTTAACTAATCCACTTTAAATTCATACCTTTAGTTAACTGGAATTAATTTTCCTGAGTGTAGACAAGCCTTAATTACAGAGCTGGGCGCTACTGCCCCCAAGTGAGGTGGGCCAAACACCTAAAAGCTCCAGCAAGGGCTTGCAAACTTGACTCCTGCAGTTCGTTAGTACTTGATTGTACATGATTTATTTATCCAGGTGAAACCATGCTGCTGCCCTCCTCTGTGGGCTCCAAAATGATAACAGAGGAAGCTGTGCAGCTCAGATATGGGAGGCTGGAGTACTCAGGGGGGCCAACGTCTGCAAACCCCTTGTGCAAAGGGCTGCACCTCCCCCCAGTACACAGCCCACTTATCTGGGCCAGGTGAGGGGTCGAGGATTGGCTCCTTGTGGCGCAGATTCCTCGGGGAGTTATCTGAGCCGGCATTTGGCTCCACCTGGTTCAGTTCACGTTACTACTGGTGTTAGCTTCGGCAAGGGCGACAGATGTTTGTGCAGCAGGTCACAGCTAATTCAGAACAGTCGAGGAGAGCTTCTTCCTGACGAACGATGAATCCCCCAGTTTCTGAAGCACATTGAAAGTGAACAGAGAGATGTTGACTCAGTAACGGATCACGTCCAGGACCGATGAGTGGTTTGTAGAGCGTACCCCGAGGCGTACTATTTTTTAATCACAACTGTGGTTTATCCAGGAAGGTGAAAGAGAAATCTGGATCCAAACCTATGCTCTTAGGACTTTCGTTGCTGGAACATTTCTCTTCCTCTCAACTGTCTTTTTGACAATGGCTAGAAAGGAAGGGTTCCTTCAGCAGAAGTCTGCATGTGGCTGTGTTGGAGTCCAGTGATCACAAGAGAGTGAACTTTAACTGTCAGTCTAATATATGACATAGAGGCTAATATACTACATAAGAGGAAGGTCTCTTCAGGAAGCCTGCTCCAAGGCCCACTGAAGTCAATGGGAGTCTTTCCAGTCAGGAAAGGAATCAATCTCATGGACTAAGCTCCACCCACTACCTCAAGCAGGGGGGCAACCTTCGGCACACGGCCCAGGAGACAGTTTGTTGACGTTGCTCATCCGCAGGCATGACCCCGACGCAGCTCCCAGTGGCCGCGGTTCACCGTTCCCAGCCAATGGGAGCAGTGGGAAGCGGCGGCCAGCACATCCCGCGCTGCTTCCCGCAGCTCCCATTGGCCTAGGGAGGTTGTGGAATCTCCATCACTGGGGATTTTTCAGAGCAGGTGAGACAAACACCTGTCAGGAATGGTCTAGATAATACTTAGTCCTGCCACGAGTGCATGGGACTGGACTAGACGACCTCGCGAGGTCCCTTCCAGTTCTATGATTGGCAAGCAGCACTCACTCATTCATCTCTGTACGGTAACTGAGGATGCAGCAAACCCTGCCTCTTGGCAGGGGTTTAGACTAGGCGACCCTCGCGGTCCCGTCTCACCCTACGATTCTATACACAGTCGAGCCCAGGAGGGAAGGAAGTTAGCAGGATTCGTTTCTGCTGCCTGGCCAAGGAGCGGCAGCTCCGACTCCTCGAGGGAACCAAGCACTCTCGGCTGAAGAGGGAACTCCTAGAGAGCGAGAAGCGGGTTTTAGCTGCGGAGAGACCCCTGGACGCATTCTGCCACTAACGGAGAAGTGCTGCTACCTCTGAAACCGAACCCTGCTTCCTCATTCCACCCGCAGGAGGCTTTGCCTATTTTCGGATTCAGGGAAAGGCTGCCCTGCCCCAGACAGTGTCACCCACTGAGAGGCAGGCGTAAGGTCAGGATACCCCCTGGCTGATCCTGCTCCAGGGGACTCAGGGGGAGCATTACCATTGACTTTAATGGGTGCAGGATCGAGCCCTACGGCTGTCCAAGCAGGAGTCTAGCAATGGCAAGCGGAGCTCAGCAGAGTTATAGCAAGTAAACTCCCTTGCGAGTCAAGGTGCCTCGGACCCAGAAAGGGATCTCTCTGGGGCTCTCGGCACTGGGAAATTCCCGAGAGGTTTTTCAGCAGTGGGGCAGCTGTACAGACACCGCCACTGGTGCCAACTTTAGCGCCGACCAGGCGAGGCCGTTCCCCGGGGGCTGAGATGCACACGAATGCCTCTGTGCACTACACTCGTGCTTACACGGATGGCACTAGCAGTGCAGCTGCCGCATTGCCTAAAAGTGGGTTCCGAACTCTGCTGCGTGCAGGCAGGACCTGCGTGTGCCATGACCCCTTTTATTACACTCCTATCCCTCAGTTTACCTGCATTAGTAAAAGGCAAGTCATGCATGAAAAGGAGGCCCTATGCAGCATACACCGAGTCAATCAGTGGGTTGTATTGTTATCAGGCTCACAGACAGACTCCTCTTTGTACGTCAGACTGAAACAAGCACAAAGCACCAAGCTATCTATGTCAGGTTGTCTTGTCAGCCCACTAGCAAGCCGCACCTGGCTGGCATCTGTTTGGAATGCGCCTTTAGCACTGTCTTAACAAAAAGACTGGTCCATTAGTTTGTTCTCCAAAAGAAAACGGCCTAAAGGAAATGTTGGGAGTTCCAGCTGATCCTTAGGAGAAAACTGACTTGCGTGAGGAGGTTTGGTTATTGTCAACTAGAGAACAAGATATTTGTGATTCTTTGAAGATGCAGGTGGACTTCAAATGTTCCAACTATGTGGCCATCTGCAAAACAGAGGGACATTTTTGAAATTGTTTGGAAGCCTCCCATCACGCAAAACACTCGGTTCTGATAAGTTAGAGACACAGCAGCCCCCAAAATGTCACCGTTGAAAAGCACCTCTGAAGACACGTTGGTCATATACAGGCTATTACTAAAGTGAACAGCCTGTGTTCAAACCGAAATGAAGGGACAGTGTTTTGCAGCAGCAAAGTGGTATTACAAACATTTATACATCTCGGGTGGATGAGCCATCTCAGGGAGCTGTTTTCAAAGCCTTCATGGGACATCCAAACTCTTCCTTTGGTGTCATAGTTTCACGGAGTTTAAGGGCAGAAGAGACCGTTAGATCATGTAGTCTGACCTCCTTTATATTATAGGCCAGTGTTTCTTAAACTGGGGTCAGGGGCCCTGCTGATCAACTCCTGCCCCTCCCTCCCAGTGCATCCTGCACGCTAAAAGTCCGGCGGTGCAGCGGGGCTAAGGCAGGCTTCCTACCTGTCCCGGCTCTGTGCCGCTCCTGGAAGCGGCCAGCATGTCCCTGCGGTCCCTGGGGGGAGGAGAGAAGGTCTCCGTGCGCTGCCCCGGCCCCGAGCACCGACTCTGCAGCTCCTATTGGCAGGGCAGGGGCAGCGTGTGTAGACCCCGTGATCGCCCTGCCTAGGAGCCCCTGCCAGAAGGATGTGCTAGTCACTTTCGGGAGCCCCCCGAGGTAAGCGCCACCCAGCCGGATCCCAAACCCCTCACCCTCTCTCTAATCCCCTACTCTAGCCCAGAACCCGCACCCCGCATCCAAACTCCCTCCCAGAGTCTGCACCCCCTCCCACACCCAAATCCCCTCCCAGAGCCTGCACCCCGCACCCCCTCCCACACCCAAACTCCCTCCCAGAGCCTGCACCCCGCACCCCCTCCCACACCCAAATCCCCTCCCAGAGCCTGCACCCCGCACCCCCTCCCACACCCAAATCCCCTCCCAGAGCCTGCACCCCGCACCCCCTCCCACACCCAAACTCCCTCCCAGAGCCTGCACCCCGCACCCCCTCCCACACCCCCTCCCACACCCAAACTCCCTCCCAGAGCCTGCAGCCCTCACCCCCTCCCACACCCAAATCCCCTCCCAGAGCCTGCAGCCCTCACCCCCTCCCGCACCCAAATCTCCCCCCAGAGCCTGTACCCCGCACCCCCTCCAACACCCAAATCCCCTCCCAGAGCCCGCACCCCGCACCCCCTCCCACACCCAAACTCCCTCCCAGAGCCTGCACCCCGCACCCCCTCCTGCACCCAAATCCCCTCCCAGAGCCTGCAGCCCTCACCCCCTCCCACACCCAAACTCCCTCCCAGAGCCCGCAGCCCTCACCCCCTCCCACACCCAAACTCCCTCCCAGAGCCCACAGCCCTCACCCCCTCCCACACCCAAATCCCCTCCCAGAGCCTGTACCCCGCACCCCCTCCCACACCCAAACTCCCTCCCAGAGCCTGCACCCCGCACCCCCTCCCACACCCAAATCCCCTCCCAGAGCCTGCAGCCCTCACCCCCTCCCACACCCAAACTCCCTCCCAGAGCCTGCACCCCGCACGCCCTCCCGCACCCAAATCCCCTCCCAGAGCCTGCACCCCGCACCCCCTCCCACACCCAAACTCCCTCCCAGAGCCTGCACCCCGCACCCCCTCCCACACCCAAATCCCCTCCCAGAGCCCACAGCCCTCACCCCCTCCCACACCCAAACTCCCTCCCAGAGCCCGCAGCCCTCACCCCCTCCCACACCCAAACTCCCTCCCAGAGCCCACAGCCCTCACCCCCTCCCACACCCAAACTCCTTCCCAGAACCCGCACCCTGCATCCCCTCTTGCACCCCTGCCCGGTGAAAGTGAGTGAGGGGGGGTGGGCGAGCCACAGAGGGAGGGGGATGGAGTGAGCAGGGGTGTGTGGCCTCAGGGAAGGGGGCGGGGCAAGGGCTGAGCAGTGGGGATTGGGGGTCCTCAAAAAGTTTAAAATCAAAATGGGGGTCCTCGGGTTGCTAAAGTTTGAGAATCACTGTCATAGGCTATTCAATTTCCCCCATTTCCCTTCTATTGATTCCAATATCTTGTATGTGCTGAACTGAGAAGGTAGGACATAGATAGACTTTTAACAAGACTGTTTGAAAATTGGGCTCATTGTGTTCTTTGACCAGTTTTCAATGTGACGTGCAGGGGGTTTAACATCTCCCACTGACCTAGGTTTTTAAGTAAATGGCACGTGATTCTTGGTTTAACTTTAAATGGGCTAAGGAGCTGCCACTGTTCGCTAATGCCTAGAAGTGCTAGAGATAAACTAGTCAAAAATATTCAGATCTGCAGCTAGCTGTTTGACATTGAAGGGGTATTTAAAAATGACCAGCAGCTCCAAAAAGAATAGAAAATTTAAACGAATAGCAGATTTGCTTGTTACTATAACTGATGCTTCTACACAAATGTGACGTTCTCTGTCTAATCTGCAAGTGTGTTATAACAGATGCCTCACCTGTGCAGTTTGGTAAATGATGGATTCAACCTTTCTCTAAAGAGTCTGGCAATGTAAGAGTTACAACAAACCCGTAAAACACACGCACGTTACACTCAGTATATGGCCTGATAGCGTTATTGCACTGAACACACACACTGAAGTGGAAGCGAATAGCGACCCTGTCTCTGAAAGCCACTGCTGATTGTATCAGCCTGTCGATAAATGGATTATTTTTTGCTGACTGCACTAAAATTCATTGTTATGTGTCTTATATCCTTTAATTAAAAAAGCAAAACAAAAGTGAATTAATGAATTTGCCACTGGATACAATTAGGGATTCAATAAATTATTACATGCCACTCCTCCTCCATCTTCCATAATGACACAGAATTCTTGACTTCCAACCAAATCCTCATTAAAAAGAGAACAGAAATCCCAACAAACACAAACACTTGCATTAGAACAGTGGTAACAGTGCCATTGCACTGTGTAATTGGCCTGGATTCAGTTCTCATGGCAGAATAATCTAGTTGGTATTTGGACCATTTTCCCCCTTTCTAGGACAGGATTAATGTCTTGTAGAACAGCATGTCCATACTATTATCACTTTACTCAAATATTAAGCCATTCATAGACAAAAAATGGAATTAATTTACAATTAAAGTTGCTGCTAGGTAGATTATGGTTAAAACCCCCAAAGTATTCAGCACCGTGGAAAGGAAAAGAGCAGAGAATGTAGATACTCCAATCTGAACAGTTCATCTGATCTGGTAATACACGCATACCTATAAAACGTCACATTGCATCTCCAGATGCCCGTCAGTTACACTGTATTTGAAAGGCTCTTCCTAAGCAAACATCCAAGGAATTTTTTTTTTTTTAAACAGAAGATCTGGATTCATTTCCAAATCACACAGAACGGCTCTTTAAATGTCTTCAGGTATGAACATCTCAGAGCAGGCCCAGCAGGGAGGCATTCACAGAAGAGCAATCAATGAGAAAGGACCTGACAAGATTATCTTATAAAAATTAATAACAGCGTAGACCCTTCTTCCAGCATAACAGTCCCTAGCCTGACATTGGCAACACCCTTCTGCTGAGCAGAACCAGGTGTCCGGGGCCGTGCAAGCCGGCTTTCCAGTGGAGAAGAGATCGGTGACATGGAATCTGGGTACATTCTACATGCAACTTGTTTTACTGGTGCACATATCAGTCCTGGAACAGAGATGGCCAAACAGCATGCAGGGCAATCACTTCTTTCAGGGGATCTCAGCTCAACATCATTGCCCAATTTCCAGGGGACAACTCTGCCTCAGAAATTGGCTCCAATCACAGACACAGGCAGAGAGCGGACTGCCCTGCTTCTCACACAGCTTCCCATTCAAGAGCCACTGCCTCCACACAGAATCATAAACAACAAAAACTAACACCACCACAGCATGACCTCCCAAGCCGGAAAATCCTCTCATGTGCTCAGAAAAACAAGCTAGAAGACCACATGTGCCATCTGCTGGCCCCTGCTCCAAGAGTGAATATAGAGAGCTTGGATCAATGACACCTAAAGCTAGACATTTAGGGGCTGAGGGTTTAATGAGATGAAATTAACCAAAGGAAAAATCTGTGGCGTATCAAGAATGAAGTCTTAACAGTCAGACCTGTTAAACTGTGGGACAGTCTCATGGAAGACCCCTCACTGGAGACATTTAGAAGTGGACTGGGGAAGGCAGTATGCATAATCTACTTAGGTTTTGAAGAAGCTTTGAAAAAGAAGATGCCTAGAGGAAGAATAGCTCAGGTGTGTGTGTTTACTTCTGCCACTATACAAGCCAAAGCATATGCCCTATCACTGAGCACAAGTATTGGCTTGTTGGCCGGGAATCTAACGACACACAGCTGCTTTTATTATTTAGCACCTCTCACTGGAAGTAACATTCAGTCTGTAGTCTTGTTTCAGGGATGCCTCAGATGAACAGCTTTAATACGTGACCACTCTTGGCAAGCACAATAGGGCAATTTTTAAGCCTGCAGCCTTGAAAGTGTCCCTCTAAGCATCCCCATCCAAAGGCTAAGTCATTGGCAGAACAAGTAATGGGCATTACAGAGAGGAGGTATGGGTAGGCTTGGCACAATTCAAGTTTTGTTTGTTTTATAATTTTGATGGATAATATCAATGTTTATTTTTAAGCATTTTTTTTATCATCATCCATTTAAATGTTCACAGTTGCAGAACGTTATGGGGTTTATGCATTTCCCTCTGATTTTTATCCATTTCAATTTTCACAGTGGAAGGAAATTATGGGGCAGTCAGACATTAATTATCGAATGACAGTAGATGTTGAGTTTCAAAAAGTTACAGCTTTATAACCTTTAAAACATGAACTGTCAATGTCACGTCCAAATATACAGTAAGTGGCCTTAAGTCAAACTTGGATAAGTTCTCAAGCAGCATTTTGCCTATCCGTAAATTTCGATTAATATTGATGGAAGTGGGGTTTTTTTTGTCACTTTGGGTGGGTTACAGTGAAATCAACATTTACCGATAAAATGCTGATCATTTCAAGCCCCGTTATGGGCCACTCTGATACAAATAAGGGATGTTCCATAGACGTCTCTAGGCTTGGGTACAAAGTGTGTCTCTAGCAAGTAACAAAAACCCAAGGATGGGCCCAGACTGAGTGGCTGGGCGTTGTCCGGTGCTCAGAGACAGTTCTGCTCCCCTCCCACCATAAGCTGCCTACACAGGGATAAAGCACTTCCTGTTTTTCAATGGGAAAGCCCTGGAATCTGCACCATGTATACGTAAACCCTAAAATAGATCTGTACACACATATAGTTACGCCGCACCACTGGCAAATCATGTCTACGAACTGTGCCGACACAGTGCTTTATCCCTGTGTAGGCAGCTGAATGTGCCAGAAGGAGCACATGTCTCGGACACAAGACGAGGAAACTGTGCCACCGGCTACACTGCTCCTTTGATAACGCAGGGAGACGCAAGGCTGGCCGCTCGGCGGAGCTTGATGGAGCAAAAGAATCCACGGCGCAGCAGTGAAGAGGTGGATGGACACTTCGGACCCTCAGCTGTGGATTCTTTTTCCCTAGCAGGAACAACCAAGGGGCAGGCGGCATGATCAAAGGCGATTAATTAGCTCCACGGGCGCAGCAGGAGCGGCCAGCAGGTGGCGCTGTTATGCACAGGCTGCATATATCATTATCACACACATCTATGTCAATATCTGTTCACACACACCCCTACAGCTGTCTGGATGGCAGGCTTCACTTCTACTCCATATTGCTCAGCCTAAGTTGCCCCTGGAAGGGAGTCGCTGTCGCTGAACCTTCCCTTCCCGCATCCCCCTTGGAAGCCACCAGATTGCGCCAAATGGCAGGTATGTTCCTAAGTATCCCCAGGAGACGTGTCTTAAAAGGGATTTATTTATCCCTCTTGGCAATCGCTATTTTGGAGGGTGCTCAGACGTTGTTGTCCAGGCAGCTTGCAATTGCAAGTGAAGGGTGCTAGGCCACCATCCTCAGTACATGCAGCGAAAGGCGATCTTCACGCCCCACGTACGTGCAAGCCACTCGCCGTGGCATGTTGCCTCCAGTGCTCGTGTTTTATTTTCAGGCTTCCTGGGAGCAGGCTGGCTGGTGATAAGTAGCATCTTGACAGCGAATGCCAGAGGTGAGTTAATTAGTGGGTGGCTATTCGGAATGTCAGCAATTTGCCAGCTAGCAACCAACCTGTCTGCTTTGGCTACAAGTGCAGAATGATTGATTTCAGAAGTGGGTGAACACATTCGCAGTACCTCGCAATTTGGGGGGGGAATATGATAATTTATTCGTAGACATGATTTGCCATTGGTGCGGCGTAAGTATATGTGTGTATGTGTGTACAGATCTATTTTAGGGTTTACGTATACATGGTGCAGATTCCAGGGCTTTCCCATTCAAAACAGGAAGTGCTGCTCATTGATCTAGAAGCGTTTCAATCATTCTCCTATTGTAAACATTATCTGCCTTCAAAATCTTTAATGTGTTGCAGATGTGACAAAGGATAAAAGGTCTATCATAAAACCCCTCTATCTCGGTGCTTTTTCCACTGGGGCAATTTAATAATGAATTTACTAGCATACAGAGCTCGCCAACATATGCTTATAGTCACTCACAAACTTTTGACTTGACAGTTTACAAGTATGTTTAAATCATTAAGGTTTCAGTTGACTGTGCAGCTATTATAGGGTCATTATAAATAAGAAACAAAGGTTACACTTTATAGAACAGGAGATAAATCAAAAGTAGTATATTGGAAATAATGTATTTTTTCTCTGTTTTTGTTTCTCCTGATTTTCAAAACCATTCAGGGTGACAGCTGGGAGGGAAAGGGGTAGTCAGCAGCTGATTAGTAGTTAAACTGCTAGAATCAGAAGTACCCCGCATATGAGTAACTGGTGAGCAGGAGAGGTTTAGATCACCAGTATCTACACACGATCAAACTGAGCTCCTTGAAAGGTCAGTTGGTGTTGAATCTTCTTTAAGGGAGAATCTCAAAGCTTAGCTGGCAAACTGTGATCGTCTTTTGTTTTAACTTCTGATCAGGAGTTTTCCTTTTATCACCAGCCACTGTGTCTTCCTAGGGTTTTAGCCATCTACTGCCACAATGGGACGCTGGTGCCTCATCTCTCCTTTTGCGATTTAAGTAATTAGGGAGAAGCCACCGTGCTATTTAAGATTCTTATGCTTCTTGGTAGCTTTTTGACTTACTCCATGTTCTGCAAATTAGATGTCAGGGTCAAGGAAAGAGAGTATCAGCTGAACTGAACATGGCCTTGGAGAACAAGTTAAAAAAGAAAGAAAAACAACTCGCCAAATTGTCACTCGCTGATTTTGAACCAGAAAAGGGTCAAACAAGACCTCGAAAATCCACTTTGAGTTATTTGACTTCTTTGATCACTAACCTAACAACACTACACAATGCAAAGGAATAATGGCACGCTCTGCCACTCAAAGGCTTCCCCCGTCTTCAACAATATAAAAGTGTCCAGTAATTAAAAAGGGGGAGCCATCAATAATTTGAGATACCAACCCACCTTGTGCCTCTTTACCCTCCTCGGTAGGCAGGGAGATAAACCCGCACAGGCCTGCAGTCCTGGGAGTATGCACATATTTGCAGAGTTGTGCTGAGGCTGGAAGAGTTTGAGATTTCAGAATTCAGGCTGTTTCAAATCAGAACGGCCACTGAACAGTTCAAAATTCATATTGGAAAGTTCTGAAAACATTTCAACGAGGGTCAACCAAAAGCTTTTGTTTCAATGTTGACTTTTTAAATTTTCTACGAGATTATAATATGCAATAAATCTCACATAATGCCAAATAAAAATTTCAAAACAAAAAGTCATTTAAAAAAAATCTAAATGTTTAATTCTGAAAATGTCAAAATGGGATGTCAAAACATTTTTTCTGGATTTCAGCCCAAATCACAAAGCATTTCACATCTTTCCACAGAAATTTCTCTAACCAGTCTGCATGTATGTTAAATTTAATGTTATATTACATCCAAAAAGCTACATTAAAAGAACATTAAGGTTGCAAAGTCAAGAACTCAAAAGTTAGGAAATGCCAGGACAGCCCCATTAATTTCAAGGGACTGCTCATGTGGTTAACTGCTTTGCTGGATCCTGTGTTGCAGGGTGAAGCCTGAAGAGATTGGAATGCCAAGACCATCTCGCTAGAACTTCACTCTTTACCAGTGATATTTTGCTATTGTGGGGAAGGAAGTTCATGGCACACAGAGAAGTTAGATAAAAGCGTTAAATATTCTTGCTGTAAGGTTGCAACATAACACTAATTTATTTTTTAAAAATCCAGAACCGTAACATACAAGAACCAAAAACAGAGAGAGACAATGCAGGCTGCTCCCTAAGGCAGAGAGGCCCAACTCACCCCCATCTTGCTCTAGGCTGGCTCTTTGCAGACTTACTCAGTTCACATGCCTCCCTACAGAGCTCCCTATCCTGCACACAGGACCAAAAAAACCCTTACAAATTAAAGCGATAGCTTGTCATTTTAAGAATTTTCCATACAGCACAGACATAAGCAACAAATACCCCTTCGGCCAGATAAAATGAGAGGAGGAATCCGTCTGTTCCTTTTTTCATTTAATGTGTTCACATACCAGGGTGGCAAGAAAGCTATAAACACCTAGACAGATAGGGTATCTGGGAGATCAATACAGCGATTAGACCAGCCTAGAGAGACAGAAAAAGGTAGCGAAGGATTATGCATGTCTTCAGAGATCAGTGATACTATTAGGCTAAAGGGCATAAAAGGAAATTTAAAATGCACTGAAATAACATGAAGCTGTGACACGAAGATTTAATATAGGATGAAACCTGCATCTCCAGGCTTAGCTTGATACAATGGGGCATAGATGGATCAACTGTATTTCCCTTACATATGCCTTGATGTTTAAGTATTTGATGAAAGTGCATTTCATCCTTATCTGAATTAGATTTTTATTTTGTTGTCTAACATCAATTAGGGTTGGACTAGAGGACTTAAAAGGTCTTTTCTGTCTCAACTGATATTTGAATATAAATATTTTATTTATACATTATGTAAAAAACACAATCTTGGATGGGAGGCTGCTATTAAATCTCTCAGTCCCCACTCTGTTGGGGATATTTTAATTGTCCCAGATCAATGGAAGGGTATTTATAAACATCTGGCCTTAGTTTAAGAGTCCAAATTTGCCTCTTAAACTTCAAAGCCGCAGGGCTGATTTTATCCAGGTTCAGTTGTCTGGTCTTTAGGAAGAGAAGCCTGCAGCCCTCGAAACAGAATTAACTTGGTGTAAGTCAGTGAAGCTCCACCAAAGTCCAAAGGTCCATTTTCAACCGCTCCAGATCAGGCCTAAATGGAGATTCTGGTCTCAGTTACACCAGAGAACTGGTTGGAGTTGCTGCTTTCAATGGAGCTGTACCAGTCCAGATCGAAACAGAAACCGTTTGCTTTGCTTTAGAGCAGCGGTTCTCAAACGTCATAGTGCCGTGACCCCCTTCTGACAACAAAAATTACTACACGACCCCAGGAGGGGGAACTGAAGACCGAGCTCCACCGCCCCGGGTGGTGGTGGGGAAAACTGAAGCCCAAGGGCTTCTGCCCTGGGCAGGGGGCATGTAACCTTAGCCCTGGGCGGTGGGGCTCAGGCTTCAGACTTGCTGGGGCCCAGGGCCAACACCAGCTTTGGTGACCCCACTTTGGGGTCCTCCCTCTTTGCAATACCTTTACCAGACAGAAAACTGATCTCTCAGAGTCCCGCGCTCCATGGGAGCACAAGGGGTTCGGGGGAGGGTAGAGAACTGGATTTTCGTAACCACCTGTGCATAACAACATTTAAAATCTCCCCTTGAACCCGACAGACACACAGGCTTTGAAAAAGGAGGAGCACCACTTCAAGGCACTGGCCTCTTCCCACACACAGTGGGCCGGATTCTCATTTACGCTGAGGCCATCCCAGGTTGTGTAAATGGTCTTGGGGGAGTTGGGGGGGGTGGGAGGGACGTACATAATATTGACATCTACTAGGTGCCTTTACACTGGCAGAGCAGTGTACATGGGCCTCAGTGTCACTGAGAATTAGCCCCAAACCCGCTTTTCCTTCACTCAGTGGCTATTGCACCTTTACATGATGTGGGAGACTCAACACACTTATGGGGGATGAAATCAGCTAAACATGGGAGAAATGGAGCCTCCTCAGAGGAGCCACGCGAACAGCCTCCCAGTTACAGACAGCCGGGCAGCAGCCAACGTCCCCAGAAAGCTTAGCGAATAGGAAAGCCCACAGCTCATGTCCTCTCCTCTCAGGTCACTGGGGAGTTATTCTAGCCACGCTCGCTGGTGTCACTGAGGCTTACATACAAAAATCTGCCACGAGTCTGCTGAGGAAAAGACTCCCGGGGCTGGATTCATCCCTAGCATCCTTCCATTAAGTTGAGCGTTCATGGACCCTTGTGCCCAAGTACTAGGTAACGTCCAGAGCGGGAACGAAAACTCAAGACATTATTCTCGTCACCTGCTAAGAACCGGAGCTGATTCTTAACCCTTAGTTCTCCATTTCCGGAGCCACCACTGCAGTCATCTTCATCATCGCAGTCTCCGCTTTCCGACTCCTCCTCATCCGTGGTTTTGTCTGGAGCTTTTCGCCGGGATATTGACATTCCTTTCAACAGCTGAAAGACACAAGGTGGCACAAAACAATGGGAAAGCCCCCTTCACTGTCCCACTGCGCGGGGCTTCCCCCATCTCAGGTGCTGATTCATTCTTAACCGCAGAAATCGTACTTTAATAACCTCGAATCCTTCCACACCCTTTGCTTGAGACATGCGTGAAGGAGGAATGTGCCAGGCAGGAGGGAGAGTTAATTACTCATCAAGCCCAAGTGTCGGCTCGTTAAAGAGCTCAAGGATGGTTGTATACACAATTGAAATGAGACAAATGGCAAAAAAAGTTGCATTGAAGAATTTTGCCTGGAGGTTGCCCCCAACATGCCCCCTACACAGCGGAATTGGCCTAAGCCTGGTTACATGCCACAAGGAGAATTCCCAAACAGGCTTTCTAAACCAGCTATATACAGCCCCTTTGCTTGGTCAGAGTGGGGCTCAGGATGTAGCCCTAAGAGTGGGATTTGCAGAAAAGCACTCAGTACTGGTCCAACTCCTACTGAAATCAGCCCGACTCCCATTCACTTCAGTGGGAGCAGCACCGGTGGTTTGGAGCTCTAAGTTAACACTTGAAGTTAACAATGGGTGTTGTGCATGCAAAGGCCTGCAAGATTGGACTCTCAGTCTTCTCAAACTAACAGAGATTTCTACAAAAATGACAAAATGCTGGTTGGAGAGAGAACTGCCCCACTCGGAAGTAACAAGAATGAAAAGAAAGGACAGATCTTGCAGGATTTGTATCCTTGTGCGTCACCAGGCTGGAGACAAATGGCGCCCCGCCGATGCTATGTAAATAAGCAAAAATAATAGCCCAGATTTGCAGAAGTGCTGAGAACTCCAATCAAAGTCCAGGGGATCAGCCCTTCAGAAAATCAGGCCCAACAACACTATAGCTAGGGAGAACTGTTTTAAGGATAACCTGGATGTCAGAATTCAACTGTCCAATAAACGGCAGCCATCCTACTTTAGAACCAAATCTCGTTTTCAAAGAGGTCAGCAACAAAAGTCCTATCACCCTAGTCTTATATCAGAGCGAAGCAAAGTTAGCTGTGTGCACTGCTCCCGATGTGCAGAACAGGTGACATGGGCCAGAGAAGGAACACAGCAAACCAGCAGGCCGGATGGGCAAATCAGCCAGCTCTTTGGCTATTTGGTAGAGGTTGCAAGGAAAAGGGGGCGGGAGACCCGTGTTCATTTGAAGCTTTAGGCTGGCTGTTCTGGTCACTCAATGCACCCAGGATTGTTAAGGGCAAGTGAGAAGCTTTTGGCGCTGTATAATTTCACGTGTCCAGAGTGGGGTTTTGGCTATCCTGGGATACTAAAAAACCGCAATGACTCTAGCCTGGTTAAATGGCAGATCCTAGCAAGTAAGGGGGAGATTTTCAGAAGCACGTAGCCTTGTGCTAAGTCCCATCAAGGGAGCATGTTTTGTAAAAGTGACTGGTCAAGACAGAACCTGACATATATGGTAGAAAAGACGCAATAAAAGAACTTTTAATTCATCCAAAGTAATTGAAAGTATCTTCAAGCAGTAAAATTGCCTAGATATTTTTGTGTAAAGCCTTAGCCAGTGCTTAATTTGTAATGAAAGAGGTGCTGGGGCTCAAGCCATTTTTTACATTCATAACTGATGTAGCAAGCCCAGAGGAGCCAGGACTATGAACTGCCAAGCCTAGAGGTGCTGGGGCTCGGCCTCGGCAAGCCCTGGTGCAAATTAAGCACTGGCCTTAGCTAATCAGGATAATATGTTCCACATCTAAAAACACTGAGTAAAATCAAATGTCTCTAATGAACGTAGAACTAAGATTACTAGCAAACACATGCTTGGAAATTCTTGATACTGTCCCATTAGTCAGGGTGGAAGGAAATGGGCACATTTTGGGTTATTGGTTTCCTCCTGCTGATCTTTCCCATTTACTGTTTCTAAAATAACCAAACTATTCCATCATAAACAGATTTGTTTTGAGAAGTTTGAGTCAGCCCGTTCATATATGCTGAAAAATTCCATCGCTACCACTACAGAGCTAAAAGCTTGAATTTAATCTCCTGACCAAAAAAAACCCAAACAAACAAAAAAGAAAGTAACAGAAGATATTGCAAAATAGAAGCTTATTGCATACTTTAGAGGTTTAGTTGGTTTCATCTGTTGCAGTGATGTGCATACCTCTCAAGGCATTTTTAATATCTGGAATCCAGGTTATACTTTTAAACTATTAAGCTGGTGTTAGAAAACAGTTCCCAAAATATGTAGTTGTTTGAGTTTATACAACCTTAGAGGAATGTTTTCAGCGTCTGGCTTCACATGTCCACAGCAATGTAAATACATATGTTACTATTTCTATTAGAGTTGCATAACCTAATGAAAAGCAAATGGTTTGGACTCAAATCCACTTCATTTTCGCATTTCATGCCACCCATATTTACATGTTGCACACATTTAATAACTACCAATATAAAAAATGTTTGCTTCACATATTTATGCACATGATGTATGGAAACTAGCTGTGAAATATTTTAGATATGTAGGCGCTGAAACAAAAAATTAAGGTGGACATTTTTGAACAATTAAATAGGCCGTTTTGCTGGGGGCGTTGAGACTACATAGAAAAAGCACCTACAGATGGAACACTGTGAAGTTCATAAACCTATTTGCATTTATAGAAAGACGATCACTTGTCACAGCTGATGTCTGCATGGTTCGCTATTAAAGTACCAGCTATCTGGGTACACTCCCATATGGTAACACCAAAGAGAACTCCCACATCAGATATGCTTCCATCTGCTCCTTGGTTTCACACCATTGCTCTTCTTTCACAACAAACTCTCCTTCCCTTCCATTTTTTTTCCCTTTTTAATTTATACGGCTTTCAAAAGACTTCTACAAAAAGGACTCAAAGTGAATTAATAAATTACTGTGGAAAACGGAGAAGATTGAGTTGTCGGAATGGTATGACTTCATATATATCCATTCAAGAGCACCTACAGATCATCTTGTCACATACTTGGAGCCTGATTCAAAACACACTGAAGTCAAGGGGAGTGGGGAGAGAAGGGGTGTTTCCATTCACTTTAACAGACTTTGGCTTGGGTCCTCTATGGGCGTTCCCGAAGAACCTATTTTTCAGACGTTTGAACTCCTTTCCTGGAAAACTGCACGACCACTAAAATAATAGCAGTTGTGGCTATGGGCGTAGCAGAGGGAAGATTTCACATAGGAGAGTATATTGTGCTCATTTAAGGCTCTTACACCTTTATTTTGATTAATAGCTTTTCCCCTCCAAACCAAGTCAAAAGTGGTTATGGAAAGGACTTGGGAGAAATCATGTTAAAAAGTAAACCACGTAATAGCTCCTAATATTGGTCTCGTAGGTATATCACTGGCCTAGCGTATTCACAGAGTGGCATGTTAATTTGTTGTGTACAGACCATTCTCTGAGGTGGGTGAAATAACCTCACTTTGCAAGAGCAGAATTAGTGTATTTATTATCAGGAGTGGGTAGGTGAGGTTCTGTGGCCTCCAATGTGCAGGAGGTCAGACCAGATGATCATGATGGTCCCTTCTGGCCTTAAAGTCTACGCGTATGTGTAGACTGGGGGGAGGGCACGGCCTCCCTCCAAGACTGAGAGGAGAAACACGGCTCCACCCCTTGGTGGGCGGAGGATCGACCGACCAGTATCCGGAGGAGTTACTGGGACTGCCGCTGGCAGTGTACCCCAGGGAGATGGAGGAACCCCAGGAGATGGAGACACACTCAGATGGGGTCACAGGAAGTAGCCCAGGGATACTATCCCTTAGTCTGGTTGTGTTGCCAGAGTCTAGGTCAGCAGGTTTCAGTGGGATCCCCACTGTTAGGGCCCTGGGCTGGGACCCAGTGGAGGAGGGTGCACTCAGGTCCTCTTACCCCCTGCTGCCAGCCCCACTTTAGCCCAGACGGCCTGCATTTGCTGTTGCTCTACCCTGCCCAGAGGGCCAGAATCCCTAGACGGCTAATTCCAGTGCTGAGCATTGCATCCAGAGGCACAACACAGTGAGGGGGCGTCGCCTCTGCCCAAGACCGATGGAGAGGAACGGCCATGGACCACTCTACTGCTGCATTAAAAACCCGCTGCACCAAGTGTGAGAGCCTGGGTCAGCTGAGTTTTGGGTTTGTGGAGCTGAAAATAGCAGTGTAGATGTTTGGGCTCACGGTGGTGCCCGGGCTCTGAGACCTCACCCCCCTTGCGGGTCAGAACCAGAACTCCTCAGAACCAGGCGCCAGCACGAGCCCAAACATCTACACTACACGGATATTTATAGTCCCACAGCCCAACCCCTGCAAGTCCGAGTCAGCTGACCAGGGCCAGACGCAGTGCCGTGAGTCTCTTATTGCCGTGTAAACACACCCTATGAGTCTAAGAGCTAGAAATTGGTGCACTGACTAGCAGCCATGCAGACACACACAGTGCATCCCACCACCTCACAGATGATGAAATGAAATTAAATAGGTAACTTTAGCGCCAAATCCTGCCGCAGATCTTTGGGGGGAGGGGGAACGACACAAAACCCAAACCACGGGATGTTGTAATCTCAGCTCTCCCTGGGCAGGAGAGTTCCCACCCCATAAATCCAGCAGACCATGGCAGTTTGGCTTAGGGTGATCAGATGTCCCATTTTAAAGGGACAGTCCCGTTTTTTGGGACTTTTCTTATATAGGTGCCTATGACCCCCCCACCCCATCCCGTTTTTTCACAGTTGCTATCTGGTCACCCTAGTTTGGCTGTGCAGGGAAGGAGCTCAAGCTGCAGAGAGGCTGCACCAGGGGAATCATTGCACCCCCTGTAGCAGATTTCCCCCGGTGGAGACATAGGCTGAGTATGGCCATGTGGTCCAAGACAACTTTGATCAGCTATACTCCATGGGATCCTACTGAGGGCACAGAGCAACACTGCTGGTGCTCCATGCTGGGGCAGGGAGGACGACTCCATCCTTCCTGACCTCCCCAGAGAACCGGTGAGCAAAGCTCGTTCACTCATGCTGGGCACAGGGGCCACAAGTCTGTCCCCGGGGAAGGCTGGCAGGATCAGGCCCATGACGCAGTCACTAATGGGCCCTTACTCTGAAAACAGGATACCATGGGGGGGGATCTTTCATTTGCAACACACAACGCTGTGAGGACGAAGCGAGGCACCAATCCTGCCAGCTGCTCCTGACACCTAAGCAACCCCTCAGCTCTGGTCACATGGAGTCAGGGCCTGGACGAGTTTGCCACGCCCACTCCCAGGCAAAAACGTTCTCCACGGACACGCCTTTGTTATAAAATACCAGAGCCTGGAGGATAACCCCTGGGGGTTGGACTAGATGACCTCCTGAGGTCCCTTCCAACCCTGAGATTCTATAAACACCAGAGACGTTTCTTTCATTACTTACTTGAAAAGGTAAACGCCTGGGAAACTCTAAGAAAGGGAATTAAGCCCTTGGAGACGTTCAGTGTTAATAAGCTGTCCTAGGGAAGGAATGTAAAGAGGAGACGGTCTCAAGTGTGTGTTTCCAAATATTAAATTATGGAGGACTTCCTAAATAGCTGCCTTTTGCGGTGGGGGGGGGGGGGGGAACTTGCAGGAAACGAATAGCTTCATCTCTCCGGATTCACAGCAATAACGTAACAGGAACGTTGCCAGAAATGCTGACAGAGTCCTGACTTTGAATGCCGGGGCCGTAAGTCTAGGCACTCGGGGCTCCAAATAACGAGGACGTATATCCCGTCTGCTCTCTGCACAATGGGTAGCTTGAAGGGGGCGACGGGGTGGCAGGGGAAAGGTGGGTACAGTACTGGATTCCTACCAAGGTGGATGAAATCAGAGCCCGATCCTAGGGAAAGAGTTTGGGGTTCCCATTTGCAAGGCTCCCGTTAAATGCTGTCAGTGAACTCAGCTCAGCCGTTCTTGCCTGATAGGAACAAGGAGAGGACGCATTACAGTTTAACCACGAGGACGTAAAGATCCTAGTGCAACCAACCAGTGCTAATTTGTACGCTCGACGGGCATGATCCTGATTGGAGGCAGTCAAATGGACAGAGCCCGGGCACGATCCTGCTGAGTCCAGGCAATACTTCTATTTCATTTCATGGGACTATTTCAAGAGCAAGCCCTGCAGGATCCGGGCCCTCAAATCTCTGCAAGCTGAGTACACGACACACGACTAGTACGTCTACTTGGCCAAAAGAAACCCCGCAGCAGTGAGTCTCGGAGCCCAGGCAACAGACCCAGGCTACGGTGCTCAAACGAGCTGTGCAGACATTGCCGCTTGGGCGCTGAAGCCGAAGGGAGTGGGCATCAGAGCCCAAACATCTATTCAGCTAGAGCAAGCCCAGGTCTGCGGATGGGGGCTCTGAGCCGCGCTGCCGCGGGCTGCGTGAACGCACCTCTAGGAGGGTCCAAGTCTAGCAGCGAGAGCTGTAATTTCCATTCAGCTGAGCTCAGGGCTTGCAGCTTCCTGGTACCAAGAGCTTCTCACCATCCCTCCTGGTTTGCATACGGTGTGAAGTTGCTGTCCCTCAGAGACCTGCGCCGTCGCCCTTAGTTCGCACTAACTGTACCCCGGGAGATAGATTCAGTGCCCAGGGTACTCCAAGCCTCCACACGCAGAAACGGCTGCTGCCTCTGCCCCTCCAGAGCAGCAGGAGCGCCCTGAGGAGTTTTCTGCAGGCACCGCCTGGGGTCGGACGGAGCCAGCAGGCTGCCAACCTCTGCTTGGGTTAAAGGGCAGTAGAGGGGAAGGATCCACACCGGAGTCTCCCCGCCCTTCCCGGCAAGTGAGAGCAGGCTCCACCTCCCTGGGCCACAGAGAGAGGCGTGAGGACGGACCCTCCGTGGAAATGGCCGACAGAAAGCGGGCTCAGAAGAGACTGAAGGAAGATGCTTTTTGTCACCTAACCCCCCGGGCCCACCTCTAGACCAGAAGCCTCATCTCCTCCTCCTTCCCCCAAAGGCCAGGAGGCACAAGCCCCCTGCCTCTGTTCCTCCTTCAGCTGCCAACAATCTGAGTCAAATCCCGAGTCTTACCACTGGCTCAGGGAGCCAGGCTAGGGAGCGGCAGATCATGACTGCTCAGGAGCGAGCATATTTCCCCCCTTCCCAATGGCTTCCCAAACCCTTATGTGATGCCCTAGGCCGGGGGGAGGCGAGAGGTCTGTGCACTGCACCGCATCTAGCACCCCATCGCGCCCAGCCGAACTGCGCTGGCTCTGCCGCCAGCCGGCCCTGGCAAGTTTTGTTACCCCGCCCTGCAGCTCAGCTCTGCTCCAGAAGCGCGGCAGGACATTTCTCCTAGGGCTTGTCTACATGAGCACGGCGGTGATCGTGCCACGGTAGTGCTTCAGGGGAGACCCTCGCTACAGTGGCAGGAGGGCTTCTCCCATCGCTGCCGTTAATCCAGCTTGACAGGAGAATTCGGTCGCACTGTCTACGCCGGGGGTTAGGTCGGCATCGCTACATCTCTCAGGTGGGTGGATTTTCCACACCCCTCCGAGATGTAGCTATGCGGATGGAAGCTCCCAGTGTAGAGCAGCCCTTAGTTTGCAGCAAACTGGGGCGTAAATCTACCTCGTGCTAGCCTGCCGCATGCCAGGGGCCCGGGTGGTCCTCACTGCCGTCCCCTGAAAGTTCCCCGGTGCGCTTTAATCTCCTCCTGTTCCCAAGCAGGGTAGATCAAAGCACACGCCGGGACTTTTAGCATGCGGCAGCAGGCTCCACGGGGACACTTAGCACACAGCAGGCAAGCACCCCTCTGACACAAACTGTTTGTGGAGACACGCCCGTAGGCAGCACTTGATTTCGTGGTTTTCACTTCAAGCTAAGTTTTATTACTTGTATTACACAGGAACCGCAGTCACGGACCAGACCCTGGGCTGCCAGATCCTGTAAGGCACAGAACAAAAACTGCTCCCCGCCCCAAAGAGTCCACAGTCGGCTGGTCTACACTAACCCCCCAATTCGAACTAAGATACGCGACTTCAGCTACGTGAATAACGTAGCTGAAGTCGAACTATCTTAGTTCGAATGAAAAAGCACTTACCCGGGGTCCACACGCGGCACGCCGGCTCCCCCGTCGACTCCGCCTACTCCGTTCGTCGAGCAGGATTACCGGCGTCGACGGCGGAGCACTTCCTGGTTCGATTTATCGTGTCTAGACAAGACGCGATAAATCGAACCCAGAAGATCGATCCAGCGCCTCCGACAGGACGCATGAGTATAGACGTACGTTAGTAGACGTTTCCACTAATCACACCACTGAAGAGGTATGGGCGGGGCTTAAGGTATGGCATACGCATTCAGTGTTCGCCTGCCTCTGCTCACACGGAAGTCAACGGTAAAACACAAACCGACTTCTCTAGGGGCAACGTGAGGCCAGCGCTGAAAATCCCTTTGATAACGTACAGCTCCCATGTGAACACCGTTAGGTGCTCTGAATTCTGCAAAAGTAACATCCAAAAGTCATTAAGTAACAATTACTACAGTCTACATGCTTTGTGACATTATATTTGGTGGACTGAACATAGTTTCTTCCTCTTTAAATAGCAACTAAACCTAAATGTTACCCTATCATTAAAGCTAGTTCACGTCTTGTGGTTTCAAGTCTACGGTAAGGGGCAGAAAAATATACAGTGTAATGATCAGTAAAGTAGTATGCAACAATGAGCACGTTTTAATTTAAGCACAATTTATCCAGCTGTAAGAGTTTACAGTCAGATCCGATCACCTCTCTGCCAAACCATAATGACAAAAATACACCACAGCTCTATAATGCACCCAATCTGAAATATAGAACAAATTGTGGGAATGTGTTTACACACACACGTGTGTGTGTGTGAGAGAGAGAGTGAGAGAGAGAAATTTGTAAGGCACTTATCCCTTTGATATTTAAGCATCGAATATATACATCATATCATAGAATCATAGAAATGTAGGGCTCAAAGGGACATCTATAAGTCATGTCCAGCGCTCTGCGCTGAGGCAGGACCAAGCAAACCTAGACCAGCCCAGACAGGTGTTTGTTCAACCTGTTCTTAAAAACCTCCAGTGACGGGGATTCCTTAGAGTCGGAAAGATCTAACCTAAATCTCCCTTGCTGCAGATTAAGCCCATGACTTCTTGTCCCATTTTCAGTGGACATAGAGAACAATTGATTCCTGACCCCTTTATAACAGCCCTTAATATATTTGAAGGCTGTTATCAGATCCCCCTTAGTCTTCTTTTCTCAAGATTAAGCATGCCCAGTTATTTTAACCTTCCCGCATAGGTCAGGTTTTCTAAACCTTTTATCATTTTTTTTGCTGTCGTCTAGACTCTCTCCAATTTGTCCACATCTTTCTTCAAGTGTGGCACCCAGAACTGGACACTCCAGCTGAGGCCTCATCAGCGCTGAGTAGAGTGGGACAATTACCTCCTGCGTCCTAATACAACACTCCTGTTAATACACCCCAGAATGATACCGTATTAGCCTTTTTTGCAACTACATTGCACTGTTGACGCCTATTTAATTTATGATCCACTATAACCTCCAGATCCATTTCAGCAGTACTGCGGCCTAGCCAGTTCTTCTCCATTTTGTAGTTATGCATTTGATTTTTCCTTCCTACGTGTAGTACTTTGCACTTCTCTTCACTGAATTTCATTGTGTCGATTTCAGACCAATTCTCCAATTTGTCAAGGTCATTTTGAATTCTAATCCTGTCCTCCCCAGTGCGCGCAACCCTCAGAGTTTGCTGTCATTGAAAAATGTTATAAGCATACTATATTCACACACACACACACACACACACACACACACACAGAGTAACTGACAAAAGATACATATGGGCCACATCGTCAGCTGGTGAAAATCAACACAGCTTCATTACATTCAAAGGACCAATGCCAGTTTGCATCAGCTGAGCATCTGACCCATTTGTATCTTTCCCACGACGGGACAGGACGCATATGAAGAAAATAATCCTGTAGCTTCAAAGTCTGAACCCCTAAGGTCGATGTGGTTGAGAATGTTGGCCCACCTCAATTCCGATGCCATCCCAAAGAGAAGATTTCAATATAAACAACCCTGTTTATGGCAATGTTCATAATGTGGCTTGTTTTGTGGATCTGATGGAGGTTTAAAAAAAACCAAGCCAATTCTGAACATTGTATTGATACGGTAATTTATCGGCTGTCTAAGGCAGCGGTTCTCAAACTTCATTGCATCACGACCCCCTTCCGACAACAAAAATTACTATACGACCCCAGGAGGGGGAACCAAAGACTGAGCCCGCCCAAGCCCCACCACCCGGATGGGGGGGTGGGGGCGGGGGGAGAAGCTGAAGCCCAAGAACTTCAGTCCCAGGTAGGGAGCCTGTAACCTGAGCCCTGCCGCCCTGGGGGAGGGACTCCGGCTTCAGCCCCAGACTCCAGCAAGTCTAACGCCAGCCCTGGCAACCCCATTAAAACAGGGTCACGACAGTTTGAGAATTGCTGGCCTCAGGCATTCCGGTTTGTGATGCTTTATATATAGGTTTAATCGACAGATAATTCATAACTGCATCGTGACCAGGTTTACAGATAAAAACAGAACCGGAGTAATAACCCAGCTGGATTTGAACTGGCCACGGGTGAAAAGTTCTATTGCTCATCCTTCTTAATGCGTGCTTCATACAGACCCTTCCACCTTACCAACCACCCTCGGTGTTTTCGATTCTAAATAGAAGCACAGTAACAGCTACAACACATTTTTATCATATCTTTATAGCCCTTAAATAGAAATCTGTATTTCACTCCTTAAATCGTAGCCTAATTTTGCATTCTTATCTTAGATTCAAGAGTCACAGCATGGCACAGCACCCACTTCAGTTTACGATAAACATTGAAATCATGTCTACAAACCCAGACGATGTACCAAAATTGAGCTAGAACTACCCTGCCCTTTTAAGCCAAAAACATTCATTGCAACATGATTTAAAAAAATAAAATATAAAACAAACTCAGCAGTGACATGAATTGTTTATTAGGGTGAATACAGATGATTTCTGTCAAACGAAAAATTCCCTTGGGAGCCGAGGGAAGTTTGAATTCATATTTCTAATCTTCGGGTGAACATATCTGTCCTTTAATTTAGTTTGCATGATTGAAAGAATTTAATAAAAATGTTCCAAGAGTTTTGCTGAAATTCTTAGCATATTTGTAGTAAGCCTTTGGAATATGATCAAACACACACTGGATAAGACTGAGACTGAGCTTGCAGCTAAAATAATACTCAGAATTATCATGGAAATTTAATAATCAAATCTACACAATTACACAACAATGTCATGCGGAAACGGTCCTCGTTTTGGACTCTCACTTCCGCTGCTGATGCTATCACTGTCCCTCAAGGAAGGGCGTACTAGGGATAAGTCACAGCAACGGGGTTCAGGAGATCTAAGCACCCAAATGGTCAAGAGCATCCACTAATTTTGGGTGGTTTCGTCGAGGCGACTCGGGGGTACTTTAAAATGATGAAACGAGGATTCCTTTTGCACTTATCACAAACAAGCCAACACCCACTCACTACTAGAGACATAATGCAAATGGACAGAATTTGGAAAACGCTCCTGAAATGCCCACTAAGTCAGGCTTTTTCTCTTCAATACGCAGCTTCTGAAAACACTAAATAAATCGTGAATGGAATCCTGACCTTTAAACCTGCAACATTTAACAATTTATGGGGGTATTTAAATCATGGCTGAATCATGGGAAGGCTGCAGATTTTAATGTGATGCTTTCCCCTTTTACAGGCTCAGTCTATCATCCAGGAGTCGATATGAAACACAGCTGTGGCTGTTCTGCTTGCAGAGATCATGATCTGATCACAAGCAAGACTGGGGAAACGTGACCCATTTCAAAAGGGGCAGTTGTTTTTTAAACTCATGTGTTTTGAGCGTTGCGGCCTGATCATATACAAGCATGTAACAAAAAGAATCAGTCCTTCCACTCCCCACACACCTACTAGTCCTAGAAATAACAAGAACCAAATTTGGTTCTTTTATTCACAGGTACCCGTTAGCATTATATAGTCCACCAGCTCCAGCCAGAGGAGTGGGGGATACCCTTCACTCCATTCCTTTCCCATTCACTGGCTCCACTCAGCTCATCCACCCTGCAGATGGAGGCCCTGATCCTGCAAGTGACTGCGCGTGGGAAGAATTCTGCACCCAGGCAGGGCCCCATCGATGTCGTTTTGTGCCGGTGCGGCGTAATGTATGTAACGCAGCATGACTTATTAAACCAGAGACGTTGCTCAGTCTCGCTGGCAGCAAATCATATATTATGTTAAACTCAACGTCCATTGGCAGCATGCGCTAAACAAAAAAGCAGGGGGTGGGTCATTATAAAGAAAACAACAAGGAGCTCATTTTTGTTGGGAGAGGTCTGAATTGTGGTTGACTTAGGGGAGTTTTACTTTGTTACACCTTGGCAGTATATAAGAGGCAGCAAAGAAAGCTGTTCCTAATTGTACTCCTATTTCAAACTCAGCACAGTAAGGAGTAATTGCTAATCAAATCTTAATAAAATGGATACAGACATTGGGGCTGGAAAAGTCATTTTCAGCACTTAGGAAAACAACCAGGAATGTCAGCTGTTTTTTCACCTGCTCTAAAAGGAAATGCTTGGCTGTTACCCACGACACCCACCCTTAGCCCACTGTACAGAAATCTGCTAGCAATCTCCAGGTTTGAATTACATACAGACAGTTAAAGAAAAGCATCTTTCTGCTAAGCTAGAGATCACTGCTTCACCTGCCACTTATTTCTCAAAATTCAAGTTCCCAGTAGACGATACAAGTTTTATCTCCCTGCATGCCCAAATGGGATCATGAAATGACATATCATCACACAAATGGAAGTTTTTCCCTGAAGGAATTTCACATTTCAATAGACTCCAGGCACAATAACAAGATTCCCCTATAAATACCCTCCACAGAACATTATACTCTGCCCAGTAGGAGTTTAGTATTTATGTTGTGTTCCTTAGACAAAATTAATTTTAAGAAGTAATTTTAGCTGCCCTCACCCCAAAAGAAAAACATTGGCTAACGAGGCCTTCGCTAATGAACCAGCAGAAGTTTTCATTCAGGGTTTGATGGTCTCTTCCACAATACCGGTTTGTTCTTTGATGAATACATAGCAATGAGTCTCTGTATACTATTTCACAGGTTAACAAAACACCCTTTTTTAATCTTTGCATTCTCAGATGAAAAACAGACTCTCGGTGAATCACAACCTGTAACATCTTTGCCACCAACTTGTGCTCCTTGGACTAGGAACTTGGACTAGGCTGGCTCATTTCGTCCAGTATCTGGTCTCAGATGTTTCAGAGTAAGGTACAAGAAACCTCACATTGGACTATTACAGAATAACCTGCCCGTACACAGAGTTTCTTTTTAACACCTTCAATTAGAGGCTGGCTTACATCCTGAAGCACAAAGGTTTATAGCCCATATAACAGTGGCTGTTCCCATTACATGCGTTGATGGAGAATCCCTTCTCAAATCTTACTGACTGCTTGGTCTCAGTGCTATCCAGTGGCAATGAGTTGCATGGGGGAATGATGTGTTCTGTAAAAACAAGTATGTTCTCGCGTCCGTTTTAAATTTGTCTTTCAGTTTCTTTGACTGACCCCTTGTTCTTCTATTATGAAACAGAGTAAACAGAAGTGCCTAATTTAGCCTTTTTATACCACACATTATTTCACTCCCTCCTAGCTGTCTCTCTTCTAAACAGTCCCATTCTTTTTCAACCTTTCTTCCAATGCAAGCTCACCCCTGTTTATCGTTTCCAGTGCCTGTCTCTCAAACTCCCTTTATTTGAGACAAGGTCATTGGTCCAATTCCATGCCCCACACAGACCAACATGGGCTCCGCTCTCTGCTGCTAGCACAGCAGGCTAGGCGGGCGAGGGGAGATGCTACTGTTATAATGGTTCCATTTCTTTGTCATCTCCCCAAGCAGTGGGGCAGGGTAACCACCCACCGCTGGTAAATTAATTTTTTCGGCCTTCTCCTGATAGCATGAAGATGCCGATAATGGTGGTGATTTACTGGCCAAATGGACACTTTTTTAAATGAGTCCTTGGCTTAATTTGAGCTTAGCTCTTGAAACTGACAACATCCCCCTGGGTCAAGGAAAATGGATCCAGATCCCTACCCACCTGCTAATTAAAATCAGTCTGTATTGGTTGCTTAAATCGATCTTAGCAGGAGGAGGAGCTGACAAGCCAGTCTCAGTTCCTCCTCGATGAAATCCAGTGTCTCTCGCCGGCGAGTGATGGAGGGGACTGGACATGATTACTGCTCTCCAAGGAAGCGACGGTTAGTTAACTTTTACTGGCACCTTTACAAACAGGATGATTTAATCCTGGCTGCCCTTGCACTCAGATAGGGGAGGTGTTACTTCCCCAGCACATACACACAGTGATACATCATAGGGCACATGAGAAAAATAGATTACCTGGGATTTACGACCAGCTCATTCGCTTTCGCTTAGCCATTATTCTGCATCACCAGACCCTTGCCATCTCTCTTCCCACGTCTGTGAATAAAGTCTATTTACAGTTTGTTTGGGGTTAAGATAGGAAGGAAGAGGAGAACATTAAGGGTAAGGAAAGAGGCCACATGGCCCATCCAAGCCTGCTACAAAACCAGGAAGTACAAATCTATTCATGACTCATCATCTGGACCTCAGCTCTAGTCCAAGGTGTTAGCTGCAGCAGTATCCTCTCTGCCTATGAACAGGGCAATGCTCGCTCGCTCTCTCATTTATTTTAATGCTCCATTTGGCACTTTGTTCCATCTCGTGTCTGCCTTATTTATGTGTGTGTCTCCTCCTCCTTATCTGGAGCCTGGCCCCAATTCAAAGTCCACAGAAGTCAATGGAAAGACCAACCACCGACTTTAATGGGCTTTGGATCAGGCCCTACGTGCGCTTTTCCTCTTCGAATGAGCTACTAATGCAAGCGGCTTATTGGAATCACACTGGTGCCTTTCTTTCCAGGCGTAGGTGCCGACGCTGTTGGTGCTCCGGGGCTGGAGCACCCCCGGAGAAAAAAGCTCCCCACCCCGCCCCAGCTCACCTCTGCTCCGACTCCTCCCCTGAGCACGCCGCCAGGTCCTGCTTCTCCCTGCTCCTTGCCAGCGCTTGCACGCGAAACAGCTGATTCGCGCGGCTGGGAGGGAGGGGGCGGAGGGGGGAACGCAGCGCGCTCAGGGGAGGAGGCGGGGCCAGGGTGGGGATTTGGAGAAGGGGACCAATAGGAGCAAGGAGGGGGCGGGGTTGGGGCGGGGACTTTGGGGAAGGGATTGGAATGGGGGTAGGAAGGGGGTGGATTGGGGTGGGGCCAGGGGGCGCGAGCACCCACCGGCGCCGGGGGAAGCTGGCGCCTCTGCTTCCAGGATCCTGTCAGCTCCTATGAGACACCCTCTTCTTTCCTTTCCCCAAGCTAACCTAAAAATCTGGCCACTCTCCTCATCTGCCAAACCCTTAACTACTTTGTATGGGCCGCACTATAGAATTGTAGGACGAAAAGGGACCTTGAGAGCTAATGTAGTTCAGTCCCTTGCACACAAAACAGGACTAAGTATTATCTAGACCAGGGGTCTCAAACACGCGGCCCGTGGGCCACATGCGGCCTGCGGAGTTATTTCCTGCGGCCCGCCATAGGCGCCGACTCCACTGGCAGCCAACCTCCAAACTGAGTGTTTATATTTTATTAAAACCCCTCTTTGCATTACAGTTTTTAAAAAGTGAATACATTGACTTTCAATAGAATACTATAATACTCTTTTTTTCATTTTTGACTATACTTTTGTATCACTGTATGAAAAGGTTTCAGTGATGCGGCCCTCGGGCCAATTTACTAGTTCTCATGTGGCCCTCGTGGTGATTTGAGTTTGAGATCCCTGGGCTAGACCATTCCTGACAGGTGTTTGTCTGACCTGCTCTTAAAAACCTCCAATGATGGAGATTCTACAACCTCCCTAGGCAATTTATTCCAGTGATTAACCACCCTAACAATTAGGACTTTTTCCTAATGTCCAACTTAAGTGACCCTTGCTGCAATTTAAGACCATTGCTTCTTGTCCTATCCTCAGAGGTTAACAAGAACAATTTACCTCCCTCCTCCTTGTAACAACTTTTTATGTACTTGAACATTGTTATCAGGTGTCCCCCCTCAGTCATCTCCAGACTAAACAAACCCCATTTTTTCAATCTTTCCTCATAGGTCACCTTTTCTAGACATTTAATCATTTTTGTTGCTCTTCTCTGGACTTTCTCCAATTTGTCCACATTTTTCCTGAAATGTGGCACCCACAACTGGACACAATATTCCAGTTGAGGACTAATTAGCATGGAGTAGAGCGGAAGAATTACTTCTCGTGTCTTGCGTACAACACTCCTGCTAATATAAGCCAGAATGGTGTTTGCTTTTTTTACAAGTGTAACACTGTTGACTCATATTTAGCTTGTGATCCACTCTGACCCCCAGATCTCTTTCTGCAGTTCTCCTTCCTAGGCAGTCAGGTCACCTTGTGTATGTGTGCAACTGATTGTTCCTTCCTAAGTGGAGTACTTTGCATTTGTCCCTATTGAATTTCATCCTTTTTACTTCCGACCATTTCTCTAGTTTCTCCAGATGATTTTGAATTTTAATCCTATCCTCCAAAGCACTTGCAACCCCTCCCAGCTTGGTATCGTCTGCAGACGTTGAGTGTACTCTCTATGCCATCATCTAAATCATTGATTAAGATATTTAACAGAACCTGACCCAGAACTGATCCCTGCGGGCATAGGCGCCGACTTCCTCCCTACCCGGGGGATGCAAGACACACACACACCCCGGCTCTGCTCCAGGCCCCGCCCCCACTCCACCCATTCCCCCAAACCCTCACGCATGCCCTGCCTCTTCCCACCCCCACTTTGCCCTCCCTCCACCCCTTCCCCAAAGCCCCACCCCCACCCCACCTCTTCCCACCCGCTCCCCTGAGTATCCCCTTTCCCTGCTCCCCCCGTCTCTCCCAGCACCTCCTGCATGGTGGGAGGGAGGGGGACGTGTTGATCAGCAGGGCCACTGGCGGGCGGGAGGCACTGGGGGGAAGGGGAGAGCTTAGCTGCCAGTGGGTACTAAGCACCCGCTAATTTTTTTCTGTGGGTGCTCCAGACTGACTGTGAACCACTGATACCTACTCTCTGGGAACAGTTTTCCAACCAGTTATGCACCCACCTTAGAGTTGCTCCATCTAGGGTGTATTTCCCTAGTTTGTTTATGAGAAGATCATGCGAGACAGTATCAAAAGCCTGACTAAAGTCAAGATATACCACGTCTACCTCTTCCCCCCTATCCACAAGGCCTGTTACGCTGTCAAAGAAAGCTCTCAGGTTGGTCTGACATAGTTTGTTCTTGACAAATCCATCCTATCTGTTAATTATCACCTTATTATTTTCTAAGTATCAGAGGGGTAGCCGTGTTAGTCTGGATCTGTAGAAGCGACAAAGGGTCCTGTGGCACCTTATAGACTAACAGAGGTATTGAAGCATAAGCTTTCGTGGGTGAATACCCACTTCTTCGGATGCAAGGAGTGGAAATGTCCCACTTATTATTTTCTAAGTGTCTCCAAACTGATTGCTTTAATTATTTGCTCCATTATCTTTTTGGGTATTGAAGTTAAGCTGACTGGTCTGTAAAGCCCCAGGTTGTCTTTATTCCCCTTTTTATTCCTGTCATACCCAGCAGTGTCCTTCCTCTAATATAGTATACAAAACTGTACACATCACTTCGAATCTGGTGCTATTCATGGCAGATTAACTCCTCCTCATTTACCGTCCTTACACATACCCGCTATATTGGGCCTAAGACATCGCTTTGTCTTACCCATATATCTGGGTACATGGGGGTAAGGAAGCCACATTAATTTTTACTTGTGGGGGAACTCCTCCTGGACTCTGACATCTGCACAAAAAGGGCAGAGTTGATTGTTTAAGCCAAAATTGACATAGTTTCAGAGGCTCTCTTCCCTAGTTAGATTTTGACCAGTTTCTAAACTGCATCAGAGCGTCATCTTCCAGCTTTCAGGTTACACAATCAGACACAGGACCAGGAAGCAGGAGAAGAGGCAATTTCCTCACCGTGTCAACTCTTTAAGGCATGGACTTGTCATTTGTTATATACTTGGACAGCTCCTAGCACAATGGGGCTCAACCTGGTTGTGGCCTGTTGGTACTACCGCAAATATAAGTGTTAACTAATAATAATTACTATTAACAGATGCATGCACTCCTTACCGATAAGATCTGTACCAGCGATCCTAAACTTGTGCTCCCTCCTATGCTCCCCAGTCTCAGCAATAGGGACGCCACAACCCAATCTCCCTTCTGCTCTACTGGCAATTCTCTTCCCAAAAACAAGGGCCTCCATTCTAAGCCTTCTATCTTCCATGCACCGAACTGACCTGGCCGACAGCCGTGCCTCTTTTCTCCAAGACTATGTTAGTGGCACTATCCCAGGGCAAGGCTAGCTTTAAAAGTAGCTCTCCAACTAGTACAGTAGCAGGATTGCAGGAAGGGGATAAAAAGATTGTATATGATAGATCGATAGATCGATAGATAGATAGATAGATAGATAGATAGAGGGGGTGGATGGGGATAGATAGATAGATAGATAGATAGATAGATAGATAGATAGATAGATAGATAGATAAATAGATAGATAGATAGATAAAACAGATCTAGAATTAAGTGAGAGGGTAAAATGTATCCATTTATCTTTCCGATCTGAACTGTAAAGAGGGCTGATGTATAAGCTTGTCTGTTTGCTGGCTCACTCAGTCTTCTTTCGCACCCTAGGGAACTGATTTTTACAAACAGTTTGTATCTTTATAGATGCAGCGTCTCAGGTGCAAATGCTAGCACCAGGCTACCTGGATGGATCCACGAATCAGATAGACAGGCATCTAGGCACTAGTATCTGCTCTCACAGTCAGTTGTTGCCCAAAAAGCAGGCCCTTTTCAAAATCAGGCCCGACAAAAACACTCTGTATGCATGGGAGCAGAGCCAAGCCGCTCAGCAAGGAAGCGGATTCTCTCATCATTTTAGCATCCAACTGAAACATCTCAGACTTTTGTTTCTGTTCAGTGCTGGTGACTTTATACCCCTCTGCTGATGCACTAACAAAGGCACTTAAAGAGCGATGCCCTGTACCCAGGCCTAGAGAATTAATCTGCTGATGCACAAGGTTAGTAAAACTTCCTGGGCACACAAAGGGGTGGCCAAGAAGAAATGTATACGAAAAAGTTCCTGCTAATCATCAGATATCTTGGCTACTTTAAGGAACATCTTGTATAATACCCCGGGCAATTTTATTCCACAGCCGGAGAAATCTCCGTGTTTCACACAGAACCTTCTTATACATGCTCTCAGAAAGACCAACCAATAAAAACACAATTAGTCATTTAAATATTATACAATACCAATAATCCTCAAGGCACGGGTGTATACAGGCAATAAGTGCTCTTGCAGTTTAAACTCCTTAGGTTGGTCTCAACATTTATTCGACTGCAAAAGCCATTTACTGCTACATACATTACAATACCACGGGCACTGGAGTATCATGAATGGCTTTTGCACTTGGTTAAAAGTTGAAACCAACTGAAGAGTTTAAAATGCGAAAATATTTATGGGTAGTATGCACCAATGCCTTAAAGATGTGTGTGTGTGTGTGTGTGTGTGTGTGATACACATGCACACATAGAAAATGTGTAAGATATAAATACTAAAGCCCAAAGTTACAGCGGACTTACCGAGTAGCCAGTGTGTCAGTTATGATTCAAAACACCTGCTTTAATGTAAATACCTGGAATATCTGCAGGTGTCACAATAAGAACATGAATACTGTCAATCATTACTAGACATTGAAAAAACTTCCATTCATTCTCTGGTGACAATATGGATTGGCTGGAAGCTGAAGTGGCTGATGTCATTCCACCTCAAGCTGTGATCTGATCAGGTCTCACAAACTAAACAGTCAGGTCTGATCCATAGGGGCCGACTCCGTGGGTGCGCCGGGGCTGGAGCACCCACGGGGAAAAATTGGTGGGCGCAGAGCACCCACCGGCAGCTCCCCGCCATCCCCGGGGCTCGTGCCCAGCTCCCCACCAGCCCCGGGACCCACGGCAAGCTCACCTCAGCACCGGGAGACGTTGCGGGGCCCCACCCCCAACGCTGGGCGACGTGGCGTCGGGGGCGGGGCCCCGCAACATCACCCGGCGTCGGGGGTGGGGCCCCGCAACGTCGCCCAGTGTCAGGGGCGGGGCCCAGCATTGGGGGGCGGGGCCCTGCCACGTCGCCCGGCGTCGGGGGCGTCAGCCCCCACCAGCGCCACTGGAAGTTGGCGCCTATGGTCTGATCAGCATGTAGAGAGGATACCTCCATGAGAAACCTCCATGCTATAGAAAGTGGTCAGTTCTTTAATGTGCATCACACTCTCTCTCGGTCAGTACTAAACCAACATTCAGCATCAGGCTAAGGAGCAGAAGGTTTTTGGATGAGATGCTGAGTTCTCGACCACATATGGTCATTAAAAGAAACTATGACACCTTTTCCAAGAGCACGGTTGTTGAGTCCTGGCCTCCTCTCCATTTTCCTGGAAGCTTAAAGTAGACTCATAGATCCTAAGGCCAGAAAGGACTATTGTGATCATCTAGCCCAGTGATTCCCAAACTGGGGTTTGTGAAATGTTACAGGGGGTTCTTGGGAAAAAATTCCCTAATGGCGGACAGAGCTGTCCCTAGGGACCCCGGGCAGCACGGGGCCAGGAGTCCGGAGCCCCTGGACTTCCAAAAGCTAAGCAGATCAAAGCAAGCATATCTATCACATTGAGGACATTTAAACTTCAACATTCCTTACAAGAAATGGAAAGGGAGGTGGATATTTTTTGCTGTTTTTAAAATTAAATAGGCAGCTTTGTTGTAACGTGTGGTGTTTGCCTCAACCGCTCAAGACCTGAATGCTTGTATAGAAGGAACTTTTTGAGTTGGCTTCTTAAATACTTTCATGCTGTTTCATATCTGATACTTCTTGATGAAACATAGGAGCTTTGTCTTTAACAGGCTTATTCAAAGTGATACAAGCTACGAAAGTGAGATCTTGGAAGAGTGTTGCCGTTTTCATAATGTAATAAAAATACTATAATGATCAATAATAATTAATAATAAATAGTGTGTAATAAGCATGTCATAAAAACAAATGTTATATTTCCAAGATCACTGCTTTTATCATTCATACTCAGGTAAAGGAGAAAATCCCTGGAAATATTCATTTTTAGGAGGGGGTTCGCGAGACTTGATGTTTTAGTGAAAGGGGTTCACGGGTTGTTAAAGTTTGGGATCCACTGATCTAGCCTAACCTCCTGTACAACACAGGCCATAGGACTTCCCCAGAATAATTCCTATTTGAACTAGAACAGATCTTTTAGAAAAATATCCAATCTCGATTTTACCGTATTCTTCATTTCATCTCCTAAAATGTGCGTAGCCCTTCGATACATGGTTTAAACCCTACAGATGGCTGGATTTCTTTAAAGTGAAGTGATTACTGCAAACATACATTGTTAGTAAAGCACTTTCAGATCATTCAGGATGAAAGGCGCCATAAAAATGTAAATAATAAATAGCTACAACAAATTAATACCAGCCTGTGTTATTAGACAGAATCCAGAGGTGGATCCATCTCTTTGACATTCACTGCTAGCATCTGGAAAGGACATGTGGGTATATACCAAACAAGGATATATAGTAATGTCTCTCGGACAGGAAAGACGTGAATTTGCCTCATTCTATTCCCCAGCTGACCAGAGAATAAATCAGAGGAATGGACACATCACATTCATGAGATTTACAGATCATCCCTTCAAGATTTGTGAATGAACCCTAAGGGAACAGCGTCACATTCATGAGATTTACAGATCATCCCTTCAAGATTTGTGAATGAACCCTCTAGAGAAGGGAACAGGTCTGGCCTATTCCAGTGTTTTGGTTTGGGATTGTGTCACCAGCCACTAGAACAGAAACTATAAACACTGGAACCCGCCAAATCCAGCAGACAGTGTGGCAGAAGCCTCTTTCGGACCAGACGCTCCCTGTTTTTATCCCTAAGGCCACAAGTATGAAGCTAGCTGTCAGCTGGGCTGTCTGGGTATGTGTGTGGTTACAGATCATTATGTACTCTCTCCTACTCAGATTTACCAGAAAACCTACCACATTTAAAAATGAAGACATACAGCCAGGGCCGGCTCTAGGATTTTTGCCGCCCCAAGCAAAAAAATCCCCAGCCCCACCTCCTCCAGGTGCTACATTTCCCCCACCCCATTGCTTCCTGTGCCTCCCCTCAACCCCCCGCCCTAGCTCACCTCCGCTCTGCCGCCGCTGCTCGGGTTCTCCCACTCCCTCCCAGGCTTGCCACACGCGGGTTTCATGCACCGCCGCTCGGGTTCTTCCCCCCCCACAGGCTTTCAAGCCGAGCATCCCCCACCCTCCCAGGCTTGTGGCACCCAACCGCGCCACAGCTGCTCAGGTTCTCCCCCTCCCTCCCAGGCTCTCAAGCCTGGGAGGAAGGGGGAGAAGCCGAGTGGCTGCGGCATGTGAAAGCCGAGCGGCGGCAGCGCAGAGCGGAGGTGAGCTGGGGCGGTCGGGGCACATTTCTAGGGGCAGCATGGCCGGCGCCAGAATGCCGCCCCTAGAAATGTGCCGCCCCAAGCACCAGCTTGTTTTGCTGGTGCCTAGAGCCAGCCCTGCATACAGCTCCTTCCTCTAACCCATTTTGTGTTGTAAGCAGCTATTAGCATCAATCTTCCTGTCTCAATGTACAACTAGGGTCCCCCCGCAACCCCTGAACTTAAGCCATCGCTCGTCCTCGGGGGCTAGCTTTGCAGGGTGACACTCCTAGCTTTGGGGCTGTCCTTCTCCTGACCCATTCCCCATGGTGGGTCCTCAGTTTTGCCAGAAGCTGGGAATGGGCGAGGAGGATGGATCACTTGGTGATTCCCTCTGGGGTACCTGGCACTGGCCACTGTCAGAAGTCAGGATACTGGGCTAAATGGCCATTGGTCTGACCCAGTATGGCCATTCTTACGTTCTTAAATGTGGCAGTCTCCCAGTAAAAGACCCAGAGGCAGCAATAGCAAGTATTTAGACACTTTGCAGGTGAATTCTGCCCAGCCTGCTGAGAAGAGAGACGACATCCCTGCTTTTTTCCTCACTCTCCCTTGTGAAGCTGTCGTGAGGCTAGTTAGAGTAACATTGCAATAATGGGCTAATATGCAATCAAGTTCATTAAAAAAAATATTACTCCTGTTACTGGTTCCCTTTCTTTAAAAGGTAAGAAATCAGATTGACTTTCAGGTCAGACAGCAACACACGCCCATCCTGGGCCGTGAGCAGTAACACACAGCCATGCTGTCACGCTCTACACACAAATATTCAGTTGCCAGAGATGGTCGACACTTGCATATTTTGACACAATGTAAATTAGGAAAATTTTCAGCAACTCTCCATTTTTAACCAACTCTGAAACTAGCTGAAATTTTGATTAAATTTTCATGTTTACAAAATGTGGTTAAAACATTTCCACAACATTTGTTTGTGACAGTTTTCCCCAGCCATCTCTAGCCGATACCATTTCTACTGGAAAGTCAAAATTGACAGAAGCAACAGCCTGTTTAGGGACAAAAATACAGTAAAACCCCCACGCGCAAGGCAGCACCAAATATGGCTGCTTATTGGATCTGGTTTTTCAAGTATGTATTTATCATTTGAGAGGCTATCGCATGAACTACCTTCTAAATTATGAGGACTAGACACAGAAGCTGTTCGATATGATTAATTGGGCCCATAGTAACTACCGTAGTCTCTTAATTGGACATCTATGCATCCAATTGTTGGTGGGATTTGTGATTTAATAACAATTCCAAGTTTATTTCCTTCATAACAGGATAAAGTCCAGCTACACTTACAGGATATCTGGTGTTTGTTTTCCAGTGCCATTGTGCATCAGCTGCATGTTTTGATGCAAAGAAAATTAATCCAGTTTAAAAGGTAATCCAAATGATTTCCACTGTATTGTTTCAAGCACACACTCTGCAGGACGCACCTGACGCTCTTTGTATGAGCCGCAAGTAAGGACTACAGCTGATATTAGAACTGAAAACACAAAAATGGAGTTCTTCACCTTTTCTCATGCTATTATCTAGTTACAGAGCAATATAGATTAGAGGCCATGATAAGGTGAAATGGCTTAACTAGTAATATGTTAACATGTCAAACTCAACAACATGGGGTGAAATCCTGGTCCCATGGAAGTCAATGGCAAAATGCTGACTGACCTCCACGAGGCCAGGATTTCTCCCGTGGTGTCTACGGCCTGAAACCCTATAAACGCTAGTTTTATTATATCCCAAAACCCAGCCCTTGTTGATTCCCTCTGAGCACACCGGCTTAGTAAACTATTGGTTTTGCCACGAAAAAGAAATAAGATTGATTGATTTCTCATCCACTAAGGGTACGTCTATACTTACGCGTCTGTCGAACGCGTCGGATCGATGTTCTGGGTTCGATTTATCGCGTCTTGTCAAGACGCGATAAATCGAACCAGGAAGTGCTCCGTTGTCGACGCTGGTACTCCAGCTCGACGAACGGAGTAGGCGGAGTCGACGGGGGAGCCTGCGCGCCGCGTGTGGACCCCGGGTAAGTGCTTTTTCATTCGAACTAAGGTACTGCGACTTCAGCTACGTTATTCACGTAGCTGAAGTTGCGTACCTTAGTTCGATAGGGGGGGGTAGTGTAGACCTAGCCTAAGAAGTCATTGAGCCAAATGTTTGATTTGATCCTAGGCTACAGGCAAATAATCCTCGCTGAATCAAATGATCCGCAGAAGGGAATGCGTGATTAGCCAGAAGGGGAGCGATGGAGCGGCCACCTCACACAAAGCCTGTTAACCTCATAGGCTGCACCTGAAGGAAAGCCAGGGACTGATGAGGCCTAAAGGCCGAAGAAGCCCCTCTGGGGGAGGAGCTGGGATAGACTTATAAAGGGAGGAAGTTGGTGGTGAAACAAGGCTGCGGGGAGGAGTGCAGCGGTCATTCCCTGGAGAGGAGGGGAGTTGGCTAGGTGCAAAGAGGAGGTCTGGAGGGAACGAGTAAGTCCTGGGGCCCTGCCTTGGACTACAGACTCTGGCAAGAACCCAAGAGGGGATGAGGAAGCTCCAGTGGTAACTTTGGGATGGGGAAGATAGGGAAGACTGGTAGGAAAGAGCCAAGAGAAACAGCAACACAATTGGCACTTGAGCAGACTGTGGTTGCTAGGCATAGGGTGTCTGGGCTGGAACCCGGAGTAGTGGGCAGGTCTGGATTCTCCTGCTGGCCACTGGGAAAGTGGCCCAGAGCGGGAAGCGGAGTGGAAGACCGTCTGAGACTGCAGAGAGATCGTTCAGCTGGTGGGCTTGGAAGGGGAGGACTATAGTGACCTGGCCAGAGGGCTGAGTCACAAAGGGGAAGCACCCTGAGTCCAGAGAGAGAGAGAGGCAAAAGGGTTAGTAACCCAAGGAGGGGAGTGTCAGACTGGTTGAGAACTAATCCACAGATGATCCACAAGGAGGCACCCCAGCAGAGAGTGGTTAACCCCGTGACAAGGCGAGATTGAAAATTTTGGGGAAAAACTTGATTTTTCTTTTTTGCCTTTAGGTTTTTTTAAGCACAGGATTGTCCCTTTTCTGGTCCCCTCCCATCCCTTTCTGAATTTCATTTTGAGGGAAAGCACTCTTGGGTAGATGCAACCGAAGAGGATACTTCCTTCACCAATTAAAAAACACCTCTGCATGCTCATTATGTAAAAAACTCTGGGTGTGACAAAGGCTCAAAGTGCTTTGGGTTTTTATGGTAAAATCTGACATGTTTCTTTCTTTCCAAAACCCGTGACCAATCTGTGTAGGAAATAAACTATCCATGGCCGGATCCTGCTCTTACTGAAGTCGATGGGTGATTGCCATAGACTTTAATGATAGCAGGAGCGGGTTCCTCCTTGGTCTTTTCTACCTCTCACTACTATAGGGTTAAATTCACATGTGTACAGAGGGCCAGCATGAGGAATACGCACCACTAAAATCCTGTTGTGTGTGCTAAGTAGAATTTAAGTGGTGGATTCAGACCAGTCCTCTGCACAGGGGTGAATTTCACCCTTAGTGAACAGTGTTAAAAAAAATAAAAAAAAAAGGACTGGTCACTGCACCATAGCACAGTATTACGTTTACCGTGGCATTTGTAGCATCCCATAGACTTAAAATGGAAAATACCTCAAATTCCAGAGAACATTTAACTGTTGCAAGCACTCTATGATTCTATGTGAGTAAGGGAAGACAGTAAGTACAACAGTCAAGAAACCTAAGTTTCAATAAATTGACTAGAAAGTCAGACAGAGGCAGACTATTCCTTAGCCAAGAATAGTTTTAAAAAATCTGTGCAATTAACTCAAGGCTGATTTAGAAAAAAAAACCCCCACTCTGTGTGACCTATTCTTAGAGTGTTCTCAGTAAACCCAGTAACGCCGGGATGTTTGTAGATAGAGCCCGGACATGTGGCAATAGTTTGTAAAAGACAATGTAATGAAAATGTCCAAGGAAAGAAGAACATTTTTTGGAATTAAAAACGAGATGTATTCAAACCTAATTTTGTTTTAATTCACGCATGTCACATGTCCCCTAATTTAACTAGCAGATCTCTTCTAATTGCTGCTTGCATATGCAGTCAGACTCGGTGAGCGAATATTTACAATGGTGCGTTAACAAGAGCCAATGAATGGCTTCTGAGTCACAAAAGGACCATGTAGTTAGCCTTTAAACACCAGACCTAGACTTGGTGGAGCTATAGATTATTTCATGTCGTAGAAAAAGGAATTAGCTGATACATTCCAAAACACATTGATCATTTTAAAAAAAATCTTCTGTCATTTTATTTAATAGGCTTAAATATAAATAATTGTGAAGTCTGGTTGCTTTCAACAGCATGTGGTTTTAATATTTTAATTGCTATAAACAGTTTCATAATGCTGCCCAAAAAGGCATGCCCAAATAATTATTTTGTTTATTACATTTCTTGTGAGGATTTGATCAATTATATTCTGTATATGCAGCAGTTTGAGTATTGTAGTATTAATATATTCATTTCAAAACTGGAAAATTAGCCAGCCGGGACTCATTTTGTTATACGCTGTTAAATAGTGTATGTTCACTGATAAATATTGGGTATCATTTTATTTTAAAATCAGGCAGCTTACACATTTTGCTAATTATTATGCTATCATATGGTTACCAGATTAAAATGCAATGTTAGCGGGAGATACGGCAACGTCTAATACAATGCATCAGGAGGGGATTTCATCAAATCTGTCACTAGCTTTCCAAAGTGGAAAACACATTTCTGAAAGACTTGTGAAATCCTCAGGCTCTTCCATAACACATTTAACAGATGCCCACTTGAAACCATCTACTGACATTATCCAGTAAAGGCGTTTTTACAACAGCCTCACTGCTCCCTCTTAAATATCACCGTCAGCATGGGCACGGCAGCGGGTAACATCACACACTTGGCACCCACATTGATCATTGCAGGAATGCGGTGATGACTTTACATTGGAGAGCTACCGTTACTGCAGGAAATGAGTCTCCCTACGTCCACCCCACCCTTTCCCCCCTGAGTAGCATCATGGTACCTGCCAGCCCCTGTAAGGAGAGCAGCAATCTCAACACTGTTTGGGCACCATATTTGCTGGCTTTCTATCTGCAAAGGTGGGGCAGACAGACTGACTTCCTTTGCCTTCAGACGTGCCAACTGCTCAGCAAATACATGGCGGTCATTACCCTGTGTCCACAGTATATACCAGGGATGTATTCCCAGCCACTAAGTTAGTAGGGTCTTGCTTTATCAAGGCAGGGGTTGGAGGGAAGCTAACAAACCCACTTTGCTAGGTCCCTTGGGACTAGGGTGTCCAGATGTCCTGAGTTTATAGGGACAGTCCCACTTTTTGGGACTTTTTCTTATATAGGCTCCTATTACCTCCCACCCCCCGTCCCGATTTTTCACACTTGCTGTCTGGTCACCCTACTTGGGACTCGGGCATTCCATCAGGGGACAGAAGGACACTTAGGCCTAAGAGTGTGATACAGTTTCCAGGCCTATTTTGTTTATATTAGATTCTGTAACATTGTAGCCTTTTGGCCACTTTCCAAATGGCTCCATGCGAGCACGGCCTCCACAGCGACCGCACTCAGCAAGTACCGAATACGTAATCTTAGTCAATCCAACTACCTTTAAACACGCCTGTTTAAGCTTCGATTCCCGTTCTGCAAACCCTCTGCGTGTGTTGTGCTACTGCGCTGCCTTTCATCTTTACGGGCCTGATTTTCCCCTCTAGAACGCTGAGTTTTACTGCCTCTTGCACTTCCAAATTTTGACTCTGATCCTACCTTGAAACTCAGTCAGGGAGCTCCCCCTGCAGAACCCCAGAGGGCCCAATCCCTTGGCCCGACTGGAGGATCAGGGCCTTAAACTGGACATGAGAAAAAGACACAAAGGTTTCACTTTGTAAAACAAGCATATTCCTAGAAATCACATAGTCTCTTTATATTCTAGGGAATCAATCAAAGTTAATTTCCCAGGGTTTGTGAAAGCCTATTGCCTGGACTGTGATTCCCAAATGGGTTTTTTCAAGAGCTTAGCTGGCTGTTATATTTCTGGCTAGAGAATATGCAATATGATAAAAACACAGTCCCTACACAGTGTAATAAATTACAGATCGTTTGATGTGCAAACCAAAGATCTGTCAAGCTACAATATATTTGAAATATTTTAAATGAGTCCTGCACTCCAGTGTCTGGAAATTTAAAATATGTTTCCAGGCCTCTCAATTTTCTAACGACATATCTTGCCCACTTATTTTCCTTTTAGGGGTTTTATTCCAATTTTTATCAAGTATTGGTTCAAAATCATGCTCCTCTTCCTGGAGATAGTCCCACCAGACAGGGGGCCGGGGGGTAGATAAGCCAGTGACTGGTCCAGTGGTTAAGACACTAGCCTAGGACTTGGGATGCCTGCGTTCAAGTTCCTACTTTTCCGTAGCCTCTGTATGACTTACTTCCCCAACTGCAAAATGGGAACAGCAGAAGTGCCCTACCTTACAGGGGTGCGCTGAGAAATAAAAATAGGGATCAATTAAAACTCACTTCCGTCAAAAAGACCCCTGACTTCCCAAATGTGATAATGCTCATGTTTACGTATGAGCCACCCATGCTTCTGGGCACAGAGTGAAAGCAACTCAAATCACAACTTGATCTAAAGGCAAAGGAATCTAAAAAATCCCAGTCCCAACATGAGGATGGTAAGAAACCAGCTCACCCACCAACCCGCAATCAACAGAGACACCCACATATCACACATTAACAAGACACGCCAAGCTGTTTTGTGTTTCAATCTTATTATCAGGAATCATGCTGCAGAAATGTCACTCTCCCCCAAAAGATATGACCTGAGACGGTAAACTTGCTCAAACTGCTGTGTTTTATTTTTTTAAAGACCATTAAACCAAACCTAATAAATTCAGACAGACCTTTTTATTTCCCCTTTTGTATAGTTTTAACTGGCTGCTTCCCTTCCGACCTCTAGGTATGCCATTCTAGTGTACGAATGAGGTCCACATGACTGTTTGAAAAGCATGCAAGTTCTACAACACAGAATGCAGCTTGCAGGGGTGTGTGCTTTATAGGCTATGAATGCATTTATTTAGATTCAGATGGAGAAGACTGATTGGTTAATGAGTGACAAAACAATACAATTTATTCACCAAACCTGAACAAGCTCCAGAGAATTCTGAAGCTTTGTCATGCTTTTGGAAAAGTATTCATTTTTATAGCATGAACAGCATATAATAAATAAAGGCTAAAACATCATAAAACATAAATTACATCTATTAGCAACATCCAAGAGTTAAAGCAAATGCTTTGGAACTCAACTAACTGGAAACGGAGTGTACATATGTCTCTGGGATCAGAGCTGCATCTCCTCTGATCAAAACAATGGACCGGGAGCCATTTGAAAGACGTTGCTATCTACTGGATACCTACAGAGAATGCATTTCAGAAACCTGAGCATGAAGAGCTGACAGCTGAAAAGCAGTTCTCATTGCCCCTCTTCTCCAACAGACACTGAAAGCCTGAAGAAACCTCCTTTAAAAGATGCTCTCCATTTGAGTAGAGCAGATGAGCTACTTTTCGTCTCTCTTCCAGTTTGGGAGTTCAACTGCATTCTACAACATGACTGTTGACCCAACCAGAATTGCTGCTTTTCACATCTCCTCCTCTTTGGGAGCCCATTGTCAGTGCAGATGTGAACGAGATGTGAAACTTTCTTGGGCCAAGGAGCAAAGCACAATGGTGAGATCCAATCCCCAAAATCTCGAGTCTAAGAAAGATCCAAATTTCCTTTTATCAGGATCTGAGCCATTTACCTTGGCTTATTGTATTTGGCATGAATAGCTGGTTCATAACTAGTTCTCAGGTATTATCTTTTGCTTTCAAAATGTTTTCTTCCGAACTCTTTTCCAGTGACCAATGGCCTTTCCCCAAAAGTTAACATTTTCACAAAGGCGTTTGATTTTTCAGAATGTTCGCATTCTCTACATTTACACGCATTAAAAAACAGCAGTTGAGCTGGACTAGAGCATGGTAATGCGGCAGACTTTGCTTGCCATCTACTGGTCTGGCAATAGCATTGGTAAGTGGCTGTCCTGTGACCAGCTCACCACTGCTCTTTCCTCGCTTCCTTTTTCTCAATTTCTTTTTTTCGGTTTCAAAGCTGAAAAATTTGGGAGTTCTTTTATTTTGTTTTGGTTTTTTAAACTACATATATTGTAGCTTTACCACTACACCGTTCAGTCCAACGGACTAATTTACCCTTGTCTCCTAGTCCATGAAACGTAGCCTCCCCGCAGCCTGAACTGATCAGCAAAAGACCTGACTTGACCCAATCTAGCAGCCAGCATTTCACAACCATTGTATGTCAGCAGTTTCAAGTACACTAATAAGCATGTTTTGTTCAGTGTGGCTTTCTCACGGTGAATAGCGAAATATCACCACCACCAGCAGGCTGAAACCTGCCTTCTTCACAGTTTAATAGGGAGCTGATTATGCCTTTTTCTCCTTTTAATAAGCAAGACCTGTTCCCCTGTATTGTAAAGTACTGCAAGCTGGCATGTCTGAATGTAAAGGAAAACTGGGTTTGCGCCCCAACAGTAGGTTCTGCTACTCTATAGTCAGGGTATATATGGCTCACCTTCACATGAGCACAGAAAGAGTTAATTCCTCTGCAAAACGGCCTGCTACTTACACCCACACAGGCGGTAACAGAGGTGTGTCTTGGCGACCTAAAGACTTAAGCCAGGGAATGCTATGAATACAGGTCCCTGGTGTTCACTGGAGCAGAAAAGAAGAGATCATCAGCAAACCACCTCAACTAGGAACTTCCGAAAGGGCAAAACCGACCTGCAGGCCAGCCTTGAAAGTGTGGTTTTGTTTTAGCCTCATTGAGCTTTTTTCTAAACCTGTTTGTGTCCAAGAGCTTATGAAGAAAGCTCACAAGAAAGCTCTCCCTGCGTAGACTCTGCTCTCGGGCTAATTCGGGTAACTCGGCCATACCACAGGGCACATTATTATTACTTGGATAGTTGAACCCACAAGGCCCCCAAACTGTCCATGCCCAGAAACGGCAAAGGCTTAAGCCCCCAACGGCTGCATTTAAAAACAACCACACATCGCTCCCCACCTGTGTCGCAGGAATGATCACAGAGTCCATGGGTGGACAGGAGCCCTACTGGTCTGGGGCAAGGCAGGAAGCCGAGAAACCACGACACCAGGGGAGAGAACACGGGGAAGTTAAGTGGTCATCTTAAAGAAAGTCAGCCCAGGAACTAATCCAGCACAGGCTCCCCAGTCAATGGGCACACACCGCTGCTGTCTGCCTCCTCCTTGCCCTGCCGAGGGGGCACCCACCATCCTCTTCCCGGCACCCCGACCTTCATCCCGCCCACTGTGTCATGACGGAAGGGTGGCCAGGCCAACCCTGAGCAGCGCTGCGACTCCATGTCCCAGGCCCGGAGTAGGGAGCTGGGCCCAGCCCTGCGGCACGGGAGACACTGCTGTGGGGGAAAGAGGGGCGGGGCAGCTTGCTCCCAACCACCACCCTTCACCGGGGCCTCCCTCTGCACTGGGCTGGGATTAGGGTTGTGGGTGGTCAGTGTCCCCAGGTTGCAACGCCCGGCCGAGTCCCCTGGGACAAGAGACAATTACCCTGGGGTCTCTGTGGGTGCAACGGTGCCCAGGAACCCCGCTAATGCCGCCCCTGCCTGAGAGCCAGGCTCCTTGAGCCCCCCTCCTCGAGACTGCACCGAGTTCCAGTCTGGACCATAAGGGGTACTGGTGGCGCTGGGCACAGGCGTGGGTCGTGGCCCTGGGTCCCATACTCACCACGGCCGTCATGCGAGCACCCGGCTGGGGCACTAGGCCCGTGCGATGCTGACCTCAGAGCCAGACGACTAGCCCTCCGCTGTCATTTGACTGGCACAGGCCAATAAAATTTGGAAACCCGGCCCCGCCGGAGCCATCCCCACTCCGCGCCCTGGCACCCACCTGGTTGATGTGTTTCAGTTTGTCGATGAGCTGGCTGATCACTGGCTCGGGACCCTTCGTTTTTATCTCGTGGGTGCCAGCTTGAGCTCTCCCCCCGTTCCTCGCCGCCTGCTGACTGTACCTGCGCGAGTGAACACAGAAGACAGATGGACTGGACTCAGCAACCCAGATTATTTATTGCTTAGACCCCAGCATGCTAGCTGCCTTCCCGTCACCGGGGAAGACACAGTCCCTGCCCCGAGAAGCAGAGGATGTTATTATTTCTCTAACCACCGCACCTAGGACCCCAGGGCGCCAGGTGCTACACAAACACACAACAAAAAGATGGGCCCTTCCCTCTCACGCAGTCTCAGAGGCCAGACAGCCCGAGATGGGGGAAGGGATAGGACACACAAGGCAGGTTAGCTGGGTGACGACTGCCAGGGGTCTGAGGTAGGTCCAAGTCTGTTGTGGCACTGGCTTAAGTTAAACGTGAAAAATATTCCCACTCTACAATTCAACCCCCTTGTGGCCCATCCGCTCCCAGAATCCACCCCAGTGACCTGATCACCCGGCCCCCTCCCTCCACAGCAGTGTTCCCCGGCTAAAGGAATGCAGGGGCCGAATGGATGCGTCAGCCCATGTCTGGTAAGACTTTGCAGTGGAAGTGGGACTTCAGCGGGGATTTAAAGGTTAGGTGGGGCCAGCAAGGAGACAGCTGCCAGAGAAGCAGGCAAACACCACCATGGGGCTGGCAGCACGGGCAGGACAGAGCGGGTGGGAAGGCGATGCGAGGCCAGACCAGGACGTTTGGTAGAACTTGGAAGACAATCACAAGAAGCTCGGATGCAGTGGAGAGGGGGAGCCAGGCCAGCAGAGAATTCATAGCAGGGGAGGCAGGTGCAGGGACAATGGTCTCATAGACTTTGAGGTCAGAAGGGACCATTATGATCATCTAGTCTGACCTCCTGCACAATGCAGACCACAGAATCTCACCCACCCACTGCTGGAATAATCCTCTCACCTATGTCTCAGCTATTGAAGTCCTCAAATCATGGTTTAAAGACTTCAAGATGCAGAGAATCCTCCAGCAAGTGACCCGTGCCCCATGCTGCAGAGGAAGGCGAAAAACCCCCAGGGCCTCTGCCAATCTACCCTGGAGGAAAATTCCTTCCCGACCTCAAATATGGCGATCAGCTGAACCCTGAGCATGTGGGCAAGACTCACCAGCCAGACACCCAGGAAAAAGTTCTCTGTAGTAACTTCTAACATCCCACCATTGGGCTTATTTACCACGGATAGTCAGAGCAGCTGCATGCTGTGAAGATCGCAGAGGGCGACGTGGGTGTTGGGAGCCCAGGGAGAAGGACACTGCGGCCGTCAGGATGGGAGGCCGGGAAGTTCGGCTGTGTGGATGGAGAGGAAAGGCCAGGGGTTGGGAATACTATGGAGGAAACAGCAGCAGCAAGATGCGAGGGGAAGGGCGTCCAAGCTGACACAAGGTCACAGGCCTTCGCCTGTGGGATGTTCAGCTGCGAGTGACAGGAGGAGGAGGGAGAGGGCTGCAGAGAAGAGACCCGGCCTTCGGGTTTGGCCAAGTTAACAGCATGACATCCACAGTCTGTGCTCAGTTCCCCCCAGGGCCGCTGGAGTGCCCGCAGATTTACACCAGTGCACTAGGAAACGGGCCCCAGAGCCTGAACTATTAGCAGCTTTTCAAACACAGTCGGGGCCAGGCTGCAGGACAAGTGCTGCCTTCGTTTGATTTGCACGAGCTACGTCACACAGTCGTGTTACACGAGAGCCCCCCGCTGAGATCAGGGCCCCACGGTGGCAGGGGCTGCGCAGAGACATAGCGAGAGTCAGTCAGCGGATGCTACGCTGCGGCGGGCGGCGTTTCCTCCCGCCCGGGCAGACAGGCACGCACTAGCTCTGCCCGAGCTAAAACCAGAAGCACGAATGTTGCGGCACAGGCTGGCTGCAGCCCACCCAACCCCTCAGGTGGCTAGCCCGGGTCACCACATCCACACGGCTATTTCTAAGCACGTTAACCTGAGCAGAGCCAGTACGTGTCTGGATACCTGGGCCGGGAGGCTCACTCCCAGCGGCAGCGTCAACGTACCCTCAAAGCCTAAACAGACAAGGCAGAAAAAGGCAAGGCAAACAAGACAACTATTCCCATTTTACAGATGGGGAACTGAGGCAGAGACAGTAAGGTCACAATTCAAGAACGTACTTCCATTCTGGAAATCACTTAATCACCGCTTGCACAACCCGAGCAGATCTCCTGAGTCTAGGGTGACCAGACGTTCCGATAATATCGGGACTGTCCCGATTTTTGGTTCTGTGTCCCTGACGCCATTTGTCTCGATATCGGGGCTTCTGCTGGGTTTTTTAGGGTTTTTTTTTTGCTCGGAGAACTCCTCCGGTGGGTTTTTTTTTTTGCTCGTGACAAGTCTGGCTGGTTTTTTGTTTTTTTTTGCTTCCCCCATGTGTCCCAAATTTTGGGTCCTTTAATCTGGTCACCCTACCTGAGTCCCAATCTAATGCCTTCACCTCAAGGCCACCCTGCCTATACATTTAATCGATCTTGTAGCACTCCAAATTGCCATATTTGTACCGGTGTGTTACCCAAAGTACAATTAAAATAGCATGTGTCTTTCCTCAACAACTTTTATTAAAAAAAATGAACTTGCGTGCGATTCAGGTGGGGTTCAACGTTTAGTGTTAAACACACAAACCTCCATTTATATGTTGAAAAGTCTTGTCGCAGGATCATCACGATGGGTTTTGGTGGAAAGTACCAGATACAGCTCCTCACACAAAATAATAGGCACCGCTGCAGCGCGGCACAGCACTTAAGCACACGAGCAGGGGCTACTTGCCTGCTGAAAGTTAAGCATGTGCTGAAATGCTTCGGTGGACTGAGCTCATGATTTCCACTGAGGTTGAAATAACAAACGTTTCTAAATAAATAGCTGGCTTTCAACAAACACACACTGCATCAGAATCAATATTCTCAGAGCACCATCTTGTGGAAAGACGCATTACTACATGCATAACACAGTTCAATTATTAGACTCAGAAACACTTGTTCCTGCAAGATCTGTGCCTAACTTTACACACGTGCATAAATGTTTGCAGGACTGAGGTGCTAGAACTGTTATTTTTTCACACAATCGCAGAACACTACTAACCCAAGCCCACACGTCTATAAAACTATAAACTACATTAGCAACATTAACTTGTAAAGGCTGGACTTTTGAGATGCCTAAGAAATTGCCACCTTTGCTGTCATTCTGTGAAGCTAATTTTAAAATGCAGAGACAGAACATTAAAGTACGTTGCTGAAAAGTAGTCTAGACGCGATAAATCGATCCCTGAGCACTCTCCCATCGACGGCCGCGAGAGGCTCAGGCGGCGGCGACGGGGGAGCGGCAGCAGTCGACTCAGCACCGTGAAGACACCGCAGTGAGTAGATCCAAGTATGCCGACTTCAGCTACGCTATTCCTGAAGCTGAAGTTGTGTATCTTAAATCGATCTCCCCCACCCCCACCCAGTGTAGACCTGGGCTGAGCTTCAGTAAGGGAAGGAGGAAAAACAGTCCTGAAATCCCAGCTTTCCTGGAAAGGGCAGCAGGCACCATCCCTGAAGCATGGTCTCCCAAGGTGCCACACACTTGACAGCCATCTACGGCTAGAGGCCATACTGGGTCCTGCAACCATACTCACAGAAAATAAAAGGATAGGCAAACCAACAGCAAAAGCACCCTGTTTTTCCCCAGGGTTCTGTGACTTGTTAAGAGAATCCTGCCAGTAACTTCCATTTTTGTCTTTCCGTTCAACTCAGCAAGCGAGGGTGTTGCATGTTAATTAGCATGAAAGTGGCCATGGTGCTGCACAAGCAGGGACTGCATGATCTCCGCTTATAGATTTACAACAAACTCATTATCTAAGAACGACGTGTTTTGTGGAGCAGGGGCAGCATTTGGCATTTGCTTACGTGCTGTCATAAATATGAAGGGAAGGGGGAGAGGGTCTGATGCAGTGCTATAAAATCCTCTTTCCAGTAAAGGGTTAAGAAATGCAGGTAGCCAGACTGACACCTGACCTGGCTGGGCTCTGACCAATAAGGGGACAAGATACTTTCAAACTTTGGGAGGGGGGAAGGTTTTAGTGAGTGTCTCTGTTCGGCGGATGCGTCTGTTCCATACATGAGCACTAACAAGCCCTGATACAGATCCCGTCTCTAAGGATGCTGTCAGCACCACTGTTCCCTCTAAGCTGTGCGCGTGTGCGTGCGCACACAGATCCTAAACCCCACGCACACAGTGAAACACCACGCGCACAAACATTTGCACAGAAGCACAACAATTTGCACAGAAGAAATTGTTTGCGCACATGGCCTGTCAGAAATTAGAGGAAACATTGGTCAGCACTGACTAATATACTGCTAATTGGCGTAAATTATTAAAGTCCTCCACGCTCCAACTGGGGCCCTGCCTTTTGAGACACCAGTGCTATAACAGGAACATGTGCCCGGGCTCCACTTCATAAGCAGCACAAAACCAAAGATCCCTGTAGTAGGATGTCATTCAGCCGAGTAACCCGGGTTTCTCTCCCATAGTTTCCTGGGTAGGAGCTACTGTGTGTGACAAAATAATCTCAAAAGGAGAAATGTCCCCTTGCTGTAAAGTGTGCTGATACATGGCTGTCACTAAAGATAATTAAAGATAATCACATGATGAAAACACTCCCAAACATTATGCAACAGTTACATATCAATCTTTCATTCATAAGTCATAAATAATTGTGCATTAAACCCAAATAAGGGGTTCACCCCAACCCCCGCATCCAAAACTCTCACCTTTGCAAATGCTTTCCTACTCCAGCTCCATTAGCTTTAACCAATGGGATACCCAGCAAGTTTTACCTCCAGATTTTCGTTTCAGAGCGTGGGAGTCCAGACAACAACGTATGACAATAAATGTCGTGGTGTGATTCCTTCCCCACAGAATCTGCTTTAGCATTGAAATGCAGAGACACAATTGGAGCCAACTCAGCTGTGCTAAATTTGGAAATAAATTACTGAAGTGCAATGTATGATTTACAGAAAATAACCCTGCAAGTCAAATGTAAAGTATTATACATGAAAGAGGAAAGTAACCTTTTCATTCAAACACCAATTCATTTATGCCTGCCTCCTGGCTACAAAGTATTTATTCAAATGCAGCTGCACATTTTAAGCCTGCTAGAAGGGAGCAGAATGTCCTGTCTGGTATATTTGACTTTTTCAATTTGATGCTGCTCATTGAACCTTAGTTTCTTGGTGGTGTGGGAGGACAAAATGAACTCGACTGCTCCACATGTAGGCAAGCCTTTTAAGGAAAGAGGACCCATAGGAATGGATCCTGAGACATCAACAGCCACCAATTCTGCAATATCAAAAGGTGCTCTGCATTTCAGGACCTCTTCTAGCCAATGGAGCTATGTCGATTTATACCAACCGGGGGCCTGGCCTGGAATCTTTAAAGTGTTCACCCTCTCCTGTGGGATACAGTCTTGCCAGACCTCGAGCAAAACTGGAAGGGGGGTCTTTTCTATTTTGCTTGGTAACATTAACGGCCCTGAGTCCCAATCAGCCATACCAAGAGCCTCTTGCAGGGACCCGGGCCACCGAACGAAAGCCCTCCTTTCAGACGTATGGCCCCATTGACTGACTGTCGCAACAGGGCAACCAAGGGGGTGTGCTCTGCCCCCGTCAGGGACTGCCGTTCAATCACATGCTGGCTGGCAAGCATTCCTTACACTGTTTTAAATAAGAGCTGAGATTCTCAGGTAATAGCCTGATTCCAGGAGCAGGGGCTTTAAACAACACCCCCACCACCACCACCAAATATGACAAGAGTCACAATAAAATCATGAGAGTTGGCAACACTGGGGATGGTACAAACCCTTTATCACTTCACTTAAGTCTAGTTCAATAACGTTAAAGACATACTAATGATGGAAGTCTTGGTCGGCCGTTGGATCAACAGGTATGTTTAATATATCTAGAGAGAGACCCATGATCTCCATTCTTAAGATACTCTGGGAACAACCACTGAACAACCCACTACATTAGCCTAATTAAAGCTTACATATGCTAGGAAACTTTGTTTTATGTATCTAAAAAGTTATAAAATCCCCTTCCTTTTTTGGGATGCCATTGTGTCTGATTCTGTAACACTGCCAGAAATAACTGTCCTCTTCATGAGTTGAAGGTTCTTGTTACAATCCACGCATTTTCTCTCTGGCGTCCTGCTGGGCTTTGATTGTTTATTATTTGTACAATTAAAAAACCCTGAATATATTGGCACTAAAAAGGAAATTTGAAACTTTTCCCTGCAGGAAGTGAAATCAGGATAGTTTAGCGGGGTGCTAAGAATATGTTAATTTGGCTATGGCATAAAGGGAGCGAGGATTAAGAGACGCACAGATAACTTAGGTTAATGTAGAATGTATCTTGTACAGCTTTGAAATGATAATACTTGCATAATTTGCTTAAAAGTTTTGCAAAGGATAAATGTGTCTGACGTGCTATTCAGAAGAGCTTTAAAGGAATATACCAGTATAAGCAGATTATTAAACTTTAAGAATTTGAACTTTTAATAGGCTTTAAAAATTAAATGCTGTGAAATCTTGACACTCTGTATAAAAACCTTAAGTTAGGAAGTTATTCCATAACACACAGCAACACTTCTCACAGGCTGGTGAGTGTGCAGCGAATGGGCCTTTTCTGTGAATGTTGTGCTTCCCATCAATGTCTAACACATTTTAATGTACCTTAAAGGAGTGTTTTGTTACGCATTTCTTTTTTCTTAATACTTCCAGCATGTTTTCTCCTACTGTGTAGCAACTGCACAGTGGAAGACACCCATGCCCCGGGCATCTGATTAGAAAATCAACTTCTTTCAAAGACTGCACATCTTTCGTAACATGCATGTACTTCCCAATAGCGCTGCATCAGCTGATGTTACAAAAATGAGACAAGGAAAGGGGCCATCAGGATGACAATCCACTAATCAAATTCATATGCTACCAAGTTAGGAAGGAGAACAAATTCTTTTTGGATTTGGACAGTATGATCTTGATAAATAAGAGAAATAGACTGAAGTCTATAAAATCAGAATCAATAAAGGGAAATACAAAGTGGGTCACAATGGAAAGAATAATCAAATATGCAAAATGAGATGAGTCAGTCAATAGGAATACTAAACTCTTCTAATCGACAGTGCTTGTCATCTACACAGCAATTTATTAATCCTAAACGCATTCCTGTGAGTAGATAACTGTTGGGTCAGATCCTCGGCTGATGTAAATAAGCATAGCTCCTTTGATGTCAATAGTGGTATGACTTATAGCTGATGAGATTTTCATCCACTGTATTTATTATCTCATTTTACATATGGGGAAACTAATACCCAGGACTACAAAAATGAGCTCGTATGCGAGCTGGGGTTAGAACTCAGGGATTCCTGGCTCCCTATCCTGCAATCACACCTCTCTCTGCCACTCCCAAGGATCTCCGGTAGCAGTGAATATGAGTCAACCACGCGATGTAATTGTAAAAAGCACAAAAGCGACGTCACATTGCATTAACAGGAACACCAGCGGGAAAAGCAAGATAAACAGTCCACCCTGCTAAGCCATAACTAGGCCAAAATGGGGGTGTCATGTTCAGTCAAACTGGGGGAAGTTAAGAGGAGAGAAATGAAAAATGTGATAAATGATTTGGGAAATGAGAGCCATTGGGAAGGCTAAAGGCACTGGGCGTATCTAGCCTGTGAAAAGGAGGGACATGACAGCGCTGCAAATACATAAAGCAATATCATAAATAGGACAGAGCCAGTACTAACCAAGAGGACAAGAAGTGAAGAGGTTTAAGGAGCAGAAGGGCCAGTTTAGGTTAGACTGTAGGATAAATGTCATTCTCAGGAGCGAGGCATTGGACCAAGCTCACAAGGGAGGGTGTGGAATCGCTGTTCGTTGCTGGACTAGATACTCCCATGTTAAAATGGGTTAAGAATAATCAATAAATCCTGCCACATTGCCGAGGGTTACACTGGACAAATGCCTAGAGGCCCCTTCCAACGGAATTAATGCTAAGATACCCTATTAGAGACGTGGCTACTACAGCAGCCGCAAATCATATAGAAATGACCTATAACCACAGACAAACGTGCTCACACCTACAAAATGCATGGCTGTGATAAATAAACGTATCATGTAACTGTGCTGCTGTCACGCCCCAGAAACTGAATCACCTGCCCACAGCGCCCCAGCGCTCAGTGTAACAGCTCAATCCCCTTAGCGGCTTTGAACAGCCACTTTTTTAAATACCTCATTGATTAGAACAGCTTTGAGCCAGCTTTAACTGACATGGAATTAAAAACGGGACCAGGCACAGAAACTTTATCTATATGGATGCACCAGTGTTAGCAACAGGGGTCAGCACCGTGTCTGTAGTAAAAATGTTGAGGTCTGTGGTAATTTTTCAAAAAATTGAATGACTGAATGACATAACCCACCCCCCTCACAATGTCCGTCAGTAAGTACGGTAATTTTGTCAGGTGTCCATCACGTAACATGGTGGTGCCGACCCCAGGTTAGGAAGGGTAGGACACTTGCAATGAAACATCCCTAATGTGGATAAGGCTTAAGTATTAATCGGAAAACCTGAACCTAGACAATTTTCTCCATAGGATCAGGACTCTTTTAGCAATGTAGCAGTTATGAATGGGTCTCTGCTGGCTCCAGTCCAACTCAGGTACATGGAGCAGGTTAACTACAAGGAAGAAGGAAAGTCTATTCTTGTCCAGCCGGCTGTATACTTCACTCATGAGCATCTGAGCAGGCGAACGCTGCATCTGGGATACAGCATCAAAAAGCCAGGAAAACAGAGAGAAATATAAATCTGAGGTGACAGAATTTTTGCATTCTAAATACATGGACCCCCCAGGTCAGGACTTTCTTTTCTCAGCTCTTCCAGTAGTTAGCTGAGTAGGATGACTACCAGCCGATAAATCACTAATATCCGGAAGCTGACTCCAAGGTTCATGAAACACACTATTTCTTGTAAAAAGCTGAAAGCCAGGTCTGGGGGAAATCACAAGCGAGCATCAGCCTAGCACATGGACAGGTGAAGTTATGCCGGAAGAATTAGAGCATTTTTTAGGTTTCACCCTGCTTGGGGAAAATAAAGGGCAAGACTGTTTAAAGTGACTAGTGATTTTGGGAGCCCAACAAGACACACCTTGAAGGGGCCTCATTTTCAGAAAGTGCTGAGCACCCATGTTCTGAAAACAAGCCCCTTTAAGGGATCCCAATTTGGGTACCCCCCCCCCCCCAAAAAATTGAGGCCGCAAAAAAAAAATCACTAGTCACCCTTGAACACCTCAGATACAGTAATTAACCAATGCGATCATTCTTATTTCAATTTAAAACTCATTCTGTAAATGACAATGAAGAAAGAAGAGGCATTTATTTTTATTAGTGTTACTTTATTCAGGTTAGTTTCTATTTCTAATTCCATTAAGGGAACACCTTTGTGTACTACTCACACTCCCAACCCAATGAGGAGTCAGACAGTCATTTTGGGGCATGTTAGGGTTGTATATGCTTAAAGCATGAGGCGGGAAGGAGGTAAATAAATCTAAGATACAACGGTGATTACCTATTTTCTGCTCGTGTATGTGAGTTCCATGAACGCTCGGTCCTTACTGAGGTTTTCTGCATCTCAGTACTGCCTCTCCAGCAGGACAGATGCAAAGCAGCCCTTACGCAAGCCCCCATCCACACCAATTCACGACTAGTTAGAAAGTGGTTTGCTACACAGAGCAGCTGGTCTTCCCTCCAGAGGACACCACTGACATCTCTGCGAGGGGATCCGATTTTTCGCACTCTCCTGCCATAGCTGTCACTTGGCTCCGAGTGAAGAATGTAAACTTCGGCTCTGAAGCGGGTTGTTGTTAATATTTCAGATAAGCTGGCAGAGGAGGTGATGTGTGTTTGACAAGACAGAGTGGGAGGGAGAAGGCGACAGATAGAAGCGGGTTCACTTAAGGAGGAGCAGTGCAGGAGATGGCTTTGCTCATGGCGCTGCAAAGTTGTTTATTTTATTATTAATTCAGTGGCCAGGCAAGTGGGAAGAGAAACTTCTGGTTTTTTGCTAAACTCTGTTCACTTTACTGTTATCTCCATCCTCCCAACCCCCCTCCCCACCCTGTCTGTCTTTTTCAGCCACCTGTCACGTCCTACACCAAAACTGTAAGCTCTCTAGGGCACAGATGGGCTTCTTTGTTTTTAGCCTACACAGCACCTAATACAATGGAGCCCTGATCCTTGCTTGGGGTTCCTAGGCACTGCCACCATCGAATTTACATACAGGTTCCAAAGTCAAGCATTCAAGTAAATGTCAGAATTAAGGTTGCCTGTTCACCCTTAATTTGGCCCCTTTGTCCGTACCCATCACATCACAAATCTGTGGCAGAGCCTGGAATAGCCAGGACTAGAACTCAGCTCTTCTCTCGGAGGGCTGACACCTTACCCACGAAAGCGCATCCCTTTTCTTCTTGCAACCCTCCGTCTCATTCATTGCCCATCCTGTGACCTGACTAAGGCAGGTGTCTTGTAGAACAAATGCTATGTGAGCCTGTAACTGAAGACTGCATCATGATGCACACGCACAAGGAGGCCAAATCAGGATTGCATAGGCAACCTTCGTTCAGGTATTTCCTAATTTCTAAGTGAGTGACTCTGCAACTCTGCAGCTCATTTTAACATCGTTTTTTTAAATGTACGTGTCTGGGTATTTTAAAGTGAAAAGGAAATTCCATCGTACGGAACCGTATTGATCCTGCCCACAGGGGTCATCATGTGAGTCTGAAACCACGACCGACACTGCCGGCACAGTCCTCCACCACTGGCCTCACTGGGACTCTGTGTGGCTAAGTTAGGACAGTAGGACCAAGAACGTAGAATTTCAATCTTGATTGGCAAAGACCTCAATGTACTTAAACGTTTCACAGTCTCCAGGCTGCAGTATTTAATAGCACGATTTCATGGCTTTTTAAGTAAGAAGCAGAGAGAATTTTTTTTTTAATCCTTTTTGAATTGTACTTTTCATTAGGCATGGAGACGAAGGTTTTTCCAAAAGAAGGTACAGACAGAGGGCACATTTTTCCTGAGGCAAAGTAACTTCATATTATTAAATGCATAATCGGCAATGCTTAAGTAATCTTTTAAAAAATAATTTGACGTCATTTTCTGGTCCCTTCAGTGTTTCAGGTCAGTACTGAAAGTACAAGTTAATTATTTCCTGAGGTTACCAACCAAGAAAAAGCCATACTTTATGCTCTACATTATTTTTGCCATGTCTTGATATTATTTCTATTATTTTCCTTATGTAAATGACTTTAACAGTAAAGGACATTTTGCAAAGTAGGGTTATTAGAAGAGCAGCCTGGTGATATTACGTGTAATTATAATAAGCATTACTATGCTGAGTTCATACATTCTTGAACATTTCTCAGGACCAATGTTTTGCACAAAAAAACAAAAAAAGTTCTCTCATTAACACAGCGTTTTCCTTTGTAATATTAACCTTGCATTTGTCATTCACCATTAATCTCCAAGATAATTGTCACAACACCCAGAGAAGCAATGAATATACTTTATATATTACATATGGAAGCAGGGGATACTCTGCTGACATCCCAGAGTGACACCAAGGATGAATTTGGCCCAACACTTAAGACTTTTTATTTAAAGAACCATCCATAGAAACCTCCTATTGGTCACAGTGCAAGTAGATCATGCAAAGGAAAACAACTCCACACTTTGGATCGAATTCCACACACACCTGCATGTATGCAGTCCACACTGAAGTGCCTCTGAGGATAGAATTGAGTGTTTTTCAGATATTACCATGTACCCAGGGAACCTACTTCGCATTTGTCTATTTCCTAATGTTAATGGTTCATTCTAAAATGAAGGTCAGATGTTCAAGTTGAAAGAAAGTCAGCACAAACCCAGAAGATGTATTACCAAAACTCAGTAGCCCAGATGACCGTCAGCGTGAAACCACACCAAAGGTAAAAGGGTAACTACAACCTCACTGATACCTAAATTGTCACTGAATTAAGCCCTTTCCAGAGGGAGTGTTGCTTAGAAAAGCAGTTGTTCCTCATCTTTGTTCCTGACTGGTCAACACCCACCCACCCTATTCTCCACTGGGTCACAGCAGCATGGGTTTCCCACAGAGTGGCTTCCACAGCTCAAGAATGCATGAAGAGTAATTTTCTGCTCCTCCCCATAGGCAGTTTTGGGCCCCTTTCTGCTCCATCACCCTGCTAACCATCATGCAGCAAACTCAGCTTCTGGCCTGATCGTTTTTAAGTTTTGTATAACTAACGAAGATCGCCAGTGAAGCTATTTGTGAAACCTCAGACATCAATGAATTCAGTAGGCCCGTCCGACAAACACCGACGTGCACATTTAACTGCTTATGAGCAGCACTGAGGAGAAAAAAAAAAAGAATTGTTCACCTCTCCACAATTTCTTGTCCATTCCAGCAAAGGGTGTCATTCTGAACAGCAGAACCGTGGCTGCAGATGTACTCCGGCAAGCTGCTATAAAAACTGCTGTGAGATTTTAGTTTCATAATGAGCTCCCTGAAAAGAAAGCAAAAAGGTATAAGTTAAAGAGGAACAGATTATCATCGGTTCAGCATGTTTTACCAGCAGGCCTCACACGGCTGCTGATAGCAACAAATGTGTACAGAAGTCGTGCGTAACTTCCTACCTGCGAGGAGCGCCGTGACAAGTTAAAGGTGAAGCATCAGGCTTGTTAATGGAGACTTCTGCCACTCTGCATCACACCCTCTATGTCATTTAGTCATGTCATGTCATGTCATCTATTCTCAAATGGCAGATCCAAGCATTCCTTAGGCAAAATTCCTCCTGGTTTCAAAGGCTGCAAGAAGCAGTGGGCCCGATGGGCCCGATCCTGCAAACACTTAGGTGGCCGTCATCCCCTCGGCTGGCACACTGCGGATTACGTCAGGGACCCCAGGGCTAAAAGCATGAGCTTCTACAGTCTGAGCTAAAGAGCTACGGCTCGGTAGCTGGGACCTGTAACACACACTCACCAGGTGGTTACATTTACCCACGTGCTTCACTTTACACACGAGTAGCCTCACATGTCAATGGGACGACTCGCCCGTGTAAAGTTAAGCGCTTGTGTCTGCAAGGCGACGGCCCGGATTTGTAACTAACTACTGTAGTAAAACATGGACAAGCTGATAACACATGCAGTTACCGTCCATGCACAATGCACCCTACATACTATGCAACAATGAGCCAAATTCAGTACCAGACACAAAATTTCCCGAAGTGGGATGTAGTCAGATCTGGGGCTTTAAATGAGCCCATTCTTGCTCTCGCACTATAAATTGCTAAGGCAGATTTAAGAATCCAAATGAGCTGCTTTACAGGCGTATACCAAGATTAAAGGCCCAAATTTCCATCAAGACAGATGACTCCAGACTCAGGGCGGCCGGCCAGCCTCGTTCTGCTGCTGCACGCAGCCTAGAAAGACATACCACTACATGATTTTGCAAAACCCTGTTGGCCTCTGCACATGTGTGACTGTGAGAGATTTGCAGATACAGGTCTGACAGTCCCCTCTGCTTCCTGCAATCCAAGAGGCCAGCAGCAGACACACTTTTCTCCAGGAGGGAAGGAGGAGAGCAGCTGTCGCCAGAGATGCGGAAGGTGGGGTGGATGTGAGCTGGGCTGAGCCCCTGTTCATGCCCCTGGCTCTGGCACAAAGGACCCTCTGGTCACTGGATCCAGGCAGCTAGCCTACAACAGAGCAATGCAGAGCAGGGGCCCCAGCACCACCCTTCCTCAAGCAGGGGCCTGAACCCCAGAAGATTCTGGCAGCTGCTGGACGTGCAGCCAGGGGAGACCGAACAGGATGTTCAACTGCTCTCGGCTTAGAGGGAGGGATAGCTCAGTGGTTTCAGCATTGGCCTGCTAAACCCAGGGTTGTGAGTTTAATCCTTGAGGGGGCCATTTGGGGATCTGGGGCAAAAATTGGGGATTGGTCCTGCTTTGAGCAGGGGGTTGGACTAGATGACCTCCTAAGGTCCCTTCCAACCCTGAGATTCTATGATTTAGGGTTGTCACCTTTGTGGGGGAAAAACAGGGACACCAAGCAGCTGTCGTGCAAAACTCCTCTGCACATTAATCAACGGGGGCTGTGAAGGGCACAAGAATATTACTTGGACTCAAGGCCTCTCGGCTCCCAGAGCAGCACACCTTCCCCTAGGCTCTGGGGTACTTTGTGACGGTCTCTGTCGCCTCCCTCAGCCCCCAGAACTGAGACGCCTCCTCCATTTAAGTCCGGCGGTGGCAATAAGCGCTCCTGCTTGCTCCCTAGGGCATCGTCCACAAAGTGCGCCTTTGACTCTGGACTGGAGGCTGGGACCGAGGGGTTGTCGCGGGCTGGAGGGAGAACAGGGGGCAGAGCAGTGAGTGTGTTTAACTCGGGGCAGGGGGAGTAAAAGAAAACAAATGGAAAATAAAATAAATCGAGGCAAAATGAATGAACTACAACCAGAGCATAGCCCATAAAGCAATGGGGCTTGGGGCCGCCGGAGCGCTCTTTCAATGGCCCAGGTTAGGGGGTGGAGATCTAAGCTCCATAAGGAAGAGGGGATACGGAGATTTGCTCGATATCTGACATCGATATTGTTGAACCACAAGGCATGTGCATCAGACCCCTAGCCGGTGCCCTTCCTCCCACCCTTTTCCTCCCCCTTTGTATTTTGGCCGTCTCCTGATCTGTAAGCATGTCGTCGACCTGGGAGCAGGGACTATCTTCTTGTGCATATCTCCTAGTACACTGGGGCCTCTGAACCAGCTTGGAGCCTGCGGGCGCTCGTGCAACGTCAATCATCCCTGGGCTGGTACAGTCTGCCTTTTGGCATGGACCATTCCTTATTTTAAAAGCAGTGAATCCACTTCAGACTGTGAAGCAACTGTTAGAGAGATTAGCTGTGAGCTGCAAACCACCCAGCTGGGGGCAGACAAAACAAAGAGAAAGATGTCTGGATGCTATCAAAGAGAGCCTTCAGTTTTTATTTCTTTATTTTTAATAAGGCATACAGCTTTTCACCCATAATCAGCCTGTGCACACAATCTCTATAACTAACAGAGATAGAGTGGAAGAGGATTCCTTTTTCCCCCCTACAGTATTGATGGGGAGTAACATAATGCAGCTTTCCTGGCTATTGAAAGATGTCAGTGCTGCTATTTATCTCCTCATCTCCATCAATAAACAAGTTTTAGTTAAAGAGAAAAGCTTTGCTAATGTCATTAAAAACACATCACCAAGCCTGGGCATCTTTCCCTGCAAAAATACACGGGAAGATTTATGTCTTCACTTTCGGCTGGCACTAGAATATCTTGTGATCACCATTTGTTCTTAATGCATTTCTTGGGGGGGCTTTATTTTCTTCATGGGGCCATCTGGGAGGCCAAAATAAGTCAAGATTCTTCTCATGGCATATCTGTGCTGAATTGTTGAGCAGGGTGGGACAATTACCTCCCGTGTCTTACATATGATGCTCCTTTTAATACATCCCAGAATGATATTTGCCTTCGTCACAATTGCCTTATGTTGTTGTCTCATATTCAATTTGAAATCCACTATAATCCCCAGTTCCTTTTCTGTAATACTACTGCTCAGCCAGTTACTCCACATTTTGTAGCTGTTCATTTGATTTTTCCTTCCTAAGTGAAGTACTTTGCACTTGTCTTTATTGAATTTCATCTTGTTGATTTCAGACCAATTCTCCAATTTGTCAAGGTTATTTTAAATTTTAATCCTGTCCTCCCAAGTGTTTGCAATCCCTCCCAATGTGGTGTAATCTGAATATTTTATAAGCACACTCTCCACTCCATTATCCAAGTCATTAATGAAAATATTGAACAGTACTGGACCCAAGAGAGATCCCTGCAGGCTCCCACTATATACAACCTTCCAGTTTGACAGTGAACCATTGATAATGGTTTTCAGTCTGTGCACTGACCTTATAATAATAACATCTATATCACATTTCCCTAGTTTGCTTGTGAGAATGTCTCATGGGTCTGTGTCAAAAGCCTTACTAAAAATCAAGATATATCACATCTACTGCTTCCCCCCACCCACTAGGCCAGTGACCCTGTCAAAGTAGGAATTAGGTTGGTCTGACATGATTTGTTCTTGACAGATCCATGTTGGCTATTCCTTATCACCCGATTATTCTCTAGGTGCTTACAGACAGATTGTTTGATCATTTGTTCCAGAATCTTTCATCCCTCCTTCCTTTTCACTTCCCCTCTTGTGTAACCAGGACAATCTCTCATCTTGTAGCCATCAATTTCCTACGAGGTCCTGTCCTGAAAGCAGCTCCCATCATGTTATTGTAGACCAAGGGAGTGTTAGGTACCAGATCCAGCAGGAAGAGCACTTGACAGAATAATGTTTTCTATTGGCTGAAGCTGCAAGTGGTCATCTCCTCACGGCAGGAGGGTGGGAGACATCAGTCGCACAGTGGAGGAGAGAAACCCTTCCAATGTCAGTATGCACAGGCTCTCTTAAGTACATTGCAGTGGGTTTCACCAAATCCCATGTTCCTCAAATGACAATAATGCACCACTTCCAGAGTCTGTGCAGTCTGCTGACACGGGAAGATAATGGAGGAACAGAGATGCTTATAACACACTTACAAGCAGTCTCCTCTCAGTCCACCCCGGTGCAGCCCGACTGAAAGCACAATGAGAATTTGGCCCAGTAAATATTTACAAGTGACTTTGTCCATGTCGTCTTTGAGCATTTCTATGTTTACAAAAAAAAATAATCAAATTTTCTTATTTCATTTCTGCCGCTGTTCTTTTATTTAAATAAATAAGCGTGCGCACACAAAATTCTCCTAGTCTGCCTTAAAAATCAATGAGAGGGAAAAGAGCTTTTTCCCTTCATACCAATATGATCCCACTAAATTACAGCATCTATTTACCGAGTTAAACCTAGCTGGAACAAGTGTTGGGTGCCGTGCCATGAACACAGACGCCTGCTCTGATTTTCAAACGCTTTGAAAACTGCTGTGAACATTCCTTGATGTTTTTAAGGTGTTGGGTAAGAAAAGAAAAGAAAATCCCTCCATACTACAAGGTTGGAAACCTTGTGCGCCATGCTTCAGGCTAAGGTTAACATCTGCCTTGGCAACCTTTAAAAACGGCGTATCGTACAGCCCCCTGGAATATCAAAGATGGGAATCAGGAGACAGTTTTATGCTTAAAAGAAAAACACATTGACATTTACACAGTAGCCGTGAAAACACGGAACCCCCACCCACATGGGTATATTTCAGAGTTTTACAACAGAGCAGTTTCCTGCCTCATGAACACAGCAGCCATGTATACTCAGAGTCAAAACGGTCTCACCTTCTCCGGCTGGACAGGGTTTCCTCGTGTTCTGTGGGAGCCGCCTTCCGTACTTTCTTGTCAATGAAAAGGTCTTCAGGGTCATGAGCTGACCTATACTGTCTCTGTTGAGAATGGCCACAGAATTTGCTAATCTGAAAAAGCAACACAAAAGCATGATGAGCTAATGTGCAGCATGCAACACGCTAGAAACAAAAGGCTAAGAGATGTACTTTCCACCACACGTCTGCTTTTTTTAAAATAGCACAATAAACATGCAGGGTAAAATGTTAAAAAGCGCCTCGGTGACTTGGGAGCCAAAGTCCCATTTACAAAGTGACTTAGGCACTTGGGAGTCAATAAGGAGTTAGGTGCCTAAATACCTTTAAAAATCTGGGCCTATGAAAATTGGATGTAGGCTCCCAAGTCACTTCTGTATTTTTGAAAATGTTACCCGTTGCATCACCCCAGAGGAATCTGTGGGGGGGTCACTTGTAAAGCAAAAGAACTTGGAGCAGAATAACAAGTATGTCAAGCAATTTCTTCCACTGTGGAGGCAGGACTCAACCTAGTCCTGGTTCTCACATAGTAGCAAAGGCTTTTTTCTCAAACGCTGAAGGAGCTTGAAGGGAAGTGTCAAAGGATTATGCGTTTTGTGCTTCTCTACAGAAGTTCCTGGTCAGAAATATAAAGCTCTGTTTTCCAAGAGCAAGGTGTTTTTACTAACCTTTCTGGCCCAGACCCTCAGCCAGTGTAACTCAGTATTAAAGCCAACAGAGGTATGCTGAGGATCTGGCACTTCGAGGGCTAGGTTTTTTTTTAAACTAGCCCATCTGGACAGCGCTCCAATCTTGCCAGTATGTTTGGCTCCAAGACTGAAACACGCTCATAAAAGAGAATTGTAAAGATCACATGGTGCTCTTGTAAGGATACCGGCCTTGTGGGATCAAAGGCAATGCGCAGAGAGCAATCACCCGTCAAAACCCCGAGCTGTGAGCTTTTCCTGGCAGAATTCCAAACTGACAGGTTAAATATTCTCTGTGTTATCAGCCATGGCGCTTCAGAAGTTCCTCTGCTCTTTCTTTTTGAAAGTCAGAGCAAAATGAGATACAGATATCAGGGCAGACAGAGTTAAAAAAGAACTACATATTTCTGGGTGTCAATCCCTTTAAAAAGAAGATCATTTTGTTTTCCTGTCACAATCGGTAGCCACTCCCCATGAAACCGTACGCTCCCTTTGATCACTTCACCTCCATGTGGAAGGGCTGTGCTTCCCTGAAAGCTCACTTACGCCCTCAAAGCAGAGTCTGAGTGAGATCTGAGAGGAAAAGGGTGGCTTTCACTTTTCAGGACGCTCTGGAGAGCCCTGGCCTGAGCATGCGTGAGCCAGGGGGCTTGTTACCAGAGCTGGGGGAACACCGCAGAGTTTCCCCGCAAATATTCACTCCGATTGAAGACATGGATTCACTGTGGCTGTGCTCACTTGTTACTCACATAAACACCCCTGGAACGCACGTCTGCAGCTTGCGCTCTCAGGCATTTACACCAGAAATGCTCTATTTTATATGGGATCAGCGCAGCAGAGGGCAAAGGGCCCCCTGCATCCGCCCCGGCTCACACAACGGACATTACAGTATTGTCCATCCGAAGCATTCAACAATCACAAGTCAGGCTCCAAATAAAACATGAGACTGGCTTAAAAATTCTGAGATTAAAAAAAACCAAGAACACATTTCAGGTTCTGTTTACTAGTCTTCCGGTTTGCGAGCCGTTAGGATTCATGCTTTTAAGCAATCCCCTACAGCCATTAGGGCCAGAAACTTTCATTTATGTACAAACAAAAAATAATCAGAAATTGGCATGTAATCACTAGACTCCAGGAGGTGGGACTTTAAGTACAGCACCAACTAGTGAAAGACACATGACAAACCAATGAGTTATCTGACTCATTTAGTCACAGTGTTGCTAATACTCTGCCCGCAGCTTTTGCCACTAGTATAGACTATATCCTAACTTTGTGGGGATGCGACAATGGAAAGTTTCAACTTAAAACTATTCTACAGCCAACCAGTGAATCTTAGGACCCACTGAGCCTCAATGCCTAATTTTAACCTATTGCTGCCTATGGGACAGAATTATGGTATGGAAAATGTGGCCAGAAAAAACTAGAGATGAAAACCACAGAACAGCATCTGCTGCTCTCTGACTGATTGGTGTCCAGGCGGCCATAAGCTTGACTTGTTTGATAACACAGGTCTGTCCACCAATGCAAGAAGACACCAGCTAAAGACAATAAATCTGGAGGGATAACGGGTTTCATGTGTGACCGACTGACTGCAGAAGGTTGGACTGGGTTTAATACTTTCAAAAATTATTTTGTAAAAGATAAAGAGAGAGAAAAGCAAATTACAGACTAGAAGAGTTTATGACAGGCAAAAAGAAGAACTGGTACATGTGCTGGTTCTTTGAATTTGTCAGCCTCTGGTGATAGAAATATCTATAGCATGATCCGCAGTAAAACTCTACAGTACCACTGCAGACTAAAAGGTGGGGCATCTCCGCTTCCCTGATGCAACTGCATATTCGTCAACTCCTCAGCGTCTGAAGTGGCCACTGAGTGAGGGTTTTCCTCACATCAACAGACAACCTGAAGCCCTGACTCTGCAACCTGATTCCCCTGCACCTCTGCAGAGCCGCATCATGGAACAGGGGTCTGAGATCAGAGCTCAGTTGGTATTTCACAGGCTGACCAATAAAAACAATTGGTACCATAAATACAGGAAACAATGCGGCTGCAGACAAATAATACTGCGCGAACTCTTTTATTAACATCACAGATTAGCTCATCATTGATTTGGTAACCGGGCAAGTAGCAAGAAAAGAAAGTGAGGTGCCTCGTCCGCTCTTCAGTAGAGCTGGGCAGAGCGTGATTTTCCCATCCCATGAAAGGTTGAGATTTTGAATTTTTTTTCCCCATTCGGACACAGGATGAAAAGTTGAAATCTCAAAAATGTACGTGAACTGATCATTTGAAAAAAAATTCTGATCAGGTCGATTAAAACGTCTTTTCAATGTTTCGTTTCCATTTGATTTTTTACCTTTTTTTAAGTATAAATTAATTAAATTTCAAAATGAAAAGTCATTTAAAATTGAAAAATGAAACTTTGTTTGAAAAGTTTGAAAAGGATGTTTGGACAATTAGAAACTTCCCCCTCCCCCAAAAAAATTTCTAACCAGGAGAAGACTCAAAACTGGCCCTTTCTCAGGAACCATTTTGGTTTCCATAAATCAACATCCCTGCCCAGTTCTCCCCTCAAGAAAGCAGCTACTCTTGTTGCTCGGTAAACACAGAACCAGCTGCACTGCAGTTCATAGAATCATAGAATCTCAGGGTTGGAAGGGACCTCAGGAGGTCATCTAGTCCAACCCCCTGCTCAAAGCAGGACCAACCCCAACTAGATCATCCCAGCCAGGGCTTTGTCAAGCCTGACCTTAAAAACCTCTAAGGAAGGAGATTCCACCACCTCCCTAGGTAACCCATTCCAGTGCTTCACCACCCTACTAGTGAAAAAGTGTTTCCTAATATCCAACCTAAACCTCCCCCTCTGCAACTTGAGACCATTACTCCTTGTTCTGTCATCTACTACCACTGAGAACAGTCTAGATCCATCCTCTTTGGAACCCCCTTTCAGGTAATTGAAAGCATCTATCAAATCCTCCCCCCCCCCCCCCCCCGATTCTTCTCTTCTGCAGGCTAAACAATCCCAGTTCCCTCAGCCTCTCCTCATAAGTCATGTGCTCCAGCCCCCTAATCATTTTTGTTGCCCTCCGCTGGCCTCTTTCCAATTTATCCACATCCTTCTTGTAGTGTGGGGCCCAAAACTGGACACAGTACTCCAAATGAGGCCTCACCAGTGCCGAATAGAGGGGAATGATCACGCCCCTCGATCTGCTGGAAATGCCCCTACTTATACAACCCAAAATGCCGTTAGCCTTCTTGGCAAAGGGCACACTGTTGACTCATATTCAGCTTTTCGTCCACCGTTGTGTGCATTCTGCGGCATAGATCCTCCCGCCAGAGCATAGACTGCTGTAAAACAGCACCTACGGAGATCTGTTCCTTATTCCTCTGTGGGAGAATGACAGGAAAGTAATAGATGACTTTCTTATTCCAACTTCAGTTAGCCCTGATCCTGTGTTTTCCTTGTTTACAACAGCGGACTTGCCTCTAAATCATAACGTGTTATTTATTGTGCAAGAGTTCCACAGGTTCATTCATGGAGACAACATGCTGACTTCATTGATTTTGTGATCCCCGTTCTCCAGGCCTTCCCTATCCAGCTGCTCCTGAGAGGGTGACAAGGGGGAATGTCACTCAAGTTCAGATTGTGTTAGCACTTAAACTATTAGCAAATCCTGTTTCCAAGGGCAGCTGGGGGCCTGCAGTTAGGCTCTTAAATCTATAGTTTTAGGACTGCCTAATTTATCTTCACACTGCAGTGAACTAAGCTAGTCAGCTAAGCTACCAGTTAGCAACAAGCTGGAGGCTAAAAGCACACCCACTGCCTGGTGCTACCGCCATCTGAGCAAGGTGGAGAAGAGATTAATTCCCTTCTATTACATCCGACATGTCGTTTGGTAAATAAATTAGTAACGTCACCTCTTTCATTATCAAGAGCCGCACAGTTTGTTTGCCCAGGCTGCAATACAATAACGAGAAAGAGATAAACCACCCCGGAACGTCATTGAGCCTGGATCCTTCATTGTTGGTTTAAGACGTACTGGGCTGACATGCTGTCGCGGCTGCCTTTTCTGCAGCTGTTGCTCCCATTTCTGACGTCGTTCTTTCCACAGCTGCTGTTGCTCTGGGGGTGTTGCTTCTTTGGTACTTAACTTTTTCCTATTTTCACTCCATTGCTCTTCAAGCTGCTTCCTTTCCAGTCTTGCCAAGTCCCGCGTGCTCAAAAATAATGTGTCAGCCCCCCAAAAATCATGAGGCTGGCTTAAAAATCATGGTTTTTTAAAAAAGTAATGCATTGGGGGGCCTTTTTATTTGTCTTCTGGATTTTGAGCCTTTTGGGTTCACATTTTCAAGTTTTTCTCTGCAAGCATGAAGGCTAGAAACGTAATTTTAAAAAAGCTGAGAGTCTCATATAATCACATGACTCCAGGAGCTGGGGGTTTCTGGAAACAATCAACCGAGTCTCCTATAATCACATGACTCCAGGAGCTGGGGCTTTCTGGAAACAATCAACTATTATAAGACTTGTAATAAAACAGCAAGCGAGTTAGCCATTCTGGCAGCACTCTCTCTCTTCTCTTTTACACACTGTGTATACTTCGCTGCAGAGCCACATGCAGAACAAACATTTCAAAACAGTTACTTTGCTCAACAGCAACAACGTGAAAGAAGGGGACAACACGGCTACACCGTCATATCAGTGCCCGTGTAATGCAATGTGGTACATAATTTTACAAAATATGGACGGTCCACCGCTCTCCCTGCACCGACACTCAGGCATTTAAAGCAAAGAAGAGGAGCAGGTAATGGTCAGGTATTTTAAGCAGTCATTTGTGAGGACTTCACTTTGATTTTTCACTGACACGGTGCAATTCCCTCTCCTTTTGCAGCTCTGTTCTTTGAGTCCGTGAACGCTATTGATCCTGACATGAGTAAGGCTGGATCAAGGACTTGATAAAAACATGCTGAAGCATAATGAAGGGGCAGGGGTGTCAATGGCATCGTCCAGGACAGCACATCAGAGGAAGAAGGGGCCAGGCACCTGCCGGTCTCTTAGGCTTTGCCTACACTGGGGTTGTTCTGCATGAGCAAAGCTACTTTCATATAACTGCATTGCAGCAAACCTCTAGTGTACACGTGCTGCCCTGGAGTGAAACCTATTATGGGGCGGCTCGTGCTCAGGAGCACCAGTGCAAACCCTAGTTGGAAAGTGAGGTAAACCACATCAGTGCAGTGGGTTTACACTAGGGCAGTATTTCCCAAACTTGGGACGTCGCTTGTTCAGGGACAGCCCTTGGTGGGCCAGGCCGGTTTGTTTACCTGCCGCATCCGCAGGTTCGGCCGATCGCGGCTCCCACTGGCCGCGGTTCGCTGTGCCCGACCAATGGGGGCTGCGGGAAGCGGCGCAGGCCGAGGGACGTACTGGCCTCCAGAATACTGGTCTACATTGACCATTGATCTGACCCCATATGTCCGTTCTTATGTTCTCAAGTATCCCTGCAGATGAGCTCTACGAACAAGCGGCACAGCAAGCTGAATTTGAATGTTCTGCTCCCCTCCTCTTGACATTAAGGAAAATGCAAGCTGGTACCGCAGGAAGCTTCTCTACAAGCATTTCCAGAGAGAGGGGCCACTTTCTGTGAAACCTGAGTAAATGAGGATGGTACCAGTCATCGCTGCATATGAATGGTTTTTTGAAAACTAGTTCTACCCTGGACTGCGAGCCTCACTGGGTCTGGTCACTTCCCAAACGTTCTCCTCGTCCCTTGTCTTCACTGCTGTGCAGTATACTGGGTACCCATCAGCTCCTGACTTCCCCCTCAGAGGAACCCCTGCACTTCCCACGCTGCAATGCTTTGGGGTTCAACCCAGAACAGCAAGTGGCTGTGTCACCATGTGCCCGGTAGCCCTGGGAGCCACTGTATTGTGAGGAAGCCTGCTCACAGCACCCTGCCTTCCCCCCGCACGGTTACTTTGCTGGGTAACACCAGCATCCTCCCAGTCCTGAGTTCTTCCCCCGAAACATCTTTCTCTGCAGTGGCCAAGCCCCTCTTACCATAGTACTCCCAAAAACTTACCAAGTTGGCTGCTCTTTTCAATAGACATTACACAGCAGTTTATTAACTTAACTGGGGTTGACCAACCCTCTACTTCAATCAAAGCACTGGGCTGGTTTGCGGTAAAAGTAAAACACGTTTATTAACAAAGCGATACCGGTATTTGTGATAGCAAGTAGAAGGAATACGGACAGAAAGGATTACAAATAAACCAAAGTAAACACACGCCTCTCAGGGCTGGTCTACACTGAAAACTTACCTCAGCAGAGCTACGTCTCGCAGGGGTGTGAAAACTCCACACCCACGAGATGGAGCAGTAACAACCTAACCACAGTGTTGACAGCACTAGGTCGGCAGAAGATTTTCCATCGACCTCGCTATTGCCTCTCCGGGAGATGGATTAACTACAGCGATGGAAGAACCCCTCCCGTCAGTGTGATCAGTGTCCACACTGATACGCTGCATTTTTTAAGTGTAGACGTTGCCTAAGACTAAAACTCAGTTTACCAAATTACAGTCTTTTGTTCAGAGAAGTTTCTCTCACCTATATTCAGTTTCCAGAGACTTTCAACCCCCTTTGTTGAAAGGTTCCAGATTTCTCAGCTGTACGAGAGCTCTGGCCTCTTGTATCTGCCCAGGAATGCATTGTGTTCTGGCTCCCAGCATCATCAATACAGTGATGGATCATTGACTAACTTCCAGGGGCAGAATCTTTATTTCTGCTGATAGGGCTTGATCCAAAGTCCACTGAATTCAGTGGAAAGTCTCCCATTGACTTCAAGCAGCTCTGGATTGGTCCCATAGTGCATGAGCCACAGAGAACCCAGCTTGACTTTCAGATCACAGGACAAGTCAAGAGCTGGTAGTTCCATGGGAGGGGGAAGTCTTCTCTCTCATAAACCAAGCAAATTTTATAAGGAAATCATTGCAAAACAATGCACGTGTAACTCCTAAAGCCCGTGAGAGATTTGCTTTAGAGACTATAAGTGCATTTTAAAAGTAATTTTCTAGAAGCTATTTTTTTTTTAAATAATCAACTTTCCCCTGGAATTGAAATGAGTGGATTGTTAGATGTTTGATGTTTTACCTTTTTATTCAGACCACGAGTTTCACTTTGCTCTAAAGAATAACTTGCAACATTTGACCTTTGCTTAAACTTTACATGGAGTTTCCATTTGTCTTCTGTATGAATTTCTCCTGCTTATAGATTCTTTTCCATGAAGGTACAGGATTTTATTCCTCAAGGGAATGGCCTCATTTTTAAAGATTACCTCCTGCAATCTTCTCTGTTCTCAAGTTCACATATGTCATTTTATACCTATTTCTGAGTTTCTTCTGGGAGAAACTGCACATTAAAATGAAAAGCAATTAACCATTGTAACTGATTTGAATACAGTATCTTGAAGGATGATTTGATAGAGAATTCTGCTACACACATAACTGACTGGCACAGACCTCAAGAAAATGTGCTGTATTTATAGAACTGGATTCAATGCCCTTAGACTACTTTTTATTTTCTTGCTGTTGGAAATTCAATTTTGTCGGAAATCCACAGGATTTCAATAAAACAAGAGACCTTCCCTCTCCCTCCGTTTTAGAGACCTACTTTATTAAATGTTAGATGTATTATTAGCATGATAAACACAAAACAAGTATGTTCCTTATGTTTAAAGTTACCATAAAAGTGAATCATAGAATCATAGAATCTCAGGGTTGGAAGGGACCTCAGGAGGTCATCTAGTCCAACCCCCTGCTCAAAGCAGGACCAACCCCAACTAGATCATCCCAGCCAGGGCTTTGTCAAGCCTGACCTTAAAAACCTCTAAGGAAGGAGATTCCACCACCTCCCTAGGTAACCCATTCCAGTGCTTCACCACCCTACTAGTGAAAAAGTTTTTCCTAATATCCAACCTAAACCTCCCCCTCTGCAACTTGAGACCATTACTCCTTGTTCTGTCATCTTCTACCACTGAGAACAGTCTAGATCCATCCTCTTTGGAACCCCCTTTTAGGTAGTTGAAAGCAGCTATCAAATCCCCCCTCACTCTTCTCTTCTGCAGGCTAAACAATCTCAGTTCCCTCAGCCTCTCCTCATAAGTCATGTGCTCCAGCCCCCTAATCATTTTTGTTGCCCTCCGTTGGACTCTTTCCAATAGCAGGACCAATCCCCAATTTTTGCCCCAGATCCCTAAATGGCCCCCTCAAGGTTTGAACTCACAACCCTGGGTTTAGCAGGCCAGTGCTTAAACCACTGAGCTATCCCTCCCCCCCAACCTGAAGTCTATTACTCAAACTCTGCTAAAGAAATCAGATTAATTAAACTCCAAATGTCTTAAAACAAAATATAACACTGAAATTATGTGGTATAGAACATAAACTTTTTAATAGTAGGAACCAAGCACATTTAACATTTCTACAGGTGTAATAAAAATGCTAAAATATGTTAATGTTTAGTCTGTGGTTAATGTTTTGTCTTGTTAATTTCCCCAGAGCTTTTATTACTGATTTAAATCTACCATACTACTCAAGTGATTGCATTGCTCTCCACAAACTGCATGGCACGCTCTCAAACGAATACTGATTAACAGAAGTGAATAAACACTAGGGCTAACGTTCATATTATATGCTTGTAATCATTACATATATTTTGTCATGAAGATGAGGTAGGCAGATGTTCCCCGGTCTTCCCCCCTTGACAGAAAATATGATTATGGGCATAAAAATGAATGTAGAATGCTTTATTTTAAGAAGCCCATCATTAACAACTAATGATTGTTCTTCTCGCACGGAGCACTAGAGCAGAAGGAACAAACTGAGTGGGATAATCCAAATGTCGCCTTCTACAAACAAGACACTGGAATTCCCCATTAATTGACTCTCAAATGTTTCTAACAAACTTCAGTGCACTGCAACTGCAGACATCACTGCACAGATTACATAAGAGACGGGAGCCTAAACACTGGACACCGAATCAGGAATCAGAGGAAGTGACCTAGTCTTCACGCCTAGGAATAAATGTTCAATACTACATTGGGCTTAAATAATGCAACACTAACCATGTCAAATGCATAGAAACACAAATGCTTAGAATAACACAGCTTCTGCCAGGCCACCTAACACAGTGACTCCTAATACATGCTACCAACTAGTCAGTGGCTATCACGGACATGGGACTAGGTTATCCTGTAGATCATCAACACAGTTTTAAAACCTCCTACAGACTGAAGTGGGACTAGACAGGTACTTAATGGGAGGAAATATTACCATGCAATTCATTTTTATATAGCATCCTTTGTGCAAAGTAGACACTTTGTAGCTAGCCAGAGGAACAGAAAAAAAGCAGAGGGGTTTTAAGAGAGGAGGGACTCCAAAGGAGAGGAAAAGATGTTTTTCCCAAATGGAGCAGCTTGAAGGCAATCACGTTTGCATTGCATTTATTAGGGTAGTGCCTAGGGACCCCAAACAAAGCATAGAGCCCCATTGTGCCACATACTGTACAGAAAAGCCCCTTCGGATGATACATCTTTTCCCTGGCAAAGTGGGACTATCCTGCAAACAGCCTCGGGAGCTTTCGGATTTACCCCTCTCCTCCCAAAGGAGATTTCATAGGTAGCTCCAGGGAGTTTCTAGGTTAGTTTTCCCCTTCTACTACAGGCAGTGGCGTAGCCAGGTTTAGAGCACAACGGGAGCGGAGCTAAAAAAAAAGGTGCCGGGAGCAAAAAGCGTCGGGGGGTGGGGTGGGGAAAGGGCTCCGGGAGCAAAAAAAAATGCTCCGCTCCGGCAGAAGCAAAAGGCGTTGGAGCACAAAAAAGGCGCCGCTTCTGCTCAGTGGGGGAGCGGCCGCTCCCCCTGCTCCCCCCCGGCTACGCTACTGACTACAGGTTATGCTATAAGGATGTGATCCTTCTCCTTTGAAGCCATTTTATTAGTGGTTTCAGGGAGAAGAGGATCAGTCCCTGAGCGAGCAGTATCTAGCCCTTTCCTGGGGCCAGATACACTGTTAGGAGCCTGCAGTCTCTTACTTCGGCGTGGCTGTCCCGGCACAGGCAGTGGCTAATACAAACCTGCCCAGTTGACTGGGGCCCTACTTGGGTGGCTAGCCCACAGCACCGCTCACACCCCAACAGCCACACGGCTATTTTTAGCATGCTAGAGCGAGCAGAGGCACACTCCAACTGCAGTGTGAACATCCCCTCGTTTATCAACATCAGAGTCTTCTCTGGCTCCCGTAGGTTGGCCTGTATGCTGTTAGCACAGCAAGCAAGGACACGGGTTGGGTAACACTCAGCGCCTGTTAATTGGACAGCTAATGAGAAAGGCCTGAGTTCCTCAAGCGTGAGGAATGGGCTGCTCTGCACTTATCCTGCCATGCTGCCGGATTCGACTGCTCATTAGGCTACCGCATATATTTGCATAACAATAGCACCGACATCAGAGAAAGAATTAAAAGGTTAACTGCATTAAGCACATGACAGAACCACTCTATTCCGGTGCCTATTTAAGGAAGCAAATTCAGTGAGTCAAAAAAGCAGCGGAGAACACAAGGGACATCTTAAAGGTTTTGAAAACCTGTGCTAGCCTGTTGAAGCCAGGTATCTCTGCTTCCACTGAATCAGGTCTTGAATAACTAAGGTACATGTATAAAGAGATTCCCCTTCCATTTCTACTCCTGCTGGAGTGATCCTTCTCCTTTACAGGAACTATGGATCCCCTGAGAGATTCGCAAATCCTTACTTTCAGCTCTGCCTCCCCTAGAAAGACTGAAATTCCTAAACTCCCCTTGATTTCTGTGACCCAGGTCTACACCGATCTTAGATTCTAACAGACTCTTAGACCGACCTGACTCTCCTACTGCAGAGGATGGACTTTTGTTCCCAGGGACTGTGACCTCATTTTGAGTCAAACTCTTCTTTTTTTTTAATGTCTTTGATGTAAACAAGATTCTTCTTTTTCATGTCTGCAGAATTCAGGGTTTAACTAAGGGAGAAAGCTGCTGTGTGTCTTAAGAGAAGGCCAGCTGAGACTTCTGCTTGTTATGCTAAACTCTGCTTATTTAATTGCTATGGTCTCTTCCCAACCACTTCCCAAGGCGGTGTGACCTAGGGCAGGGTTCTCAACCTTCTTCTCTCTGAGGCCCCCCTCGACGTGCTATAAAAACTCCAGAGCCCAACGGGGGTGGGAGCTCGGGGCAGAGACCTTGGGCATAGATGTAATTTGACACCCACCTGTCTGCAACCAGAAATTGTAACTCAAAGGTGGGGGGGCTTAGTTCAAAAAGTTTGAAAACAGCTTAGGGCGCACAAGGGGTGCAAGGAGGGGGTAGCTAGGGGCTGTGTGCAGGCAGGGAGTAGCTCAGGGGGTAGGGAGACGGGCACTAGGGGCTGTGTGCAGGCAGGAAGATAGCTCAGGGTTCAGGGAGGGGGTAGATGAGACTGTGTGCGGGCAGGGGGGTAGCTCACGGGGTAGGGAGACGGGTATTAGGGCTGTGTGCTGGGAGGACTCCCCTGCGGTCCCTGTTCCCGGCAGGGTCTGCCAGCCACGGAGCCGGGTCTCCCCACCCGGGGGGCTCTTCCCGGCTGCCTCCTCGGGAGCAAAGCGGGGACTGGACGCGGGAGCTAAGTACTACGACAGGGGTCTCAAACACACGGCCCACGGCCCACTATTTCCTGCGGCCTGCCATAGCGCCGACTCCACTGGCAGCCAAGCTCCAAACATTACTGAGTGTTTATATTTTATTAAAACCCCTCTTTGCATTACAGTTTTTAAAAAGTTAATACGTTGACTTTTAATAGAATACTATATTACTCTTCATTTTTGACTATACTTTTGTATCACTGTATGAAAAGGTTTCAGTGATGCGGCCCTCGGGCCAATTTACTAGTTCTCATGTGGCCCTCGTGGTGATTTGAGTTTGAGATCCCTGTACTACGATGACACAAATGCATCATAATAATGGTGAAGAGTGATTCAGAGTGTGAATGAGATTTCACCATTTCTCCAGGGCGCCACGTCGCTGCTGGGCTGATTATAAGGAGCGCTTGCTGCCAAGAGTTTTTTAATTCCTGGGGTTTTCTTGCCCTGTGGAGTTTGCCTATTTGGGCAGCAGCTGGTCAGGGCAGAGGGAAGTGAGAGATTACCTCCCTCTCTATTATATCTCTGTAAGTCTTTTCCTTTTGAGCGTGTGGGGCGGAGGCCACCATTTTCAGTGGCTTAGATCCATTCTGGATGCCCCGACACTGTTTTATGGTTGAATTCCGTGTGGAGAGACTATGCTAGTGGTGGAGGGGTTTGAAGATACCTCGCCCCTAGCCAACTCTTACAATGGCATTGCTAGCCCTGCCATAGCAGATGTTTAAAACCCTAGCTCCTAGAGTCAGGTTATGTGAGAATTTTGGCTTTCATATAAAAAAAAAAATACATTCCTCATCTTCCTGGTAGCAGAGAAAGGCAAAAAAACAAGATCCAAGTCGACCCCAAAGGCTCAACAACCTGGAGGCAAAGAAAAAGAGTCCAAACTATTATAATTTTTTTAAAACCTCATTTTAAGCCAGTCTCATAGCTTTTGGGAGCCTCACTCCTCTTTTTTGAGCATTTGGAGCTGGGAATCCTGGTGCCTATCCGGATGACGCCTGTTTGCCTAATAAATCATCCTCGTACTTAGCACTTACACAGCTTTCCATGTGTGGCTCTCAAACATCTTTACAAAGGGGGAGGATCCTTATTTTACAGTTGAGGAAACAGACGCAGAAGCAGAATGATTTGTTCATGGTCATTCAATAACTGCCAGTTTAATTTCCTGCCCTCTACTCCACGTTTTGCCCACATACTCAGGCACGCTAGTTTAAATGTATGCTCATTGCCTTTCCCCGGCTAATATGATCAAACTATTCTTCACAATAAATAATTTCATTCCAGTCCAGTCTGGTTTTTCCTATGATGTAGGTTGAAAAGTAGTATTTCCGCTATTGCATCATGGCTTATTGCGGGACAAATGCATGCATTTCATCTTGGCCCAACAAACCAGCTGGTCAGAGGAGATCGGCTTGCAGGAATAAAAGTCCACAGCATTGATAATCATTGCAAACAATATATTATGCTGCAAATGCAATTAAAAGCAAGACATTTGAAGTCAAGGTCTATTTCCTATAGTGCTTTTGCATTTTGTCACTGCCCTCTTTAATATCGAAATGTTGATATTTCATTTCTCACGGCTGGGGCCACATTGCAAGGTACGCAGCCTGTGACCAATCTGGTTAGTCCTGTATTTATCACAAGCAGCTCCTGAAAGTAGTATTTTAGAGCTGGATTCAGGAAAGCACTAAAGTATGTATGTAACTTTAAGCACATGCTTAAATATCCTTTTGGAATAGGAACATTTTTCTGAACTGGGGCTCCTTATTATAATATTTCCATTTTATTGTACATTGACAGTATACAAGATTTAAGCCAATCAAATGGATGACATTTTGTCTCTTACCCGACAGATTGTAACAGAATGAAGACAAGATGTGGGATTAAGAGGCAGATGTAGAAAAAAAGAGGGACTGGGGGTGCTGCTGTAACTATGGGGAAAGAGCAGGGGGAATTTATATTTACATCGATTTTCAAAGATGGCGAGGGGACGTAGTTGGGTGTCTAAAGCCGCAAATCCCCTAGCTTTGAACATTTCAGCCTATATTCTTAAAATTAGCAGTAAAATAATCCACTTGTTCTGAAGTAATGAAATAAATCCCCTGTGAGGATATTCAATGTTTTAGATAACTGCCCTATTAGTAAGAAAAGCACCCCTTTGGAAGAAGGTATACCTACCCCTATCCCAACAGAGAAGCATAGCAGGAAATTCACCTAAGGGATTATTGGAGAAGTATCCCAAAATAACCTGCTTTTCCACTTGCTGCCTGGTGCTAAATTATAGCATACAAAGTAAACATGACCAGACAGTTATCCCTTTGACCGTAGGTAATTCAGCACATGTTGCAAGTGCAGCCCCTGTTAGACATGGTTGTGGTGCAACATATTTCAGACATATGAGGGACAGAACACTAGGTCTACGAACCTTTTCGGCCCAGATCCACTAAAGTATTTAGGCTCCTCATTTCCATTTAAATCAATGGAATTTAGGGACCTCAAAACTTTAAAGGATCTGAGCCTTCCTGACCAGAGCCAGCTCTAGGATTTATGCCACCCCAAGGAAAAAATTTTTGGCCGCCCGCCCTTTCTTTCGTCCCCCATGCCCCTGGCCCCGCCCCAACTCTGCCCCTTCCCAAACCCTTCCCCAAATCCCCAGCCCCACCTCCTCCCCCCGGCGTGCTGCATTTCCCCCACCCCGTTGCTTCCTGTGGCCACCTGGGAGGAAGGGGGAGAAGCGGCGTGGCGGCGGAGCGGCAGCGGCGCGCTCAGGGGAGCAGGCGGAGGTGGAGCAGAGGTGAGCTGGGGTGGTGGGGGCACATTTCTAGGAGCTGCATGGTCAGTGCCGGAATGCCGCCCCTAGAAATGTGGCACCCCAAGCACCTGCTTGTTTTGCTGGTGCCTAGAGCCGGCCCTGTTCCGGACTTCTATCTCACAGCAGGAAGCAGAAAGGAGAGGAAGCTCGTCACAGTGGCTGGGGGCAGATCACCTCCATGCAGAGAGGATAGCTAGTGTGGGAGGCAAACAGGTAGGGATGAAAAGGGTGCACTCTCACACAGGGGCAGGGTTGTCAGGGGGTGTCTCCCAGTGGTTGTGAGGATTTAGGGGCAGGAGGGAGAAAGAGCAAGGAAAGACACAGGAGACACATTCGCTATGGATGAGTTTACCACCAGTGGTGGTGTCCTTTGCACATCTTTTGTGCATTTCTAGTACTGTATCATCTAGGTGCCTAGGGCGTTACGGGAGCAGTTTATAAATTAATCAGTTGCATTTCCCTGCTAAAGAGGTGTATAGTCCAAGCAGTTTAAATTAAAGAGGAAAAGAAGATCTCTGTCATCTCATTCCATTCTGAAATGCGAGCCAGACGTCTGGAAATGGGGTATGAGAGGTTATTAAACAGCAGTGTCAACGCGGTCACACAATCTGCTCTAGCTGGCCTGTGTTCATTAGCTCCAACACTTCCTCTCTGCTCCTCCATACAAAGAGTATGGAAGGTTTAATGATTCCAGTAGAAATACACTTTTAAACAACTAAATTACTTCATGGCTTTTTTTCTTTTTAAACCAGATGGATCCAGTTTTGGAGGCATGAGGCCATTTTAACAATGTAACTAGCAGTTACCTTCTGGACACTCTTTATTATTGAATATAATCTTCAGGTAGAAGGGAACTATTCTCGGAAACGCAGCATTAACTTGTTCGCCAATTACTTTAATAAGGCTCTTTTCAAATTACTGCTCATAAAACCACAGTGAAAGAAAGCTACGGATGATACCCCATCTTCTTAATTAGTTCTCTCTCTTTCTGTCGATTAGCAACTTAATAGCAAGTGTACATATTTATATAAAACAGCTCAAGTGTGGCTTACTAGCTAAACTCTATCGTAGCTTGCCATTTCATTACAGGCAAGTAAAAAGAGATCTCAGTTTTATATTATATATCTGCACCCTCAGATGTACGTATGTATGAGAAGAGATGGGGTCCACCTGACCAAGCAGGGGAAGAACATCTTTGTGTACCTAGTGAGGAGGTTCCATGGGGGAAGGTGAAAAAAGCACACAGGTAAGTATAAAAAGAGGTGATCTTAACAAAGGGTTAGGTGTTTGAGGGTGTCCTCAATACCTGGACAGATACTGGGGCAAACTATTAAACAATCACTTTGTAAGCACCTGGGGGATAATAGGTTATAAGAATAGCTGGGGGAGGGATAGCTCAGTGGCTTGAGCATTGGCCTGCTAAACCCAGGGTTGTGAGTTCAATCCTTGAGGGGGCCATTTAGGGATCTGGGGCAAAAATTGGGGATTGGTCCTGCTTTCAGCAGGGGGTTGGACTAGATGACCTTCTAAGGTCCCTTCCAATCCTGATATTCTATGATTCTATGAATAGTCAACATGGATTTGTCAAGAACAAATCATGTCAAACCAACTTCGTTTCCTTCTATGACAGGGTTACTGATCTAGTCGATACGGGGAAGCAGTAGATGTGATGTACCTTGATTTTAGTAAAGCTTCTGACAGTTACGCATGATATTTTTATAAATAAATTATGGAAATGTGGTCAAGATGAAATTACTATAAGGTGGATGCACAACTGGTTGAAAGACCGTACTGAAAGAGGAATGATCAATTCTTTGTATCTAGTGGGATCCCACAAGGGTCAGTCCTGGGTCCAGTACTGTTCACTATTTTCATTAATGACTTGAATAATGGACTGGAGAGTATGCTTACAAAATTTGCAGATGACACCAAGCTCAGAGGGGTAGCAAGCACTTTGGAGGACAGGATTAGAATAAAAAATGACGTTAACAAAGTGGAGAATTGGTGTGAATTCAACAAGTGAAATGCAATAATGAAAAGTGCAAAGTACTTCACTTAGGAAGGAAAAATTAAATGCAAAACTACAGAATGGGGAATAACTGCCTAGGTGGTAGTACTGCTGAAAAGGCTCTAGGGGTTACAGTGGACCACAAACTGAATATGAGTCAACAACATGAGGCAGCTGCAAAAAGTACTAATATGATTCTGGGATGTATTAACAGGTGTAAGACACAGTAGGTGCTGACTGGAGCCGCCAGGATCCCTTTTCAACCGGGTGTTCCGGTCCAAAACCGGCCACCTGGTCACCCTATTTCGGGTGCTTGTTCCCCTCATTATAATGAGGTATGCCTCCTAAATAAAGCCTAAAATAGAAGTGTTGCAATTGTGAATAATTCAAAATAGTAAAAATCTCAGTACAGAGATTAGCTGCTGGTAAAATTAATCCATTCAGGGCCAAGGAAGGTCTTATCAAAGCCCTACATTCAACAGAAAAAAAAGAAAGAACCTATGGAAAAAGATTTTTCTTATGTTTGAAGTTACAAGATCTATATAAAAATATTTTTCTTAAAATTGGTTCCAGTCTAATGCAATTAAAGGTCAGTACAGAGATAATGTACTGAAAATGTGGCACACAAGGTACAAAAGACTTATTAGATTTTTCACGATAAAGGGATTAATTCTTTTTTCAAAGACAAATCTGGTTTATTGAAAATGTAAATAATTATTTTATACAAATGTTTCTCTCTAAAGGGCTTTTTTCAGACTTTGTTGTCACACATCTTGTTTTCATGTGTACCGTAGTTAGTACAACCGAATTACAGAATGACATTAGATTAGGTTCTGCTTGATTGAACATATCTTTATAACGGAAAGCTATGCACACTTTTAACCTTGTTACGGTGCTGTCTTGCATAGGGGATTAAGACATAAAAAGTGACTCACACTTAACAGCACGCTATTTGCGTGTGACTGTTTTGGAAGATGGATTTGACTTTCTTACAGCACCTTTATTAACTTTATCAACCTGTAAGTAATAAACCCGATTGGCAACAGTGAACTCCAGTAAATCAGTATTAGTTACATGATTCAGGATTGAGAGGCAAAACCTCAGTGATAAACTGGACATTTTAAACCTGCGTGTACCTTTTTAGCTACAACTCAGTTCGCACGTTGCCCATAACATTTCCCACCTGTACATTATTGAGGACAATTTTATTGCAGATTTTTTTGGATTGAAAACATGCACGCTTATTTTTCTACACCTGCAACACCAGCAAGCCACTTTTATGGAGGGCTTTTCCCCCTGCCTCTTTCAGGGCGATTGGCAGGCTGACCGGCTGGAAAATAGCACTTTTCACGGATGGCGCTTTCCATCTGAAGCGATCCAGGGCTTTACATTCCTGAATTAATTAAAGCTGCACAACCTACCTCTGGCCAGTTCTGAACTATTCTGGCCATTTTGCATAGTGACCTAATACCATACCTAGCAGTCATTGCTTAGGCCAGGCCTGCACAACTCGTAAAGCGGCGAGGGCCATATTACCCCAAAGAAAACAGCTGAGGGCCAAAACCCCCCAGCCCTGTGGAAACACCCCCCACCCCCAGCGCTGCCCGCCCCACGGAAACAACCCCTCCTTCCCCAGTGCTGGGGTGTGGAAGCCTGTAGAGGGGAAAAGAAACAGCGCGCATAGGGTGACCAGATCACAGCAGTAAAATAGGACCCGCCCGCTCCCCGCTCGGCCCTACCATCACACCCCTCTTCACCCCCCCAGGGGTCACTATATTACTGCACACAACAGTCAATCAATGCAGTTGTAGATAAATCTCTGCATTATGTATTTTTGTATAACTTTTATATGACTTTGTATTGAACCTTGGTAATATGTTATAGCGGGCCCCTAAGGTAGTATAATTAAGGTAAAAGAAAAATGTCTTTTTGCTAGAAGTAGAATAAGATCTTCCCCCCACTTTGTATTCAGTTGCCCTGTTGAATGAATGAGGTGTGAATGAGGAAGGCGTGGAAGGCAGCACCTCCAGACAGCTGCAACCCTTGGAGAGGGGATGGGGACCAGACCAAGGACAATCAAACTTGTCAAGTGGGCTGACTAGAGAAGAGCAAGCGACAAAGGGTCCTGTAGCAGACATACTGACGGCCTCGGGGGTTAGAAGCAAGCACCTTCCTTTGGGAACACCCTCTTTGCAGCATTGGGACAACCCCCAGCCCAGAGACAAGCAGCAAAAAGGACCAACGGGGACAGTCCCAGATTTTGGGCCGCACAGTGAGCCCACCTACTCACCCCCCCCGCGGGCCGCACAGTGAGCCCACCTACTCACACCCCCCCCGCGGGCTGCACAGTGAGCTCACCCCCCCCCCCGCGGGCCGCACAGTGAGCCCACCTACTCACCCCCCCCCCGCGGGCCGCACAGTGGGCCCACGCAGGCCGCATGTTGTACAGGCCTGGCTTAGGCCGTCTGCCACCCCAGGGCCACTGACAGAGGGAAGAGAGCTAGCGAGGCTATGGCTCCCTCCACGTGGGCCAGCCACGCTGAGGGGATGATGACGCAGGGGTGCTCTGTGCCGTGCTCCCCTTCCCAGACAGCATGGTGTCTCTCTGAAGGGGTTCATACTGAGGTGACTAATCAGAGCTGCCGCAGCCCCCCCTCTTATAACGTCAGGTGGGATTCTAGACTCCTGCCCAGCATCTAGCGCTGTCCACGGGGAGTGCTCCCACTCCCCGGTGTGTCGCCACAGCTCACAGGCCTGCTGACCGTAAACTCCTGCTCCCCCTTCTTGTAGAGAACACCAACCGTGGAGCTCTTCACCTCAAAGGCGCACCAGGGCTGAGTTCCCCTGCATGGCCTACCCTGCTCCCCCATGCCCCACGCAGTGGGAACGGAGCCACTTACGCTGCATTTTGACCCCACTCAAGCTGCAGTGGGACCTGGGCCATCAGGCCTTTCAAACTTGACTCATCTTGACAAAGCTTCTGGTTAGGTATGGGCCAGGTTCTGCGACTAATGCAGGGGTCTGGCTCCCACTGACCTCCGTGGGCGCTTGTGACAATTCCTCTTTGTCTCCATGCATCTGTCCCTGAGCATCCCCTTGGTGGGCGCGATACATGCAAGAACCCGGTCCGGGATTCAATTTTCCCATCTTCGGCCTGCTCCAGCCGTAGGGGTGACTGGGTACTCCGGTCGGGTCACTTTATCGCATTCAACCCCTCCCAGGGTAACAGAGGGTACAGCTACACTGTAAAAAAAACCCCACATGACAGCGAATCTCAGCACCTGGGTCAACTGACTCAGGATCGCACTACGGAGCTAAAAGTAGCAGCGTAGACATGCACGCGCAGGCCGGAGCCTGAGCCCTGGAACCCAGCCGGGGGGACGAGGGAGCTTCCGGCCCAATCTACTCTTAACCCCATAGCGCGAGGCTAAGTCGGTTGGCCCGGTCTCTGAGACTCGCTGCTGCAGGGTGGTTTTTTTTGCAAGGTAGGCAGACCCCGAGTCACTTGGTCCAAATCCCCCAAACTCACTAAACCAAAGTCCAGCCAGGCTCAGCGTCCGCCCCTTCCATGCAGGCGGACACCCAGCTCCAATAGCTTGTCTTGCCATTCGGTGACCGGCTCCCACGGCTCTTCTCCAGCCAAATCGTCTGGGCCGGCCCACCCAGCTCCCCACAGCTCACAATCCGCCCATAGCCCCTGGTCCGAGCCAGGCCCCGTACCCCACACAAACACAGCCCATCCGCTTTCCTTCGCCAACAGCCCTCGTCTGCTAAGTTTCCTCCTCTTACGTCAAACACGCAGCATGGCTATAGTGGGGCCCGGCTAGATGAGCCCAGGGCTGCTCTTTAACCCCTTCCTAGCCGGTGCGGTGTTTGTCTATCCCATCACAGAGCTCCGGTCATGGCAGCTGAGCTCAAGGCGCACATCCGCCAGCAAGATTTGCTCCTTCACTATTAAAATAGAACCAGAATCAAAGGAGACCTTAGCTGTGCCGGTGCAATCCCACTGATTTACATAGGGCTGAGCAGCAGTACAAGGGGAACACAGTATGGCTTGACATAGGGTGACCAGATGTCCCGATTTTATAGGGACAGTCCTGATTTTGGGGTCTTTTTCTTATATAGGCTCCTATTACCCCCCACCCCCGTCCCGATTTTTCACATTTGCTGTCTGGTCACCCTAGCTCGACCTGTTTAAAGGCAGATGTGTTGAGCTAAATACTCAACGCAGCTTGTACCCTTATAAACATGTTTCTTCTTTTCAGACGGGATCACACGAGTGACACAGAAGCACCCAGTCAATGGCTTTTATTGTCTTTACATAAGAAACACGAGGTCAGCTACATCCCTGCTGTAACTCCACTGATTTCAATGGATACAATGATATTACCAGCTCTAACTTCAGTTTTTTATGCTATGTTGGCTATTTCTGCCCCAGAGATTCCTGAATTATTTCTCCCTATACTGGATTGAAAAGATCAAATAAGACAGGACACAGCCTTTTCAGGGGCTTGGCCCTGTGCCAGACTAACTCTTGATTATTGTATTTTAGCCAACATTTCTCTTTCATTCTGAAAGGCATAAGAAAGCTATTGCAATTGGATGTCTTCACTTGCGGTTGCTTGGAGCTTCAGTAGTGTTTAGCTTTGACAACCAAACTAAATGGGCACCGTTTTTCCCCTTGCTATCTCATATAAAAACCAAAAAGTGGTGGGATGTAATATGAGGGGGGGAGGGATAGCTCAGTGGTTTGAGCATTGGCCTGCTAAACCCAGGGTTGTGAGTTCAATCCTTGAGGGGGCCATTTAGGGATCTGGGGCAAAAATTGGGGATTGGTCCTGCTTTGAGCAGGGGGTTGGACTAGATGACCTCCTAAGGTCCCTTCCAACCCTGAGATTCTATGATTCTATGAGAACAGCATACTAGCAATCCAGAGCCACCATCAGAAAGAGCTGCTGAAAAATCCAGGGCCAGATTCTATAAGATGTTCCATCACCATTGCAGGATAATAGCAGTGGAGGACACTCAGCACCTCTCAGGATTAGACAGACCCCTTAAGCCTACCATAGCCTATTGGTAAGCGATAACAGCATAAGTTAGTTAAGAAAGAAAAACAAAGGAATCACTGTCACAGAGACCATTCAATTTTCAGGTCAACATATCACCAACGTGCAGTCTAGGAGTAAATAAACTCTACAAAGAAGTAATGCCAAAAATTTAAATCATGCCATGCATTCCTGTCCCTAACCACAAGGCTCTGGGCTCATGCACTGCACACTACCTCTCCAGGTCAGTGCTTAAAAAGCATTATTTCTACGAGGGAAGCCAGAGTGCTAGAGAAATAGGAGCGAAAACTGATTAGGTTCGAAAGATACACCTGCACAAATAATTGCTGAATTCAGCGGCTGCTCTTTTTAAAATGGAAATAGCTTTACCAAAATAGCTGTAGGCTATAGACCCAGCTTCCTGAAGTCACATCTCAACCAAACGATCCCGTCAAAGAATAATGCAGTTAGAGGCAAACTTAGCCCTCCTGCACACATCTGAGGGGAGACTTTGCACCCTGGGGGTTTATTAGTGGGCAAAAACAGGTTAGAGATGAAAAATGGCACCAAAGAAACTCAGAGCTCATTTGGCACTAATCAAGAGAGATTATTCCGGAGTTCTGTTAGCAGTGAGTCTGTGTACTCACTGCTGTGGATAACTGGAAAGCCAACCTTTATTGTTTTCCCATCGTTTAGTTCAATTTATTTGTATGTCGTGTCTTTTGTGCAGTTTCTCAAACCACTTTACAATCAGAGGGGAAAGTGAGAGAACATTTTACAGTGCTGAACGCAAGCCACTCCTACAGATAATTTTAATTTAAATGGAAAATTCTTTGCTACCCAGAACTTCATTTTCTAGAGACTAAAAAAGAAAAAAAAATGTGCCACTCGGAGTATACTCTTTTTGCATTGCTGAGGGCCACTTTTACATTTCTGTTTTGTCCTCAGCGCATTTGGCAGCATTGCTAATGGGAGAGTTAGTTATATTTTAAGATAGCAGCACTCCTGGGGATTACTGTCACTAGAAGTAAACTCAGAGCAGCTAACACAAGAGATGCCCTGTGATTGACCTCAGACGGAGTTCTTAGTGGAAATTACAGTCATAGATAATGAGGCCAAAAGAGGTTTTAGTGTAAAAAGCATAAATAGATGGATATTCATGAACATTAGTCTAGCTTTCCAAAGCAGCAGATCTTAGCAGGGATAAAATCTTCACAAAAGGGAAGTAGAATTTTTTTAAATTATTATTATATTTTTAATAGGCAATGTGCATTCAGAGAGGTTTTGGGAGGTCACTGCTATTAGGATGAGAACCACAGAAATGTTGTCTGGATGGCTATATTAGCATCTGGTACATTCTCTACACCCTTTTTTGGAAAAAAGTATCTGTGGGCAATTAAGAAACATAAGCCAGTATAGTCGCACCGGCCCCAGGAGAGGGGATAAAAAGTTGACTGACTACGTTAGTTGGCACACACAGCTATGGTTTGTTTAGAGCTCCAAGCTGTGTAGCTGACGTGAAAGGGAAGGGACGGGCGCCACACCATGCTGCCTCAGGAATCCCTGGCTCTAAACGTGCTTTCTGCCTTCAAGCCCCCCCAACCCAAACTGGTCAATTGACACCACAGGTGAGCACTTGGGAGTAGGGTGGCCGAGGGTGCTTGTTAATTTGTAGGGCAATTGGGTGGGAGAAGTTGATGAGTTAGTAATTCAGGATCTCCCCTAGGATCGTATTTTAAACAACTCTGGTCAAGTTTGGCGATCTAAATACGGGACCTGATTAGATGACCTTGACAGCTGTTCTTGGCTCCAGTGAGGTTGTGCATGCTCAACACCTTTGAAAATCAGACCAGGTACTTAGGGGGCTCACTATGGCTTTGTGTGCCAAACATTAGACACCCAAGGCTGAACGTTTTGGCCCGTTCCCATTACGGTCCTTCACTCCCCCTCAGAGTCTGCTTCACAGCCCTAGTTGTTTTTTCTCTCCAGTTGTTTAACCCTACCTCTCCCCTGATCTCTTTCTGCTGCTTCTTCCTCCCAAAAGAAGAATGAAAGAGTCTTTTTGACTTGCTTTCATGCTCCATGAATTAATCACTTGGTATGCAAAGCTCACGACGTCTTAGAGCAACTGTGAACGTTCTGGTCCCATACAGCGGATTACCAAAATGTTGGAGTTGATTGGACAACATAACTGAATCTTTCAAAATCATAAAGCTTCTCAAATGCTGAAAGAGTATTCCAACAAGCCGTTAAATACGCCATTCTGGTCAACCCTGGGGGTTAGTAGTCCAATACTACAGGAGACTTCGGTTCAGGAAAGTCCTTGGGACAAAACTGTACCAGGTACTTCACTGGGATCCTGTGCTAGGACTATCGGAGCCTCTCCTCCATGGGTTCATTGAGTGGGAATGGAGGAATGTTTTTCCCACCCGGACAATCAGAGGAATGCACAAGTTACATCATGTTATAAGAAGGAGGGAGATTAGGGGTGGGAGAGCCAAAATTGTCTGCGTCTATAAAATACAACTATGAGATGGGAAAAAATGTTGTTTTATGTGGTGAGAACAGTTGGATAGCATACAAGAAGTTGTGCAATAAAACCACATTCATTTCATTTCTGACATTTTTATTTGCTTTATATCACAGAGAGTCGCCTTCTCTAGCATGGTCTACAGCTGTGCGAGCTAACGTTATATCACAAAATGAGAGCACATTAGGGCAGAAGAGCTTCTGAAATGCTCAGGATCTAAGCGTAAAGCAGCAGTGGCAATATACTCTGACTCTCCTTAGCCACTGGAAAGGGCATGACCTCACAGATCCAAAAAACAAGCATTAAACTAAAGTGGATTCATAGGCTCCTTCTGGCCTTAGCTGGGAACATTTGCAAGGCATCCTGCTGTTTATAACCTACATGCACCTTGCACTTACTGCACATAATGCCTGATTTTAAAAGTGAAAGATACACTCTCCCTTAAAATACACTAGCCTCTGGAAGCGGTTTTTACTCTTGCAGCATCAACTGGTAGAGATATGCATGTCATCAAGGGCCTGATCCAACTCCTATTGAAGTTAATGGAAAGATTGCTATTGGCTTCAATGGTTATTGGATTGGGCACCAACTGAGTTCAACAAAGGGATTTTTATGCACTGGCCATGATGTGTGTTCAAGACACCTCTAAAAGCTACTGTTAAAAAAGAAATAAACCTTCTTTTTTTTTTTTTAAAGTGGCTGCCATTGCCAACTCCATTCAAGTGGAACAAGGTCTCAGAGGATAGAACTCTTCTATTCAAAAGGATGGGGAGATTTACAATTCTAGTAAACGAAGCAAACAAATTAAGATGGAACTTTAAAAATCACATCCGTTATCAGCGAATTCACTCTATTTGTTTTTATACTGACAGGTTTAATCATCATTTAGCAGTGGTATCCCGCAAAAACGCTTTAACATTATATTATACAATGCACTACCAAAACAAAGGAGTCATAAACACCGCTTGACTCCTCTCCTTTTTCTTCCCAACTACGTTAGCATTAACAGGAACAAAAGTAAAATAAGTCCAATCAGACCCACAGGAAATTCAGATGCACTGCACCGTCTCTGAAGCTCTGTTCCGAAGAGCCAGGCACTTTTAGTGTTCTCTAAATGACAAGGGTATAAGAAGGATAATTAGAATTGAGTGTATTTCGTCTGGAACCAGGAAAGAGGTCATGGGAGGGGGTATTTGAATGATGGCATTATCAGAGCTTTTGGACAGGGGATCATAGGATCAACCACCACCAACACTCACATGTTAAAAGGCGTTAACTCTGTGTACATTAGGGACAAGGTCACGGTTGATAGCCAACGGTGGATGAACAATGTCCTCTTTCCTCAGTCTAGACATGGGGTAAAGCTTTCAAAGCACATAAGTGACTTAGGAACCCAAGTCCCACTTTCAAAGGTGACCTAGGAGTCAATGATGTTTAGAAGGATAGATCCCATTTTCAAAAGTGACATATGCATTGCTGTTCCTAAGTCACCTAGAGGCTTTTAAAAATTTTACTCAAGATTTAACTGCCAAAAAGGTTCTACCAACATGTTGGATTGCACAAAAGTATTCACAAATAATTTTCCACTCATTATTCTCTCAGCTCTGGCCAGGGCCCAAACAAAGCAGGAATTTATAGGTCAAAATCAATGCCTTACAGTTTAATATGTTTGCAGGGTGCTATCATACTTATTTAAGAAAATCATTAAGATCAAAACTTCTTTAACTAAATAATTTTAATGTTTCCAAGGTATTTTTGAAGCAACAGGAATTTTACTGAGATTGTCTTCAAAGACCAGGTTTATTTTTCACGCTGCTGGGTTGACAGACATTGCTTTAATATCTGACCTGTTACATCAGTCATGTTACAATATATACCACAAAGTGACCAACAAAACCAGGCATGAAAAACCCACCTGGGAATTGCAGTGAATGGGTGCTGGTATACTGAACACTGAAACATCCCACATTTTACAAATGTATTTGCAGTGAACAGAACTAGGTGCACAAATTAATTGCAGAGCAGTTTGAAGATTAAACCTTTCTAATAATGAAATGGAAAATATCGTGGCAGTATGGCCAACTGACAATTCCATGAGCTAATGTAATATAAAGGAACCGGCACTAGCAGCGGTACAAAGAAACTGATCTCAGAAGCTCTAATGGAAAAAAGACTTCTTGAACGATGCCATAATTTCAAAGCAGTTGCTGGAGCTTTCCTTGGATGTTTCTCACAAACTCCAGTGTAGAAAAAAAATCTAACTATTAGCAGAGAGGGAAACTCGTAAGAGCCCCTGCTGTGTCGCTGATCACACCGGGCACTGTGATCCTACTCCTAGAAGAAATACAACTTCTAGCAGGTCACCAGGAGAACCATCTCAAAAGGAAGATTAGTCAAACAGAAGTATTAAAAGGCACAATCAGCATCTAACGAATACTGGTAAAAATTACATCACTACCGTTGCGGGAACAGTAGACTCCTTGGCCGATGGCTCCAAAAATACCTTTGAATCACCATATGTGACGACAGACGACATTTTCATCCTTGCCTGCAGAAGTCCTTTTAATTTAGTATTTCTGAATTTAGTTTCCGTGCAACTTTCCCCGACCTATTGAGGCCAGCGTTAAGCACGTTTCAGCGGTGCCAGTGACACCAAAACAGTAACTCTCGTTTCCTCACTTTCATGATCTTCCCATCAGGATTCCAAGGAAACCGCCTCCCACGCCGAGTAATTGCAGCTCGGTCGATTAAATTCTGAGTACCTGAAATTCCCCCCCCTGCAGTTTCATTTGATTAAGGCCATATATAGGTTTGTACCAAATCTTTCAACATGCACCCACTAACACTAACACTTCCAAATCTGTATCCAAACTTTGCCCCATCTGCAATTTAGGTTGGCTTAATTTCCTGTCCTAAACTGCTGTGTAGCATTGCTACACGCTGTTGCATTTTACCCCAAGAGTGGCTGCTTTTTTAAGTGGTGGCTGGGGTGATGCAGATGATTTGGGATCTATCAATCAAAAAAGCTCCTAATATTGATAAGCATATTTAGGAGAAAAAGTTGATATTTCCGTGTGGACTTTGTATACCTTTTCTAGGGTCTCTGCTTGCTTTGCATATGGTATCTGCTATAGATGTAACCCAGATTCTGCTGTATTTATCCATCTGGATTTTTGTTTATCTTGATGTTTCAGCAATTCATCCATGAGTTAATCCCAGTGCAGAACGGCAAGTCTCCTGCTCTTTTTGTTCTAGATAATGCTTCGCAATTAGAGAGCTATTGTAGGGCACGAATATTCATCACACTTTATCCCTGCTCCGAAGGGTATTATATTTACAATGTGAATGGAAATTCCCACACTTTCTCACCCCACATTTAAGCACCACATCCTTGCTTGCAAGGCCCTGCACAATTTAGCTCCACCTCCCTCTTCTTCATCTCCTCCTTGCACTTTTCAGTCTGCCCAAAGAGACCAAGATTTGGCCCTCAAGGACCATGACAAATCTATTCCTGGATGAGATGGACATGACGACAGCATTGCCAACTCTTACAATTTCATCATGAGCCTTTGCTATTTTACAAAAAGCACCAGCTCCTGGAGTCATGTTCTTTACATGAGAACCTCAGCTTTCCTTTTCAAAAATTAACTTTCTATCTCTCCTGGCTAAGAAGAAAAGCTTGAAAACGTGAACCCCATAGACTCAAAAATCATCAGGCAAATAAAAAGAACCCCTCGTTATTATTGTTTTGAAGTAACCTAGCTCGTAGGAGGGCTGACTCAGGAATTGTGAATGCTTCGATATGGCAGTATTGACTAGCCAAAATGTTCAGATGTGACTGTCTAAGGGCACCAGAATGAGTGGCCTAATTTTCAAAGATGCTGACCACCTTCAGCTCTCAGCATCTGCCACAGACTTCAACAGGAGCTACCATCCCCTGATTTCATCAAATTAGTGAATGTGTCAAGCCACTGGTATTATTTATTGTTAGCATGACACTAGCAACTACAGGCTCCAACCGAGATCACAAACCCATTGTGGCAGGCACCATATATAGACATAGGAGTCATTCCCTGCTTACAACAAACCAGATTGAAATGGGTATTACACTTTCGCCCACCCTAAAATGGGTAACCGAGGCTCAGAGAGATGAAGTGACTTGTCCAAGGTCATATGTGGTGGTATGTGGTGGAGTCAGGAATTGACACCATTCCTCCTAAGCCCCAGTCCTGTACTTTAACCACAAAACCATCTTCTTAACAGCAGCATAGAATAATAGAAGATTAGGGTTGGAAGAGACCTCAGGAGGTCATCTAGTCCAACCCCCTGCTCAAAGCAGGACCAACCCCAACTAAATCATGTTGTCAAGCCGGGCCTTAAAAACCTCAAAGGACGGAAATTCCACCACCTCCCTAGGTAACCCATTCCAGTGCTTCACCACCCTCCTAGTGAAATAGTGTTTCCTAATATCCAACCTAAACCTCCTCCACTGCAACTTGAGACTATTGCTCCTTCATCTGTGTCATCTGCCACTACTGAGAACAGTCTAGCTCAATCCCCTTTGAAACCCCTCTTCAGGTAGTTGAAGGCTGCTGTCAAATCCCCCCTCACCCTTCTCTTCTGCAGACTAAATAAGCCCAGTTCCTTCAGCATCTCCTCAATAGTCATGTGCCCCAGCACCCTAATCATTTTTGTTGCCCTCCGCTGAACACTCTCCAATAAGTGTCATCCACAAACTTGCTGAGACTGCAATCCATCCCATCATCCAGATCATTAATGAAGACGTTGAACAAAACCAGCCCCAGGACCGTCCCTTGGGGCACACCGCTTGATACCGGCTGCCAACTAGACATCAAGCCATTGATCACTACCCGTTAAACCCGACAATCTAGTCAGCTTTCTATCCACCTCATATATATATATATATATATAAAGGACCTTGAAGGTCATGGAGTCCGGTCCCCTGCCTTCACTAGCAGGACCAAGTACTGTCCCCTGACAGATTTTTGCCCCAGATCCCTAAATGGCCCCCTTAAGGATTTAGCAGGCCAATGCTCAAACCACCGAGCTATCCCTCCCCCCTAATCCCCTATGTTTGCACTGCACGTTTTGTGATTTGTTTGTTGCTTTCTGTTCTACAGGGATGGTTTTGAAAACTTAGAAAGTTAAGGAAAAATACAAAAAAATATATTTAGGTTGACTAATTAATTTGTGTCAAATCAACATTTTTCCCTCTAACTAGACTTCATCTGCTTTAATGCTAAAAATAATCTTCAGTGCAGGAAATCACAGAGGAGACCTAGTTCCTCTTTTGTACTTTCAACAGCAGATAGTACATAAACTTTAAGCAGTGTTTGGGCTGCATATTTTGAGATTTATTTGTACTGAAAATCTTTGATGGTCTTTATTTGTGGCAGAAAGTCCAGACATACACAGATGATGATCATCCTTCCCTATATTCACGAACAAAATTAATGATCTGCAAGGGGCAGAAGTTCTAGCTGTACTTTTAACCAGAAAAAGGCAATAGATGGGAGAAAAATATATGTACATGCATACACACACACCCATAACGACAATGTGTTTTCTTGACAAAGCAACAGTAAAGAATTTTTTAAGAGGATATTAGAGGGGTGACATTTTTAGGCTCAACTTGTGGCAAAAATAAAAAAAAGCGAACACTGATATTGGCAAACCATCAACCATTTAAGTGAGGACATCAAAGCACTCAAAGTAAGCTAGTAAGGCAAGTGCGCAGCACTCAGCAGTCACCAGAAGAGTTCTCAACTTCCCTGTAAAAATCACCTTTCTGCCATTGAAGCAAACGCATGAGTAGTTATTGCCATTTATATGCTTGCCTCATTGTGGCCCCGATTAAGGATGGCAATTCAGCACAGGCTTAACTTTAGGCATGTGCTTAGGAAAGCAAACTTTTCAACAGCTAAGTCGCTTAGGAGCCTAAAACCCATTTTCAAAAGCATCTAAGTCCCTTTAGAAAGTCCATCTGGCTCGGCCTCCTAAGTGACTGAAGATAACGTTTTCAAAGCTCCTAATTGACCTCGGTGGCACTGAAGCGTGTGCTTCACTTCGGCCATTCCCGGACCATTCTCGAAGCAGGGCCTGAATGTCGGCAAGGGGAGTTCTAGAATCTTCTATCACCGTTCTAGTGCAGGCAGGATAGCGAGAAGGGGAAGGAGCAAAGAAGAAGATTGCAAGTTTAAGAAGCGAGAAGCAGAGGAAAGCTCGGGGAAGAAGCACTAATGTGGGAGAGCTGTGATTCAGGCTAAGTACTGTGGCCTGGATTCCGAAAGGTATTTAGCCACTGTGATACTACGTGTTGCAACACCTAACGTTGAGTTGCCTAGAAAAATCCCAGGACAACTCTGCAATCCATAAAGCCTGAGGTAGGCACTGAGGTTCCCTATGTAATGCATGGAGACAGACAGACACCGGAGAATGGGATTCACAAAAGCCAGCATGCTAGGCAGGGAGCTGATGAGAGGAGGGGGTTCTAAGCCCTATCCTCTCATGGCTCCTAAATCCAGACTGCAGGGAAGTGCTTACAGCCACTAGCTACGCACAAGTGGGAACCAATCTCCTAGAATCTGGCAGCTTGGGCGCCTAGGGCGTTTCTTGTGATGATCACAATGGCCAGAGGAGGGGATGGTTGTGGTGCCCAGTGAGCAGAGTACTGACCTGGGATGTGCTTGAGGGGGAGAAAGGAGAACTCAATGACAATTAAATAAAAACTGCCTACCATTATCCTTAATAGCCTGAACAATGGCTACAAAAATATTTGTGGCCAAAACGAATAATAAACAATATGAACAGTCAGCATTTAAACAGAGCCCCGCACTTTCAGAGCGTACCCTTGTGGCATTTTATAATTCGATATGACAACAGTGTCTAAAAACCAATCAGGCATATAGGATATGGTAAATATTACTGTTTGCTTCCAGGTATATTCTTTGAAATTCAGTGTGTGCTGATAAATGTAACAGAGAAACTTTCATTTAAACATTGTTAAATCACTTAAGGGCAAGAGATATTTATCTCAGATGCAGATAGAGTATCAAAGCCGGGCAATTTGCTATGGTATAGTTAAGATTTGTCAGCACTTCCATTATAAACCTGTTTAACAGCGGATACCTCCACTTGCGAATGTTTGCTCTGGGCTCAGATTTGACATTAAAAAGTCTTAGCTGGGCAGCAGCAACATTTTAAAAATAAACTTAAAAAAAAACAAAAAACCACCCCTCCACAGCCATTCTCTTTTCAGTGACGATTGCAAGGCAACGGGCGTGCGGGATTCGATTCTTTCTTTTGTGTTCCCATCATTCAAACACGCCTTCACTGAATAAAAAAATCACTCGAGTGTTAAGAAAAATTGTATTTCACAGAAGTGTCCAACTACGTATGGAGTTGAAGAATTGGCATGCTATGCACTGGGGGGGGAGGGGGGGGTTGTAATACTCCAGGATTTTTAATTTAGGAAAAGGAAATTTTGGCCCTAATCCTTTAATTGATAGTGCACGAACGGACTACTATACTGCTGCCCTCGCCCACTATTGACTTCAGTGGGACTCTGCCCCCACGCAGTCATTCAAGCAGGTGTGTGCTATCAGTCAAAGGACAAGACCTACCTGTTTAACAGTATTACTGAGAGCCATATTCTGCCACTGGATAAATGCATATTTTGTGGCAGAACTGGATACTTCATGGAATTAATTAAGAGAAGCCCGAGGACGTGTGTTAGGCAGGAAATCAGACCAGACGATCCCAGAGAATTTATAAATCCCCGCCGTGGCCAAAAAAACAAACCCCAAAAATCAGGAGGAAAAAACCCAGATCATTAGGTGCTTAAGTTACCAAGGCCAGAAATCTCCACACACATTGCGCATGCCTGCAAAACCTCAGCTGGCCTTCACACAGGGAGAGCTGCTCTGGCAGTTTCCCATGAGCACGTCCAGGTTTGCAGATGCAAAGGGTGTGCGATGTTCTTAAAGGCACAGCTGTGCCCCCAGCTGAAATTCTGACCTTTTCATAGAATCATAGAATCTCAGGGTTGGAAGGGACCTTAGTAGGTCATCTAGTCCAACCCCCTGCTCAAAGCAGGACCAATCCCCATTTTTTTTTTGTCTCAGATCCCTAAATGGCCCCCTCAAGGATTGAACTCACAACCCTGGGTTTAGCAGGCCAATGCTCAAACCACTTTGCTATCCCTCCCCCACTTTTATAATGTGCTCCCACTATGACAGGGGTCGGTAACCTTTGGCACGCGGCCCATCAGGGTAATCCGCTGGCGGGCCGCGAAACATTTTGCTGACGCTGACCGTCCGCAGGCCCGGCCCCCCGCAGCTCCCAGTGGCTGCGGTTCGCCGTTCCCGGCCAATGGGAGCTGCGGGAAGCGGCGGCCAGCACATCCCTGCGGCAGTCGACCCCTGCGCTATGAAAAACCAACGCATGGGGTTCTGCGGTTATTGTCTCTATTATTTCCAGGTCAAATGAGCTCAGTTTACAAGGACAAATAAGTTTTTCCTCTAACTTCAAGCCGTGAAAACGCAAACTGGGCACCAAGAGGCAAGCTGGATTCTTTCCTTGTGCATCACCATCTATAACGAAGATTCTGCATCTCACATGCCTTCAAGCATGGACAAATTAGGTCACTCCGGGGTGTGAAAAATCCACACCCCCTGAGCAACACAGTAAAACTGACTTAACCCCCAGCAGACAGCGCTAGGTCGATGGGAGAATTCTACCACTGACCTAGCTACTGCCTCTTGGGGAGGTGGATTACCTACGCCGACGGGACAAGCCTGGCTTTTGGCGTAGGCAGCGTCTTCACTGAAGCGACACAACGGCACAACTACAGCGGTGCCACCATCCCCCTGTCATGGTTTATGTGCGGACGAGCCCTTAGCAATCCCATTGCTTTCAGAAGGGCTGCAAAGATTAAACTCATGGGGACTTAGTTAAAATTCTGTTTGTGGTGCGAAAAGAGGAACCGAATTTCACAGAAGAAAGAGGCACTAAAGGAATCAAGGCCGACACTTTTGAGTTCAATTTAGCCAAACACTAGCGATTAAGAACCTAAGTGTCCGAGCCTAACTCGGAATTTCAGGCTTTGGCAGGTTCGTTTCACCGTCATTTAATGAAGCTGTGTTATTTACATTTGCGGTACAGTAGCAGAGTTTCCCATTTTATCGTCAGTCATAAGGCATTGACCCAAGGCAAGGACATGCCTAGCCCAAATCTGCTGTTATATACAATGCACTGTAGCACGGTACATGAGAGCTCTTGCGGGGCTATCAGCAGTGAGGACCCTGGGTACAATAGAGCAGTGACAATTGCAACTAACTTGAAATAAGATACAGTGAACATTGTTCCTGGGACATTGTGGGGTGGGTGGGGAGGTAGGTGCCATCGTCCCTAGAACCACTGGTAATAGGAGATTCTACCTTCCTCATCGCACTCACCACACGTCCACGTGTTAGCACGATCTAGACCACAGTTAGTACCAGGAGACTTCACTGAGCTCCTATGCTATTAGGAAAGACTAATACTGTGCTGATTTCAACGGGCTTTAGGTCAGACCCTTACATCTTGGCTGAGAAATGGAAAGAGCCCACCTTATTTGTGCCAACTACAAAAAGGTGTAGGGTTGGCACGGTCCTACCTCACAGTTTCACAACCAGGATTAGGACCGTGTCATGTTTCGTGCTCGGGGGAATTCGATCTGTGAGATATGGACAAGGGCGAGGCGATCATTGAGCAAACGTGGCACATCATGCAGCTTAAATCAGCAAAAATGGCACAATGCCAAGCACAGCTCAAAATCCATTTTCATGGCCCCAAAACAGACAAGAATTACTTCCAGCGAGAGCACTACAATGACCTATATAAATACAGCTCTTTTGTAAACAGCAGTCAAGAATGACAGGAACAAGCAGCTAACAGCGGCCTTCTTATAACTGGCTTTAAGCAAACAATGATACAATTCTCACAATCTCCTCACACACTCTACCATACCTGTGCTGAGCAATTCAATCTTGTCTTTACAACTTTCCTTTGCAAAACGAGTCTCATATTACTGCATTCCATTTGTCCCTGGTGTTTAAAAAAAGCCATGGTATTTTCTGAACAAGAAAGCCTCACAGTTTCCAGAGAGGTTCAGAAATTCACACAGTATAATTTAAAAGTCGGGTCACTTCTAATAAATAATAAAACACTCCCACATCTGCTATATGTAGCCAAGATTGGGAATGGGTTCACAGGAGAGAGGATCCCATACCTACTGTAGTAATGCAGAACACAGAGTACCAGGGTGGATTGATTAAAATCTTCTATTTTAATCCACTTTTCTATTTGAACTTCAGTTATTTTCTAATTAAAGGTGCATTCTCATTGGTTGATATAACCATTAAAACATATTGACTTACAACTAAAATAGAGTTTTTACACTAGATTGGGTACTTTGGGGGGAGGGGCTACCTATCAGGGTACACTATTAATATATGCATTTATTGAAGCAATTATATAGCTTAATATGTTCAGATTCTTATTGGTTGTACATATTTAGTATGCTAGAAAATGGTGAATGATTTATTGCTTATTTACTAGATAATTAACTTTTTTTGCTCATAATTTGTGTCAAGCTGCATTGGGATGGTAACTGGAATTTAATTAAACACACACAAACAGCAGATACAATTTATTTTTATTAAAGAAAAACCAACCTTAAATGTTTGCATACCTAAACTTCTCTTATAAAAACATGATTCACATTTACAATTTAACGATTTAGTAAACAGAGGGATTTGCTGTACTCAGTGAATTAAACTGAGTATCTCAGGTCAGCCTGGGAAAAATTTCAAATATGCCTAACAGAGTGACTGGAGCTTAAGTTCCTATCACTTATTTCTTGAAAAATGAAACAACAGTCTCCTAAATTACTTAGGCTGCCCTTCAAACTTTTAAAATTAGGAGATCTTGTCCCCTCCCTCCTCATTTTTATTCACAGACGGGAAGAGAGAGAGAGGTTTTCCTCTTTTTCAACTCCCAATCGATCTCTCAACTTTGAATGAATTAGTCCAAATGAAGTAAATATTCCTTCTGTGCCTGCAGGACAGGCTACTGCTGTTCAAAGCTGCTTTAGCTCGTCAACAGCCTCTGGTTCCGGGTGCTTAGCTAGCGACTTCCCCCAGGGTCAGCGGTGTGACCTGCTTTAAAACATCAGCAGCGAACATGTACTGCTCAAACAGTCACCTCCCGCCCCGAACGTTGCCATGGTTGGCACGAGTGGCTGGTGATTATTAGATGCCCAGGTCATAGCAGCATCTTCTTCAGCAGCTAGGCATCTACCCTGGTACTTTGCTCGATCCAGCCGCCTCTTTCCTGCCTGCAATTTAACTCTGGTGTTGGGTACGTCTTTTGTCACGGTCCCTTGAAGTTCTCTCCAAATCTCAGCAGCATCAGCAATCTTCCCGCAGTTTGTCCAAAGCTCTGGAAGCAGGTTTCGGTGCATTCAGCATATCTTCTCCATTGCTCTCTAGTCCAGCGTTGACTACTTCGGCTGTGGTAGTTCCATCTATCTGGCCACAATTTTCTTCACAATAGGCCAGTTCTGAACACAGCTCAGAACAGCCAAGCACTGAATTCCACTGTACATCCTGGGGGAGAATGAGTCTGGCTCCACCTCTTCTCTTCAGTGAGGCTGAAGCAGAGTGGTCGTCATGTACGTATTTTGCAATTTCAGCACATTGTTTTTTATTCCTGGAGTCGTACTTGAGTCTTCGGCTAAAAGCTGCATCAAATGAGCCCTGCACCCATATGTTACAAGTGTCAGGTTCCCTTTGTTACCTTCTTCTAGATTTCTTCTCATCTTTGCTACATTTGCAGCATTGTCTGTGACAAAGCTACACACCTGACACTTGAAATTTTGTTCACCGTTTGTGACAGCTTTCACTGCTACTTCTTTTAAGTACTCTGCTGTATGGGCACTGCCTGATGTATCAATTGTTTCTCTAAGACGGACACCCCACTTTCTGCTGTTACACCAGAACGTATTGCTGGATCATGTGTACATTGCTCCACCCATCAAGACCCAGGCCAGGTCTACACTACAAACTTACATCAGTATAACGACATCGCTCACCGCACCCCTGAGCGAAGTAGTTATACCGACCTATCCCCTGGTGTAGACAGCGCAGGGTCAACCAGAGAGCTTCTCCCATTGAAGTAGGTACTGCCTCTCGGGGAGGTAGATGAACTACGCCGACGGGAGTCGCTCCCCTATCAGCGTTATAGTGTCTTCACTGAAGTGCTTCACTGCACCGGTGCAGTTGCTATGTCACAGTGTTTTAAGTGTAGGCCTGCCTTCCGATTAATGACTTTCCCGCCAACGTTTAATACACACTGCTCAGTTTCCTTTTCATACCCTGTATCCAGCAACCTTCCAGCAATGTCTGTTCTGCCGGGGGGAGTGTAGCCTAGTCATAACGATTGAACCAGGTCAATGAAAAGTTTGTTCTGAACAAGAGGAAAGGGAGAATTTATTGCATAAGTGAACCCAGCAATCTTTTCATCTAAGGAGTCTGCCTGGAAATTGACAGTCCTGGTTACGAACTCAGCCGTGGTTTTGCTGGATGATGAAGAAAGTATTTTTTTTCGATACAGGTAATTTAGTGTTTGACACCTGTTTAGTTGCGGCCGATGATGCTGAAGTTTGCAGACGTTGCAGATGATGGACGTTCACAACCTCTTATGTCTAAGCTGGGCTCTGAAACAAAATAATAAAAACAAGTCACTCTCACTCACTGAGCATTACTCAGTGCGCTGCTTTAAAAAGAATGAGATTGTAAATGAAAGATTCCTCCTACCGCAGCTGTTTGTACCACTGTTTAGAATTAATTATATCATTTAAACATAGTTAATAATAAATCATAAGGATTTTCAAAATCTATTTAAACCCTTATCTGTAGCAACATACCAAACTCAGGAAAAAAAATATTTTCAAAAAGTTTAAATACATAAATGCCTAATAAAACTTAACCTGTTTAAAAGTAATCTTCACCTAGGATGTTTGATTATATTGAGCAATAAAAAACTATGTCAGAAGTCCAGCAGTAATAGTACAAATGTACTCGATAAATACTCCCACAACAAACTAACCTATCAATTATATTCTGAACACTAACGTTTTGAAATTCAGAAGCAATCAATCAATCCACTCAAAACACAAACTTCTGACCATACTCTAAGTTAGCATCTCCTAGCATAGTAAGGACATGGTAGGCAGTCCATAAGAATGGTGCAAAAATAAGTTTACTAACCAGTTGATCCAGATTGTTCGGATATGTTCACGTCATCATCTTCAAAGTCATTTTCCATAATGCTGTTTCATTCCAACAGCCAGGCCTTACCTCTCCTAGTCGCACTGTTTGCATTTTACATTACACCCGTTCCTTTTTCACCCAGCAGTACAGGAATTTCTTGAAAATGTTCCCAGAGAGGGTCTCTTTATGACCTGCAGCCATGGCAGGTTTTTTCTCCAGTTCCCAGGTGTTGCAATCAACCCCAGAGTCTGAGCTCTGAAGAATATTGTCCCTTCTTCCCACAGCTTTCACACCAGCGTTGCTCCTATCCAGTTGCACACTCCGCTCCTTCTCCCTTGTTACGTAACTCCCCCGCCCCCCAGGAAAACAAAAGAACTAACAATCCAAAAAGTGAACTTTTGCTCGTGTAGCCCATACGCCTTATGCGTGTTTAGAGACAGAGAGGGAGGCAGTTCAGAAATGAATGGATTTCTGATTGTGTCTCTCTGTGTACACATGCAAGGAGACAGAGCAAGGCCACTTACCTGAAGTGCCCAGAACCATCTATCCTGGTTGTTTCTGGGCAGATCAGTATTTTTCCATGGGCCGCAGAGGAATGTTTCCATGGTGGGTGCAGTCATAAATATTCATAATTTGAGAACTGAGCCAATCAAAGCTCAGGTAGGGAGAAGCTAAAAAATAGGAGTATGAGACCACCCAAGTGGGCTCAGTGGAGGACGCCAATGAGACATATGATGGTGTCTCCTGGGGTCGGAGGCCAGGTTCCAATGCCTACGTGGACTTTGCGAGTCTTCTGTACCGAATAGCACAGACCCTGGGGCCCTCACAGGATCAATCTCTTACTACAATATATATCTTACTCTGACGTATTTATAAAACTAGATGTTCCCCACCCGCCATTCTTCCTTTCTATAGAAAAGCAACCTTTCACTCAAAAGGTTTTGACAGAGGCTCATGGATTCAGCATATTTATTTTTAAGTAAATGTTGTAAGAGATTTTAAGAAGATTAGGCTTTGACATATTTTGTATTAAATTCAGATTTTATTTTAAACAGGGTTCGTTTTTAAAAAGAAAAAAATTATAATTCCAACACCAACATCAAAAAATCCAATTTAAATAAAAGAAATTTGAAATTAAAAAAATAAATCATCGATGTTTATCCGCCCTGGACTGTACAATACAGGATGTGCTGTGCTCGGTATTTGTAGCAACCATGCACCAGACGGTTCGTGTTAAACTAGGAAGGAATGTGGTCCCTCCTTCACCATCAGCAGTGCTTCAGAACCCAGCTGAAATCCCATGGATCCCCCATTGATTTCCCAAGATGTTCAGCATCACAGCAACACATCTCAAACAGACAGACTGAATGAGGCTCCTTTGTCTGTCTCTCATATAACCTGAAATCAACTGCTAGGAACTGCTGCTGAGTGGGACTCCGTCACCTCTGCACATTCCCAGCTCCTGACAACCTAGAGCCTGAGCTGGGAATTAACCCCCATTCTGCGACACGGCAGTTTCACGTAAGTCTGAGAAGTTAGAATGAATCGGGGGAGGGAGCCTGGGGGAAAGAGTTTGTTTGTTTTAATGGAAGTTTTTCTAAAATACATGAGGCTCCATGTGTTCATGGATAGCCTGATCCCGTGGGAAAAGATGGCTCTAACAAAGAGTACGTAGAAACATTTAAAAGAACTCACTGTTGCAGACAGCTTCCCTCCATTCTTCTGAACATACACGACCGAGTCTCGTATCAACAAGAAGAGACTGAGCAGGACATGCTCCATGTCATAGATTCCATACATGCCTTTGGTCAGCCCTTCCAGGGACCGGATATATTCTCTCCAGTAGTTATCTAGCTCCACAACGCTGGCCAGGCACCCTTGCATCACAACACTGCAGTATCCGGCACAAGGCTTTGCCATCAGCAGCCCTTGGCAATGAGAACAGTACCACATCCTCAGCAGGGCGCGTCCACATTCCTTGCTGAATTTCAAGTGGTCAGTAGTGTTTATGACTTCGATCCCCAGGTTGAGCGCTTGTAGGAAGGCTCGTGTGGCCTGCAATGACTTTGACACCTGGGTCATCATAATCTTGGGATAGTTACCAAACACCCTGAGGTCCCGCCTTGCTACCCGCAGGCATTCGATCATTTCTCCAGAGGGGTCAGGGAAGCCTGGGTTCATCAAGTGTGAGTAGACTAAAGGGAACAAGCTGTCAAAAAATTCATTGACCATGTCATTCACATGGATGTCAGAGCCCAGTATGTAAAGCGAGATATCCGTAAAAAGTTCTCCGACAAACTTAAGAGCTCTGGACCCCATGTTCTGGTAGTGGTTCCTAAACATGGTGTTGGTGTAGTTTCTTGCATGCCGTACTACAATTTCAAAGGCTTCTGAAAATAAAAACAAAACAAAACAAGGAATTAAAAGACAAACTCTGAGATGGGAAAACAAATACTGTAACATGTTTGTTGTTAAGACTGAGGTCCTATTCACACTGCTGTCCATCCATTGACCCATATCCACATCTGTAGCTGTCACGGCTAGTGTAGAACTATATCCTATCAAAGGCAGCGTACAAGATCAGAGGAGTCTATAAACTCTTTAAACACAAGTTACATTTCAAACAACAAAAGCTATGATCAAGTTAAATTTCAGCTTTTAAAGAAAATATTGATTACAAAAATGGGCTAGGATTGCAAGTTCTCTCTCTCTCTCATATTGCTTTGAAATTAACAGGAATTCTATATCAAGTCTCTTAATTTAAGATGGATACATACTTGACACCAAACTATCTAGTATGTCAAATCAGGAAATATTAAACACTGACATTCTACCATGAAAAGGAAAATATGTATAGGTTCATAGAGGTTATCGGGATTTAACTTTCTGCACTGATTCTTCTTTAGAGATTTTTTTTTAAGTTACTTTAATTCTTGTGAAAGGTATTGGGGACTAGATTCTCTGCTAGTGTACATTGGCACAGCTCCATTGACTTCATTGGATTCATACCAGTTAAGCATCCAGTTCCACTTCCTCTCCATTGGAAAAGGAGTTTATCCATAGAACAGGCCAATGAAGGAGCATTTCTAGAAAGAAGGCAGCTAAGTATCCATCGCTGGTCCCTCTACGGAAACAACCAGCAATGGTGCCAAACATGAGGGTGAATTTTTGTGAGGCTCACTATTAGGTTCTGGACTGAGACCACCAATTAGTTCAGACAGACCAGAAAAGGCTACCTGATACCGCTGAATTTCATTGTAGCTCCCTAAACCACATTAATGTTACATGAAGCAGAAGTAAATGTTAAACAAAATTCCATATGCTCATGAAAACATAAGAATGGCCAGACCAATCCTCCGGCTAGCCCAGTATCCTGTCTGCTGACAGCGGCCAGTGCCAGACGCTTCAGAGGGAATGAACAGAACACTTCAATTTTGAGTGATCCGTCCCCTGTTGTCTAGCCCCAGCTTCTGAAATTGGAGGGTTGGGGTCACCCTCACCAATCAATGAAGTGCTGCTGAACGTATAACATGGGGCTCTCCTCAAAAAAAAACTTTCCATGTGTGACATCCTCTGCGGAAAATATTCATCCTTCCCTTCCGCTCCAAATCCACCCCACGCCTTGCCCACCCCACCCCTAGTCAATTGCCCAGGTTTTGGTGGCTCGAGGCATGGCATTTCTCAATTGAGAGAAAAATCAGTCATTCTTCTACCCACATTGTCCCCTCAGCAGTGGGATAGGCATGGGGTAGGAGTTGGGAGCCAGTCCCTCCTGCAGGCCCCAGAAAGACATGGTGAGAGATGATGCAGCTCTAGGGATGGGGTGGGAGGAAGGCAGCTGAAGTGGTGGTGGAAGGTACCAGGGGGCTTGGTTGCGGGCTGGGTGGGAAGGACAGGAGTTACCTGGCAGATCTGGGTGTGAGGGGGAATTGCCAAGGGCAGTTAGCTGAGGGGTGGGATTTATGTGAGAGGAGCCTGGGGAGTTGGCAGGCTGGCTAGGCAACTTGGAGGTCACTGAGTGGAGAACGGGCAGAATAGGGGAGGGAATGGGAGAGTGGAAAGGGTCCCTGGTGTCAGTGGGGCTAGTGGCTTTTCCTAGGCCGTGGCGGTGCAAATTCTGCCTCCTCCCCACTCTCAGTGCTACTCCTGCGGCCAGGCACCAGCGGGATGAGGGCAACGATCCGCCAGAAGGAAGGTAGAGAGGCAACCGGGCCATCTGGAGAGCAGGTGCGACCGCTGCCCCAAGTGGGGCACAATCCCCAGGTGGTCGCTCAGCAGGGAGGGGTGATAGGGCTACCCCAGGCATGCCCCCACCTGCTGGCAGCCCTGTCTCACCCTGCACCTCTCGAATCATCATGCTGCCCCCTCCCCAGCACCTCACAAGGGTAGCAGGTGGGTGACCCCAAGGTCTTTGCCTGCTGGGGGATTGGTTGGCTGGGGAGCAGGTCTAGGGAACACGGTGTCCCCAGAGGTGGGGTTCAGGGAACCCTGCCTGGTGCATGTTGGAGGGGTGGAGGGAGAGCTACTTGCAGAGTGAGGTTCCACTCAGCATACATAAAGGATCCAGAATCGGGCCCAAAACGATAGCACTGTGACAAACATCTGCCCAGGTTCAGAAGGCATCTCCCATGCTTTCCCTGCACTCTGGATTTTACCTGCTTTCCGCCAGGCAAGTTCCTTAGGAACCTTCCAGCCCCAGGCAGACGCCTATGGTCAGGGGAACTGTGAAACCCCAGCCCTTGTGAATGAAGGCAACAGACTGAGCCCTCACGAATTATGTTGCAAAATGGGGTGTCCCCCTCCAATGCCTGGCAATATTAAAGCAACAAGGGTGCGTAACATGAGGAGCTCACTGAAATATTAATGTTTCTTTGTTTGAAAAGACAACACCCCACCCCCTCACGCCCCTTGTGTTCCTTTCAAGGTTTTCCATGTGGTTTTATCGTTCAGATGAAGTTTTCTGGAGAGGATTCAATATAGTACTTAGAAATCTGTATTCAGGGCCAAACTGCCTTCAGATACACACACACACACACACACACACACACACACACACACACACACACACCCCTACCTCCCTTGACTTCATGAAGGCTGCATATGTATTTCTGGAGTCAGAACTCCACATTTTTCCCAATCCTCTCTCCAGGACCCAGGGACATTCTGCATGTATCTCCTTCCCACGGAACAGGACTAATTAAAAGTACCTCCGGCAATGGGCTCACTTAGCAGTTGTGGTCTAATTGTATACCTATTAGTATTTTCCTGCTCAAATGGTATCAAGGTGATATACCCCCAGTTCCTCTCTCTTGGCATGCAAGGGAACAAGTTAAAGAGGAGCAGATCTCCCCGCAGACAGAAATGTACGTCTTTTTTATGCTAAACAGGTACATTGTTCTAGGTCCCTCATCCTCCAGGGCACTATTAATAAAATGATAAAAAATAACGAACAGCCTCTCGGTTCACAGGTCGCTGACACTTCGCAGCATAACAGCTTTGATCTGCGTCTGTCTGGACTTGATTTGCATGAAAATTATTCACGTTTAATAATTGAAGGAGATGTTTAGTTTTTAATCCATAGTGTTCTTTTCCCATTTGTTAAATCTGGGTTGGAGCAGAATGGAAGCCAATGAACACTGGCTCTCGATACCAGCGGGATCACAAGTTACGTCATGTTTCCACAAGATGGCTGCTGTCAGCTAGATCAGTGACCAGTCCTCTGCCAGGAGATGGGCTCACTTGGGGGAGGGGCCAGGGCCGGCGGTTGCCTAGGGCGCCAGGATTTGGGGGGCAGCGTTTCAGGTCCCTCGGAGGCCGCGGCGGGAGAGGCTGCCGCCAAAATGCCGCCGAGGTCCCAGGCGGCCGAAGAAGCTGCCACCGAAGTGTCTCCGAGGACCCCGGAGGCACTTCAGCGGCAGCTTCTTCGGCCGCCGGGGATCTCGGCGGCATTTCGGCAGGGCGGCAAAAAAGCTGGCCGGGAGGGGCACTATCATATATTAAAGAGATTAATATATTAAATATATCATATGTTAAAGAGATTGTTTCTTAGACTAAGGGCCTCAGGGCACGGACTGTGTCTTGATCTGTGTATATACACAGCACTTAGCACGCTCGGGCCCTCATCTTGATTGGGATCTGTAGACGCTACGACGATATAAATCTTCAATTCTGTGCAAAAAGCTACATTATAAGAATGTTAAGGCTGAAAATTCAGGTACCCCAAAGGTTAGGAAATGCCTAAGTTAGGATTGTGTATGCAACCTTAACCCACCCCTGCGTTAATCCATTATGCTACTTCTACCCAGCCTCATGGAAGGTGTCTGCAGCACAGCCAGGAAGAGACCGCGCTCTGCTAGGTGCCTCTCTCATCATGCCACCTGGGACAGGGGCCCTACAGAACCCATAGCACGTGTATCGTCCTCCTTGTGCAGAAGCATTATAAGGTAAGGTTGTGCCAGTAGAAACGCCTGAAAAGAAGAGAGTTTCTTTAAATAGGGCACGGAGATTAAGAAACTTTTCTCCTTTATTCTCAGGAGCACGGCGAATAGCTTCTGCCTTGACAAAAACTACAAAGCACCTTTCGGGCCAATGTCTTTGAGCGCCTGGTATAACCTGTACTGGGTTTTTCATGCTGTGTCTCACCGCTCACTTTTAACCTCCTCTCTGTTGGTTGCCTCAGAAAAGTCATCCTTCTTCCCTTTTCCCATAGCTCTGTGCTTTGCAAGCTAGCATTAGAGCTAGGGGAATCTTCACTGATTAGAAAATATTCCAAACTCCTTTGCAAACCCCCTACAGCTAGGAATGCTTCAGAGAGGAATCAGGGACAGTGGTGTAACAGAAAAGCAAGCACTCAGAGTCCCGCTGCTTTAAGGTCAAGAGACTTACTTAATTTTTTGCATAACAACTGGCAAAGAGTCTCTGTTTTTTGTTTCTTGGAACCTTTGTGTTTACCCCTCTGAGACTGTAATAGGGAAGCTGAGGACACATGTCAGTGCCTTGACTGGCATCCTGCTGCCACGTTAGGACATTTTAAAAGGTACCCAGTGAAGGCTCACACATCCAAATGATCATTCCCCAGCTCCCTGCTAAAAAAAACACACCACCACATTTTCTGTTTTGAAATATTCCTCCAAAACCCAGCTAGTTTTAAAACTGATGCCAGCAAGTGACCCACGGTCAAATTCCAAGTACTTCAAAGAGGAGAAAACTTTTGAGTGTCAATCCCCTGTGAGCTCACAAGAATGGATCAGGAGGGAGAGTGGAAGGGAGGTGTAATGCTGCAGATCCCTAGACTTCTCATTCCCAACAAATTCAGTGACCTGAGTTTTCCGATGGTAAAAGGAGTCCTGCCTAGGACATGAGGTGGTTGAAACTCTTGCAACGTTAGTTGGAGGAAGATAGCTTTAGAAAATTAAATACAACTGTTTGAAGGACATTTTCGAAGAGACCAACTCAGGGTGGCTTGCAGGTCTCGCTACGGCACAATGTTCTGTAAACAGAACAGTGACAAAAATCCCTCACATCTGACACAAATTCTGTGCTTGGAGATGCCCTCAGAACTTCCAATGGACATGGGTATCAAAGAACAAAATATGGCCCACCAACTCTTTAAGGGGGACGTTCTATTTCACATATCACCATAAATTCCGAAAGGCACAGACAATACACCTTGATCACACTGTGCGATTTTTAATCTGCTTTTAAACTATTTCACTTACAAGAAATAACTGTCGGAAACACCAGGTGTTAAATATGGCCATGGATCCATCTTTCTGGTGTCAGCAGATCACAGTTATAACCTAACGGACTGACTATAGGCCACGATTCAGGAATGTAACCCTGTTTAGGGCAGTAGTTATGCATATACTTAACGTAAAAGTACGCAAAAGTGCTTTACAAATAGATATGCAAATTATACACTGAGGTCACTTTCATCCAGAACTTCATCCAGATCTGGGGTAAAACGTGGGCGTTGTTTAACAATGCACTATGACACTTTTGGTCAGAAGTGAAGAACCCTGCTGTACCCAGTTGAAATATGGAGGGAATTCAGAATATTAGCAGCAGTGTTATCAGTTGAGGACCAAGCCCTCAGCATCACATTTGACGCACTTATGCTGTATGATCCTTTGACTACGGTAATACAAATATAAAGGGCAATTTATCATGGATGGCAGAGTACATGCTTACAAAAATGGCTGATCCCTTACTCTAGGGTGCAGGTAGCAGGCAACAATTGGTTTGAATGGACATACTATTTATGCAATCAGACCTTCCATCCAGCAATTTAAGGAGAATTACTGCAAGGCTCAGGTAGACTGTGAGGCAGGACGCCAAAGTCTGAATGACTTCAGCTACTTAAGTGCAATAACTCCCCAGAAATGCGGCGCATTGAGTGTCATATTGCCAGTACGAAATGGAAATGATAAAAAAGAAAATAAGTAAAAAAGGTCATAACAGTCCATTGAGTGGGGAGTATTGACATAAGCATGAAATCACTCTGCTCTCAGCTCAGATCATAAAAATATGTTGCTTAATTGAAAAGCCAGATTTTCTGAAAAGGGTAGGTGCTCCCTTGAGCTGCAGCTACTTAAACCGACTACTGCAGGAGTCGGAATGGCTCAGGATTAAACGGGCAGGATCTTGACAGCTTCTCCAGGCTGCAGGTTCCAGTCAAGTTCAGAAGCACACACAGGCTGAAATCTTGTGGTTGTAGGGCATGGGATGGGGGAAGAGAGACAGGAGAAACTGGTCTTCCTTGGTCAAGGGTTTGGAAGTAGATTAGGTCCCAAAATGGGGTCCAGCAACAAAGGCTCAGAAGCAAAAGACAGGACCTGGCAATCTTTCTACGGGGGACTGAGAACAATATGGCTGCTGGGAACAGAACTGAGAAGTAGAAGAGATGCCAAGGAATGAGGATACATTTGTTGAAATGAGAGAGAGAGAATAAATCCCATCCAGAATTACACTGTTCCCAATTTCCATTATACTAGCCTCAGTTCATTATTTCCCCCACTTTAGAGTCTCAAAGCAGAATCCACTGAAGTTTCCCTGTATAAACCCTAACAAACCTACATAGGAAAGCATTAAGGTGACACAGCTAATTGCTCAAACGTCAGGAAATGCCAAAGTGAAAGGTGCACTTGTAACTTTAATCTGGCCTCTTGTGCAGATTTATTACAATGCTCTTGATTATATGGTCCGAGATAATTTCTCCATTAACACAACACCTTCCACTACCTTAGATTCACACGTACAGCACTTCCTACTCGGTATACCAAACAGAATCCACTGAAGCCATTTATGTACAAGGTGCACAGACAATGAGGGAACAACTCTGGCAGAGCCTGCTGCACGAGCAATCCACCGAACACAGGTGCATCTTGCAAATCTGCACAAAAACTGCACGCGAGTAAACGATCACGCAGATGGAGACTTTTCGAGTGTATGAACACAAAGGGACAGACTGAAGGCTGCATGTGCAGCCTTAACTTTGGCATTTCCTGACATCTGACTGATTAACCATGCAACTTTAAGGTGCTCTTAAACTTAGGCTGACATTTTCAAAGGGTCTTATGAGAGTTAGGCACTCATCTCCTACTGACTTTCAATGGGAGTTGGGCACCTTTGAAAGCCAAGCACTTAGTTCTTTACATACAATACAACAGAGTACTGGGATGTTTTCTTTACAACAGGGCAATTGTCTCATTGCACTTAAGACTTTGCCTTCTCTGCCAAAAAGGTGTGTGTTTTACCGCAGGTTAACTGAAGGCGTGTTAGCCATCCCTCTGTAAAACAGACAAGGCACGGCACTGTAGCTAGGTGAAGTCAACACTACCATCTGTGACTGACCTCACCTAGCTACATGGCAGTGAAAACAACAATGCCTTGTCTCCACTAGGGTTTTATAGCTGGATGGATCCCATGGTGAAAACACCACACCTTTTTTGGCAGTGATATGCCACTTAAGATTACGTCTTCAACACTCCTCACTTGCATTTATTTAAACTTGTCTTTCAGTGGTTCACACATTTTCCATGATTGCCATGTCTACCTTTCCTGGGGTTTTGCTGCTTAAACATATCACTGGACTGCAAACTTTAATACTACATACAGTATTTCCTCATTCTGAAAACATGACTATTTTTACATCTTCATCAAGTCTGCATGAAAAAAATACAGGCCAGAGAGGAAATTAAAAATCTATCATCTGATGATTTTTTCCTATTAATTTGTCAAAATGGGTGTGATGTTCTGTCCCATCTAGTGGCACCGAGACCACTTAGAGAGAGATTAATGAGTTTGCTCTACAGCCTTAGTTAATAGCTACATGGCTTTTAGCTTATGCAGTAGAGGATCATGTATTAAGGTCCCAGGTTCAATCCCACCCGCCGACGCTCGGGGTCTGTTGGTTTTACACTCACACAATCTTAAGTATAGCTGTCACTATTATTCCTGCTGTACAAACATAACTAAGCCCTTAGGCTGTCAAATTCCGTAAGCCTTTTAAGAAAAGAAGAGACTCCAAATCAGCTAGATCTTTGTCCATGGTTTTCACATGGTTAACTTGCTTTGCACCTTGTTTAATAAGAATGCTTTTCTGAAATGTATTAACCCCTGGCAGTGTAAAAGACCAATCCTGAAGTCCTTATTTAGACCAAATTTTCTCTGAAGTCACTCCTTGAGACCTGATCCTGTGAACACACACGAGTAACTTTACTCACGTAAGTAAAGTTACTTATGTGTATAAACATTTGCATAAATGGCGCATTCATGAGTAGCTTTCAGTTATGCATTATAAGAACAAACAGACTGTGTTTTTCTTTACAAGTGCATTTCCTTTCCTTGCTCTGATGCATAAAATATTACTAAACACAACACAGATTTCGGATACCTTATCGGTGACACTGCCCCCACACAAAAAAGTATCAAGAATATGTCACACGTTAACAATGGGAAACATTTCCCAAAGTATGACATTTTTTCGTTTAGCTTTGGTTAGAATGTGCAATTTAACTTCGAAGGAATTATTTTTGATTCACAACAGTCTTTTTGTCTTTGATTTCTGTCCTCTCTTCTTCAAGCATGAAAATAAATACAATAAAATTAAAAAATAAATAAATACATACATACAGGCCAAAGGATGGCTAATTTACACACACTGGTTTGAGAATACCCAGCAGCCTCACTAGAATTAGGGTATCCTTCTTCCATGGGTTTGTGTCTTGGCTGTTTCAGACTGCATCAGAAATTCAAGTTTGGATTTTCCAAGAAGACTATAAGAGTTAGAAGCCAAACTCACATTGAAATTTGATGAGACTTGGGCACCTAACTCTTTTGTCCTTTTGAAAAACCTGGCCCCAGTAAACAAATAATAAACCCAGAGGCAAATTTTAGCATTTTTAGGACTCTTCCGCTTTACCTTATGCCCCCTCATTAGTAGCTTTCCCTGCTGATCCCCACTTTCTGTCACCTCGGCATGTACGTTTACACTCATTTTGATCACCCAGGGAATGCCGAATCAATTCACATTTCTCTACCTTGTCACTGACACTGCAGTTTCCATCAGCACAGAACCAGGCCCTGGGAATTCCTTAGCCCATGGAAGCGATCATTCACGACAACCAGAGGTTTTGCTTCAGGGTTAGAAAGTTGGAGAAAAATTCACCAGTGAAATTAATTTACTCTCAACACAGCACTTAGCCCATCGCCCTGTGCTTTCCACAGCCACGTTTCTGAAACCTTTCAAGGCCACATATACTTTTCCTAGTGAATGTTCAGTTGAAGCAAAATGTATTCACCAGGGGAAACTTGACGATTCATCATGAAAATGTGCAAGCGTTTTGCTTTCTGTCAGTTTGCCAAAAAATATAACTTCTAGACTGGGAATATTTTTGCACTGTTCAAAGCAAAAATCATATGGGAAGAGTGACAAAGCAGGAAATACTTCTTCAGTATGTCTGATGAACTAGACAACTCAGACCTATTGCTCAGGATTGTATTACAGAAGCACACGGACAAAACCCTACTAAGAGAGCAACAATGGTTGGCAAGAATAACCAGGCTGCTAGAGGAACAATATGTATGATCCAGTGCTAGTCATTTTTCAAGCTGCTCAAAATATTTAGTTACAAACTTGGAAAAGGTCTGCAATATATTGAGCAGAAAGGAAGAATGTTTCCCCTGGCAATAATAAAAGAAAATTCAACAGACTTGTTCCATTCTGATTTACACTCTACGGCAAGTTTTTAAAAAGAACACCATCCAGATAGACGAGGCGAAAGTTATGCCTCTCATATGTGGCATAATATTTTTACATTGTCTGTAACGTTATTGAAAGTCACCAGATGGTGCTACTATTGCAAATGGTCTTTTCAATTTTGTTTCTCTTAATGCACTGGGTGTTGGATCTTAGGAAAAAAATGCTTTTTGTCAGCTGTGGTACAGTTCTTTTTCCGTTACTGCCAACCCCAAACATTTTTTTTTAATGAGTCAAGTCCCAAAAAATCATGAGATTGGCTAAACCATCATGAGACATTAAAAAGCAACAACTTTTGGGTTGTTTGATTTGCTTTCTGGTGTCTGAGCAGGTATATGATTGTAGTGCTTTTCTCTACAGTTCCCAAGCTAATTCTGGTGGATGGGTACTAAAGTGGTTGCCATTAAAAAGCTAAGCCAGCTACCATACTGCCTACCTTTCCCTATGGCCAGAAGAGGGAACAGGGGTCACAGTGTAGTAACTGTGGTAAATACAGACTTTTTTCAGTGGCAACTGCTATGTACAAGAATCCCGTTTCTTATCAGAATAGCCTCACAGTGAACAAAGGATCTTTGTAAATTTCGACCTGGTGCCCACTTGCTATGACAGAACAAAGCACTATTTGCATGCATGTTAATTCCCACGAGTAAAGATGGATGCTCTCAATCTGGATTCCCTCTTCTCACACTTGTCATGAGGTTGTAGTTATCTGGTTTCACATGTACAGCAACAACAGTTTTTAAATCACTGTTGAATTCCTTGAATCAGTTTCATTTCATTAATGGACACAAATAGAGAAAGTTTAAAAAGATACATTCCTGTGGCATAAAACTTTATGTAGTTTTTCTCTTGTCTAATTAGCAGTGTTACAATGAACAGAAAAAGTCCCGATTAATTTTTACAGTTTTCTGTAGGAGGAAAATTCTTGTCATAATTTAGTACATTAACGTGGAAAGAAACAAACCGAGTCGTGTCGCCAGTCAATTCTTTAAAGGGCTGAAAAACAAGTTAGCAAAAATAAAAACCTAATTAAAACTAGTTAACAGCTCCAGCCACTTTCACTGGTTTGTTACAAACGAAGGCCTCAGTTCAGCAAGTATATAGACTTTAGACTCAGACTTTAAGGCCAGAAGGGACCATCGTGATTATCTAGTCTGACCTCCTGCACATCGCAGGCCACAGAACCTCGCCCACCCACTCCTGGAATAGACCCCTAACTCAGGCTGAGTTACTGAAGTCCTCAAATCATGGTTTAAAGACGTCAAGTTACAGAGAATCCACCATTTACTCTAGTTTAAACCTGCAAGTGACCCATGCCCTATGCTGCAGAAGGGGGCGAAAACCTCCCAGAGTCTCTGCCAATCTGACCTGGGGAGAAATTCCTTCCTGATCCCAAATATGGCCATCAGTTAGGGTTAACTGATCATGTGGGCAAGACCAGCAGCCAGGCACCTGGGAAAGAATTCTCTGCAGTAACTCAGAGTCTTCCCCATCTAGCCTCCCATCACCAGCTGACTGGGATATTTGCTAGTAGTAGTCGCAGATTGGCTTCATGCCATTGTAGGCGTCTCAGAAGGCTGCTCCAGAGCTTCACTCCTCCGATGGTTAGAAACCTTTGTCTAATTTCAAGCCTAAACTTGTTGATGGCCAATTTCTATCCATTTGTTCTTGTGTCCACATTGGCACTTAACTTAAACAACTCCTCTCCCTCCCTTGTATTTAACCCTTTGATGTATTTATAGAGAGGAATCATATCTCCCTTAGGGTTACATTAAACAAGCCAAGCTCTTTGAGTCTCCTCTCTTAAGTTAGGTTTTCCATTTCTCAGATCATCCTAGTGGCCCTTCTCTGCACCTGTTCCAGTTTGAATTCATCTTTCTTCAACATGGGAGACCAGAACTGCGCACAGTATTCCAGGTGAGGTCTCACCAGTGCCTTGTATAACGGTACTAACACCTCCCTGTCTCTACTGAAAATATATAGCTTTAATCACATTAGTAGCCCCATCTACTTCAATGGCACAAATCCCAGCCCTAAAGTTACACACGTGTTTAAGCATCTTGACGAATCGGGGCTGAACTGAAAGCGTGCATGACCAACCTACTCCTACATACGCAAAAATGTGTATTGAAAATGCATGTTTGCTCTTGTTCCTTTGGATCTAAAAGCCTGTAATCCCTGCATTTTCTGAGCATAATATGGTGTAATCCAAAACAAGATCTAATCTCTACCAATGTTTTAAAAGGAGCACTGAATAATTCTAAGAATTTGAGTTTGTGACAGATCACTCCATCCATGATTAATCCTGAAACGCTGCTTCACTTAGTGTTTGCAATTTGTATGCTGCTGCCTTGCTGATGTTTATAAGGGTCTTCTCTGCAGGGTAGAATGGGCAGATAAAGCCACCAAATATGCCCTGACTCGTTCCTTCTCCCCACTCCTCCTGTGTGGCCTCTTCAGCAGGAGTTGTACTCAGGTAAGATACTTATAAATCCTCCCTGACACCTGACCAGAGACTTGGGCTGTAAAGAACACCTGCCCTCCCCAGGCTCCCACTAGGCCCCTGCAGGAATGGGGCTCCCCCTGGATTTGTTCCCTCACCAGTTACAGCCGTTCCCTGGCCCCATGCAAGGATCCACAGAGCTGAGGAGCTCCCCCACCTTCCCCAATTCCCAAAGACCCCCAGCCCATTGCAAGGGAACAGCAAAGGAGTTTCTACTCCAAGCTCACCCCATAACTCCTGTTGCACCCCAGCTCAACACGGGTCCTGGCAAAGGGACACACTTTCTAGTGAGCTGCTGAAGTCATATATCTGGGTATTTGTGCACCGCTTTGAGAAGTCATGTTACAGGGAGGAACAGGAATAGGTACAAAAGATAGACTTACAGTGGAAACGTACTGAAGGGGATAAAGAGGATAGAGAAGGTGGAGGCCAAGAGCTATGAGAGAGGGGTATCAGCTGAGATGCAAGAGGACAAGACTGCGAAGCCAAATCAAAGGCTACGGGTGTGTCTATATTCACCCAGGTGAAAGTCACCCCGTACAGAGGTACTGCACAAGGCCTACACACCACGTACGTCCGCTGGGTACAAGCGTGAATTTCACACAAGCGATGAGCAGCACTCATAGGGTACATGTACACTGCATGCTTCTCTGAGTGGCGTGTAGTATACACACCCACGGAGTCCCCCTCACACGGGTATAAATAGCCACGTGGCTGGCAAGGCACAGCTTAGGAGAGTAAAGACATGCCTGAAAGGGGTGTGTCCTACAGGGCTCCCTCCTCGCCCGAGTCACGCCTCCCTGCCTATCCTGCTATCTTTAGTCTCCCGCTGCCAGAGTATTTCACTGATACATGTAGCTACCCACCACAGCATGGACGCAGCCTGCTTTTCACGGTGGTGTGTAGCTACACGCACCCTACATGCCACTGACACTGGTGCATGGTGCAGACGCAGCTATAGGGTTCCAAGTAGCTGGAACAGAAGGCAGGGTGAGTGCAATGAGTTGGCTGTTCTTGCTTCACTTTTGCAAAAGCGTGGCCAGCCCCTCCCCGGCCTCCCTCCTAGCGACACCCAGACACCACCAGGCAGGTCTACAACCACGAGCCTCCAAGAGCCCTCGGCCAAAGTTTTGTCTACTCCCCACGCTGGTGCACTAGGTACGGAGAAGGGCTCCCTGTATCTTCTCCCTCACCAGCTCATCTGCACTGGAGCAGCCATGCTCTGGTTCGACGTCTTTTCACTAAGAGCTAAGCAAAAAGTTTGGCAGCAAGTGCCTCTTATAGCTGCAGCTAACTCTTGCTCTGATCATTATTATTCTCTTGTCAGAAATGTTCTTCCCCCTAATTAGATCTGCCCATCCGCACGGCAGGCTCAGAAGCCATTTATTTTTAATTGTTCATTTCGTACGGTGCCCCACATTTTGAAATACAGTCCCTGAAATTTCTAATAAAAATACTGTGTGTTAACATCTCATTAGGCCCACTCAGAACACGGAAAATGTGTTCCCATTATAGTCGAGGCAACCGTCTGGCTGCTAGGCAATTAACCCCACTGTAGTTCATCCATTTATTATTGATATCCCACACGCAGAAACTTCGGTACGTTGAGTTAAGGTCGCTAGACTGCTCCAGCCCCCAACACAAGTTAGTAAGAGCCAGGAAGTAAGCGGCTGAGTCAGCTTCCCACCACTCCTGTCTCAAACTCTGCAAACTCCCCTTCCACCAACGACAGCCCATGTCTCTCTGGCCTCATCTGGAGCAGCCAGTGAGCAACCTTAGCTCCAACCATGTTTATTGCTATGGGCCTGTAGCAGGGTGGATACCCTCTCCTGCCCTCAAGGGCTTATAGGCAGCCCTGGGAAAGGGTTGCGACAGAAGAAGGCAACAGGGCTGATGAGGGAAGCAGTCTGAGCTGGGGGCTATATGCCCCAATCAGGCCCCAGCTAGCCCTATAAAGGCTGCTGAGCCAGAAACCCATGCAGTCTCCCTCTGCCTGTAGAGGGAGAAGGGCCTGGCTGCAGGAGCTAAGTAGAGTACCTAGAGTGGAGCAGGGCTGGGGAAGGGCCTGAGGAGCTGGGGAGCTCTGGCCAGGAAAGCCCCAGGCTGCGGCCTAGTGTTAGGCCCAACAGGTATTGGGATTGCAGGGGGCAGCCCACGGTTAGACAGAGGCAGCAGGTCCAAACCCAACCTTGCCTGTGATGAGTGACTGATACTGCAGTCTGCCCCAGGGCGCGGGGCCTAGCTGGTGACTGGCAGTAGCCTACGACTGAGGCGAGGTGGGGATAATGGGTTGGGGGTTCCCCTGGGAGGGGAGACCCAGGTCTGTGGGGTACTGCCAAGGGGAAACACCCCAGTTAAAGAGGCACCGGGGTCCTGGGAGGGACCAGGGGCCAGAGTGGTCAGGCGGATCACTGGCCTGCAGAGGGCGCTCTGGTGGTTGGACGAGCTAATTCCCGACGACGACCAGCAGGAGGCGCCGCAGGGGGTGAGTCCGACCCGTTTACATGGCCACATTCTGAGCTGGTGTAAATCCGTGTACTTCCACCCCTGGAGGTAGGGAAGTCGTCTTATTCCCGTTTTACGGGTGGGGAACAAATACAGAATACGGTGAAGCAACTTCCTCAAGGGCAGATAGGGAGCCAGTAGGAATGCTGGGAACTGACCCAGATCTCCGCGGTCCCAGTCCACTCCTTTAACCACAAGACCATCCCGCCATCCTCACTCACATAATTCCCAAGGCATCCAAATTCCACTCTACGGTTAAACCAGCGCAGCTACACTGAAGTCACTCCGGATTCACCCCAGTACAACCGGGAGCAGAATCTGGCCCAGCAGATGCTGGCCGGGAGCCGCCAAGGGCAGCTTCTGGCCTTGGGTTGTTGGTCAAGTAAAATCAGTCTCAGTTACATCAACACCGCCACTGAAATCAGCCAGCCGCCGGTTTTCAGCTGCGTTCACCTCCTCGAAAGGACGCTGCCTGGCAGAAGCTGCGTCACTGCGGCTGAGTGCTCTCACCGAGCTGAGCTTTCACAAGTTATCAGAGATTATTTTAGTCAACACAGGCACTTAAGGGAAAGGATTTAACTCCTTCTATGACCCCATTGTCGCATGCACGGAGAAGCTGGCTGCTGAGATCACAGAGAGGGGGAATAAAATCTCCTCCCTTGAGAACACTACTGAGGTTCAGCACATATTAACTGCAGACACGCTAAATAAAGCCAGACACTGGGAAAGTAAACAGGACGCTACTGAGTAATAACAGCACCAACCCGCACTTCTCCGAGCCGTTCTGTGCGGGGATCTCGGAGCCCTTCACAAACGTCAATTAGGCCTCCGCTTGTCTTGTCTGTATTTGCCTTATACAAAGGAATCTATGGTGCATCAGCCGGATCTGTGGCTTGATGCCTAAATCCTGGGCACAGGTTTAATACTAGAGGGCCCAATCCTGCAATCCTGACTCAAGCGTGTAGTCTCACTACAGTCAATGGGACTACTCCCATGAGTAAGGATTGCAAGGCTGGGCCACCAATGTTCTACCATTACGTTCTCTTTTACAGGTTATTATACTGCCTCTTCTTATTCCTGGGACTGTGGAGGTTTGAGGAAGCTGACACGATGCCAGCAAATTCCCGTTCCCGGCCTCCCACTAACTAGGAAAGCATTTCATTTCATGCTGGCACACTGTAACAGTGGCGGTCGCACACACGCTGCCCACTGGTGGGAGGAGGCATTTCCTCCGAGGATCCTGAGCTGTAGCAGCTCCAGCCTTCTCTCATCCTTACATCCACTGTCCCTTCACATGGCCTGCAAGGGGGGCACCAAGCACGAGGAACGGATGCTAGGCGTATCGCATTTCTCAGTTTCTTACCATTTTGGAGACACACCGTTTAGAGTCCAGTTTTCAGCAGTGTTGCCTTGCACCCTATCAGCTCCCACTGACATCAGCACACGAAGGGGAAAACAGCTAGAGGAGGCCGTGTTTCAGTTCTAAGCTTTTGAAGGACTAAAACGTGATTTTAAAATTGTTAACAAAAGCCTTGACAGCACAGGCATTACCATACGGGCACAGACTCATGGTCTGCCTCGTCTAACATCCTGTCTGTGCCGGCAGCTAGCTCCAGATGTTTTCGTTTAGAGCAAGGTACAAACAAACCTTGAGAGGTCAGTTATGGAATAACCTGCCTATGAGAGAATTTTCTTCCTGGCCTCACCCGTAAAAGCAAGGTTTGTGCCCTAACATATGAAGGTTTATAGCCTATCTAATGTATATGTTCTCGATTTCCATACAATATCTAATCCGCTTTTGACTCCTGGGAACATAATTTTTGGCAGTGAATTCTTGTGACACACCGTACCTCAAAATAACACCCCGTATCCACATATTCACCACTGTTCTAGGATTATATGTTTTGTACAATGCATGCCTTGTGAGGTATTATCTGAAAAGTCATGATCTGTTGAGCATTACTGTGCTGTTGGCATTGTATGTATTACCGTTGTACGTGAAGTTATGAAGTTTTGCTGTGTGTGTTACTGAAATATGGTGTGTTTGGAAAACACCCACAGCTAGCCTTTCAGTAGCAACAAAGGAGCAACTAAGACCCACAAGACAAATTTACATCAGGACTAGCCAGCCATGTGTTGATGGCCCATTAAGGACAATCTACTCTCCAGTGGGCCCCTCACGAAGACTCCTCCCTGAGCACGTAAACAATGGAGGCCCAGTGACACAGCAGTTGCGTAGCGTAGGTCGACTTACCGTGGTAGTGTAGACATAGAACATGTCACCCCGACTCCATGTTTCAGACAGTATCTTTCCATGCACATGGATTGGGGGTATCAATTGAAGACTGTGCCATCAACCTGGGGCCTCTCTCCTCCCCCATCTCAACACCTAGAAGGAGGAACGTTTGGAAGACAACGGGAGGCCTCCTTGAACTGGGGAGAAGGGATGGTCCTAACGAGGCTTTCAAGTTAGTATGAACTGTGAACTGAATTCTGCCTGCAACATCCAGTAGGGTGAGGAAAAACTGCTTGATTCAAATCTTGCTTAGTCTGATAACGTTTCGGATTTAGACTGCGATTTTATCTTTTATTTCTTATGTAACCAACTCTGACCTCTATGCCTAGGACTTACAATCACTTAAAACCCATCTTTCTGTAGTTAAAAAAAACCCTTATTTTAATGTTTTATCTTTACCAGTGAGTTTGTCTAACGTGCTTGGGGAATCTGCTCAGATTACAGCGGCCGGGGCATGTCCACTACCCTTTGAAGGAGTGGCAAACTAATTAATGAGCTTACACTGATCAAGGAGGTTTTGAGCAGTGCAAGGCTGGGGCTGGGGGGATTTGCTGGTGTCTCCCTGTGTATAGCTCATGAGCGGCTGTGAAAGCCTGCCTACACTTTGGGTGCGCCTTCACGTGTGACTGGCTGTGTGAGAGCCAAGCCTAAAGGGGCTGATGGTCACTAGCAGAGCAGTGTCAGAGGTACCCTGGTCCAGACTGTTTAAGAGGACACAGCAGTCCCACGGTCCAGCTTGTACCCCGGGGGGTGTCACAATTCCACAGGTTAATTACACACGGGGGAGTTTAAAAAAAAAAAAAAACAATTTAGTTTTGAATGTGTCACTTTTTAATGTCATTGAGTGTCCCCTTATTCTTTTATTATGAGAAATGTTAAACAGAAGGCACCTAACGGACTTCTCTATATCATTCATTAACATTGGGTGCTTTCCTCAGGCCCCATCTCTAAACTAAGTTGGTCCAATCTTTTCTCTCTCCTCTTGTACGGCAGCCTCTCCATGCCACTAATTACTGGTGTAGGCCCCTTTTATTTATGCTCTCTCTCTTTTGAAAGCCACACCCCGTATTCCAGGTGAGGGCAGAGCATTGTTGATTTCTTGCTTGCAAAAAGGGACGCATTTGATATCCCCTTCTCAGATGTTCCCGAATAAAAGTTTTAACATTCTAACACCACAACAGGTACACTAAAAAAAAACCAAAAAAACGCTTTCTGATGAGGGGCTCCGATACCAAACATATTTGCTGTGGTTCTATTCCCCAATATTTGGATTCGGCAGCACGGCCATTTTGAATTAGTATGAGGTATGTGTCTCTTCTGGAACCTGTTCTTCCTAACAACAAACAATATTCTGCTCTGTGTATGACAGATGTGGGGATGCTTAAGAGAGTGTTGAAAATTTAATAAACGGTAAGTTAAAAATGCAAAGAATCAACGCTGGAGTAAATGGCAAAAGAACACAAGTCTCTTTAAAAGAATCCTGGGGACAGGGATGAATGAGGGCACCAAAAAGAGAGGTGTCCATGACCCAGTATTACTACAGGGTGCCTGAGAAACTAAAAGGGAAATGATACACACATAACAGGAGAGATGGAGGCATTCGTAGCTCTCCTGCAGCTACCAGGGAGCTCTGCTTTACACGGATGGTGAATTAACAGTAACAGTGAGACGTTAGTTACCACTCTCGGGTAGGGTTGCCAACTTTCTAATCACACAAAACCGAACGTCCCTGCCCCGAGGCCCCACCACCCGCTCACTCCATCCCCCCTCCCTCTGATGCTCCCCCATCCTCACTTGCTCATTTTCACTAGGCTGGGGCAGAGATTTGGGGGGAAGAAGGGGATGAGGGCTCTGGATGAGGGGAGGGAGTGTTGGCTCTGGGGTGGGCCCAGGGATGAGGGGTTTGGGGTACAGGAGGGGACTCCGGTCTGAGGCAGGGGGTTTGGGCTGAGGTGTGGGCTCTGTAATGGGGCCAGAAATGAGGGGTTCAGAGTGTGGGATTGGGCTCTGGGCTGGGAGAGGGGTTTGGGTGCGAGGGGGTGCGGATTCCAGCTGGGGGTGCAGGCTCTGGGGTGGGGCCAGGGATGAGGGGTTCTGCGTTGGAGGGTTCGGAGTGTGGGAGGGGGTTCGGGCTCAACAAGGGATGAAATCTTGGCCCTGCTGAAGTCAATGGCAAAATGCTCATTGACTTCACAGTAGCCAGGACTTCACCTGGGAAGCAAGCTAAGAGAGCAGCTAAGCCAACATGAAGGGAACCTATAAATTCATGAGCACATTCAACGTTGTGTCCAGTAGAGGACAGCGGCATGCCTACACGCACACACACACATACACACACACACACGAGTCTGACGGGAAAATACACAGAATAGGGGATACCTCCCCCCTATGGCGTAAAGAGAAATTTATCCTTGAGGCCCTCAGGGTGACTCACTTCCTGTGTCCCAAGTTAAGTGGGGCCTTTGTCTCAACTGCCCCGGGGGGAAAAGCCTTGTCCTCCGCTCATTCGTGCTGACCGTGAATCTCATTCCCCTGGGGACGGAGGAAGAATGTGTTATTTTACCTTCTCTCTCTAATGTGCAATTAGGGAACTAAGTGATGGAGCCTGGCCCAGCCAGCAATTTACAGTGAAGAAGAACATTTCTGAGGGATATTTCTGAAGGATTTTTAGTAGTTTTTCTACCCAATTAACCCTGTTCTAGCAATGCCATGGCCTCAGTCCTGGAACCAAAGCCTAAAATGAGGATCTAAGAGTAGTTTTAAAACTCTGCATTGCTATAATGTGCTATGGCGACATGCTACCGAATTTGTCCACATAACTTGGCTTTGCTAGACAGTGATTCAGGGAAGCAACAAGAAGCACAACAGTTGGAAAGAGAAGCAGCCAGAGGATGTGAGAATACACTAGAGAGTGTCTGCGGGGGTGGGAAGCCGCTTTTAGCAGTCTGCCTTATGCAACAGCACACGCCTGGTGGAGAAACAGCTCGGTTTGGGAAAATGGCTTTTGTCCAGGTCATCCCAACAACCTCTCAGGCCCAGTTGATGTGGAGTATACTTAGGGTGACCAGAGAGCAAATGTGAAAAATCAGGACAGGGGGTTGGGGGTAATAGGAGCCTATATAAGAAAAAGACCCAAAAATCAGGACTGTCCCCATAAAATCGGGATATCTGGTCACCTTAAGTATACTGTACTTATGGGGCAAGGATTCGTTGCAAATGCAAAAGCTTTTAATCCTTGTTCAGGGCTCCTGGGAGCGTTAGGAATTTGTACAGCAGAAAGTAGGAGGAACACTGCTGATCTCCACACGAAGGCGTCTGGGTTCAAAGTGACCTGCCTGAAGCAGACCCCATGGGAAAACCCGAATGGTTAAACGGCAGCATAGAACGGTGTGCAGGCAATGTCGAATCAACAGAACAAGATTTCGCTTTTGGAGACCCCCACCCAAAAAATAATAATTTTTCCTCTTTCCCTCTAAGAAAAATTAGTTAAAACAACTCAGCAGGATAGAAAATAAATAACTGGAAATGGCACCAAAGAGTTTTCATTCTATTATTATTTCAATAGCATTCTCAGAAAGACGGTAGCTCATCAGGGAACTTTTGTCTTCATCATGTTTTATTCCAGGTATTTACTTTATTCCTTTCAGACCTCTCCCTGATTCACTGGCAAAAATTTCACAGTCTTTACAACACACTAAGGTTTTATTTCCTTTGAAAACTTGAGGCCAGATCTTCAGTAAGGGCAAAGGGTACGGCTGGAGTTCACCATCCCACAGCAATCATAGAAACGTAGGACTGGAAGTGACCTTGATAGGTCATCTAGTCCAATCCCCTGCACCAGGGCAGGACTAAGTATTATCTAGACCATGCCTGACAGGTGTTTGTCTAACCTGTTCATAAAAACCTCCCTAAGCAATTTGTTCCAGTGCATAACTACCCTTACAGCTAGGAATTTTTTCCGAATGTCCAACCTAAATCTCCCTTGCTGCAATTTAAGCCCACTGCTTCTTGTCCTATCCTCAGTGGATAAGGAGAACAATTTATCTCCCTCTGCTTTAGAGCAACCTTTTATGTACTTGAAGATTGTTATCAGGTCCCCCCTCAGTCTTTTCTTCTTCAGACTAAATAAACCCAGTTTTTTCAGTCTTCCCGCATAGGTCATGTTTTCTAGACCTTTAATCATTTTTGTTGCTCTTCTCTGGACTTGCTCCAATTTGTCCACATCTTTCCCCAAAGTGTGATGTCCAGAACTGGACATAATACTCCAACTGAGGCCTCATCAGCACTGAGTAGAGTGGGAGAATTATTTCTCGTACCTTGCTTACAACTCCTGCTAATACAGCCCAAAACGAGGATCACTTGGGGGGGGGGGGAGGGGGGGCCAACACTATTACTTTGCTGGCTCTTATTTAGTGTGTGATCCACTATGACCCTCAGATACTTTTCTGCTCCTTCCGATGCAGTCATTTACCATTTTGTATTTGTGCAATTAATTATTCTTTCCTTAGTACTCTGCATTTGTCCTTATTGAATTTCATCTTATTTACTTCAGACCATTTCTCCAGTTTGCCCAGATCATTTTGAATTCTAATCCTGTCCTCCAAAGCACTTCCAACCCCTCCCAGGTTGGTATCATCCGCAAACTTTGTAAGTGCACTCTCTATGCCATTACCCAAACCATTTATGAAGATCCTCACAAGCATAATGACCTTCCATTCCTTCTAGCAGGAATAAGTTACAAAACAGCTAGACGTATAACCTGCTTTTGCCCGGCATAGCTAGAGCATTCTGGGCCCATTTGTCTTAGCACTCAGTATCCACTATATCTGTATTTTGCTAGCATGACGTGTTTCTGAATTGAAAAGAGAGCACGCACAAAAGCCATGGAAACCAGCAGCAGCACCACTCTCATTGTGCCAATTAATTATATCAGTAAGGTCAAATCCTGTAGCAATATTTTAGTAATTGGAAATGACAATATCCACTGTCCCCCCACATAATAGAGTTATAAAGATAATATTGAGAAAGAAGACTGCCTCTTAAATGATGAACTAATTTTCAGCAATTGGACGGAAAGCGATTCCTTACACACCCTTCCAAAATGTACAGCAAGCATGATTTACCGTTCTTAAATAGCCAAGCATTTTTAAAGTCAGGCATATCAATTTGTATGGCTTTTTAATTTATTTTGAGGTAAAATTTATTAGCACTTTCTGAAAAATGCATGTGCAGCAAATTGCTTTGCTCATCAAGATAAATCAAGTCACTTAGTCAAGTTTCGCTTATATTCAAAATCTTTTGTTCTAAGAAAAGCGCTGGCCTCAATAACTCTAAAGCCAGGCACCGATCTGAAACTGGCTTTTCAAGCCTCACTTTCATTTAAGTATGTAGTCCTCTTTCAAGCTGCTAAGTCTGGCACAATGGAGAGAAGACGAATTAAGAAGCAGATTCTTCTCTCTTACCTCTCCAGGCCGAATTCTCTTTTAAAGTTAGCTCACAACTGTCTGATGAACAGCAAAGAGCAGCAGTTAAAATTCTTGACCCTTGCAGTAATAGGAAGGAGACACTCTAATATTAACAGCACCTACTGACCGTTTTTAAGTGTCTTTGGGCGAGGGCCCATAATTTCTGAATTCCAGCTTTTTTCCTTCTCACTCATCTGAAATTGACATATGGCTTTTTGCACAATAACATGCACATGAAAGTAACGGATGTTGCTGGGATGCTCTTTGTGATGCTAGACCCCATATTCTTCATAGAGATATGCTTATGACAGGAATATGGCATAATTAAGATGTATTTTATGCTAGATGGGTCATGTGAGGTATCCTTGGAAAGGTTATAATTTACTGAATGTGATTATCCAAGTTGTATGCATATATCATTTCTGGATCTGAAGTTAGGAATATTGACTATGTAACTATTACAATTGTGTTTTCACCTGGGGAACGCCCACCAGACAGTATGCAAACAGCCTGGATGGGCCATTAGGGGGAACAATAGGTCTTTGAAAATGCTAATCTCCGCCCTTCCTGAGAAGTTTCCTGGGATGCTGCTTTGACACTTCAGGGTCAGGTGATCATGTCACCTGGTACTGGACACCATCCTGGGGATCGTTCACCTGCACATCTACCAATGTGATATATGCCATCATGTGCCAGCAATGCTCCTCTGCCATGTACATTGGCCAAACTGGACAGTCTCTATGCAAAAGAATAAATGGACACAAATCTGACATCAGGAATCATCACATTCAAAAGCCAGTAGGTGAACACTTCAACCTCCCTAATCACGCAATGACAGATTTAAAGGTAGCAATTTTGCAACAGAAAAACTTCAAAAACAGACTCCAACGTGAAGTTGGTGAACTGGAATTAATATGCAAACTAGATACCATTACCTTAGGTCTGAATATTGACTGTGAATGGCTTGGTCATTACATTAATTGAACTTATTTCCTCCCCCCCCCCCCGTTAAAATACCCTTAACACCTTTGTGTCAACTGTCTGTAATGGGCCATGTTGATTATCACTTCAAAAGTTTCTTTCCTACTGATAACAGTTCCTTTCAATTAATTAGCCTTTCACAGTTGATATGGTTACTTCCACCTTTTCATGTTTCTCTGACTGTATAAATATCCTCTCACTGACTGTTCCATTCCATGCATCCGACGAAGCGGACTGTAGCCCACGAAAGCTTATCCTGAAATAAATGTGTTAGTCTCTAAGGTGCCGCAAGTATTCCTTTCTTATTTTCTTTTTCCTGCCTAGAAGGTGCTTTGATGCAAGTATGATAGCCCTGATTCAGCGAGGCTCTTAGCGCATGCCTAATTTTAAAGGTATAAACATTCCTCTTGAAATTAATGGTGTTACTCATGTGCTTAAAGTGAGACACAGGCTTAAGTCCCTTGCTGCACTGGGAGCTTGCATGTTCGGCCAAGTTCTTAGTAAATTAAAATTTAGCTTAGTCTGTCTCTGAAGAAAAGTGCAGTGTATATCAATCGATATATGTTACCGGGATTATATGGCTGCCAGCCTTCCCAGTAATACAGCAGTTGCTGCTCATGCATGGTTGAATGTATAATCTCCAGATCAATACAACTTTTGATTTATAAATAATTCTAACAAAAAGACCAAGGACAAAAAGGGGTGGGAAAAGTAAATGCCTTCTTCAAAAGGATACTTTAAAATGTAATCCTGTCAAAATAAAGAATGCATATTTCATAAAGTATGTTTGTGGAAACCAACAGAATATATTATTGAACAGAGTTAAATATTCATCTCCATCATTAAGAGGTTCAGACTCAGGTATTTTGCTACTGTGGAGGCAAAATGGCAGATATATGCACAGCAACCCAACGGATATTATTTATCGACAGAAAACACAGATATTTTACATACACAGAGAGACTCAGAGGCTGAGACACAGACACACACGATGAGTTATGGGGGTTTTACTGGCATGAGTTTGAATGACCGTAGGTGGAGAAGTCAAAGATACAGGATAAATTCCATTTCTCTCTTGAATAATCACCATCCCACACGCGCTACATATACACAGTACTGGAACCCAGAAGAGTTTTGCATATCACACATCCATCATAAACTTCTATGGACTCTTCACAGCTGCATACTTGAAGACTTAAAAACAAATCAAATTGCACCTTAATGGACCACATGTATTACAGCATCATTCTGGAGGGGGAGAAGGAGAAATTGTCCTCTTTGAATTGTCTAAAGACAACGGGGCACCTGTCTCTCCCTGTGACTATACAATACTGTGTTTTGGATGCCCCTGCTAAACATGAATCAAAATACCTACATGAGGTCTAAATTAGCCACTCTCTTCCTGATAACGTATGGCAGCCACTGAACCATGCTGGACTATTTCAAATGTAGGCCCCAATCCTACAAACACTTATGGAGATAAGTCAATGAGACCATTCACTTGAGCACAGTTACTCACCTACAAAAGACGGGGGTTCGAGTGATTCTTCGTTTTTGTAAGCTACTTTTCCTAAAAGTCAATTTGATGTTGGTTTAAGGTCCCATATGTTGGCATCCTGGGAAACGGATGTCCCATTTAGCCAGAGAACAGGAGCAGGGTATGCTCACGCTGGCCCCACCACAGCACCTCAACCCTGACCTGGTAGCACCACTTGTACAGAGGATTTTCTAGTTAAAGTTAAGCATGTGCTTAAGCATTTTGCTGGCTCAGGGCAAGAGTGCTCAGCACCTTGCAGGACTGAGCCCAAAAAGAGCATCTACGACGATGATTTACCCAATCCCTATGCTCAGGGACAACAAAGACAGATAATGGTCGCTAAAATCCACTGGAGTCGACAGAAAAGCTGCCATTGACTTCAGGCCCTCTGTGGATTGCAAGGGTCTATCATCTTTGTGAAAATGAATCCTCTCTCTAAAGAATACAACAAACCGGTGACTTTCAGCGCCTGTTTGTGTTGTGTATATTTTAGCCTGATTTGCCATTGTTACGTTTATTATTTGTGTATACCTTTCTTCCTTTGCTGCTGCTGATTTAATGGCACTTTATATGCTCCAGCAATATTAAATACAATAAAAAGCACAATGACCACCAAAAAAAAAAAAAAAAAACACTACAGAAAAAGCTTTTTTTAACCTATGTGGCGAATTTGTTAAAATCCCAGTGCAGTGAGTGTCATTAAAGTCAGTAAACTTGCAACACTGTGTTAAATCCAAATACCAGCCAGATCCCACAGTCCTTGCTCGGATAAGGAGCCCATGGAAGTCAGGATTGCAGGATCTGCTCATAAAAGCTTTCAGTTTATGTGATTTTAATTGAAAAGGTCAAGGCCAGTAAAACGGCACAACATGTATTAGTAGCTATCTGTTAAACAACGAACACTCAGACACACAAAGTTAAAGCTGTAGAGATCCTCTGTAGCTCAGGCACGCAGATGAACCTTGCTAATAGGTCTCCTAAGCTTTGTGTTTTATGTGCTGTCTGCATGCAGTCTGCATTCTTTGTTTAATTGTGTATGAATGAATTAACCGTCAAGGTAAAGAGAGGGTGGCAACTGAGGGAAAAAAGCAGCAGCAATTAAAAAGAAAGTGCTGACCTCTACATCTCTGTTGTCCAAAGCAACTGTTGCGTTTCCATGATGCCTCTATCATGAACTTCGCTTCAATTATTTCCTGGCTTGTACATACACAGGGCGGATTCACTGTTTCCCCACTGCAGGCTCAAACGCAAATATAGATGAAATATGTCGTTAATGAGCAAACTTCTTCTTTGCATGTTAAAATGCTTTTAGTACTACGTTTTACTGTGAGAAATGTCCTACTTAAAGTGGGCTAGAATTAAAACCAGAAGTATAAATTGCCTCCATCTCTTTCTCACTCCAGTCATAGCAGCAGATACAGAAAAGTTTCCCTGCTGGCAAAATAGTGTTGCCAACTCTCACAATTTTATGAGGAGTTCTGTGATATTTGTTCTGTTTCTTAAAGCCCCACCTCCTGGAATCAGGTGATTACATTAAAATCTTAGTGGACTATAGCTCTCACGGGGGCGGCGAAAAGCTTTAAAAATGTGACCCCTAATGCTTATAAAACAAGAGGGCAAACAAAAAGAACCCACAATGTATGATTTTTCAAGTGCTATGACTTAAGCCAATTTCATGGTGTTTGGGGCCTGGAATCATGACTTTTGATCCGTGAGGTTGTCAATACTGAAACCCAGGTTCTTAGAGTGTAACAAGATAGCACAACATTTTGCAGGTTCACCTGTAATTTTAAGATTGGTTTTCACCGTGATCTCTGCCCCATTAGGACAAAAATCTGCACAAGTCCTACCATTAGTCAGACTGATAAGCTTGAGCTAGAGAAAACAAGGGGGAAAAGACCCACAGAGGCCCTTCCCCTTCTGGGGTCTTTTGGATTGAAGGGGCATCCTACTGCTTTGAATGGTTCCGCTCTACGTTGTATAATGCCACACCACAGAGCAGAGCAGTGCGGTTACCCACTCTGCTTTTCATGACAGATGTTTTGTAGGGCTGTCGATTAATCACAGTTAACTCACGCGATTAACTCAAAAAAAGTAATCACAATTAACTCAAGTTTTAATCGCATTATTAAGCAATAGAATACCAACTGAAATTTATTAAATATTTTGCATGTTTTTCTACATTTTCAAATATATGGATTTCAATTGCAACACAGAATACAAAGTGTACAGTGCTCACTTTATATTATTTTTATTACAAATATTTGCACTGTAAAAATGATAAACAAAAGAAACAGCATTTTTCAATTCACCTCATACAAGTACTGTAGTGCAGTCTCTTTACTGTGAAAGTGCAATTTACAAATGTAGATTTTTTGGGGGTTAAATAACTGCACTCAAAAACAAAACAATGTAAAAACTTTAGAGCCTACAAAGAATCCTACTTCTTGTGTAGCCAATCACTAAGACAAACAAGTTTGTTTACATTTACAGGAGAGAATACATTTATTTAAAATATCGCCTGAAAGTGAGAACAGACTTTCGCATGGCACTTTTGTAGCTGGCCTTGCAAGGTATTTTGTGCCAGATATGCTAAACATTCATATGTCCCTTCATGCTTTGGCCACCATTCCAGAGGACATGCTTCCATGCTGATGATGCTTATTAAAAAAATTATGCGTTAATTAAATTTGTGACTGAACTCCTTGGGGGAGACGGTATGCCGCCTGCTCCGTGTTTTACCCACATTCTGCCGTATATTTACAGCAGTCTCGGATGATGACCCAGGACATGTTGTGCATTTTAAGAACACTTTCACTGCAGTTTTGACAAAATGCAAACGAGGTACCAATGTGAGATTTCTAAAGATAGCTACAGCACTCGACCCAAGGTTTAAGAATCTGAAGTGCTTTCCACAATCTGAGAGGGACGGGGTGTGGAGCATGCTTTCAGAAGTCTTAAAAGAGCAACACTCCGAGGCAGAAACTACAGAACCCGAACCACCAAAAAAGAAAAATCAACCTTCGGCTGGTAGCATCTGACTCAGATGATGAAAAAGAACATGCATCAGTTTACACTGCTTTGGATCGTTATTGAGCAGAACCCATCATCAGCATGGACGCATGTCCTCTGAAAGGGTGGTTGATGCATGAAGGGACATATGAATCATTAGCACATCTGGCACATAAATATCTTGCAACCCTGGCTACAACATGCGAACACCTGTTCTCACTTTCAGAGGACATTGTAAACAAGAAGCAGGCAGCATTATCTTCTGCAAATGTAAACAAATTGGTTTGTCTGAGCGATTGGCTGAACAAGTAGTAGGACTGAGTAGACTTGTAGGTTCTAAAGTTTTACATTGTTTTATTTTTGAATGCAGTTATTTTTTCTACATAACTCTACATTTGTAAGTTCAACTTTCATGATAAAGAGATTGCATTACAGTACTTGTATTAAGTGAATTGAAAAATAATATTTTTATTTTTAAAGTGCAAATATTTATAATAAAAAATAAATATCAAGTGATCACTGTACACTTTGTATTCTGTGCTGTAATTGAAATCAATATATTTGAAAAATGTGGAAAACATCCAAAATATTTATATAAATGGTATTCTATTCTTGTTTAACAGCATGATTAATCGTGTGATTAATCATGATTAATTTTTTTAATTGCTTGACAGCCCTAATTTTTTGTGTTCTGAATTTGTATATTACTTTCTAAATTGTTTGTTTGTTTTTTAATTTTACTTTTCTCTCTTTCCCAGGCTGAAGTGTCATTGCTAACACACATCTCACTAGTGACATTCAAGCACAAAGAAGCAATTCATCACAATAAATGGCCATCAATAAAAGGCCCGATCCTGCCAACACTTCCTACAGGATGTAGCATTTATTAGTGTGAGTAATTTGAGGAGTGCAAAGTTCATACATGTTTTCATCAAGTGCTGATCAAAGCAAGAATCCAGGGGTACATGGCTCTAAAATGTGCAGGAACTAGACTTTCCTAATTTTGCACAGCTCTAAGAATTTCGCATCATTTGCTGAAACATACAAATTTCAACTTTCATATACAAATCTGTAAAGAGAAAAATCAAGTGGAAATGCTAATTTTCCTTAGTCCCAAGTGAATTATTATCTACAACTACTTTCCCTCACAAAACATTTCTGATAGCCCAAGTGGCGTTAAGACGATACAAACTGGACAGAAAAAGAGAAAGCGTTAGCAAATGACAGAAACAATTTAAGGTTTGTGTTTAGTACATTAAAGTACATTACACGGAATGTCTTCGGGTTGTACCACTTTAATTACAGCGTGTAGTTAAAGCAGTACCAACACCCTAATGCGGATGCAGTTATGCTGGTAAAAAGGTGCGGATACTGGAATAGCCTATTCCCAAAAGGCAGCTTTATACTGTATAACTTCAGCGACGCTAGGGCTTCTCCCAATATAACAAAATCACACCCCTACCCAAAACAGTTACACCAGAACAAAATCCATGCGCCGACCAGGTCTTAGAAAACACAGTTGAGAGTGTTTAGGCATCGAAATCCTCTCCCTCGAGACGTACAGATTTACTTTAAACAAGCCTCCAAAATGAACTTCAAGAGGATGAGCTCCCTCGACTCCCAGGACTTGAGCGAGAGTTAAGGCTGAACGGCAAGACTCTTTAAAGATTGCGCTTGCTTTGCGGGTTTGTTTCTTTGTGCTGGATAAAGTGGGTGGGGGCAGGGCGGGCGTCAGGATTTGGGGGCTGGCATTTCGGGTCCCTCGGCGACGCTTCGATCTTCGGCCGCCCGGGTCCTCGGCGGCATTTCGGCGGCAGCTCCTTACGGAGGCAAAAAAGCTGGCGCCGCTCCTGGTAGGGTTGGGGGGCGGGAATGCTTTGGGAGTATTTGTAATTTTTACTTATGTATTTAATTGGGGGGGGCGGGGGTTGTGGTAGGGGTCGGCCGCCACAGCGCCCCCTTGTGGCCAGCTGTGGCACTACTCACCAAGTCTCAGGTCTCCCTCCCCACTCCAGGAAACTCCCCCTGGCAGTACTCGCTCACACCAGCCAGTGAGATGTTGGTAATGAACTAGACAAGAACCCCGAGTGCAACATAAACTAAAGGGTCTCCCCCTCCACTCCACCCGAGGCTCAGCTCTCAGTTCTTTCCCGCTCTCCTCCAGGGCACTGACTCTTAGGGCTTTTCCCCTCTGGGACTCTCTTCTACCAGGGCTGGTCACAGAAGCCAGCCTCCTCAGTCCTTTTCTGGGCTATGTGCCTGGGAGCTGCCTTCCCCAGGACCTGCCAGAGGAGCCAATCGTCCGTGTATGGGTCCCCTCTCCCAACTGAGCTCTCTCATCCTTGGCAAGCATCCTATGATCCCTTCTCAGCTGGGCCTAATAATCAGTCAGGGACAGCTGCTCCCTAGCCAATCAAGATCAGCTGGAGGGTAACCGATCCATCACAGGCAAGGCTGAGCCAGACTCCCCTGCTAGGGTCAGCCGGGCGACGACCTGGCTCTCGCAACCTCAGCATATCACGAACGTCTGCTCTGGTCTTGCTGAAGAATAGCTTGGAGGTTTCAGGGACGTGCACTGTGAGCTTGTGCGAGGGTGAGGAGCCACATCCTTAACACGGACTGGTTAGTAAGTCTGTCACTGAAATTAAATCTACGCCTGGCTCTCATGGTGTCCGCAGTCCATCGCAAGTTCTCCAGTCACCATTCAGTCTTCCAGCCCAGACAGCACCTGAATTTCTAAGGCCTTGTTTACAGCCAAAAACTGCACTGGATTTTCTTACATCACTACAAACGCCTCATGTGGATGCACTTCATCAGTTTAGGATTAATCTAAATTGGTGCAGCTGGTGTATGTAATAAATGGAGATATGCCTATCTCATAGAACTGGAAGGACCTTGAAAGGTCATCGAGTCCAGTCCCTTGTCTTCACTAGCAGGACCAAGTACTGACCCCTGACAGATTTTTTATTTTTTTTTTGCACCAGATCCCTAAATGGCCCCCTCAAGGATTGAACTCACAACCCTGGGTTTAGCAGGCCAATGCTCAAACCACTGAGCTGTGACTCTTTGGTATTTTTGTGTCTTATTTTGTAAGTGGGTCAAAACTTGGGGGTACACAAGATAAATCAGACTCTTGAAAGGGGTACAGTAGTCGGGAAAGGTTGAGAGCCACTGTACTAGATAAAAAGAACAGCAATGCAGTAGACCAGCACCACCACCATACGGCTATGGCTCTGACATTACATCTTGAAATTAAGAATAAGCTCTAGCTGCAAAAATGAGGATCCAGGGCTTTGGTGTCGGCCAACATCCAACCATCTATATAGCGTCTGAACATCTCACAGTGTTTAATGTATTTATCCCCACAACACACCTCTCAGGGAGGGAAGTGCTATTATCCCCATTGTACAGATGGGGGACTGAGGCTCAGTGATTTGCCCAGCAACATGCAGAAAAATCTGTGGCGAGCAGGGACTTAAATCCAGGTCTCCTAAGTCCAAGCCCTAACCACTGGACTATGTCTCCTCCCGGATGGGACAGAGTTTATGAGAATTAACAGCACTTATTAAATGATTGCCCTGTTGGGCATGCAAACATATCACACACTTTAAGATGCAGAACGTACGGTCAGTGGTTAATATCAAGGATACACTAGAGAGTGCCACAATATGGAGATGCTGTATGTATAAATTCTGGGGTTTTAATCAGTCACACAGACATACAGAATAATAGTTTCCTTTCGTAAGAGCTAAGTATTGTTATCCCCATTTTAATGATTGGGGAAACCCGGTGCTTAATTTGTGCCAGGGCTGAGCCCAAGCACCTCTGGGCTTGGCCGTCCATAGCCCTGGCACCTCTGGGCTTGCTGCATCAATTATGTAGGTAAAAAAAATTGCTTGAACCCCAGTACCTCTTTCATTACAAATTAAGCACTGGGAAAACCCAGGCACCAAGTAGGGGTTCTTGCCCAAGTCACACATTCGGCAGTGACCCAGGAGTATGCATTCTTACATTTGAAGCATTTTGATTGTCCTTATTACAGAAAACGATCTCAGAAAATAAAACAAAAGAACATTTTCTTCCATGGGCCGAAGAAATAGAGGGTCACCGGTCCTGCATATGCTCAGGTGGCTTCAAGGGGACAAAGATAATGTGTGTGAATGCATTTGCAGTATCTGGCCAGTAGTTCATAGGATCCCCTTAAAACACTATTCGACCTCACCATATTCCGCCGTATGTTCAGCATAAAAAACATGTGACTGAGTCCAAGGACTTCACAAACTAGAAGCATCTCTGCCTCATCAGGAGTGCAACTCTGAAGCTTGGAAATTTACATTTTCTGGCTTTCACGGTGCATTTCAATATGCTTTGCAGGGCCCAGATTCCACCAGTGCTCTGCTGCGTCACATTTCACTGCTGAGCTGCCTACCTACCATTTTTGTTGCTTCCACCCTTGATTTTTCCCCCTGTCCAGGAGAGACATAGGTCCTATACTTATAGAGCTAGATCCTCAGCCGGTGAAAGTCAGCATACGGCAACTGAAGTCACCTTACACTAGCTAAGGATCTGACCCCAAAGGACTTCAGAACACTGAGCTAAACTCTTATTTGCCATAAACAAGTGCATTTTCCCAGCCCAGACAACAATTCATGGCAGATTCTGATCTCATTTTCACTGGGACAGTAAATGAAACTAGAATCAGGCTCTTTTTAGCAAGTGTTGCCTTTAAATCCCACACATTCCTGTAACACCCACTTTGTTTGTGAATAAACAGTAACGCTGAACCTTGGTCCTTTCTCCCCATACAATGGAACTGCAAATCTTTAGTATAGAAGTCCTACAGCGAATTAGCAATTTTATTACCCTTAACAGATTCCCAATGAAAACCATCTGTATTTCATGGACTCAGAACAATTATACTTGAAAACAAATGATAATGCAAGGTTTTCTTTTCCTCCCTTCTCTCTCCAGTGCCAAGAGTGTCCAAATATTTTTGCTTTGGAAATTATAACACGATAGCCTGGCTTACTGGTTTACTTTGTATCAAACTTAGTGGGGGCTTCCAGGCATTTACACTGTCAACTCTCCTTCCCTTACTGTAAAATCTTTTTTATTGACAATTCAATCATGTCAGGTTTGGAACAGTAGAAGCACTGATTTGATCAGCTATCATTGGATTTACAATATATAAATGACAGCACCATATCTAGCCTGCGTCTCAAGCAGCTGCCTTTATCGATTTATATTCCACTAGCAGGGAAGAAAAATTGCAGCACAATGTAGTGGGATAGTCTAAGATCAATACCAATTTTTTTCTTAATGACATGAAGGCCAAGATAAGGACAGCATAAGTCAAAGCTAGACAGATCAAATTTACCCAATATCCCTTTCAATTACCAAGGTACATATACAGGGATGTGTAACATTAAAGCTATGGGGAACATTACCAAAGTGGTTTAAAATTACAACAGGCGTTGGCAAGGTTGCCTAGTGTCCTCACTGGTATACTTGGCATTGGGATGAGATGGGAAATAGCACAAATCTGGACTGGAAAAAAAACCTGGGGTTTCCGGTGTCTAACCAACCAATGTACTGCTTGGGAATTAATGACATTTCAGTGTAAATACTGGATACCGGCTATCTGAGAGCCCTCACAGAACAGATCTGCAGACATCCTAACTCTGCCCTCAGAAGTCTACGGTTTTGCTCCTGATCCTAATGAAGTCAGTGGCCGTTTAATTATAATATAATAATAATAAATGGAGATATGCCCATCTCCTAGAACTGGAAGGACCTTGAAAGGTCATCGAGTCCAGTCCCCTGCCTTCACTAGCAGGACCAAGTACTGTCCCCTGACAGATTTTTGCCCCAGATCCCTAAATGGCCCCCTCGAGGATTGAACTCACAACTCTGGGTTTAGTAGGCACTGCGCTACAGTAGCCCAATCATGGATCAGGAGCTTACTGTATTAGGCATTGTCCAAACAAGGAAGAAAAGGGCGGTTCCTACGCAAGGTGCTTCCAAGGTAACTTTCGCCACTGACTCCAGTGAGAGCAGAGTTGGGCTCTAAAGCCGCAACACAAAACCTGAGCGAAACCATTTACGAGTTAGCAACGTTCAGGACTGAGATGCTCCTAATTCCTGTTGCTCCTCAAGAAAAATGTTCTTTTGTCTACTGACAGACAATGGGAATCTGAAGCTGCAAACTCTCTGAAAGCTAGGCAAACACAAACACCTCTGCCTGTTCCTGTCCACGTTTCCCCTTGCCAATCCACATCACCTTCCTTACTGGGTTTGAGTCACACAGACGCTTTCTTTAATCCAGATCCTTATCACAGACAGGTACTGGCAGACAGAGAATCTGAGTTTAATGAAACAGACCTGGGGTTGCAGATTGCTGCAAGCCAAACATTTCATGAGCTTCTTTTCCGTTAGCCAGGAAAATAGACAAACCAGAACCCTTCAGACCCCTACAAGTGAGGGCTTTAGCACAGCCCTACCCGCCAGCATCTCGGGAAATAAATCACTGAAAGGCAACTCTACCCACACACTCCTCTCCTCCCTGAAGAATTTACCGTCCAGCCTGGAAGAAGATGCAACAAACAATAGCAGGAAAGGAGGAAGAGAAAGACAGTATAGCAGTAAGAGGCCGCGCCTTCCAGTGGTTGTACATGGAGGAATGACCACATAAGATGAGTGTACAAATAAATGGGCACATATGTACACAGGAAAGCAGTGGATATTAGAATGATTGTCACCTGTTACAGCATCTTATACAGACCTTCTGTGCTAAAGATCTTATGCCAATATCTGAAATTGCCCACAAGTCGGGATTCAACTAGGCCCCAATTCACAAATCCCTAATCCAATGCCCAATTGATCTTGCAGCAAAAGATATTCTGCTACTCAGTATTTTTCATTTTTAAGTTCTATCTTACATTCACCATAAATTGCACTATACCACTCAAGTATACATCAAATCGATGAGTCAAATCCTGAAGGCCTTACTCAGGCAAAACAAAAATATTGTGACGGTCCCACAGAAATAATGCATTGGGCCAACTCTCCCTTTAGGTTTCCACTCAACAAACAACACACAACCCTAATTATTCCAGCAATGGCAACTTTTCACAAATCCAGTGATGGCTTAACAAGAATTTATGAGCAAACCGTCTCTTCATTAATAGCATTTCTGTGACACTTATTAACTGAAATTTTCTAGACAAAACCCTTAACACTGAGACAGCTTAAATTCACATACTTAATTAGTTGCTAAAAACCAGGACAAGTCATGATTTATACATCATCCATTTTCTAAGTACTGATCATGACAAGTTCTGTGTGGTTTGTGATTAATCTATTTGTACTGTATGAAATACAAATCCAGACACATTTGGAAGGGAAAACTCACATGCTAGTTCAAACAGAGGCAACATGACAGTGAAATACATGGCCAAGTACAGACTAAACACTGCAGCAAAAACAGCTGGGGCAGAAAGCTAGTTCTGGAGACTTTGCATTTTGTTTGAAGTTTTTTCTGGAGGCAGTTAGAGGAAAGGCACTCAGAAAATTATTAATTTATATGACCTTCATTTTTGCATGCTCACTGTGTCTCCTTAACATGCATTTGGAACACCTAGTGAAAAAGCAGCTAGACTAAAGCATTTAATGAAGGTTAAAAAAAGAAGATATATTTTTAAAAGGGACAAATGGAAAGAAAGTGTAATGACTTGTGTTGATTATTCCTGTAAAAATAAATTACCCATCACTATTAATTGATGCAAAAGTCTTTTAACCATTGTAGCTTCGTGTACAATGTTGACCGGTGCAGTAAAATGAAATTTCACTTTTAACAGAAGGTTGGCTTTGGAACATTAAGACAAACAGGATTATGTAAATGCAGCTGGTTTGCACCATCTTTGAATATATTGTGTGTCTAAGAAGCCTACCTGACAGAGCACTGCTCATTGTATATTGCTAGGAGGAAGATTCAGACTCCAATCCTGTTTATGCAGGTGCTTAACTTTTTGCACATGAATAGTTGCACTGAATTCACTGAGCTTGTATGCGTAAATATGTGCATGGGTTGTGCCTAATTTTAGGAATTTACATTTGGGCTGGTCCTGATTTTAAAATTATAAGGTAAGCAAAACTGAGTTGTTTTCTTCTCTCTCAGATACTTACACAGCCCCATCACTGCCGTATCTAAACATCTCACAATCTTAGAAGCATAGAACTGGAAGGGACCTCGGTGAGAGGTCATCTAGTCCAGTCCCCCACACTCATGGCACGACTAATTATCTAGACCATTCCTGACAAGTGTTTGTCTGACCTGCTCTTAAAAATCTCCAATGATGGAGATTCCACAACCTCCCTAGGCAATTTATTCCAGGTTGGTTGGGCACTGACAGTTAGGAAGTTTTTTCTAATGTCCCCCTTGCTGCAATTTAAGCCCATTGCTTCTTGTCCTATCCTCAGAGGTTAAGAAAAACAATTTTTCTTCCTCCTCCTTGTAACAACCTTTTACATACTTGAAAACTATCATGTCCCCTCTCGGTCGTCTCTTTTCCAGACTAAACAAACCCAATTTTTTCAATCTTCCCTCATAGGTCATGTTTTCTAGACCTTTACTCATTTTTGTTGCTCTTCTCTGGACTGTCTCCAATTTGTCCACATCCTTCCTGAAATGCGGTTCCCAGAACTAGACAATACTCCAGTTGAGGCCTAATCAACGTGGAGCAGAGCGGAAGAATTACTTCTCATGTCTTGCTTAACACACTCCTGCTAATACATCCCAGAATGATGTTCACTTTTTTTGCAACAGTGTTATGCTGTTGACTCATATTTAGCTTGTGATCCACTATAACCCCCAGATCCTTTTCCACAGGACTCCTTCCTAGGCAGTCATTTCCCATTTTGTATGTGTGCAACTGATTGTTCCTTCCTAACTGGAGTACTTTGCATTTGTCCTTATTGAATTTCACCCTATTTACTTCAGACCATTTCTCCAGTTTGTCCAGATCATTTTGAATTTTAATCCTATCATCCAAAGCAGTTGCAACCCCTCCCAGCTTGGTATCATCCGCAAACTTGATAAGTGTACTCTGTATGCCATTATCTAAATCACTGATGAAGATATTGAACAGAACTGGACCCAGAACCGATCCCGGCAGAACCCCACTCGTTATGCCCTTCCAGCATGACTGTGAACCACTGATACCTACTCTCTGGGAACAGTTTTCCAACCAGTTATGCACCCACCTTACAGTAGTAGCTCCATCTAGGTTGTATTTCCCTAGTTTGCATTTCCACCTAGGTTGCATTTCTTTACCGTATTTGTCCTCATCCTACCTCTGTGAGGTAGGGAAATGTTATCAGCCGCACTGTACAGATGGGAAACTGAGGCACAGACAGTTGCCCAAGGACACACAGGGAGTCTGCGGTGGAGCAGGGAATTGAACCCAGGTTGTCCAAGCTCCAAATTAATGCCCTAACCAGTGGCCCATTCTTCTCATCTTATACCAGTAGAGTGTGTCAGATGCAAAGATTCACCTGGTGGGTACAGCCAGCCCAAGGCCCTTTGCCCCACTGACACTCCATGGTAGTGATTGGTGGGAGGTACAGTAAAGCAGGGTCCTGCAGGTTAGATGGAGTATCCGTGACAGTCCCATACAAGCCAATGGCCAGGCTCACCATGGGGAGGGACGATGGCTTCCAATCGACCCGCGCAGGGATCCAGTGTCCCTAACAACGCCCCTCCCCCCAATGCAAACTGTGGGGGAGGGGCTGCGGACACCATGCACGCCCGTCAAGGATGAAGTAGCTGCTGCAGGGGAGCTGTGTTGCCGTCCCACACCTTGTCCCTGGATTGGGGGCTTTACCCTTTCTCGGAAGGGTCGGGGCCTCGGGCAGAAGGGGCGGAGCTGGGGGGGTTCAGCGTCCACCAGCCAACCCATCCGTGCTGCCTACCCATCCACTGGCGATTTAAAGGGCTTTCACCCCTGCCTGGAGGCCAGTGTAGCAGTAAGCTATTGAGGCTTCCCCTGCTGGTGCCCAGATGGCATAGAATAAAAACTAGAAACTAAAGGACTTGAATGCAGAGGATACAAGGCCTGGACTCTCTGTGGGACAGAAAGGCAATGGGGCTGGGACAGAGCTGGCTGGTATTGGGAGGGGAGACTGTGATGGGAAGCTGGGGGTGGAGGGAAGATTGGGACTGGCTGCGGGGGAGGGGAAAGTGTGAGATCATGCAATTAAAAAGACTACCATCATGCCTACCCCGAAGAGGGATGAATTGTGTAACCTTAATTCTAGCACATGCTAACGTGTGTGTGCTTGAGTTTGTAACCCTGATGTTCTCCAATGCCGTTTTAGTTTAAGGCTGAGATTTAAGGAAGTTAGGTGTCCACCTCCCAATGAATTTCAATGGCTAACTCCTTTAGCCTTCTTTGAAAAATCACAGCCAGAAGTAGGGGGAGGAACCCAAACTTTCCTATAAGGTTCATCCTCGTGCTGAAAAGTCTAAATCTGACCATTTACAGAGAATACTCCCATCCCACCAATTGTATTATAATAAACTATCCCCATTACAGATTATTGGATCCCTGATTCCAACTTTTCTTTTCCGTGAAAAGAGTCATAAATCCATTGTTGGGGCTTATGGGGAGGTTCCCCCCTTTTTGCTTCAAGCTCATTATAATCCATACAGTATGTCACCGTGTGTCCTTTTAGCGCGATTACACTGAAGAAATACAATGCGCCGTTTGAACTTTGTATTCGGCAATGGCCGTGTTCCAAAGGCTAGCTGAAAAACATGTTACTTCCGCTCTGAAAAACAAACACTAATTTTTAATTGCCTAAAAGTCAGAGATCTTTTTATTTAAAATCTGTTGGTAGATTGTTTCTTTGGTATTAAAATTTTACAAATAGCTACATCACACCTATCTGCATTTCTTTTTAAAATATGCATGTCTTTCTATGGGTTTACGTGTTCCCCATCATAAAAAATGCAAGCTGCATTTCTCATTCATGAAGGTCTCGTTTTTAATCTGCTGTCTCGGAGTTCTTGGTTTGTATTTGGGGAGAGAAAAGGAGGTAACAGGAAAATAAAAAAACCTCTTCCTTTTCAAAAGAAAAATGATTTTAAAAAGAAAAAAAACACACCAGCTCCCGCTGCCTTTGCCCGAAAGGATCCCAAAAGTACTTGTGAAAGCAGATGTAATGCGATGCTCACACTGGGTCCTTGAATCTCATTACTCCCACAGCACATTAACTTGACATTTAGAAATATTGTTTTTGAAAGCTATTATAACACTTAAAAGTTCCTGACAATTTCTGATCTGCAGGGCATCAATGGAAACGATGGTGTGTAATTAATTTTCACAAAAAACCCTCAACCCCTACTGCACACTTCTGCTAGAAGATGGCAAAACGCATCCTCTCCAGGCAGCTCCAGAGATGTACTGTATCTGCCACAGACCCATTGACTCTGCATCCATCACGCTGAGCTGTCTGGCGTGAGTGCTGGGGGGGAAAGCTCTTTTCGCCGACCCTCTTTTCCGGTGCTCTTATTGAATGTACATTGGGGCCGCAGAGAAACTGGCCCATAGCTCGCACCCACCACACCACAATGAGGAGTGCAAGGGGAGTTCTGCACATCAGATCCAATTCTCCGTTACACTAAGACCCCCTTACATCACTCTGCCAGCATACAGGGACTGCAAAGCAGGCAGAAACAGCACCCTGAGAATCCATCCAGCACACACCTACCTGCATGGTGGAGAGTTTCCTACCCAGCAAACAAACCACCGTCGCTGGCCCGGATCAGCTGACTTGGGCTCGCAGGGCTCAGGCTGCAGAGCTGGAAAGTTGCTGTGTAGACATTCAGGCTCAGCGACCACTATTCTTTGCTTCACAGAGCCTCCGACAGGGTTGCCAGGTCTCCACTTTTCGATGGGAACGCCCGGTCGGAAAGGGACACTGGCAGCTCCCGTCAGCACCGCTGACTGGGCTGTTAAAAGTCTGGTCAGCGGAACAGCGAGGTTAAGGAAGGCTCCCTGCCTGCCATAGCTCCACGCAGCTCCCAGAATCAGCGGCACGTCCCCCCTCTAGCTCCTCGGCGTAGGGGCAGCCAGGGAGCTCCGCACGCTGCCCCCGCCCCAAGCGCCAGCTCCGCAGCTCCCATTGGCCAGAAACCACAGCCAATGGGAGCTGCAGGGGCGGTGCCTGCAGACAGGGCAGCGTACAGAGCCGCCTGGCTGCGCAGGAGCTGGAGGGGGAACATGCCGTTGCTTCCGGGAGCTGCCTGAGGTAAGTGCCGCCCAGAGCCTGCACTCTGACCTCTCCCGTGTCCCAACCCCCTGCGCCAATCCCCCTCCCGCCCTCCAAACCCCAAAGCCCCAGCCCGAAGCCCCCGCCTGCACCTTGAACCCTCATCCCCAGCCCCACCCCAGAGCCCGCACCCCCAGCTGGAGCCCTCACCTCCCCCCCACATCCTAACCCACTGCCTCAGCCCAGAGCCCCCTCCTGCACCCTGAACATCTCAGTTCTGGCCCCACCCTGGAGCCCCCCGCACCCCCAGCTGGAGCCCTTCCCCCACCCTCGTATCCCAACCCTCCCTCTCCCCTGAGTCAGCCCAGTGAAAATGAGCGAATGAGGGAGGGTGGGGAAAGTGAGCGACAGAGAGAGGTGGGATGGAGTGAACAGGGGGCGGGGCCTCGGAGAAGTGGTGGGGAGGGGGCGGGGCCAAGAGTGTTCGGTTTTGTGCTCGTAGAAAGTTGGCAACCCTAGCCTGCGGGGGCAAAGGGAAGCAGAGCATAAGATCAGAGCAGCTACAAGGCGGCTGCAACTTGTGCCAGAGGCCAGATAGGACCCTGCACGGCCCCCTGCATGTGGCAAGTGCAAAGGTTAGTTCACCCCCACACTTCAAGTCAGGGAATGGCCAGAGAATCAGGACCCTCGTGAGCGCTGGAGCAAGCCTGCCCTGATGCTTGCCTGGAGAAGGGCCTTCTCGCCCTTTCTCCTACTCCAAGCCCAAGACAGAATATAACCTTTGCTGCGACCCGACCCCCCCCAGGCAATGCACAACTCCACATGCAAGCAGACTACATGGAAACTTGATACTAATTGCATTAAAAATCCACATTCCAACTTGTAGGCGGATGAAGAGGAAATCATGCACTGGAAAAATTATGTATCTGTATTTTAAAACCTAGGCCAGGACACATCTCTGTGGTATTTATTTATCAAAGTGAACTTTCTGCAGCTGGAGGACAAAGGCTAGCCCCATAGTGTTGGGTTAGTAGGGTGACCAGACAGCAAGTGTGAAAAATTGGGACGGGGGGGTGTAATAGGAGCCTATATAAGAAAAAGCCCCCAAAATCAGGACTGTCCCTATAAAATTGGGACACCTGGTCACCCTAATGGGTAGAGAAAGTACATATTTTGTTTTCTGTGTCACTTTTCCTGTGTTCCTTCATCTACCTGCCAGATAGATGGGTTTGCTTTATTGTCATCCACTCATAAATCTGTTGCATTAAAACCTGGCCTGGATTAAGACCAGTACAATAATGCACCTAGCGTTCCAAAAAATCACCTTCTTTCAGCAGAGATTCAGATAACCGCGTCCTTTGTTTGCTTCACATTGCTCTTCCATCTCTCAGCATGTGGAACAGCATTCTGTTCTTTCCCTGTTTTTTTAATAGCAGTTCATCCATCCCAAACAAACAATACATGCTGTATTACATTTGTGCCTGTGAGTTACAGATGATGGATTCGTTCTACGGTGTTTCTACACTTGAGACTTGAGATCACATTTTAAAACCAAGACTTCAGAACTAAAGCAGAGACTTTACTCCCAACATTCCTTTTGTGCGTTCCATTATCAGATTCAGACATGGTCCCCCCCCAACTGGGCTTAATAACTCTGTCTGCTGATGCCTTATATCTGCCTCTCTCTACCTAAAACAACCAACACCCAGATCACTTTCCAAAGGAACATGCCAAGATCTTTGGTTCAAACCAAAGAGAATGTGAATCTAAAATGCTACTTAAAAACCTGGTTGTTTAGGGGATGGGGAATGACAACCAGCCAGCTATGTAAATGCCTGAAACTTATCAAGATGAAACGGTGTAATTGCAAACGATACCACATATGGGGCATTTCACTGCAGTTGGCCATCTGCGGTAAAGAGCATTTTTTTCTCTCTCATCAAAATGGTAATTTATAATCTCTTCCTCTAAGTTTGGTCTTATACACCTATTTATAACACTTGAAAAGGAGCTGATTCCTGCTTTGATTCAAAAGCTTTCTTCTTATAATTTACATTATTCAAGTAAAGTGCTTCTAAAAGGAGTGCCTTGATTTCATACTGGCACAGATTCTTGACCAGCTAGAAACAAAACTGCATTTAACACACACAAAAATACAACGATTGGATATGGGAAGGATGAGGAGACTCAGAAGCCAAAAGAAAAAAGGAAAAGAAAAGTTTGGGGTAGGGGATTTTAAAATGAAGAGAAATGGGCCACGTTCTGCACTAAGTTGAACTGTGGTAAATCTGGAGAAATTTCCTTGAGCTCAGTGGCGTGGCTTCAGATTTATAACAAAAGCAGTAGGTTTACGTATACATAAGAGCAGAATTTGACCCAATACGTTTGTTATAGTTGTTGTCCTTTGTTCTGTAACTAAGGCTGTTAGTTTAAGTACAATTCCAGATTACGAGCCAAATTTGCTCGACATAACTGATTTAAATTGACATAACTGATCTTTTGGGGTGTACATGAAGGCAGAATTTGACACAAATTTTCCATCCATTCTTCTACTCGATAAAATAACCTTTAAACTTAAGTTTGGAATGCATTAGTCTTCTCTGTGGTTCTAACACTAGTAGCCATTTAAGAGCTGAGAAACTCCAAATTAATGCACAGAATTCCTTGCGTCTTTATACCGGAGAGACCAAGTCAGCTTTTAGTGTTTGTGCAGTGAACTTTTTGGTGCTCTAAAGAGACCCAACTCCAGTTATGTATCCTGTAGCCACAAATTTCAAATGCAGACTTGAGTGGGGAAAATGTTTCAATGAAGCTCTATTCTAGGGCAGCACAACTTAAAAAAAACCTATTTATTGACTGAGGAACTAGTAACAGGTTTACAAATCCTCGCTATGTAAATATCAGAACCAAAATTATTACAACAGTGAGCTTTTGTATAAAAAGACATTACACGGAAATATAGTTGTCAGTTCACTCTGTTTAAGTGGGTGTTGCCTTATTACTGAGCAAGCGTCACCTCTGACATGTTTCAGGTGATTTTATTAAATTGAGTGACACATTTAACAGACCCGGCAAAGCTATCAAACGTTAATTTTTTTTTTGTAATGGACAGGCGTGATGAGGTTTTTTTGCAGGTAAGTGTACCTTGTCCGAGTACTGAATAAAAGGTAACCAAATCTATATTTTCCTCTGTCTGTTTTGCTGGCTATATAATTGATGTGTTAATTTTTCCCGTAGCAACAACCTCCCATATTTTTTGAACCATTTCTCTGCGGTTCAGCTATTTTTCTTTTTCCAGAGAGAGGTTATCAGGAGCTGAGCAGCTGAGAGATAAATTCTTCATTTCTTTTTCTGTGACCATTTCCGCTGGAAAGCCCCAGGAAGACTGCCAAAGGATCACTGGGTAACAAATATCCAACTATTTGTGGTATTTGGGTAGAGATGGGAAACATGACTTTTCCAGAAGCAGCACTGAAGTGAGTGCCTCTCAGCGTTGCTAAATTTTAGTGACAGACTGGCCCTAAATGAAGGATGAAGTACAGAAACGGTGGCTGTTGGCCTTAACGTGGTTTTTTGTTTCCTTACACCAGTCCTCTGTTACGTTGGCAGGCTATGATATTGTTCATATTTGTTCTGGGGTTTTTTTTTTTTACTCCAGTTGAGCATTCTCAATAGAAGTAACCACAATGAATCTTCCTAGCGCTTGAAGTGCGGCATCTGTCAAAGTGACAACAGTAGCAGTGCAACTCCCGTTGGTCTTAATAAACCAAATGATGTTGCTGTGCCTCCAGGATTACTGTCCACTTTCAACCAGTATGTGAAGAGCCAGAGCTGACAGAGGGTGCAGCTGGGGTTCACTTTCGGAACAGGAAGTCAAGGGGTGCATACAGCACATGTAATAAATTCCACTCCAAGGTTCTTCCTAGAAAGATTTCACAGCATCTCGCAGTTGGCATTTGCTTAAGTTGTAGCATTACTCTTATAAGTATAAACTCTCAGGTACCTCGACCTGCAATTTTAAAAACATAGATGTAGCAGTATGTGATGGGGTGTCCACCCCACACAGGAGTGGGAGGGGTTAATAGAAGCCAGATGGGCCAATTAACCTAGTAGATTGACTGCTGAGAGGAAAGCCCTGGTTAGAGGAACAGGCTCACCTGGGGCCTGTATAAAGCCAGGTAGCTGGCTACAGACTGGAGGCTGCTAATGGGAGAGGGAAGTAGGCCGCAGTCACTCCCTGAGTGGAAGGAGTGGGTAGGCTGGCAAATCCAGAGAGGGGGGAAGCCAGAGAGGTAGGAAGAAACCAAGGAAACAGCAGCAAGGGGCAGGGCGTTACAGAGACCTTGGCTGCTTGTTATAGGGTCCCTGGGTTCCCTACCAGCCACTGGGAAGCGGCCAAGGCCTTGGAGACACCAGCCCGACAGTGGGACTGGAAAGACTGAATTCCCGGGAAGAGAGAGACCTTAGTCAGTAGCGTAGCTTGGGGGGGGGGGGGGGGGGGGAGCAAGGGGAACGGCCGCTCCCCCTGAGCACATTTTCCAAAAGTGGCGCCGTTTTAATTTTTGAAAGGGTGGAGACGGAGCGGACGGAGGTGGAGCGACATCCCCCGCTGGCCCCACCAAGAGCCCGCTGCTGGCCTGGGTTCTTTCACCCAGACTGGCAGCGGGCTGAGAGACCCCGGCTGGCAGGAGCCCACGAGGGGAATCCCAGAGCGGCAGCTGGTTGAGCCGCTCAGCCCGTCCCGCTCTGGGATTCCCTCCGCGGGCTCCTGCCAGCAGGGGTCCCGCTGCTGGCCTGGGTTCTTCCACCCAGGTCGGGTCGGGTGGCGCCTTTTTTTTAATGTGTTCACTCCCCCTGGTGTTAGAACCTGGCTACGCCACTGACCTTAGTGACCTGGCCAGAGGGCCAAGCTCGGTTCGGAACGTGGAGTAGTTTGCTGTCTGACCAAGTCAACACATATATCAAATTTAGTAATAATATAAAAACTAATATATAGATATAGAGATAAATGTATGCAAAAACAAACCTTCAAGCCAGATCCAGTCACACTGCCACAGTATATCCCCAGTGCGGGGTACAAACAATAGTGCCTACCAGACATATTCAGTCTTATTGTTACTCTTCGAAAGCCTTGCAGAATTTTCTGTCAGGTCCACCAAAGAGATTCATTGCATCTTAAACACAACATTTTTTACACTTGCCCAAATTCACAAGTTGTTGTAAAACCTCTCTATTCCTAGTGGGGGGGAATGGAAAGTAAAAACCTCCCAATTCTGTAAAAGCCCGAGGTGTTTAGGAGGAGGAGTAGCTCTAACTCTGCATGTCAGATTGCTACAGAACATGAAGTGCACAAATCTAGAACTATGATGGTCAGCGTTGCCTTCTTGAGCCTCACTGTAATTTAGAACAGCTGCCTCGGTCAAACACAAAATGGCTTACACAGAGACCTAAGAAATGCTGAATGCTGCTGTAATCACTGGAAAAGAAGCTCCATCAAACAATGGTAACTACGACAGAACCTGCCACATAGTGGAAATCTGTTTTGGGGGTTTACCACTTACTCTAGCCAACACCAACTGATTAGATATACAGATGTTTAAGAACAGAGAAAGGTACTTTTGGGGGCCATCTTGTCCAGTCCATGGCCACTTAGCAGGAAAACCTTACTTTTGAGCAGCTACGGAACTATCCATGGTATTGAGCATCATGCTTGCTACTGTTCGCCGGATGCAGTGTAAACCTTCATTCTAGGACTGATACCGTACAACACTTGGGTGCACAAAGGGACATAGTGGAAGGGGCATCACTTATATATTTAAAGACATTGTTAGATATTCCTTGTTAAACAATTGTTTGAGTGATCCAAGTTTAGCTATTAAGTAACTCTAGTTTGCTATTTTCACGTTACAGAACAAAATTCAAACCTTTCCAAGAAAGAACGCAGTCAAGAATCAGCAATGGGTTACAGCCATACTGCGAGTGATTATCTGGTTCCAGTTGACTTGGACACTGAATGCAGATAAAGATCAAGCAATTTCTTTTTTTCTAACATTACTTTCTAAGATGAAGAAACTTGTAAGTAATAAAAAAACCACTTATGAATTTTGTGTTGACGATCATGACAAATATGAATATTCATATTATATTTGGCTCATAAATTAAGCAGAAAAGAAAAAATTCCTAGTCAGGAACGGATGCTGCAGGAAAGTAAATAATGAGGAGGGTAGCCAGAAAGAAAGTTAGATCAAATAAAGGTTTACAGATTAAATAGACAGTTAAGCGCAGATAAATATATTGTAATGATGACTTTGATGAGTTTAATCACACACACCTGTGTGTCACACCCACTACGAGGAATAAGACAAAGAAAAAGAAAAGTTCGACTGACATGGATGAGAAACAGAAGGGATGGAGTAAAAACAAAATCTCAGTGCACAGAATGTGAATGGGAGACTTGGATGAGACCTTGTGTTTGGAAATCTCTATGCGGGGGAAGAGGGGAGAGCAGTCCTGAGAAAGAAAGTGTTGTCAGACACTGAGATACTGCCAAAACCTTCAAATTTCACCCCAAAAATCCTTTTCAAAATTGTTCTAGCAATGCCATGTGTGCTTAAGGCATTGCTCACTGGAATCAGGCATTGCTCACTAGGAAGCTTAAAACCAGCTCCAACCAAACTTCTGTTTAGCTTAAGTAAGACTATTTTAAACTGAAATAAGAGTGTCCACAATGCCCTTTGCTCTGGTTTAACTGAAAGTGTGATTTTAAATTGGAGCAACTTTGCCCTGGTCAGAAGCCCTGACTTTTCAGCCACTGGCTAACTGAATGCTAATGGCGTTTACTTCAAGTTCCTGGACATTCACATCTTCCCAGTCTTTTATCATTTGTACAAAAGCTGTATGAACATGGGGTCCAATATCACGGGAGCTCAACATCTTTAGCCCCCATTGATCTCAAGGAAGGGAATGTGGGGAGAATCTACCATGTGATCAGATCATCCATCCAATGCAGCGGAAATTTCAAATATCGAATGCTCACCACAAACTACTAGCACATGATCAATGGACTCGGAATTGTTAGGAATTATTCAAATAATTTAAACAAATACATTTGAGGGACACCACTGTCAGTTCACCAAATAAACTACTTTAATATGAATTACTTCCCCTTCTCTTGTCATTTCCTTTCGGAAAAGCAGTAGGCGTGTGATTACATGCATGTCTGCCCTCAACTGGATAGTATCGGAACTACTCAAGTGACTTCTATGCCTGGCACTCTCCTTTAGGGGAAGAGGTGGGGCATCTGCTTTTAGAGTTTGTGGAGCAGAGTTCTACCCCTGCTGTTGCTATGAAGTTTCAAGAGGCCATGGTGCGTAGCACCGTGAAATGGCTAGAGGACCTTGGATATTAGGGTATGCCATCCTTAATGGGGAGCACCACCTCTAAAATCAATCATATCTATTCTGATGTAAATCATGCACCCTTCCTCCTCACCTATAAAAAATGAAGTTAGGGAATAAATGCTACTGAGGGTCACAAAGCCTCCATCTCAGGGGAGAGGGATTATTAACATGGATTATCTTTTTTGCTCGCCGTGTTTTTCCTATTTCCGTAAAATCTGTAAACAAGCGAACAAGATGGCAGTTGCAGAGACAGCATCCAAAAGTCTAGCAAAAATGGTTACAGCGTTAAAGTAACTCTCACACACAATTAGGAGTATTATGCAATTTATTTCACTGCATCAACCACCTCCCTCCATCCCACTCTCTAACGCAAGTAGGAGGTTAGGCATGACGCGCCTCATTGGTTTTACTATCTTTCTAGTGGAAAATGTTGTTACATGAACGTCTGGGGGCGGTTTTTAGAGCAATGTAAGTAGTTGTCTAAAGTAATTGTTACTTGTCATGCAAATTTTAGCTAAGCAATAGCAGACCAGAGTGTGTGTGTGTGTGTCACACACACACACACACACACACACACACACACACACACACAATATAATAGTTATTTCTTCATAGGTGACAGCATATCTGGGCTACTTATCCACTCTTATATGCAAATATTTACACCTTTGTTAAGTGTGAATAATAAAGAGGAGAAAGCAGCTATCTAAATGGGACAAACTAAAAAAAAATAGAATGACCTCATGTTACATAAATGTATCTATTTCATACATAGCCAATGCAATTGTAGATAGCATGTCCATATGCAGATTTTAAATATAAAGCAAAGTTCCCATTAGTGCACAATCTGGCATTAGTTATCTATTTTCATGAGGGGGTTTTCAGTAAATTGCACATTTAAATCTCACTGTTATCGGAAGTGGTCTCCTTTAGCTCTTCAAACTGTTACCTACTGCTGCTATTAATGAGCACTGGCAATGCAGTGACCCTTATAATGTGTGATTTCACACTGCATATTTAATTTCTGAAGGTGAAAAGTGAGATGTGCCCCTGTAACACCTATCTTTATGGCTCTCTTAATTCTTTAAAATTTATAGTCTCCACTAAAAGCACACAACATAATTGAAATAGATTTTCCAAGATATATTTCTGGATTATTCTAACCTACGGATTCTTGTTAGCCATTCATATTTTACACTAACACAGAAAACAATATTTTCAAACAGCTGAACTAAGGGCATTTTTAAAAATTCTCTAGATAATCTTAAATGAGATTTTTGTTGGCTTTGGCAGTGGTGGTTTCAGAAATCAGGATGTCCAAAACAAAATAAACATTTGAAGCTAATTTGTAGCTACATGGATTGAAAGAGTACATCAGAGACCACAGTATCCTACTTCTCTCCTGCCCGCAAAAAAGAGAAATTTTGACTTGGACTAGCTTGTCTGGAATTTCGTGTTTATCAAAGGCTGAGCTAGAGTAGCACTGATCTATTCCACTTTCAGCCCTGGCAGTTCTAATTTTTCCATCTTTGAAGCATGTCCTTCATAATATCTGCTCGTGTCTTAGGTATCCACAGATATCCAAAGGCAGGGTTGAACCTCTGAACTACAGTGGATTAAAAACGCCACGTGTTCCCTCAGAACACAATCGTCTCAATCAATTGTGATGTCTTATGGGCTACCGTCTACTCACAGAGAGAAGAGTGTGAACCAAAGTGTGCAGTCAGGGCCCTGACTCTGAGCTCTTCAGACAAGGTGCTGGCAGAATTTGGCTTCCTCAATTGCAAACAGGCTTCATGGTAACCGCTGTGAAGTTTGGCATTTTCACTGAAGAAAAATGCACGTTGGCAATGTGTTTTAATCCAAATACAAGGCTATTGGGACTTTTCTAGCAGAAACTCATGGGTCTCCAGGTTAAAAAGTTACTGACAGTGTGAAGTAATGCCTGGAAGCTTAGGCTGAAGGCCTCATTACTCACTGGAGGTCACTGACCCAGAGACATAATTGTTCTCTCTCTCTCCCTCTCTAAACTAAAATTCCCCGTCAGTCTCCAGTGAAGCTCACCAAGTCACCCAGCACAATTCTATCCAGGTAAAGTCTACAGACAGCAGGTCAAATGCATTCCTGGTGTAACTCTACAGAACTCAATGGAGTAGGGCCAGAGAGAACACACTGGCCCATTATTTGCTTTTAAAAATTCTCTGACCTTATTTGTTCTCCAGCTTCATATAGCTTGTGTTGAGGCATCTGTTTTTTGTTCATAGTGTCATGTGACTCAGCCAACAGCAAAGCTCCAATTGTAGGAGCAGAAGTCATCTTGCCTTCATGTAAGACACAACTTCCGTCTCTTCCAGATTATTTTGAGATATTTTTTTTTCATAGTAAGAGTATTTTAAAGTAATATGTACTTAGTGATTTACATTATCGCTGCTTCATCTTCCCCCCTACGACTGGTTTTCTGCAGAATTGAGGGGAAGCCTAGCACAGCAGAAGGAGGAAATGCACCCCAAAGGTAGTACTAAGTGCCAATTTCATAAAATACCAGGAATGACCAGTCACAGCACTGACCAACATGTCCTGTAGCCCCAATACACCCATAATCAATGGAACATTTTCCTCAGCCAATGTATAACCACTCAAGAATTTTAGTGTCGAACACAGAGGATGGATTGAGGCAGTTTGTGCCAATAGACCAAAATGGCACTTTCTTAACGGCCCCCTGAAAATTAAACTTTTAAAAATTAAACTTTTACATTGCTTTTAAAGTGAAAGTTTCTAGCCATTAAGCAGCAAGACAACTTTTCAGACATGAGTACGTGCAGTGCGGAGTCTGCAGCTAGAAGAGATTATATTATTCTAGCTTTCCAAGAGGGATCAACGGTCTCCATTCATCTCAATGGGTCATCTACTCTGAACCCAGATGGCGGCAATGGAACAAATCAGTGCTGTTTACTACTATTGCTGCATGTTTCAGTAGAAATCCCCAGATATTCTGGAATATTGAGTAGAGTTTCACCATTCTTTTCACCCTCGTCTGAGCACTTGTCAAAAGCTGTTGCCCAAACAGAAGGTCACTATTGCAAAAAACCTGTTTTACATCACATGATCCTTTTCAGCCCACTGGATTTAAAAAAAAAAAATCATGAAGCAAAACCATTTTGAAAAATTAATGCTTTCTGTGACTATCACTGCAGCAATAGGGACATATGGGGACTCAACAAGAGCTCAGGTCTGATTTATGTCTTATCTTTAGTTTAATTGAGTCTCGCAAGAAAACTCTGTTTTCATTATTGAGAAAGGGGCCTCCCATCATGTACCAATTGCACAAACCAAATCAAATGCTCAAAATCTACCTCATTTTGCAATGACACTTCTGGAATGAACAATGGCTTTATGTATACATTTGCTTGTTTGGCTGCCAAAGATATAAATAGAATTGTCAGAACATTTTAGAACAATAAAAATGACATGACAACGCAAATCTATAGTCTAGCTAATCAAAATGCCATCTTTTAAGCACCAAAGATGTTTTACACTATAGATTCAAAAGAAGAGCATTTATTAGAAAGCATGTAAATTGACAGCAAATATAGGATATAACTAGAATGCAGGCAAAATAGGAATCTTTAAGTAAATAAGAAATTATTTCTCTGAGCCCATTTATCAAAGGGGAGAAAAAAAGCTCTCTAATTCATGATAGCGTAAGCAACAAAAAAAACCACCTAAAACATCTTAGCTAACAATTGCTTGTTCAATATATTAGATTGCTTATAAAATTCTGATATCAGTCACTATCACTATCTGCTATTAGAATAATATTGCTATAATTTTCTTTGAGGTGGAGGAGCTTTTCCCCAGCTTTTCATTAAGTTTTACTAGGTTACTGGTGTTCAATCTGCAGAGCACACATTGGTATCATTACGAACGAAATTGAACTTTGCAGCAAATTCCGATTTATGCTCTTTCAACAGACTGGAGTTTGATTTTCTGACAGCAGTGTGTTCCTGCTACAAAAGCAGCAGGTAAAACTTGTATTGCTTCTAGATTATAAATATAACAACGAGGAATTGGTCTAGAGGGAAAATGTACAGTGCATCTAATGAGCATTCTTTTACCTTCCTCGGGTAGCACTGGGGCTGAGAGCAAGAAGAGCAGTGTTTGATGTTTGCAACATGCATATATCAGCATTGTTTACCTTCTAGCCATGATCTAAGACTAAATGCTCACAAAATACAGAAATACTCAATGAAATTACGAATAAAAATGTATTCAGATTTAAGTATCGGATTCAAACCAGAGAAGGCTCATTCCAGTGCATTAAACTCTGCTGAGAAGCCAGTCTGGAGTTCTCCTGCTCCAGACACAGAGGTTAAATGGGCTGCTACAGTTCAGTTCCACAGAGCCAAAGCCTGGTCAAGGAATCATATTCCTGTATCTAGAGATTCCTCTGCTCTGCATTTCCTCCTGTGCACAGACGGAAGACACACAGCCTGCATCAAGACAACAGTGGGGACCAAGGTGGGGGCAGGGTGGTGAAACAGCTCCACAGTGAGATTAGTTCCTGGTTAGCTGCTGGTTAAAAACAAACACGCAGCAGGAATGAGTGCTGGTGCCCATCACAAGCACACTGGCCAGTCTAGAATACTTCGGTGTAATGAAGGGTCCCTGGTCAGCCGCTGCTCTGGATAGAACAGGGGCAATACTGAGCCAGAAGTGAGGCACGTACAGGAGCTGGGCAGGGAGACTTTTAGCCTGTGCTCTAGCCAATGCTATTCCTCACCCTCACCCCAGGGCAACAGAAACCTGACCAAGGAAGAGCGACATCCTTGTATAGGGTGAGCAGCCGGGTGTTGAGGGGCTGAACCAAATGCAGCAATGTTGCCAATGAATGGCTACGCTAACAGGCCTTTTCAGGGTACAGGAACCCCTGCATTGCGGGACGGTGGCTCTTCCCCACCATAAAGAGAGGAGCCCATCCAGTACCATTAGGAACAAAGCCCTCGTTCTGCTTCTGCCCACATGAAAGGGTATCAACTGCCAGCCGGGGGTAACAGTGCCACTAGGTAACTACAGCGCTACCCACTTTGGCTCAGATACGGATTTCAATTTGAATGCAAGCGGCATTCGGGAAGAGTTAATTCTTTGTTTTTAAAGAGGATAGCATCACCTTAACTGCACTTGGGTGGCCCCTGAGGCCACTGTCTGACCAAGCACAGAACATGTGGAGGTGTAACAAACATTTCATCACTCCAGATAAGCTTAAACGTTTTCCAAGGCTCCCGAAGGAACACAATCCAGATATATTTCTGGGGCTAGTACTCCCAAAACTCATGTCTTTTCTTCTCCTGCTGGTCAGGTTTTCCAAGTTGGTATTTGTGTCAAGGTGTAAAGGGACAGATGATAAGCTACTACCATGGCGTAGAAGCTGCTTGCTGATCAGAACCCACATGCAGGATTGGGAAGGGTATATCCATCGTTAAACAGCCCGTATGAACCAAGTCCTATGCCATAGATCAGTGGTCTCCAACCCTTCTGTGGCCAAGATCACATTCATCCCTTCATCAGAGTGTGGCGGGCAGCGACACTTCTTGGCGGCATTTCGGCGAAAGCTTCTCCGCCGGAAGCGCTGCGCGGCGGCATTTCAGTGGCAACGCTTCTCCGGCGGATGCTCCTCTCCTCTTCCTTCCTTGGCGCCAGCCCTGACAGCGGGCACACATAAATGGCCCAGCGGGCGCCATGGCGCCCACGGGCACCACGTTGGGGACCACTGCCATAGACTTATGGAACTCCAATGGGATCTGCATGCATGGACCAACTTTTACACCCACACAGACACTCACTGAGGTCCATGGAAGTCAGCCTGGGAAGAGAGAGTCCAGCCTCCTGGACCTTACCACAGTATCAGGGCCCCAGCGAAACTGGCAGACAGTCTCAGACAACTGGTTAGTGTGTCCGTTATTGCAATGATCTTGTTAATTCGGTCCCAGTTCCAAGCCTCTGCTCTCAATCAAGCTGCACTTGGTTTGATTTAAGATGTCACACCTGTTTTTTCCTGCTTGCTTCGCTTCCTTTTCTTTCCAAATAGTTTTGTGCCTATTTCTACCTGCTTTTGCCTTTCTGTTGTTTCCTCCAAGCTTCTCTGTTCTTCATTATTGCTGTGCACTTTAACTTAGCTTTGCTCATCTAAATCTGTCACTATTTAGTCTTCTGTTCCTTGCACTGGGTTCCTTTTTCCATGTGGTTGCTTCTTATATTCTCCTGTTCTCTTCCACCCTTGTCTTGTCAGTCACTGCTGCTCTGCACAACTCACTCCCCCCTGCCACCTCCTCTAGTTTATGCCGCTGATCAGGCATTTTAGCATCCTCCAGTTACTGCTTTAACGGAAAAAAGTTTCACAGGATGTTTCTCAGCCCATTCATTTGTTCTCCTCTCCCTACAGGACTTCTGCTGTTTTCAGCCAGATTCCTCTCCCTCCCCCATCTCGGTTTGCATTGGTCTCAAGTCTCCTCTGGCTGTCTCCATTACCGCAAGTCCCACGCTGCTCTGCTGTCTGTCCCCGCTTCCCTCCCCTAGATTGTTACAGAGTCACCACATAAAACAGAAAGACCAGAGAACTCAGTTTACACAGACGAGACTTCACTGGAAAAGGGAGTGGCAAACATCTTGTAACCCTAACAGGGAAAGAAAACACATTCCAGTAACGGAGGATTTGTATAAACAGGAATCTGCTGGGCACTGCTGCCTAGTGGATACACACACTTTGTAAGACAAAGGTTGCAGAATTCAGAAGCTCCAGATACGGAAACAGTTTTAAGCCTGCAGAGGTTATAAACTCTTCAGGCTTAAGTCTAGAGTCTCCAGCTTTAAGTTTTTTTTACTTAAAAGAACAAACAGCATGCACTCAAATCCAGCCCACAGCTGGTGGGCCACCTGTATGGTGAGCAAACTTTCTGGTACCCAAAGTTTGAATATTTTGAGGGTCCCGGAGATCTCCATTCTATTGATATTTGTCCCTGCATCTATGACAAGAATTCAACTGAACAGGTCTGTCTGTCTGATAAACAGATACATATATATGTGCCTATTAGGGTGACCAGATAGCAAGTATGACAAATCGGGACAGGGTGGGGAATAATAGGCACCTATATAAAACAAAGCCCCAAATAATCAGGACTGACCCTATAAACTGGGACATCTGGTTATGCTAGTGTACATACAGACACACACCCCTCAAAATATACGATGGCATTAGAAATGACAGTGTTCATGTTCTTCGTTGGGCAGACCAATTGGCATTTTAAATAGATTTAAAAAGTGTTATCTTAACCTTGCACAATGATTTCAAAAACCAGCGCTCCTGCATTTAGCATGGCTATGCTATCATGTCAGTTTGATTAGGATATGCTAGCAGCCGTTACTTGTTAGATACCCATCATTAGCAAAGTTGTCATTCAGTGAACTGGAAATCCCAATAGTTCCAAATGACTGGTTACTTTTCACTCCCCACATAGAACAGCTGAAAATAACATTCGTCACTTTCCGGGCTTTGCCTCGGGGATAGCTGCAGGATAACAATTTGTTACTTCTTAAAACCTTGTATTGCAGCTATCAGGCAAAGACATTGTCAAAAAGAGTTTAATCAGCAAAAAGCAAGACAATAAATCATGGGCTTAACCACTGTTTCACGCACCGAGACCAAAAAAATGGCTGGACTGCATAGATAACACGTTCGTGTTCTTAAACCATATGGAATTCTTCCAGATGAGCATTTCAGATCTTTCTGCTCAGCATTAACCTACACATTCCAGTTCTGAAGACGGCGTTAAGGTTTAATTTGGTAATGAAAAGGAAAGTCTGAGCATAGCCCACGGCACCCACTGTAGATCCTCTGCTGGTGTAAATCAGCACCACGTCCTTTCCCTTTTAACTACCAGCTAAGGATCTATGCCCCCAGAGCCTACTGCCCGAGTGGAAGAATGATGCATGTTATTTAACAGGATGCATACAAAGAAACTTCTTAATATTAAGCCCCTTCCACCATCCACAGCCATGTCTGCGTCACAGGTAACCCCCTCCAGTGCCCCCCAAATATCCCTTCCAGCTCCTCCTCCTCTAGCGTAGCCAACCCTCCAGGATTGTCCTAGAGTCCTCAGGAATTAAAGATTAATCTTTGATTAAAGATAATGTCATGTGAGGAAACCTCCAGGAATTCATCCAACCAAAGTTGGCAACCCTATCCCCCTCCTCCCCCCAGCGGTGTTCTCTATTTTGGAACTTGACCCTAAAAGGTGTCGTTGGGTCTGGAGGACGTATGGCTAGTAGTCAAACTAGACAACAATCTCACAGATTGTTCTCATGAAATTCTGGCCCTTAAGACGGTAGAAATTGTATGAGATCAGCTGTCCTTGTGAAGTTCTGATCACATCTAAATTAAAACCCAAAAAGGGCCCTCTTCTCGTCTGGGATCCAGACAAGCACCCAGAGATCCAACATGCAGGTTCTGGGTGGTGCCTATTTCTTCATGCCACACTTTGGAAGACATAGCTCAGGCTCTGACATCAAAGACCCACAGCCATGGATCTCCCATTCACAACTCTCCTTTCCCCTCCCAGCACCACCACCCCAGTTCTCAAGTGTTCCACTCCGCGCACCTTCACCTGGAACACCTGGGCTGTTGCACTGGTGCTCAGATAGGTGGTGAAAGCTAATCCAGATAGCAGTAAGATTGTTTCCTATACCTGCTTTCATGGGAAACTATATTTTCCAAAATAAAATGTAGTTTTCAACTAGAGAGAAAAATGCGAGTCTGTCATGACTGACATTACACTGCTTCAACATTTGCATTAGATATACTGCCTAAGTGGCTCCATTCCCAAATAAGTTCCCATTGCAGCTCGGATAAAGCTAATATTGGCAATTCTACTCCATGATCTTGACATGGTTTTGTATTACTGTAGACTATGCCAATTGATTTTTGGATTTTGAACCGGCGGTTTGTAAAAGCAGTTAAATAATCAAGGCTTTAGTTATAACAAAACCACTTTACAGCTAAACTGTTGTCACTGACGTTCAATTGTTTGGATTTGGTTTTTTGATGAAAAATGGTCATTTCCTAAAACAACGTAGTTCTGCCACGTTTGGAAACATTAGGCTATTTACGTCTTTATTACTAAAACCATTGAGATGTACAGTCTACGGAAACGGTTGTTCAATCAACAAGGAGCAAGTGAAGTGAAAAAGCATTAATGTTTCATTTCAGGCAATTATTGCAAAATGATCAAAATTTCTATGCATCTTTAATTTTTGCAAACACAACAGAATTTATATTACATAGATCCCTGTTCCATTAAGATAATATGATTTGTAATAATATGGGGAAAGTGAAATAGAATCCAGTCTCTTAAGCATTGCTTTCCCTAAAGGCATATCGGTGTACAAACTGGGGTTTCCGGCACAGCACTTGTAATCTCAGAAGCCACTGCACCTATTAAACACTTAGTAGGGCTCCAGGAGTAACACAACACCAGAGACAACACAGTCCCAAGCGAGATAAAAATCTTATCCCCGCTTTCAGGATTTGAACGCTGTTTTAGTTCCATTTAATGTTTTATCTCTCTGGAAATCCAAACAGGCAAGAATGTGTTATCACACTGATCCTCTAAGGAACAGAACAGTGAGTCTCTGCACTAAGCTTGATATGCAAGCAGTCTGGAATTTGTGATTGGTCTGTCATAAGGAAAACTGATAGCCTGGTGCCACTTACGCTGCTAAATGTCTTGGCTAGAAAGTTGTTGCATCCCATACATATTCACAGAGTATGTATCCAAACTGAAAAAAGGAGCTTGGTCTGAGCAGCAGAACTTAACTTTAAGGGCACCATCGCATTCATTTGCCAGAAGAGTGGACTGGGGAGGGGGGTTGGTTGGTTGTTTTTTAACAAGAAAACAAATGAAAGGCATTAAATCAGGTGGACTGCTGTAAATGGAAAAATCTGTTTGACTGTTAATTGTTGCTTAAATGAGAGATTTGCTCTTATCAGAATGCAGGAAACCTGTGTTATCCTCCCAATGGAATACCAAGTAAAGTATGGATGAGGATTTAAAAACACATCATTTAACCTATCAGTTGCAAAACTTCTGACACAAAAGAAAAGTCCCTTTAAAAATGTATCAGATTTTCAATTGCAAAAAATGCAGTGGAACATAAACCTGATGAAAGTTGTGCAAAGCAGACTGCAGAAACAGAAAACTGTAGAGCTAATTTTAAACCTTTTTTTAAACTTATTTGAAGGGCTCCCCCAATTTAAAAAATCTGACATTTTCCCATTATGTTCAAATCGTTAATTAACGAGGAAACAGATGTATGTGAATGAAAAAACTACATTAGGAGAAAAACAATAGGAACTGGCAGAGTAATATTCAAAGAGGATACAAAAACTGTGATAGACAGACACAGCTTTTCTGCTGGGGGTGTGTGGGGGTGTGGGGGTGTTTTCCCCTCAGTCATTAATCTTCATTTCGTTTTTCCACCTCTTTTGTAAGAGGTCCATCTATCACATAGTCTGTTGCTAGCTATCAAGCAAGTAGCAATAGGATACCTGCAAAGGTCTCGATTCAGGAAAGCACGTAAGCACATGTTTATCTTTAAGCATGGCCATACCGGAATTGAGGCCTGGAGGAATTAATAAAGAGCCTCAGAATGGAATATTTATGGAGCAGTGGCTGGGAGCTCGCACGCACACAAAGTGCAAGACAACACTGTCCTGTCTCCCTTCCCCAAGGAACTTGCAGACTAAGCACCCGAACCTGCAAGCTCTCCAAGAAGAGCAGCCATTGACTTCAATGGGAGTCCGATATAAGGAGAGCTTTATGGATTAGGCCCTAATGTGGGCCATACAAATAATCATAACACCCCAGATCACACCTCCAATTGGCAAGGGAGCAGATATCTTAGAGAGGTTTTACTTCTCCATCATACACCTTACAAAGTCGTCTAGTGAGGCCCTCTACAAAAAGAGGATCCCCTCTGCTGCAAACAGTTCTCCTTGGGAGTAAAGGCAGAGAGGACCCTGCCTAATCCCATAATGCCCCGCGCAAAAGGCTGTACTTAACTTTATTAACATACATTTACTATTAAGGGCATGATTTCCGTTTACACTGCTCCTGATGTGTAAAAATGCCTCCAAGTGGGTGCTAATGTAAATGATCCCCAAATTAAGACCCTTTCATACTGCCAGAATGGTGTCAAAGGGGACTTAGAGTAAATAAGAATCGGGCCATATATTTTCACGCTGGCTTTTTTGGTCAGATGTAACTAGTTCTCCTGGAATTTGGATGAATTATACGGACAATCACTGCAAAAGTCAAAAGAACACAATGTTGAGTTTTGAGCAGCAGGGTAAAGACTGAAACCTGCAGACAGTATGTATGGTTTCCAGTAATACAAAGAGCCAAATCTTTCCATCCTTGCTCTGGGAATTGAGAGAAGACTGCAGGATTTTGTCCATCACTTGCAAGTTAAAATATTTCCTTTAGAAAAAGGAGTGTTTAAAACAAAAACAAAAAAAGACAACAACAAAAGCCAAAGGTTTGCATTTCTGACTCGTTTCACTGTCTTGGCTTCGTTTCCATTCGTTAGCTGTAATGTCAAGGAAAATTATATTAGATGATGATGTAATCCCCAGTAGTAACACATACAGCTAAACCTTCCCGGACATGGTGGTAATGATACACACCAGCATTTAGTAAGGCGTAAATGCCTCCAGGGAACCTCGGGGGAGCATATTGAGCGGAGCCACTGTCACACTTCTCAAAGTATGGGAGCAGGTTCTCCACACCACGCTAGCTCCCTCCCCAAACATGGCCCATTAGGGGCAGCGTGCAGACCCACCTTTGCACTCAGGTAGCACAACTGACTTTGTCCTGTGCACACGAACCGGGTGCTGCCTCTCTCACTTTGCATGTAGACAGCTGTGATTCTACCCTAAAAGCTTATTCACCTCGAACACTCCAGTTAGGTCTGAGTTTCAGCTCTCCGAGAGCAGCATTAAAAGACCATTTTATTACAAAAAAATAGATAAAAAGCCCAAAAGAAACTTGCATTCCGCATGTGTCTCAAAACGGCTTTGTCTCACATACAATTTTCTGAAGTAAAACATATTGAAAACACATTTAGCTGCCATGTGCAATTAACCATGCGTAATCGGATCACAAGCCTGTAGGCCTGCCAGTATCTTGCTGAGCTCCCCACAACTCAAGAGGCTCTGGTCTCCCTTGATGCGCATACATAATTCTCTTTAGCTTTAAACAGGCAGAGAAGGGAAGACGAAAGAGAGGAAAGGGAGAGATTTTAAAAGGCAAAGTGCTTACAATAGTTATTTCTGGCATAACAAAGCTGGCAGAGGAAATCTGCCACAAGACTTCTGGGTGTTCTATGCACACTTAGGCTACGTCTACACTACCCCGCCTGATTCGGTAGGTAGCTATCGATGTTCTGGGATCGATTTATCGCGTCTTATCTAGACGCGATAAATCGATCCCAGAGCCGCTCCCTGTCAACACCGGAACTCCGGCTCGGCGAGCGGAGGAAGCGCTGTCGACGGGGGGAGCCTGCCTGCTGCCGTGTGGACCGGGGTAAGTACTTTTTAAAATCGATCTAAGATATTCGATTTCAGCTACGTTATTCACGTAGCTGAAGTTGCGTATCTTAGGTCGATCCCCCCCCTTAGTGTAGACCAGCCGTATGGTACAGGAATATTACTGTCTGTGAAATAGGCACTTAGGGGTGAGGAAAACTAACTGGAGTTCCTGAAAAAACCAATGAGGAGTCCTTGTGGCACCTTAGAGACATTTATTTGGGCATAAGCTTTCGGGGGCTAGAACCCACTTCATCAGAAGCATGGATGGAAAATACAGGAGCAGGTATAAATACATGAAAGGATGGAAGTTGCCTTACCAAGTGTGAGGTCAGTCCAACAAGACAATTCAATTAACAGCAGGATACCAAGGGAGGAAAAATCACTTTTGAAGTGGTAATGAGAGTGGCCCATTTCAGACAGCTGACAAGAAGGTGTGAGTAACAGTAGGGGGAAATTAGGTTTAGGTTTTGTAATGACCCAACCACTCCCAGTCTTTATTCAGGCCTAATCGGATGGTGTCCAGTTTGCAAATTAATTCCAGTTCTGCAGTTTCACGTTGGAGTCTGTTTTTGAAGTTTTTTTTGTCGAAGAATGGCTACTTTTAGGTCTGTTATTGAGTGACCAGAGCCCACCAAAAAATAACCCCACACACTAGCCCCCTCTCCAGTGGACATTTATTCAGGCTGGAACTTGCCAAGGTTTGGATGGAAGCTGGCCACCCCACTCCCACAGAATTTCAATGGGGGTTGAGCGTTCAACCACCTTAAGCTCTTTGGAAAATCCCTGATTTATTTAAATAGATTCATAAAACATGTCTAGTTGGCAGCCGGTATCAAGTGGAGTGCCCCAAGGGTCGGTGCTGGGGCCGGTTTTGTTCAATATCTTCATCAACGATCTGGAGGATGGTGTGGACTGCACCCTTAGCAAGTTTGCAGATGACACTAAACTGGGCTGGAGGGTAGGGACAGGATACAGAGGGACCTAGACAAATTAGAGGATTGGGCCAAAAGAAATCTGATGAGGTTCAACAAGGACAAGTGCAGAGTCCTGCACTTAGGACGGAAGAATCCCATGCACTGCTACAGACTAGGGACCGAATGGCTGGGCAGCAGTTCTGCAGAAAAGGACCTAGGGGTTACAGTGGACGAAAAGCTGAATATGAGTCAGTGTGCCCTTGTTGCCAAGAAGGCTAACGGCATTTGGGGCTGTATAAGTAGGGGCATTTCCAGCAGATCGAGGGACGTGATTATTCCCCTCTATTCGGCACTGGTGAGGCCTCATTTGGAGTACTGTGTCCAGTTTTGGGCCCCAAACTACAAGAAGGATGTGGATAAATTGGAAAGAGGCCAGCGGAGGGCAACAAAAATGATTAGGGGGCTGGAGCACATGACTTATGAGGAGAGGCTGAGGGAACTGGGATTGTTTAGCCTGCAGAAGAGAAGAGTGAGGGGGGATTTGATAGCTGCTTTCAACTACCTAAAAGGGGATTCCAAAGAGGATGGATCTAGACTGTTCTCAGTGGTAGAAGATGACAGAACAAGGAGTAATGGTCTCAAGTTGCAGAGGGGGAGGTTTAGGTTGGATATTAGGAAAAACTTTTTCACTAGTAGGGTGGTGAAGCACTGGAATGGGTTACCTAGGGGGGTGGTGGAATCTCCTTCCTTAGAGGTTTTTAAGGTCAGGCTTGACAAAGCCCTGGCTGGGATGATCTAGTTGGGGTTGGTCCTGCTTTGAGCAGGGGGTTGGACTAGATGACCTCCTGAGGTCCCTTCCAACCCTGAGATTCTATGATTCTAACCCAGATCTGGACTGGCCTGACCCTTTATATACAAGACAATCACTTCCCACAATGACATGGAGTGGGGGAGGGATAGCTCAGTGGTTTGAGCATTGGCCTGCTAAACCCAGGGTTGTGAGTTCAATCCTTGAGGGGGCCATTTAGGGATCTGAGGCCAAAAAAAAAATAAAAATCTGTCAGGGGACAGTACTTGGTCCTGCTAGTGTAGGCAGGGGACTGGACTCGATGACCTTTCAAGGTCTTTCCAGTTCTAGGAGATTGGCATATCTCCATTAAAAAAAAAAAAAAAGGATATAGGCTAGGGAAAAAACACACACACACACACAGACCCATAATGGGCCCCGATCCTCCAAGTGCTCCATATATAGGAAGTCAGTTTCTAATACTGAGCATTTACAAGATTCGGCCCAACACGGTACAAATGGCCGATATTTTAGTTCAACAGCACCAAACAGCTACAGAATTGACGCGCAAGGCCTGCTACCTGTGGTTTAGTGCTCTCTGGGTGGGCATCTCACCCTCAAGCCAGCGTGGGCGATCCAGCAGTAGGATCTTTCGACACACAACACCGCTGGGCATTAACACTAGGGGGACCAGACAGCAAGTGTGAAAAATCAGGACGGGGTAGAGGGGTAATAGGAGCCTATATAAGAAAAAGACCCCAAAATCGGGACTGTCCCTACAGAATCAGGACATCTGGTCATCCTAATTAACACTGTAGTTGGCAACGTTATTTTCCCAGTACTCCAGAGTTAAACAACAGGGTCAGATCTTCAACATGACTGTAACCTTATTTATAAAGTGACAGTGAACACCTAACCTGAGCTCCGACCCTCCAGCCAGCCCTTTTCACAGTGCTCTAACCACCTCTCCTGATCTGTGCCCTGTGGCTCTGGTTTGCTTTACTAAGTTTTGTATCCTCATTCAATATGATATTTGTCATGCTACATGGCACCAGTCACTGGGCAGGTCTTGCTCCTGTTTTCCTGGTCCCTTATCCAATTTGGAGAGTCCCGTTTGTTTCACATGGTTAGTCAGTTTCACATCTGAACACTTAGCTGCATCTTCCAGATCACTGATGTACAACATAAGCGTACTGCTCCCTTTTGCTCACCTGGTGTCTAGCTATGACTCTCTGGCTTCTATTACTAAGCCAGTCTCTTAATCCAATTGAATTCTTCATCAATACTGCACTTCCTAACTCCCCTACACGGACTACATTGTGGTACCTGTTAAATTGCCATTAAGTGATTAAAACAAGACTGCTGCCTACTCTCTGGGCAGTGTGTCAAAGAGATGTTAAATTGCCTTTTTTAAATGTTAATTATTTAGCTCCTGCAATCATTTTACCCAACCCTTATCGTAATCATTCATTAACCCGTAGTTTTAAATGGTGATTAGCAGGGCTTTACAATGCTAATAATGTTCCATTCGCATTTTTAAAGTTTATTAAATCGTACAAAGGAAATCAAGTATGCACGCCCAATTGCGGGATATCCACACAGCAATGAGAACAGGAAGGGGAGGATTTTAACTCACGGGGGAGGCATACATTTTGCTATCAGGCTTATACAGGAGGTGTCGGTCACAATGAATTGGCTGCAAAACAGTATCAGTTGAACAGAGAGACTTCTTCCCCAGTGTGGCATCAGATCTGAGGTGCATGGAGGACCCCCCCTACTTCTAATTACCTGCATTGCCTTGCATGCAGGTCAACCCAGGAGTTTCTCTCAAGGCACTCTTTCTTGCTGGCATTCTGTGACAAGCACTGCATTAGTCACCTTATGCTCCAAATAAAGGGGAACTGTGCAAACTGATCCACACCAGAGAAACTATGCTGCTTAAACCCCTAGCTTACTTGTCAAACATTTTGTGTTCACACAAAAATGCCTGAAATGCTCTATATCTGGTTAGCACAGAAACATTTAGCAATTATAGATAAATCCTAACCGAGTCAATCTGGAGCCGCGTAGACAGAGACAAAAATGAAACAGTTCCGCTAGCTTTCCATTATCGTTCTACACTGTGAACCTGTGGCTTTGTCACATCACCCAGAGCACAATGCTGTGGAGGCCCTGTGCAGGGAATTGTGGGATAGGTACCCAGAGGACATAGCAACTGAAAGAGTTTGGAACTAGGGTGACCAGATGTTCCGATTTTATAGGGACAGTCCTGATTTTTGGGTCTTTTTCTTATATAGGCTCCTATTACCCCCCACCCCGTCCTGATTTTTCACACTTGCTGTCTGGTCACCCTATTTGGAACAGGTCTTACGTGGACCTGGGGAGAACTTGCAACAGTGTTGAAGTAGATTCACACGTGGCTAGAGAGGCGGCTTAAATTGGTTTAATTCACTTCTCGAATGTAAACAAAGCTAAGGTTGTCTCAATAGGTCTACCTGTGGGCACCTTCTCCCATCAAAGTTTCCTCCCACAACTGGTGGGCAGTTTGGGATGCTGCTATGAACCAGCTCTGAGGGATTAGTGCTTAAAAGTCTCCACCCATATCAAAGAAGCAGAGGAAAGTTAACAGGCTAAGGGCCAAAAAGACCCACTAAATTCAGAAAACGAATTGCCACTCTGTTCTGAACTCATCCTGTTATTCTGTATAAATGGCTCATAATTTCTTCTTGAAGGTTACTTCTCAAGAGGAGATCATTTTAAAGCTATGTAGAATATATATGATAATATACAATTACAGACTTTGTGTGTATAATGTTTGTATTCTAAACTACAACACTCAAGAGGCCAAGTAACACCTAACCCCTGCACCTTATTATTTTGGTACTTAGTGTTCATATAAATCTAAAAATAGTTATAATGGGCTGACACCCTCTGGTGAAGTTTTTCTTTTAAGGAGAGACAACTGAGCATAAAAAAGGGTCAAAATGGATCACCACGGCACTCCTATATTTCTACTTCTACTTGAATTTTTTACTAAATTAGATCTCTGGAGACTTTAAAACAGCTGTTGTTTTTCCATCACTATCGCTCATAATATTAAGTCAAGCATGTCCAAAAGGAGTAATACATGCTTCCATCCAGCCATGTACACTTGATGGGTAAAGAGGCCAGCAAGAATATAGGAAGACATCACTGGAGAATACAAGAGCTATACCTGTTAACTGTAATTAGAGAAAAAAGACTACTTTATGATGCAGATGAAACTCTGGGATATAAATTTGCTCAATACGATAATTGCAAGGAATGTAACACTTTCCAAAAACGTTTACATCATGTAGCACCATGCTGCTAATCAATGCTTAATTAGATCCTTTTACCCTGATGCAGACCTTTTTAATGTTACTGTCATCCTGTTACCCTCTAATCTTTTCCCCTCTCTTGAATGGTTTTGTCCTCTTACAAAAGCCCATCGTGATGAGGAAAGCGCCAAGATAATTAATTTTTCAGTAAAAGCCAAGTTGTTGTTTTCTCTGCAACATCTAACACTTCAGGAAATGTCAAAAATGTCAGAACCTATGAGTGGAAATAAATCCAGTGTTCTGCTTTCCTATTAATACTGCATGACCTCTTCAACTGCTTCACTTAGTGAAAGAAAACTGGACATTCCCATTGAGAGAGAGGGTGAAGCAGGGACAACCACTGGAAGAGGGGGAAGAAAGGAAAGCGTGTCAAGATGAAATTACTCTGCGCACTAACAAATACGGGCCACTGGACGGTTTTAAAAACGCTCATTTTCAAAAAATTAAAATTGAGTGTGTCAAATCAAATATTTACACTTAGCAAACTAAAAATGGTGTGCATAAAAATTGCCTTGTCTTTAAACATTATCACCAATTATTTATATTACAGCAGCACCCCCGCAGAGATCCAGACCCCCCGGCGCTAGGCACTGTACATACATATAGTGTAAGGTACAGCCCTGGCCCTGAGAAATTAAAGTCTTAACAGACAAATGTGGGAGAAAGGAAATGGTATTACTATCCTCATTTACAGAGGAAGACTGAGGCACGGAAAAGTTAAAGCCCAGTTCAGACCACAGCACCTAAGCACAAAATAAAGTCCATCCCTTTCCAGCATAACGCTTAAGTGCTCTGCTGAATCCAGGCCCAAGGGCATGCAGGGGGTCTCTGGCAGAGTTGGGAACTGAGCCGCAATCTGCTGCATCCTAGCCCTCAGCCTTTACCTTCCTCTCTCACTCCTGGTATATTCAGCTGCAACAACAGGAAATAATATTGGTATATAAAGAACGTAAGAGCAGCCAGACTGAGCCAGACCAATGGCCCATCTTGCCCAGTATCCTGCCTCTGACAGCGGCCAGCGCCAGACGCTTCAGAGGAAATTAACAGAACAGGGACATTTTGTGTGATCCATCCCCAGTTCCAGCATCTGCCAGTCAAAGGTTTACGGACACCCAGAGCACGGGGTTGCGTCCCTGACCATCTTGGCCAATAGCCGTTGCTGGAACGAACCTCCATGAACTTATCGAATTCTTCTCTGAACCTGTTATACTTTTGGCCTTCACATACGAGGAGGAAATTGTGTTATTTCGGGGCAGGGGACCCACTTCCTCAGGTGGTCTGTACCTGAGGGCAGGGTGTGTGTCTTTTGAAAGGCAGGGTTAAGTTCTAGTCCTTTGAGCAGTTTCAGAGGAAGAGAAAACTGGGCCTTGAGTTGGGCTGAGACGAATTCGCTTCAGCGCGAAAATGTATAAAATGACCATTTATTGAAATCTGAACTAGCATGAAGTGCCACGGGCTGGCGCCACCCCCACCATTCCCAGATCTCTCCCATTTGTAGGGAGGGCCTCGGAATGTACAGTCAGGGACGAACAGCTCCTTGTCAGGGTGCGATGACGCCAGACACCAAACCACACGAGCACCCAGCACCCGTGCGGAGGTTCTGCTCCCTCCTTCGAAGCGACACGGTCCCTTTTCCATGGCCAGTTTCACCTTGGCCAATTCTCTTGGCTGCTGGAAGGCAGGAAGCTTCCTATTACAACCAACTTATGGCAGCTTAAACGAGAACCTACGGCGAGCTCCCCACAAAGAGGTACAGCCCCTGAAAACAATTAGTGAATTAAATCCATCTGAAGAGTCTGCTGTTCAAAACACACACAAATAACGGTAAGAAAAAGGCCCTTCGCTCAGTTCATTTATACCTGTGCTCGCCGTTTCAGCACATAGCTAAATCAGCCTGATGGAGCACAGTGTTTATGTGAGGAACCTATAGATATACGTAACCGTCATTTGGAGTTTGCCAGCTCCTGGAGTGTCAGACAGACAGAGCCTCTAGAGCCTCTAGACTACAACAATAATGGCTACCAGTGCCTTCGGACATCATTTCCCAGCGTGTTTGGAGTCACTGGTGGGGACAGAACAGGCTAGGAATGCCTGCTGAGGCCAGCTGGCAGGCTTCTGCATGGGGCGATCAGGACCAGCAGTTTTCTCGGCCAATGTGGGAGTGGGGCAGCCTGACTCAGAGAGGAGTTTAGCGTCAGCGTGGGGCTGTTTGGGTTTGGAGCGGAGCGAGAATCAGAACAGCCCAGGGAGTCTCGGATTAATCTCCTCCCAGCCCTCCTCAAAGGGAGACACTGAACTACAGGGAGATTTAGTGCCTGGGTCAGGCAGCTCCAGCTCCGCAGAGATCAGCAATCCCAGTGCCAGCTATCAAGAGCCAGCCAAGACCCACGCAGGACTCCAGGCCAGGGAGCCAGGAGAGGACCCTGCCATACCCAAGGGTGAAGACACCGTAAGGGGACTCTCTGTTTAAGCTGGCCAATGTTCACAGCACTGCAGCTCTCGTCTCTGGACTCCTCCTCAGTGTGGTACTTTCCTGGGAAGGTGCCAGGGAAGGAACTGGGGTTGGGAAGTGGAGAACTTGGTGTATTGTTAATGTTTAGTACTTATTAGTGAACCCTAACCCTTTCCATCCCAGATCCTATTTTCCTGCACGTCCCCCATTGTTATATCATTGGTTTAGGTGTGTCATTTCTCCGCTAAGGTTTGTGTTGATGGGTTCTATTGTTTCATGCGTACTGGGTTTTATACTCCCAGCCCGCAGTGGTACCATGATTCATTTTCCCGAGTGACAGCATTCCCGTGCGTCTCTGGCACAGTGAGGAGTCACACTGGGTGGAAGCACCAGGCACCACAAAAAAAAAAAAAAAGAAACCCCGGATGCAACTCATGCAAGGAGAGGGGAGAAGTCATGCCAAGTAGCAAGAACCTCAGTGGAGCCGCCACCTCAGGGGAACAGCTACACATACATACACGTTTACCAGCTGCAACGCACACACATCACATCAGAGGTAACACCACGGGCTCAGAACGTAGCACTCCAACTAGTGCAGAGAGCAACCATTGCCATTAGCAATCAGTAGCAGAATTAGGGATGTTACCTTTGGTGATCCTGCCTCTAGGGGGCCGTGACACACTGTAGCTTACAGAGACGGTGGCATATTCCAACCAGAACTCAGGACTCTGTCCCCTTTGTTCCTAAATATATTTGCATCCTGCTTCATACTAAATCTCAGCTCCAGCATAGGCAGAGTCATTCCTCTTTGTGCCTGAAAACGCATCATAATGAATTATACACATTTTCAAAGCGCGATGGAAATGTTGGTTTGAAAGGGAGAGAGGATATATTCACACAAGCACTTTGCAGCACTAGAGAACTGCGCATTCATTCCACTGCTTGAGTTCTTCATTAGGTGCAGTTAACTGGTGGGTTTACTACCCAAAGCCTGTGTTGCTGCTACTAAAACGGCAGATTAGCTCAGGTCTCTTTATTGTTCTCCCCACTCCAAGCCAACAGCAAACTTCTTGAAATGTGGTTCCTTGTTTTCAATGCTTCTCACAGATTTGCTCCAACTTGCCTGACAGCCCTTCCGTTCTTTTGGGGCCCAGTTCTGCAACCCTTACTCACACTGATTAGTACCTGACTATGAACGGAAGTTCTCCTTGCGCTGTCAAGCGCTGCTCAGCGAGAGCAAGGGCGGCAGCTAGGACTTCAGCCCATTTAGCCTACCACACAACTTTGTCACTGCTTACACAAGAGCCTTCTTGCACCCCACCTGCTACCGGAAACAGGCGTGGCTACCTCTGCCCTTTTCTTCTGAAAACAAACTCAGCTTCTCTCCTCTCCCTACTCCACTGTGTCGCTCTCTTTTAAAAAATATATTGCAAATGCATTACTTCCCTCAAAGCATTTTGAGTTACAATAGGTCGATGTTTTGGTCTAATCCTACAACTGCCACCATAAGTAATCTTTCCTTGACTTTGAAGTGACTTCTCACTAGGGTGACCAGATGTCCCGATTTTATAGGGACAGTCCTGATCTTTGGGTCATAGAATATCAGGGTTGGAAGGGACCTTAGAAGGTCATCTAGTCCAACCCCCTGCTCAAAGCAGGACCAATCCCCAATTTTTGCCCCAGATCTCCAAATAGCCCCCCCAAGGATTGAACTCACAACCCTGGGTTTAGCAGGCCAATGCTCAAGCCACTGAGCTATTCCTCCCCCCACCTTTTCTTATATAGGCTCCTATTACCTCCCACCCCCTGTCCCAATTTTTCACACTTGCTGTCTGGCCACCCTACTTGTCACATAGGTTTTCTCCCTTCAGTAGGACAGTTGCAGCACTGGACTCTAGGGCCAGTAACATGCAAAATAAATATACATATATGCTTAACTTTACTCATGTTGACTAGACTGGCTCTACTCCTGTGAGTGACGAAAACACATGCTTTAAATGTTCACAGGATCAGAGCCGACATTGGAATTGAATATGCTACTGGCTCAGCTGTAAAAAGTGAAAGAAAGATTAAAATTTCATAATCAAATCCAGTCCACTGCACAGGATAGTTACAGGGAGAATAAAGCAGCAAAAGAAATAATCTGAAAAGATTTGTGGTGCCCAGCAATACTGTTTTAACTAAGTCTAGTTGTTATGAAATAATGTGCTATTCATATTCCATATACTAAGGATAAAATGCATCTAGGGTTTGCAAGGAATCTCAGTTTAACAACCACATGCATGTCTCCGAGACAAACCTCAAAAATGAATAATCATGTTTATGGCTCAATACCATGATTGTGCTGCAACAGCTAATAGAAGAGCTTTCCGCAGCAGATATTGAGATTGAATTTTAGAATTAATTAATTATTATTATTATAGGTGGAGCTGACAGAAGCATCTGCCTAATGCTTCCAATCATAAGACCCTGTTTTCAATTGCTTGTAAGTTTGACAAAATTTTAACCATTTGTGTTTGAATTTTACATGCCAAGTATCTGCCTCAGGACGTTTATTTTGGGGAGGGGGGGAATTTTCAGCCAAACTGGTTCCAGCCATTTCCAAGAATGAGACTTGGGGAAAAGTACATGGTTTTGCTCATGTTAATAAATTCAGTGCAGTGGATCTACAGGTTCCAACCCTGCTGACGAACAAAGGGGGAGTCAACATGACCCCACGTGATGGAATTTGTTTTTCTAAAACCTAGGAAATTACACACCGAACACTGCACTAAAGGAGCGTGATTGAAGGTTACAAATTCAACCACTCAAAAAGGTAGGAGACAGCCTGGTTAAAGGTTGCCTGTGCACCATTATTTCGGCCCCCTTGTGTGTATACAGTACGATACAGCATTTAATTACACGCTTGTTCCACAGGGTCCCTGCCTCACTCAGGGCACAGAACGAACCTGCCTTGGAAATGAATCAGGATTGTGCTGTGAAGGACGCTGTTGTCTGTCGAAAACGTGCTTCATTTTTTGCAGAAGTTGGAAGGTGGCAGGGGATGGCAGGAAGAGAAAAGCCTGACTCCTGGTGAAGGCAATTGAATGCTGCCCTGGAGAACTGGATTTTAGCCCTGTCTCTCCCTGAGTTCCTATGCGATGCTCAGCAAATCACTTCAACCAAACTTTTCACATGGGGTCACGAATTGTACGTTCCTCATTTTCTGGGTGACCAACTTGATACCCTGGGGTCTGATTTGCAGAAGCCTTGAGCACTCACAGCTGCCACTGAAGTTAACGGGAGCTGTACTTGAACATACAAAGTGCTATATAACGTTAAGACGCTGAAAACTCAGGTCTAGGCTTCTCAGACTAGGTACTAAAAATTAGTAGATACTTTTGACCTTATTCTCTCTACGCCTCTGCTCCCCATCTGTAAAATGGGAGTAGTACCACTCCTTCGCCTCCCAGGGGTGTTGTGAAGGTAAATTCGTTCAAGTTTGTTAAAGTTTGCAATGATAAGCACCATAAAAAAAAAACATCAAGAGTCTAATAATTCTGTCTTCAGAGCAGGATTTGAATAGTGTGCAGTAAATAAGACTTAGGGCCCCACTTTGAACAATGAGGATAAAACAAAATATTGAATAGCTGCTCGTTCAGTGAACTGCCTCCATTCTGTGCACTGAATAAGGCAGGAGAAAAATAGTATGTGATCATGTAAGTAAGGACTGTATCATAATGCATGCACACAAGGTGGCAAACTAAGGTTGCACAAGCAATCTTAATCATGGCATTTCCTAGCCTCCGAATGTCTGACTTCTCATCCTTCACAATGTTCTTCTAACATAGCGTTGTGTGTAATCTCAGAATCGGGTCGTTTCTACAGCATTTTGCAGTGTGACAGAATTCAAAGAGACCCATTATGTGTCTGGACATATTAACTTCTTCCAGGTCTGATTCTTCATCAAGATCAATTTCAAGACCCATATTTACTTTATAGTCAGAGTTTATTTTTTATTGGCAAACTTATGTCGCAGATAAACATCACAAGGTGAAAAATAAGCAGATTTCAGTTTCCCACTCGTTCAAAAACTCCATTCCCATTAGATGTTAAACATCTGCTTTCACTTAATCCTAGTCATGCACAGCACTTCATATTGTGTCTTTAAAATAAATTGCATGTAACCTAGCAGAAAAAATTGGTTATACTGCACATCAGTTCAAGAATCACAGTCTGAGCGGTGTCCTTTATTTTATTTTTTATTTTGGGGGGGGTGGGTGGGGGGGAAGTTACCCGAGAATGTCAATTACGCTGCTTACTCTGCTTGTGGCAGAATTTGATCTACATGGTTACAAATATAATTTCCAGATCGATTATTTAGATAATCAAGAAAAAAGAAAAAGAAAAGCCTGTCACCTCCAACTTTAAAGCTGCTGTACATTAAAAAGCACAGCGGGGGCTGTTTCTCAACAAAATATGTCAGCCCTTCACATCTATAGCACATGCTGCCTTTTAGACGAGGTTAAAAAATATCCAAGAAATAACCTTTTTTAAAGCCAGACCAGAAGGGACAGCCGATATTGAAACAGATCTTTGAACTACGCAGAGAACACAGGAAGCTGCATCACGGACTAGCAGCAGATCTTCCCCCACTTTAGCTAGCCATTTAAACGCAGGTGCTGTCCATATTTGTTACTATATTGCATCTTCCAACTTAAATAAAGCAAGGTGCTTTACTTGTAAGTGTTTGACCCACTAGTCAATGTGTTCCAGCCCCTACAAAGGATGAGGCTTGTACAGCTGTTGACTTGAGAGTCTGGCTCTTAAGCGAATGATGCAGAGATTCATAAGCAGTGTCTGTAACAGACTTGCATCCCTAGCCTCTGTTTGCCAGAGGCTGGGAATGGGCGACAGGGGATGGATCACTTGGTGATTCCCTGTTCTGTTCATTCCCTTTAGGGCACCTGGCACTGGGGCCACTGTCGGAAGACAGGACACTGGGCTAAATGGACCTTTGATCTGACCCAGTATGGCTGCTCTTATGTTCACTATGGATCAGACTCAGAGGGAGATGCAAAACACTCATTGACCATGGGATTAAGTGTGTGTGTGCACGTACATACACACACCCATCCTTCCTTTCCCAGTCCTACATGCTGATCCCAATTTTCAAACATGGCACTTCCAAACTGCCCCTCCCCACATCGTAAATGGGCATTTTACCAGTCTAGGTGCTAATTCAGGGGCTAGATTCTTCCCTGTGTCAAGCTACACTTGGTGCTTGAAAGTGAGGAGGCACCCGTAGGAGCTCCCTTATTTTCAAGCTGTGCCAACGCCAGCTAGAGCAGCCTAGAGGCTGCTCTACTTTCAAACAGTTGGCTATGGTCCCTAGAGCACCATACAACAAGTGGCAATTGACACAAGGGAGTGGAACAGTGCTGTGCTCTCACTGTAGATGTGGTGGAGGTTTGAGCAGGAACCAGCTGTGGTTAGATGTTCAGCTGCGTGTGTGTTCTCCGTGTTCTCCCTTTGCACTGCCCCAGCTCTGCACAGACAGACAGCGCAGCAGACATTGAGCAAACCGCCCAATGACCACAAGATCCATCAAGGTACGAATGCACCAGACCAGATTTATTGTCGATGAAACACAGTACTGGTATCTCGTAGACTCTACCGGACTGCTAATACATGTATGCCTGTAACAACGGACCTGCTCAGTGAACGGTGGGACTTTCTGTTCATCCCTAGGCTAGACAAAATACACTCCCTCTGAGATACATCTTTATACCCCAATACAAACAAGTTACATACTGCCCCTCTGACATACCTAGTTACTGCCCTCTAGTGTGGCCAGTTATCACCCATCACCTTGTACATGTTGGCTCGATCAAAACATCTCTATTGCGTACTGTCATCCTGACCTTATCTTTTAGGAGGGGTCAGTGTGTTCCGGTTATCCTTAGGGAATGTTTTTGTACCATCCTGGGTATCGGGATGTTTTCAGGGCCGGCTCCAGGCACCAGGCGACCAAGCACGTGCTTGGGGCGGCATCTTCTAAGGGGCAGCCAATCTTGGGGCGGCGGGGCAGCACTCGGGGTTTTTTGGTTTGGGGTGTTTTTTAAACTTCAGCGGGGCGGCGCTCGGGGGGGGGGGGTTGTTTTGGCGGGGTGGCACTCGGATTGGGTTTGGTTTTTTTGTTTCAGCTGGGTGGCGCTCGGGGAGTGTTTTCTTTGTTTCGGCAGGGCGGCACTTGGGGGAGAGGGGTTTCTTTCGGCGGGGCGGCGCTCAGGTTTGTTGTGGGTTGTTTTTTTCCTGAGGGCGGGGAGGCACTCAGTTTTTTGTTTGGTTTTTTTTTGCTTGGGGCGGCAAAAAAGTTAGAGCCAGCCCTGAATGTTCTGGTACCACTTGATATCGGGATGTGTTTGTGTGAGCGCTCTGTGCATGGCAAATCTTAGGAATGTGTATTTCTAGACTATCAGCCCTGTTCTTGCCAGATTCTACATGGGTTTAGTAAGCAATTTAATTTCCTTTTCCTAAAAAGGAACATCATTTTTCATTGTAATAATAATAAGAATTTGACCGACTACAGCAGTACAAATATACTGCATTATTATAATCAGTTATTTACCAATTTCCTTAAAAAAAAGGGTATCCAATCTATGAGCTGTGGACCTAGCTGCTGCTTTACTGCTCTCTACCGCTTTTAAATTACTCCTTTATGACAGTCCGTCATAGATTTTCTGACTTGGGAGATAATACATTTTGGAAGGACTAATCAGCAACAGAACCACTTTACAATGGATCAATGTTTTCCTTCTTATAGCTTTATTTTGCCTTTTTAAAATCCTTGCTTTTTGGCCATTAGATTAATACGGTTTTTCAAGCATATTCAGCCAACTTTTAAGAGTCCAACAAATTCCTAATAACTTGAAATAAAATCTTAGACACAAATAATTTAGTGCTGCCCACATTTCAGCAATAGCAATCGCAAAAGATTAGTTCGATTCATGTCTCTATTAGATATCTACATTTTGTACAGATCTATATTCATTTGCTATATAATTATGGTAAGATTTTTCAGCAGCAGCTAGTGCTTCTGGGTGTCTCCATTTTGGAGTGCCCCACTGACGACTTAATGAGGTCTGATTTTCAGAGGTTGGTTAATCAACACTTTCTGAAAATCAGGCTCCTAAGGAGTATCCAATTTGTCACCCCAAAACAGATGCCACTTTTGAAAATCTTGACCCAAGACATTAAACAGGCACAATTCAGAATCTATCCTGTGTGTTTTACTTTTAGTTCTTAATGTTACAATTTCTAGTGACTTGGTTAAATAATATCTGAGTTGTTTAGTTAATTAATTGACCTGACACCGATACGCCTCACTTACAATGTGCAAGACACAAGCTTTTCAAAAGCATGTGTGCACTTTTGAGCACGCCAGGCCTGAGTGCAAACCCTGCTTAGCACAGGTAGAAGTCAGAGGCTTGCAAATACAGGCCTGTATGTTTAAAAGTCCAGCCCAAAATCTAGTTTGGAAACTTTACTCTAAGCCTCATTTTGAAACACGTCTGGCAATATTCACACCCTCTGCAGCCATATCAGCGGGTCACACAGTCTCCTAAAAAAAAAAAAAGGATCACATCATAGGTGCAGTGGTGTTATAGCTATTTTGCCAGGAGAGTTTCTTGCAACATACCAGGGGCAGTTTTGATCTTCGGCCTACGCCCACAGGGGGCAAACTCCGTGGATGGTCCAGGGCTGGAGCCCCCACAGGAAAAAAAAAATAGTGGGTACTCAGCACCCACTGGCAGCCCCACCGATCAGCTCCTCCCTGACCCCCTAATGCCTCCTCCCCGTCCCTCCCAGCGCCTCCCGCCCACTAGTGATCAGCTGACTCGGCGGGAGGCGGGGGGGGAGGAGCAGGGGGGCAGGAAGAAGCAGAGCGAGGCCAGGGCGTGCTCGGGGGAGAGGGCGGAATGGGGTGGGAAGAGGCGGGGCAGGGGTGGGGACTTGGGGGAAGGGGTGAAGTGGAGGCAGGCCTGGGGCAGAGTGGGGTGTTGAGCATCCCCCGGCAAATCACAAAGTCGGTGCCTCTGCTACACCACTTCTGCGCTCACACACAGTCCCACTCAACCAGCTCCCTTGACACACAACCGACCCACCCGTCACAGCGCCATAGGCCCAGTTACAGCTGGGGCCCTAAACTTCTTGCATCGGAAAGGGTCCTGCAAAGACAGAGCCAGCCCTGAGTGCAAGGGAAAGTGAGCAGGACATTCAAACCCACCAAAAATGTTACAGTCCAGCCAACATCACTTCTGAGCACTACAGCACCAGGGGGGGCGGGGAAATGATGCTTACCTTTTAGCACACAAGTCACCAATCTCCATTTTGTAGCAGTTGTGAATTGATTTGCAATGCAAAACTAAGAAGAAGATATTCTCAAGCGAGCCTTTAATTCACTGTAGGCTGATTGGAATTGATTTCAAGGCCTCCACCCATGCCGCATCATTAGCACACAGTGGACGTAAGACCTGGGATAGGCTGCACTCCCCTTGAAACACAGCTTCAGGATTTTGTAGCCAGAAGTTTTGTAAAGTTAATGGGGAAGGGAGTATCAGAAGCCACGTCTTGTATAATTGGCTCAGAAAACATAATAATCAGAACCAGAGAGTGCATTTCACTATTGCTATTTTTAGCTTGGAACTCTATGACCAATCCCAAGCATTCACAAATGAGTCAGGCCCGCAAACCAGGAGGTTGTTTGGTTTGGTTTTAATAACAGAGTTGGGGTTCTTTACATTGACCTTCAGGGTGCACCTGGGTCACATTTTTGAACTTTTCTCTGCAACCAGGAGAGCTAGGAACTTGCAGTTTCCAATTAAAGATATAACTCTTATGTTCTCTCTTTTCTCCAGCAGCTGGGGCTCTAAGAAGACACTAAACATTGAGAGACTCATAATATGGCAAGAGATGGCAACGGTGTATTGGAGGGGAAAGAGGGGGGTAAGTTTGAGGATGCTACAGATGAAACACCTGTAGTGCATTGGGACTAAGTATCCACAGTGGGAAAAATTCACCCTTGTACACAGAGACAGCCCAGGCCTATGCCTCCCTATACCCGTACTGGGTAGTCTGAAATAAGGACTCAAGCCGGGTATGGGTCTTGCACTGCCCCTCTGCACACTGGTGAATTTCACTCAGCGCGACTGTGCTGGGAAAGACAATGGCATTTATTGCTGATGCAGGTAGCATTGCCGCCGCTGGAGAGCTCCCGCATTGCAATTCTGAGAGGAGGCACTAATAGTCACCAAGCAATTTACACCGGTATCTCTCAACCTTTCCAGACGACTGTACCCCTTTCAGGAGGCTGATTTGTCTTGCGTACCCCAAGTTTCACCTCACTTAAAAACGACTTGCTTACAAAATCAGACATAAAAATACAAATGCGTGACAGCGCACTGTCACTGAAAACCTGCTGACTTTCACATTTTACCACATCATTATAAAATAAATCAAGTGAAATATAAATATCATACTTGCTACCCACCGATCCGGCGGGTAGTGAAGACAAGCCCTAAGTCACTGGTTCACAAAGGGAGGGAGACCCAGTCAAATCTGCAGGGTGATAAGCCCTTGATATACCCAGGCCAGAGTAGTTAGGTCCCAGGCTAAGTGAATAAGAATCGTGAGCTCACTCTGAAATGGATAAAGGCAAGAGACCCCATCCCTGAGAGGGGGGTGCTCAGAGAGACCAGAAAGGAGAGACACAACCAGCCTAGTACCACTGGCAACTAGAAAAAACCAATCCATGGCGAAACAGCAGCTAACCCTCCACGAACTGCCACAAAATACTCGGCCATCCCTGGCACCTTCCTTCCCAAAGCTGGAGTGAAACAAGCGGGCCTTGCAGCATAACTCAAACTGAACAGCATTTCCCCATTCCCCCAGGGCATTCTTCCTGTCAGAGGCCTTATGGTTCCCTTGAGCTACAGCACGGATGTAATCGCTGGACGCACACAAAAGGCTTCCTTTTCCCTCAGGTTACAGCCGATTTGCTCTGATGAAGCAGACCCATTCAAACCACGGCACATGTGAAACGCCGAGCTGGGGAGAATCTTTCAACGACTCCTACAGGCCTAACAACTGTGCTACAGAACCACAGGCCTCCCTCTCGGACAAGGCTGCTTCTCAGTCTGGCATCTCTCAGTGACTCCACCGACGATAAACAGGGCCCCAAGTCCCCTTAGGGCTCGCGTGTTCATTCTCAGGGAACCCCTAAAGCTGTCAAGGCTGGTCATTTATTCATGGAGAAGCAAATGTCATGGGGACTGGGGGAGAGAGGGAGCTACAGCAGAACAGCATCATTTCCAGGGTTCTCCCCCCACAACAGAAAACCTGAAAAGTGGCCGTTATGGTACCCAGGGGAGGAGCTAAGAGACGTTTCTCCAAGTCAGACTAATGGCCCAGATGCCCACACTTCACTGGGCAAGTCAGCACCTTATTCAAAAGGATGGTGCAGCACAGAGGCGCCGGAACATGGGGGACCAGGGGGCCTCAGAGACTAGGCGGAGGGGTGGCAAGACCACGATTGAGCCACCAGTGACCCCCACACACTTTTAGGGACCTTCTGCCACTCCTGATCCTGACACAATCCAGCTAGCAGTCCCTGTGAAGGGACTGGAGGGAAATTTAAATTAGAACTACTACTCCAAGCACTAAGGCCTACATTTTTAAAGTATCTAGTTGTTGCTGCGCTCGGCATTGCAAACCTGAACTGATTTAGGAGCCTGAGGGCATGTGTCTACACTACAAATGCTACAGCTACGCGGCTGCAGTGTAGACACTTGCTACAGCAATGGAAGGGGTGTTCCATCGCTGTAATAAATCCACCCTCTTGAGAAGCAGTCGACCTAGCAGTATCTACAATGGGGATAGGTCAACCTAACTACATCACATGGGTGCGAATTTTTTCACAGCCCCGGGCAACCTAGCTTAGGTAAACCCAAGTTTTAAGCATAGACCAGGCCTATGTCTCATTTTCAAAAGGGACTTAACCAATTCAGAGCCTAAACCCCATTGACAATCAATGGGATTAAAGTTCCTAAATACTCAAATCCCTTTTGAAAATGAGATTTAGGCTCCTAAATCAGTTAACTGTTGCCACACAGCCTAGTGAAGCCTAAATACCTTTACAAATCCAGGCTACAGCATCCGGATGCTGCATCTACGAAACAACAAACATGGAGCCAAAACCCCACACCATCAGTGCTGCTCTAGTGTTAATGCTACACGGATCTGGTGAGAGCAGGTTTCTCTCCTACAGCCCTAACAAGCTTTGCGTATTGAGAATCTGTCATATAGGTTTCTTTATTCCACTTTGACACAAGAGAAAAGGTGCTTGTTAGGGGTGGAACGAGTAAGGCTAATTTTAAGCTTTTAAAATTAATGACAGATCAGAGTAAAACACTTCTATTATTAAAAAGTCATTAAGGACCTGGTTTAAACCTACCAAAGAGTAAAGATTCAGCTCTAAAATTTAATTCCACCGTGGCCCATTCCACTGTTCCTAAGAGTTACGGTGACCTGCAAACACTGGCTAATTGCATCACTTTTACTCTACAGACCGCAATACTTCAGCACGCCAAAGTGGAGGGGGGACCCCATCTGCCCACGTTTTATTTCAACGTCTCTTTTCACAAATTAATCTACTTTCATAATTAAATGTAAGATTATAAATTGCTAAATTGATTTTGCATCAGTGGTAAAAGTCACATAAGTGAATAACAGACCTGAGGCGACCCAGTTTGTTAGAAAGAATCTGAAACCATAGCATATTGACAGTTTAATTGGCTCGGCAAGAGTTCATATCACTTGGATGAAATGCATCATTGGCCTTTTTATTGCTACATCTTATTGCAGCTTGAAAAGTGAAGTAGATGACAATCTAGTGAAATGTTTCCTTTCCACAAGCGGCCTCCTGTCCTTGACTTTATTGCTGGGTCTAGGGTTTTTTTTTCCTCCCTCCCTCTCACCAAAGCAATGTTTACACACTGGCTCCTCTCTGCATTTTGAATACTTAGCACAGTGGGAGAATTTATCTCCTTCCTTAATCTTTTCAGGCCAGGCGATGAAAAACTCTTGCACATCCATTTTTGTATTGGGGATACCAAAAATTACAGCCCCGTGGAGTTCCATAAATACCATGCTGGATGGTAGCATGACATTTATGGCCGCCTAGTGCAAACTGGAAGACATAATTTGACTATTTTATAGCATTAAGGAGGGGAATTAGAGGTGTTAATACTTGAACTATTGACAATAACTCCTGACTCAAGATGTAATTACAGAAAACAAGACCGTTAACTGAGCTTGTAAATGCTCCAAAAGCAGAGAGCTCAAACGAATGGACAATGCTCCCTGTCTCTGGTTATACTGCAATCACCACCTAGCAATTCGTTTTCTGACAGAGCAGCACATGCAGAAGACACCGTTTTGCCAGAAAGCTGCTAGAAGCAGCACATTATCCAGGCAGCGATATGCTTGCCTCACACCCCAACAGTACACAAAAGAGAGGTGGAGATTAAGAAGGCAGGGGCTCTGTCCGGGAGATTTGAATTACTGCTCTCAGCCAGCATGACGCTCCCTTCTATTGCTGACTGTCCCACAGAGCCCCCCCAAAAAAAAAAACTTCTCATGGAAACACCCGAAGTTTTTGGCAAATTTGTTTCACGTGATTTCACCCCGCTCCAAATTCAGGCTTCCCCCAGTGCTGGGAATTATTCGCAGCGATGCATGCAAAATAAATGCTCACAGCAGCAATTCCACAGGAAACTCTGCATTTATGAAGTCTGCAAGTGCTGCCTAAAGAGGATCAGCCCACAAATGCTACCCAGGGCTTGTCTGCACTACGGTGACCATACCTGCCTTGCTTCCTCGACGTAACTATGGTGACCTAACCCCACAGTGTAGACGCAGCCTACAGTGACAGAAGGGGCTTTTCTGTCACTATAGGAACACCACTGGCCTGAACAAAAGTAGCTACCTCAATGGAAGCACCTTCCATCAACCTAGCCAGTGGGGGTTAGTTTGTAGGGTTGCCAGCCCTCCAGGATTGGCCTGGAGTCTCCCGGAATCAGCACTGATTTCCCGGTGACTACTGAAAGCAATGCATGAGATTTTAAGAGGATATTTTAAGAAAATGACATTACATCAAGTTGGGGGGGAAAAAAATCTCCCAGAATAGCTTCAGTCAGAGTTGGCTACCTAAATAGTTCGGCACAGTGCTGTCACTCCAGGGTGTGGATTTTTCACACCCCTGAGCACTGTAGCTATGTCAACCAAACCTTCAAGTATAGACCAAGCCTTTGCCAAGAGGGCTAAGGGATGGAGCCAGGCCTATCTCCACCTCAACCACTGACAGGCCTCAATGCCAAACTCCGGCTAGGCCTTGCCATGTCCCTCTGGATTCTCTAACTCGAGTCCTTTCTTGGCTAAGTTCTTCCTTTAATTGCTGTATTAGTTCACACCGGAATCTTGATTTCTTTGCTCTAATTCTAGGGTCAGCTTTTTAGCCTCCCAGGCTATAGCTAAGGTGAACGCAGATGCTCTGGTGAGCAGTCTGAGGTGATCTGGTCAACACTCTCAACAAGAGCCCATAGGTCACTAGGACTGAGCTCCTGCCATAATTTCATCCATTCATACACTTCTGCCTCCTTACCACGCCGGCCTCGGTGCAGCAGGCTAAGGACCTAGCCGTCCTTGGCAGGGAAGCTCATTTTCTTGCAATCCCTGGAAGAGAAGGTTTCCCAAACCTCAGTGATTTTGCAGCAAGGAAAGCAGCAGCACACAAGAGACAGGGGACATGCTCAAGGTGGCAGCAAGTCAGTGGCAGAAGCATGAGTAGAACCCAGACACCTATTTAATTCACTATCTGTCCAGCCAAGTCAGTGAACCTCAAAGCCTCAGTCTCTCCAGCTGTGAAATGGAGTCAGCGATATTTAACCCCAGGGGAAATCCAGAGATGGACCACATTTAAAGGGGCAGTACCCTGCCATTAGTCTATGTAGGACTCCACTGTGACTTCAACAGGGAGTTGAGCTGTACATGTTATCCCTATTTCTGAGAAGCCAGGCTCATTTTGTCCCTCTCCCTGCGTTGCCTTGGGACCCCTACAAAGTCAGGGGTAACCTCTTAAGCTAATTTTTCACCTCAAAGGATTTCTGGATATTCATATTCTCTTTTCCAATATCCCTTCCCCCCTCACTCGGGACTCGCCTTTAGGAGCCACAAAACCCCTGGAAACAGGCCCCTGGGGGAGCATTGGAGAGTGTCCCAGACTGATTTGGGTCAGTGGGGGCAGAGCAATCTAATCTGTTTGTGATTAGCGGGGAATCTGTAGCGAGCCCAGCGCCATCAGCTCTCTCCCCTGCTAACCACCCAGGGCAGCTTCTAGTCACAGGAGCCACGTCTCCAAGGGAAATGTGAAGTGCTAAACACATTCGGTTCCCCTCCCCACAGAAGAGAACAGCAGCAGCCGAGGACGGACGTGTTGGAAGCAATGGAAAGTGGGAGCCTTTCCACCCTATCTGAAGAGTACCCTTCAAAACAATGAAATTAAGACCCTGACTTTTCAGCCCTCGTGGATCCAACCACATCTTGTTTTGCAGAAAGACTCCCAGGACGTGTGTGTGACAGTGTACCCCATAAGGCTTTATGGGGAGATGCTTCTAAATGTATATATGATACAACTGGAATATGTTTTATGCTACATGTGCCATATACCATATCTCTGTAAAAGTTATGATCTACTGAACCTATTCCTCCTGTTTGTATGCATGTATCATTTTTGTAGTTGAAGTTTTGAATATTGGTTGTATATTTGCTGGTTTTCTACATAGCCTTAGCAAGAGCATTTGATCAATGTCTGGAGAAAGGAATGTGCAGGTTAAGTGCCCAATCAAGAAACACTTAACAGACAAAAAGAACTTGCAGACACCAATCCACATCTGAGCTTGGCCAGGAATGTGGCTTGGCTGGTAAGGAACTGAGGTGTGCATGGACATGTGACTTGCCCATGTGACTCCAAAACTCCATTTTGTAACTGGATGCTACACAGGGAGAGGGAGGGGTGTCCACCCAGACGAGAAAGTCTCTTTAAACCCCTGGGAGACTCCTCCATCTTGTCTTCAGCTATCTAAAGAGAGAGCCTCTCCACCCCCCCCAACGACACACCTTAAAGAGACTGGAACAAAGGAGAAGGACAATAGGGGGTATGAGTGATTGCTGAACCCAGGCTAGGAGGACCATAGCCTGTAAAAGGAAGTTTACTGGAACTGGTGAGGTTTTTATCTGTATTCAGTGTGATTAGACATAGACTTGCGTGTTTTATTTTATTTTACTTGGTAATTCACTTTGTTCTGTCTGTTGGAACCTTGGAACCTTAAATCCTACTTCTGTACTTATTAAAATAACTTTTTACTTATTAACCTGGAGTACGTGTTAGTACCTTGAGGGGGGCAAACAGCTGTGCATCTCTCTCTATCTGTGAAATAGAGGGCGAACTATTTATGAGTGTACCCTGTATAAGCTTTATGCAGGGTAAAACGGATTTATTCAGAGTTTGAACCCCATTGGGAGTTGGGCACCTGGATGTCAAAGGCAAGAGCACTTCCTAAGCTGCTTCCAGGCAAGCCTACAGCTGTTAGGGGACGTGCCTCAGACCTGGGTCTGGGTTTGCAGCAGGCTAACGGGTCTGGCTCAAACCAGACAGGATTTTGGAGTCCCAAGCTGGAAAAGGCAGGGAAGCAGGGGCAGGAGTAGTCTTGGAACACCAGGTGGCAGCTCCAAGGGGGTTTCTGTGATACCAACCCATCCCAGTGTGTCAGTCGTGTTCGACAGCCCGTACCTTTGCTATCTGCGCAGCAATGGAGAGCTGCAATTTAAACTCCAGGCAGAGAAAATGCTAAACAAATACCTTTAAAATCGACTTTGCTAGTAGTGAACATTGTCATGCAATACAGCCAATATTAAGTTTTATGTGACTCGGGAGGGCAATTCCACAGCCTTAACTCCTCCATGATGGATTTTACAATTTGTTAAAGAAGCTCATCAATTCTCAGCCGTCATTTCCTAAAGCCCAAGGCTTTAACAAAGTTCTGCATTTTTCTGAGCCCCAAAATTTCAAATCATTTGACACTGCTGTTACAATTCCGGCTCTGCTTCTCAAGCGACGCATTTCAGACTGTACTAGACTTGTAAAAAACAGGTTACCTTTGATTTATGAATAAGGAGCTCTGGTTATTGGAAGGACATTTCCCCCCAACGAATCTTATAACTAGAGTTATATATTTATACAAACACAAAGCTACACCTATACGTATACATCTTTTTCAACACAATCGTTAATTAATCTGTGGAACCCAGCGCCATAGTTAACCACTACCAAGTTTCTTGCACCTTTCCCTGAAGCATCTGGCACAAGACATTGTCAGAATACTGGCCTGAATGGCCCACTGATCTGATCTCAACTAGCCATTCCTACGCTTTTTATATATCACACACATGAGGGTTTCAGAGATGTACAGCAAAACTGGTGAGATGAGATACTGAAGCATCAAGAGTTTAAATTTCTTTCTAAACTAATCAGAGGGGCTACGACAAAGGTATACATATCAGTGGATCGCCTGCAGAGGATGAAATCACAATGCTTATATAGTTCTATGCACAAGTTTGAGTCTTAAACTTCATTCGGTTTCTATCCTCTCCACCTGAAGATGACCCAAGTCACTGTTTGACTGTACACAAGTGAGAATTTGCTATTTTATATAGAAGCCGGACATGCTCTATAAAGACTCCAGAGGGATAGCAGTTAGACGGCCCTCTCACTTCACAACACAGCTGTGTTTCTGACTCCTACAAACCCACCCCTATTGTTTGACTGTAACGGAGAGATTAGAGCTTATCCTTTAACAATCCCCTACTCTTCTGACTACATATGCTATATAGTGTTTACATAGCAGCCAGATCTGCTGATCAATTACAACCTTCTCAGTCTTCTCAGGGGTAACAAAGTTTTGCAACATTTGTCTTAGATACTGATGTTCTCTTGCCCTGGGCAGGGGCAATGCAGTGGCGAGAGGTGGAAATACAGGTGGAAAAGGAAATGGCATTTGAGGGGAACGGTTTCCATTCTATGACCATTCTTCCCCTTGTTCACCATTGTCAAAATCAGAACCATCATCTCCTTCGCTGGGAATGAAATTCAACCCTCCCTACACACTGGAAACCAGTGCGGAGGAGACCAGAGAGTGGGGCAGGGGCACAAGCCACACCTAACAGCAGCCAGTGCATGGGGTTGCATAGCCCCTCCTTGTTTGCTGTTCCAGCAGAGAGTGGAGCAACGGCCCCAGGCTCACCACAACCCAGGACTGTCGATTACGATATTATGTATGTACAGCATCTTGCACAGCGGGACCACAACCTCAGTTGGGGCCATTAGGTGCTGCTGTGATACAAATAATCATTTTCTACCAACTCCTCCTCCTCATCTCTGTATCCAATGGCCGGAGAAGCCGACAGGTTCTCAAAGCATTTGTAGACAAAGCATCTTTAGCACAGCTTTCCCAGATAGCTCCAGACAGCAGTGGAGCCAGGTGAAATTTTTCAGCTGAAAAACTCTTTCAGTGAAAAATGCAGATTCGGCAACACCAGAATGGCTTGTTCATTTGTGTCGGTTTCACCACATTGTTCATCGGGGATGGGGAGGGGGAGAGAACCCTGAAAAAAAATTGCTATTTCAATTTCAACTTTTTGAAAACCAAACAGTTCTTTCCTTGTTGTTGTCTGAAGAGTCTCTTTGTTTCAAATTTTTAAAAATTCATAAACATTTCAAAGTGGTCAAAGCTGAAACAAAGCCCCACGCTGATTCTAGCGACGCAAAATGTTTCATTTGACCCAAAATTATTTACTTTATTTACATATTTGACTTTTCAAAATTGCCAACGAATCAAAAATTCTGTTGGACGTTCAACTCGGCTGTCAGCAGCTCACAAACCGCTCGAGAGACGGGATCTTCGAAGGACAACGGTCCCGTCTACACTACAGGACACTCCCTTGCAGTATTGTCAGTGCAGTCACTTTGTAACATAGGCTAATTTTGCAGGATTATCAGAGTTTGATCCCAATGGTAAAAGAACCAGACTGTGTGACGAACTAGGACTGTTGTTAAGGTTTCCCTGAGTACTGTGTGGGTGCCTCGGTTTCCCCTATGCGGTGCTTGAGTATCTAGGTGGTGGGACAACGGTGCATGATTGTTACAAAGCCCTAGAAGGCAAAGGCCTGGACACAGAGAAGGGCCGACACTCAGTCTCCTGGCAACAGATGACCCGGCCCCTCCCCGGCAAAGGTATGAGCTGAAGGTGTTGGAACAAAGGGATCAGGTGACCTCCTGGCCCGGGAAGCAGACAAAGGGGGAGGAGGGGCTGGTGAGTTTCAGTTTGGAGCTGGCCGGAGAAGAGGGGAGAGAGGCAGACAGGGTCTGGCCTCCCTGCCCCGTTTGGAGCTGTGGGGTGAAATGCAGGGAGCGAGGCAGACAGGGTCTGGCCTCCCTGCCCCGTTTGGAGCTGTGGGGTGAAATGCAGGGAGCCCCAGGCTGGGGTCTGGGCTCCCTGCCCCCCGGAGGGACCCAACTGAGGGGTCCTGGATGTACTGACAAGTTCTGGTTGGACTGTGTTCCTGGCATCTCTAATAAACCTTCTGTTCTATTGGCTGGCTGAGACTCCCAGTGAATCCGGGGAAGAGGGGTGCAGGGCCGGACTCCCCTATACTCCGTGACAGACTGCAACCTTGGTCTTCCTAGTTCAGGACTAATTCAGATTCCTGGCCTCTCACATTCTCTGGGGTTGTCACCACCTCTGTTACGTTTCACTTTAAATTCTTCTTCTCTTGTTACATGTTTTCAGGCAACGCTTCCCCCCTGCCACCCTTTTCCCTTTCAACCCCATAAGCAACAGTCTTGAAAACTTTCAACATTTAAGTACAGTAAATATGGTGCTAAAGTACACACACACAAGTCTTCCTACTGCCAACACCTGAAACACCCTCCTGTATTGTCAAACATAATTGGTTTTAAAGTGCTGGAGTATTAAATTATACCAAATCACGAGCTGTGACTTCTACACAACAGCCCTGATACCAATGATTTCATTCTGCAGTGATTGACTAGAGTACTTAAAACAACTCCCCAAAGCACATCCAGCCTGATCGCTTCTTACCTAATAGATGCTGCAGATATCTTAGATTTACCAGTAAAAGGCATAATTAGTAAAGATAAGAGTTTTTCATATTGTTAATGTGGTGTGTTTTTTAATTCTAGAGGCTTAACTCTCTCACCTTGACTTTAAAGTAGCAACAGCAGCTTGTGACAAATGAAAAGCCTTGGAGGAGACAGAAGAAAAATCTTGGAGAGACAATCAACTGATCTTTTATCTTCCAGACTTCAGGCAGAATCAACTTCTTCAAAGAAAACCCAATAAAGCCCAGACATTTTCATCATAACAAAATAAATAATTCAGTCATACTTGAGAGGACTCCAACATTAGGATTGGCTATTTGATATGTGTGTGTGTGTCTTAGGAGCTGCTAAACCGATAAAAGATAACCTGATAGAAGCTCGCAATGTCAAAGCTGCCTTCAGCCCTGACAGTTATGAATGGTTATAGCATAAATAACTATAAGTAACCAAAATATCTACATTTATGCCTAATGGAAAACGTACAGCCCTCTGGGCCGCCTGATAGGGCTAAGAATTACAGCTCTCTGTCTATCCGACGGCAGTGCAAAGAGGAATGAGTCTGATTCCTCGTTATAGCAGCTGCTTAGCCACAATCTAGAGAGATTACAGGTCTGGGAGTGAGAAAATCTTCTTCTTCCTTTATTAAAAACCCTAGATTATCTGGGTTGAGTCAGTCATAGTCGTCTTAAAGAGACTAGAGAACTCGGGACCTCTGTTAAGAATTGCCCAAAGTACTTACAATCAAACATCCCCAAAGCCTGCAGTCCTTACTCAGGCAAAATCCCCTTTGAAACCAATTGGAGTGGGGTCTGAGTCTATGTCAGCGGTTCTGTTTCTACGAAGGACAGTGAGATTATTGCTGCGGACTTTAATGGGAGCTGGGTGAGGCCGCACTCCAAGACTGACAGATCTGGCCTAACAGAAGTGAACTGCAGCACTCTGGCCAGCTTCCAATTCAGATAATGACGTTCTGCCTCCCTATGCCCCTGCTGCAGTTCCAGCTGAATGCCACATTCTAGACGCGCGGGCCTCTCGGCCGTGCAGTGTTGCGGCGTGTCGCTGAACAGCTGACAGCTCACCATCGGGCGGCTGTATTTCGGCAGCGGGTTGAAGGGAAGCATCGTTGTATATCAGTTTACATTTGTAAAGCGGTTTCAGCTTCTGCAAGATAAAGGGAGCGAAGGAAACGCAAGCTAACCTTGCTTGTTAATCTTTTGGCGCGGAAGTCTGTGCTCTGGAAGATAAATTCCTCCCCTGTTCGGGGCCTGAATTTTCAGAAGCCGGCTCTTGCAAGAAGCTGCGGTACTCACCCACAGCCGGGTCCACCTGCTGTCAAATGCCACACCCGGCCCCAAACACACTGCAGGGAGCCAAACAGGGGGCTAGTAATCCCCACCCACCCAGACACAGAGCACCACAAACACACAAGAAATGCAGCCGGTGCATGGATGGGCACGGCCAATCCTGGACACAGACAGTGGTTGCTCCAAACACTTGTCAAAGTCCCAGCTGAGAGGCCACGCCTTCAGCCCCACCCCAGCCCTGTGCCCCGGGAGCACCCAGCACCCAAATCTCTTAGGGGACCTGGATGTGCCTGAACATTGGCTCTGAAAATCCTCTCGACGTCCAAACGCACTCCATGTATGGTCCACCAGAGCTCAGTGGAGTAGAGCCACTCACTCCAGCATGGGAGACATTCTGGTCCAATCGTTTACAGAAAAAGAAACCACATAAAAATTGTACCGTGGACACAGAGATCCCAATGCATGTGGGCCTCTCTAGAGCCCGTTAGGAAGCTAATATCCAGAGCATGAGAATGTGCAGAAATATAACCGCTTGCCGTGCCCAGGGGTTCAAAAGCCACGAACCAGCTTTCCCAAAAATCATGAGATGGTCTTAAAGATCATGTGACTTTTCGGGGGTTCTTTGTCATTGTCTTCAGGTTTCGGAGCCTTTCGGGTGCATTCAGGTCACGTTTTCAAACTTTTCTCTGCAACCATGATGTCTAGGAACTTTATTTTAAAAAACAAATAAAAACAAGCTAAGAGTCTCATGTAATCACATGATTCCAGGAGCTGGGGCTTTAAGGAAGATACCAAATATCCCAAGGGTAGACAACATGGCAAGAGGAAGTGTCTAGGACAGTATTATCATTACCGCCTCTCATATCCGGATTTGGATTCCCTCCTTGGTCTGCCTGGCTGGATTGGTTGGCATTCCACACAGGCTCTCTCTTCCCCATGCATTTGGCGAGATAGTTACCGGGTTGAAGATTTTCTGTTTCTTTCACTGGAGCATGGTAGGGAGGGAAGAGTTTCTATAGCAGGATGAGACCCTTAGTTTTGGCTACGAGGCTACTGATGTAAGAACTCCCAGAGCACAGGATGGGGCGCCTGTTGGTGGCACCGTATAAAATCTATACTAAACTAAGGGTGTGGGTGATCATTTCTGTCAAAAAAAAAATTTAAATGCCACTTATAGCCATAGCTTTAAGAACTGTGTGCAATGGTATAACGCAGCAGGTATGTACACAACATTCGTGTAAGAATTCAAGTGTAAATCAACTAGAAATGAGAATATGGAGGCTAGAGAGGGTGGGATCCCAACCCCATTCAAGCCAATGAGGGTTTTGCCATTGATCGCACTGGGGACAAGATTTCATCCCGAGCGTAAAATCCAAATTTCAACTCAGATTGATTAAGATGTGTAGGGAACGTCCTGGGATGCATTCGCTTCGCTGGGACGCTGGTAAACAAGCTAGAGCAGCTTGTCACCATGAGGAGACTGTGGTCGCGCCACTGGCATGTGGTCACAATCGACCTTTTACGCTGCTTCACCGGCGTAGAGCGAGAGCGGAACACGACCCTCTGCTCTCTGACTAGTATTAACTGGGGCGGGGGGGGGGGCGGTTGGAGAAGGAGCAATCATTTCAGATCACGAAAGCAACTTTCTCCACGAGTGCACCACATTAGCAGTTCTTTCTGCTGCTACCCACGGCCCTGTAGCAGTTCGAACTGCCAGCCCCAATCATGCCATGGGGCTTGCTGGAGGACAAGATATCTAGCAAGACTTACGGAGCACCCGGGGGCAGGGAGGGCGGTTCTACCCTGCCTAAAGGTAACTGAAACAAAAGGAAGTCCCTTTGTGCATCTACAGCGTGTTTTAAAAACCCCAAAAGATTTTTCACATTCAAACAAACAAACAAACTACATTAGAAATCTAAGGTTTTGCCTCACCTGATTTTTTCTTTGCTGGAAAACTCATGGGAGTACATCACAAGAGACGGACATGGGAGCACTTGAGTGGCTAGAACATTTCTCGTTAGTTTTTGTTTGCCCCTGTGTAACTCAGACTCCTAGCCAACATCTGGGAGAAAAGTTTCCTTTGTGCAAAGCCTTAATCACCTGCCTCTGCTTTCAGAGAAAGGTGTCATCCCCCCCGCCCTCAAACAAAAACAGGGCAGATAACACCAGACGTTACTAATATTAAAAAAACACACACACACAAGCAAGTTTTTCACAGCTTTTTTTAAAACATTATAAACAAACAAAAAAAACTCCATTCTTTCCCTTGCCATTCACCTTTAAGGTCGCTTTTAAAATTATATTTATATTTTATTATTTAGAGGATGGGAGGGTTTTAAGAAGGGTCTGGGTAGGATTGCCAGGATTGGCCTGGAGTCTCCAGAAATTGAAGATTAATCAAGATTATATCATGTGATGAAACCTCCAGTAATACATCCAGCCAAAACTGGCAACCTCTGACTCTGAGCCCCACAGGCAGGGATCAGATCCAGAAGCCAGAGGAGAGGATCAAGCATCAAGCATCATAGGACCATCATGGCATTAGCCATCAGAGCTAGAATTCGGAGGTCATAGTGCGACAGTAAAAGCAGCCTGAAACACACCGGCCCAAGCCCTGAGCTAGTGTGTGTTAGCCCTGCTCCCTTGACTACAATGGAGCAACATGACTTGCACCAGCTAAGAATCTGAGCCACAGGGTCTACGTGTGCTTGATAACATAACACAACACAACCCTGCTATGTCTGGAACTGCCACTACAAATCCTAGAATACGAACATACCACAGTGGCTGCTAGCGCCGTTCAATTTTAACACAGTCAATTTCAGCAAGTTTCTAAGGTAACACACACTATTTAAATCACCTCCATAATTTTAAAAAATGCCTGTAAGACAAAACCAGGGCCTAATTGTACTACTTAAATTTGGTGAAGATTGGTTTTGGGGGGGTTTTTTGCGGTGGGTTTTTTTTTGTGGTTTTTTTGGCTGTGTTTTCTTAAAACTGCAATAAAGGAAGAGCTCAAGGGTCTAAAACTCTAATAATCTAATAAACTTTGCTAAGTGAACACTGTAACAGATACGCCTGGATGAGATTTTTGTGAATGCCAGACAATTTCCCCTGATCTTTATCAGCAGAGAGGCGGCTAGAGCTTCAGCAGGAAGAAATTAAATTTAGGGCGAAATAATAACATCTGGGCTAGATACTGTTTGTCAGGCTAACGGTCCCTTCAGATGTCAGGCTAAAAATATTAAAATGAACTCTGAAGGGTTTCTGCTTTTTTGTGAGTGGGCAGAATGTGTTCCCATACCAACATATTACACGGCTTGAGGCAACAGCACAATTATTTCCTCCCAGCACGCCTTTCCCGAGAGACACGCGGGTCAGATCCATGGAATCTGTGACATTTTGTCAAAGTAACTGACGAGGACAAGGGACAGTTTTTCAGAATAAACTTTTTTTTTTTAAAGCCATCTCTGCACATTACTTCGGATTTTTCTTTTAACGGTGTTGCTAGCGCTCACAACTATATTGCAAATCTCACAACGTTGGGTTTTTTTCTCGAAGCCCCCAGCTCGCAGAGTCATGGAACCCTCCTCTCACCTCCCCCCACCCTCCTCCCGAGTCCACAAAGCAGATACAAAAGGATTGTAGACACAGATTTTAAAGCGGTATTTAGATGCCTAAAGATGCAGATAGGCGCTTGGTGGATTTTATAGAGCCCCTAGAGATGTATCTGCATCTTCAGGTGCCTAAACACCACCAAAAAATGAAGCCCAAAGCCCTCTGCTAGTAGAGTAACCAACACCAAGAGCAGGACAACCCACCACCTCTGTTCTTTCACACCCATCCCAGAGCAGATTCTCCAGAGTCTGTAAGACACGTTGCACAGCTGTGTCTGGGAATCAGAAGGTGAGATGGGAGGGGGGGTTTAAAAAACAACCACCACCACCACCCTCTTGCACTAAGCACTACAACTCTAGAAAAGACTGGGAAACTTTTCTCTTCCCCATCACCTCCACAACTTCCTGCCTGAGAGAGAGTCAGCCTCTCTGTGGCTTCTTTGGCCTCCTCCATGATCTCTTCCTAAGCCCATATGTGAGGTCGAGGCCCACTTTTTGCAGCTCTCACAGCCTTTGGTGCTTCACCAGCCAAAATATTCTGAAAAGAATGGAGATCCATGTTCTACTTTAAAAATAAAATAAAATGTATAGCAGCTTTTACATCCAAAGAGAAGTAAAAAAGCCAATTTTGAACATTTGTAAATCAGTTTTCTTTGAATCCAAAATAATGTATACAGAGCTAATTAAACTGAGCTGCTCTTGGACTCCAGCTAGAAATTCGCCCTTTGATAATGGGATCACCAGAGCTCTGCTCTAGCAGTGATTAGTTTCATTAGTCGAGCTAGTTGGGAGTATTTCAGCAAAACGTTTTCTCATCAGGAAACGTCGATTCGTTGAAATTAAAAACTTTTCATGGATCCATATCAATTTCAGCTGAACTTTCTTCATGACGGTTTTGCAGTTCAGGATGAAATTTCTGGTCCAAATGAAAGAGACACACCTCCCAGAATAGCCCATAGCACAGTGGTTAGGGAAATCACCTAGAACCCAGTCTCCGGCACCCAAGTCCCTATTCTGCCTGATCCAGAGGTGGATCTTCCACATGGCCAGATGAATCCCCTCACTGCTGGCCTATCGGCTTTTCTTGGGGGGGGGGGGGGGGTAGAAGAAAGGTCAGCCAAGCAGTCCGTGTCTCTCTCTCTTGCTCGCTCTTTTTCTCTCTGAAAATATTTTGAAAGATCTCGGTTCCATTCCAACCCGGAATGAAAGCAGATTCTAAAATCTCAATTTTTCACAAGAGGAAATTCTTGTTTTCCAGCCAGTCCTATTCATTAGCTATGCACCATTTCTGACTATGCTTCACGTTCCTCCTGTACACGTCATCTCATTCTCCCAGGAGGTTTGCCTTATTCTGTTTGGCACTCATAAAATACATTCTCATTTAAAAGGCTCCAAAAACCCTTCTATCCATTTATTTTTTTCAGAGAAATAAGAAGTGTGGCACATGCGCTGGCAAGCTGAATACTGGATCGGAGCAGGGCTTGTGTTACGATCGGATCGGAAGTTCATTACAGACTCCCATTGACTTCAGTAAGCTTTGGATCTGGCCCTTAGCAAAAATAAATGAGATGCCTGCCCTTAGCAGATTACTCTGCAAAGAATACTAGCATGCTGGGAAAATGCTTGGTTACTCATGCCTTTTTTTTTAAATATAGCACAAAAGTTATTCAGTTAGAATGACTGAATCCCAATACTATGTTGGTCAACATTCGCACAATCATTTCATCTCATATTAGCCATGGAAGAAAAGATTTTGCTTGAGGACAGCCCATGAAGAGCAATTGCAAGCATAAATGACTATACCAATTGCCATTCTCTAGCAATGAAATGTGTTTATCAAAGGTCAGTTTTGCTGAGAAAACAACATCATCAAATTAAAGATGGGGAAAAAACAACAGGTAACTGAACAGAGCAACATTGCTACTCCCATGGGCAGAGACAGCCTTTAGCTACCTCAATGAGACTTTCATTCTGGACTGCAGCCTGAAGTAGGTATGGGCAAAATTATTATACACACACATTTTAATGGTGGGTTTATGAAGTATTATACTGAAGGAACTGTACAAGTACCAGCTTGTCTAGTTCTAAACAAAGGGATTTTTAACTTATTTGCACGTCACAGAAAAATGTTTGGTCTTAGAATCTATATCCACTGTTTTAGAGGGATGCTCAAATCTCTTTTTACTCCTTTGAAATGACTGTTTGTTAGTGGTTCGGGCCAGAGACTGGGAGTCAGGAACAACAGCCTTGCTACTGACTTGCTTTGTGATTTTGGGCAAATCGTTTCGGCTCTGTGTGCCTCAGTTTACCCATCTGTCAGGTCAGAATAACACAGTACTTATTTGCATAGGGTCAGAGGAGCACTGTTCAGTGTTAGTAGTCACAGCTGTTGAAGTACGTTGGGACCCTCAGAGGAAAGTCATTATGAAAGTGTCAAGCTGGGCCATTCCAGCTGGTGCACCAGCATCATCCAAACGCCGTTCTGGAAACAAACCTGGTTAGGGGACTTGTACACAGGTCCCCACCTGCCACAACAGAAATCACTGCCACAAGAGTGACAGGCAATATGAGAACCAAGGAAACACCTGGGATAGTCTCCTCCTGTCCTCTTGGTCCAGGGGAAACTTCTACATTAGCTGCAGAAGAGCCCTTGCGCTTTGCACACTAGAGGCTCTTTATAATGTCACCGAGGTTCAGAAGCAAAAACTGAATCTAGTACGGAGCAGCCCATTTGGATTGGAAAGTGGAGAAGACAGTGCCTTAGAGAAGCCAGTTCCTAGCCATTCATCCTAACCCCCTCTCCACACCCAACCGGGATTAGCGACAAAGAAAACTTCCATCACTCTTCCGTATTACCCCAGGGCACTGAGAACGACCTCACAGAGGTGTCTCCGCAGGCCACGCACACCTAGGTTTAACGGTCTCTTCTTCTTTCCCAGCTAGTCCATAACGCTCCCCACCCCCCCACCAAAATCTGCTCCGACACTGCCCAATTATTCCTCCAGCACCAGCGTGGGGGGGAGGGCTCAGCTGATTGCCCCTCTAAACCCTACCCTGCCTAAAGTAAGAAGTGCTCCGAGTCGCCCTTCCTATGGAAGGGGCAGGAACCAGAGGGCGTAAAGCATCTGACAAAGGGGATTTAAAACAAAAATTAAGACATACTGGCAAGGACGCCCCATTCGTAGCTTTTTGAGGCTCCAAATGTCATTTATTTGCAAGCTACACAATGCTTCTTCCACTAAGCCAACAGCAACAGAGCACAGAAGCCTGCAGCTCTTTCAGATATCGGCTCCTGGGCCTTGCCATTTCTCGCTGGCAACGGTAAATTATTCCACATGTGGTAACTGTCACATCTGGGGCCTGGGCTGCTTGATCGTCGGAGACCTCACGCCGTGAAAGTTCAGAAAGAAACTAAGTGCTTCCACAGCAGATTGTCACAATGAATGAATTAGCCAGGCGCTGCGAACCTACCGTAGCCACGGCAGCAGGGCAACAAGGCATGGCCCAGACTGAGCCGCGTGAGCATTTATTCAATGCTTCAGTCACGACCAAAGAGAGACCCCTGAACACAGCGGCAAACCCTCAGAAGCACTACACGCTGGCACTTCCAGAGCCCAAAGAAAGGAGCAAGGAGCTCTCCGAAAGAGCCTCCACCTCAGAGAGAGGCTATTGGACGTATCCCTTCCGGGTCGTGGGGACAGGTGTAACAATGCCCGTTGAGGACAACCTCCTTCCCCCAACGCTTTATCGCCACAAATCTTTCCCCAGCACCGTTGAGAAGAACTACATCAGTGAGGTGCCCTAACTAGGCTTGTCCTCCATTGGCACTAATGGGGGGGCGGGAAAGGGGGGGCACGAGGACCCCCTTCTCTCAGCCCAATCCCCCAAGCAGAATGCAGGCCCCAACCTACAGGGTTGAGGCAGGTGCTGTCCCAGGTCAGGGCAGTGGCCTGTGCCCCATTGATACCCTGAAGGAGGAGGTGTGGGATAAGGCACTGCTCTTTCCTGAGAAAGCAGGGGCTGCTGCTAGCAGAACTCAGGTCCCATTCAGCCTTAATCGCTATTCCCAAAGCGGAGCACCCAGGGGTGCCGTGACGCTCCCTGACGGCCGTGCAAGGGGCAGTCGTTCCAAACGCTTACCTTGGAAGACGGCAGCGTTTTGAATGATGAGGAACTTCAGCTCCAGGCTGGCAGACTGGAGGAGCTGCTCCATGGTCAGACGGGCCGTCGCCTGGTACTTCTCCTCCATTTTCCTGGAGCAGCAGGTTGAGCTCTTTGGGACGCACACTTGCAGATCTGCCCCTGCGGACGGAGACGAGAGCGTTAGAAGCCGGCCTTGGCACGGGGAAGAGGAAAGCAGCTCCCTAGTGTGGTACCATTGCAAGGATTGCTTCAGGCAGATCCATTCAGCCTCCTGATTTCACTGCGACGCTCCCCATTTTGTGCATCCCCTACCGGGCTCCCAAGCAGCTGCAGAGCGGAGGGAAGAGGCATTCTAGGCAACATGGATATAGTGGAAGGGTAACCATATCGACCCCACCAACTGAGGATAGTAGTCACCCTCCTGCTTTGCCCTAGAGACGTAGCTACAGCTGTGTTGGGCAAAGTGATGTTAGAGCATGATTCTGCTCACATCTCTATGGCTGTGGGCATGGTGGGAGGGAGCCAGAGATAAGAGAGAACCAGATCGGGGTCGAGGATTCGGGGAAAATGAGGGGTTTGACAGGGAAGAGTAGCAAAGATTTGATGGAGGGGAGTTTGTGTGACCGGGGTAATGCACATCACCGAACATACAAATCGCAGCATTACCTTGTTTGCATATGCCCTCCAGCCTTCCAAACCCACTGCCTTAACAGGAACGGGCTTAGGACAAACCAATTATTTTTCAGCTTTTAATGTCCGCTAAGAGAAGACTATTCAAATATAGTGTTTCTCCTACTGTGTTAGCATTACTACAGGCCAAACTCTGCTTGCCTAGCCCATGCCAGTCCCATGAAGGCAACAGGATGTGTGTGGGTGGACCCTTACGTTTACATGGAGCACTATAAGAGTCAGTGGGCCCCACACACCCAACTGCAGGATCGGGGCCGATTTGCAAAAGTCCGGGTGGAACTGCGCATACAACACAGTCTATGAAAAACAGTGCTCACACTTGTACTGCAATGTCCGGAGCAGAAAAACATTTATAGATGCCCAAGGTTTTCCAAACGACGAGTCATTTTAGCTACTTCACTTTTCGGGTGCCTGATTTTTGGAAAATGCTCAACTCCTGCTCTCTCGAAGTAAGGCCCCTTACGGTGTCCCCAACTGAATATTCAGAACACCACCCTTGGTGCTGCCAAGTCTCCTGGTTTAATCATGAGTCCCATGCGATTTGGGCATGCTGGAAAAGCCCCAGCTCCTAGGGGCACGTGATGAGCTGAGATTCTGAACTTTCACATTTAAAAAAAATAAACTGAAATAAGTTTGAAGCCCTTGTGCTTTCAAATAAAGACTGGGAAACATGAACCCTGATAGCTCAAACACCAGAGGGCAAACAAAAAGAACCCAACATTTTTTAGTGCATTAAATCATTGGGTGGGGAGGGGACTTTAAGTCTCATGGTTTTGTGACTGCTTGAGACTGGCAAAACCAAGTCACTTTGACAGGTCTTGGACTCATTTATTTCTATATATAATGTGTGCGTGTACATTCGTATGTATATGCACACACGCGCATACACACACACACACACACACACACCCCTCTCACTCTAACTCAACTATGTTCCAAGAGCCAACTGTAGGCACGCAAGATCAAACAGAATAAACAGCTCATATCGGAATCCAAAGCCTTTATCACAAAAATCATCTAATCCACTGCTGCGGTTTATAATACTGGGTGGGTACATAGCACTTAATAGTCTGTTAAAAAGCAGCTTGAGGTGTGGAGACCCAAATCCAACCGCCACTGAAGTCAATGAGAACCTTTGACTTCATCTCCCAGAAATGTCTTACTTATTAATTAGTGGTACTGCCACAGTGTCTAGAGGCTGTCAATCAAGGATTAGATTCCCAGTGCGCTACGCACTTGAAGAGCACAGTACCAAGATGCAATCCCTGGCCCAAAGATCCTGCAATCTTAATAAAGTCGTACATAGCAGTTCCACTAGGTTCACAAGAGTGGTTTCAAGTTAAGTCTGTAGGACGTGTTTTTTAAATAGAAATGAAGCAAGTTCGGATTGATTTTGCTATTACTTCAGTCAATTATCACTCTGATCCGAGGATTAATCATCCTTATATTTGTTGGGTTCTTCCTTTAATATCTCTACTATATTCACTTTTCAACTAATAGCAGAAAAGTGTCAAAAATCACTTTTGGGAAAAAAATGAACATTAAAGAACAAGATAAATATTAATGTAAACCTTGATCTTCCACTTTCCTAAGAGGAGATAAAAAAAATTTCAAATTGTCAGGGCTCGGGAACAATGAAAATTGAAACATTTTCCCCACTATAAAAGGTGATTTGACACATTTCATTGCCAACGCATGTTTTATGCACAGGGAAGATTTTTACTAACACAGATATTGCACGTTATATTAAAACTAAGGCTTATTAAAGTAGGAATATCATGCAAGTATATTAATGACATGTAGGATGGATTACTACATAGGAGCACAATGACATTTATTGTATGTGTGGAAAACTAACAAAGACTGTAAAATTGCCTAAAGAACTAAAATATTATGAAATAAAATATTTGAATGAAATATGAAAAAAGATGTGAATAAAACAAGCTGTTACATAAAGGCACTTATATAAAGGTGGTTTAGAATTAAATCCCAGTCAATTTGCAACCCAAAGTACATAGCACGATACGTTCAACTCTACTGCATAGCTTTCAATGTACTGCTAATATAGGGCTTAGTTCTCCGGGGTGTAAGTTAGTGCTCTAATTTCAAACAAAACAGAGTCGATACCAATACAGAAAAATCTCTAAGATCTAGCAGTGAAGAGAACTGTGCAAGAGAAATGAATGGAAAACAGCAATGTCATGTAGGCACCTCCCCTCCTCACTGTGATCAGCTGAGCTATTTCATATCTCAAATTGGTTTTTTACTTGTAAGCAAATGACACACATGTATCCCACATGAGAGCAAACACAAAGGGGAAAGGCTGGGAGTTCATTTGAATGGCCCAAAATTTTGTCTGGTGGGAGCCAACAACATTAACTATCCTGGAGGTCAATAAGGGCAGGACAGAAATTTCAGAGGGAGATGCTTGAAGGTTTGGGCTGTGAACAGCAAAGCCTAAAGGTTGGGGGTATAGTTTAGTGGCTACAGGACAGGACAGAGTTAGGCACTCTCAGGTACTATTCTTGACTGGCACAGTCTTGTTGTGTAACATGGAACAAGTCAATTGGGGAAAGGGGCGTTAGACTCTGAGTCAACGGGAACTGAGCATTTGACTGCTTTCTGTGCCGTTGAAAACTTCTGTTGACTTTCTTATTATCCCCATTTTCTAGGTGAACAAACTGCTTTTCCACCTCATGGCATTAAGGCTTGTTTGTGAAGAGCTTGGAGAGCCTCTATTATTTGTTTTGCTGTAGGCCAGGATTCCATTGTGGGAGGTGCTGTACAGATCGCGTGTGCTACAGAAGACCAATGTATTACTGATGTTGCATAAAATGCTGAAAATACACATCTGGATCAAGAATCGCTCATTCAGCAATGTACTGATGTGAGGGGCTGAACGTCTGGCAACATATGACAAACGTAAGGTCAGGCCCAGATATGCATTTAATACATTACTGCATATTCCTGGAGTCCTACATAAGAGGGGGTGTAAAGTCCCATGGGTCATCCAAACCAATCCCCTACAAATTTGCTACCGCGAGTATTTTATCTAACTCTTAAATATCTCTAGTGATGGCTCCTGACTAGGGAGATAGTTAAGATCATTCCATTGCTTAATGGTCCTTACTGTTCAGATTGTTTTATCTTCCAACCGACATTTTTCCTTTTTTTTTTTCTTTCAAACCACTGCACCTTGTAATGCCATTCTCAGCCACTGCAAATGAGCTCTTCCCTTTGTTATAGATCATTACAATTTTGTTGTGGAGAGAAAATCTCTTGCAAGTTACCCTGACAGGTTTATTTTAAAAACACATTTAGATGTTCACGGATTGATCTTCTTTTCATCTTTTTCCATTTCTATCTGGACAATATTAAGTGTGCGCGCCTGACCCTGCAGAACACTAGTCATGTGGCTAAGGGGCTGTAGGATCCAGCCCCATAGGTAGGTAGGTATGCGTGTATAGATGAAGGAATGCTACAGAGCTGTGGCATTTATGCCATCTTGGGGAATAGCAGTGTAAATGCTCCATTAATTTTCCACACATTCACGGCAAACAGAACTATGGCATCTCCACTACTACTTTTCCCCACTTTGACACAGGAATTTTAAAATTCACTCTTCAATCAACGGCTGTTCAGCACGCCATTCAAATTCTTGTTGAACGAGAGCTGCATCCATGGAGAAGCGTTTAGGATAGCAGGGGCTACAGTATCCAAATCATTTCCATGCAGTTGATGTAAAATCCTTATTAAGGGCTTAAGGACCAAATTCTGATCTCGGCCACACCCCCGTACAGCCCCAATCCTGCCATCAGAGACAGGCAGACAGGCCACTAATTTCAATAGGGCTCCCCGGGGGCACCAACATCCATCTGTCCATCCACATCTAATTGCAGCATCGTGGCCTAGAGCTGCGGTACCCACACTGAAGTTACTCCAGGTTTACGCATAGGCTACAAGATGAGCATCTGGCCCTAAAAGCTGAACAGTGTTACACTGCGACAGCCTTCGCAGACAATAGGTCAAGGAGGGTTCTTTGTACAGAGCTGCAGGGGCACTGCACCGAGTTCTGTTGCTCGGGAATTCCCGATGGCTCTAGTCAATTACTTTATGGGTCTTGTTTTTACTACCAAACCCGCACAAAAGGAGAGCACTCTTCTTCTGAATACTTTAGGGTGACTAGTCAGACAAACAAACCTGGCTCACACTTTTAACAACTTAGGTTTGGATATTTTTCCCCTGGCCAGGGCAGTATTTTATTTTTAATAAAAAGTTATTTAAAATCGCAAGAAGAGAAAGGGATTCAGCATCTGTCACTGAATATTAATGCTTGACATTGCGAGGAGAAGGGGAATGCAGCTGTTCAGAAAACAGGTCAAGGGCCCATGTATCTGTTTTTTTAAAACCTAATTAAAAAGATATAAATTATAAACCAACTTCACTGAACAGGTGATTAAATGAAAGAGTATGGGTACCCCATGGGATATTTATTATCCCTTACTCTCTGCACCATCTTCTCTTTTGCAGGGCTGTCTGACGCTGGATTCTTATTCAAGTCTTGCAAAGTTGGGCACACAATTGCCGCAAAAATATGACAGTGCTATAAAAAGCATTTTTAATGAGGCCATAAAGAAGACATAAGTAAATTGATCTTATGTTTCTCTACTCAACAATAACCCACGCTCATTTTAAATTACACCTTCAAGAACATGAAGTTTGACTTACAGATCTGTGTACACAACATATGTATTTTAATTACACAAACACACAGTGTCCTAGAGGCATCAGAAAGTGCCAGAACAACACTATTCAGGATGTTGTTAAAACTAACTCCGGGGGAAAAAAACTGATCTCACTATAAAATGATTGCCTTAGGAGGTTACTAAATTCTAGGGTTCTGCTCCTGCTCTTTACTATCAAGAGAGCAACTTGAAGGCCTGAAATAATTAAGAACAGAAACTCAATTATCTAGTAAACTAAGATCTTAAACTACCGTGCTAGGCTAACTGGAAAAGTAGCCTGGATGAAAGCATCATTAGTCCTACTCAAATTTTTAAAAAAAGAGACGCAGGGTACAAAGCAAGCACGCCCTTGAGCGATGGCGCATGAGGCCAACAGGAAACGTTTGTTTAAAGCTGTTCCCCGGCTCCATTCCAATGCTCACAAACCCAGGCCTTCCATTCAGCTTCAGCATGCCACTTTTAATACCTTACTCCAGAAAGCCAGGTGTTAATCTCCTCGGAGTTCCTCTGTGCTTGCCTCTCTCAAAGGGAAAGACCTAGGAGCACTGGAAACTGAATTCCATGAAGGGAGGGGAAGACAATGTAAACACTCATGAATATTTCTAGCCAGACAGATATTCCTCTGCCTTTACGTGGAACAAGACAGAGACTCTCCCACTCTCTCACTCTTGGGAAAGTGATGATTCCACCCTTCCATCCCACTTCACAGCAAATGGGGGAAGGGGAGTTTGAGCAAAAATCCCAATCTTATGGCCCTAAAACCACCAGAGGAATGGGCCCAATGCAACTCCATCCCCTTCCCACAGAGCTCATCAAAGGCCTCCCTAGCATCTGAGGTCTGTTGCTTTAGGAGGTTGCCTCAGGAGAGCACCTCCATGGAACAACCATTGTTAAAGCCACAAGAGAACGCCCAATGGAGTTACTGCTGACTCCATCACAGGGGACTTGATGGAGAGGTTAGGGGCTGGCCCAGGCCCACCGGGGGATGTAATGGCAGCATGGCTTGTGCCAGGATGGCCGAGGCAAAGGGATCCCAGGAAAGAGGAGCCATTCCCATGCACAATTTTTAGAAGCTGTGCCCCTGAGAACATATGGCTGAAAGTACCCCGTCTTCCCCCACTGACCACTCACCAAGGGATGAGAACTAGGAAAGTTCGCAAGCTGCACCAGAACTGGGATAAGACTGGGCCATTACATTTTTAGGAAGCCACGTTCTGTTTTCTAACCAACCCGGGCTTAACCTCCCACATCTTGTGTCTGTGCTAAGATTGCCAGCAGCACGCAAGGAAAGGCAAGATTCCCAAGCAAAGTTCACGGGACTCAGAAAAGGTTATTTCTACGGGGGGGCAGGGAGCGGACCTCTCTCTGCTTGGAAAGTTCAAAGGAGTTCTGTGGTTTGCAGAAAGTGAGTCTGAACACTCAGACCCAACTGGGGGAAACATGCAGATTCAGCCATTTACGTCATTTACTAACCAGGCACAGTTCCTGTGGGTGGCTACCAGATAATGTTCTAATATGGCATTAGTTACCAAAGGCAAAGCTTTCTAACTTGGGTACCCACAGCTAAAGGCATATTTAGGCACCTATATAAAAATGGTTTGACTTAGGCACCCACAAATCCCATTGATTTAATTAGGAGCTACAGGTGTTCAGCACTTTAAAAAAAAATCAGACCACTTCTATTTAGGTGCCTACGTATGGCTTTAGGAGTCTAACTGCAGACACCCACATGGGAAAATTTTGGCACAAGTTTCCAATCTACCAACCTATCCACAAACTGACCTGAAAGGTTTAAAAAAAAACCTGCAAAAAACAGAACCAAGTAACTACTGGAAGAGAGATAAATAGACACAAAAATGACAAAGGAAGAGCTAAACAAAGACAGTAAAAGAAAGAAAATATATAAGAAAGACAATGAATTTACTTATTACTGTTTTATGTACAGTGATGTAAGTTATCCCAGCACAGAATTCCACATCAGCTCATGTTTTTGCAGTCAATGTTTGTTTCAAAAAGATCTTTAAAAATCTCTCTACATCAGAAGAAAAAATCATTTGGCATCTTCAGATTTTCCTGGAAACGCCCCAGTGTTCAATGTTTGCCCCTCACTTCCCAATACGTTAAAAAAAAATTCTTCTCTAAATCAAATCTAAATTCTGGCATAAATTACTCCATGCTGCTCCCTTGAGTAATAAACTCTCTTTGATGGTAGCTAGGTCAGGAGGGTCTCTAAGTGCTATCAAATATACAGAAAACATAATGCCATTCGGAAGCGTAGTCCACCTTTCTGCTTTCTAATGGATGCCTTCAATTAATATTGCTTCTGTTTCCTGAGAGGTATTAAAGTTACAATGTGTAACTTATTTACATTTTCAGAGTGTGATCCTGGAACCAGACCTATGTGCAGGGACACCTGTACCTTCAAGGCACTCCTCCAAAGTGACAATGGATCCAGAGACCCCGGGCCTGTAACATGAAGTACCCTGAAGTACTAACACCGCAGTATTTCTTCTATGTCTGCCATGAGATACAACTGCTCATAATGCAAAGACAAGTTCCTAGAAATCATTATTTCTGGTTTGCTCTAAAAATGTGTTTTAGGTACGTTATTTAAATACTCAGTTTCTCTAAGTTGCTATTAAATGTAAATAGGCAGTTTCTGGTGACTTGTGACTGGGAATTTCAGAACTTGGGTTGTTGTTTTTTCAATGAATTGACAGATGTAGGAAGGGGAAAAAGCAATAAACGGAAGGCTAGAAAATACTACTTGAGTGATGTCTCCCCTATTACAGAGATTTATGCACCTGGCACTAGAAGCAGAGGATGCTCTGAAGTGTCATTACTCTTACAGCGGCATCCAATATGGGCCAGATCCAAAGGCTAAGCAAATAGTCATCACTTGAATTATGATCCAGTTTCTGTACTTAGGCATATAGAAAATCCATTTTACAGCTGATAAGTTGTAACTTTGTGATTGTAAGAAGTGGGCAGTGCTTCAGGTAAACACCCACTCTGTTAGCAGTTACTGGTCCAGCTAGTAAAGAGTGAAGCAGATTCTGCAGACTCACCAAGGTAAATGGCTCCTTACTCCACCTGAATATAAGGGAGGTAGAAGAGGCTCTTTGGGGAAAGAGGATCTAGTTTGGGGGCTGAGCAGTCTGGAGGGAGGAACTCTAGGAGCAGCCAAGCCTGGGGAGCATGAAAGACCTGAACTTTATTGATTGATTGATTTCATTATTAATAAATTCAACCTCCAGAAAGGGGGCAAGTTTGGACTCTATACGGCATGTAAACTGTGTTTGCAGAGCAGGCTGGGAAGAATGCCTGCTCACCCAGCAGTATATATAGGAAGAAATTTTGCATCCATATCTGTGGCTTAAGGCCTCAAAGCCATGGCTACTGGTATATGAAAGCCAACTTGTCCGGGGAAAGTTCATCCTGCTGCAGAAGAACAAAATACAACCCAGCTCTGCACCAGGATGTTGGGGAACTGCAGGGGGGCAGTAAACACCCCTCTCCTGGCATTCAACCACTCCTGAGACTGGGCTTTCCTCGCCCCGCACCACTGGGGTCACACAGCTGATTGGAATCCCCTGCAACACAGCTCCGCAGTGGAGAGAGGACCAGGTGGGAGTCCTCTCATCTCCTGCTAGAAAGGGGAGGTTTCTTTAGGCTGCTGAAAGCTCCCCAGGAGATTTTCTGCAGTGAGATTTCCTTTCTGGAAGCCCCTTATGCAGATGCCAGATTTTTATAGCACAAGGCAGTAATCTTTGGGGCCACATAACTTGTCTCCCTGACAGAGACCATTTGGAGCTAGCACTTATCACTCCCTTCAACATTTCATTCCTGGCTGACTGGTCTTCCGCTTGCCAAGGGGGAAAAAAAACTGCCCATTGCAAGACAATGTCAGGGTTGGACAGTGTGGGAGGGAAGGGGAAACCCTCAGCCACTCCCCATCAATTCTCAAGCATCTGATTGATTTAAGACAGCAGCCTAACACCTAAGAGCCAAATTCCACAAACGAAACTCCCATTGACTTCAGCGGGAAGTTTTGCTTGATTAAGGCTCATAGGGTTGGGCTCAGAACAGAGATTAAAGAGAGCTGCCATCAGACGCTAGAACTATTTTAACAGTTTCTTCCCCAACCAGCTTAGTGACATTTGTGTCTAAATATTGACAGCTTTCCCACCAGTTCTGAAACAAGTATTCCCCAGGCAGGAATAAGTATTCTCATAGCCTCTTGCAAGGAGCCCTCTGCCGACCAGGATCACAAGAGATGTCACTCTTGGGCAATTTGCCATCAACAACTCCAGGCAAGTAGTAACTAACACGGTTTTGTCCCAACCCTGGTGTGACCCCAACTGGCAAGGGGGTTACAGAAATATCTTGATTCTGGAATGTACATTCTGGCTCACCAAAGAACATCAAGAGAGGTCTCCAGTGAAAGCTGGTATTACACTGGTTATGAAGATCATTGCGAAATGGATGTACAGATACGATGTCACAAAAGTTACATAGATATACACTGAAAATATGTTCTGAGAGTCGGTATCAAGGCACTAGTCACCAGCAGAGGTGAAAAACAGGTGTTCCATCAGGCAAAAGATCCAGCTCCCCATCAGGATGTCAATTAAGCATCGTGAGCTAACACAATGGATCTCTATTTACACACAAAGTCAAACGTTGATGAAGAGATGTGAAATCTACAGGAAAGGAGTACACAGGAAAACAACCAGCCATCAGCAGTTAGACGATCTATAAATAAAGACAACGAACTTTGGAGGTATTTCTAAAAGGCAAAAATGACACCTTGTCATTCCGCACCTAGGAAGTTTGCATTCATGAAAGCAGGGTCTCAGCCAGCTTTGGTTGAAAACACTGAATGGAACTTTGGGTGAGAGAAATTTCTTTAGACAAGAGTTTAGCCTGTTAGTTACATTTAGTCTCTAGAAAGCGTGTTATGTTTTTGTTTTATACATAACCATTTGTTTCCAATATCCTTACTCACTATCACCGGATTCTCTAGCCTTAGATAATACATGTATTGTTTTCACTATAAATATATCTCAGTGCTGTGGTGCTAAGCCAAATGCTACTGTGTCCTTTGGGAGCAGCAGGGCTGGTAATTCTGAGTGTCATCAGTAGAAAAGGGGCTGGACACTGCAGGGAACACTCCGAACGCTCGGGGGTGGGGAAGGGGTGTGCGCCTGATGCTACCTGTACAGCGACAGCGAGGCCGGGGGGGCGAGGGGGGGGGGCTTGGAAGGCTGGGCTAGTGCGGCCAGAGGTTGGTGGTTTCAGGGAACTGATCCACAGCAATCACAGACAAAAATCCTTCATATTCAGGGCAGGTACTGGTGAGGTGCCTTCCCCCCGGAGTACCTTTGGGGAGCGTCACACATCAAATGAGCTTTCTGTGGGCGGCCCCCTTTGTCTACAGGGCGGTAGAAGCACATTCCAAGATCAGGGCCTTGATTTCCAAATACACCCCACGGTCCACAGTGAGGGTGGTTCTGACCTTTTCTGCTCTCAGACTGACAGGCTGAGCAATACGGGGTAGAGTTTCCCTCTTTAACAGACTTCGCTTCTCTGCCCAGTCTTAGCTGCTGCAGCCTGTTCTATTTTATCTGCCTACCCACCACACGTTATCTATATAAACTCATTTTAGCACACTTCAGAGAGCTCGCTGGATGTGCAAAGCCCTGCCTGTCAGCCAGATGACACCTACTGGATGCAGATAATTAACTTTAAGTACTTGGAGGAAAGTGCCATTCAAACAAATATGGTTTCTGACTAGAAAATATAAAAAGAGGTCCTAAATTCATTTACAGTCATGCATGGCATAGAAACACACTCCCTCAAAAGGTGCAACCACATGAAAAAGCTAGGGAGGCAGGAGCAGAAGTCCTGCAGCTATTCTGAAGGGAACATCAACAGGACAGCACAAAAATCTGGGAAAGGGGAAAAGTAGGAGGGGGACAGGAGAGAAAACATGTCCTGACCCCACCAGTACTTGGGTCTATGTTCTCTCCAACAACTATCACACATTCAAGACATTGTTGAAAAATGACAAACAGTCTGTCTAGCTAAGGACTCAGAGGTTAAGACCGATACCCTGAAGTCTCAAACTAGACGCACATGTATTCTTCTCCACTTCCTGTCCCAAATGCTTGTGAAGTGTTCTGCATTTCAGAGATGGGTGAAGCCATTCTTATATCTATAGTACAGCCAGTGCTTTGAGACTCTCAATGAAAGGCGCTATATGAACATAAGACAGCATTATTATTTGTGACCACTGCTTATCATCCCGCTCATGATCATCCCATTGTTCCCTGGTGCTCCCCTATCTAATTACGGTTTGCAGCTGGAGTCTCTTGTCTTTTATGCTTAGATTGTAAACTCTTCAGGGCAGGGACTGTCTCTTTGCCATAGGTTTGTATGGTGCCTAGCACAAGAGAACTATTGTAATATAAACAATAATAATAATAATATTTTAGCTCTGATATTTTAAGGTTCACTATTATATGGTTCCCCAAACCATAGGTAGCATACCTTATGTGCTGCAACTCTGGACAGGTAGAGAGCTAGACTGGCTTTGAGAGAGTTAAAGTGGGACTTTAAAGAGTGTGAATTTCAATTTTTTTCCATTTACATTTTTTTTTTTAAAGTAAAAAAAATTTTTGGAGACAGACTTCTCAAAGTGCAAGAGTTGAAAGGAAGAGTAACAGGCCCTCTGCAGCCATTACCATCTGCAACTAATACCCAGGCAATTTTGCACATGTACAATATACACTGTGGGTTGTCAGACCTTTATAGGTGCGGAAGAGCCATATCACACACTAATACAGCCTGTTCAGACAAAGGTATGCTACAGCCTTTCTACTTTAAGCTGGCACTGATCTGACTGTGTAGATCTGTATGTAAGCGCTAAAATGCATCTGTGGCTCTGAGCGTCCACAGGAAGTGCTTTGAGGAGTTCCCCAGGCATTCATAGATGTAAATGTTCTGGGTTTAGGCCCCTCTTGGGGATGCTCCTAACTTGAAGGGCCTGTTGACAACAGTGGGACAATTCACACCCTCCACATCAGACACGCACCTACGCATGTCGCTGGGGCCGAATCCGGATGCTAACCCACGCCAGTGGTGAAACTCCTGTTGCTTTCAACAAGCCCAGGATCATGAGGCCCCCTTCTCCACTTGCTCTTTCTAGAAGTATCAGAAATCATTAGGTCACATTATAACCTGACCATTCGCAAAGTCTCATTTTTCAAACCTGAAGCAATTCTTGAGCTCGGCCTGCAGTTTAAAGAAGGGATGACCCACGACGGGGCTAAACTTACCGACGCTTTGTGAATAAAGATTCCCTCCCAGGACGGATTCCAAGTACCAAGCTGCCACCTAGCAAACATTCTTATAGACAAAGCATCCTCTTTGAAGAGGTGGCTAGACCACATGAGGACAGGTTCAAGACCCCTGGAGATGTGACTGGGCCCTACGAAGACACAGGGTGCCCCAGAGCACCTCAGGGAAACCAGACCTTGTGCCTTTTAAGTGTTGTGTTCAATCATGGGGTGGAGCCCAGTGTCGCTTTCTGGTTGCAGCGAGTTACTCTGCAGGGGGACTAATTTCACAAATGGTTTTTCCACTGTTCAGTGTTTGTATAAAGGACATCAAATAGAACTGGGTAAAGAAGAGATGAATTGCCATCATTAACTGTTAATCCAAATCTTCCCTAACTAAGAGAGCTTGTTTTTTTTACCAAAAAAAGTGCTAATCACGAATTCCGTTTTATGACAATTATTTAAAGTCTTTTCTTTTGACCCAGTTCAACATAATTAGGGATGCATTTTTAGCGTGCTTCTGCATATGAGCGGTAAGAGCCAAGTGGCCACTGTGGTGTTTCTAAGCTAGCATGTAATTTGCAGCTCCGGTCTCCTGCTATTAAACAACAGCAACAAACTATACAATGGTTATTCCATTTGAAGTCACACAAGAGACTTCATTACCCCCTAGCTCCGCTATGATTTTGCATGATCACCGAACTCGTAAATACGGATGAACCCTCTCGGCAGATTTTCACTCGGTTTCTCCTCTTCCTGTCTGTATCCACACGCTCGACAAGCACTGGAGGAAAAAGCCGATGCCAAGAACTGAGGGTGTATACATTGTACACACCGCGAAGAAAGCTTTTCGAGAGTCCGTTTTCCCCCCCACGGAGTTTGTTGAACTCCAGCCGGGAAATCAAAGCGATCTCCATCACAATACATTGCTCCGCGCAGGAAAGAACGTCGCGGAATAGACAAGACACTGCAGAAAGCCACGGAGAAGACAATGCGATTCTCCACTGGTCACCCCTGCCCATGGCCATCCCTCCGCGCAATAAGCACAGCTAAGAAAGTGGGGAGCTGGGCGCCCCGGTTTTCTGTAAGTGTCAGAGAACGAGGCGCATTCACGCTACCCAGGCAGCGGAAATTCTTCATCTCCGCCGCAACACCCTTCTCGGGGACTTGTTCTAGAGCAGGGCGCCTTCGTTGTCCTCCCGGCGCTCGCTCTAGTCCGCCCCACAAACGGAAAGCAAAAACCCAAGCGGCACACTGGAGACCGCCGGTTGTCCGGGCCGGGGGACACGAGGAGGGATGGGAGCGGGCAGGGCGTTTTCCACGCACTCGCAGTCCCCCTGGGTTCCTGTTTGGGAGCCGGGGGGAAGAGAGCGTGGCAGGTTCCCAACCCAGAAGCCAGGGCGGGAGGGCTCCGTCCTGCAAAGCGCTGCCGGCCGGGGGAGCTCGGGGCCCGCTGCGCCGCCCCGGGTCGGGTCCATCGCGAATTCCCCCTGCCCCGAGCCCGCCGGTGTCACTCCGGCGCAGGGACCCGGGGCTGAGCGCACGCCGGGAAACGCTTCTCCCTCCGGCCTCCACCCGCACTTCCCGAAGCGCCGGATTCACCCCGGCCCCGCCGCTCCGCGCCTGGTTCTCTCCGCCAGCGGCCGCGCGGGAGGGTCCCGGCTCCCGTGCCCCGCACCGGGACCGGCGGCTGGAGAGCCACGCACCCGGCCGGAGAGGCACCAGCCGCTGCAGCCCCGAGCCCAGGTCGGTCTCAGCAAAGCCAGAACCCGCTCCCGGCTCCAGGGGGTCAGCGGAGCCGGGGAGACACCCGAAGCCGGAGGGCGAACGCCTCCATCCCCGGTGCCAGGCGGCTGCACCCGGGGCGCGCCTGGCCCCGGCTCATTAGCCGAGCCCGCAGGAACCGGAGCCCGAGCCCTGACCCAGCCAGCGCGGCGAGCCCGCGGGAGGAGGCAGGAGACTTCCGCCAACTTTCCCCGCAGCGACGCGCGGGCAGGGGCCGGGGAAACGCCCGCAGGCCCGAGGGGACGGGGATGGGCACACTGCTCTCCGGGGGGCGGGGCCGCTACCACCGCCTCCCCGGGGACGCCGAGCTCCGCTCACAGCCCCCGCCGGGGCCGCTCGCACCTTCCCCCCCAAACTCCCGCCGCCCGGCTGGCTCCGGCTCACCTGCCACCGGGCTCTCGGGCACCCCCTTGGCTCCGGGCTGCAGCAGCTGGAAGGCGGCGCGGACCCGCTGGCAGGTGGCGTCGGGCTGGCCCCAGCCCCGCAGGCAGAGCGCGGCCAGCAGGGCCAGGCGCAGGGCGCCCCCGGCCATCCTCTCCGGCCCGGCGCCGCTCTACAGACGCCCGCGGGCGCGCATCGCCGCCCGGGCCCAGGCTGCTCCTCCCGGGGCTGGCGAGCGCTCGGCGGCTTCCCCGGCTGGCGCAGGCAGGCGGGCGGCCGGGTCTCGGGCGCTCCCAGCCGGGCTGCCCCGCTCTGATTGGCCCGGCCGGCTGGCGCCGCCACTGGCTCCTGGCAAACTTTTCCCCGGCCCGCCCCCTCCGCCGAGCTCATTGGCCGCCGCGCCGGGGACTTGGCCCCGCTTGCCGCCGCCCCGGCGGCACCACCCCCGGGCCGAGCCTCTGCGGGCAGCGCAGCCCCGGCCGGGTGCAGGCGGGAGCCTGAGTGGGGGGTATAACCTGCCTCCCCTGCTCAGCACCTGCCCGCCACCCCGAGCCGCGGCGTGTGTCTGCAGCCGAGCGGGACCGGGAAGAGCGGAGACCTTCCCCCGCCCGCCTCCCCTCCTCTTGCGGTAAAAACTCCGCGGCTGGGCTGGCGGGGCTCGGGGAGCGCCCGGAGCCGCGTTTGGAAAGATGGATTCGGGGACAGGGATCTACTTTCAAAATCGCCGGGACCCCAGCCTGCGCTCGGCTCCGCGATGGCTGGGGAAAGAAACCGAGCCCCGTCCGATGGACCGAACGGAGTGAAACTCCACAAAGGGGAGAGAAACGGGCGAAGAGAGCAGCGCCGGGCACCGTATTTCCAGCCAGCTAGGCAGGGGTAGTTTTGCTCCGGCCAGCCGGAGGGAGTTGGGGGCAGCAGAGTACCATGGACTGTGAGGGGACCAGGGTGACAGACAAAGTAGCAGTCGGGACCCGAGTAAGTAGGGTGACCAGGTGTCCCGATTTTATACAGACAGTCCCGATTTTGGGGTGTTTTTTCTTATATAGGCTCCTATTACCCCCCACACCCCTCCAGATTTTTCACACTTGCTGTCTGGTCACCCTACGAGTAAGCCTCCAAAACACAAAAGGAGTGTTGGGAACAAAAGGCTGGTTTGAACATGTCCAATTAATGTGAAAGTGACCCTTCCCTGAAGGCCTGGGGCTGCCATTGGGCAGGTGTGTAAAAAATCCCCCAACCTAATAATTTTGAACAGTAACCCCCATCCCCATCTTTATTATCAGGGTTTCTGTCAGTTCTTTCCTTTGTCATTAGCAACCCCTCATCTTATTACAACCCAGCTTTTCAAATCTCAGCTGCTTTTCAGCATTTAGACTGTTAGGTTGGTTCACATTTCTCTCTCAGGTCAAACAATGACATGGGTCAGTTTCGGTGTTGATGGTAGTGACTTTCTAGTCAGTTTCTCCTTCTGGCTCTAGTATAATGGTGTTGTTTCTGTTCACACCATTTCAGGAGGAAATGTTAAATCCAACCAGAACTGTTTTCTTTGCCATTTAAAACATACATGCAAACATCCCTATTAATATTAAGTAGGCTTACATAAATATATAAATAAAGTTCACAAATATATAATAAATAGGTCCTAACAGTCATTTCTGTTCTCTACTCTCTGTACAGACTTTCCTACATGATGTACTATAGGGAATAACAGTTTCTTATCAAAAATATATATATATAGCTCTTAAACAGTTCATTTATTATTTTTAAATCTATTTAAAATTTCTACCAGCGGGAAATGATGCTGAAAAAGGTATTGATATTAGAATCCCATTCCCACAAAGGTGAGTAATTAGCACAGGTAAATGACCAGCTGCATTGTTTCTGCACTACTGAATTGTATATGTAAATGTACTAGTTACGCACACAAATTATGTACACATACAGATTTAAACATCTGGTTCCAGCACTTTTAGCTATAGAGAGAATTTAGAATGGAATGTAAAATTAGGAGCCATCACAGACTGAACAGCCAGTTGAGACAGGGTGAGAAAGAGAGAGGCTTTTCTGTAACCTGCGAAACTGAGAACAGAATTTGAAGAATACATATTTTCTTGTTTGCACGTATGCACACATCTCGCCAATCAAGCCTTTGCTTTCTTGTGTCTGTCATTCCAGAAACATTTTCTCTCCTTGCTTCTGCATCTCCTTCTAAGCCCTCAGGAGCCCCTTTTACGGTCTCCTGTTTGATTTGCATATAGAAACTTTCTACACGCCCACGCACCGCTCCTTTGGCCTGTAATCTTTTTCTCTTCAGACTTAAGTGAGATTTGTGACATCTCTGGCACTTTTATGGACTTTACTAACATTAACTATTCTGTAAGGTAGGCAAGGCTCCTTGTATTATCAGTGGGGGAACTGAAGCAGAGAAGTTTAATGACTTGCCCAAGGCTACCAAGGAATCTATATCAAAGCCAGGGCTAAAACCCCAGGAGTTCCTCACTCTTAGGGCTGTTTATCATTATTTATATTATAATAGGACAAACGCCACAGCTGACCTCGGGGCCCCATTGTGCTAGTCCTGTACAAACAATATGAGACAGTCCCTGCTCTGAAGAACTTACAGTCTAAATAGACAAGACAGAAACAACGGTGGGAGAGGAAACAGAGAGAAGTGACTCGTCCCCCAAGTCACACAGCAGGTCAGTAGAGGAACCAAGAATAGAATCCAGGCCTCCTAACTAATCTAATACCACGTCACCTAGACTATAGCTCTTCTCCTTCTAGGACCACTTACCACCACCCCTCTCATTGTAGATGAGTCTTTGGGAGCATTCGACACTATTAGAGAAATTTAGATCTGGAGTCAACTGAGGGGGGGCACCGTTCCTTGTAAAAATGATCATTGCAAATTTGCTAAGGCAGCCCCTGACTAAGGTCTCAGAAACATACCCCGCTAGTTATGTAAACCCGTGGTTTTCAACCTGTTTTTCATTTGTGGACCCCTAAAACTTTTCAAATGAAGTTGCGGATCTCTTTGGAAATCTGAGACAAAGGGGTCTGTGGACCGCAGGTTGAAAATCACTGATGTAAAGTATGAACATATTGGATCAAGCCCTTTTGGAGAGACAATCTGACACAAGAAAATATACTGTAGATTTGGGAACAAGAAAACAAAACCTTATCCCAGCAACATATTGAAAGGAGAGGTGGGGAAGTCAATTATTACCCAGAAGCCAGCTGGTGTGGAGCAATCAGCCCTGAAATTTTCACCTTATCGGCATGCTGGTAGCCCTTCGCAAAGGAAGCAAACACAGGAGATTGAAGTGACCTCTCTGACCCCTAAACCCTCGTTATGAACTAACAGAATTCCATCATTCGGCAATGTCAGACTTGGACCTGCTCTAGCTGTGCTCACAGTTGGTTAAATGGTGCTTGACAAAAGGTGTCAGTCAACTCTCCTCTTTGCCAGCTCCGCTCAGTTGGTGGTGGAGAGTCCGGTGCGCTCAACACCTTGGCTAGCAAACCATGGTGCAATGAGGTTTCTGGGACATTGTTTCACCAGTTGAGGAGTTACCAGAGGTGTTGGAGGGCACGTTAAGAGGATGTTTTCACGGCAGATAAAAGGTGTGCTCTGAAGTCAGGTTAGGTGACCTTTGTTAGCTAACTGAGGTTACAATAGCAGCAAAGACATGATGATTCTGGCTTTAACTGGGGCGGGCAAATCAAGTTCAAATCCAGGCACCCCCCTTGGCTTTAACTCAAGCTGCTAACCCAAGTTAAAAGGCACGTTGCCATTTCTTCACAACTGTTTTAACCCAATACAGCTAACATGAGTTAGATAACCCCGGCTAAGATCACACCTTTTTTGCAGCAAAGACATACCCTGAGTCACGCAGCTGAGAGTCCAATACTGGGGAGAAACTGGTTTTTAGGCCATTTTAAAGCCTGAAGGTTTGGTATTACTTGCTTTCATGACTGACAGATCAGACTTTCTGGTGCTCTGTTTTCCTCCTGGTGAGCCAGGAGCAGGACTCAAACAGGGGACATCCCGGGAAACAGCATTTGCAAACATGTCTATGGGCACAAAATCCTATTTTGAGCACCCATTTTTTGTTCACTTTTTGCAAACATTCGTATGAGCAAAGGTTTGTTCCTGTGAAAATTCACATAAAGTGACGTTTGGGCCCATTGCTGAAATTAATAGGTGCTGAAGCTAAATTTGTTTTGGGCAGAAGAAGTTTGAAAGGCTAGGTTACCCACTCTGTGATCCCAACCAATCCTACATGCCTTTAGTGATCAACCACACAGCTCAGGTAGCAAATTCCAAATGGCAGATCCTCAAATGTAAACTTGATAGAAACAGAACACATGCACTCCACTCACTGACATGTCGTCGTATAAAATATTCATCAAACAATTTGGAATAAATAATGCGTTTTAAAAAACCGTAATCTGTGTGGGGACAATTTTGCAATCAGTCAGATTTCACCACATGCATTTTTTTACAACAAATAGTCTGACTGGCTTTGTCTATGATGTTCCTGAACTTGCAAAATCCTAAAGAACTAGTTGTGTTCTTTTCTGCAGGGTGTTGTGTTCCTTTCCAGTTAATGAAGGCTCCATTGTAAAACAGAATCATGCACATTAAGGATATGTACAAATTGCGATTGGATTTTTTTTTTTCCCTGTTAGTGGGACTTTCTCCGAGATCTCCCCCTCATGTGAGCAAACTCACCCCAATCCCTAACCCTGGGGCTATTAAGCAGAGAGACGAACAATTAGGGTCTGAATGTAAGTGGGTGAACAGAGAAAATCCATTTAAAATTTTCCACTGCAGATATAGAATCAAATGATTGCTAGTGGCTCCTCGGCAGCTTTTATTTTTTACTCCCAAATTTTCAAAAGGAATGAAAAATGAAAGTCGGCTCTGCACGTTTGTTCCTGGGAAATGCCTGGTTAGGGAGAGGTTGTTAAAATGTTTTATGGATATAAGACTAATAAACCAGAATGAGCTGCTACTTTCATTGGTTAATGGATTGTCTCTCTCTGCTTCTGTCTAGAGACTGCACTCTTTACTGTACATTCACTGCATCTACTAAACATGCCTAACAAGACTTGTGTTAGCCATGCAGGTAAAAATACAACTCTTGCAGGATCTTAGAGCAGTTTGGAAACTTCATTGAAACTCTTAGGAGCATGTCTTCGTCTGATGTAAATTAGCATAGCCCCATTGACTTCAACTGGCAACATCAGATGAGAATCAGCTCCCTCCTGATTCTCAGGCAAGATCAAATCTACTATATGCCTTGGTTTGCGTGATCTGTACTGATTTAGATGCCTAAGATATCTATTCTACTTCTAGCACAATGATACGTTGTTTGAGATAATATTATGTTTACATCATATATTGCTTTTCAAAATATCCATGGGTTTTGGTTTGATGAGGAACCAGCTAGACTGAAATGTGAAATGCAAAAATGCAAAGATTGGTATTTAAAGCATTGCTTTATATGCAATATTGCAATCCATATCATATTTATGGTGTGAATTATAGTTGTCTATAAAGTGCTCAGGCATATCAAGTATTTATTTTCATGCCTGATGCATACATTTAATATAGCTGCTTATACCGGTTCATGTAAGTAAATTGCTATTGTGAAGCATGCTATTATAATAAGGGATTATATATAGTACACAATATACAGTATTTTGGTAGCTATTGAGAATCTATAGTGCTGTAATATTTCAAACCAAGTAGAAAAAAAGATTATTGTTCTTTACAGGATCTGACTTTATAGACTCAGACTTTCAGGCCAGAAGGGACCATCATGATCATCTAGTCTGATCTCTTGCACGTTGCAGGACACAAAACCTTACCTATCCACTCCTGTAATAGACCCCTAAACTCTGGCTGGAGTCACTGAAGTCCTCAAATCATGGTTGAAAGACTTCAAGTTACAGAGAATCCACCATTTATGCTAGTTCAAACCAGCAAGTGACCCATACCCCACCTTGCAGAGGAAGACAAAAAAACAAAAGCAAATAAACAAAAAACCCTGGATCTCTACCAATCTGACCTGGGGACAATTTCTCCCCACCCCTATATACGGCAATGTTAGACCCTGTGCATTTGGAGGAGACCCCCGCCCCCAGTCAGACCCCTGGGAAAGAATTATCTGTCATAACTCAGAGCTATCCCATCTAGTGTCCCATCACTGGCCATTAGGGATATTTGCTACTAGTAGTCACAGATCGGCTACATGCCATTGTAGGCACTCATCTTATCATCCCCTTCATAAACACATCAGGCTCAGTCTTGAAGCCAGTTAGGTTTTTTGCCCCCACTGCTCCCCTTGGGAGGCTGTTCCAGGACTTCACTCCTCTGATGGTTAGAAACTTTCATCTAATTTCAAGACCAAACTTGTTGATGGCCAGTTTATATCCATTTGTTCTTGTCTCAATATTGATGCTTAACTTAAATAATGCTTCTCCCTCCCTGGTATTTATCCCTCTGATGTATAAGAACGGCCATACTGGGTCAGACCAAAGGTCCATCTAGCCTAGGATCCTGTCTTCCAACAGTGGCCAGAACAGGTAACCATCAAGTGATCCATCCCCTGTTGCCCATTCCCAGCTTCTGGCAAATAAAGACTAGGGACACCATCCCTACCCATCCTGGCTAATAGCCATTGTTGGACCTATCCTCCATGAATTTATCTAGTTCTTTTTTGAACCCTGTTATAGTCTTGACTTTCCCAACATCCTCTGGCAAAGAGTTCCACAGGTTCACTGTGTATTGTGTGAAGAAATACTTCCTTTTGTTTGTTTTAAACCTGCTGCCTATTAACTTCATTTGGTGACCCCCTAGTTCTTGTGTTTTGAGAAGGAGTAAATAACACTTCCTTATTTACATTCTCCACACCAGTCATGATTTTATAGACCTCAATCATATCCCCCTTTAGTCGTTTCTTTTCCAAGCTGAAAAGTCCCAGTCTTCTTAATCTCTCCTCATACGGAAGCTGTTCCATACCCCTAATCATTTTTGTTGCCCTTTTCTATATCTTTTCCAATTCCAATATATTTCTTTTGAGATGGGGCAACCACATCTGCACTCAGTATTCAAGATGTGGGCATACCATGGAGTTATATAGAATCAATATGATAATTTCTGTCTTATTATTTATCCCTTTCTTAATGATCCCCAACATTCTGTTTGCTTTTTTGACTGCCACTGCACACTGAATGCATGTTTTCAGAGAACTATCCACAATGACTCCAAGATGTCTTTCTTGAGTGGTAACAGCTAATTTAGACCCCACCATTTTACGTGTATAGTTAGGATGATGTTTTCCAATGTGCATTACTTTGCATTTATCAACATTGAATATCATCTGCCATTTTGTTGCCCAGTCACCCAGTTTTGTGAGATCCCTTTGTAACTCTTCACAGTCTACTTTGGATTTAACTATCTTGAGTAGTTTTGTATCATCTGAAAAATTTTGCCACATCACTGTTTACTCCAGATCACTTATGAATATGTTGAATAGGGCTGGTCCCAATACAGATCCCTGGGGGACACCACTATTTACCTCTCTCTATCAACAAGCATACCTCCCTTGGCCTTTGTTTGGTTCAGCTAAACAAGCCAAGCTCTTTAAATCTCATCTCCTCGGATCATCCTAGTAGCCCTTCTCGGCACATCTTTCTTAAACACGAAAGACCAGAACTGCACACAGTATTCCCGATGAGGTCTCATCAGTCATGCCTTCTATAATGGTACTAAGACTTCCCTATATCTCCTGGAAATACTTCACCTGATGGATTGTGTTAACCTTTTTCATGGCCACATCACATTGGTGGCTCATAATCATCCTGTGATCAATCAATACACCCCGGTCTTTCTTAGCCTCTGTTGCTTCCAACTAATAAGGCCCCACCTTATAGCGAAAATTCTTCATGTTAGTCTCTAAGTGCATGACCTTGCACTTTACACTATTACATTTCATCCCATTTCTATTACTCCAGTTTTCAAAGTTGTCCAGATCTTCTTGTATGATATTCTGATCCTCCTCCATATTGCAATACCTCCAAACTTTGGGTCGTCCGCAAATTATATTAGCACACTCCCGCTTTTTGTGCCACGGTCATTAATAAAAAATGTTAAATAAGATTAGTTCCAAGACCAATCCTTAAGGAACACCACTAGTAACCTCCCTCCCACCTGACAGTTCACCTTTCAGTATGACCCACTGTAGCCTCCCCTTTAACCAGTTCCTTATCCACCTTTTAATTCTCATTAATCCCCATCTTCTCCAATTTAACTAATAATTTCCCATGTGGAACTGTATTAAATGCCTTACTAAAAGCCGGGTAGATTAGATGTACTGCATTTCCTTTGTCTACAAAAATATCTACCTTCATAGAACCATGTTGATTTTATCCCAATTACCATTTATCTCCATGTCTTTAACTACTGTCTCTTTCAAAATTTGTTCTAAGACCTTGCCTACAATTGAGGTCAAACTGACAGGCCTGTAGTTTCCCGGATATTTTCTTGACAATAGAACTTTTCTCCACAAAAATAAAGCTTATTTGTCAACAAAAATTCATGTTAGAAAGGAGTTCAACAAAACTGATGAAAGCAGACAGTGAAACCTCCGGTAAAGAGCACTCCATAATGGCAACCCAACCTCTTATCTTGAGCAATTATTTTACAGTATCTCCAAAGTTTGCTATAAAATTTTGTTCAACTTTTAGCTAAAAGTTCCTTCTTAGGCAACTGATTTTTGCTCATTGTTTCAGACATTTTTTCACTGTCATGTTATTGACTTATCCTTGGAGTAGTAAGATCAATAGGCTGATTGTTTGTTTGGGGCTTCTCATGACTTATCCTGGGCACTTCCTTGCCCGTCCATTCTTAATCTAGGAAGATCAATAGTGCTATATATTTTAGCTCATAAATGACAGTGACACAAATAGATAGTATGCTTCAGGCCCCAAAGTAGTCAGTCACACATGCCCTTGTATTCAGCGTCCTTTTGTCATCTCCAGATACCAACCCAATCTTTTATTATCTATATGGTAATAGCACATAGAGGCCCCATCAAAGATTGGGACCCCATTGTTGTAGACTCCTCACTGCACATACTCATAGTGAGAAACAGTTCCTGCCCTGACAAGTTTTCAATCTAACTAGACAAGACAGACAAAGGAGGTATTTATTAATTATTATTATTATTATTATCCTCCTGTTGTAACTGGAGAACTGAAGCACAAAGACATTAAGGCTGTGATCCAAAGCCCACTCATAAGGGAGTCTTTCCACTGATTTCAGTGGACTTTGGATCAAACCCGAAGTGATACGTCCAAGGGGTCTATGTCAGAGTCAGATGACCCCAGCTCTTTGGAGTCCCCATCCAGCGCCTTATCCACAAAACCAACTTTCTTTCCAAAGAGCGCGTCTTTCTTTTCATTTGTCATTGTGGTGAGTGCAAGTTTATCCTGGTGAAAAAGGTAGATAATTTCCTCCAAGATCAGAGAAAAAGTCACGCTGTCAAACGCCTGCCGGTGGGTACTATAAGAGCAATTCTTTTGTCTCACATCTAGGATGGTAATTTTCCTTGTCATAACTGCTCGCACTGGAAGAATTTCCTTTAATCGTCTACCTGCCGCCAGACTCCTGCTAACAAGAGGTAGGATTGTGTATAGCTGATCTGATCTTACCGAGGTCTCTGTTGGGAAAACATTAGAGAAAGTTAAAGAGCAAGATGAAAGAACAGAGGAGGAGGAATTCGTGGTGACACAGAGCGTTCCACCAAAACATTTTCTTTCATTTCTACAGGGACTGACTAGCTCTGGACCCTGAGGTGCAGAGAACACCTGCACAGCTGCCTTCCGCAAAGGGAGTCCTTTTGTACTCATGCTGGGAGAAGAGGCTTGTAAAAGTTATAAAGAGCTATGGTTGTCACAGCTGGATAGTAGACAATCCCTCAGCTATATTTTTAGTATTGTGTTCCAAAGGTACTCATGCTGCTAAGAGGTGGGAGTGTTTTGCTTTGGCTTTCTCGCCCCTATAATAATCTTGTTGCGTTAACTATGGCCTTGATGCCGAGTGTTGCTGAGCTCCTACTGAAATCAACGCATTGTTCTCAGGATCAGGTCTCATGCCAAAACGTCAGTCTTATTCTAAATCCTTTGGAAAGGGGGCATTGCTGTGGTTCATAGACTCTTACGACCCCTACTGTAACTGTGCGGGGGAGAAAAAATATTTAGAACAACAGATCTTCAGTATAAAACACAGCGTGCAACACACATTGATGTAAAACACAACTGTCCTAGGGCACTAGAAGAAATAATTGATCGATACGCAGCAAACATTCCCTCCTCATTTTGGCAGGTCAGTATACATGCTAGCCTGGGGTAACTGATAGATCCATATGACAGTAGCTGCTCCTTCACTCAAAAAAGCTCCTGGTGAGCCGAGGAATCATTCGCTTTCAGGGGGTGCAAAGGGGATCAGTTCACATGTACTAGAGACGCCTTCAGGATGGGACATCGCATGAAGGGACCGTTGCTTTTCATGATCACACTGAAGATGTGGATAAGACACCATGAAATAGACAAAGGGGGGGGATATGCAATCAGAAACCCCCTCACCCCCACTCAAAACTAAAATCAGTTCCACAGAGCAGGAAGGCCAATTATGGCCAAATGTACAGTGGTCTGAGTAGTTTTATGATCTATCCTTTGCAAATTAAAAAAGCCCACAAACTACAGCAGTACTAGTTAGAAAAGCTCTTTTCCTGTTCACCTCATGTTTGTGTAGGAATCTAAAGTGCAGCAGTGACCATTGCTCTAATCTAAAGAGCCTGCTCTTAGACACATACTTAATGGAATTTGTGCTGGAAGCTGTGGGATTGGACAGACTACACAGCAGCTCTTCAGGAGACTCATTAGTGCTAAGTAAAAGGTTGAAGGGATTATAGGGGTGGGAGAGGAATGGGGCTTGGAACATCTATACTGGGAGCCTAGACTTTGACCGGGAGGAAACGGGGGAAGATAAACCTACCTCGTGTACTATGGATGTGCACTACCAACTCTGTTGGGAACGCGGAGCAAAAATTCATCAAGCTGCTATTTTTCATTTGTCATCTGTCAGTGATTATTCAAGACATAAGACTTCATGGTTGGATCGGTCCAAAAGTGATACACACAGAGCAGCCATTGCACAGATAAAGCATCTCCAAAAACCACAAGGTGAGGCTCCTCAATGTGGACTCAACTCTCAACAGCTTAGTGCAAACAAAGGCTAGACAAAGAGCGAAGGAGTGATCGTTACAAATCATGAAACTGTGTGAGTGCGGAAAAAAAGGATACTAGAAATGTCTATTTGCGTGAGAAGTCTTGTTTGGAGTTTTTTGGGCAACACGGAAGTTTTGAGATAGGACTTGCAAGTGAACTGAAGAACAATGGAAATTGTTCTCATTCCAAATGGTGCCAGAATTGATGCTAGTTCCTCTTCAGGAATGTCTTTTTCCTCTGCAGAGATAACACACTAAATCCTGATTACATCTTACTTAGTGATTTTAATACTTATTATATCTCCCCAGATTATATGCATACGTTACAGAGGTTTTTCTGAGGCAAGGTGGGGGAGATAATATCTTCTATTGGACCAACTTCTGTTGAGAGAGAGGTTTTTGAGCCACCCAGAGCTCTTCTTAGTCTCTTTGCCTGTAGCCTGTCTCCAATTGCTTAATAATGAAGTTTGCCATATTTATGCCTTTGGAGTGATCAGCTGGGCTAATGAGACATTATGAGAAGTTCCCAACGTATCCCAGGGCTCTTTGATGAAGAGGATTAGTCTGAAGTGCAGAAACCCAGGGTTTGCATAGATACCTTTTAAGAACCTGATTCTTCTCTTACCTTTCAGGGTAAATGAAGAATAATTCCACTGAAGCCCGTGACTTTGCACCAATGTAAAATTTGTGTCCGGGAGTGCAAAAATCAGGCCCTGACACATGAAAAGAGAAGAGAATGTGGCACAAAGCAAAGCGGTGTAAGGCGAGGACAGCCCCCACACTTGGGATTGTACCTGCTATGGATCCCATTTTATCTGAGCTCCCCAGTCAGTCTGAGCAGCCAAGGGGCAGAGAAGAGCTTCCTCTTTTAGCCCAGGCGGACGACATTTATTGGCTGCTTTATTTTTATTACATAGAATCATAGGACAGCAAGGGACCTCAAGAGGTCTTCTAGTCCCACCTCCCGCACTCAAGGCAGGACCTCGTATTATCTAGACAGCCTCAGTTTATTTACTGCAAAGCAGCATTATCCACTCCGAGCCAGTTTCACCCTGCGTTAATCCACTCGTCCTGTGTATGCATTCGGACTCCGATGCTGAGAGACGCTGGCTTGAGTGGGAGTCGCAAGGCAGTCAGCACCGGGCCCTGGAAATGTGGGTCAGGAAGAGGGAGAGACTCAAACGCTGCTGCAGGGTAATTAGCTTTTCTCCCCGTAAGGCAGTTCACTATCAGGGAGGATGCTCTCCTGTCTGGGGAGTTTTGCTAGTGAAGATTCACTGATTGATAGATGCAATTACTTGTGGAAGTGTTAATGGGGCAATTTCAGCAGCAGAGAGCACGGGGGCCCCAGATCCTCTCCCCTGCTTCGGAGAGAGGAGAGGGAGCTACCCCATCCTTTCTGACCATCTCCCAAGCTACCAGTCCCCAACCCACCATCTAGAAGATTAAATTGGCCAGCACAGCCCTTGCCGGAGTTTGGATGAGGCCTCCCAGAAACCGGAGTGTGCAGCATCTTCGGGGATATCAGCGATGAGAGGAATGAGAACAGACACAGACAGCAGGGTGGAGTGAACTGAAAACCTGTGAAACATTTCCATCGGAGCGTCGTCGTGCCATGACATTGGCTGCCGGCTGGCTCCCCAGCGTATCAAAGTCTGCTCAGGCTCTTTCTTCAACTACAAAATTCAAAGTTATTCCCCTAATCATGGTAGGTTGCTGGGCCCCAGAGGCCTGTCCCTTTGCGTCTCCCCCTCACCTTCCAGGACAGCCGCAGGAGCCAATCATCTTCCTGCAGCTTAGCGCCCTGGCCTTATAGGGGCAAACCACCCTGTTACAGGTGGCTGTGATTGGCATCTGGTCTGCCCAACCATGGCAATAATTGCCGTGACATGTGACCGTTTGGGAGTCCCAACTGTGTTAGCTGGAACTATCTGAATTCCAGTGTTAAATCAAACCTCGGACTGATTTACTGCAGCTGCATTTACTGACGTTTCTCCAGGGGAATCCACTCTCTGCCAGGTTTCACGGGCCCGGCTCGAAGGGGCCGTCACCACTAAGAATTAGGCTAGAGCTTCTCTCAGCTACTCAAGCCCATGTTGAATCATTCTGATTGTTACACGTGCCTGTAGTGGTTACCATACTTATCCCAGCAGTCACGCTGGTTCACGTTAGGCTAGCCGGTCTGGCAGGTAACCGCGATGAATCGGATGAAGAAAGTGTTTCATCACAGAACGCACGAAAAATTACCAGGACAAACCTTTGTCCTGTCCCTACGGGCTCGCCGATTACTCTTCAGGAGGTTGTCACTCCGGTTAGGCTACATCTCTGTGCACAGAGCCAGGGCCTGCTCTGATGTTTGTTATGTCCTAGGCAAAGATGGGATTTGGTCCCCCACAATGGCTCTCTTCCACTCACCTGGCTCAACGATTCACCCTCCATTCCGGCTCCAGAGGGCTGGCCCTGGTTCTGCTCAGCGAGAAGGAATAGGACAGGGAGCAGGAGGGCACACGGTGCTTCTGGTCTGCTGGTAAGTGTCACATCAGCCACTGTTCAGCGTGATGCTCATTAGCTGTTGAGTCCCTAGCAGCAGCTTCCCCAGCCTGTGCCTAAGTGCGCCCCAGTGCAGCCATCTCTTGAAAACAATCTAGTCCTGCACATGTCTCCAGCTGCACACACGCTCTTGCAGGAGGACTGAAGTGCTCATAAAAAAACGGGGTCTCCATTCATTAGAGGCCAAATCCTGATCTCCTGGCACTCCGTGGCCAAGATTCCCATTTACTTCAGTGGGGCCAGGGTTTGGTCCCGAAAAGAATCCATAGATTCAAAATTCATTAAAAAAGAACACAACTTGAAAATGCACGTCTTCCTTCACTTCATGGGCAAGTGCCGACTTGGAGCTACTGTAGGTTCCCTGTCAGAGAGGATAACATCACAGCCCTGGATCAACTCCATCTTCAGATGGCTTTCAACAGAGCCTCTTAGGGGCCGTGTCGTCCCTAGGTTGGCAGAGACTGGTCACTGGGGCCGATGCAGGGCCTGGCCAGCAGTCAGTCCCAAGGTGGTTTTGTCTCCGTGCTGGTGCGAGGCCTTGCCACCCTCTGCTGCCCCACCGCAGAACATCCGAGAGTGACAACAGAAGCTGAAGGGCTCGTACCAAGAACGCTACTTGTGTTCACTGAATGTCCCAGGAAGCCTGAAATGCATTGTGTGTCTCACAGTCTCTCTCGGGAAACCCACCATCGAAGCCCTGTTTTCAGGATGCTTATCCACAGTTTCCAGCTAAGCCAAGTGAAGCCCAACATGTGTGCACGCAAGGGGAGAATTGACAATAAAGGGTATTTTTATGGCCAGGATGTTCTCTGGGTGACAAGGCCGACTTTGAAATGCAAGTTCCCTTGCTCCCCTTTATTTGTCAGGTCAACCTCCAGCCTTTTCATGGATACCCAGCAGCCCCCGCCTTCAGATGGCGGCACCTGGTTTCAGTTTTCTCCAATGCTGGCATGCCAGGCTTTTTTGACACGGGTAAATTTCACTCTCCAGATCCTGCTTTTGAAATACAAAGGCTGGCTGTGCGACAGCTGATCAGTCATCCCTGAACACCTACGTTGGGCCTACAGAAGTCAGCGGCTCTGGCATTAGTCCCCAGAAGTAGCTTAGAGTTTTGAACAGTTCTCTTGCTCCAGTTATTACCAATTATCTATATCACAGTAGTACTCAATAGCCCAGTCGGGCTTGGGGAGCCATTGTACTAAGCTCTCTACAAACGCACAGGAACACAGCTATCATTCTGACGAGTCGGATTAGTGCATTTTAAAACCTAATGTTCCCAATGGCCTATATCCCCCAGAATAGCACATTTAGACAATGCTTTGAAAAGACTAGCATAGCTTAGCCATGGGGGTCTGCCTCACCACTGCATTTACATCGGTGCTAAGTGCTTCCAGATCACCCTGGCTGTGTTTCACACCCACTTTGCAGGGGTGTAAATGGCAGTGCAAGATGCAAGGCGAGGGAGAGGGGAGAGATCAGGGTCAGAGAATCTGGAGTTTTTCAAATGTAGATCTGAGGGAGCCAAACTTGAAAGTACTAACCAGTGGACAATGCTGTAGCAATTCACAGAGACGGCGTTTGCCATCAGTGGATACCCAGTAACTCATCAGTGCCCTGTGACAGCTTCCGTCCCATCACATTCTAAAGCCATGACCTTAGACTTCTGAATTTGTTTTAGTGGCAAGTAACTCTTATCAAGCTGCAGTCATGGCCTGACCTTTCTCCAAGGTGATCTGAGTGCCAGTTAAGTAATGAGCTGCTACAATATCTTCCTCATGGCCTTCTTTTATCTGGAAGGACACTAACAGATTTCAAAGGCTTTCGTTAAGATTATTTGGTTTGTGTGATAAGAAAACAATCTCATAATATAAACAGTAAGATTTAGCACTTGTGCTTTTTTAAAAGTGCTTTCCAAACATACACTAATTAATTACTGCGGTATCCTATTAGCTACAATTTCAGAGGCATGTCTGAGCTTTTTTCCCCCATGTAGGAGGCCAGCATAACCCCACGAGAGGAGTTTTAAAAGGAAGCTCATTAAACTCTCAGATGAGTCTCATCTTCACACAGCGACACCAATGCAGAACACGCAAAGGTTTAGGTGGTTTTTAAATACTACAGTTTTTCAATCCACCACCCACAAATGTTGGGTTTGGCAAACAGAAGGCATTTTAAAATAATTCCAAATTTAGCCCAGATTGGGAAGCAGATTAGAGATGAGTCTGAAGCAGAAACCATTCCTCTCCCCACCCTTCGCCTTCCCAAAAAGTGATTTTGAAAAGGTTTGGCTCCAAACCCAGATCCAAGTTCTACAGCCACGCCCATCCTGACAGCCGACGCGTGTCTGGGACAGAAATTCTGACCTCTTGCGGAAGAATCCTTCTGCATTATCAACTTCATCACAGACTTCCCGCAAGTCATGGACCCGCAGATAAATGCTGTGTTTATTTTAATCCCCTTTGAGATGGAGATCTTTGGCTATTGACAGTGGTCCTAGTAGGACAAAAAAATTGATTCACATGCTGGCAAGCTAATATATTGCATTCACTTCCAAGCATGCTCTGTGCTGACTGCCAATCCCGCAGGATAGGAACTTGCAGGTGATATATATTATTATTTTCCCTACAAGAGAGGTAAAGTATCATTATTCCCCTTTTGCAGAGGGGGAACAGAATCACAGAGAGAAGTGACTTGCCCTCGTTCACACAGTAGGTTATTGGCAGAGCTGGGAACAGAGTCGACATCTCCGGACTCGTAGGCCAGCGCTCCATCCATTAGACAGCTTGTTTTCTTTGTTCAGTTCTTGCCTGGTGCAGCTGGCAGGAGAGGAATGAGTGCAGGTAGCACAGATTTTGAGGACAGTGGCCCTATTTCTCGAAGTCACCGGCTATCAAATGGATACGGCGTGTGAGACACCTGCGTGAGTTGCCCTGCCTTAAAGGGAGGTCACGCACCGGATCTTGCTCAACAGACAGGAAATCCAGCAGAAAAAGACCAAAGGGCAGGTATCAACAGGGGCTGAGCACCTCCTGGTGCCCAGCACCTCACAGTAACCAGCCCAGAAAGAGCAACAAGCAACAGCACTGGCAGGGAGGGGGCTGGATCGTCTGTCAGGGCTTTTCCATCTCCAGAGCCTATGGGCTTAGCAGAGTTACTCCTGCGTGCCAGCAGCGTGAGAGGTGACCAGACCCTGGGATTCCAACAGGGCAATGGTCTCTGGGTATTGTTGTCTTGTCCAGTGCTCCTGCCCTGCCCATCTGCCTCCTGTTCCCTTCACTGCATCCTGTGCAGAGATGTGCTCACTACACACAGATGTCTCTTTCAAGAGGCTTCTTGCAGCAGATTCTCCCACGTGGCCAGCCTGCTTCCCTCAATCAGCGTCTTCCCTACACACAGAGGAGATGGCGCTGCTCCTGCCGTCTTTGGATCAGGAGAGACAAACATCCCATGCCAGGGACATTCTTCCCCCAGCAGACTACTTCTCATTCGCTGGTGCCACCCGGGGCTTGAAGGGTCTTTGTTCTTCACCCAAAGCTTGCACCTGCCCCGTACTCTCCTGGGGTGAAACCGTGGCCTCACTGAAGTCAGTGACAAAACTCCCATTAATGTCAATGGGACCGGGATTGGAGTGTTGAGCTTGTTTTCCTGCAACGTCTTTGGCTGGCAGGTTCCAAGGACCAGATCCGAACCCCACTAAAGTCAAGCGGAGTCTTTCTAATGGTCTTCCACTGGCTTTGGCTCAGGCTCCATGCCCATCCCGTGTGTTACTGTAGCCCAGATCAGAGGGTTCTACGCGCACCCTGCACTGAATGACTAGACATGATGCAGGGCAACGGAGATCTCTATAAACCTAAATACCTTCCTCAGCAGAGGGATACCTAGGGCCTGGTCTGGCATCGTGCTGCATGCCTCCTTCAAGGAGCCAAGTGCCCTCTGCTGCCATGGCCTTTGTCGGGAGCAGAGAGCTCTGCGCATTTCCGGAGGGGGCTCCCAGTGTGATGAAGGGTCTGTCTCCACTGCAGTGGGAGGTGGGAGTGCAGCCGGGGTAGGGGTACCCACCCTAGCTTTAATCTAGCTGGCGCTGCGGAAAAGAGCCGTGAAGACACAGTAGCAGGGGCATCAATGCAGGCTGCAACACCCTTGCAGAACCCAGGACCCATGTCCACATTCCTGGCCCCCGGCACAGCCATGTCTTCGCCGCTCCTTTGAGCTGCGCGAACGCCAGCCAAGCTCGCATGGGTCCGCTCCCATGAGCAGCAGCCGCCGCTCTGACTGCTGTGTGAACGCACCCTGGAACAGCCCCGTGTGGCCCGTCTACGTTACAGCAGCCTCCCCGGCACCCCCGTGAGCCTCAGCGCTGCCCAGAATCTCCATGGCATGCCCCCGGACAGGCCTCTCCTGCCCCCAGGGCTTGCAAAGGGGCTCCTCAGAGGGCAGTCTTATGGCTGTCATTGGCAGACCATCCTCCCTGCGCCAGATCCAGGCCTTTTAGAGCTTCTTTACACCGCTCCGGCCTTTACATCCAGCACAGAGCGTGCGGGGCGAGGGGGAGGATTGATGAAGCTTCTGTGGCCAACCTCTTGCAATGTTATTGCATGTTGCATGATATTTGGTGTTTTATGAAAGCCCCAGAGCCATGTGACTATGTGAAAGTCCTAGATTTTATTTAACACAGAAGTGTTTTTCTAACCATCCTAGCTGAAAGCGGGATGGATTCCTGGCAGCTCAAACACCAGAAGCCAACTAACAAACACCACATTTTGGATTCTTTTCATCTCATGATTTTGGGGCGAGGGCGGCTCATGACTTTTGAACCCTTGGGGTTGGCAACCCAAAATATGTTTAAAATCTATTGGCTTAAAATGCATGTGGGTTGGTGGGAGGGTTGTGGGTTTTTTGGGGGGTGGGGGTGGGGTGTAGTTCTTAGATCAGGGAAGTACTGGGCACATACTTAAAGGCAGTACCACAAATGAGCGGCACCCTAAATTAGTGGTCCTGCAAGACTTTTTTGCAATTTCAGTTTAACTGAAAGCATTTAGACTGAAAGGAAATACAATGCATTATTCAAGTGGTTGTTTTAACAGACGTCTGAATAATTTAAGCCACACACGCTCAAAATCAAAGTGAACTTCTTTTCTCCGCCGTCTTCTCGGTCCCAGTCCCACTCCTCTTGAGGTCAGCGCCAAAACGCCCACAGACTTCAGCAGAGCTGGGCCAGTCATGCATAGGGTGACCAGCCAGCAAAGGTGAAAAATCGGGACGGGGGTGGGGGGTAATAGGAGCCTATATAAGTAAAAGACCTAAAAATCGGGACTGTCCCTATAAAATTAGGACATCTGGTCACCCTAGTCATGCAAATCCTCACACAGGGCAGCCTTATTTATACAAGTCATCTCATCGGCTTCAGTCGGACAATCCACATGAGTACGTGTCACCGGCCTGGCCTCCCACAGCGCCCCCTTGGGGCGTGACCGGGCTCTGTATTCCCCCATCCTCCAGTCCTCAGTCTCCAGGCAGTCAGCAGCATAGGTCTGGGGACAGGAGACTCAGCCCTCTGAGAGAGGAGCTTTGAAGGTCTGTTCTGCTAGCCTGGCCACTAATTGATCTGGGTTTCCCCTCTCGTAGGCCATTCTTCCTGGCCTTACAGGTGTGCCAGGCCATGGCTGCTTGAGGCCATAACAGTTCCGTAACCCTCACCAGGCCGGGGCAGGGTCTGTACAGCCCATCGCTGTAAGGATTGAAACGTTACAGGGGGATATGTTTTGCTGTAGTAAAAGCTGCTCTCCCAAAGAAAATTGCCGGATCCTGCATGACTGTCCTGCTGCTGACAATTACTAATATTTAGTCCTGGCTGGGAGAACGCTGATTATTCTGATCTGTCCTCCACCAGAAAGTAAGTGTCAGGGTCTTGCTTTATCATGGCTAAGAAATGGGCAGTTATTTTTCCCTGTCAGAGTGCATGATACTCCTGGCTTACGGAAGGTGCATTACGGGAGCCTTTGTTCTAGTGAGTTGAATGCTAACAGCCTTATTGGGACTGTAATGTCACCAGGAAACATTTTAGCAAGGAAATAGATTATCACTCCATCTTAACGGGAAAATAAATGGCGAGTAGGAAAATATATCGAGTTACTTTCTCAACACACACCATTTATCTGGAGCGAAAAAACACATTCCAGATCAGTCCTGGGAAATTCTCCCGGCTGTCTCCCCAACCCTAGCAGATTGACAATTTGTTTGACTCACGGCGACAGGGATGCTGAAAGCGGCGGGAGCACGGCCCAGCTCTCGCTGGCAGTGAACAGAAATCAGTGCATTCACCATCCACAGAGATGTCAACAGCTTCCTCTCCCTGCCCCTCCTTGCCCCCCCCGACAGAGCACAGGACACAGCACCGCTATTATGTCGTTGCAGTCTGAGGAGTGGAACGCAAATGACCCCGAGTGTCCCACTCTGAGGCCCCAGTGCAGCAAGGGACTTAAACACGTGCTTAACTCCAAGCAGGTGCGTAATCCTATTGAAGTTAGGCATGCGTGTAAGGGTGTTGCTGAACTAAAGCCTGATTCTTGAAGGTCCAGCGGCTTATCAAGATCATCCTTTGGTCCCTTCCCCACAACCACAGGAATGCACATAACCCTGCTTTGTCCATTGAAGGCCCCTAGTGTTCTCAATAAGATCACCCATTTCCCCAATCTCCAGTAACCACAGTGAAGGGGGTGACAGAATTACCTATAGCAATGACAACCCAACTGCAACATACCAGATATGCCCCCTTCAATTTACCAACGCAGATAAATCCGATCATCATTTAGCAGCAGTCTGACAATGAAGAGAGTCAGATTCTGATACATTAAAAAGGTTTAGATAAAGCTACTGAACGCGCAGATTCATTCAGAAGAGAGGCTATTCTGTTTGGATGCATTCAGGTTGCAGCTGGAAGCCTGGGGAAATTGCTTGGGGTTTTGAAAACAGCAAGCAGACGGCCCTTGTTTCCAAAATGGCTTTCTAAATGTATTAAGTATTCCTGATAGAAATACGTACCAGATAGGACCAGAGTAACCTAGATCAAACCAGTGTACATAATAGCCTGGCATTATGAAACAGGGCCCGGCTAGCGGAGCGTCCGTGTTATGAAAGAGAGCGCGCCCATCAAACTGAAAATGTAATTTAGCAATTTAAAATGAAATGGACAGTCCTTTGAGAAAACGATAGCTTTTTACTGGGTAATACAAGCTCACCGATCTAGCATGGAAAAACACATCAAGCGCTCAGGCAGCAACTGTGAAGTTTAATAACAAAAAAAATTATAAATTCTCATCTCAGCACCAATGTTTTTAAACACACGTCACACTCAGAGAGGAGAAAACGTCGCTGGGCCTGAGCATGGCTCGCCCCAGACTCCCACGGAAAGACAGGAGAGTTTCTGCCTGAGACAGGAACACCCACAGGGCCCAGCGCCTCGGCTGGTATAAACTGGCACAGTTCCATTGCAGCGACACCAGCTCCCAGACGCTGAAGACACGTCTCTTTTCTGGAAGTATTTATGAGTCGGAACCTCAGGCTTATATAGCGACACTGCAAAGAAATGCATTGAATGAATAGATTTTAAAGCCAGAAGGGACCATTAGATCAGCTAGTCTGACCTCCTGCATCTCAAAGGCGAGAGAATTTCAACCAGTTACCCCCCCCTATTGAGTCCAGTAACTTGTGCTTGGCTAAAGCAGATCTTCCAGAGAGAAATCCAGTCCTTATCTGACGATATCAAGGGATGGACAATCCACCCCTTGACAGTTTGCTCCAATGGTTAATGGCTCTCACTGAAACATTTGTGCTTGATTTGCCTGGCTTTAATTGCCAGCCATTGGTCCTTGTTCTGCTTTCTCTGCTAGCGTAAAGAGTCCTTAGCATGGGGTAGTTTCTCCCTGTGAAGGTGCACGACACAGAGGAGCCGATCCAAACCGAGGAAGGGAATTACGTTCAGAATAACATTTCTCCCTCACATCTGTTAAGATTTTTTTGTAAAATCTGCTGTCAGGGCCATTGAACGAAACACAAAATCCGATGGGCTGCTCCACGCAAACCAAGCAATGATCCAATAGAAGATCTTGATAAAAACAAATATATTGCGTTTTTCATCAGTAGATCTCAAAGCGCTTTATGAAGGAGGTCAATGTCCATTATCCCCATTGCACAGATGGGGAAACTGAGGCCTGGAGAGTTGCTGTGATTTCCCCCAGGTCATACAGCGGGCCAGATGCCAAGCCAGGAATAAAACCCTGAGTCCTGGTCCCATGCTCTATCCACTCGGCTCCCTGAGCCTAGACCAGCCTGGCCCTGGCCCGGTAGAGAGCTGCAGTCATATATAATGTTGATGTAAGGGCCATAAAAGAGTAGAGGATTGGTGTAAGGGAACAGAGCTCTGACATGGCCCCTCTGTCCCCTGCCCTGCCCCTATGCTGAGGATGTGGGGCAGCTGGCTGCACCAAGTGGAATTAGGAATCTCATCCGCTGGAAAGAGACTCTTGAAAACCAACCTCTGAAGGCCACGCTCTCCCCCTTTGTCCCAGCTCGTCGAGAAACCACGGGAGGGTTTCCCCATTGCTTTCCACTTGTAGCTCCTCTTCCATCTGACAGCACGTGGGGACTGAAAGAGGATGAGACCATCAGAAGGTGAATTTCTCCAGGAACTGAAGACCTGACTCCCCACCAAAAAACATATGAAGTGAGTCAGACTCCCGGGTTACCCTCGGGTACTGTCATAATCTCAAGGACACCCAGCAGGAGCGTTGCCTCAATTCAGCTTTACGCCGGTGTCAGCTTCAGAGGGACAGAAAGAACGGTGAGGTGTTGAGATGAGGCTGAAACTGTATCAGGAGGAAGCGTCTGTCCTGCAAAGTTTTACTGCCCAAGGACATGATGCTTCCCCCTGCTGGGATAAGTGATCCCAGTGGCGCATGCCACCTCCGCAAAGCCAGTTCATGCCTTTACATCCCGGAGGGTCATTCCCCCAGTACAATGGCCCTGGCAGCAGGCCTCTTTTAAAGGAATCAGACGTGCCAGCACAGAAAAATTCAATGCCCACGAACCCCCACGGCCAAGCGAAGCGGATGGACTTCCCCAGGCATCGCCTCCAAAGAGCGGCAGCATCTGAGCTCCCATCAGACCCCCCAGCTAGGTGGCAGTTCTAAAGAATAGGCCCAGCGGCACTTTGGTGGTGTGCATCTGAGAACGGTGGTAGCGTCCCTGGGAACAGACGGTTCACGAGGCAAGGGGCTGTATCGGGGGCCTGGACTAGGATCAAGCACCTTGCACCAATGGCTTCCCCTCTTCTCCTTCCAATCACGGCCCAACACTTCCCTCTTCCCGGTAGATGTCACTCACTGGCCTGTCGTCCAAGAGGGGCCAAACGGCAGCTCATGAGCCACATGCAGCTATCTGACCATTAAAGTGCGACTCCTGGAGCCCCCCACACCCACCCATTCTCCACCTATCAGACTGGAGGGGCGGGAAGGGGGGGTGGGGCTAGGGGCTTCTGCCAGAGGCGACTGGTGCCTGCTGAGAGTGGGGGAGCACAATGTAAAGGTTCGGGCCCTCCAGGCACATACCCTATGTGGCCCCTCCCTGCCGCTCCCAGGTGTTAGCTCCACCTGGAGAGCAGGCAGTGCAGGGAGGGGCCACTGCTTTAGCCGCATGGGAAGAGGCAGCAGCTCTCCCTGCAGTTCCCAGGAGGTGTTTGCTGCTGCCTTTCCCAGCTTGCCGGCTCCAGCAGCTGCCGTGCAAGGAGGGGGCCCAATAGCACCATGTGACCGAGTGGGGCCAGCAAACCCTGGCAACAATCTGAGGGGTTCATGACCCCCCACATCCCCCTTTGCGTCACCTCCAGCTTCTGCCCAGCAGGGAGGGGAGTCTCTGGGCTTCGGCCCCACAGGGCGTGTCTCATGGGGCTCGGAGCTTCGCAGGAGCAAGGCTGAAGCTCTGAGCCCGAGCAGACACGTCACTACGGGGCTGACGCCTTGAAATCCCCCTCCCCACAGGGCTGAAGCCCCGAGCCCTGGCAGCTGCTCCCCGGCTCTCAGACTTCTGAAGATTGTCACATGTGGCTCGGAGGGTCAGTACGTTTGGCCACCCTGCTCTGTTCTCTCTCCCTCCCCAGACCGCTCACTGACGAGGAAAAGGATGAAGTCTCCTGAAAAGATTCAGGCTGGAAGCGAAGCGCGTGTGTCCGATGCCATGTGCCACGGTGACTGAGCGGGCCCGAGCACAACCCTGGGAGAGGAGCTCAGGCAGTTTGCAGCAGCAAGGCACTCTGTCGACGAGTGAATGCTGAGTACATTACATTTCCACCCGCCAGATGAGCCATAGAGCTATTTACCTGATCTCTCAACTGGAAGGAAGTGCTGCAATAGCCGTACAGGGCACAGAAACGTTTCAGAGAAATAGCTGGAGATTAAAATAATGTAAGGAGTGAAAAGAAGAAACAAAATTAAAAGCTGGGCCAGGTGTTTTTGTATTGCATTTGGAAAGAACTATAAACTTGCCAGCCACAAATTAATCATGGACACGTATCGTTTAGATCTTTAAACTCTCTACTACCAGCTTTTCCTAGCCCGGCTTCTCTACACTTCGCTTTCTCACTGTGTGAAGGAAGCCTCCCATGGCACTGAATCCATAGGTCTCAGTGCAGCCGAGTGCAGTAGTAGGCAGAAAACCAAACTTGATCCCAGAATGCATGTAATTACTGATTTCAAAGAAAACATTGCCCTCCAGCTGGCCTACTTGTGTAGGTTATAATGTCTGGAAATGGAATTAATTAACCGAGGCAGGTCTCTAATGCATGTATAACCCACTGCAACCCATTTACAAACCTGCTTAGCAATGCTGTTTTTGCAAACAGCCAGTCAACTCTAAATACAGCTGCAGATGGACTCTTTGAAATTTTAAATGGTAGATTTTGGACAGGAATAACTTGACATTTAGTTCTGGAACAAAAGCAAAATGTCAACATCTGTTGTGGCAGTATAGAACAATGATTAACGCCATTGAGTTTATTAAACTGCAGTAGCATGACAATTTACTGGGCAGCAGCATTCTGCACTTTGAGAAAACTGAGCGTTGAATTAACTTAATTACCGAGACCAGTGACTTGATTTGAAGTTCTGCCGACTCAGACCCCAGTTCTGCAAGTGACAATGCTTGGGCAGAGCCCAGGGGGCTGCCAGGTCAGGGCCTTGAACTGTATTGATATAAAATATTAAAATGGATCATTCACAACCTTTACAGCAGAAAAAGTCAGTGGCTTGGTCTGCCTCTTATGACCTGTAGCAGTTGGACTGTGATACATCCGAACAAACCCGGGCTGTGTACGCATTTTACTATTACCTTTTATAGACCTAAATGCCTTCAAAAATTACTCAAGGGGTTCTGCTTTCATTTTCTCTCCCTTTCAAGTTTGCTCAATTGCCTGACCTAAAATGTGGTGGTGGTCCCTGAGTGATGACTTATCAGTGGAATATCTGCCCATGTTATGATGGAGGTTCAGGGAAACCACACTGAAGTGGGTGGATGAGACAGCTGCCCTTAGTTCAGGATAAATATAAGAAGCAGTTAAGCTTCTTTTTGGAGCAAGTTTTGTGAGTATTGTTGGAGAGAGGGGTGTGTCTGTCTGTGAGAAGAAGCACCCAGAAGAACAGGCAGAGAGAAGCAGCCAAAAAAGCCAAGCGGACAGCAAAAGAAGCACTGGAAATGTGGCCCTAAAAGAAAGTGAAAAGAGGAAGTTTTGGGGCAAAGTACTGGCTGGCAGGGCCGGCTCCAGGCACCAGCTTGCCAAGCTGGTGCTTGGGGCGGCAGGCAAGAACGGGGCGGCAGTCCGAGTCCCGCAGCGGCAATTCGACGGCAGGTCCGCCGCTCTTCCCGCTGCCGAATTGCCGCCGTGGGACTCGGACTGCTGCCCCATTCTCGCCTGCCGCCACGGCAATGGGGCGGCAGATCCGCCGCTCTCCCCCTGCCGCCGCGGACTGGGACTGCCTGAGTCGGGGGCGGGGGCAGATGTAGCGAGGCCCCGCCCCCGACGCAGGCAGACATAGTGGGGCCCCGCCCCCAACGCAAGCAGACGTAGCGGGGCCCTGCCCCCAACGCAAGCAGACGTAGCGGGGCCCTGCCCCCAACGCAAGCAGACGTAGCGGGGCCCTGCCCCCAACGCAAGCAGACGTAGCGGGGCCCCGCCCCCAACGCAAGCAGACGTAGCGGGGCCCCGCCCCCGACGCAAGCAGGCGTCAGGGGCGGGGCCCCGCTACGTCTGCCTGCGTCAGGGGGCGGGACCACTACCCCTGCTTGGGGCGGCAAAATTGTTAGATTCCAGCCCTGCTGGCTGGAAAGAGGCTTGGAACTGCGAGCAAAGAAACTGCCTCCTGTTTGATTCCCTCAGGTTCAGGGAAACAGGACTTTGCACATTGATTGTAAACAAAGCAGATTGCCTCCATTATACACTTGACTCCATCATCAATTTATCTTCTTAACAGAAACAACCTACAAGACCCGAACTATTGGCTAATGGGAAGGTCAAGCAGGGTTACACCCAGGGTAATCAATAGGCAGACCGCGGGCCAAATCCGGACCACCAGGTGCTTTTGAATGGACCCCAAAATCTTTGTATTTGCTTATTATTGTTTTTTATTATTATTTGCTCTGGAGTCTGGACCTTGACCAAGAAATTTGGACCTTGACAAAAAAGAATTGACTACTCCTGGGTTACACCAACAATAGGATATTAAAAGACCTTGTAACAACACTTATTTGCACTGGATACAATAAAGTACATAGATGATGTCATATTTTAACACTGAACTAGAGGCCTGGACTTATATTTTATCAATCAATTCTGTGTGACGGTCAAAAGTATATACTCAAGTTAAAAATTCCTCATCGATTCCATGTCAATTCCATGGCTATTTTGTCCTAGTGAAGACTACACCATTAAGAATATTTCCACATTTTACTTCTTATAGGTTTTTGTTTTCTGATGTCAACTAAGCACAGCCTGAGTAGGGTCAGAATATTAGCAGTGCTATTCTGTCTGGCCAGCAATCTCTACATGGATTGCATTGAAAATTCAACCCCCCGAGTTTTTACCTCAGGTAACAGTAAATCCAGGAAAACTCACAGCTAAAACATGGATTTCTTTTTAGAACTCGTATAGTTCCCATTTCCCTGCCGATTTTAGTAAATGTGGAGAAAAACCACAACTGGTCACTTGTAGTTCTGTAAGCCACAGAAACCAGGGGAAAATAAACTTGAATTTACGTTCTGTCCCAGGCTAAAATCTTCCCCCTGGAAAAGAACCTGTGCGCCATGTACATCCCACTTGGGTTGTACGTCGGGGACTAACACAGCATAGACATTTTGCTATGGGGAAGATTTCACCATTAAAAGATTGTTATTAAGAACTTGGCCATAATTTAATTAATAACATTTACAGAGGTGAAAACACACACGCTGACAGAGTCTTTATTTCCTTTAATTTTCCACAGAGGACACACTTAACTCTTTCCCTGCCCTTTTCTTTCACCTCCAAAATATTTACATTTGACAAATGTACTTATAAGCCACAGCGTTATTCAAGGCCCCTTCTCTTCCCCTTTTGCTTATGCAGACAGTTGTTTATCCGGAGTTCCTCTGTCTGGAGGGATAGAAGTGCATCTGTCAAGTCAGAAGGTGCTGTCCCTTTTTTAACTCTGATCAAAAATGAACTAGCTGCTATAGGCTGATGGGTGAGTTTGTCTCCCTGGAATCTTTTCCCCTATTCTTTTACTCCGTATAATAGCTAGTCTTTTTCTAACTCCTGCTAAGCTCTTGGCTACAATCATATCTTGTTGCAATGAGTTCCACAGGCTATAGCCATATTGCTGTCCACTAGATTTGCACACCCCCCCTCTAAAAACGTGCAATGATCCTATATCCTCGCACAGGAGCATGGTATTTATTTGCCTGCCTAGATTTGGTTTTCAGGCACATGCCAATTTCTCAGCCTTTTGAGGCTCTTGTTTTTTATGGCCAACCTATTCCCACCTGAGGGGGGGCCTCAGCTGAGCATACGCAGCTCTCATTGAATTCAGTAGGAGGCGCACGTGGAGAATAGCTCTTAAATTAGGTTTAAACTCTGAAAAGCTTTTGTGCACTGCCTGGAAGGCATTCACCTCTGCAGCGCTAGAGCCTACAAAGAATAGAAAAGTCCGATTTAATGTGGCTAAATCTGCTTTTATTTCTTGCAATTGAGAGTCAGTTCTGAGGAGCTCAGATCTGAGTATCAACTGGCCCCGCTGGCTTCTGGCTCAGGGTTTAAATCCACGCTGAAGGACACAGCTTTACCCTGGATGAAATCCTGGCCCTGTTGAAGTCAATGGAAATTTGGTCATTGGCGTCAGGGAGGCCAGAATTTTACCCAAAGCAATCCATGGAAAGTATTCCTCCACTTATATAGAGGGCGCTCAGCTAGGTTTTATTTCCTACTTAATTTTGTTCTTATTACTTCTTTAGATTGTAAATCTTAGCGATCAGGCTCCAAAGACCTTAGCAATGTATCAGACGAATAGGAAACTCAGTATATCAGACTACTCACCAAAAACAGCGCACATCTCGCTATTATACTGTAAGCCCCAGGAAGAGTCATCTGTAGCAACAGTGACAGCAATGCAGGTGTTCACACCAAGCAGTCCCCCTTGTATATTGCAATACAAATAACTTCATTTCCACACATGCTGTTACATGATTATATAGTTTACAGGAGAAGTTTGTGCGTTGTAACAATGATGGTTCTTTTCAAATTACTGTTGGAAACTTCAGATTGCTCTTGCTGTTTATCTGTTAGTAGACCCAATGTATTTGCAAGGGGGATTTCCTTTGAAGAGTTATGTGAAGAAGTTATTGATATTGATGCAGGGAAGAAAAACAAAAACTTGTAACAGTTTCAGTCTGTTAACGGTACAGCAGAGCGCACTGCGGAGTTCCACATACCGAATAACACTCGGTGGTGTGGGACTCCATTGAGGAAAAGCTACAGTTGTGTTACAATCTGTCACTTCCAGCTGTCACTGCTGCTAACGTGTGTGTTCGGAGGAGTGACAGGCAGGGGTGAAATTAAAAATAAAATAAAAAATCTTGACTCTCAAAAGCAAACATTCAGCATAACTTAGCCTTTTCCCCTCTGCCTCTCTTCTGATAGGATTGTAACTGAATTTTTTCCGATATAGTTCTTAAACTCTAGCAAGATAAGACAACTGTTTACCACCATAAATCCATAGGAGCGATTAAGCTGAGGGAGAGATGAATTACCTTAAAAAAAAAATCTACTACCCCTGTTGGAGGGACTGTATCCTGTCCTGGTAGAGGGATGAAATTGACTAGCTGGGTCATTTCAGTCTTGAACTTCTATTATCCTGCCGAACTGATCGCACACAATGGCGAGAACTAAAGCAGTCAGTGAAACCTCTTAGTTCCACAGGAGTAGTGACAGCACATCAGTCCCACAACAAAGGAGAAGACACTACAAAATATTAGCCGTTGAGGAGCATTATTGTTCAGTATAGCCAGGGGGGAAAATCTTTTAAAAAACTGAAATGCTTCAGAGAGGATGTGATGGACAAAGTGGGGAAATTGGCAAAAGAGTCACATTCTCCTCTCACTCCCACCAGTATCACCTCACGGGCTTCAGTGAAATAAACCCTACTTTACACCAGTGTGAGGATTTACTCCACTGTAGCCAGGGGAGTCACTTCACTGTAAATGAGAAGAGAAAGACCAAGCTAACGAGCATGAGACAAAAGAACACTGGAATTATGAGTTAAATGTGTCAGGTGATCATTTACACATCCCATTATTTCTCCCATAATAAAGCAGTTTACAGGGTAATCTCCATGGTACTCTTTCTTCACCCTGGGTGCCGTGATATCCTGGTCCCACTGAAATGATTGCAAACATCTCATTGACTTCAATGGGGCCGTGAGGGACTTCACCACAAGTGGTTAGCATACTGGGATCTGAGAAAGAGGTCATTTCTTTTCAGAGAGAAAATTTGTTGCCATCATACCTAGGATTAATGGATTATAGTAATCTGCTTTGATTTACCAAATAAAACGCCAACAGATCCTATAGATGGAGTCAGGTTTTGACTAGAAATTGGATTTTAAACTGTAAAAGCACACAATTCAAGCTTCCACAGTCGGACTGATGTCAAGGAATTAAAGTCCAAGGGTTTCTCCTTCCAACAGATCCCAGATACTTCCTCCGAACAGCTCAGTTTAGAGTTTTCTTTTACTGATACCTCCAGTTCTGTGTTTGAAACACCCCATCCCAAAACATAATCCAAAGCCAGGTGGGCTCTGCACGTCAGAATTAAGTTCTTGTAATAGAGCTGTAAGGAAAGACTAACCTAGTAAACTTTATAAGACACGTATAGTTCTAAGGCCAGGAACGGATAAACTCCTGATCATGTTTGCCTGCCTAGAATGGAAATTGAGGTTTATCGTTTTCCTTTTCTGTTCACAGTAAGTATCAAGGATGCCTGATCTAATGCATTTGAAGATGGAGAGGGAGGAATCACATGTATAATTTTTTTTTTACCAACATAGTGAATAAAGAGGGACAAGAATAAGCATTTAAAGAAGTCATATCTACAACAGTTGCAGATGAGACCATTAGCTTAAGTGACACGATAACCTCAGAGCAATCTAAAAATTGTAAACAATTGTATGTAATCTATTTCATTGCAAGCAGGATACATCATCATATGTTTCATCAGAAAGGGTGCATAACTGTGTGCCTGATGTGAATCTTCACTCCACTGTACGACACTCTCCTTCTACCCTCTGTGACTGGTGGGGTATAAATACTGAAAATCCAAAAACTATACATGTATAACCCAGATTGCAAACATCCTATCTTACTACAAAGCAATCTTGGAGACTCTTACCAACGACAGCAGTATGTGTCTCCATACTTAACTAGAGAGACTCCAGAGCTTTAAAGAAATCACCAAGGCAATGACTGTTTATATTAGTTTCGTAGACTCCAAGGCCAGGAAGGACCATTGTGATCATCTAGCCGGACCTCTTGTATAGCACAGGCCAGAGAACTTCCCAGAAACAATCCCAAAAGCATAATATTCCTTAGCAAAACAGGGGACTGAAGGGCCAGACTGTGAATTCTCAGCTCAGAACAGAGAGCAATTGACTCAAGTAGTAACATTGAGTCCGTAGACTCAGGTGAGTGATTACACACCTGGGTAACTAAGGATTTCATAGCCTGTCCTTTTGGTATAGGGCTCACCAAAGCGGGCCTGCTAAGTTATTCCAGTGATTCGTTACCCTCCCATTGACTTCTGTGGACTTTGGATCAAACCCTTCCAGAGGCAGAGAGTGCAAAAGAAGACAAATTAACCCTTGGTGGAGGTCGGAGGAAACGTTACCATGCCACCTGCTGTTGGACACAAAAGCGGCTTAAGAGGCAAAAACTAAATGTTGCCTACTTGCATCTTGTATCTACAGATATTTAGGAGAATTGCTGACTATATTTGATTTGTCAGGGACTCCTCTCATCCTTTGCAGAGGGAAGGTCTACACTGCAATAAAAGTAGGGTGACCAGATGTCCTGATTTTGGGGTCTTTTTCTTATATAGGCTCCTATTACCCCCCACCCCCGTCCCAATTTTTCACATTTGCTGTTTGGTCACCCTAAATAAAAGACACACGGCACAGCCATGGCAGGCCCGGATCAGCTGATTGCGGCTCACGGGGCTTGGGCTGCGCAGCTATAAATTTGCAGTGTAGACGTGCGGGCTTTGCCATTTCAGAGGCAAACAGCCCAGTAACCAGCTCTCAACCCCTTTCCATTTGAGTGGAGGCTTCAATACTAGACCTGTAGTGCTGAACATTCCCTGTGCATGGGATGCATATTAACCAAGTGTCAGGATGTCTGTTCTCAAGGATGCCACTGATCTCAGATCACTTGCCAGGGAGAATTATTTTCCTTTGCAGATGATTAAGCAGCAGCACTCAGACAAATTCAGGTTTAAAGCACAGGTGTGCAGAAATCTTCGCTGTGCAAGGAAAAGGCCCTTCCGGCAGCAATACACTTATGGTGAGAGCTGGTGGGTTTTGAAAAAACCTGCACTACTCGGAGACTAGGCGATTGTCATCACCTTGTGCCTCCATGCACGGCCCACTTCTGATCTGACACTGGGTGTGAGGCCACTGGAGTCACACTGGGACCAGTTCCCCACTGCATCGCCCTTGGGACTTTTCAGCTTGGAAAAGAGGCGACTAAGGGGGGATATGATAGAGGTCTATAAAATCGTGAGTGGTATAGAGAAAGTAAAGAAGGAAGTATTATTTACTCCTTCTCTTAATACAAGAATAAGGGGTCACCAAATGAAATTAATAGGTAGCAGGTTTAAAACAAACACAAGAAAGTATTTTTTCATGCAACGCACTGTCAACCTCTGGAACTCCTTGCAAGAGGGTGTTGTGAAGGCCAATACTATAACAGGGTTCAAAAGGGAGCTAGATAGATTCATGGAAGATAGCCATCGATGGACCTATTAGCCAGCATGGGCAGGAATGGTGTCCCTAGCCTCTGTTTGCCAGAAGCTGGGATTGGGTGACAGGGGATGGATCACTGGATGATAACCTGTCTGTTCATTCCCTTTGGGGCACCTGCCATTGGCCACTGTCAGGACAGGATACTGGGCTTGATGGACCTTTGGCCTGACCCAGTATGGCCATTCTTATGCCCCCAATCTTGGTGACTAATTCTGGGGAGAAATGAGATCCCAGCGCTGCTGCCCTTAGTAAGAAAGAGCTCCCACTGAAGTCAATGAATGATGCCAATGAGAGTTTTGGCTAAGTGAGGATGGGGGCCATCCTGCAGTTGAATTACTTTAGTCCATAGGAGCAAGATTTTCAAAGATCACTAATGATTCGGAGTGCCCCAATTTTTGGGTGCCCAACTGGAGACCTATTTTCAATAGGTGGGTGCCCAGCACTTCCTGAAAAGTCAGCCATTGCAGGTGACAAGTGGGGCCCTCAGAATCAGTGTCCTCTTTGGAAAATCTTGGCCTACACATCCACTGGCTGAAGAAAAAGACTATGGGTATGTCTACACTACCCGCCGGATCAGCGGGCAGCGATCAATCCAGCGGGGGTCGATTTATCACGTCTAAGGGGGTTGATTTATCGCGTCTAGTCTAGACACGATAAATCGACCCCGGAGCGCTCTCCCGTCAACTCTTGTACTCCACCGCCGCAAGAGGCGCAGTGGAGTCGATGGGGGAGCGGCAGCAGTCGACTCACCGCAGTAAAGACTCTGCAGTGAGTAGGTCTAAGAACGTTGACTTCAGCTACGTTATTCACATAACTTCAGTTATTCACATAGCTGAAGTTGCATAACTTAGATCAACCCCCCCTCCCCCCCACAGTGTAGACCAGGCTGATGATAGAACCTGGTCCTATAACTTCAGCTTAGCGAGGCATAGGAGCCAAGAGGTAAATCCTTTTGTGATGAGTTGTTTACAAGGGGATGAATATTTCATCTTTCTCCTTTGAAGTGACGTTACAAAATTGTAAAAGGCAAAAGATTTATCCATGCTCTTGGAGAGCTGGACAAGTCCGGGGCATTTGGGATTCCCATCTGTATCTGTTGACTGCATCATGCTCAAAGTAATTGATTGGGGCTTTTGTTTTATTCCAGACACTATGATGTGCATTTTTTCAAGCGTAAAACTATTTGCTAAGCTTTTCTCCACGGGCTAGAACATCACCCCACCACCTCTGGGTTTGGATTTTATCTTCATTTCTTGTTGGTCTATTGTTGTCACTTCTGCTAACCTGTTATCAGATCCCTGTCACCATATCATCCGGTTGTGAGTTGGGGGTTTTCCTATGGACTGTAAGTTGTACCCTGTCCCTTCACAAAGTTCTTGCGAAGCTAAACGTTTTGTCACAGACCTAAGGAGGATTTTGGAGAGCTGAAAACAAAATCTTATTCAGCAGTTTATTACATTTGCACCTGGAGGCCCCACCCAAGATCAGCGACCATTGTGTTAGGTGCTGCACAAACACAGAGGAAGAGGACAGTCTCTACCACGAGGAGCGTATGGCGTGATCACCCTTTTGGTCGATCCAAGAGCTCCAGAGCTAACAGCTGGAGCTGCTACAGCATGCATTAAAGAGCCCAGGCTCTGTAGCTGGGGGATGTGACCACTCATATCTCCTGTGGATCGTCACAGAGGGGGGGGATCTGTAACCCACACTCACCAGTGGGTTACAGTGACAGTCTAAATGGACCAGACAGACGGAGGATGGTGGGGAAAAGGAATTATCTCCATTTCACAGTTTGGGAATTAAGGCATAGCAAGATTAAGTGACTTGCCCTAGGTCACACAGGGAGGCTGTGGAAGAAGCAGGACCTGAAGAAGCAGAACTCCTCAAGCAGGAATAATCCCCTCCCATCACTCCCGCCGCTGCGGCACATTTCTTTTTTTAAGCATGCTAGTTCGATCAGCGCTAACAGGGGTATGTCTCCCTGAGCTGGTAATTTACCCCTTCCAGCTCCAGTGTCAATACACCCTCAGTGACATATTCCCACCTGTACGTTTACAGTTATTGCTCACGCGCCAATGTTTCCACCCAAAAAGTAAGAGATTATTTAAGAAAGGAAGAAAAAGACTCAAGTCCGGTGCAGAATATTTCTAGAATTGTCTTAACTTTTCGTCCCAAATTTATCTGTGGCATAAAAAGAGCCAACTTACACTAACAGTATCGACCTTCCCCTTAAAAATCAAAGGAAGTTGCATCTGCTTATACTAGGGCAGAATTTGGCTAAAGTGTACCAAACGTCAAACAAATAAATCTACAGCTATCCACAGATGGAAAAGCTGCAGGCAAGAACTGGGAAGGAATCAATAGTCTTGGTTCATGCTAGTACCAAAGCCAAGACAAAAGAAGATCACAGACCCTGCAAACCGTACTGTGCAAGGAGAACCTCTATAGTATAAAACATAGTCCTGTAAGCAGGAAGTATGCTGAAACAGAAGGACTTTAGGGCTGTATTAGAAAGATATGCCATCCTACAGGCTAGACTAATATACACCCATTAGAAATCTAAATGCACAAGTAAAATTCAGGTGCAAATATAGGAGGGTTTGTAGGTTTTGGAACATTACGGCTGTTTTTGGAACAGATGGCTAGGCAGCTACAGAACAAAGGGGAATCAATACTTGGGCTGAAGGGAAAGCCAGCTGTGATGCAAAGTTTAAATTAGCAGAAAGGGGGAAGAGAAACACGCAGGAGGCAGCCTATAGGGCACTAGCAGGATGGAAAACGCAAGCAATGGCAATACACAAATGGGGAGGCGGAAAAAACGGTTGTGTTAGGATACATTGTATAACAATCATTGTACAAACTATTATTCCCTTAACAGAAAGAAGGAAGGAGAAAACAATGTAAATAATAGAGATGAATGTGAAAATTGAGAAGAAATTTCTAAGCTTCGGTGATAAATATTCAATTATTTAGGAAGGACTTATCCCACAATCGCCCTAGGAGATTCCACTAGGCTCCAGATTTCTCAGAGGAAGGCCTGGCTGGAGGCTACCTCCCCTCGCCCAAGTTGCCTGCTACTCCTCCCAGTATTCCTGGCTGAATTCCATCACCAGGGTCGATGTAACCGCCATGCTAGGATTTTTAAGTGTGCTGCACCCTGGCATTTCTGAGAAGTCAGCCTGGGGGCACAGACAGCAGCCATTTCGCCTTCGGAATTGCCAGGGCCAGAGCAGAACGAGGACACGGGCTGTGCGCCCTCATGGAGACTTTACTTTGATCCTTTGTGTTTTTCTGAGGCTAAAATGAATGTCTCCCCAACTGAAAGCCCAGGGTTGCACTAACCTTTGTGGCCTCCCAGGCAAACCCATTAAGGGCTCGTTGGGAGCTCTGAAATTTCACACTCGAAGAGGGGCGAGCGTTTTGCCAGTCAACTGGGCGCTGCAATGCACCTTTGTGAAGGGAAAGGGGAGCTCACAGAACTCAGCGTTATATCAGGAAGTGACCCCTCCTTGGCTGGAAGGGAGTTGACCCAGTTAACACACAGTCTCTGATCAGAATCAGGAATGCCCTGGGCAATGGTGAGTCTAACTGAATTCAGTGACCACACGCGCTAATCATTTACAGATGGCAAGGAGGCCATGGGGCTGAATGGAGAGGAAGCTTTCCTAGATGTTTATTTTTAAGAGGGACCATTTAATGGGATGAAATAAGGTCACCCCTCTTGCAAATTCTCCTAGCTGAGATAACCTAAAAAAGATCCATGTGCGGGAAGCCTGGTTAGCCAATGGCGTGGGAAGGGAAAACCAGAGATCTTTTAGAAGCTGTACATTTTTATCACTCAACTGCCAGGTAAGGTAATGGAGCTGAAACCCTCATAAATTCTGTGCCAGGAAAGTATAGTGATGAAATTGAGTACAGATCTGCCCTATAAAGCGTGCTGGATACAGCTTTCACTCCCCTTCCCGCACAAGCTAGTCCTTGTTTCTGGGCTTCTTACCCCATAAGAGGGTCGTAAATACTTTCTAAACCATCTGGTAGTCTTCACCTTGCCCTGACATCGAATGCTTAGATCCTGCTGGCTCGGAGCTACCTACCTCTCTGGCTCTGTAATGACTGTTTGTAGCCAAGTGGGGGGAAATAAAGAACCAGAAGTAATTGCAGAGGATTAGATTGTGCCTAACTTTGTGCAAATGTAGGTGGAGAGGGTACAAAGAGTGTACACACACACCCTTCTGCCTCTGCAAAGGGCAGGCCCAGTCTCAGTCCTCACACTACTGACATGCAAGCACTAGCAAACTCTAATGCCAGTAGCAGCTCTAGAAACCCTAGGGAGCAAGGACGAGCAGGGTGAGGCATTCAGGCCTCTAGCACCCCCCATGATCCTGTTTGCAGGAGCCGAGCCCACCATAACTAATGGGAGTCTCTCGCTCCATTGGCTTCAACAGGCTTTGGAGCCGGCCCTACAGAACAGTTTTTAAGAAGAAAACTGCGCCACGCGGTGTCCTTTTGCCATATGCCCTTTCTCTTTCATTACTGTCAGCCATTCTGCAAGAGGGTTATGAAATTAAATCCTCATTCTGACACCAAGCCCTCACTGTGAAATGGGGTGACGTCACTTTGGGAGAATTACTGGGGCAGTAGCCTTACAAGGGGAGAATTGGGGAGGGTCTGTTGGCGGTCTGAAAAAGCAGTTAAAGGGAAGAGAGTGCCCCGATAGTGGGGTAGACCAGAACTGGCCTACATTCTGCAATACAATACGTTATTATTTATGCAGAAGCGACAAAGGGTCCTGTGGCACCTTATAGACTAACAGAGGTATTGAAGCATAAGCTTTCGTGGGTCAATACCCACTTCTTCGGATGCAAGCAGTTATTATTTATGTAGTGGCTAAATGAATGCCTACAACCTGTGCTACAATGTGATGTGAAAATGCATTTATTATGCATACGTGATGCCATGAGGACATTTGCCTAGAGGAACAATGAAGCAGTAAGACATTTACTATCGAAGTCCTTGAGTGCTTTTCTTTTTGGGCCTTTATGCCATTCATCTAACACTTTATACAAACGTTTAATCTACAGCGCCATTCTAGCCCTGGCTTGGCAGGGTGCTACCCACCAGCTTGACCTATGAGGGCCTGCTCCTGAAATCCTGAGGGAGCATTTCAGCAACGCTTTGCCCTGAGTCAGTACTCCTTGGATATAAGTTGAAGCTCAACAGCTTTTCTTATACAAAACAGTCGGGATGTTTAGTGTGTTTTATTTAGAAACAGCCTGCCCTCATGTGGCGGGAAAAAAACAAGAGCGTGAGAAGAGACTGATGGCTTTTAATCCATGGGAAATGTACATCAAATGGGTTATAGCGTAAGGAATTCTGCATAAACAATATTCTAGGCATCTGAACTGCAAGGGGAATGCATTTTTTGGCACAGTAATAGTTTGCAGTAGAAAGAAATCACCTAAGTCCATCTGATATTTGTATCTTGTGCCCGTTCCTTGGTTCCAAGTGCTTCCCTAATTCTTTCATAATAGGCATTTGTTGTAGCATCTGTTGCAGCCTTTGAGCCATATTTTATCATAGCAATTTTTAAGAAGAATGCCCCATTGAAACCAGTGAAGGGTTCTGCCTAAAAATGTGTACGCCTCTGGCAGTACATAAGCTGGTACGAACCCTGCTGCCATCTCTATTTAGGCCAAATTCCCACTGCCCTCACTGGGAATTCCCTGTCAAGATCCGGTCCCTCTGCACACAGAAAATTCTCTAACTCATGGGATGCCTAATCTTTGCAGGAGTACCTGCTTCTGCCCTCTTTTTTTTGAGCCTATTCCCCTTCCCAAATGGGTTTCTGGCACCTACCTTTCCGATATGCCTCTGAGAGACAGTCAAGTATCCTCTTTTAGATAATGAAGATAAGCCTGGGGTGTGTGTTTGTTTTTAACATCTCAGAGGATCCCTACTCCTCAGCATGGATTCCCAAGCACTCAAGTTGGGAGTTCTGCCTTCACACAGTGGGGAGCAGAGCAGAGCAGAGCAGAGCAAAGGACTGTCCCCTTTCGATGAGTTTCTCAGAACGGGATGCAGACATGCTGCCTTCTTCCTTCAAAGGGCCCGAGGGAGCTCTGGTGGGCCCGAGCTCCCAGGTCGTGGGCAGGTATCAATTACGCATAACTGACTGTGCAAAATAATGGGCCGGATCCTCAGCTGAGGAAAATGGGCACAGCGCCATTGACGTGCGTGTCTATTGTCATACTACACTGCGTTCATGTACGTAATGGGAAACAGGCCTCGTCCGGCCCATTTTTGTTTAGATTACACGTGGGTAAGGAGGTCACGGTGTTGACGTAGTTTGACTTAGTCCCACGTGACATTCTGATAAAAACTGGCATTATACAAAAAACAATGTAGCCCCTATTAAATAGATTCAAAACTGGTTCAGTGATAGATCTCACTGAGTAATTGTATCATTGCCGGTAAAAACTGCAGATCACAAAAATGAGTGGATTGGTAAGTAATGGTGGATCCAGCTCGGTAATGCAGCCTGAGCTGCAGCGCTTGGTAAGACGGCTCCTTTGTACAACCTACATTTTCATACAGCCAAGTGCAAAGTCCTGCATCTAGGAATAAACATGTAGTTCACACACACAAGATGGAAGACGGTGTTCTGGAATGAAGTGAAAAGAACTTGCAGTAATGGAAGAAAGCCAACTTGCAGCTGAGCATGAGTTCCCAGAGCGATGGGACTGGCTAAATAGGCTGGGGGCAGAGGGGCTCTCAGTGACTTCACATGGAACATGCCAGCGAGATACAAGGGCAGAATTTGGTCCTTGAAACTGCAGTCTGTCCCCCCTGCAATCCCATCTTTGTAGCGTAGGAGCAATATCCACCAAGATACTTAGTAGTAATGCCTTTAAAAACACTCTGAACATACCATAAACAGCATGTGTCAAGATTAATGAAGATTGTAAGTATTCTTACAAAATGCACAGAACCATAGCCCAGGGTCTTGTTGCAACAATCTCCTTCCTACTATTCTATTCTCTTCTCTTCGTGTTCTTCTACTGCCCTCATCACCATCTCTCTCTCTGATGGATAAAGCTTCCTCTGACAACCTCCGACAGACCAGGTTCTACTCTGACAGTTGCTCTGGTGGGGAATGTTTGTAGAAGTCCAAATCCATGTCTGTGGAGTTCAAAGGCCTACCCATGCTTCTCTCTGGCTGACAACCTCCCAGCAGCTGGAACGTCAGCACGGGGAAGCGCTGCAACACAAACTACATTTGTGAGCCACCATCAAACCCAGTGCCATAAACGTGCCCTCCCATGGGCTCCAATTCCATTCTATCGGCTTGGCATCACCCTTTTAAAACAAACCAGACGCACGTTTTATGTGGAGAGTAAAGTTGAACGGGCGTAAACAGAGTTTGGGTACATCAAAATAGTCTGAATGGGTCTGCTTACTGTGTCAGCCTCTGGGAACTGCCTTATCAGAGAAGCGATGTCTCAAAGCACTAATTGAAGGGTGTTTTGTTTCCTGTTGTGTTAGCAAACTTATACGTAGGCCATGTCTATAGGTACAGTGCTGTACCTGTACGGATATAGCTGCACCACATCTTGTGAAGATGCTCTCTGCAGATGGGAGAGCGCTCTCCCATTGGCATAAAAATATCCACCTCCGCGAGCAGCAGAAGCTACATCGCTGTGCAGAGAATTTTGACCTATTTGGTTGAGATCTCAGACTTTTTCACCTCGGGGAGAAAAAAAGACCGACTCCCACATTTTTGCAAGAAATAAGTGTTCAGTACAGGCTTGTAGCGTTTAAGGACAAGAATATTCAGTTATAATTTAAACATCAATAACTATTTTGGAAAGGATATAAGCCCTCCTGCTTCAGGATTTAAAGCAAACTAACTTAGAGCTCAGGGGGGAACTTTTCCTAGGGCCAGGTTATCCCACAACTGTCAGGTTTCATGTATCTTCCTCTGAAGTATCTGGTCCTGGCCAGTCAAAAGCAGAATACTGCACTAGATGGACTGCTGCCTGATGTTCTGAAAATGATACACCTTCCTTGGAGAAGCTGGCTAGTTTTCTATAAAACACAGGGCAACCGGGTGGGTGAAAACCTGGCTCACGAAAGTAACTGAGGTCGGGATTTCACCCTTAATTTTGGAATCCCCTGTTATTTTAAGGTTTCAGGTGCAGTGGCCTCGACACATCCCCAGAATATTGGACATTCGCACACAATCATCACACAAGCAACACACTCTTCAAAATGGTATCCTCCATACGTGACACCAGACAAAACCACGTCCGGTTTTATATCAGTACCAGACAGGGGACAAACCACATGAGTGGCCAGCCTAGTTTCAGGTGTGCCCAGAGTCCTTTGCGAATTTAAGAGTCTGTAATGTATTAATCTACTTAATCCCTCATATCGTGCTTTACAAACATTATTTAATATACACAGAAACAGCTGGGGTGTGGCATCCCGATGTGTTGTTACACAATTCATTAAAAGATCTGCTCACTCTTTTCATATACTCATAACTTCATTAGTTTTAAATTAACTTTCTTCAAACATGGCAAAGGCTTTAACTGAAGAGTAAGTATTTGCCAAGATTTTTAAGCTATTTTGAGCTGAATGTTAAGAAGCCTTAAGTTTTTTCCCCACATGTGTGTTTCTCAAATTCAGCAGTTTAGCTTTCAACAAAAAGAAAATGTATTAGCATACGGATTATTATTTTTTTGGGAAGATGTAATGTTCTGAAAAAAGAGATTTTTTCATGATGCTGCCTTTTCTGAATCTCTGCCACTGATGCCATCATAACAAATAAAGTAAAACATTTGTGAATCCACAAATTAAGTTGTTGCTGGTTGTTCTTTGGAATGAAGGACGTGATTAAGATACAGATTTCCTATAGGGCTGCTCAAAAAAAAAAAAAAATTCTGTACATTTTTTTCAATGAAATAAGTTTGTTTTGTTTGAAATTTCCCCCCAAATTTTCTAATTTTTAAAAAAACAGGCAAAATAAAATGTTTTTTGCCTGAAACCAAATTAAATCGAATGAAGACAACTCAGCCCACAAGAAATTTTTTTCCTTTTCTGTCCTTCCCCTCCCCTCCCCTCAAATCATTTCCAAACTAAATTTCATTTGGTCAAAAATTGGAAAAATTTAAAATGATACAAAAGTTTGACATTTTGTATTGTTCAAAGAGGATTTCTTGTCAAGAAAACTTTTTCAATCAGCTCTGCCATCATCTGCCAAAGTAACAGAAGCCAAGTCCATAGAAACTGCAACAGCAGACGCCCCAAAAGTACAAGCTAAACTCAAGCGTGTTTCTTATTTTTGGGGATAGCATTGTAGCTCAAGTCCTCCTCACATCTGAGGCTGCCGACTGAATGCTCATTAAGACTAGCAACCTTTGCAGTTAGGTAGCAACAGATTTATTAGAATCATTTTCTTTAAATTTTTGGAATTGATCTTAGAAATATCCACCACCATTTCAGGACACTCATTGGTTTGCCTCTACCAGCAGAGACTGGCACCATACTTTGCACTTACTTTTGCATCAAATAAGGCCCCTGATGCAATCAGCATTTCCATACACAAGTCAGTCACTTTACTCCTGCTTTAGGTCACCAGATTAATAAAAAACTCATTTCCCATTTCGTGGGGGAGGGGGGAGGGGAGGAAGGTCAAATTATATATAAAACCATTTCCTTAGTGACTGACCTTTTCATGATTCAGGATAATGGTTCCCCATCGTGTATTATACTAACACTTCCCTTTTAAAGGGAGTCAGATGAGATGATCACAGTGGTCTCTTGTCAATAGCATCCCCTTGGAGCTTTAACGGGGTTGTACGCTCACTGGAGGTCTGGTCGCTCGGTAGCACTCTGCCAGAGACAGGTTCTCAGCTCTCTGACTTTCCAGCGTCCCAGAGAATGAACCAACAAACTGAGGAGCAAGAAAATTAACAAAAACAAGAAAATACAATCAGTCCCAGCTGGGCCCTCTTCCTCCAGAGGGGCCTTGGACCACTCCAAGTCAGGCTCAAAGTCCGCTGGTTTACCAGCGGGAGAATATGGCACCGCCCCTTTCACTTCAGAGAATCTGGGCCTTCTTTAAGGCAAGGGAATGGGCTCTGCCCCCCTACCAGGCCTCTCCCTGGGAGCTGGGAAGCTCAGTACTGTACTCTGCTCACCTCCCAGAGCTGCCCACCCCTCAGCTGACCTTCTCCCTTCTCAAACTCCTCCTCCACTCTGGACATGACTTGCACATCTGGAAGGCCCAGAGCAACTCCTTCCTGGCAGGCGCAGGGTTTATATCCCTGGTGCGGGGTTTGTCTCTTCACATCCTTCCAGGCCTGAAAAGCTGCCATTTTACAAAAAAGGTGAGAAGCCGACCTAACAATCAATGGCCCCCATTGGGAAAGATACTGGGCAAACTAACCAGTGAACGGTGGTCAATATGCAACAGACGAGCTGAAAAGCTTGACTACAGAACAGCAAAAGCACAAAAGAACAGTAATTTAAAACAATAGGCAGCTGTACAAAGCCAAAAAGAACTAAAAGTATATGGATGTTCTCATTGCAGGTGATTATAAACTCTTAAGTACCATGAAACTTTGGAGAAAAAGACACAAAAGAGTTAGTAATGATAGGATGTAATAACGTAGTTACTGCCTGAACCTATGGGTCTCCAAAGCTACTAGGCTCAGATCTGGTTTTGATCTGGACAATATTTGATTCAGTGACCAAGACAATATGAGCAAATTAGAAATATTTACACCTTTATGTCCCGTGACTACAGTCTGATTAAATGTAATCTAATCTGAAAATCAAAACCAATGATACAGAAACACATTGCAATCACTTTGGACAGGGCAACTTGGAAACAATGCAAGATGAACTGCGGCAAGTATACTGGATATAAATTCTGAAAAACACTTCAGTTGGAAAAAAAATTTTTTACCCAGGGTTAACCCACTGATTTAGGCAGGATTATATAGACCAGCAACAGACATTTTAAAAACAAAGGTAGTCAGGAAATATTAAGAGTAATTTTAACAGTTTATTTTAATAGAAAAAATGTATTCAGTGAATAGCCTTGATAGACAAAATGTAGCCTAGAGTAGGGAAATAACTGTATATTATGTCATGATTTTGTTTTGTGGCACCATTTCAAAGAAAGGAGATTGAAAATAATAATATAGAAGTCTTCCCAGTCTGTAATAATAGGTTTGCAGGTTATATTTTAGATGCTATTTGAGATTCCCAAAGCAAGAATAGTTTCTGTCCAAATAGCCTTTACTTCTCAAACAGTATGTACCTTTTTCAATTTATTCTCCTCAAAAAATCCTAGTGCCTGACTTTCTTCCTGATGTCCTGTCCTCCATAATAGGGAATATATATATTTTTAAAAATTTAAAACCCAGCCTAGTCAAGCATTGGTGATGTCAAATAGCCCCATTTCTGCAATACCTCAAATGGAGAATTATATATTTGAAATATTTTTGTTTAAAAGTAAATATAAATATCTTAACAATCCAGACAGAAAAATAATTTACAAGAATAAGGACAGTAGAAATACAAAGATTTCTTCCTCCTCTGCTGGGCCAAAGCAATAGTGCTAGGCCCAATTATCCATTCCTATGCCCTTGCTCGCAAGAAATCCATCCAGGTACCCATCTGGCTCCCTGCACCAGAGCACTTCACAAATATTGATGGAATTATCCTCAGAACACCCCCTGGGAGGCAGGGAAGTAGCATTATCACCATTCTATAGGAGGGGAACAGAGGCAAAGCAAAATGAAATGACTTCACAGTCACATAGGGAGTCTAATAGAGCCAGGGGTTGAACCTGGCCTCTTGAGTCCAGGCCAGTATCTTCGGCCTAGTTTTTGTACCAGCATAACCATTTTGGTTACAGGTGTGATTTTTTTAAATAAGGGTTTATTTATTTTAACCCAAGTAGATATACTGTACAACCCCTCATGGGCCCAGTTAAACCAGTGTAAAGGGTAGATAGCATACCAGTATAAAGCACCTTTATACCAACATCTTGTGAATGCTGTTAACGGTCTCTAAACTTCTAACTCCCAGATATTAAGGTGAGAAGGGACCATCATGATCATGTCTGACCTCCTGCACATTGCAGGCCAGACTGGACAACGGATGGATCACTTGATAATTGGCCTGTTCTGTTCATTCCCTCTGAAGCACCTGGTACTGGCCACTGTCGGGGTGAGGATACCAGGCTGATGGACCATTATCTGACCCAGCATGGCCATTCTTAACTACGAAGTGATCCAACTTTTGTGTTCAGACAAGCCCTCAAGCACAAGCTTATCTTTCCTCTACATAATGAATAGTTTAATGGTATACCTAGATTTAGGCTTGACAGGGAATAGCTTTGAAAAGAAATACCCATATCTAGGTTTCCTGTTTAGATACACAGGAACTTCAGTCTTTGGAGTAGTTTCGGTCCAGTTAGGACTTTGGGGGTTCTATTTCCAATTTCGACTTTTTTTTTATTTATTTTTTTAAGATTGATGACCTCCATAGCTCCCCATGATAAACTCCCTCTTAGCATGGAAGATCCATAGTCCCAACTGCTTCCAATACCGCAAAACTGGCAGATTTCAGATAAACACAGGTATTCAGGTTAACTTCTGAATTTTTGGTCCCACTATGGTTACATCAGATTAAATACAAAAGCTAAAACCCCCAAATATTTGCATCAAAATAAAGCCATCTTTTAAAGCTCTTTAACAATGAATTGGATATAAGGCACTCTGCAGAGTACAAAGGTTGATCTATTGCTTTTTTTAAAAAAAAGCGCAGCCAGTTTGCACACCTCCAAACATTGCCAGTGGCAATAAATCTCCAGATATATTTTGACTGGAGTAAAATAGATTGCATATTTGAAATCGAAAAACTGTGCTAAGCAAGATAGCATTAGCCTACTGTTAAATAGAGATTTTTGTAATTGGAGCACACCATTAAATATGCCATATTTTAAGAGCTGAAAGGGGGCTGTGACTAACCAAGACAATTACTTGTTTATTTCATTCACCCCAGCTATACATGTTTAGGATAAACTAATGTGGAGGCTTACAGCTTCAGAATAAAAATGTTCCTGCTCACTGACCTTTACAGATTTTTAAAGGATGACAGTAGTGTGTGTGACTTCAAAATCCCTTTTCCTATTGCAAGGTGTTTCAATACCCTGCAATTCTGGGCTAACATTGCCATTTAGTAACCGACACCATTGATAAATGCAACCGCTAGCAGAATACAAGTCCTGGAAACACAGGGACAGAATAACATTCTGCCCTGCCTTAAATTGCTTTGAATGTTGTAATCCAACAATAAAAACTTACTATATTGTGTAATTGGTACACAGAGGCAAGCAGTTTGCAGAAGCCTCGTGCAACACAGCCTCGGATTTTTCTATTGTACGCGTCAGTGCATGGACCTTCATGCCCGACATAGTTTAGGACTGGAGAAACGTTCAACAATTAAGACTTTAACAGTGCAAGCAAAAAGACAGTGAGCTCTCCCCACACCCCAAAATGGCAGAAGTATGGACTTGTCATTTAGAACCGATTGTGTGATTTATCAGCAAGCCAAACACCTAGTAGATCGCTATCGCAGTTACCACATGTTCATCAGTAGCTTCAACTGTCAGTTGCTGGATACATATTTCAACTTTAAGTTACATGAATGCCGTGGTTTTAGCATCTCTCCCCCGACTTTAAACTTTGTCAGCAGAGCAATGTATGGGACAATGACACAGCAGGGAAATTTAGAAAAAGCTTGAGAGAGAGACACGGTGTTTTCTTGCAGCAGCCACATGGAAATATAGTTCCATTTAATGTCAGGTGCTGAGCACTCTCCATTAATAGTGTTGGTATCAAGATTTTTCTGCTATATTAAAATGTGGTGAGGTTGGTGACAGTGTCCTTTTTTATTATTTACGCATGAACACCTCCCAGTGCTTTGTAATTTAATGGGGAGCCTAGCAATCACCTCAGTTTAAGGTGTATGACATCGCAATTTCTCTACACTACAGAAAAGGTCATGATTAGTGAATATTGTGGCCAATTTCTCTACTGTCAAGAAGCCCACAGCAACTATGCTCTAAAGTTAGTGAGGAACATGGTCTAGTATTTGTGCAGTGGATTGAAAGTTCCAGACAAGTGCTCCATTTACACAAATATTAGAAAGTAAACCTACAATTAGAGTCCAAGTTGTATAAGCAAATTGTGAAAACCCCACTCTCATGAAGGTCTATTGTCCCTGTAAGGACAATACCAAACTGCCATATACAGTCAAGCTAAAATTAAGCAAGCCATTTCAAAACACCGCAATGAAGTGTATTTTTTTCCCCAAGGCATTTTTGAAATGCCTAATCATGCCAGGAGTTTGGGTAAGCTCAAATCTTGAACAGACCCTAATTTCATAGCTATTCTGTGTAACATGAACAAAAACCCTGGGGGAATCCAGACAACCTTAAACTCGGCATACACTCAAGATACCCTTGTAGGAGACAATGTTTTAGACCAAGGTATCTCCAAACCAGGCATTATATGGGGAAGTAAATGCCTTCCTTGCACCTATTCTGGGAGTGGGGGGGGGGGGGGGGGGGGGGGGGGGGGGGGGGGGGAAGAGGTGCCTGTGCCTCTTAAGAATCTAGTACTCATATTAAACATTGGAAGAGTGGGCTGGAAAAGCCACCGCTATTTCTGTGACTCTCCTCTCAAGGGCAGCACAAAGTAGAGGCCAGTGCTGAGAAAGCCAACTTCGCTGTCTGCCAATATCTGCCCTGCAGCTCCCTCCCTGGACTTTGACCTTTTTTGGGTGGGGAGAAGAGAAGCACCAGCACTGCTTTCCCAGGAGGCTCTTCCTCCAGATGAGAAAGAATCTAGCTTGCTAGGGAGGTGAGACAGACGGAGGTGCTGCAAGACTGAAATGTAAAGGCCAACCCAGGGGGACTCCGTCATTTTCCTCGCTGTCTGCTGCAGCAGAACCGCTTGAATGAGATACATTGTTAAAGACCAGACTTGTTTAAATCCACTTTATTGACAAGTCCACTACACTGCCATTTACATTCAGTATTCATACAAACTTCATTCTTCACACCAGAGTTTGACCCTGGACAGTCCTAACTGCATCCGATTTTCTATAGTTGGTTAGTGATAGAATTTTGAGACAACTGTCCCTCCCCCTTACCCCCTCATAAAGCCTCAATTTTCAAAATAAAACCAAAACCATGAGACAAATTACTACAATTTTCACACCATTACATTTGAGTACTGACAAAACTACATTGTCAGCGATGAAGGTCCTGCGGTTTACAGATGGATACCGTGCAATTTTTCTCCTGCTAAACTAATCAAAATTGCATCGTGATCCACCCGACAACAGCAAAACAAAGCTTAGCACACAGGAAACTTTTAAACAGCAGAATTGGCGACAAGTCCTCCTTTCCTCCACAGGCCGGGACAAGTGCAATACTCTACACATAGCTACAAGTAATGCAACAAATCCCCACCCATGGAGAAACCAGTGCAAAAGCCTTCTTTGAAAAAGTGTTCAGAAACCTATTCCTTGCAACCGAATGAATGCAACCACAGTCAGTTTTGCATGGATTTGCACAGCATTTGAAATAAGCTGGAATGCAATCCTGCAAAACTGACTGTAGTCAGCACTATCTTTTCATGACAGCCACTGGCCAAGATGCATTTTATCTGGCAGTACTATAAGTGCCCACATTACAGTAGATCCAATTCAAAAACTACCTGCACTATGAGCACTTTGATACTGCTAGGACAAAAAATCAGCTTTATTTCTTTCGTAAGAACCTTAAAGGAAAAGGCACCCCGGGTTTTAGTTACAGGCCATTTTAGTGGTTAATCTAATATATGGAGGATGAACAAACGTTTTCAAGATGTACAGTAGGCAGCTTGTGCCAGAAGGAGCATTTAGGGCAGTAGATTCTAAGCTACTTCACTAACTGCACTAGATGCACCTTAACACAAGAAACACTTGCAACGCAGATATAAAGCAGCAAAGCAGGCTTGATTATGGGGACACCTACAATCCTACAAATATGTGGGATTGAATTGCCATTGTAATGCTAGAAGTGCTTCCACTGCAGTAGATACCAAAATGCTACCTGCACTGTAAGCACTTTTGCACAACTCAAGGCGCTTCCACCAGGATGAAGCTCCTCAGACTTGGGTCTTCTTTTTTCAACACCTGCCAAGAGAAAAACAGAATATTAGCACCACACACAGAAAACATAGCAATTAAGAATGTACTCTCAGAAGATCTTGAGGGTAACTTATTGCTGAATTTGGGATTCAATGCAACCTTTCCCCATTGTTCATTCAAGTGCAGGTTCAGAACTAGGCTTTGAGTAAAAGTCAAGTTACCCAGTAAAGTTAAACCAGGTTGTTTAGCAGGAATTTAGTGAAGTGGATTCCAAAATTAAGTTAAAATAAAAAGCCCATCATAAGGCTTGCTTTGATTTTTTTTATTCAGGAGTTTAAAAAAACAACCCAGTGATGTTCTCTTAAGTCTTCTGGCCCACTTACACTTAGGTGCCCCACCCCCCCAATAAGAAACCCAATACTTAGCAGATATTTTACTTTAATTTGACCAAGTGTCTCCAATACTAGCTTAGCTACCTTTTACTCACCCTGACCAATGTCAAAATCAGAGTTCTTAATTGTTTCCCCAGTAGCTTGAACAAAATTCTGCCATGTGATTTCATTCATTGTTCCATCAGTGTCAGAATTTACAGGACTACATCTGTAGCTAATTACAACAGATTAGCACTCAAAGACAACCCCTCAGATATTCTGTTATTTACAATTAATGCAAAAGCCATGCTCTCAATACAAGTAAGGCTCTTAGGCAAAGTTACTGGTGTGGACACCCTATAAGCGGGAAGCTGAAGACAAGATGCCCTCAGATCTGGTTTATCTAGGATCTAGATACAGCATATGGCAGATATGTTCAGCTTTGAGTAGATTTTTCCATTAAGAACTATAATAGAGGGAGTTTTACCAGAAGTTTAATAGCAGTCTAACCATGTATTGGTCAGTTTCCGCCATTATGCATAGGAGGACAGAGTACCTACCCCATCCCCCAACAGGGCATTATCTCCCCCTTAGCCAGTCTGCCTCTCCCATTTCCAAAGGCTCTGAGGCACTCATATCTTGCCATAAGTGTTATCTCATGGCAGACTGACCATCTGCTTGGCGGGGGAGGGGGGAGGAAAGAGATTATTCAGCATTATTCCCTGTGTGCATGCAGACCATGGGTGCACCCACACTAAGACAACCCTAAATAAAATAAATGCTTTATAAGCATATCTCAGCTTATTTCGCAGCACAAACCCACAGCTATTTATTTCAACTAAAGGTTATAAACTAGTAGATGTAGTTTGCAGGCAGTTAAGTGACAATGAAAAGCTGGTTCTGATTAATATGGACTAAACTGAATACATTATAGTGGCTGTGGATTCAGTTTATGAATAGAGGCAGACTTCTTGCACTTAATGCCTTACACAATCACACGCTACTTCAGCTACCTAGTGCTGGTTATCAAAATGCCTACATAATGTAAGATAAAGACCTCATTAGATCACTTACGTAAAACAGATCTATTCACCACATTAAGAGAAATTGAAACTCTAATCAAGAGTGGACTTGATCTCAAAAAATGTTGCCTCTAGATCAATGTCCCCCCCCCCCCTTTTTTCCTTTTTTTTTTTTAAAGTTTCACTAGCTGCAAAGTTGTAGTTGCTATTTGTTACCGTAAGAGCTGTACACTGCCTGGAGAGCTTCAGAAACACTAACAGGTTAACCCTCATGCCAAAAGAAAGATAACATTATCCCATGAATAGTGCACCGTTCAAATCTCGGCAAAGCACCCGCATAGGGCAACCCACCAGCTCAGTTCGCAAGCCTTGCTCCCTCCTGAATTAAAGATAACCGCCCGCCCTCCAAAAACAAGAAAAAAGTTGAAGGACAATAAAAAAAAACCCGACCAAAAAACCTCCCCGCACCCAGGATTTGCACCCCCCCTCCACCCCCCCGCCTGCTCTCTGCAGAACACCCCGGGGCCGAGAACAGGCCCGCACCTGCCCCCTAAATTCTATGGGTCCCACATTTACCCGGGGGGGAAAGGCCGAAAGCTGCGACCAAAGGCGGATTCCCCCGCGGCGGCTGCTCTCCTGGGGGGCTGGATATCGCCCCCCCCGTTACCTCTGGCTCGTTCATAGCGGCCCCCCGGCTGCATCCTCGGCTTCCCCTCCCCGCGCGGGGCAGAGGGGCGCGGGCGCTGCCCCCCTCGCCCCCCACCACGTGCACGGGGAGCGCCGGGCGGCTCGCTCCGGCCCTCGTGCTGCCGCCGCGGCGATTAAAGAGAAAGGGGCGAGGCATGGTGGGAAATGGAGTCCTCCATTCAAAGTCCCAAAAACGCGCCAAGCGGCGCCCCGCCCCCACCCCCGCTGCCAGGGGGCTCCCCCTCGCCCCGCCGCGTGGCCGCAGCTCGTGCCCCCCCCCATTGGTGGCGCGGGGACCCTGCCCCCCGTGGGGAGCGCTGCGCGCCCCAGCAATGCGCCAGCCCCTGGGGGGAGGGGGCAGGTCACACGCCCCCCCCCCCTCCCGGGAACTCCCGCCCCCCGCGGGGACTAACTCGGGAAAGTTTCGTCCCGCGGAGAAGTTGCAGCCCCGCGGACCCGCGCGCGCAAGAGGGGGGGGTCGGAGCAGCAGCCCCCCCCCTCCCGGGACCCTTTGTCTCCATGAGTTACACAGGCTGGGTCCCCCCCCTCCCGCCACCCGCTCCCCTTTGCACGGCAGCAGCGCTCGCTCCGATTTACCCGCCGCCCGCGCCGGGCGTCCCGCGTGGCGGGTCAGCGCGCCCGCCCCTCAGTCCCGGGGCGAGGAGCCCCGCGCGCGGCTTCTCCCGGCGCCGCACATGGCCGGCTCCCCCTCCTCTCCCCGCGTGCCGCCGCTGCTGCCCTGCGCGCGGCGCTGGGGGGGGACTACAAGCCCCACAATGCCCCGCGGCGCGGGGCTGCCCCGCCCATGCGCAGTGAGCGGCCCCGAGAGCGACGCCAGCCCTTTCCGAGGGCCTGAATCAGGGGGAAGAGGCTTTAACCCGCCTGGCGCCATGTGCTCGCCCCCTCCCCGCTCGTCTCCACCCCCCGCCTCAGGAGGGAGCGAGGGGCCCGTCCCCACGCGCGCCAGGCACCCCACGCGCGTTACCACCCCCCCCCCCCGGGCCCACGGCTCCGCGCGCCCCGGGGAGGCCGGAGACAAAAGACCGGGGTTTCCCGCGGAGCCCCCCCCGTGCACACACGCCCTACGCGGGGGCTACCCACGAGCGCATCCCCCCAGCTCAACTTTTCAGACAACCCCCCCCCCTCCGCCCCGCGTGGGCAGCGTGACGGCAGCCAGCCCCCCCCCCCCCATTGTTACTGCGGTTGCTCGTTGCAGCAGCCATAGGCGCCATGTGAGTTTCAAAGTGGTGCCCAGGCGCGGCGGGCTCCAGCCTGCCCGAGACACCCACACTCCCCCCCCACCCGGGGGGCACGCAGCGGGCGGCGCTGGGACCCCCTGCAAGGGGCAGGACCGAGCCCACTCCCACAGGTGGGTCTGCAGCCCCCCGCGGGGGCTGCTGCCAGGACCCCCCCCCCCGCTGCTGCTTTTTATTTACGCCACCTCCAACACCCTTCAGGCTCTGCCCCCCGCCCGGCTGCACGGATTGTAGCGCACCCCAGCCGCTAAGAAACGGAGCCGGGGGTGGCTGTTTTCTTTCTAACCCCCCCCCCCCGGAAAGATAAACACGTTACCTTTGAGCTCGAGCAGAAACCTGGAATAAAAAGGGTTTACGAAAGTGGCGCGAAGACAATATCATGTGATCCCAGCCCAGGGCGTCTCCTTCCCCTTTACCAACCAGCCAAAAAGAAGCGAGAGGAATAAAGGGGGGGGGGAGTACATCCGCTCCCCCCCCTCCAATTAGCATAATTAATTGTGTCCTGCAGCTGCAGCCAAAACTACCAGGCCAATGGGAGCAAACAGAACCTCCTCCTCCTTCAGTTTCCCCCCTCCTTACATTTTTTTTTAAAAGACACATTACTCTGATTTGGAAATGTTTCAAAGATTGCTTCCCTCACAATAAATACATAAAGTAAATAAAAAATATGCACCGAGCTTCTGAGCAATTTAATTATCCAGGGGGGCGTGTATGGTGGGGTTTTTGGCGGAGTGTTTTACCGGAATTAATTATGTTTCCCTTTTGAAATTAGTTTGTATTGATATAAACTTGATGCCTTTATGGGCAATGCGTGTAGGGGAAAGGGATTTCACTTACTGCACAAGTTTGCAATGATCTGAAGAATAGGCATTGTTTGTGAGACTCGGCACTTCCCTCCCGCAATGAATTGGAACAATACCCAACACACACGCAGCTCCTTCATTTTATCGGGAAAGGCTGGAAGTCAGGAGAAATGCATGCATGTACTAACCCACTGAATAACTTAATTACATCCCATGCTAATGGCTTTATGCCCCCATGGATTTCAGCGTAGTCCTGATAAATAATTAGAATAAAAATGTGGGATGAAGGGAGGCACTTTTTGGAACATGAAGTTTAGAGAAAATGATAGTCCGGTTGCTTTTTTTTTTTTTCCCCCACCTTGAAATATATTAAACATCAGTAAAGGATGAGCCAAATATTTCGGGAATCGGAAAATATAGAGAACAAAGCGATTCTCCACAAAAATGTGTTCAGAATAACTAACAGCCCAAAGTAAAGCACGTGATCTCCTCATGCTTTAAAAAACTTGTGGTCATGCTGAGGCTAAAAGCTAAGAGCTTGTGACCCCTCAACCCTTCTCCCCTCCCCCAGACCACAGCCCAGAGCTCCCACCAGGCTCCAGCCAGCTCCTTGAATTGTTGCAGGGACAATACTTTTTAGGCACTCAGAGAAATAAAGGAGCACCAACTGGCAGCCCCTATGTCACATCACACACGTCTAAAACAGGTTGTACACAATCAAAATATGTTTGTGTTTGTGAGCACTTGATCCCATAGAGCCCCAGAAGTTATATAAGTGATAAAAGAGGCATTAACATTTTATCTCTGCTGATAATTGCTTTCCAAATTATTAATACATGAAATTCCTGTAAGAATCTGATTAAATGGAATCGGTATCCTTTTATGTAATAAGGACTGTTAAACTTTGAATGCTTCATAGAGTACAAGAATCCCTTTTATCTTTTGTGATAAGGTATTTCTAAATCTGACAGCAAATTATCTGAAGTGTAGATTCTGTTAAACTTTTATCTAAATTTGTTTCTAACTTTACAAGAATGATCAAGAATGTGCTAATTGTGCCTTGCTAGAGGCAGCAATTTAAAGAGGATTAGATGTAATCACCTTTAAAAATATCAATAAATAATTAACAATTTCACCCAGTTGGAGAACCATTCCATTTGATTCAGAAATAATATTAGGTGCTTCATTTAACCCTAATCATTGGTATCTTAACTTAGAACAAAAAGGTCTCCATGGAAACCAGAGAGTAATCTATCAGTGTTATGTTGGTTACACAATTAGAAAAGAGCTTTTGTTCAGCTTGTATTTACTACTGTTTAATTTCTTTTTTAAATTCTAGAGCCAAGTTCTTTTACATTTTAACTGAGTTTTGCAGAGCTTCACTACTTTTCAGTGTGTGTGTGTGTGAGGCCTAAAACAAAGCAACCATATCAAAGCACTCCCTGAACAAGATGGGAGGGCTCCCTACAAGCAAAAATATTTCAAATGCTATTTTGTTGTTTGATCCAGAAACAGCAATTTGTGTCTTCATTACAAGTGGAAGTGCTCTTTAAAATCATTCATTCTAAAACATAGCTCATGTAGATACTACAAATTAATTATCCACTCATTTTGAACTGCAAACATATTTGTATAACTCAGAGTAGCATTCTGAATTCTTTTATAACAAGTTCAAATAAGTTTATGAAAACACAAGCCAACAACAGTAAAGAAAAATTAACTAATTAAATTAAAGTCAGTCATGTAACACATACCCATGGGCATATTTATTTGTTATTTTAGGAGTACATCCACATAGAGTAATATATAAACACAATAATGCAAAATATGAACATATCACAAAAGTTCATGAATTAACGAGTATGTTCAACAAACTTATTATAGAAAGCATCTAAAAATTAAATATAGATTAAGTATAGCCTGAATCATTGTAACTAGGTAAAATATAATTTTTAAAAACTTGTAGCAGGTAAATATTGTTAAGAAGGACACACGCCACAGAGAAAGTATCCAACGAAAGTATTTCTTTTTTACATAATACACACAGATAGCATGTAGCATATACTCTGCATTAATATCTGAAATTATTTTCTATGGAACATTTGCTCTCATAATGTTATTCTTCTTCCACGTGACACACAAAGAAGAAAATAATGTATAAGAACAACAGGCTTTGCACAATACTGAAAAAGGATTATGCATCTCTGTTTTCTGTCAGTTCAAAAGTAAGTTATACTTTCAGCAAACACAGACTAGAGACAGTGAAATCAATCCATATGAAAATGTTGCACAGATAAGGTTACATGGTATTAACATTATTTTTACACCCTTTTGCTAAATTTTAACTTTTATTTTTGGAATGGAATCCACTCGTATTGCAAATATATCACATACTACAAACATGTAATAATCACAGAAAATGTCTGTGAAGACTATTTAATATAAAGCTTTGTCCACTGACAGTATTCAGGCTGTGTAAGTTAGCTGAGAAGAAAGTTATGCACTTTGTGGATGGCTTTTCCAAATGCACATATGATCTATAGATTATTGCACACAAAAGTTACATTAGTAAAACACATTATTTACCATAGTCATATTTTGTCCTAAATTAAGAAAACAATTGTGAAGATTAAGTGAGGCATTTAATTTTATACATGGTGGTAATGTTTACTTACATATTATATTCAGAATGTATTGTGAATATATTAGATTTAATTATTTTCCTTGTACCAGATATACAGAAACTTGGCATTTTATATAATTTAGCTATATACATACACACATGCAAAGAACTAGATAGGGCAATATTACTTTTTTTCAGTGCTCTTTATTCTTTTCAGTGTTACAGATCGTTTCCTATGTTCTGTCTCAGCTTGGTTACTGATTCATCACCTAACTGCTAGGTTCAAGATTCCCTTGGACTGTCTCCTCCACTTCTCTTTCCTTCAAGCCTTAGTACTATTGTCTGACCTTCTGAGGAATGCTCAGTGAAATGTGCGGAACTATCCAGATGCACAGAAGAAAAGATGTGAAAACTAGAAACAATTTAAATAGCTGGGATTAATATCTGTGAATAAGGAAATCATCTTTCAAAGCAAACTACACTTAGATACATATCTGTTCTGATAAGAAGAGACTATGTTTTTGTCAAGTGAATGGAATCTACTTTGCTTCTTAAAACTAAGAATATTTACAAGTTAAACAAAGGACTTCTAAAGTTTTAGGACTAATGCAATGCATAGAAAACCAAATTATTTCATAGTCATGTCTGCAGTCTTTCAGATTTAACTCTACTTTTGGAAAGGAGTATCCAACAAGGGGCATCTCATTACAAAAAACAAAATTAAAAAACTGGTGGAATTACTACTTTAACCATTGTCCACAAAACATGGTCAAACATATCTAAAACCTGACCCTGATCCTGTGAAGATTTACACAGGCTTCACTTTTACAAACTGGGTGTAGTCATATTGAAGTCAGAAGGGGCAGGATTTCACCCACAGTGCTTAATAAAGTTAAGTGTGTGTGTATAAACCTTTGCAGGATTGGGGCCCAGGAGATTTGGACTCTTGCACCATCTATACAGTATGAATTATTCTTGTAAACTATGTCTGAGGTATCATGTCCTGCTAAATTTACCTTCTTTTAAAACAATATTCAGTTGCAACTGATTAAGAATCAAATAACTTTTCCCTTTGCAAGAACAGGGTCAAAACAAATATTTTGGGATTATAATTCAAAATGTTCTTAAGTATCTATTAAAAATGAAATGTATTAAATCATGTTTAGACTTCCGAGCAATTTAATGTATTAAAAAGATAGTTTGTACAATTCTCTATGAAATACTGAACGAAGTTACCTTTTAATTTTTGTATTACAGATTTTAAATTTGTATTTGTCCTTTAATTGCTAATTTATTATTTTTGTCTTGCTATTTCATCTACTCTAACTTACTGTTTGTAGACCACACTATTTAAAATAGCAAAAATTAGGGATCAAATGATATGCTACTAACACACCTGGAATTTTTTACAAAGTGAATTATTATCTTTCTAAGGAACAATACAATCTTTATTCTACTAAATAAAGTTAATCTAAATGCAAAGGATGTTCTTTATTTTAATTGAAAAACAAACTAAATGTATACCTAGTAATTCATTTCTAGTTTTAGACTGAATTTTTATACTATTTATTGCTGTGATGTGTATATAACACTTGATACAAATCTGATATGCCTTAAAGCATTTTCACATATTAATTTTTAGCCATTATTTGTAAAGAACTCTTTGGTAAGTTTACTATATGTATATTTATGAAAGCAAAACTGAAATAGTAGGCATGAAAAACACTGTTTTTTTCCTGTATTTATTTTCATAGCTTGGCAGAATGTACCTCTGCAGAGTTAGAAATCTGGATGCAGCTCTCTGTAATCCTGAGTTCTATTCTGTATTTGATATTCTTTTCTGTACTGCTTTCATGGAAATGTGGTTGCTATAGGGGTGGATTGGGCAAGGCGCTGAGCGCACTTAATTCCCACTGACTTTGAGAGGGGCAGGGGTCGAGGGACCTCAGACCCACACAGGATAAAGATCTGTGGGGATACAGACTGCCATGGGTTAAATCTTGCAAACAGGTATGTGAATGGCCCCAATGAAGGTACTACTATGCTCATGACTAAATTTCTCATGCTGTCTTTAAAGGATAAGCTCTATTGAACTTCTGTGCTTGGAAATACATCCCATGTAGAGTAGGTCCTGAATTCCTTGCAGATTCAAATATCCCGCTGAAGCCAGTTAGAGTTTTGAGTGCACAAGGAACGCAGCATCAGGCCCTGTGTTTTCTCTTTTGGATTCTTAATGGATAAGCTAATGTCTCCGTTTAAAATATATTTTCATCCATGTTATTTATTTTTCTATATTTTTTATTTTCTATTTCATTATTCATTGACTATACCTCTCTAAATTACAAACCATAGTCTTTTATACATTTTTATAGCATCTCATGATTTGATCATTGTTTTTCTTATCAAAAGGTTTTTTGTTGGTTTTTTTTTTTGTCCTGACCTGAAGAAGAGCTCTTTGTGAGCTCCAAAGCTTGTCTCTTACCAGCAGATGTAGGTCCAAGAAAAGATATTACCTCACCCACATTTTCTAATATCCTGGGACTGATATGGCTACAACAATGCTGCATATAATAACTAATATGTATATTTCCCTCAAGTATTACTTTTGAATTATATATTTTGTAATAATATATAGTATTTACTCAGCTGCAAAAACTAATTTTGGTATTTAATGGTGTATGTTCTGATTTTTCTTTAGGTTTTGTGTAAATGTCTAAATATATATATATATATATATATACATTTTGTAAAAATGTGTTTTGGTGTTAGAGATAGACAATATTCCAAATGATCAAAACTTCTAAATGAATTAGGCACTCTGGCTTTTAAAACTGCAATTTACTTAGGGTACGTCTATACTTACCTCCGGGTTCAGCGGTAAGCAATCGATCTTCTGGGATCGATTTATCGCGTCTTGTCTAGATGCGATAAATCGATCCCGGAAGTGCTCGCCGTCGACACCGGTACTCCTGCTCCACGAGAGGAGTACGCGGAGTCAATGGGGGAGCCTGCCTGCCGCGTGTGGACCCGCGGTAAGTACCTTGTAGTTCGAACTAAGATACTTCGACTTCAGCTACGTTATTCACGTAGCTGAAGTTGCGTATCTTAGTTCGAACTGGGGGGTTAGTGTGGACCAGCCCTTAAATGAGGGCTACATAACGTAGTAAAACTCTATCTCTTGGGTAGCAATCATGCCTTTCATAAAAGCAAACCACAATACAAAGGCAGGCTCTGGTAGAGCCTTGATCCTGCAAACACTTAAACACATAATTAACTTTACATCCGTGAGTTCAAAATGTGAGTAGCCAGTAGCCCCACTGACTACTCAGCACATTGGGTGTTTGCAATGTCAGGAAGGATATGTTGGTCCCAGTCCAGCACAGATTTACACATGTGCTTAACTTTAAATTGATGTCAGTGGGACTAAATGGGAAGACTCACAGTGCGTAAAGTTAAGCATATGCACAAGCATTTGCAGGATCAGGCTTTTGTATGCAAAATGTTAGGCTGTCTTACATAAAGAGTGATATGTGAAAGATGAATCAATAACCGCCTACTTGACTATAGGTCACAAGTATGTGCTCATAGATGGAACACATGGTATATGGAGCATTCTCTAAGAGCTCATTCTCTAAGAGCACTGACAATCTCAGGGACAGAGGAGTCACCTCTCCTAGAAGGAGACTTGCAAGGTAGCCACATAGCCATCAGTACATACATTCACCAGATTCTACAGATTGGTCATCTAGGACAAGATCTTCACCTCCACTTTGGCCCCTTTACACCAGGTCAGAGAGACAGAGCAGTGTAAAACAGCCCTAAAAGCCCTGTATCTGGCCAGGAGAGCATTGCCTTGGTGCAGATATTAAAAGACAGCCACGAGGCTGCCTTCCAATGGTCCCACTTGCAAGCCCCAGCACAGGGGACATGCTGGGGGCATGAGGTGTGTTGGAGGAGGGGGCAAGCATCCAATGCTCATAGGGTTTGGTCAGTGCTTGGCTCATAGGGCAGCCATAACAAATAGACACAGCCCTCCCGAGGGCTATCGGAATTTCACCGGGGGCTTCTCCAGGCCCCAGAGCTGCACAGGATCAGGACAGGAGGGCACAAAAATGGCTCGAGGCTACCTTACACCCTCCCTTTGGGCTTACAGCATAGCACAGAATCTCAACCTTATTGTTCAACAACACTATTTGTCAGAGGAAGTGTTGTCTATGCTCCAGTAAGGAGATGACGTGTATACATTTTGCCACATTTTTGGATGTCCATAATTAAAGGCTGAACCTGCTTTCCACCCTGGAGCAATGCTGCTATGACAATCCCATCATAACAAATGTGTGGACCTTAGATGTCAGGACACTGGTCTTGAACCCAGGCCCATAGGCAGCAGCCTTAGCCGCTAAGCCGCTGCACCACAGTGGTGCAGTGGACTGGTGCCTCTGACCAATACTCTTAGTGCTAGAGGCCCCTGATTGGATGGATAGGCAGCGCTCTCATTGAGTACCTGGACAATATAAAGGTCTCAGTAGGAAGAGGATGCGGTCTGAGTTACAGACCCATACCTACTGGTTGCTCCCCAGATTGCCATGTATTGCCTCCCCAATCCTTGACCTGGCCCCTTGGATTGGATCTTCTGGCTACTGAGCCCTGTGAGAACTCAGACCATTGCCTTAAGCTGCCTCTAAAATGAATTGACCTGCCAGCTACCCAACCACCCGTGCGCACTTGGCTACTTGTTCTGGACTGTGCCCTAATCTGCTTCAGCCACCAGGTATCATATTAGCATAATGAAGAATAGGCACATTTTATCTGAGCCAACTGAAAAATTTCCTTTCTTGGCATAATAAGGTCCACAGATTTAGCCCAGCCTGGACACAGATTTATTTTGTTAGTGAAAATTATCACTTTCCTCTGCAACAGGAGAGGCTGTTTTATTGTTTTGTGTAAAGTGACACAATCTCTAATTTAGGAAAGTAGGATGAAATTGTCCTGCTGCCTGTAGAAGTTGTCTCAATAGATGGGAACTTCAGCGGGTGGGCTTCAAAGTCTTGTTCTGAGCCAAGCTGCAAGCAGGGTGAAGTGCATCATTAAGAAAAAAGTGCAACGCATTCCAATCATTACGTGACATTCAGCATTTTTTTCTTAGTAAATACATCAGGAGAAAACATTTTGGATATAAGCTCTCGGTGCCGAAAGGTTTCCCACAAAGCTGGGGTACATGGAACTCCATGAACAATACGGGCAATGGATTTCAACCTCCAACCTGTGAACATGCTGAGGGCTGTAGTACAGCACCTCTGCGGCAGATAGTTAAAACTATTGTCTGGAATAGAGGCAACAACTCCTCTGCATCTCCCTGGGTAGGTGTCCCCAGCCACTGGGGCCATATAAGTTCAGATACAGAGCACTCCTGCAGTCTGTGCTGATCTGTTCAGAGTTGGTGTAGAGCCTTCCTGGTCAACATTCAGAGGGTACAGAACCGCCTCCATCAGATGGAGAGATTGGCTGCCATCACTCCCCGCACAGCCCCATCCCAAGACTTTAGTTGTGAAGATGATCTTAAGCAGCCCCTCTCGGTGCTTGTATTAATTTCATCCATTTTGTATTAATAAACCTACCTGTCTTAGTTTAAAACTAATTAATACTTGTACATGATAATCTTGTTAACTCAAATAGGACTGGAGTGGTGGGATTTATCTGGATAAAAAGGTAGCTTTTAATTTAAGTGATATACAACAAAGGTGTGTTCTAGGTACAGTATACTAAATTCATTTCTGTTCATAGTTAAAAATACGCTGGATGTGGCTAGCCAAAGCTAAGCTGCAAGTAGCGTATGGAAGTTATGAGACTTTGCAAAAATGGTTTAAAAAACCATTTGATTATTACATTTCAACCACTGACAAATGCAGATACATAGTATAAAAATATTTTTTTAAACATAAGATTTTTCCCTCTTATACTCCAGTGGATAAAGATTATTACAAATGTATGAGTTCCTTAGAAGCAGTATTGTTACCTACTGAGAGTTATAGCTTACTAGAATTAATAAACAAATCAACTCACTCGCAAGTCTTATGATTATGTATTTCTCTTAAGTAATGTAGTTAGTGAAGAAAAGTCATATGAGAATAGTTTTTGCTTAGAATCTCCTGAACGCTCTGGACCAGTCCTGCAAACACTTAAACACATAAGTAACTTTATGTAGGTGAGTAAAGATGGGCCTTGTCATGTGAATAAAGTTAATCATACGAGTAAGTGTTTGCAGCTTTAGGCCTTAAGTGTGTAACTTATGACAGCTTCCGAAATTTTAAATTGTTCCATAAATAAACGACTATAAAAGGTCTGTGTATATAACTTTCTATATTCCAGCAACGACAGGTTAATTCTTAAGTATCAGAGGGGGTAGCCGTGTTAGTCCGGATCTGTAGAAGCGACAAAGGGTCCTGTGGCACCTTATAGACTAACAGAGGTATTGAAGCATAAGCTTTCGTGGGTCAATACCCACTTCTTCGGATGCCACTGCTTGCATCCGAAGAAGTGGGTATTGACCCACGAAAGCTTATGCTTCAATACCTCTGTTAGTCTATAAGGTACCACAGGACCCTTTGTCGCTTCTACAGGTTAATTCTTGGCAGTACTGAGTCTCAAAAACATGATACTCAATAGCTGCAATGTTTTCATGCCTTGTAAAAATAAAGGGAAAGATTTGTTGACTTCTGCCTTCTACAGGATTCAGATAGAAGAATGTTAGGTTAGTATTACAGGGGTGACCCAAACTGAAAAAGTCATACATTCTGCAAAATACTTAATTATAAGTGTCAAACTTTACTCTTAGAAAATATGCCATGTTCTAATACAGGGGTCGGCAACCTTTCAGAAGTGGTGTGCTGAGTCTTCATTTATTCTCTCTAATTTAAGGTTTTGCGTGCCAGTAATACATTTTAATGTTTTTAGAAGGTCTCTTTCTATAAGTCTTTAATATATAACTAAACTGGTGTTGTATGTAAAATAAATAAGGTTTTTAAAATGTTTAAGAAGCTTCACTTAAAATTAAATTAAAATGCAGAGCCCTCCAGACCGGTGGCCAGGACCCAGGTAGTGTGAGTGCCACTGAAAATCAGCTCGTGTGCCGCCTTTGGCACCCGTGCCATAGGTTGCCTACCCCTGTTTTAATATTTCAGTTAATTGGCAACATTTTATGTTTTCTTACAAGCAGTCATTAGAAGGAGCTTAAAAGAATCAAGAAAAACAATTAACATTAAATACTCATTATTAAATTTAGCAAATTACAGCTACTGATGATTTTGAATGCTTCATAAAACATTTTAACACTAATTAAAGATAATGGCAGCAGCAATTATTAACAATGAAATCATACTTATCTTAGTTGTGAATAAGAAAAAGTTTATAGCAAATCATAAGATTTTATGGATCCTGCACAGGAGTGAAACTCTAGCTGGAATATATATTATACAAAACAAACTCCTCACCGTTTCAGTAAAGAAATGCTTTTGAGGAATCTTGTGGCTAGGCACTGGGTCATGACCTAGGTCTTGAGAAGCTTGAGTTAGTAGATGTTAGGTCTTTGTTTACCATGGACTTAGACATTTTGTATTATTAAGAATCTGTGGCTTATGAGGACATTCTATTTATCTTACCAGTCTTTTTTGATGGAAATGCCTGAATTTTCTTGGAAACGGATTTTATTGTGGATTCTTGGTGCCCCTTGGAGAGGCTTATTTTTCTGGACAATAGTTTTCCTTAGTGTCACCACCCTTTTGATTTCCCAGTGGTCACAGGCTCCCAAGGTCGTGCAGAGTGCATCCTTTTGTTATAATGAACCTAGAATTGTATATAAAAAGACACCAAAAAACTTTCGTTAGTAATTTAAATATATTTACAGTCATGTATCTCTGTATTAGAATTTTGCTGGTCTGACTAAAAACCTGAAAAAAATAAAAGGTGTGAGATGTAAAGGCAAACTGCAAGAATACAATTAATATAGCTATATCTTAAAAATCACCATATGTGCTCCCCTCTGTAACTGAAATGAGAATTCTGAAATAGGACTTTCTAAATAAATTACTGTACCATTTACAAGTTCAGTGTAATCAGTGATACTGTATCTTAAACATATTTGCAATGTCAATATTAAAACAATGTGCCTTTCTTTTTTGTTTTTTTCTTCTTTTGATTGTTTTTCTCCAGAAATTGTGGTCATTTAAATGATGCTTCTTCTTTTAAATCCTTGTTGTTGGTTGTCTGTAGTAGAAAGTGTTGATCATTGCTGTGGCTCACTGGATTTTATGAAGATGCTTAACTTGCCTAGAAGATGAATGGCTTCTCTCACCACTGATCGGAAAGAGCAGAACTCTATGAAGGTTGAACACTCAGTGAGATTAATAAGAATTTTAACTTGAAAATTTCCCTTAAGATTTGCCTGTGTTTGCAATTTCCTTTTGACCTCAGTAGCATCAACTCTTGATTAAATGTGAGAAAAATGTGTCATCCTTCAGGAGTATTTCCATTCTTTATCTTTTCGTTACCCTTTCTAGCAAGATTACATAGAATTCTCTATAAACTTTTTCTCTGCTTAGATGGGAAGTATATTAAATCTACTAAAACACTATCTGAAAAGATGGCTAGCAAAAGGTGTAAGCACAGTTCTTCTTTAATACATTTTTTGCCTGCCAAACCAGATTAAAGTGTCCAGTTGCTTAATAGCTCATTTATGGGTATTATTACTAAGTTTTCATTAATCATGATAGACTGTACTTTCATGTTATTTCTTCTGTTTTCCATAATCAATTCAACCAGTTTTGTATACTGTAAAATGGATTGCCAAATAAATATAATGCCATTCCATAATCTGCAACAGAAGAATCACCGCCATCGGAAATACAAAGAATTCCTGTTTCCAGGACAGGACAGGTGTATGGATTTAAACTAACAGTTTTACTTGTTTCTGCAGAGATGGTCAAAAATTACAGCAGAATGTATAAGTGTTTTTTGCAATGTCTTTTCCTTGGCATTGTTCCTCAGAAATAAAATGAAAATGGCCATAAATTATTTTTGTGTATTTTTTTTATTTTTTATGATTACGTCTATGTTGTTTAAAGGGAAACTATCAAGTTTTAAATCATGTGTTTAAAAAAAAATACTTTTCCATGTCACCGTATTATGTAAAACTAAAATATTTTATAACTACTTTTCACCAAATATACTTTTGTTTTCTTTTTTGCTATTACTTCACTAGGCTTTGAAACTATGAAGAGACTAGTCAGTTTCACTTTTGCTTACAGCATGTGATAATTTTCACTTCCTATTAGTGAAAGCTGGAGGGGACTGTTTATATCCAAATAAAATTGCTTTAATTTAACATTTTTAGCTGTAAACATTTCCTGTAATAGATATTTGCTTCATTTAAACAGAAACCTAAATTTGATGCATAAACTACCTGACAATGTCCCTTTAAGCATATGGTGTCTGATCAAAAGCCCACTGAAATCAATAGGAGTGTGAGTATTTCCTTCCATTGACTTCAAAAATTTGGATAAGACCCTTGAGAAACAATTTTGGCAGGTTACACTGTAAGATTTGCAAAATGACAACACCTACTAACATATTTTGCAACTACACAAAACGGTGGCTTATTCTGTGAAAATGTAGAGTGGGAGTCACACCAATTTTTTTTTAAAGTATGGCTCTTGTTCCACATTACTGCTTCTTGGGTCCAATTTTGCAGTCCTCTATGGAAAAAAAATGCCATTGGCTTCAGTGGCAGATTTGCCTGATCAAGATTTTCAGGGTTGGTCCCTCTTTTTGTATTTGAAATGTTTTCAGGTCAAAGAAGAACTCATTCAGTAATTAAGCTCCTAGGGTACTAGTAAGGATAGAGATACAAGACGATGAATTCTGTAAATCCTCCATTCTTGGCAAACCAGGTTATTCCCATCTGCTCCCATTTGCTAGAAGCACTTATTTAATCTACCTCTGTGATCCCCACAGAGTAGCAATTAGGATTTTATTTACCTTGGATTTACACATTTCATATGTTAAGAGACAGTGGCTTCTGAAAACATTCTCTTTAATTTAGTTGGTTTTGAGGAAATGCTGAATTTTCTTGAAAACCAAGATTCCTTTTCAGTTTCGAGCCTTTGTTGAGCTTTTTGATGATCCAAGACATAGCCATAAACAGCCACACAAAGGCAACTGGGATTTTATTGTGCATTCCTGGTGCCCCTTGAAGAGCTTATTTTTCTAGACAATAGTTTTCCTTAGTGTCACCAACCTTTTGATTTCCCAATGGTCACAGGGTTCCAAGGTTGTGAAAAGTGCATCCTTTTGTTCCTCCTAACCTAAAATTTTGTATAAAAAGGCAGCTAAAGGACCCTAAAGTTGGTTAAGACCTGGAGGAGTGCATTTTGTATTGCAAAACTTTCTATGAAGAAACGTTTAAACAATTCCATGCAATTAAATGTAAAGTTAATATTTTACAAATATGCAACTACTGGTGGAAGAGTCTTTTTATGTATCTCTTGCAGCACTTCCAAATATCGGATCTGCTTTAAGTGCAAGAATGTGCCTGGCTTGAAGAAAAGCTTTTAATATATATGTGGTTTTAATGACAATTGTTTTTGGTTAAAATACGGTTAAGGCTGCAATTAAAGAAAAGATGTCCTTAAATATGTCCTTTAAAAAACTCAAATTATTAAAAAATGGAAATTACACGCAAAGGTTACAGAAGAAATCCTGACATAAATGGACAAGACCACTCAACCAAAATAACTCACTGAGCAGCACCTAGGCAATTTCAGCTATAATTTTTTTTTTTAATTGGTATTTAATTTTCTAGGATTATTTTAGAAGTGTTTTATGATGTTGCATTTTAAATGCTATTAAGATGTGTTAAAACGATGGGACGTTATATCCACGGCTGACAAGAGGGAAAGAAAAGAGGGACAATCGTACCAGCCACAAAACGCCAGTAACATCTGTGTAAATAAAGTGAAATGGGAGAGGGTGGGCCCCAGAGAACATGATGTACCAGGCCCCCAACTTTCTCCCAACAGCCCTGGTTATATCTGTTCTTTAACCATTTAGGGTGGTAGCTCTTAGAAGCCCTTCTGTTGTTTCAAAAAGAAAATGCAGATTCTTATAGGAATTTCAGCAGCCATTATGGAGGTTTTCTAAAAAGACATCAATGCCTTTTCTTACTTAGGTGTACCCCATGCTGGGAATAAAGCCAATTGTTCTGATTTTGAATAGCTCTGTGCCTAAAATTACCTATTCCTCTAACAGGGATACCAGTCTCTAATAGTTCAACAACACTGTTTTGTAGCATAAGTCAGTAGCATCTCTCTAATACCATTCCTCTGTGAGTGACAGGCCTTTCCATGGATGGCCATTTCAGGGAGAGGGTACAGGCCTAATGGAGACTGTTCTAATTTTCAGCCCAGAATATCGGAATTCTAGGGGGTGTAATTCTCAGAACTCATGGAAGTTGAAGAGTTAGCAGCAATGCATTTTGAGAAAGAGGGAGGGTTATCAAATAGCTCCTTCCCCCTTGCACCCTGAGAGAGAGAGCTGGACAGATGAGAAAAGAACAGACTGGCTATTGGTTTTCTCCAGCCAAAGGGCCTGCGAGGGGCTTTTAAAGAGCTTCAAAGAAACCTGGAGAGAGCAACAGCTGCTGGTGAGGACTCTCCTGTGAAGAGATCAGAGTGGCCATGGAAAGTTATATGGATAACAGTCTAGAATGGCTATGCGGAGAAGCCAGGGAAGGTGTGGGGAGAAGGCCTAAGAGACAGGGAAGTAAAGCAAACCTAGGGAATAGCACAGCAACTTGGAGAATGGGGAGAGAGTGAATCAGGGATGCTTGAAGCTGGAGTGGACAGCTGCTTCATTGTTCAGGGTTTCAGGACTGGAGCTTGCAGTAGAGGAAGGACATGGGCTCCCCCTTAGGCTTCAGCAATAGTGCTGGTCACAAATTTACCATCAGAATTGGTTTTTGATGGAAAACTATGGTTTTTTTGACCAAATGAAATGTTTAATGAAAAGTGTCTGCTTTTTGTGGAAAATCTCCATTTTTTTTTCATTGAGAAAATGAACATGTGAAAACCAAAATATTTCAATTTGGAGATGCTGCCACGGTGCCTCGTGGCCCTCATTCTCCTCTCTGGGCAAGGGTACCCTGCCAGACTTCCATGATGCATCATGATCAAGAGCTCCCATGATGTGCCACAACTCCTCTCCAAGAGTGGAGACTGTGGTGCACCATAGGAGATATAGGCCGACCAGCAGTGGCACCGGAACCGGAGAGTGAGGGAACCATGGTCCTCCCCAATTCCTCCCCACGGCCAGGCCAGCATGGAGCCCAGCCGGGGCATGGCGCCTGGGCAGATGTGGGAGCTCCACGTGTGGACACTGTACCTGCCCAGGGTGCGGGGGAGCTGAGAGCAGCCACCAGCCTGTGTCCCCAGGCCCCTAGGCTCCCTGCCCAGCCCAGGGCAGGTGATGGTAGAGTGTCCACGACTCTGCGTTGGCTCCCCACAGCTGCCCATGCAGCTCTCCCTGACCTGGCTCTGGCCTGTGGGGGGGGGGCACCTCGGAGCCGCAGCTCAGCCATGGTAAGAGCCGTGCCATGGGCAGCTGTGGGGAGCCAAGGCCCTTTCACCTGCCCTGGGTGGGAGTCCTGGGGGGACAGGGACACAGGCTGGGGGCTGCTCTCAGGCCCCTCCCCCAGGGGAGGTGGAGGGTCCGCTGCGGCTCCCCACAAGTGCCTGTGCAGCTCTTATCATGGCTGGGCTGTGGCCCCACCCCCGGCCAGAGCCGGGTCAGGGAGAGCCACCCGGTCAGCTGTGGGGAGCCTGGGTCCCTCCATCTGCCCTGGGTGGGGGGCCCAGGGTCAGGGACACAGGGAGGGGGTTGCTTTCAGCCCTCTCCCCACCCCGGGGAGGGGAGGCTCCCTGGCCTGGCTCCAGTTTCTGGCTTGGCCGGGGAGGGGGCTCTGGGAGTTTGGGAGGGGTGCAGGGCCTTGTGGGGGGGGGGGTGGCCCCCGCCCCTCCCATTTTTGGGAAGGTTCCGGTGCCCCTGCTGACTAGGGAGGCCAGCCTATAGAGGATAATGGAAGCATGAGGCACCAAAACTACAATTTCATCAGGCACGATGGCAGCATTTCCAAATTGAAATATTTCAGTTTACAGGTGAAATATTTCAGTATTTTCATTTATGTCAAAAACAATCAAACATTTCCATGGACAATTAACTTTTTTAAATTTTCATCAAAATTTTCCATGGGGGAGAAATCACATTTTTTGAACAGTTCTATTCAGCAGTGCCACCTTGAGGTGATATATGCTGATCCACCTGTATCAAGAAAAGGGCATCCCTGAAATCAAGAAGCAAAGGCTATATGGTCTCTGGGAAGAAGGCTTTGTCCAAAGGACTCTTGTTTTGGCCAGACTTTTTGTTACCCTGCAAAGGGAGGAGGTTTCCTAATGTAGCTGGATTAAGCCAACCAGGCCAGAGTGGGACTAGTTTGCTCACCAGAGAAGCGCTGGATTGGGCCTCCCCATTGCTGGAGCAGGACTGCCTGGTGTTAATCAACAGGAATGCCTTCCTGCAAGCATTTTCCGCCATTTTTGATGACCTTCCTCATCAGGGCTTAAATTTGCATAGAGTATTTCCCGGAGCCGTTCATTTCCCCCCCTTTCTCTGCCTACCAGACAAACAAAAAGCTATTCAAGGAAACTCCTCAACTGTATCATGATATTTTTGTACATTTTTTCTTCCCTGACCTTGTTCCTGATATCAGTTGTAGTGTAGCTTCCCTTCCCGACCCAGGATCTCACTATGGCTCAGCATTGAACTTTGGGAAAGGTGTTCCTACCGTGCTAATGAAAAGTAGCATTGATATGGTCTGCACTTTCAGAGATGATCGCAAAGGGGTCATGATTATGTTCATGTGCGAGAAACCCTGTTCACATTAGCTTGATGTTATTGGTATGATATTGATGCACTTTACAAGAGATTTTACAGGCGCTGGCATTGCCTTCTAGTGACTGTCCTTATACTCTCTGAACCCACATGCTACCCATCTCTCATCCAATTGCTACCAAGAGCAGAGAGCCTGGACTTCACATTCTCCTTGGAATAAGTCGGCATCCTATGGCCAGTTCCTAGGATATAGATTTGACATCAGCAGCAAGTTGCTCATCTGTTTTGTCTATGAGCCTATGCTGCAGTTGGTTTGCCAAACTTCTGTAGAATTGGGATTGGTCGACTGATGTGATGCCCCTTGCTTTTGTGTTCAGTGCGATGCCCTGAAATTCCATCACAGCTTTGGCTTCTCGAACAAGCCTCTCTTGCTCCCTTGGTCCTTGCATTCTCTGGTCAAAAACACAAATCTGCCTCTGAATTTTGACTTGTACACTTTGGATGTTGATTTCCCTGGACTACAGCTCAAGTGACAGTTCCGTTAACTCTTGTAGAGCATCAGAAAGTATGCCCTGGTTGAGTACATATGATGTACATGTCAGGTGTTTCTGGAGTCTACTGAACATGTCTTTTTCTTTATCTTGTGCTTCCGCAGACTACTGGAAGTGAAGAAAGCGAGCGTGGTAATTCTTCCAGACTGCTTTCACTGCACTGCTACTTGATACAACCCATCATGTTCCTAGAATGTGCCCAATGTTCATGATTTCTACATGCAAAATTGCCGCACAGTCTTGAAGTTCCCTTGCGCTTTTAGGGGAGACATAGTACAGACAGTACAGTTTGTTTGTCCATAAACACTTTAAAGTGGTTGATTCCATGAACATCCTGCACAATGTCGTGAACAGAGGGTTCCAATCAGTGGGCAGAGCAGTGCCAGACAATTATCTTTGCAAGATACAGCTGTATCAGACCAGCCACTCTGCTTTTCTGACCTAGCATGACTTCAGCTCCATCACAAGCAAGCGCCACCAAGTGCTCCTTCAAGTAAGCCTCTGTGAACCCCACTGCAGCCGACTTTTGCAGCAAGATTCTGGTAATGGTTGAAGCATCAGTGGCTGGAAGCTCAATTAGGTCAACAAACATGTTTATAGGCTGCTCCATCTCCTTTGCTGCAAATCGTATGTAGACAATAAAAGTGGAAGCCTCGCTCAAAGTAGTTGACTCATCAATCATTATTGTGATTTTGCACTTACGAGATATTATATTTCAAAATATTTTTTCTTCATTTCCTCCGCAATGTGCTGCTGTATGCTACTGCAGACGACTTTTCAGTGCAGAATTCGCCCCATATTTAGTCCGTTTAACTTCAGATCAATTTCTGTTTCAAAATCATAGGAGGGATAATTTTGTTTCGCCCGTTTGTAACACAGTATGGAATACTCTCCATGCAGCTTCAATATGCTGTGACTGCCCTTGCACTTAACATGCTATCAATTTATCTTTCTCTGCCTCACTCTGAATATTTTCTGCAGCTTTGTGCCTTTCTGAGACTCATATCTTTTTCCTCAGAGACTTCATTTGTTTTAATTTGCTGTCCCCATAGCTTGAAATATCAGAATTAGCCCAAGCTTTAACAATCCTCAAGCCATGACCTCTGCTCATATCTCCAGGAGACAGTACTTTTGCACAGATGCTGCAACCCAGCTTACCTTTTCTAACATTTAGCCACAGGGCTTTTTTTCCACACAAATCTTTTTTTTTTTTTTTTTTTTTTTGTGTCTGACCAACACAACAGTAGATCACTCCCACCACATTCTGGTTCGTCATTGTGTTCTTCTTGCTCCTCAGGGAAGCTCTGTACTGCTTCTTCATCCTTCAACCTACTGCACGTTAGGACAGAAGACGAATGGAAGACTGCCTTTCCAACCCGCTATAGGCATTTTGAATATTTAGTAATGCCATTTTGTCGGACCAATGCTCCCACAACCTTTCAACATTTTGTGAATGAGGTATTTAGAGACATCCTGGACCAGTATGTAGTCATCTATCTCAATGCCATAGGGGAGTCGCATCTTGCGGGGGTTAGGTTCTAAAGTCAGCACATAAGGCGAAAATTGCATATAGTCAAACTCTCATTGAGTGGAATGGCGGGCGGAATCGCCAGCACTACAGGTACAGTATTTAAATTGTTGTTTTTCTCTTTTTGTTTTTGCCGAGCGCATATAGTTGAATTCGCGTAAGTTAAATGTGCATATGATGCGACTCCCCTGTACTTGTGTTTTCAAATAACTCTGAGCAGCATTGTTACCACATTTGTTCAATCCTGGAAAGACTATGGAAGCAAAGTCTGTACATGAAATTGGAAAAATGTACCTTTGACCAATATTTCACAGAATATTTGGGTTATATCCTTTCCCCAGAGGGCATTAAGATGAATCCCCCAGAACAGGGAGGTCATCCACAGTTGGGCAGTGCCCAGGTCCTGTTGGGAATTACAGTGCTTCCTGGGCTTTGCAAATTTTTACCAGCAATTCACTCCTAGCTTCTCAAGGCAAAAAGCCCCCAACAAATCTTCTCTGTGAGGCTGTCAAATTTGTTTGGATGCCTGAAACTCACCATGCTTATGACCAGCTCAAAGCCACTTTCACCATCACTTCCATTCTAGCACATCTGGACCCGGCCCAAGCATTCACAGTGGAAGCCGATGCATACAAGTATCCTCAGGGCCCCCATTCTCCCCTTTGGGCAGGTTCCCCTGCCAGACTTCCATGGTGCACCATCCATGGTCAGAAACTCCCATGATGCACCATCTGGAGGATGATGGAGTTATAAGGAATAGCAAGCATAGATTTGTCAAGAAGATATCACGCCTAACCAACCTAATTTTCTTCTGTGACAGGGTTGCCCTAGTCGATGGGAGGAAGCAGTAGTCGTGATATATCTTGATTTTAGTAAGGCTTTTGACACAGTCCCACAGGACATTCTCATAAGCAAACTAGGGAAGTATGATCTAGAAGTTAATATAAGGTGAGTGCACAACTGGTTTAAAGACTGTATTCAAAGAGTAGTTATCAATGGATCTGTGCCAAATTGGAAGAGTGTGTCTAGTGGGGTCTTGCAGAGGGCAGTCTTGGGTCTGGAACTATTCAATATTTTAATTAATAACTTGGATAATGGAGCAGAGTGTGCGCTTGTAAAATCTGCAGATGACATCAAACTGGGAGGGGTTGCAAGCATTCTGGAGGACATGATTAGAATTCAAAACAACCTTGGAGAACTGGTCTGAATTCAACAAGATGAAATTCAGTAAAGTGCAAAGTACTTCATTTAGGAAGGAAAAATCAAATACATAACTACAAAATAGGGAACAACTGGGTAGGCAGTGATTGATTCTCCTGTCACTTCGACGGAAAAGTGGTCCACTAGTACAGACTTAAATTCTGGGTTTATTTGTTTTTATAGCTTCTCACATGGGAAACGAGTCCAATCCTGTATTTGCAAATGCAAGTGCATGTCTTGCAAATGTAGTCATCGTTGAGGGGAGGGTTTGAGGAGCTGACCTTACGACGGGCCCTCTTGTCCTGCAAAGACCTCATGCACCACTCCTCAAAAGAGGACAAGGCCTCATGACACAGACCTCTTCATCTGTGTCTGTCCAGTGCAATGTGTTTCCAGGTTTTAATGTCTATCTTTCATGCTTTGAGGTTGGCCTTCAAGGTGTCTTTATTTCTGAGGTTGACTTGACCAGTAGAGCAGGTTCCTGTGCTCAGCTAACTGCAGAACACTGCTTTTGGTATACAAGAAAACTCCATGCAGACTATGTGTCCGACCCAGTGAAGTTGAGCTCTGATGAGTATATTCTCAATACCAGGAATTTGGCATCTCTCAAGGACTTCAGTGTTGGAGATCCTGTCCTGTCACTTGATGTTGCAGATGAATCTTAGGCAGCAAAGGTGGAAACTCTCCAGCTGTTTGATGTGGCATTGGTAGAGTGTCCACTTCTAACATGCTATGCAAGCTGGCCTTTGCCAGGTGCTGAATGATCTCATTAACCAACATAGCATTGCTGAAAAGTATGCTACTCAGGTAGCAGAACTTTCTGACCGAGGGATGTATTCTCAAATGTGACAATGGGATCCTGGTGTTTGTGATGCGGGTGGTCTGGTGCTGGTTGGTCTGTCTGGCTCTATCTTTTTCAGGCTGATTGTGAAATCAAAGCATTTTGTAGCATAGGTAAAGCAGTCCACAATAAACTGAATGTCCTTGAGCATGTGTGCAATGAGAACACAGCTGTCAGCAAACAGGAGCTCTCTTAATAGCTGTTTGATTACCTTAGTGCAGACTCTGAGGGCTGGTCTACACTAACCCCCCCTGTCGAACTAAGATACGCAACTTCAGCTACGTTAATAACGTAGATGAAGTCGAAGTCTCTTAGTTCGAACTTACCTGTGGTCCACACGCGGCGCACATGCTCCCCCGTCGACAGCGCTTACTCCTCGCGGCGAGCTGGATTACCAGCGTCGACGGGGGAGCACTTCCTGGTTCGATTTATCGTGTCTAGACAAGACGCGATAAATCGAACCCAGAAGATCAATCCGACGCCTCCGATCCAGCCGGTAAGTGTAGACTAGCCCTAAGTCAATGTAGATAGAATAGACCCCCATCCGATCTAAACTGGATGTACATGCCTCTATCAGAGTCCTACAATGTGAACAAGAGGAAGGCTGAGAAGACAATGGCAAAGAGGACTGGAGCCATTATGCTTCCTTGTTTGGTCCAGTTGGTTACAGGGAAGGCTTCTGATGAGTCACCACACTCTATCACCCTGGCTATCTGGGCTAAGATGCAAAGATGCATTTGCATCTGGGCTAAAAATGCATTGGTGCAAATCATAATTTATAGCAGTCTTCCCTGCTTACACTGGGATTTGCACTGGGGCAGCTACCTCAGTGGGTGGCCACTGATAGCTGAAATCCTGAGTAGACAAGGCTTAATTCAAGGTGGATATTGTGATACACTGTCTTGTATGGTAGGTTTCAAAAAACTGCTTGCAGAGCTAAATCAGCAGAGTGAAAGAGAAATTAGAAAGGACAGGGGGAAAAAAACGGGTTCTCGGAAATATGATGGAGAATCTCTGAGGCCGAGATACAGGAAGACTGTTCTAGATGGCAGAAGCTGCAAAAGAGGAGGCCTCTCCAGTTCCAACAGAACCTAGAGAGTGAGGTGGGACCACGATTACCAAGGCTAGATGAGCTGAAGTGTGTGGATGAGTAGACGAGAAGCGCTGAGGCCATCTGGAGCAAATCCATGGAAGAGTTTTTAGGAAACGGCAATTACTTACTAACCCTAATGAGCGTGGGGGCCAGTTGAGCTGTCTGAGCATGGCAGTAACGTGGCTGCATCTCTCTGCAGACAGAGCCTGGGCAGCTTCGTCACTCGTGGGCCCCGTTTCCCCACCGAGCCCTGTCAGGGCAGCTGCCCTGGAGCGTTGCTTGGAGCCGGTGGCATCGCTCCTCCAGCAACTCGCCGACCCTGAGCATTCAGGAGCCCGGGAGGGAGGCAGCGCCAGACCGGCCACGTTAATGACAAAAAAATAAAAGCCCTGGTGGGTTGTTTATTGGCCCTCTGGGCGCTGAGCCCTTGGCCGGAGGGCTAGAAACCAGCTCTGGGCTTCTCCTCTGCCGGGCCCCAGCCGCTGGCTTCACACCCCCCGGCCTGGCTAGGCCGGGATCCTGCACGTGAGGGAACAGCGGGGCAGCCGCTCCCCGCCCTCGGGGCCCCTCTGGGCACGGACGGGGGCGGGACGAGGGGCCCCGGGGGCGGCAGCCCCGCCGCTCCTGCCCGGCCCAGGGGACGCCCGCCAGGTACCTGCACCGGCAGCCACCGTCGCCCACGGAGCGGTTAGGGCGAGGGGAGCCGATTCCCCTGCCCGCCCGCCGGGGCGGAGCCGGCCGCGAGCGGACGCCGGGCGGCCCCGCTTTTCTAGGCCGCGTTGCTAGGCGGCCTCGCGCAGGGCCGCCCCAGCCGCCGCCGCGGCCCCGCGGGCAAGACTCCGCCCTCCGGTGCCAGGTAGGGCTGGGCCGGCGCCGCTCCCCGCAGCGCGCGTAACAGTGCCGGTGCCCGCCCCGTGCTGGGAGCCCCCACCCTAAGGGGTGACAGCCTGGGGTGCTGGGTGTGTCCCCCCGCTAAGCCTGGGGTGCTCACCCCCCCAAAGAGGTTACAGCCTGGGGTGCTGGGAGCCCCCACCCTAAGGGGTTACAGCCTGGGGTGCTGGGTGTGTCCCCCCGCTAAGTCTGGGGTGCTCACCCCCCCCCCCAAGAGATTACAGCCTGGGGTGCTGGGAGCCCCCACCCTAAGGGGTTACAGCCTGGGGTGCTATGTGCTATGTGCTATGTGTGTCCCCCCGCTAAGCCTGGGGTGCTCACCCCCCCAAGAGGTTACAGCCTGGGGTGCTGGGAGCCCCCACCCTAAAGGGTTACAGCCTGGGGTGCTGGGTGTGTTCCCCGCTAAGCCTGGGGTGCTCACCCCCCCCCCAAGAGGTTACAGCCTGGGGTGCTGGGAGCCCCCACCCTAAGGGGTTACAGCCTGGGGTGCCGGAAGCCTCCACCCTAAGGGATTACAGCCCAGGGTACTCGGGTCCCCCCCCCACAGGGGTTACAGCCTGGGGTACTTGGGTCCCCCCCCAACAGGGGTTACAGCCTGAGGTGCTGGGTGCCCCCTCCCTTATAGCCTGGGGTGCTGGAGGGTGCCTCAACCTTATCAAGTTAGCTTCTCCTACAGCTTGGGGTGCTGGGTGGCACTCTGTCCCTGTGCTGTTCCCAGCATTATTATGGCTCTATTACCTCTGAGTCCGACTCATGCGGGGTGCTGGGTCTGCAGCCGTAGTCCCCCTCTCCCGCTGTGGTTAGCCTTTGATGCTGGATGGTGCTGCTGTGACATTGGGTAGCCCCTGCACTTGGGTCATTTATCACCCTCAAACTCATCACGGGTAACCACAGGGTGAGGACAAACGCGCTTACCTGCAGGAGGCATTTGTTCCCCCATTGAACCTTCTCAACAAGCAGTTTCTGTTTATCTTTTAAAGGGAATAAAAATATGAACAAACATTTCTGGCTTCTGGCAAACTGCTAATATGGGTCTCTGTGCTAAAGTTTCCTATAGTGTTGGAGAAAGGAATGCCAGGAAAATTCACCCCTGCTAGACAATATCTAGAATCTCCCAGCTCCAGGTAATATTCCCCCTTTCTCTTTCTTCATAGTTTATATGGTTCTCATGAATACTTGCTAAGTATGACCTTGATCCTCTGAGCAGCCTACATGGGCAGACTCCTATTGACTTCAAAGGGGCTTCATATGTGCATGTATAGAGCAGTTTGCAGCATTGGGGCCTTAATGATGGCATGTGATTTACCTTTGTCTGCAGCTTCAGTACATCTGTATGTCTTACCCAGTTTTTCTCCAACAATTTAAAAAATCACTGCATCGAGTCCAACATTATTTTGTGTCCCCTTTGTCGTCCCTCCCCACATGTGGTCTATGCACTCTTTCAGTTTGTAAATAATAATTGTTCTTCCGGCGTGTGCTGTGTTGAGTCTCAGAGGTGCTCAACATGGGACGATTTAACACAGGAGTTAAAAAAGAGAGATTTGAAATATCACATAAATATGCATGAAATTCTTCATCCTCAGAGTAGGATACAGTACTGTTTCAAAGATCTGAAATTCCCAATGATCCAAAACGGATTTACATCCCCCAGCATTCATTACATAAGAACGGACATACTGGGTCAGACCAAAGATCCATCTAACCGCCTATTCTGTCTTCTGACAGTGGTGGCCAATGCCAGGTGCCCTAGAGGCAATGAATGAACAGAAGAGGTAATCATCAAGTGATCAATCCTCTGTCGCCCATTTCCCATACTGCCAATCCTGTGGAAACTGATGACTTCTATCTACAGAATGGGTAGTAAGTCTACCCAAACTGCCCTGCCACTGTACCTCAACACTGATGAGGGACAACCTCAAATGAGATGGTAACTGTCTCCATGATTATAAAGTTCCTGGCCTCTTTGAGTCTATCCCTGGCCCCTCTCTCCAGGATTTTTTAGTCACAGGCAACAGCTGTAGTGATGGTCTCGCTGTGACATGGATACCTGTCCACAAGGAACTAGACTGAGGCCACCAAGCTCATTTCACATAGGTCATCAAATAGCCACTAGATCATGAGGGTCAAACTTATTTGGAGAAGGCCTGATTCCATGTTTAATTATGGATTTTGGGCCAGGATAAAAGTTTAGAACGTCAAACTCTCCTCAATCTATGGCAGATCGCGGCCTGATGTCAGCGGGAGGTTGTACAAAGATCAAGTGCAGAATACAGCCTTCATGTAGTAATTAAACTTCAATTTATTATGTATTCAGTACCTTATTGTCATATTCAGTGTGACTCCATGAGAAAATCCTTGAGACCCGAGACACCTCTGAATTAGGGGGATCTTTCAGTCACTACGGAGCTGTTCTGAATTTGAATTAGTTGAAATATTAGTGCTTTTACTATTCTAATAGCATTATTACCTCTCTTACTCCACAAACTTATCCCCTGTGCCTGAGACATAGCTTGTCCATATTCAATTTATATTTCTACTTGGTTTTATAAAACTCTTTAATATGTTTAGACAGTCAAATCATTAGAGAAGCTAACTGACATAATCTCTTTTCAATATATTTTTCCTCATGTTATTGTTCTTGGATTTCAGTGTAAATCCAAATAAAAATGGTAGCTGTCTTAAATATTCCTAGCACCATGCGTAAACCTAGATTCATCTTAGTTCAGTAATAATAGTGCAGGGAAACATGGAGTAAATAGCACAGTGGATTAATCCATACATCTTTCACCTCTGGCAATCTTGAGTCAAATTCTGATTTAGTCTCTAATGAAAAGTATTTGGGAATCTTATTGTTGTCTTATTGTTGTCCCTAAACATTGATTCTCATAGCAAAACTAATCATTGCTACACAGAGGACGAGGACTGGAATATCAGGAATTTTGCAGGGCAATTCTCAGAGTTGCAGGAGGAAGTCTATGTATAGTCTCTCCATATTATGTGCAGCTTTTCAGTAATTTATTCTAATAAGCACTGACATCTCCACAATTTTTAAACACTTAGCATTTACATACTGTGGTGTGTCACATATTCAGATCCTTGTCTAGATGTTAACTGAATAAGCACCTTTAAAGAGTTTGAGTAGTGATACAATTAAAAAAAAAACAATTTACAAACAAAGAAAATATGATTCATATCCTTCAATCCACATTCAGGAAAATCTCTCATTACAGGCAATAGAAAATGTACCTGGTTTAAAAACTAGGATTTGCCCCATATAAGAACAATATAAGCTTTTCTTTAATAGGATCAATCTCTAAACTGTTTCCTCAAAGCAATCTAGTTTAATTTCATATAGACAGTTAAAACAGAGCAGGGCTTCCGTATAGTTAGTATGTTATGACACTAGTAACTTTGGACCAGTTTCTGATCCCCTAATTCATGTTGAAAAGCACCTTACTCCACAAGTAGGCTCACTGTAGTCATAAGGTGCTAGCCAACATGTGTAAAGCTAGCCCTCTTAAATTTTTACAAATTATAATTACTAATAATTTTAGTTTCTTTCAGATGAAACTTCACATCAAAGTTTAAATGTGTTCCTTCAGCTATTGATTTTATTTTTCTACTAACAGGCAGTGGAGACCTTTGAAATGGAGAACAAAGGTGAACATTGGGTGGAGAAGTTATTTTCTCCTCATTTTAGTGCACAAGACTTTTTTAGTCAAGCCTATCAACCTGAATCTCTGATGTTTGAAAAATTGGCTTTAGCGAGAGCAAAGAGAGTTGAAGAAATCTACAATAGAGCAATTAAAAAATGTCAAGAAGGAAAAAGGCTCGAAAGGAAAGAATGTTTTTCCAAACTCATTGTACGAGAATATGAACCAAACATAGTAGGTGCAAAGATAAACATTTCAAAGAAGGAAACAGAAGGGGATTCTGCCTGCTGTGGAGCTGGTAATTTAGATGTTGGGACTGAAGAAAGCTTAAAGAAAACAGAGAGTAGTATCTGGAATGCAAAGGAATTAGCAGATTTGCAGCAAGAAATCCACAAGAACCATGTGGAAGGAGTTTCTCTGAAACTTCAGCTGTCCACCTTGAATGCAGAGTTAGTGGAACTGAAAGCTAAATACAAAAAAAAACAAGTGGACTTTGAAAATGCTGAACAAGAACTTCTAAACTCCAAAAAAGAGGTAAGCTGCAAAAATACCCAATTACAGCAAATTCAAAAGGACAGTTTAAAAAAAGATTTTGAGCTTCAAGACTTAAAACAACATTTACATGAAAAATCAGCAAACATAAGAAGCTTAAATGAAGATCTGCTTCAGGCAAGAAAAGAAATTCAGAGTTTGCATCTAAAGAACAAGGATTTACAACAAGAAGTTAAGAAGTTAAAACAGCAACATGATCTTGGAAATAAGGCCTCCATAGAAAAGGTGAAACTGCATTATGATTTAAAAATAAGAAATATACAAAAAGAACTGGAGGCTGTTAAAAGTGAGCTGAGTGATGAAAAGCTTTTGCATGCTAAGAATGTTAAGGCTTTAGAAATACTTAGGAAACATTTTTCAGCCCAACCATTATCTAATACATTTGACAATCTGAGAGTAGATTTTCTTTAAAATAAAACAATGAGAGAAAATCCTTGCTAGTTGCAGTCAAAAAGCCCTAGTAACTATATTTGCAGTTTTACTTGACTTTCTACTTTTCAAATGCTTCTTGGTTTAATGCTGAACTTTTATTTTTAAGTTTTAAGGCGGTCAATTGTGACAGTAAAACACTATCTAGTTTTAAAATAGCTTTGTTCAGAGTTTTGTTTGAGTGAAATTGTACCTTGATTCTTTGACAAGAGCATTCCTGTGAGTCTTCATGCCACTGACATCCATTATACCCTTCTTGCCATAATATGCATCTCCTTTCCCCTGGAGAACTGCTTTGTAGAGAGGAAACACTAGTTTGTATTGAGATAAATCATGGCTTTGATACTTAATTTGAATGCCGGGTTCTATATCCCTCACTCTTTAGAGGTATGAATTGACAAATGCTGAATAAACACATTCAGACAAATTCCAGTCATCTTAAATGCTAAGAGAAATAACTTAATGTAATAGTCCTGACTTGTAGCTCTGATTTTCTTTCTGGTTGGTCTGCCTGTGATAGTTCATGTCTGAATGGGTATCCACTGCCACAGTATCAATCCTTTAGACAATACCACATGCAGGTCCTTCGATTACCCAGCAGGGTGTACTGTCTACACAGCTCTGAAGCATAATTCCACTAGAACCTTTAAAATCTGCTGTACCCAGATTTTACTTTCTTACAGTTTTCTAAAAATCATGCTGCTGTTATTATGGCATTCAGTTTGCAGTATATATTGTTGCTCATAACTGCTGTAACAAAGTTTTTTCTCTTTAAAATCTCTTGGAAATTCATGTTAAAATTATGTATTGATTTTTGGAGAATGTTGTAAATTTATACCTTAATTTAAAATAATATTACTACTAAATGTTTAATTATTAAATAGTGCACTTGCATGTGATAGGAGCTAGTGATTTTTTTCTAAACAGTCTCTGTATTGTAACTACCATCTTTCTCTATGGAGAGCATGAATACGAATGATTTATTTAATAAAGTATCTTGATTATTGATGTATATGGTGTACACAGTCACTTAAATTCTCATTTTAATTTTGGCTCAAAAGGATTCCTCTCAAAAGCTGAAAAAACTAAATTCCAGAAACTATCCTCAGAGTAGAAGCGTAGAAATCTAGAATGATGTAAGATAATTCCTATTGTTTCTTTCCTCTTCATTATAACATTTTTCTTGAATTTTAATTGGGTAAATAAATGAATCATGCAGTTCTATTCACTCCAAATGATGAAATGACTACTGAATAATTGTTGCCTTATGTGTTTTTAAAATATGTCAAATATTGGGGTATTGCTACATTTAAAATCTAATTTATTATAGCATTTTACTTGTTTTGGCCAGGAGTTTCTATAAATCTATCACCTAAATATATTTACTCTCCCTGAAAAGTCTCATGCTTTGACTTGTTATAAATGTAACATATATCAGTCAAGCAAGTGATATGTAATTTTAACTGAGCTAATTTAAACCTTCAACCAAGCAATAAGTATTACTTGTTTATATGTTATAACACCCAAAAAGTTAGAACATAAGAATGGCCATACTGGGTCAGACCAAAGGTGCATCTAGCCCAGTATCCTGTCTTCCGACTGTGGCCAATGCCAGGTGCCCCAAAGGAAATGAACAGAACAGGTAATCATCAGGTGATCCATTCCCAGCCCATTCCCAGCTTCTGGCAAACACCATCCCTGTCCATCCTGGCTAATAGCCATTGATGGACCTATCCTCCATGAACTTATCTAGTTCTTTTTTGAACCCTGTTATAGTCTTGGTGTTCACAACATCCTCTGACAAGGAGTTCCACAGATTGACTGTGCGTTGTGTGAAAAAATACTTCCTTTAACTCTAACCTTTTGTTTCTCAAGCATATCTGCAACCCAAAATATTTAGCTGGAATGTATAATAATAATAATAATAATTAATACACACTATAATAAAGTGTGAATTACTTTATATTGTGTATCTCCAACACTTACTATTTTGTTTCCTAGTGAGGAATGGGACTGTTTGCTAGAACTGCAGAATTCTTGCCATTTTCTGTGTCTTATCATCGATAGAGGCAAACCTTGATTCTGGAGACAAACGCCTTCTTACATCAACCAATTAAGTTCTTTTTCACTCTGCTCTCTCTCATTTTGTAACTTCTGTCCATCTTCTCTCTATGGAAGTTATCACCAGTGATACCTGCTGGATTCTCTTGAAGGCTGTGTTCTATTGACCTTCCTTCAAAGGGGGAGAACTCAGAAGCTGATTGACAGAAAGACTGCTTCTAATCTGCTGCAGAGATAAGCCAAATTGTTTATACGATTCATATTAATCAAAAACCTAAAGCATGTGTTTGAGAATAAACTGCTTTCCCGCCCACCCCACTATGTGAGGATATGAGTGATTTTAAAGGCTATTGGGCTTCTGTTCAGTGATTCATATTTATATGGGGGATACATTTAAAAATAATCCATTTCAAAGGTATTGGCCAGGTTTTGCCTGTCCCTCAGATCTACGAGTGAATGCATTTTCACTGAGGAATTTAATGGAAATTAAATCTCTACTGGAGTGATCCATTCAACTCCCAAAGTTTCAACACAGTTTTTACCTTGGATGAATGCTCTACTGAATAGCTTAGAGGGGGTGCAGAAAGCCACCTTAAACTAGGGAATGTTTCTGATAATTGACTTAAGTACTAGTATAACTAGTTAAATAAAGGTTTCAGAGTAGCAGCCATGTTAGTCTGTATCTGCAAAAAGAACAGGAGTACTTGTGGCACCTTAGAGACTAACACATTTATTTAAGCATAAGCTTTCGTGGGCTACAGTCCACTTCATCGGATGCATAGAATGGAACATATAGTAGGAAGATATATATATACATACAGTGAAAAGGTGGAAGTTGCCATACCAACTCTAAGAGGCTAATTAATTAAGATGAGCTATTATCAGCAGAAGAAAAAAAACGTTTGTAGTGATAATCAAGATGGTAAAATAAATACAACTGTAAAAATATAGAAGTAACCCATCCTAAGGGTAGAGGCTATGTTTTGTAAATGGGGGGCCTAAATGGTTTTCCCAAACTTCCAAAGCAGGCTGGGAAGAACCCTGCTGTCCAGCAGATTGAGAGAATCAAAAACCTGATCCAGGAAAGTGACATTTAATCGTGTAGATTCAAGTATTCTGCCTGATGGCTGTCCTGAAGAGTCAAGTTTGGAGATGGGTTGACGTCTAGGAAGTGGGAGAGAGACTGTGGAGTGAATGTGGATACGTTCCATGGGCCTTTGTACTCTGTCCCACGTCTAAGCCCTGTCCCCTGTGTGTTGCTGTGCAGCAACCTTGCCGGAGCTGGGTGCTGCTTCATCCAGTCTCCAGCCCTCATTTGGTGCACCAAAACTGCACCTGTTCCAGTGCAAAAGGATCCTTTTTACTGTCTCTCTCCTTCCTTTCCTACTCCCTACCAGGCAAGCTCTTGACGTGCACTTACATTTAGGTACATTAATTTAGCAGCATATCCAACTTGAGGCCAAAAATGAAAATTAGCCTTCTAGCTTGTAAACATCACTGAACAGCAGAACTGGCTGACTCTCCCTCTTATCCTCTGCCTTTACAAAAGCTATTCTCTGATCCTTTTTGGCCAGAGTGCTCCATGCAGCACTTTGGGAAAAATGTTAAGCGTGAATGTGTTTTATGAGGGACAGTAAGTAAGGATCCCAATTGCTTGCATGGTTTTAAAGGACATGGGAGGCCAGTTTTAATTTTGAGTCCCAGATCAGAAGTGCCTAGTGTATTGTGTGCAGGATTTTTAAGTGTAAGGTTCATGTCCCTCCAGCAAGCTTGTCTTTGAGGGAGAGGCATGAAACATGCATATAATCCAATTTAATTAAAAAGGAAGTAGATCAATTTGTAGCACTTTGCTATTTTGTTTCCACATATTTTGTTCATGGACTGGGTGTCTTAGCAAACCAGGATGAACACATATTTAACATAAATTACAGTATTGTTTTCCCTATATTTGAGGGAAGGAGAGTGTGATGGGGCATCTGCCCCACACTGCCCAGTAAGGGGTTAATAGAGCCCTCAGGAGACTGTGTGAAAAGAAGCCAATAGGAGAGGGGCTGTGAGGAGTGGCCAATCAGGGCCCAGCAAGCCCATATAAAAAGAGCCTCAGGGCACACCAGGCTTAGAAGCTGCTTAGAGCTTGAGGAGGGAGGATTGTGTCTGGAGTAAGCTGCAGTCCTATAGTATCTTGGACAGGCAGGAACCTGGGGAGAAGAGAAGGTGCTCTGCAGGGCTGCTGACACTGAGGAGGGTGCTGTGGCCACAGGGACATGGCCCAGGGAAATGCAGTGATAGTAGAAGCAAAGGAATGCAGTAGTAGAAGCAAAGTGACTGCGATTTGGGGGGTACCTGGTCTGGGAGCCTGGGTCCACTTCCCCCCCCTTCCCCACTCATCACTGGGGAAGTGGCAGGACAATCGACTACAGTTGCCACTGGGGAAGTGGCTGGACTAGGAGCTAAACTCCCCCAGTCAGGGGAACATTGGTAGGGACATGGCTAGAGGGCCGAGTCATGAAGAGGATGCTGCGGTTCTGGATGCTGTAAGAAGGGCGGCAGGCAGACTGCAGAGAAGGAGTGATAGTGTGCAGACTGCAGATGTGGATGTCAACCTCGAGCTAATCCCCAGAGTGAACAAGAGGAGGTGCCAGGCTGGCAGTGATTGATGTGCCCATGACAAAGGGTAATTATTTTAATTCAAAATGCCCCAAATTTTGCTTAGTCTAATAATCTGAAGTCTTTTTGTGGCCCTGTCGTAGTCTACAGGTCTCGGAGGGGCAGCTCCTCCGCTGAAGTTGGCAGAGCTGTGACAGTTTATACCCGCTGAAGATCTGCCCTCCACTCTTTTAAAAACACTGTCCATCCCTGATTAGTATCAGGTTAACAATTGAAAAATTAATGTTCACATTTATTCAAAATGCTTCACTTTGGAAAACCTCCTTTATAGTCTTCCTATACAGGCCTTTAGTGCACTAAACTTCCTGACAGTCCTCAGGCTAGAGTATATTGAGCTTGAACATTGTCAGAGTCCTAAATGCCATATTTTAGCATGATCGTTATTGCTAGAAGTAGGCTTATGAATGTCACTTGTAACTGGTACATTGTTTTTTACATGTATTTCACAGTTTATTTGCATTGAGTGGGTTTTTTTTAATCTTAACTTTTGTCTGGTGGGCTGCCTAAACGATAGTGTTCTTAGAGTATGTTGGAGACCTCACTGAATTATTTGACATGACGTATATGATACTGCGTGTAAATATCAGTGAGTTTTAGCCCACAGACTGATATTTTGCTGTTTATGGACTTTTGTCAGAGATGACTGAAATCACTTTAGCTGCACCTTTTATCAAAGGGCTGGCTGCTTGCCAGACAGTAGTTCTTGATGATATCCACTTCTGAATCTTTCTACATGAACAGAAGACTGAAGGCTGCCCCTTATTTTAGCTTTTGGCCGTTCTGCTTAAGTGCCCTTTAAAGTGGGGAAACATTTCGGACTAAGATTGGAAACAAAAGTGCCGTCAGCGTTGTATTTCATAGTAAATCATAACGCTATACAATAGTATTGGTGCAACTCATTAGAAAGTCCAGTGTTACGGTTACGAAACCTATACATTTTACATACTAATTACAAAAGTAAAGACCTGTGTCAGAAAGTGTTTAAAATGTTATGAAAATACTCCATGACGTTAAGGTGAATAAGTAAAGGTAAAATACAATCTGTCTAGGTTTAGTGTAAATAGAAGGAAAAGGTACAGTGAGGTTAAAACCACAGTTCAGCAATAGTCTGATTCTCCAAGAGAAGCCAGCGTTGCTGAATTACGTAGCTGCTGAATATCAATGGCTTTAGAACTCTAATCCTCAGTGATATACTTCACACTCTTACAGCACTTGCACCAATCAAGGCACTTCTGAAGCACCTACCACTGTCCAATCCAAGGGACATATCTGCAGCTGGAGGTACGTTTATACTCACTGAAGATTTAGGTGGTAGCGGAGGACAATTTTATAGAACTAGATCCTCAAATGCACTAACTGCACTGAAGTCAGAGCATTCCTATAAGGTAAGTATTACATCAGTACCAGAAGTGGGGAAAACTGAGGCACAGAATTTAAGTGACCTGCCCAAGGACACTTGGCAAGTCTATGGGAAAGCCTAGAAAAGAAATGGGACTCGATTGCTCTACCTGCTGGATGTGATCCTTTTGTATGGGTTCTAGTCCCATACTAGTATACAGCAACTCTTAGGGTTAGTGCACAGGACTGGGAGTTGGGACATGTGGGAGCAGATCTTCAGCTGGTGAAAGTGATCATTTACACCAACTGAGGATCCGCCCTATGGATTCTAGTCCCAGATCTGTGACTTTGGGCAAGGTGCTTAGACCAAAAGTTTCAGAGGTGTCCACTAACTTTTGGATGCTTAACTTGAGACACTTTGGGTCTGATTTTAATTTTTTACATCAATGTTGCTGTCCTAATAGTCTCTTTATTGTCCTCACTGTAAGGTATGTATTTTAATCATTTTCTTAGTACTTTTAAACACAGGGCCCTGTGTCTTCCACAAATTCACAGTGGTGGAATCCATCCCTTGCTGCAGATATGGTCTCCAGAATCTAAGCTTTAATTAAATAATTTCCCCAGCCCTTATGTTTGTGAAGATAATCCTAACAATATGTACCACTCACAAAATGATGCAGTGATGTCCTTTTGAGGCCATGGATAGCTTGAAACAGTAACTCTGAGAAGTAAGAACCACCCAATTAATTTCATTGGATTGTTAACTCTTAAACATAAACATATTTAATGAAATTGTTTAAATTAGTTCATTGCTGATCATTTTAGAAATGAGGAGTTTAGGATGCGGCTGGAGCAGGGGGTTGGGGTGCGGGAAGGGGTGCAGGCTCTAGCTGGGGGTGTGCGCTCTGGACTGGGGCTGGAGATGAGGGATTTGGGGGGCAGGAGAGTGCGCCAGGCTGGGATCGAGGGGTTTGGAGGGTGGGAGGGGGATCAGGGCTGGGGCAAAGGGTTGGGGGGTGGGGAGAGGCTCAGGGGTGCAGACTCCGGGTGGCACTTACCTCAAGTGGCTTCTGGAAGCAGTGGCATGTCCCTTCTCCAGCTCCTATGCAGATGCGCGGCCAGGCGGTTCTGCACGCTGCCCCATCCACAGGCGCTGCCCCTGCAGCTCCCATTGGAGCGCTGGAGGGGGTCATTGGAGCGTGTAGGAGCCGGAGGGGGGCCATGCCATGACTTCCAGGAGTCGCGTGCAGCCACCTCCGACCCTGCGCCCCGGCTGGAGCACCGGAGCAGAGCCATGCGGCTGCTTCTGGGAGCCATGTGGAGTGGCCCCCGACCCTGTGCTCCAGCTGGAGCACCGGAGCGGGGCAAGCCCCAGACCCCGCTCCCCAGTGGGAGCTCAAGGGCCAGCTTAAAACAGTTGGCAGGCCAGATGTGGCCCGTGGGCTGTAGTTTGCCCACTCCTGCCATAGGACCTCACCCACCCACTCCCGTAATAGGCCCATAACCTCTAGCTGAGTTAGAAATATTGATTTAAAGACTTCACGTTACAGAAAATCCACCATTTACGCTGGTTCAAACCAGCAAGTGACCCATATCCCACGCTGCAGAGGAAGGCAAAAAACAAAACCAAACCCTGGGTCTCTGCCAATCTGACTTGGAGGAAATTCCTTCCTGACCCCAAATATAGCAATCAATTAGACCCTGAGCATGTGAGTAAGACCCCTCCCCCTGCCCAGCCACACACCTGGGAAAAAATTCTCTGTAGTAACTCAGGCCTCCCCATCTACAGTCCCATCTCCAGCAGTTGGCGATATTTGCTAATAGCAGTCACGGATTGGCCATATGCCATTATAGGCAACCTCATCATACCATCCCTCCATAAACTTATCAAGCTCAGTCTTGAAACAAGTTAGGTTTTTTTGCCCGTACTACTCTACTAGAGGCTGTTCCAAAACTACACTCCTCTGATGGGTAGAAACCAGTGTCTCATTTCAAGCCTAAACTTGTTAATGTCCAGTTTATATCCAGTTGTTCCTGTGCCAACATTGACCCTTAACTTAAATAACTCCTCTCTCTCCTTGGTGTTTATCCCATTGATGTGTTTACAGAGAACAATCTTATCTTCCTTCAACCTTGGTTTGGTTAGATTAAACAAGCCAAACTCTTTGAGTCTCCTCTGGTAAAGCAGATTCTCCATAGCTGTAGTGTAGACATACCCTAAGTAAAGACACTATCCCTTGTTTTTTGGTGCTTCCTGCATTTGGTGAAGCAGGACTTTGTACATTCCTTGTAAATAAACGGGACTGTATAAAAGAAAATACCAGACTCAGTGAAATTTAGTGAAGGTGCTTGTCTTTAACTTGACCTCCTAATTAATTTGCAAACTACAAACTGGCTTTTGTAGGTCTTTACAAGGATTTTACCTTGAGTTAGTTAACTAGGCTTGTTAACTAGAGTTAGCTCACTTGAGTTAAGAACACACCTTTTCTGGCAGGAAAATGGTAAGTGAGGTTGTTGACTTATTATTGCATGTCTGTTGATACTCATACAAATATAAAGGACATAGAAGTGCTTAAATGAGGACCTAGGGTATGGGCTTAGCAGTTTTTGAGGAGGAGCCTTGGGAGCAGCCAGCCTTGAAGAGACGGTTTGGCTGGATTTGATGTTTCATTTCAAGTTCCTCTTGTAAATAAAGCCAAATCCCAGATGGGGATAAGATTTGATCCACTGCCATTTATGTGTACTGTATTTGAAACATGGTGGGGAAGCCAGCCACTCAGTTTTATTTCAGTTAAGTAGATCTATAGTTGTAACTGTTTCAGGCTGATTGAACCTCTCAGAATATCTTTTAACAACTCTTCTGGTATATTCTGAAGGAACTCATGTAATGGAGTTTTCTTTAAATTGACCATTACTCTGAGGAAAATAAAGCATGCTTTCTTTCCCATTGTTTTAATCAAAAGTTATGTAGACACACTGGATTTCCTGTAAAATGTATTCCCCTACAGCTGGCCTATAGAAAATCCAAAGAAACTGATCATGTCTTTACTGGAAGATGAATGTTGTTTATACAAATCTACAAATCTGTGGTATATAAAGCAACTGGATTAATGCTATGTCTGTGAGCAAATGACAAACTCTGCTTTATAATTTAACTCCTTTTAGATGCTTGATTATGACATTTGTTCTTCTGCTGAAATGGGAGAGAGTAAATAAATGAGTTTGTTTAATGAGCTTGTCAAATACACTGAGAAGTTCTAGAAGATCCCATTATTGTTAATGCTCACTGGGCTCCCGGCCAGTGCAGTCAATGTATGTTAACATAAAGTTAGAATCTCCTTGTGTTGTCATGTAGTCATTATGGTCAGTCAGGCAGCCATAGTCTGGTAGCCTTAGCAACTTAAAAATATACCTTTTATTAACACTATTTCACATGACCATCCCTCTCAAAATCTCTGGCTCTGAAAATGTAGATTATAAAATATTAAGCCACCTGGATATGTTATTTCCAGAACTCATGAATTCATTCTCCTTGCTGAGCGTCTTCAAGAAACTGTCAGAATTGTGGAAGGCTCGAGTGTCCAAAGAGCTCTTAAATGCTGCATAATAAGAAAGTAAAGCAAATGGTTATATTCTTGTCAAGTTCCTTTAGTAACAGAGGTAGAGACACTAGTATTTGCAAAATGTAAAATAAAATAGGGCCAAATATCAGCCTGAGATTTGCATGCAAAATGTCCCCTCCACCTTTGGATCTCATCTTTTGTACTGGAATGAGAAATTAATTGACTCCATGGCACCGTTTTTCTCCCCAAGTCTGCCTGGGTTATATAGCATCATAATGGGTAGTATGATCTTGTGCAAGACTTGAAGCAGACCATCATAACTGTCATCTCTGTTCTATACATTTTAAAGGTTTTAAGACTACTTGTGCCAAAGAGAGAGAGAATGGTCCCTTGAAGTATGTGTTAACTACTTACACTCAACAATCTGTTCCACCTTGTATTTAGCTGTGACTCTGAGTACGTTCACTCTGAGTACGACTCTGAAGAAGAACTGAATCTCAAAGTAAAACAAAGTCTGTAGGCAGACAATAAACACCAACCCCTGTGAATGTTGTACATTTCAGAAAAGGAGTGAGTAATTAGGAAGAATATCATGGAGCTTTACAGGGATAATATCAATGCAGAGCAAAAAAAATGGTTTGCATTTCACTGGTTGAGTTAGAAATCAAGCATCAGCTCAAGTAATGTCTAGTGGCATATGCATTCACCACTGTGAATGTTTGTAGTTCTATTAGGCAATTGTATAATCACCAGGAGCCTCCAACATCAGTTGGAGTAAGATTACTGGGTTCTGTAGTTGCAATTACACAAGGGAGGCAGGGGCGCCGACTTCGTGGGTGCTCCAGCCCCGGAGCACCCACGGAAAAAAATTGGTGGGTGCTCTGCACCCACCGGCAACTCCCCGCCATCCCCGGAGCTCGCGCCCAACTTACCGGAGCACCGGGCGATGTTCCGGGGCCCCGCCCCCGACGACATCACCGGGGGCGGGGGCCCCGTGATGTCACCGGTGTCGGGGGCGGGGGCCCCGTGATGTCACCGGCGTCGGGGGGCGGGGCCCGGCGTCAGCACCCACCGACGCTGACGGAAGTCAGCGTCGCTGAAGGGAGGGAGTTGCACGTGTTTCTCCATTCCACCCCAAAGTGCCTGGAGATGCTGGAGTACAGTAGAGGCATCTCGGGAACCTGAGCTATATAATCTAAGCTCATAAAAACTTTGCCTCTGAAGCAATTATAAAATATAATCATTCAAGGCCTCAGTACCACACACGAGGCCTCTAGCACATCTTGATCATAGCAACCCATATCATGTAAAGGTCAAGAAAGAAAAGGGTTTTTAATTGACTTTTGACAGCTCTTTGGCTATTGTTTGCAGCTGCAGGAGGGCTAGGAGTACACTTTTAGTCTTCATCAGAAAACTATTTTAGGGGACTGGTGTAGGGAAACTAGGACTTGATGGTAAGTCTCAAGGCAGCCTCGTCTATGCCCAGGTTCAAAGCTCTTCTGCTTGATTATACCAGCTATGCCAGCCCTGTTTACTCCCACTCCTGAAGGAGACTGCAACCCTGGGGGATTTCACATGGAGTTTTTCTTCAAGACAATGCTATGATGGCGGGATTGTGATGCCATAGTTAAGGTTGCAGCATAATTTTCATTTTGACAGGAATGTTGAACCTTTATTTTTAAGAAACACTTTAGAAGTGGCAGTGGATGAAACATGGACATTAAAATTCACATATTTGAATTTTTTATCTTAATTTGCTGCACCTGGGGTTAATACACACAGAATAATTGTAAATGACCCATGGCAGATGCTGCGATGCCAACCCAGTGGAGAACCTCCATATGAGAGTTGGAGGAACTGGTGAGTATAGAACTCAAATAGCAAAAGCTGGAGTTTTCTTTGACAGTTTAGTTATTCAAAGAGATTGGGGTCATGGGTGGACTAGGGATGTAACAGGTTAAATGGTTAACTGGTAAGCATTGGACTTACCGTTAACAGGACCTTAACCATTAACCCCTGTGACTGGCTGGCCACGCCTGGCTGGCTGGCCGGAGGAACTCCAGCCCTGGCTGCACTGGGCCAGCCGGCTGGAGGAGCCCCGGTCGCGTCCGGACGCCCAGAGGGACACCAGCCCTAGCTGGGCTAGCAGGACCCCAGCCCCAGCAAGGCCGGTGGGACCCCAACTTTAGCCGCGCCGGGCAGGCTGGACCGTCCCCAGTCACACCGGGCCAGTGGGACCCCAGCTCTGGCTGTGCCGTGCCAGCGGGACCCCAGCCTTGGCCATGGCGGGCGGGCCGGAACAGCTCTGGACGTGCCAGCCAGACCCCAGCCCTGCAGACCCGGCTGGACCCTAGCCCCAGCTGCACCAGGCCTGCCGGAGCAACCCCAGTTAATGGTTAACTAACCAGTTAAACCATATAATTTTAATCGTTTAACCAGTTAACTTTTTAAACTAATATTGACATCCCTAGGATGGACCCGATCCTAGATTTTGCAGCTTTGTCTTTGACCGTGAAATATGGAGGCCAACCTTAGCCGACTCCTCTTCCATTTGCTGGAATGCCTTGCAAAATCTGTCAGGCAGTAGCGGAGTAGCTGCTGGGCCAATGGGACCCGTACCCAGGGGCCCTGGCTAATTGGGGCACTCTCATTCCCTGACCCGCTCTGCCTGCTTGGCACTCCTGCCAGGAGTAGGGGAAGCTCTTCTGCCATGACCCCACTCCTTGGCAGGAGTCCAGGATGCGTGGGGTAGGGCAAGCCCCCGCGCCCTGCACTGCTCCCTCTAAGCTGTGCACATGTGCGCGCGCACACAGATCCTAAACCCTGCGCACACAGCAAAACACCATGCGCACAATAATTTGCACAGAAGCACAACAATTTGCATAGAATAATTTTTTGGCGCACACAGCCTGTCAAAAATTTGCACAGAAGAAATTTTTTTGTGCACATGGCCTGTCAAAAATTAGAGGGAACATTGGCGCCCTGACCCCACTCCTTGGCAGGAGTGCCAGGCAGGCGGGGGAAGCTCCCATGCCCCAACCCGGTTTCCCCAGTAAGAGTATGGAGGGGGGTTGGGGGGACGGCTTGCAGGTGGAAGAGAGGGAGAGGAGCCTCCACTTGCTCTGGCCCAAGGCCCCGCAAATCCCTAATCCGCCTCTGCAGTCAGGGCTTTGTACTAGAAGAACATCATCTGCACAGTCAAGGTCTGAGAGTGAGAGATCACCAATCTTAATACCTATGGACCTGACTGAATGCTACATTATGAAATCCATGAGGTGTTTCACCCCTTTTAAAGCTCATTGGGCAAAAATGGGTAACCTCCTGGGATCTGATCTGTCTTGCACATGACTTCACTTCTGCTAATTAGAACAATAATTGTTTTGAATGCACTTTCTTTCCCCTGTGCTGATTAGCTGTTTGCTCCAATCCTCTTCCCGCTCCTCCCTCACAATCTCTTCCATTGGCCAGGAACAGTGAACTGCGGCCACTGGGAGCTGCGGGGGGCCGTGCCTGTGGACAGCAAAATGTCTCGCGTCCCACAAGTGGGGGATGCTATGATTGTGTGTACTAGAACTTACTTTGAACTTACTTTGGTTTATTTAATTCATGCAGTAAAAAAACATTTTTTTAACCTAAAAACTAATATAATCTGTGTATTATGGTGTGATACATACTTTGGCAAGTCTGAAAGTAGGCTTCACAGGGGCAGATACAAGTGACCCAAATACCAAAAAATAATATTATTTCAGCTTCATTCAAGTTTGCACTCTAAGACCAAATCTTAGGGGCAACCTCAGCAATGTTAAGGCAGAATAACTTCCCAAATGCCCAGGAAATGTGATCATTAGATGTGCCGATCTGTTGATGCAACAGTGTTTGAGGTCACTGTTAAGGGTTTGCATCAGAGTGCAAGTTTGATGGGACTCGGGTATGTGTTGTTTTTTTTGGTAGTTATTGATTGGAGATGGAAATAAAACCATCACCCAGTATTAGTGTGTGTTACCAACAGAACAGGAGGCTGGCAAGGCAAACAGATTTTTCCCTCTAGACACACTTTTAAGAGTGGGGTGGGCTGTGTGCTGAGGCAATGGATCTGTCACTAAGCAAAGCTTTTGTGTGACTGTAACTAGCGGTAGCAGCTGACACAAGAGCTAAGGGTGGCAGGTTGTGAGCTCCTTGAGGCAGGGGCTGTCTTTTTGTTCTGTAGTATCAGAGGGGTAGCCGTGTTAGTCTGGATCTGTAGAAGCGACAAAGGGTCCTGTGGCACCTTATAGACTAACAGAGGTATTGGAGCATAAGCTTTCCTGGGTGAATACCCACTTCTTCGGATGCAAGCAGTGGAAATGTCCAGAGGCAGATATAAATATTTATAGCTATAAGGTGCCACAGGACCCTTTGTCACTTTTTGTTCTGTGTTTGTACAGCACCTGGCACAGCTCCTACACGTAACTGTACACAGGCAGAGCACACCCCCTGCCATGGGGCCCTAAGGGGGTCTGGAGCTGTGAGCACAGCCCGCAAGAGCCAGTCCTCCTGCATGAGGGTACTAGCTCTCCAGCCCTTCTTCAGAGCCAGCTCAGCTATGCGCACGCGCAGCCTCCCAAGCTCCAGTTCATTCTACCCACCGCAGCCTTCAAAGTGATCTGTACGCATGCGCGGGTCACCCGCCTTATACCTAAAGGGCATTGTACGCACGCGCGGGTTCTCCATTTTCCCCATCTCCGCTAGCTGTCAGGGAGAACTGCGCACGCGCGGGTTTTCTTCCCCCGCCTCCCCCCGCCCTCTCTTCAGCCGACGACTTCGGATGCTCGTGTGCGCCTGCGCGGGCACCGCGGGCCGCTCGGGGACTAGTCCTTCTCGGCCGCGCCTCGCGGCCTCGTGCACCAATCAGGCGCCGCTTGGAACGTCGTGACGTCTTGGCGCCAGCGCGAAGACGTGCGTGCGGCAGCGGCGGCGCAGCGTCCCCTGCCCCGAATGAAAGGGAAGGTCCCAGCGCCAGCGAGCGAGCGGTTCTGAGCGGCCGGGGGCCCCTCGAGTCCTCGTTCCCCGGCGCCCCGCCCACCCGGGTGAGTGAGCGAGCGGCCGCGCACACTTGAGGGGGGCGCCGCTCGGCGCCGGCCCAGCCGCCTGCGGGCGGCGGCGGAGGAGCCCCTGCCCGCCCCCTCCGCCTGAGGAGAGACCCCCCCCTCCCCAGCCCGCCCCGGCGAGCGCCCCTTCAGCTGGGGCGCCGCCGGGGCTCAGGCCTGAGGAGCCGGCCTGCCCGGGGAACGGCCCCCTAAGCCTGGCGGAGACTCGCCGTTCTGGAGGGGCGAACCCCCGCCTGTCCTGGGGTGGCTCCCGAAGGGCCCGTCGACCCCCTCCCCGCGCCCGGTGGGATTCGTGCCCTTGTTGTAAGGGGACACCCCCAAAAGTGGGGGCCATTTTCCTCCAAGACTAGACTGTTCTCCCTCCCCTCTCTCAGGGCCCCCATCTTCTCCTGGTGTTAGTAACCCAGCGGGGAAGCGCCCCTGCCTCGCAGGGAGCCGTAGGGATCGATTGCCGCTTGAGGACCCCACCCCGGGGACACTGCAAGCTACGGCAGAGGTAATTCTTCCTTCTGAGAGAGGGACCCTACTCGGCTGCCTGCCCCCACCAGACTATTCAAGCCAGGATTTGACCCTCCTCCTGTGAGGTGGCTGCCCCACATCATGGCTTGATCGAACCCTCCACGCCCCCTTCCTGGGTAGAAACCCCAAACTTTCCTCAAAATCCAAATCATCTGCTGCAGGCTTGTTACACCAGCCTCTCTTTCAGTCTTCGGTGTTTTCTGTAGGTATGAGGTATGTGGGGAAATCTTGTTTGCATATGCCTTAAAGCTGAGATTTTCATGTGCTTAATGATTTTGGGTGCTCATTGTTCAACTAGCGACAAAGGGTCTTGTGGCACCTTATAGACTAACAGAGGTATTGGAGCATAAGCTTTCGTGGGTGAATACCCACTTCTTTGGATGCAAGCATTGCTCAACTAGATACTTTAAAGGGGCTTGATTCGCAGATAATGGATAATCAGCATTTTCTGAAGATTAGGCCCCTTTAAAGTACTTCAAGTTGAGTACCCAAAATCACCAGTCACTTGTAAAAATACTTGCCTAAATATTTCTTTGTTTTTCATCTGAAAGGATCCAAAATCACTTTTCTAGCAAGTTTTAAATAAAAAATGTCTAGGCATGTTTCTTTTGTGCTTTTCCCAGATGTCTCTAATTCTGTTACATGTTTAAATAAAAATAAAACAGCCCCCAAACAATCCTGTTTTGCATAGCACCTCTAATCATGAAGAATCCAGAGTTTTAATAAAATAATTAAACTTTACTGTGAAGAGCCTTGCATATAAACTGTAATCCAGTATTCTACGTAAGAAATAGCAAACTTGGGCCTGACTTGAGCTTTTCTTCATGCTCTATTTATTAGCTATTGAACTTCCTTTCTTATCTCACTTTCCCTCCCTCAGTACTGAGTAATGTTTCATATATTGGGAAAGTGCCCTTGTTTTTTCCTGAGAAATGTTGAGTATTCGAGAGACTAGATGGATGAGGGAATATCTTTTATTGGACCAACTTCTGTTGGGGGTGAGAGATACAAGATTACAAGCTACACAGAGCTCTTCTTCAGGTCTGGGAAAGATACTCCGTGTCTCAGCTAAATGCAAGATTGAACAAATAGTTTAATATAAGTCGTTAGCACATCTTCTAAGGGACCATTCAAGGCGATGTGGCCTGTTAACATCCTTATAGACATAGGACAAAAGAGGGGGTTAGTGAGTTAGTTTGTTGTAATAAGCGGTAAATCAACCATCTTTATTGAGACCATGATTTTTAGTGTCTAGCAAAGTTATGAATTCAAGCTCCTAAACTCATCTTTTGCAAGATTTCATGTGACGAGGAGTATGCCTGTTTGTTGCGCATTTAGAATTAGTCCTATAGAAGATGGCAATAAAACTAGAGTGCAGGGCTTAACATAGTTTGTGTGAAAAACTCTTATAAAAATAAAAAATATCAAGAAGGAAAAGATGACCTTGAGTATTTTCTTAATATGCATCAATTAAACTGCACAGATTAACAAATTCTGAAGCGAGAATTACAAAAAATCCCTTTCTGTAGCTGAGAATCTCTTATCACAGTTTCATTTTATAAGAGCTTTTATTGTGAAATTAGGTACCCCTTTAGATAGGATCTTGGAAGATACTGATGACCCTTAGTATTGTATTGTCAGTACAGTTCCAAAAAAAAAAAAGTATACTCATCTGTCTCTTTTTTAAATAGGTTGTTAGTACTGGTATAGATAGTTGTCTCCATAGTCAATGTTTCTATGATATGCCTCTGTTTTATAGCACATAACTGTAAATCTTACTTCTGACTGAAACTTGGTGAGTAAGGTTTCAATCCAAGGATATATGTACACGTCACATTTTTTTTTTTTTTTTTTTTTTTTTTTTTTTTGAAAAAACAACCCAGTTTATAGTTGATTTTAAAAAGTGGATTGAAAGAATATTTTGCTGATTTTGAATTGCACCTGTTTTGGTGTTCAGCTGAGAAGTAGGTTGGTGTTTAGTCAGTAATCTGGATTAGACATTCTTAAACTATTTTCAATAAGAAATTAAATGGCAAGATTTTAAATGTTTGCATTCACGATTATGGATCTGTAATGTGACACGGCAACTGGTTCTGTTTTCAGAAAAATGTAAATTAGTTAAAAAAGAGCTAAAAATAAAGGTTTCTGCTTTTCTGAAACAGAGATACATTTCTTATAAGTATTCTATTGAAAATCTAAACCTAGCAATTTTTCTCTACTAAATAGTTGCTCGTTCTTAGCCTATGTTAATTAATATACATTCACTGCAAGCCGTGGTGGTTTGTGATGTGAATTTATGCAAAAAATATACACATGAAAAGGATGCCATGTGCACCCTATGATGTGATGGAAAGGATTTCCAGTACATACCAGATTGTCATATGCAATGAAAACACGTTAATATACATCATGGGTGAACAAATGTAACTTAGTCAGTGGTATGAATAAATTACTTCTGGTATTAATTAATTTAGTCTGCAAGGCCTTAAAATATATAAATGTACAAATGCCTAGGTATACAGAAAAAGCATGCAAACAAAGCACAAAACTAGAGAGAGCATTTTTAGGTTTCCTTTAAAAATGCTTTGAGAATAATAAAATCTGATTTTGATAGGAATGTGTTTCCTTTCTGGCCTAATCTTTGCTTTTAGCTGTATTTGCATTTAAAAAATATTTTAAATTATTTGAATAATCATGCCAAAACACAATTTCAGCCAGTGAGTTGCATCTTTTCATTGCTATGCTGACAGAGACCTGCTCAATGGAGCACATATTACAATAATTTTCTAAGTTGTTAAAAAATACAAAATTACTTTAAGGAGTGAGGTCATATAACCAATAGTACATACGCTCTTAACCATGTACCTTGTTGTGTGTGTCTAGATGCACTGTACAACATAATGCTGAAGGCCAGGTGACTTCAACTACCTGTAAAGAACATATTTCTTTATCAATAACTTCCAAGAAGCAAAATATTAAAGTGAGCAATCATTTTGACTCCCATGGTTATGAATTACTCAAATTTTCCAAAGTCTTAGAGTTTAAAAGGGAGAGTCTATTGATGTAGCAGCAGGAGCGACTGACATACTTAAAGCCAAATTCTCCATATGATTGTGTGTCTGACTCCTGTTTTAGTCAATGGGACTTTGTGAACACACATCCAAGGACAGAATTTGAGTTTAAATTTCTTAAATTACTTTTATAAGGATTGTCGCTGCTGCTGCTGCTACAAGAATTTGTTCATGAATAAGAAAATAAAGTAAGAAAAATTAAATGAAATGTAAAAAAATAAAGCTAACCCACAGTGAATGCACTTAGCCTCATGTACATGCGCGTGTGTGTAATTACTGTAATATTAATTATATAAAAAGTTATTCTTGGATTTTAAATTTTGTTACAGTATCTCCAACCCATTATTGCATGATTTATGTGAAGCTTTTGAATGTGACTTAAGAACAAAAAATCTTTTTTTATAGTTTTCTACTGTTCTTCTGCAGCCCTTTTTCCTGCTTCCAAAATCTCATTTAGATTTTGAAAGAATTAAAGAACATTTTGAAAGTCTTTCTTTCCTTTCTTCAAAAGCCAGCCCTTCTTGCTGTTTAATAAATGGAGTGCAGTTACCTTATTTTGATTTCTCTTTAGAAGAATATAGTAAGTTTTTTTTGTGTTTAACATTTAAGGACTCTCTGCCACTGCAAAAGGGTATGACTCATTTATTCACATTTACACACACAAAAAGTGTCAATCAGCTAGATCTAGAATATGTGCATTCTTGTTACAAGTATGTGTCACCAATCTAGTAAATTGCTTTATAGTTAAAAATGGAAGTAAATGAAACAGTAAAAAGAACAAGCACTAGAGATAAGACTTACGTTTACATTTTGATGTACAAATCTTGTATTATTAGCATGGCAAGAAAAAAATGTGTTAATTATATCTATGAAAATTTGTGAATAACACTACATGAGAATTAAAAGGATCTTCATTAACTGTATTATGTACAGAGGTATATAAACTTAGCACTATTCTCAACTTTCTGTTATAAAAATAGGGAGTGATATTAGTGGCTAAGAAAGTGAGGAACTTGTAGCACTTTCAAGAACCATGCAGAGTTGGGTTATGCAAATTTCACCAGTTAGTTGTACTATTGCAACTCAGTCCTGACCTATGATGCCTCTGTCACTGTAGCCAAGGACCTTTTTTTAGTAGAAGTTCTGAACTATGTAACGGTCTTCCTGATTTAGATGGGCATCTACTGGAGATGAAGACTGAGAAACCCATATTCATTGCATATGTGACCAGAACGATACTGAGACCCAGATTTTCAGAGAGGAAAAGCAGTAAACAAGCACGCTACTTAGGTTCTCTAAATTAGGCCATGTTAATTATATAAATTATAGCATGTTTATACTATGTTATTTTTTCTTTTAGAGATGTAAAGGTGAATGGACACAAACCTCAACTTTAAAATGGGTCCAAAAAGTGTGTATCATTGAATATTGGGTGTTTTAGGGCCTAAACTTGCAATGAGATCCACATAGGCAGATTTGTGTATGAAGCCCTATTGAAGTGGATACACGTATGTGAATCTCATTGCTGAATTGGGGCCTTGGTGTTTTATTTTTAACTATGTTGCTTGTAAAACATAAAAAGTGTGAGATTTATGTGGTGTTTAATTTTAAATTACTTTTCTTAGTATAAGAACAGCCGTTGTCATGCACATATTAAGAATTAGGGTAAGGTTGCGAAAAACAACCCTGGATCTTAAAGGATTTCTATTGCAGCATATTAGTCACAAATATTCACCTCTAAAACTTTGTTCGTGACTTTAACTAGCCACAATGTATCTGTGTAATACCTAAAATGGTAGCATTTTATCTTCTCATCTCGTAAAGACAGTTACTCATCTTCAGTTTTACAAATATGAGTATTTTTAAATTCAATACTTATTAGCTTTTATGGATTGTAGCCCAGTTCTTTTTATTGCTGCTTCTAAAAGAGTTCAGCAGAATGGGTTTTATTGTATGCTAAAGTAAAGCCCTCCCTGTGCAGTGTACTTCTGGAATAAATCAATAAAAAAATGGAATGAGACACAATATTGATTGCATCAGGACTTCCCTAAGAACCCTAATGATTGCTGTATTTGTATTTTTCATTTCCCCCTTCCCCTCCCCTCTCTCAGCCTTTACGTTTGTATAAATTTTATAACTTTGCTTACTTTGGGGACCATTATATGTCTTGTTGCCACATTCTTATAAAGATTTTGGGAAATTCAGCTTTTTCAATATACATTTTTATTCATACAATACTCTAGATGTGTGTATGAGACAAATTATATTCCACTCTGAGACATAGTGGATGTTTCAGGTATTTTAAGAGAAACACAAAGTAACTTGAGTAAATATAATTTAAATTGATTTAAGTTTAAATTAACATCACTATTGGACATTTTTATTCTCTGTAGCATTTGTGAGGACTGAAGTGTCATTCTAAAGCCATTTTAAAAATCATGACAAGCTCAATTGGACAGAAAAAAGGGTCTTCAAGACAACGGAAGTGTGGTTTTTGTAGGTCTAATAAAGATAATGAATGTGGACAATTACTGATGTCTGAAAACCAGAAGGTGGCAGCACATCACAAATGTATGGTAAGTAACAGAGGAAAAGGAAGTTAAAGCAGTGAGTTGTTGACTACGTTATGTAAACAAACAAAATCCTGAATAATTTCAGCCCACTTGTGGCAGTGATATATGTTACTAATACCACTATTTGTATTTTGAAATTGTTCCTTTCTACAAATATAATTATTCCATATTACTGGAAACCCTTTAAAATTAAGTTTTTGTTTTTACACAACTTGCAGCTATTTTCATCTGCATTGGTATCTTCACACTCTGATAATGAGAGTCTTGGTGGATTTTCTATTGAAGATGTTCAAAAGGAAATAAAAAGAGGCACTAAACTGGTAAGTCTAATTCTGCCTCTTGAAAATGGAAAAGTAGTATTTTCTTAACTTATGCAAAGTATCTAATGAGGTAACTCAATGTACTACTGAAGTTATCTTTTTTTTTTTTTTAATGTTTTCCCTTTGCCTGTGAACTCTAGTGTAATGGGTAATTAACCCATGGGTGGAGTCATTAAGATTAAACTGGTCATGCATTTTTTTAAAAAGAAGGTAAATTTTAGAAAGAGCCACCAACAGGTGTGATCCCTTATTGAAATCAATAGGAATTTTGCATTTGATTTCAATAGGAACAGGACTGAGTTCTAAATGTCAAATGAGTAATGATGGGAAGCGTCTTAAAGCAATCAATTTGTTTTTATTTTAATCATAATGTGTATAATCTAATTCAAATATATAAATAGGTTATTTTGGAGATTGTGGATTATTTTTGGAATTACTAAAAATGAACTGCAAATCACCATTTTTGCTAGCACTGTCCTTATGTTATCAGCAAATAAAGATGGTTATAGTGACTGTGGCATAATTTTTCCAATCAAGTTTTAAAACTCATTAACAAAATAAATTTCTTGTTCTTTTTAATGGGCTGCATACAAAGAGAAACCAGCATTTCTTAAATTTACTTTTTCTAATCCAGTACTTCCTATTTAATATTTTCAGGCAGATTTCACAATGAAAGCACATTCCAGGGAGCTATGCAAGTGTAACACTGCTCTTTTACCAACATTTGGTTTCACTGCCAAAAACTGGCCTTTACAGCCAAGATACTTATTGCTTCCATTTTTTACTGATTGAATAGAGCCTTGGGATGAAGATTTTTCATGAGATGCACATCTTGAAAACTAGTTTAATCATAGCCTCACCAAACTGCTATGGGACTGTGTGATACATGAATTGCCATTTGTTTGCAAGGCATTACTCAATTTTTAAGGCTGATTTCAGTTTGATACAAGAGCTAGGTATTATTAAGATCATCTTTCTTATCTGGGAGATGATTGGTTTTGCAAATATTTTCTAACGAAGTGATACAATATAACTAAAACAGTCCTTAGACACTTTCAGTTGTTTGGGAGAATGCGGGGGGTCTGAAAGAGGTTCTACCAGGGATGCTTTATTTTGAGGCTGAAGTTGCATGATGATGCACCTCATTATACTTACAGCCTCATCACTAAACAGTACAGTACTTTGCTTAGTCTTTTTCAGTGTGGCGTTTTATTTGCTCTAATTATATTATGTGTTCATTGAGCTATAGCAGTTGGAGACTAAAGGTGTGATTGGAGATTTAATATTTATAAAGAGAAGAGTAGCATATGGCTGTGGGCCAACAACAAACTTTTTGACAATTAAGTCTTTTTAAACGGTTTTACAAGATTTTTATGTTTGGGATTCATGAGAATATAGATTTTCTTTGTGCTTCTGAATCTTTTTTGTTCTATCAGTAACATGTTGGAAGAGGACAGATTCTTAAAGCACGCTATCTAGAGAAACCAGGCACTTGAACTAGGTCCAAGTTTTATATGAAGAGGCTAAATGGTTTTGTCCTGATAAGCTTGAATGTGCACTCTCTTCAAACATTTTGCACATAGTGATTGCTTTCCATTCTTGACTGGTCCTTTATGGAAGAAACAGTAAAGCACTCAATGTGGTTCTCCAAATCTAATAGTTATATTGGTAGTTTTTACTAAATTCTGTGTGCTGGCAGGCAGAGTTTAAGTAGTTGTCCTCTTTTGGTAGATGTTGCTACCTAGGAAATGGGCACTGAGGAATTGAAGCTCTTTCTGCATATTAAAGCAATGATGGGAGAAATGCAGAATATTTCTGGTGATAGTTGAGGGATTGAGCTATAGTGATAGGCCAGTAATATCAGCTTGTTATTAATTCCCAGTAAATGCACTGATCTGAGATCATTATTACTTCTATTAGCATACTTCTATTATGAGGAGAAGCCCTTAAAATGTGGTCTTTTATTGTGCTTAGAACTTTTCATGTGCCTGATATGCCTAGAGAATTAAACATGTTACAAGCCAATCAGATCAAAAATCATTCAATAAATTAAAAATATTATTTAAAAGGGAAATAGATCAATATAAAGGTTCTTCCAGTTTGTCATTTCATCTGAGAGATTTCACAGCTTATGTTTATGTAAGAGTAAATTGTGCCTGTCAAACTGATTAAAATATATGAAAGAATTAAAATAGTGGATAAAAGGGAACTGATACTTTTTTTTAAATTTTGAAAGTGTAAATACATTTTAATAAAGTTGCTCACAAGAAGTTACTTAGGAAACTTGAAATACAGAGGGTTGATTAAACACCTACCATGGATTTAAAAACTGATTAAGAGCAATGGAACAGTCTGAATAGAGCAGTTCTCAGTTTATAGGGAGGTAAATAGCAGGATGATCCAAGATTCAGCTCGTTTTTTGTTTTGTTTTTTATTCAGTTAACTTTAACATTATGAAAGATGGGATAAATAGTGGGGTTACAAAACTTGCTGGTGGCATGTTTGTTTTAGGTTGGTTAAGACTAAGAAGAATTGGAAAAACTGTAGAAGGACCTGATAAGCAAGGCAGTTAGGCAACATGATGGATGGGTAATTTTACTCTTCATAGCCTTATGCAAGGTAATGCATATTGTAATGAACAATTTAAACTGCTCATATATGCTGATGGGTTTTTAATTAGTTATAACCTTGCAGGACATTTTTTTAGATATAAATATATAGCTCAGTAAACATACCTCAGAATCAGTCAAAAACTCAGTAAGAGTTTGAGCAGTGTTAAGAAGCTAGAAAAATTATGATGAATATTGATGGCATTATATACATTGACTGTATGTCTTCCCCTTTAATTCAACACATGAAAGTGTCAATCCTTGGAAAAGGAAGAGTAAAGCAATAGCCCTCTATATAGCCTTTTCTACAGCATAAAAACAGAAAGGTGGTGGTATTAATACAAATAAGAGATTCCTTTTGTGTAACATAGTGTCATGGAATATGACTGAAGCAAATTATTTGAAAGAGGATTAGACAGTTATAGGAAAAAAAGAGAGGCAGCTGCAGTTAACTAAGGTAAAATTTCAAGCATTCAGTCCTTATGCTTCAGGGAATTAACTGATTTGCCAGCTGAGGTCAGCAAAAAAGTCCCTTTTCTCTCCTTCTTTCATAATATAATCCACAGTTCATCAGTGTTTGGTATAGCCCACTCTTGGAAGCATGACATCTAAGTGAAAAATTAAGTTTGTTCCAGTATGGCACTTCTTACTTAGCTAAAGTTATTGGATTATTTTTCCACTGCATTAATAATCAAGATGATAAAATTATCATCATACTGTTATATTTTATAATTGAGTAGCTGACACATCTATCTCTCCTTTTAAAATTTAATTAAAAATGACACTTGGGGAAAAATGCGGCTAAAGACCCTATGACTAAATGCATTGCTCTCAGTAATGCCATCTGTTTGGTGAGGAGGGGAGTTATTTTATGCCTGTTAGTTCCAATTATTTCCAAAGCCAAAAGTATTAAACTACTGCTAGCATGAATTCTATTTTTCTCTTTCTTTCTATTATAGATGTGCTCTTTATGCCATTGTCCAGGAGCAACCATTGGTTGTGATGTGAAAACGTGTCACAAGACATATCACTACTACTGTGCATTGCATGATAAAGCTCAAATAAGAGAGAAACCCTCACAAGGCATTTACATGTAACTACTATTTATCATGTTTCAGTTTGTATTTATATTTCACCCTCTTTGTAAAACTATCATTGGAATACAAACATTTTGGGTTTTACCAAAAAAAAAGTTATAATGGTGAATATGGAGTTTAATATAACAGCGTGCTAGACTCTGTACATTTTTAACTGCAAAATTAGAATTTTAGAGTCTTGTAAATGGGGTGAAATGTACTGCTATTTAAATTAAACTAATTGAGCTCTGAATCATGACTTATCTGACAGTTTCCAACTATTTTGTTTATAGGATTTTATGCCGAAAACACAAGAAAACTACACGTAACTCTGAAGGTAAAACTATTCAATGTAATTCCCCCCCCCCCCCCCCCCCTTCTTCTTAGACAGATACTTTGATTACATCTTACATTTTGTGGAAAATATAAATGTTTCGAGCAAACTAGACTGGACTAGAATTAGATGCGTTTCTGAAAGAATGAATCTAGAAGCTGAACATATATAGGGAATTTGTATATGATGTTAAGATGCTAAAAGGTAGGCATCTGGTTTAAAACAAAACAACGAAATCCCAGAATGCTCTGGAGTTCTGATGCTCTGTCATAATAAAGATTCTGTGAAGGTAATGTGTTCCCTCTTGGGAAGAGAGGGTCCCTTTTAGGAAGAATCTGATTTGTATGTTCAGGTAAGTATTCTACATCTTAAATGTGTCAATTATAATGCTGTTTGTAACAAAATCCTACAAAACCGCAGTATTTCTTTTAACTGTTGCAAGGTTAAGCTTTAGGTCTTCCTTTCGTAATACTCCTGATAATTTTGTTATAAATTAGAAAAGAGATCTGGTATTCTGTATAAGGAGTTGTGATCAGATTACCCTTTGAAATGCTCCCTTTGGCTATTTGACTGAGTTGATTAACTCAAGGAGCTGTATGAAAGCACTCATGCAATAGTCTCATAACTGAGGGGAGACTGTTGGAATGGGTGAGGCAGTTGGGCAATACATTAAAAATAGCTTTAATATGTTGTATGGTCTTTTGACATTCAAAACCAGTTGCACAATTGTGTGGTAGTAGTTTTTGCCTTTTTTCTATTGTATTTGAATTTGGGTAAGTAGAAATTAGTTTACCTTTGCATCATTCTAAATTGAAATGTAACCTCAAATTGAAACAATGAAGAAATGCATTACTGTGTCTTTTAGTGATATTTTTAGGTCTCTTGTAAATTGTCATTTGTTTCTGCCAAATGCATTTGATTTAGCATATACATATTATTTTGTGCCATTCATATTAAATTATATTAATATTAGAGATTTGATTTAATCTCCCCCCAAATCTTTTTGCACAATGTAAATCAAACTCCAAGCTAAAACTGGATTTTTGTTATCCAGTTATACCTAAATATTGTAGTGTACTCTGCATGTAACATGCACTGCACTATGACTTCTGTAACTAAAAGGCTTTATTTAAGGAGACTGGAGAAACAGCATAGAATTTGTATTAATAGTTAATGGATTTAAAATAGACTAGACAGTTATTTTAGTGTAGTTTGGTGTCTTAATTTCGGTTTGGGTTTTTTTATAAATAGTATTGTAGGATGAAAATTCTTATGGAAAGATGTTGGAGTGAAGTGAAGGACTAGACTAGTCTCTCATGTAAATAGTATTTTAGACAGACACAATATACATCTAAGCCAACAGGGAGTATAGCTATTGCCATCTATTGAAAAACCTAATTGTAGTCCTAATCCTGCAAGTTGTTCCATGGGAGTGGACCTTTGCTCCTTTGTGGAGCTCCTTGTAGGGCCAAGGTTTATGCTAGTATTTGAGAGTCTGCAAGAGCTGTTTCTGCCTATTCTAATATGTCACACTTTACTGTGAGAAGCTCTGTATTTTAATATGGATATTTGTATTGGAAAGAACGTGAAAAAAATTGCTGCAGAAGAGCAAGAGCTGTTTTTTCAAATATTAATGATTGCAGTTTTTTTAAAAACACAAAAGCAGTGTTCTCTAACAGCTTTGGTTTTTAAAATAGGTTTAAGTCTATCTGAGTTGTTGAAGACAAAAAAACCCTATATATCTTGTTGAGATTTTCATTTTTCACTCCAATGAACTGAAATGGAGGATTTGGGCCAATAGTATTTTACCATAGTGTGTGCGCTCTTTCTAGCTAGGGTCCCAAGTTTGAAAATCAGACTTTCTCTCTTTGTTCTCAGGCTTCTGGGGACTGAGTATGCTATACTGACAAAACAGTACTGTTGTTTATAATTTGTGTTTTGGTAGTGCCTACCAGGCCAGGGGCCCATTTTCCTAGGTCATGTACAAATATAACAAAGCAAGCACATTTAGTCTCTGGCAAGGAAACACCTTACCATGCAACATTTGAGTATGCTGCTAGATACTTATATCCTGAGAGATAGTTGCTATGTCTTCAAAAGAATGAGATATCAGGTGGTCCTCAGCACTCTGAGAAGGGGCTTAAAGGATCTCCTGTGGTGTTTACTATTTAAGTGCTGACATTGTACTCAAGACTGGAATGGACACATATGGAGTCTGTCACAAAAAGACATGGCACAATGAGAAGCCCAGGAGAGTTTTTCTTACATATTGTTGGCTTATTTTTTGTGGCCAGCATGGAAAAAGTGAGTGTCAAGGAGGGAATTGAATGTGTAGAAGGAAACGAGGGCTTGGCACACTAGAAAAGACAAGTAGAGAAGAGTAAACAAATTGGACTGAATAATCAAATGCTGTTGTAATAACTTTTGTCACTTATTATTTTGTTTCGATGAATTCCACTCTTGGGGTTGTTTGTGTACCAGAACATCTAATGCTAATCTATAGTCATGTGCCTCACAGCTTATGCTTGGGGCACTGGGACTGAAAGTCAGATGCAAAGGAAGGATATGAACCCTGCCTCTTGGTGGCTGGGATTTTGGGGGAGAGGGGTTTGATCAGTGTAGAGCAATTCTGGTTGTGTCCCCTAATCTAATTGCAGTAGTTCATTTTATTTTTATTTTAGCTCTTTTGGAAGTGGCTGTTGGAATAGAATATTTTTAATAGAATAATAGTTTCTCATTTGGGTCATGTCAGGTTTAGACCATCAAGAATTATTGGGACTTAAATTCTGTGGACAGTGTTGCCCCAAAATATCTATTAAGATCAGCATTTATTCTTCCTACTTTATCTAGAAAATGGTTGTACTCTTTGGAGCTCTTGCTAAAGTCTGAGAGGTATGTAGTGTGATGTCTGTTTGCAATTCCAGCCTGGTGGGCCAATAGCTGTTAGAGACCAATATATGTTACTGCATACCAAGTCCGTCTCCCCTTTCTGGAGGAATGGTATGCCATCCAGTACCTGTTGGGGAAAATGTCAGTGTGTTGCACAGAGATTTGGCTAAATTATTTACATTAACATTAATTAAAGTTGAACAGCTAAAAACCTGTTCACCCTAATGAACATTTTACTCTTTGATGTCCAAATCTCTCATGAAGCCCAAGAGGGGCAAGAATTCATTATGCTGAATGCTTCCCTACTCCCCAGGACCAATTAATGAGTTAATGCAAGATCTCGTTCATTTAATGTCTGGGAGGAGATGCTGAAGTTACTCCTGAGGGCATTCTGCACCAAAAACATTAAATTTTAAAATTCTGCAATTGTTATGTATCAAATGTGGAGATTCCAGTGTGGCATTGGGGAGCACAGGCCAATGGCTGCACAGAGATGGTAGATCACTGTGCAGCTCTCCCTCGAGGGGTGCGGGGGGGAGAGGACACAGACTCAGTGGTGAGGCTACACCCAACCCTCACACAGTACAAGAACTGGGCCTGCCCCAGAAACACCCAGGACCCTGCCCCTCCGTGCCAGGTGCAGCAGGTCGTGGCCATGCAGGCTCAGCAAAGCAGGGTCCAAGTGTGGGGGGGATCCAGGTGTGGGTTGAGAGGGTTCTGTGTGGGGCATTCTGGGTGCAAGTGGCTCGGGGGGGGCCGAATCTGGATTCACAGGGGCTTGTTGGGGGGGGGGGGGGTTCTGGGTACAATGGTATTCTGCAGGGAGGTCCAGATGTAAGTGATTGGGGCTCAGCGGGGGGCCTCTGGGTGTGGGGAGGATAGAGCTCAGCAGTGGGGTCTGGATGTGGGAGACTCAGTGGGGGGTCCAGATATTGGGGGAGTGGGACTCAGTGGGGTGGGGATCCAGGTGTGGCTGGCTCATCAGGGTGGTCCAGGTGCAGGAGGAGTCAGGCTCATGAGTGGGGTGCTGAGTGTGGGGGGGGGGGCGGGTGAGGCTCGGTTGGAGGGTTTGGCTATGAGGGGGTCTGGATGCACAGGGTTGGGCGGATGGCGGAGCAGCTCCCTGTACAGGGATCCCTCCCCCTGCAGCTGAGGAGCGATGTGTGTTGGGGGGGAATTTGCAGAGCTTCCTGCAACTGGGAGAGAAATCTGGGGGTGGGTCTAACCTGGCCCCTGATGTCATGCAGGGGAAGAGGAAGTCCTATCCTTCCCTTCCCAGCCAGGACTAGCAGCTGAGCCCCGCACAGGGTAGGAGCCACCAGCTGGATTTTCCTTAGTCCTGCCCCCTGGCCCACAGTGATTTACCTCTCTGCCGTCTGCTCTGGGCACCGGAAACATACTGTTGGGAAGGATCGCATGACTTCTCTTGTGGCTTCCCTTTGCTTCCCTGTCAGAAAGTCATTTTTCTGTGGAGAAGCAAAGAAATCTGTGGGGACATAAATTCTGTACATGAGTAGTGGTGCAGAATTCCCCCCGGAGTATGAAGTGTCTTCTGTTTGTTTTTGAATTTAATAAATTTAGCTTGGTGGCACAAGAAGCTATACATAGTCATTCTCTAGTCTTACAGATTGTTGATCTCCTTTAATATTTCTTTATAGTCCTGCATTCACATGACATCAGAGCTATATGTGATGAATCTATTTTTCTTTTCACTCAGATGTATAAGTAATCACAATAAAATCCAAATGGTACACCAGACAGATGCATGCCTCTACACAGTGTCTTTAATCTAACAACTCCAGGGTTAACTAGTTGTCACTGCATAGGGATAGAGACCAAGCTGGAATCTTTTATATGCTGTATTCCTACTAACTAGAAAAGCATGTCAGTTAAAGTAGTTTGGAGGAAGCTGTTCAGAAGAGCAGATTGAGTGCTATTTGAAGTGTGCTGTCCTCTAAACTGTCTAGATTCTTGTTTTCATTTCTCTTATTGCTTAGAAATCTCTTATCTAGAAAATAAAATAAAATCCAACCCCAAATTAAGCATTGTGTTCAGGAAACACAGTGGACTCTGATTTTTTTTTTCTTTTTCTTCCCATCACCCAGCATCATGTGGGAGTTGCTATCATTGTTCTATTCAGCTTTTAAATGTTATCATAGCATTTCATTAGTTGAATTGTTATGCAACTTGGCACAATTGTATTTATTTTTTGAGAAGTTTGGAGCTGAAGTTGACTCATACTTATTTTCCTTCATTAGTTGCAGTTTTGGTCAGTCATTTTGGTGGTTTCTATGCAGTGGTTCAAAAATAATTTTTCATTAGTACCTTATATTTGCGGCTCTCCAAGTGAACTGGGGAAACTAATGGACATAGAATTGGTGATGTGCTCAAGGTCACTCAGTAAGCCAGTGTCAAAGTCAGGAATAGAACCAAGATTGTCGGTTGTATGCTTTACTCTCAGGGCAATTACAGGTCTTTCAAATGTTAAACTTTTATTATTCTTAAATTAACAGAATTATTGACGATACTCTACTTCATATTGGGTAATCAGTCTGATCTTCCTGCAAGTTTGTTCCTTGTCTGATAATTTTTTTGCCATTGGGGTAGAATCCTTGACAGCCTACTTCTAGAACCAGTTAATACTTTCAGGGCATTAGCATAGGTGTCCACTTTTTGTATGCTACTGGTATTCTAATTTATGCAACCAACCACAGATATCACTACTTCTTCTTCATTGCAGAGAAGTACCTGGTCTTGCATAAAACTTGGACAATATTTATCTGAGGTGCTTGTGTTCTGTTCCAGGAACATGCCTAAAGTAAGGCTTACTGAATATCAGTATGTACTTAAGTACCTGGTTGTGAATATCCTCAAGAATAAGAAAAGAACTTTCAGTAATTGAATTCTCCTTTCTGACTCTAGACAAGAGCTTTCTCGGAGGAATTCCTTGCCAATCGCCTTGATTGCTAGTATTACTATACTGATGGCAAATTTACCTCTTCATTCCAGAGTATGGACCAGTTTTTTAAAAGTGCTCAGCATCCCAATAGAACAGTAGCTGCTGCATGCTGAGCTGTTCTGAAAATCTGGCCCTATACCTTTGCTATGTTGAGTTGTGATTTTAAACATCTGTTTATTGGGATCAATTGATGGGCCAAAAACGAACTCTGGTATCCTTTCGTTCCCCGAATGGGATTGTCTTAGCCCTTCCAAACTGTACTTATTTAACTGATGAGGAATATTTCAAGAAAGGAACACCTACATCTCATTCCTTTTACATCTGCTACAGAGTAATAAAATGGAGCATAATAAGAGCCCATATGACTGTACACATTGTTAATATTTGGAACAGATGCCTGGGTCAGAAAATGAAGTGTCCATAATTACCACAGTTACTGAACCCAGAGCTCTCGGATTTAAGGGGAATGATCTTTCCACAAATGGAAATCTAAAGATTCCCTTATTCGTCATGCTTTTTGTTTCTTTGGATCAAATATGAAGTTTGTAATCTCACGTAATTCAGGGAGTTGAGTGAGGACATTTCTCTAGAAAACCCATTCAGAAATAGCACATTCTGTACCAAAGCAATTATTTTATTCCATGCTCTGCATAAACCAGATGCCAACAAGAAAAACATCAGACATATTGGCATCAGATTTAGACAATGTTCTGATTCATCTGGGATAAGATTTGTGTTTTAGTCAGAAGTATTTCTTGACACAGCCTCAATTTCTTTAATGTCAGGCAAACACTACGCTTTTCACCCCGTATAGTTGCCTCACCATGCACGTACTTCTCTAGTCACATATAAAAACCACAACGGGCTCATAACTCGCAAGGTCTGGGCCTCTTGTCTCTCCATTCCTACTTCAGAGAGGTTACATAGTCTTTCTGCAGAAGACCGATTAGGCCCAACTAACCAGAGCCACCTTGTTTTGTATCTTTTGAAGACTATTCCTCTAAATATGCCCCTAAAATGTTTACATGTTCTTAGTTGAAAAAGCAGTTACTCGGTCCTAGAAGGCTGAACAAACATCCTCATAGCAACTGTTTCAATAGTCTGATTTGCAAAGACTTCTCCCTATGGAAAAAGTCCACTCAATAACTAGAGGAAAAGAAGCATCTTTTATCTTGATATTGGAACAGTGCATTGTGTTTATGGAAGATTTTATGTAATTCTTTCCATTTTGAATCTGGCACACCTTTTTATACTGCACTCGTCACAGTAGTATCTGATTGCCTTCAAGTAGTGCATTAAGCAATGAGACACTACATCTGTCACATGCTGTTTGTACTCTTATCCTCTCCTGAGAGAGACATGTGTGTGCAGTGGAGTGTCTTGTTTTAGTAGGGGCTTTTAAATTTATCTTTAAAAATACCTGTTGATGTGTGTTTGTTAGGGAAGGCAAGGTCAAATAAATGTGCTTTGCATTTGGATTGGGAAGTAGTGATATTTGTGATTACCCTTAGTTTGTGGGAGAGTTCATTCCAAACAGTCCTGGTGAAGGATCTGTCTTTCACACAGATGAGGTTTACTCTTACTGCTGAGAGGTCCATTGAGCCAGAGGAGTGAAGTTGTCGGCCACAGTCATAATCCCAGAGCTTTAGACAGTCTTTTAGGTACAGTAGAACCTCAGAGTTTCAAACAGCAGTATTACGAACTGACCAGTCAACTACTCATCTCATTTGGAACTGGAAGTACACAGTAAGGCAGTAGCAGAGAGACACACGCAGAAAAAATACAGTACAGTACTGGGTTAAACATAAACTACTTAAAGGGGGGGAGCATCATTTTTCTTTTGCATAGTAATGTTTCAAAGCTGTATTAAGTCAATGTTCAATTGTAAACTTTTTGGAAGAACAACCATAACGTTTTGTTCAAAGTTATGAAAAACCTCCATTCCCAAGGTGTTCGTAATGCTGAGATTCTTTTGTATCCTGAGTCCAGGCCATGGAACGCTTTGAAGATAAGGACCAATATCTTGAACTTGATTCAAAATTCTATCTAGAGTCAGTTTAGAGAGTAGGATGTGTTCAGAGTAGCCTGTGTTGCTGAGGGGACTATGCTGCAGCCTTTTATAGTAGTTGGAGGTTCCGAAGTGCTGAAGGTTTCATGCCCAGGTATATCGCATTGTAGTCCAGCCAAAAGATGATGAAGGCATGAATAACTGAGGCCAGCTCTTCATCTGCCATGATGGGATGGAGTCTCTTAGCCAACTGGAGATGATAGAAAGCATTACTCCCAAATGTTGCAGTGTGAGAGCTCAGGGTCGGTGAGAAATCCAAACGTACTCCTAGACTATAGACTGAAATGACCATTTGTGGATGCGAACCTTCAGCCAAAGGAGACTGTAGTGTGCCTGCAAACTCCTCTAAATACTTCCCTCCAGCATCACTTCTATTTTGCTCAAGTTCAACTTCAGCCAGCTATACTTCATCCATGAGCTGATCTTATCGAAGCATTGGGCCATCATGTAGGTAGTGGTGTGGTTATATGTGATGAAGGATAGGCATAGCTGTGTGCCATCTGCGTATTGCTGGCACTCAAGTCTGTGTTGAGTGACTAGTAGTTGTATGTAGATATTGAAAAGGACCAGAAAGAGAACTGATCCTTGTAGAAGCCCACAAGTGAGGGGCCTACTGGTGGAGGTGCATGGCATCATTACTTGTTGGGAGTGTCCTTTCAGGAAGGACTCAAATCATTTTAACATATTACCCTAGTCTCCTGCCTCCTCTCTCAGGTGAGACAGCAGTATCTCATGGTCAGCAGTGTCGAACTTTACAAAAGCATCCTTAAATTATACGTAGAAATAATCTCAAACACTTCCTAATATAAATGCTGTTCAGGCCATAAATTATTTTGGTCAAGGTCCATGTCATTACTGGTTTCAATGAGGAATCTAGTATACTTGAAAAAATAAAATAGTAATTGGACTTACAGTTGTGGAATTTTAAGCCTTTTCCCCTGAAAATCTCTCTACACTTTAGAATCCTACTGATAGTTTCCTCTGATCTGGTCTTTCTCCATTATCAAAAAGATTTCCTGAAAATAAGCAGTTGAACATTTTCAGCTGTAATTTCGCATCACTTATAGATGTAACTTACTGCTACCTGGTGATTTGTCTATGCATTCAAATACTTACTTTCCACTATTTTTGTGTCAATCTTTCCTAATTTATCCTCACTAGTATCTGTGGATGCAGTCACATTCTCATTATCAAATACAGATGCAAAGAAACGGTTTAGTTTCTCTGTCATTTCTTTTCCAAAAAAATAATTACATTGCCACCTTGTGGTTTTTATTTTTCAGTCCTCTGATATTTTAAAGACTATCTTACATTATTATCCTTAGCTATCGTTTAGTTTATACTTTTTTGTTTTTTCTTAATTTAAACCCCTTTTTATTTTGTAAAACTTAATACTGACTTGCTCTGATTTCTAGAAATCCTTCTTTACTTGTAATGCACTTTAACAATTTTAAGCCAAAATGTATATACTTTGTGTAGACTTAATAAAAGTAAGCACACTCTGAGACATCGCCACAATATCTAACTTGAACCACTTATCTAAAATACCACTTTCTAAAAATTCTACCAATCAGTTTTGCTTATAACATCCTTATTTTATCATCTTGAGTCTTTTCCTCCTGTGTAACTTGCTGAGCTATGTATTGCAGTGCAGAGACCCCTTTGGTAGTTAGATACATTAGCGTTTACATGTCCTCCTTTTTATTGGTTTGTGTCACCATCGTAAAATTACTTTAATATAGTTATTTGTGTTACTTTACTTTAACACTAGGTTTTAAAGAAGGGGAGGAAATCCCCAACATAATTAAGGATGATACAATAAAGAATAAACTAGTCGATCTCAACCTCTTCAGTATCATGACTCCACATTACAACAGGAAAAAGTTTCAAGACCCAGTTTCCTTCTGCCCATAACAAAAGGAACACTCCCTCAACCCCTTAAGAGTTGGGACCTCCAGGCTGACAACCCATGGAGCCAGCTGTTCTATAAATCTGCCTTTTATACTGCTTGGTACTGTTAGTGGAATTCTAAACTTCAAATATGGGACTCTCTCACTCCTGGATTTTGTCATAGCTGATCTGAAGTTAGTATGTTCTTGATTAAAACATTTTTAAGTGCATCTGAAAATGCAGAATGTCTTCTCTGGAATATGTTATTCTGAGAGCACATACTGGATCAGGAGTTGTAAGACTCACTTCTTCAGATACAGCATTCTAGGTACTTTTGAGGGCAGCTTATCAGACATAAGAATTTGTTATGAAAGGCTAATGGGGCAGGGAGGGGGGCAGGTGAAGAACATCTAGGGAACCTTAGGGGATTTCACAATATGGGTGGGGCCCATGATAACACTTCATATGGTCAGGGAGGTGTTGAACAACTTTTTGTGTTTCCCTTAGTTCAAGCTGACATGAGAAGTTGGAAACACCCAACCATCAGATGCCAGGGAAACAGGGTAAGCTTGGCAGTGGGCTTGAGGGGAGGGATAGGGCACAAACCAAATTGTCTATTAAATAGTAAAGACTGTCCAAGGCGCTGTTGTGTTAAACCTGGTTGCAGGTTTTTATTTTCTGTACTGTTAAACTAGTTCACAGTGCTGTTAATAAGAGAGAAACTGTAATTTTCCAAGGAATCAGTCCTGAAACTAGATGTGCTAGCACAAGCCCCTGCATCTGCATAGTCCCTTCGAAGTCAATCCCCAGGTTGACACTATTTGTAGGATTGGGACTTAAATCTGTTTTGGATTTTTTTTTTTTTTTACTTAGACCCACCTTCAGGAAAGGGAAACACAATGTGTGGATTTCAGTGAATTCTGAACTTTGTTGGAGATACTGATTTTGGGGCAGAAAGGGCTGTTCTTTGAGGAAAGCTGAGGATTCATATGGTATATTACTTACTTTTAAAAAATGATCTTATTCTGGTCTATTTACTGTTTAAATCTTTAGTATTAAAACAACTATTATAAGAGAGCAAATAAGTATTTCAGAAAGGATTCTGTCATGAGCCTGTGACGGTTACTTATAAAAAGTTGGTTTTCATCATGTATGTTCATTTTCTTCTAATTATTGATGGTCCTGTTTTCAGCACTGTAAGTAGTGAGCAGAGCAGTGTCCCAAGAATGTTTATTAGGACAAGTGTTTGTTAATTATCAGGGCCATAGGGTGGACTTAGCGATGGAAAAAATTGTGTGTCTCAAGCAATTATTGAGGGTAGTCAAGTCAGAAAAATATTGAGGACTCTGGTAAAACTTAACAAAGCTAGGCGAATGGACAGCATGATGGCGGGTGAAATCCAGTGTGGACAAATGCACATTGGAAGGAACAGCTTCAACTTTTCAGACACTGATATTATTAAAGGGACACCAATTGACACATCTGTCTGAACTTTTTTTACCTATTGTTACAAGAAACACCTATGATTACTATAAATGAAATATTTAAGGCTAGGATTTGGAAGACTTCAGTATTTTAGCAGAGGATCCAGAATTACATGCATGTGAGGAGGGACAAGATAAAATACAGTTCTACTCTTTAGAAGAGCATCTCAAAAATATAGGATTCAGTTTCACACCCAGTCTGGAGCGTGATGTTTCCTTTGGGTTTCACCACTGCATAACCATATTGATTGTGGACATTTAACAGTTAATCTGAAATGCAGAATAAACTAGGCTAATATGGCAGTCATCTTTTGTGGCTCTCAAATTGTTCTTTAACAATGAAATTATTAATTGTGCTTCACAGCACAATCTAGGTCCTGCTATGTACATATTAAAGAAAGAAAATGTGCTGCTCTGTTTCCCCTCTGTATCTTAAACTATGGAATGCGGCATATATTCTTGCTAAAGAGTAGTTTGTAATTTTTGTAGCTATGTTGGTCCTAGTATATGAGGCACACAAGGTGTGGATGAGATAATATCTTTTATTGGACCTGCTTCTGTTGGTGAAAGAGACAAGCTTTCGACAAGCTTCTTTTGTGTAGCTTGAAAGCTTCTCTTTCACCAACAGAGGTTGGTTCAATAAAACATATTACCTGCTAAAAAGTAGGTCATGTTGAGCTAGATTGACTCATTAAGTTTACGTAGAGGTTTGAGGAAAAATGTGTATTGTTGGTAAACCTGGCAAATCTAATCCAAATTGATTTACAGAACTTGTGAAAATTACATAGAGGCCAAAATTTGAGAAACTTTCAGAACATACATTGGAAAAATGCTTTTTAGGCATTATATTTCAGTTTATATTTAACCTGTGGTAGAAGTATGTGGATTAGTCTTTTCTCCTGAATTAAGAGAAGTGCAAGTGTCTTTAGTTCTGTTGGAGACTGGCAGCAGCTACAGTAGGAAGGGTAGGATAGGAATGGTTTATATGTTCAGTCTCAGGCCAATGGCTTTGTCATCTATGCTAGATTATGATGGCAATGGGATATAGCCAAGGGTTAGGAACTGATCTTTGTAAGCCTTGGTTAAGAACACTAGGTTAACCATCAGGGTAGAATAACATGCAACTAGGTTTCGTCATATCCTAGGACTGGAAAAAACAAAAGTGGTGTAAATTGAAATCTTCTGATTTGTGTTAGTGTTTAGTCCTGAAACGGGAATATCCTGCTTAAATATTGAGGCTAGGGTACCCTGGTTATAGGTGCTCTTGTAATGCCTACATAAAAAGAGACACTACATTTGTCACTATTGTAAAAAGTGGGAGATCAGACCTTCTGACTTTGGACTCCATTCCACTTAGGGGTTCATCTACATCTTTGTTTTTTGGATTGTGAAGAGTAGCTTGTCTAGCAATGTGTACAGCGCATGGTTCCACAGAAAAATCCAGCTGAGGAATCTACATTTTGGTCTTGTATAAAAAGACTGATTTTATAAATGGCTGACTGTCAGGAAAGTTCTTAGCAACTGAGCACAAGAACTGGCTATTTAATATTAAATGCAAATCAGTTGGGCAACAAAGTAAACAAGCCTGAAAGGCTTGCCCTAGGTCTGTTAACTACACATTTTGAATAATCAAGGTATGTTCAGTGTTTAACTACAAGTGGCTGAAGCAACTAAACATTTAGGCTGGTGTTTTCCAAGGAGGCAAATGAAGTCGGATGGTTAATTCCTTTAGGCCCCTTTCGAGACCTCAGGCTTAATATATGATGATACGTGATTTTTAAAAGTTTAGTACTTTATCATTTTAAGGGAACCTTTACTTGTAAGTTCTTCTGGTAAAGCAGCAGCATAAGATTGTTGCTGCCAAGAACAAACAGTACCCATATGTCAAGAGAGAAGGATCAAAAACTGTAAAGACCATGAAAATCCAACAACATTAACCAGCTTTAACATATTTGTGTTAATATATAAAATGTCTATTTCTAGAAACCACTTAAGTCTTTGGGCTGTAATATTTCCAGTGTCAGGAGGTTGCTCTCCAGCTAGCTGATTGCTGCCACTAGCAGTAGGCTTAAAAGTATGTTGTAACTAAAATGTTATATTCAAATTTTTTTATAATTTATTCATGGAGATAAATGATTTTTGCAGTTCTAAATGTTCATTTCACTGGAATGACCACAATGGGTGAAATTTTCTTTTAAACAAGCTGTGAAGATTTCAAGCATTCAAGCAAGAAGAGAGGCATTCCTTAGTGAATTGCTTAAGATAAAATGTGACTTACATTGGTGTTTGCTTCTCATTTAAAAAAAAAATCAAATTTCATTCTGGCAAAGAACACTTGTTGGTTCAAAATAGTAGTTCAGCTGTTTAGTAGAGGGCAGCAGGTTACCTAGAAGAAATTAGGTTACCAATGGACATGCTCAGTTCTTGCTTTCAGATACTTGCTCAGCTCCCATTACCTTCAGTGGGAGATTAGCATGTGTATCTAAAGTCAGATTTTAGCCCTGAAATGGGATGTTGACATAATGTTAAATGTATTGTGTATGATTGTAAAGAAACTTTAAACACTTTAGACAGTAGTTTTCAGAGATGTATTAGATTTTATATATATATATAATATAGATAGATGGTTGAAGATTGTAAAACAACATTTTAATAAATTGAAAATATTTTTATAAACCTGGGTAAGAAAAATGGTAAGAACCATTTATAATTTTTCCTATATACTTTTTGTTAAACAGTTTTCATTTTTGAGATTTACTTGATGTTGTTTTCTAATTTCTAAGTAGATTTAGAAGAAGGTGTCAATGAACACGAATTGGAGCCTTCACCTCCCAAAGGAAAAAAGAGGGGTCGGAAGGGAAAGCCAAGAAAAACAAATCTCAAAGGGCAGTCAGAAGACACTAGATCTACATCCTCACATGGCACAGATGAAATAGAAAGCAGTTCCTATGTAAGCAGTAACTATAAATATGCTAGACTTCTTAGAAAAAAGTTTGTCTTTGAAATTCAAGATTTTGATTAAAACTGGCATTTAATTCTCCAGCTGGGGGCCACAGACTTGTTAAATTATGACCTCACTTGGAACCCAGCAGTATATTTTAGTAAAATGTTTTTCTTTCAGAGAGACCGGTCTCCCCACAGAAGCAGTCCCAGTGATACAAAACCTAAATGTGGATTCTGTCATGCAGGTGAAGAAGAAAATGAAGCTAGAGGAAAGCTTCATATATTTAATGCCAAAAAGGCAGCAGCACACTATAAGTGCATGGTAAGTAGAATATTTGGGTTAGTGTGGGGTATTAATTTTTCTGAACTGCCCTATCATCTGATACATTGTTAGTACAGTGCCCTAACATGTAGTTATGTATGAATACATCCTGTGCTTCCGGTAATCTCTGACCACTAAAGTGTTGTGAGCAAGTTCATTTATTTTCACCAGAGGCCCTGTTGATGAAAGTTGACTATGTTTAGAGATGGAGGAATTAGCTCAGGTAGACGCTTCATTTTATTAAAAATAATCCCATTGTACCTAGGTGCATGTATGTACAATGTTTAGAAAACAAAAATATAACTCCAATAACATGAAATATCTTTAACTAAAGATTACACCCTGAAATAAAATACCACCAATGCCCTCTGCCCCCCCCACCCCCCCAAAAAAGCCTGCAGAAACAGATGAGCTTTGCACAATGCTTTGAAGATCAATTGATTCAGGCTGTGTCAAAAGAGATGGAGAAGTGTCCTCTGGAGTCAGTGGCTCCCCACTGGAAACTCCCTGCTTCTAAATGATCCTATCTAGGGAACTATTGGCTTATGTGCATCAACTGATCTCTCTGGCTATGGAAGAATGTGAGCAAGGAATGCAGTTTTTCATGTGGCTAGGTCCTTGATCCAGGTGGGGCTGTACAAAACAAAGTCCACACCTTTGAGTTGTACTTGGAAATGAATAAGTAGCCAATGCAGCTGGTAGATTTTTGATATAATTTTCTCCATATGGCTAGCTTCACTAAGCAGAGAGCCACACCTTTTGTAGCTTTTGAGTATTCTTTGCTCTATTGTATGCATGAGTTTGGGAAAGAAGATCTACAATGCTGAGAAGCAGATTAAACTGAAAATACAGTGATATTCTAACAATAATAGCGCTGACATTCATTTATAACAGAGTAGATGTGTGCTCTAAGTGCAAAACTCAACTCAAATTTAAATTTGGAGCCCAAACTGGCAAGGTCTTGGTCAAGGTCCAGACTCCAGAGAAACATTTGTTGCACTGCAATAATAAGTAAATAGAAAGATTTTGGTGTCTGTTCAAAAGCATCTGGCAGTCCAAATTTGGCCTGCAGTCCATCTATTGACAACCTCTGATCTAGGTAGTTCTGTGGCTTCCATCACTAGCCATTGAATCTCAGCCTTTTATCCCTCTAAGTTTTATCCCCAATTTCACAGATGGGGAACAGAGGCACATAGAGATGAAGTGACTTGCCCAGTGTCACATAGTTCGTGGCAGAGGTAGGAATAGACTATAATCCTGCTGTACCCCATTCTGCTGCCTTAAACATAAGACCGCCTTTCCTCCCAAGAGGTCTCCCCTGAGATCTCTCTGAGATGCTGCCTTTTACCAGGACCTCGACAGGACCTAGAAGCTAGTTTCAGTGACCAGGTTTGTAGCAGCTGCTGAGGGGGAATATCGCCTGGCTTTCGAACTCCTGGTACATAACCTCAATCTTCATGTACGGGTGTTAGTCCCCTTTGATGCACCAGAGGCTGTTCCTGGCTGCTGTCACCAGAATCTGAGACCACCTGGGCTAGTCGCAGGAAATGGGTATAGCCTGTGGTGCTTGGCCAGCACATGGGATTGCCCACGTTGTGCATACCGTGTTGTGTGCTCAAGGAGGTGAGGGCAGCCTTGCCCTCCACCCCCACTCCTCTCACTTTTCTTGGGCAGATCCTTCACCCCTGGCCCTCTAGAGCTTGTCATCAGGCCCCTGCCCTGCAACCCCCAGATGGCTGTGATGCACCACCTGAGTTGGCTGGGCACCATCCAGCTGGTCCATCTCCAGACTGTATCACATGAACATCTCTACATGCTCACACTCTGTACCATCCACATTTTCGCCCTCGTGTCCTGCCCTGACACCAAGTGGCAGGACCTGCTGCAACCTGTGGAATGGAGGGGAACTCCGGTGGCCAGCTTGTACTGTAGTCTGGTCTCACAGCACCCATAGGATATGAGACTTGGTGGCTCTTTCATGGTGCTGTGAGCACGGGTGTGTAGTTGGTGTGGTTTATAGAGTCCCCCTGACATCTGCGGCAAGAGGGACACCTGGCGCATATCTACATAGTGTGTCAGACTGCAACCCCTCTTCCGGCTCCTCCGGAACCTCCTGTTGGGGTTCTGGCTGCACGTCGTCCTCCCTTCCCCCCCACCCCCCAGCTTATATGCAAGCATCCTATCCAGGGCCCCACAGAGTCACGAGGCTTTGTCAACCTACTCCTGGCGCTGGCTAAGGTGGTCATCCATCAGACCTGGAGGAGGAAGCTTGCTTGAAGGGGGATGCTCTGCAACAGTGTGATCTATTCCCAATCCCCTGTTGTATCACGTATCTGGGCAGAGTTCTGCCTTACACTGCAGCGTGGGGCATGGGTCACTTGCAGATTTAAACTAGTGTAAATGATGAATTCTCTGTACCTTGAAGTATTTTAAACCATGACTTAGGACTTCAGTAACTCAGCCAGAAGTTAGGAGTCTATTACAAGAGTGGGTGGGTGAGGTCCTATGGCTTGCAACGTGAAGGAAGTCCGACTGGATGATCACAATAATCCCTTCGGTTCTTAAAGTGTATGAGTTCCTCTGGGTGGCGTCAAGTGATTCCTTGGACTTTGAGGAGCAGTGGGCACTGCCCAGGGTTCTCTGGTCAGTGTCCCCATCCAAAACTGTGATTATGAACCTTCAACCCCCGCTCCTGTTCCTGTTTTTGCATTTGTTGTCCCCCAAATTCAGTTGTGGCCAGGGTTTTGTGGTTCCTCCCCCTTGCTTGAGGGGGCTGGTCTTGTTTTGGATGGGCCTGAGCCCGCTATCCCAGTACCTGCAAAAAGACTACCTTTCCTACCCTACAAATAGAGGTACACATCCAATTGAGACAGCAGGTAAGCAGAAAAGAATTATCGCATCTGAAAGTTGAGCTGGACTTTTGCATGACCCCTTTCCACGACCCCTTTCCACCTCTGTTTGAATGTCCAAATTAGCTGAAGTCCTCCAAGAGCTTTTACTGCATATACTACATAGTTAAGTCTTGTGAGTGATGTTGGTCTAACTATAAAAGGAAATGCATTCAGCCAATAAAAGCTGCAGGTAATGGTAACATATGTGGTTTGCGACTACTTGGAAATGTCCCACTGTCACCATTTCAGGCTTTCCAGGGGCACTGATATTGGCAGTGAGTGTAAGCTGAATTATTTAGGTGGGGCTGTGAGTGGGGATGAAATACCCTTAACAGAACCAAGGCATGTCTTCAGTGTCTTAATTGACTGCAGTACTCATTTATTGCTTCGTATATTCCATTATCCTAATAATCCTTTAACTACTGCTTTGTCATTCAAACAAATCCTCTGAAATGCAATCACACATAATTGAAGCAATCAAGTGGGCATTGGAAGGAATATCTGAATTACTGATATGCTCAATCTGCAATTTTTTTTCTAGATCATTGGCAAAGCACAGTTTACCAGCAGATAATTGAGTACAGTGCATCCCCCGTCTGTTGTTCCTGCTTCTTAATCATCTTATGGCCACATATCTGTAACCTCCTAACATTATTGTGCATTTGTTTGCTTTACAGTTGTTCTCTTCTGGCACTGTCCAGCTAACAACAACATCAAGGGCAGAGTTTGGTGATTTTGATATTAAAACTGTACTTCAAGAGATCAAGAGAGGGAAAAGAATGGTATGTGTCTTTGGGTTTGTAAGGAATGCTTCAGTGATTTCTGTTGGGAGTATATGTACAATTCTCTCTCTTCCTTATCTGAACAAATCTTTTCACTTAATTTCTTAGAAAGCAATTTAAATGTATTGTCACTACTAGGTATCAGGATATAAAGTGTCAACAATTACTGTGGTTTTTTTTTTTTGTTTTTTTTTTTTTGTTTTTTTAAACTACAGCATACTTTATGAATGCAGTATGTTGGCCCTTTGGGGACCATAATAGAAAGGAAGGAATTGACAGTTTGTTTTCCATACCGCAGAATCTGTATGGCATGAAATTGCTAAATAGATTATGGGAGTCCATTTGTGTTGTTGACTTATTTCAAACGTTTAGTTTTTTTTAAATGTTGGCTAGTTCATTCTCAACACACTTTAAAAGGACACAGAATCTCTATATTGCCAGTTAAAGGAAGATGAATCATGTGCATATCTCCGGTGAATTGCATCTTTTAATACTTCTTTTGGGGTTTCAAAGGCCCCAAACGTATTACCTTATTAAAGTCTTCAGCTAGAAGAGAGAGAGAGATAGAGCTACTAGCATTGCTCTTGGATTCAAATTCACATCTCCTTGGTCGGTCCAGGGCCAGATTTGTAATCACTTGGGCATCTGCAAGGCCCATCTTTTCTTCCATGCCTTTGGGCAGAGCTAGGCTGAAGCTTGGAGGGACTTTTCATGATGAGGATGCCTGCTTGGGAGGTGTTTTGTCATCACGTTATGTCTGTTGGTTCCTGTATTTATTTTTGAGTGGTCTGAGCAGTATGTTATGACATTTTTAGTGTGAAAATTAAATCATATAATGGCCCCAGAGTATGTGACAGGCACTCAGGTATGTTTTATAAGTAAAATATGGCGCACAGTTTCATGAATATTAGAATTCATTAACTTATCGAACTCCATTACCATCTGAAAAAATATAATACTTTACTTTATCACTACCTAAAACACAATTCATATTCAATGAGTTTTGGTACTTGGAAAAACTTCAACAGCAGCAATAAAATAGAACGCAGAACTGCAGCAATGTGTGCAAATCTTGCAGGTACTTATTTTTGCAGCAAGCAGGCAAAACAGAACTCTGTTGTTCACATATATTAATTGAGGCAGATTTAAAACAGTTTCTGGCTTACTATATATCAAGGTAAGTTTGTGCTATTAAAAAAAATTACTTCATCATGTTTATGACTAACATTTGGGGACATCAAAGTGAGCATTAAGTGATAAGAGATTAAATGGATTAACATCACAATTTAGAGTACTGTTTTCTTTCCCCTCAACAGAAATGCACTCTTTGCAGTCAGCCTGGGGCTACTATTGGATGTGAAATTAAAGCCTGTATCAAGACTTACCATTACCACTGTGGAGTACAAGACAAAGCTAAATACATTGAGAATATGTCACGAGGAATTTACAAGTAAGAACCCTAGCAGTTAAGTCTGTAATGACTTTTTTTTTTCTGATCTCCTCTGTGATAACTTTAAGAATTGCTTTTCAGATAAAACATTCTGATCACACAGTAATGTTGATTAACACATCACTCAGCTGCATTGCAGGCATTAGGCAAAACTATCGTATATTTTTGGAAGTTCAGGTAAGGTGACTATTGCAGTTCAAAAGCTAGTTAGGTAAAATCTTGTGCAAGATCAGTTTTTTGTTACTTCAAACATCTTGTTCAAGTTGTGTCTTAGAAAAATAAATTAAATCAAGTTCTGTTATAAATATAGAGAAAGTTTAGAACTTTTTTTAAAGCAATCCTATCCTACAACCAGTAGCAAAAATAAATGTCTCTGCACAGAACTCGGAGAATCTCTTCATATTCTTCCCACTTTAATTTCCTTTTCCTCTTGTTTCAAAGCCCTGCATCATCACTCTCAAACAAATTAGGAGAATTGGATGGGTGCACCAGTCAACAGCCATCCTTTATTGGCCAAAGGTCTTGCTATTTGACTGCTCTGAGGTTCTTCCTCTCCAATAAGGCTCAGCATACTGCTGTCAGAATGCTCTTAGCTCTTAATAACCCAGAGGGCAATAGAGCCAGACCACTAATTGACACAGCATGGCTTTTCATGGCATTGTAGATCATTGACACTAGACCGACTTCATATTTTTTTTTCTCTTTAACCTGAAGCTATTTAAGCTCATTCTACCAAGTCAGATGAAGATAAATACATATACAAAAGTGGAAGTATTTCTGATGCGTTTATTACAAAATATGAAAAATATGTGCGAATGAAAATAACTGTCATATAATTATTTTCAAAATAACTTTCCAGCATTTTCAAAATATTTTTAGTGATCCTAACTTAATTCAGAACCTCCATATACCCACTTGAAAATGCATGAAATATTTTAAAAATAAAACAGAAGCAAAACAATTAGTGAAATCTGATTCACTGCTTAGTGAAATCTATAACTCAAATTGCTGAAGTTGCAGGTAAACTCCTGCCATGTTATACTCTCTTAGGGATAACTGATGTATTTTTTTTTTTCTATTTCTGTACTGTTCCAACCTCCTTTCCCAGTTGCTACCACAAACCTACTGTAATTGAAGTTGACAGGTTGCATCTTGTTTTGGCCACAAGGGGGCATTCTATGAGCAGTGTGATAGCAATCCTGCTTCTTGAGAACTAGAGTTGATGTGTTTTTAAAAATTTCTGCCTATGCTAGTCTATAAAGACTGCATTGGAGCCTGGCTTGCCTCTGCTTATTTCAACTTATTTATTGGTATCAGATTGATAGCTTAAGAGCCATGAACAAATGAAAGTGATTACAAACTTCAGAGGGGTAGCCATGTTAGTCTGGATCTGTAGAAGCGACAAAGGATCCTGTGGCACCTTATAGACTAACAGAGGTATTGGAGCATAAGCTTTCATAGGTGAATACCCACTTCTTTGGATGCAAGCAGTGGAAAAAGTGATTACAAACTGACACACACAAAATCACAAGATTTTTGAGAGTGCCCATTCTCCCTCGGAGTGTCTGTTTGTTTGTTATGTAAATGTTCCTGAGAACAGAGTTTCTAATCCATTTTATCATGTAGATTTTAGACAGAAAATCTATCACAAAACTTCTTAGAACTCACTGGTACTACTAACCATGTTCATTCTCTTATGGTAGAGCTGAGAGAAAGTAGGTCTTTACATATGCAATCATTAAATACCTAGACAGTTCATATAGCATTTTAGACAAGAATCAAACTATTTTTTTTCAAGTGTATTTTTTTCTAAATTGTCCCAGGCTTATGCCTTGGTACATCTCAGTCAGTTTTCACAGGCAAGATGTAAACCATTGAAAGTAATGAAAATGCTGTCACAGCCTTATCTATATTGGAACAAGCTTTCTAGTGTAATAGGTAGTGGTTACGTTTTAGGAAAAGGAGAGAGTAAATAGTATCTGCTAATGCTAACAATGCCTATCATAAACTAAATCTTTCTCTCTGCCCAGCTGTTACGGTTGGTTGGCACAGGTATCAATAGAGCTTTCTCAGTCTAAGGTTCTTGGCGGTGGAACTCTCTCAGAAGGAGGTCTGCTGCTGTTTCTCCGTGGTTGCTTTTTACGACGTGAGACAGTGGCTGTTACAGGCATGGATACTGCTGACCGTTTTTGAGCTTCTCTTTGTTTTTGTGTTTAACCCCTCTGTTATCTTTTGTCAGTTGGGAATTGTTCCCTTTTTTGTTTGGTCTTGGGTTTGCCCCTGTAACAGGAGCCCTTGGTTCTAGCCGGTGATCTAGTCAGGCTAGCTAATCTTTATTTCTAATGTCAGATGTCTGACGGGTGCCTTATACATTAATTCAGAAAAATTTTAAAATGAGCCTCTTCACTAGTGGAGAGAGCCCAGAATGTTCTAAAATATCTGTTACTTGTTTCCTGGTAAATCCTCCATTGTTTCTTTAATTGTCTTAGACTCTATTGTAAAAACCATAGTGGAAATGATGAAAGGGATGAAGAGGATGAAGAAAGAGAAAGCAAAAGCCGTGGGAAATCAGGCTCTGACCATAGTAGCATTCCTCAGCAACAACTCAATGGAAACTAGGTATGGAAGTTACTCCTGGCAGCTCTGTTACTGAGACTGAGAAACACAACATAAATTTGATGTAGTTAATCGCAGTAAAATGTTTAAATCTAGTATATGCAGATAAGTGCTTTTTATTGGTGTACTGCAGAAGAATGGGGAACTTTTTTTTTTAAACTTCAGCTGATTTTATAATAGAAGGGAGGTCTCACGTCTGTCAATAAATGTAGCTGTAATGTCAAATCTGTTAGATGCTCTTCTCTTTTTATATGATTTTAAATTTACTATTGTTTTCATCATTTTTTAAACAGGTTCAAGGGACAGAGTTAGAGAACGGGGAGTGAATAAGACATCCATAACTACTAATTCTTTTTAATTGTTTTCTAAGATCAGAAAAGGGTTAGTAACTTTTTACGGCCCGATTCTGTTAGAAATTTCATTGAACTGCCTGAAACGTTCATGTGTGTGAGCCTTCAATAAGTGGCAGAGTTTTACATGTCAATATTATGTAGTTTGTAGTCTGCAGTGTCTGGAAAAAATTGAAACACTATATAAATGATATGGAATATGTACAGTGTCAAAAGTTAAGGCAGACATTGAAATGAAGTAAGCTCTATATTTCTGGACTGAATAAAAATCTAAGATTTGGAATGTGTAAGTTGTTTAGTGGATTCATGCACCAAGGGAAAGTCTTAGTAAGATTAATTCACAACATGGACAGACAAGTCCATGGTGGCAACAAGCTGGTAACTCATGAATTTTGCATTTTCTTTATATACAAAATATGGAGGATAAATGTGTGTGTGGGGAAATCACACTCTGTTTTTCCTTGCAAAGCGCACACTAGAAAAAGAACTCCGTGCACGCAGAAGCATGCTTGAACCTTTCAGTTTGTTCCTGTTGTGATTGTTCCTACTGCCCAGCATTCCTTGCTGGAGATTTACTTGAGCAGCTGTTGGTTACAATCTGCGAGCTTCAGTACTCATGCCAAAGGGCTGTAGTTTGTTCTTTCCCCAACAGTCCACCTCCTCTATATTCCTAATGTACCAAGAACCTCTCACTGAGTGTGACTCTAACTTTTGGATGCTGCAACCCAATGTCTTTAGATTTCGAAGAGTTACTACTTTAACTTCTATGGAATTTAGCCACCTTATCTGACATCCATACCTCAAGTGCTCTGTGTTGCGTGGAACACTTCATGTTTTGTCCAAAATACATATACAGGTCTCACGTGCTGTAAGGAGGAAGAATCGACTTTTTTTTTTTTTTTTTTTTTTTTTTGGTAGATCAGTATTTATTTTGAATCTTGTGACCACTATATAAGAAGATTTACTTACCATTCTTAATGCTTTTAGCATTTGATTCATTTTTTCTTGTCAAATCAACAATCCTGACATGGCACTTCATGTATCTAGAGGTTGATGTACCATTAGAGAATAATCAGGTTTAGATTATACCAATCTAACAGCTCAATTCCCTAACTTTTTTCATACAGCTCTGGCATGTCTAGTTGCTAATAACTAGCTTCTTCTGCCGGTCCTATTGAAGCACATTAGCAGATTCATTTAAAATAAAACCAAAAACTTAACCTAATCAGTAAGTCTGTCTAATGCTTCCAGGGCACCTCATTGCTTAGGAAGGGTTCGGGCTCTTTCTGAATACCCAATAAACCGTTTAGATTTGAAGTAACGCAGCAAGCAAGATACTCTGACAATTTGACTAAAAACAGCGAAGGTTCATCTGCAGTTGATATTAAGAAGCAGTTCATTTGTAACGTAAGTTTCTGTAGCATTTTTTACTTGTATTTTTAAAAGATTTAACATGTCATTGTCTTCATGTGTTTCCTTAATGTCTCAAGGGACGTAACTGTTGTATATTAAATTTCTAACATTTTACCATGTTAGAATTCAGTCTGTTTTGGGGAAGAATGCAGTTTTAGTAGAAATATTACTGTGTACAGAAAATATTCAGTTACTGCTCTAAACATGCCATTGATCATTCTTATTTTGTATTTGTAACTTTCAAAATTAAAGGCATGACTTGAATTGCAATGACAGATTGATTGAGATTGTTTACCAAGGTGTTTGCTTTTTTCTAGAATATGAACATTTTTCAGCTACGCAGAATGGTTTCAGAATGCAAAATGTGTGTGTCACTGCCTAGATTAGGTTCTAGGTTGCGTGCCTCAAACATGGCCTTCCCATGGAATAAAGGCACTTTATTGTTTGCAACTACTGTATTTTTGGTTAAGGAAGGATGAAAGATACAATGGGGTAGATTTGCCAATATAATCATTGTATTTTTCATTAAGTTCTAATTCACGTTGTGTCAATTGCTGGATTTAATATTCAGTCTAATCATTCATTATGGGTAAAATCATTTATCTCTCCACATGCCACTAGCAACCATAACAACACTTTACCTTTTGAGTAGCAGAAGAGCAAGTGGCTGGCTACCTGTTGAGGCTGACTAAACCATCATTAATTCAGAACTCATGGAAACTAAAAGTCAATACCGAAAGCATTTTTTGTTACAAGCCTCACATTCATGTTATAATTTACTTCATCTTGTCATGTATGCTGGGTAAAAGTGCCTTACAATATACAAATTGTATTTATATGTTCCCAAGTAGTATCATTTGCTGGGGAGTAATTCTGTCATGGTGTTAATATTTAGAAGAAATGTACCTCAGCAGTGTATTTACTGTACATCTCCTATGTCCTTAACTGTAGTTTTAATAAGCATGAAAATGTATGATAGGTATACAACATTTACATCATTTTTTAAAGACACAATACTGCCATTACTGTCTTCTGTGCATTTTAGCTTGAAATTTTGGACAGTTTGTCTTTTTTTGTAAAGCAGTGTAATCTTTGCAAGCATATATTGAAGATTATTCTGCAGCATTTACTGCCTTCCCAGAAGTTAGAAATAACGAACATGCTTTATAGGTAAAATAGAGTTGTTTAAATTAACTAGTTAAATTAATAAGGTTTATTTGTTCCTGGCATTTTTTTTTAAATAGGCAGCTTTTGCTTTCATCTCACGATCAGAAAACAATCTCGAATTTAAGAAAACTTGTCTTATGAAACTGATTTCACTGAATTTAGTTACTTTAGGCCTTTTTGGCATTTTTTGCTCACAAGAGCAGTGTGTCTTTGTTCAAGAGACTCGTGGAACCCTCCTATAACAGAAGATTTTTTTCACAAAATAATATATTAAATAGTTTCATTATATCAGCAAAGGGCTTGCCTTTAAAAAGATCCCTTCTACTGCTCTTTTCGCAGGGAGTGCTGGCAAGGCCTGCCTACCTGAGCAGTTGTAGGGTACTGGCAGCTGGGGGAGGAAGGGCTCTAGAAGGCTATTGGCAAAATTCCTTGAGACTCTGGTTTATACACTTTTAAAGAGGTTCCAGGTGATGGCACAAATATATCTGTGAGGGAAGCTATAAAGGATCAGCCTAGCACCACTGTAGATGGCACTGGCTGGAAAGGGGACATGGGCATTGTGATTAAAGGGTTCACTCATTCAGCAGGTGTTTGCCAACAGGAGAAGCTGTTCCTAGAGCCCTGGTGGGAGTTCCACCTGCCAACACCCATGGAGGGCAGCAGTGAATACACCACTTACACTCCACAAAGATGAATCTCCCTTGCGTACGAGGACTTTGCTGGTTTAGGGAGGTATAATTACATTTCCATGTGCCAGCTTTGCTGAGTTTGGCCCTAAGTCTCACCTTCTAGTACAGTGGTTCTCAGCCTTTCCAGATGAGTGTACCCCTTTCAGGAGTCTGATTTGTCTTGCGTACCCTAAGTTTCACCTCCCTTAAACTAGTGCTTACAAAATCAGACCCAAAAATACAAAAAGGTGTCTCAGCACACTATTACTGAAAAATTGCTTACTTTCTCATTTTACCAGAAAATAATTTACCATAAAATAAATTAAATGGAATATATTGTACTTACAGTATATAGAGCAGTATAAACAAGTCTGTACGAAATTCTAGTTTGTAACTTTGCTAGTGCTTTTATATAGCCTATTGTAAAACTAGGCAAATATCTAGATGAGTTGATGTACCCCCTGGAAGATCTCTGTGTACCTACCCCTAGTTGAGAACCACTGTTCTAGTGGACTGAAGCTGTAGCAAGACCAGCAGCTGGGAATTGCTTCTTACTGTTCCATATAGGAAAGGATAACTTCTCTTATACCAGAGCAGAGGAGGTGATAATCCCCCCCCCCCCCCTTGAAATGTCACACTTATCTGATGTGATAATTGCTATACTCCAAGAAGATTAGTAAAGTTGAACCAATATTCTAGTGGAATTAACCTTCATTATAAGCACAGCGAAACTTAATTAGAGGACTGAAAGTATATTGAAACAAATAGTAACTCTCCTTCCATTTCATTATAAACAGATTCCACCATAGTAATGATGGAGGTTAACAGAGCACAGCTCTTGATTTATATATACTTGCTGAAGCAGTTTGTATGCATATGTACGCACACTCATTAGTCCGCAGAGACATCTCAACCCTGAAAGGATTCTGGAGGACTGTTGCTTATTGAAAAGCACTCCGATTAGACCAGCTTTAGCATACATTTACATCAGATGTAAAGACAAGGAATGTATAAAGAGGGTAAACACATTCCTATCTGCTATGTTATGTATATTTTGTTCCTGTTATATTGGCTTTACTTCCAAAGTTGTAGTTTGCAGTATTAGTTTTTTATTGGTATCATTGCATATATATTCAATAAATGAGTTATGAATTTCATATTTGTGTAGCTCTCCTTTTTATGAAAGCATAATGTTAAAACTGCACACTTCCACATGTCACTTTCATGCATAACTGCAATGGATCTTGTTAGTGATATATTATTTCATAATGAGATACTTGGAGGACTGATTATTGTAATTAAGTCACACTGCAGAAACTAATAGCTAGCCATGTGCAGGGGGAAATGCACATTTCAGCTGTAGGATGAAATGCAAGACGCAGAAGCATCAATAGTCAGAGGTTTTTTTATTTTCATTTTTGAGGTGCCAGGATTTGTTGAGTTTTATAAATGCCTGGAGTAAGAGGGCAAGAGTGTTCAGTGGCCTTCTAAGCATTAGGCTATATTGTAGGCAAACTGCATATGAGGGTGATTTGCTAGATGCAACGATTGCATATGTTTTTGCTGAAAATAAATGTTGCCGTTTTGGCAACTTTTAAACAAGTACACAATGGGGGGAAAAGGGGCTTAATCATAAAGTCCTTACTGAGGCAACTGTTGACTTAAATCCAAATAAACTATTACTCCTGTGGACTTCAGGGTTAGCCCAAGAATATCCATCCATTGTGTTTACATTTGGTGGTTTCTTTAATTACCATTCAGGTTTGCGAAGCTGAATATATTGCAAACAAAACTTGTTCTTCAAGTGCTTGTTCCTAAATATTTACTGGTGGTGTGCATATGCCCAGTGAACTCCAGTGTGGATTCTCTTGGCCAGCAGCATCCATTGGGCCTGCCCATGGGCTCTGAAGATGTCTACACTGCAGCTGGAAGTATGAGTCCCGACACAAGTAGACAGACTTGCGCTAGCTCAATGTGGATGTTGCAACATGGGTGGTGGCTCAAGCTAGCCACTAAAGTCGAGCCCACCTGATCCCACTCACCCTGTAGGGTGAGTGCAGGGGCAGTGGCTTGCTTTCCAAACCCTCCCTGGAGCCTCCCTCTGCACTGGGCCCGTGACCCACTGTGTGGAGTACACTGGCATAAGGGATGGGGTGACCCCAACCACCCCTTGGTTCTTTCTCACCACCTGTGGAGTTGGAACTTGCAGTGGCCAAGCCTCTTCACTTGCTGTGCAGTTTTGCCCATTGTTCTGTAAGTAGTATCTCCTTTAACAAGAAGGAATCTTATTTTTTTTATTGCCTGAGAATCTGCTTTGGTACCAGGATCAGTCATAATGATTGAGCACAAATCTGCAGGCTTTAAAAATTGCTTATACAAGGCAGCAATGCTTCTTAACGATAGGAAAACCGACAGCTTACTGTGGCGTGGTCTACATTTTGCTGGCATGGCTGTCTTGGTTTGGAGTGTGAAAAAATCACCCCCATAATAACAGCATAGTGGTGCTCTTTTCCGAGTATAAGCTGCATCTCCATTTGAAGGGTTTGCCAGTAGAGCTCTATCAACAAACCCTCTCCAGTATAGAAAAGGCCTGTGTATGGGCGAGGGCACATAAAAGATAATGTGCCACCTGTAAATGCTTTTCTAAGAGAACCCAAAAAACTAGGGAGTCTTGTCTAAAAATGTTCCTGCTGGAGAGGTCAATGCATCCCTCTTCAGACACCGGAATGCCTGGGGCTGAGATTTCTGAGCACTCATCATCAAAAAGTATTCTTACTGTCTCCTCGGCTTGTGGAGTTGAGATGGCAGTTCCTAAAGAGCTGTCCTCCTGACCTGGTAAATCCTCCGGCAATGGGGGAGGAAAGAGCACCGAGGCCACAGGAGGAGGAGATGATCTCAGTCGTCTTCATCAGGTTGTTCCTCAGTGAGGCACAAAGTCTCTCAAACATCAACTGAAAAAGGTCCCTGTGGCACCCAGACACACTGGTCACTGTGCCTCTAAACTGGTTTCGTAAGCACCACAAAAATCTCCTAAGTGCCAACTATTTAGCACTGAGGCCCACCATACAGATATGCCTGGGACCATCAACATCATGTAGTCCTCTGACTTCAGCACCAGCTTACTCAGTACCAAAATCCTGTGCAGCATCAAAGAACCTCCTGGTCTCTTTAGTACCAGGCTCCTCGCTATTGGCAGTAGTGAAGGTACCATCTCCGGTACTGACTGGTGTTCCTACACCAGTACCGAGTACATCAATGGTAGCAATGAGAGTGCCTTTCTAGAAGGGTTATTCATTCTCACCTTGTTCTGAGGAGCAGAGGGAGGTTTCACCACTGCATTCCCTGGGGTCTAGGTATTCAGGCCAGTACATACCTGAGAAGGAATCGAGGGCTGAGTTTTATTACTCTAGACTTAGGACCTCAAAGAAGGATAATACTCTGGTATTCTTTGCCCACCTGCCTTTTATGCATACCAACACCCTTGGCCTCATGGAGGCGGCCTCATGCTAGAAGACCAATCACTGCATTCCAGTCCAGGGCTAGAGTCTCTTCCTCCTCACCTCACAAAGAGACTTCACAACCAACCCACTCTGCTCCACTGCCAGCTGAACAGGCTAGGCCTGGCTTTGAAGAGTCACAAGCAGAGGACCATCCCATCTCATCAACCTCTCGTAATGAGGCTGTGGTATTTGTCTTCTCCACCTCAACCTTAGTCATTCTGTGCAATGTTTTGTAGTCAGCTGACACAATAGGGATTCCAGTGGAGGTGGTCCAGGAAAAATTTGCCAAGCTCCTGAACATCCCGCAATGCCCATCAACAAGGGTCTTTTTAGAGCCAGCTGAGTTGCTCTGGGAGACACCTGCTGCTTTGGTACTAACATCAGAAAGAGCATAATCGCTACCAACTGCCCTTCAAGGGCTTTGAGCAATTTTATGTGTGTCTGGGTCATTCATTATGACTGCAGTGAACGAGACGTCAATGCAAAGTCAACAGAAAGTAACATCTCAAGACAAGGAGCCCAAGAAATTACATTTGTCTGACTTGAAAAATTATTCTGCATCAAGTCTCCAAATAAGTATCACCAATTAACCAAGTCCTGCTAGTAAAGTATGATTATTGTAATTGGGATTCTGTATCTAAATTTGCAGACAGTCTTCTTCAAGATAATGGAGAGACGTTTAAGTCTGATTGCTGAAGGTCACCTCGTGACACATGCATCCTTATATCCATGGCCACCTCAGTTACCATGAGGGGATCCTTTTAGCTTCAGCCATCAGGAATCCCTGAAGAGATACAAGTTACAACTGAGCATCTTCCATTTGAAAGATATGAACTTCTCAATGTGAAAACAGATTAAGTTTTACACTCTCTCTGAAGGACTCTCAGGTGACATGGAGATCCTTAGGAGTCAATACTCCTGCACCAAAGTGGGAGGAACATTTAAAGTCCTCAAGTCATTCTATACACAATATAGGCAACCTGAACCATCTACAAAGCACCAAAAAATTCCATAGGAGGAAGTCCTCTGCATCCACCACAGTGTCTGGTCATGAGCCCTTATCCTCAAAGCAGCAGATTTGACTCATTGGCCAGGGGCGATGTACACATTTTGTTCATCTGGTTATCCCCTCTACATGAGAATCATTTATTTCATTTTCATAGGGCCTAGCCCACCATCACTGTAGATTGCTGGGTCCTGAAAATCAGTTTGGCTCTTCTATCCAATTCCAGACCTTCCCCGATCTCCACTCACCACCTCCATCCATTTTCAGGGACGCCTCTCATAAAAACATGCTACATCAGGAGGTACAATCACTTCTGAATCTTGGAGCAGTGGTAGAAGTACCTTAAAGACACAGGGAGAACTGGTTTTACTATCATTACTTAGATTGCCAGAAAGAAAGAGCTGCTCCCTTATACTGGACCTGAGACAACTGAACCACTGGTATCAAGCGGAGTGCCCCAGGGGTCAGTCCTGGGGCTGGTTTTGTTCCATATCTTCATTAATGATTTGGATGATGGGGATAGATTGCTCCCTCAGCAAGGTCATGGATGACACTAAGATGGGGAGAGTGGTAGATACACTGGAGGGTAGGGATAGGATACAGAGGGACCTAGACAAATTAGAGGATTGGGCCAAAAGAAATCTGAGGAGGTTCAACAAGGACAAGTGCAGAGTCCTGCACTTAAGATGGAAGAATCCTATGCACTGCTACAGGCTGGGGACTGACTGGCTAAGGGGCAGTTCTGCAGAAAAGGATCTGGGGATTACAGAGGACGAGAAGCTGGATATGAGTTAACAGTGTGCCGCCATTGCCAAGAAGGCTAATGGCATATTGGGCTGCATTAGTATTAGCATTGCCAAGGGAAGTGATTATTCCCCTCTATTCAGCACTGGTGAGGCTACAGCTGGAGTAGTGTGTCCAGGTTTCTCTTCCCCCCCCCCCCCCCCAACTACAGAAAGGATGTGGACAAATTGGAGAGAGTCCAACGGAGGGCAACAAAAATTATTAGGGGGCTGGGCACATGACTTTGTGGCAAGTCTCATCAACAGGTAACCAACGTCATACAGCAGACTTTTCAACTTTTCACCTCTTAGTACTGACTTTCTTTTTTTATTCTTAGACCAACTCCAACTCAAAGGGTAGAGTTTATAGGGGTGGTTATGGACTCTACAATGGCAATGGCCTATCTGCCTCAAGAAAGATTCCAAGCCATGGTTCTGTCCACCCACCTACAAGTTCATCCCAAGATATCGATAAGGACTTCTCAGACTTCTAGGCACTTGGTTTCCTGCACGTATGTAATTCAGCATGCCAAAGTTCACCTTCATCCTATGCAAGGATGGTTGAAGCCTGTATGTGAGCCAAGCATCACCTGGATATGACATTGCACATTCCCCCAGATGTCTGTCATCACCAAACTGGTGGCAAAGACCCTCTGAAATGTTGCAAGATGCTACGACACTGGGTCGGAGAGCCCACTTAGACACCCTTCAAACTCAGAGCATGTGGACTATTCATATATACTAAATACAAATGTCTTCGAGCTAAGGTCTATTTGTTAAGGGAGCACAGTTTTCCTTGCAGGTCTGAAAGATCTGACATTTCAAATCATGACACACAGCACTACAGACATGTTTTATATAAACATTTAAATTTAATTTTAAATGAAGCTTCTTAAACATTTTAAAAACCTTATTTACTTTATATGCAACAATAGATTAGTTCTGTATTAAAGACTTTATAGAAAGAGACCTTCTAAAAACATTTAGATGTATTACTGGCAAACGAAACCTTAAATTAGAGTGAATAAATGAAGACTCGGCACACCACTTCTGAAAGGTTGCCGACCCCTGATCTAACTATTGTACTGATGGGGTTAATGGGCCTGCCGTTTGAGCTACTAGCTATATGTTCTCTGATTCATCTCTCTCTCAAAACAGGCTTTCTAGCAATACTATCTGCCAGGAGGGTAGGAGAGATAGCAGGGTCCCTATATATATATATAGAGAGAGAGAGAGAGATTTTTGTTTTAAAGACAGGATGACTTTAAGACCTCACCTGAAATAGCCCATGACAGTCTGATACACGGATGCCCCAGCCAGGTATCTCTTATCTCTGAAGAACTGGTTTGGGCCTGCCTTTCTAACTTGGAGCAGGTTACAGCAATGTTATACAGCAGAATCTTCTAACTTTACATACAGTGTTGCTAGACATATTCTAGAAGGACAATAATGTTTAGCATTTTCCAATGATACCTCAAGGCCTACTTTGTACAAAATTTATCATAGTCTTGTAAAAGTGGTGAATGTGGGATACAGTTTCACATTGCACAACTGAGCTCAGCCCAGCTGCTTTGCCTACTGGAATGGATCTCTGGGCCATTCATGGAGGGAAAACTAGAATATGTGACGTGAGATGAGTTGGGTGGGTAAGATGCTCAGTCTTCGCCTTACTCTTCATTTATATTTGTCAGCGTTTAACATGCTACATGATGTTCTCTCTGCTAAATGCTGGCAGCTCCAGAAAGTATGTCAGCAAGGGTTCTGCACAGACTTACAGCAAATGGTTAGCATTGTGAAAACTCTGAAGGCTAACCAGCCTCATAAAATTTACCTTCCTGTTATAAAAGCTACTGTCTTATCTTCTTTTAATATACAGCAAGCATGAAGAAGTTAGCAAGCCAAACAGGCCCACCAGTTGACTGAGGCTATGTCTACACTGGCACTTTTGTTATTAAAACTTTTGTCGTCCTTGTTTGAGGTGGTTTTATTTTGTCGCCGGGAGACCTCTCTCCCAGCGATAAGAGAACAGCTACACAAAGCACCTTACAACGGCACACTGTGCAGATATAGCCTGAGTCACAATGGACCTGCCAAATGCTGGATTCCTGTTGGAAAACAAGCTCAAAAATAACTCTTTTAAACAGATAATTGCTTTCCAGACAATTAAATTGCTCAGATTTCAACCTTGGTATCAGGGCTGATTCAACTCCTTGGACAGGCTTCAAGATGTAATGTATGCTTCTGTCTCCACACAACCTACCTCTACTATCTCTGCCATGCCCATCAATTTTAGTTCCATAGAGTGAATAGGGAATACATCCAGAGTTTGAGGCCCTTGGGGAGAAGATATACACACCAATTATCTCCACACTGCTCTGTACTCATAAAGCAGCTTCGCCTCTACACAAAGTGTCACTGGACCATGAGCGGTAAATATCCCCTTACTGAGTAGGCTAACAAACTCCCTGTAACTTCAGCACATATTTCTGCTTTTGTAAATCTGTCCTTTCCTCCCAAATGTGAGCCAGCAGCACCAGGGATGTGGAAATGTGCTGTTTGGCAGGAAAAACAAAGAAATAATTCAGCCAGACGTGCAAAAGACAACTAACTCTTGTCCACTCAGGAGAAATTCCACAGAACCAATGCCAACAATTTTATGTGCAATCACAATAGTTTCATTAAAAATTTTTTTTAATAAGTGACACATCAGCTATTAATGAAAACTTCATCAGTGACTAAAATGAAAGTAGTACCTGAAGTCCTTTTGTGGTTTGATGGTCACTCACTCTATGAATGCCACCCACTCTCCAGTGTAGTTGTAGCCAGGCCAGTCCTAGGACAGCAGAGAGGAAAATGTGTCTAACACCCACTTTCCAGCACAGTCAAAGCACTAGGCAAGCTTGCCAGGGCCGCTGCTGCTGCTCTGGCAATGAGCCAATCGTCACATACCCCTGGTGTTAGTCAGCTGCGGGGCCCACATCATTCTGCTGCTTTATTACAATATTACAAATGCTCACCCCTGCCAGACCACAGTCACCCACACAAATAGTTACTGGACATGTAGCTGTTATTAACATTACAGGCACGTGGGTCCAAGTCTAGCAGGTTTGGTTAAATTGGTTATTCAACAAAAGTTACAGCCAATTTGACTCAAGACCATGTAGCCGTCATCTTTCATGAACAGACGTGGTAATAATGCTGAGGATACGCTACATGTTCTCCTTTTGTGTGGCTTGGGAGTGAAAGATTATTTTAGCAATTTGTTAATAAAAATTTGAAAATCATTGCTCTGCACTGACATTTACTCTGCAAGAACATAATACTTGGAGTCTGTTCCACCAATAAAAGGAATACAATTAAAGGTCTCAATGGGTACATGATATTTTGTTTCGGTATTTTAAAAAAATTGTAATTTTTCCACATCACGTTGCACAGTTCTTAACCAATCCCTCACTTATTTCCAGACCCACTGAATCATATTGGCATTGGCTCTGCATTTCCAAAATCCATTCTCATTTCAGACCCTGGAACTCTACAATTTTTTAAATCTTTATTGCTTTACTTCAAGAACAGAATTTTTCATTCAAACACTTAAAAATGTGAACAGTAATTTCCTCGTGCAAGGATGATATGGAAATACATGTGTGTATACAGAATCTTCACAAAGATGCAATGACAAATGTCATTTTAAAACTTATGCAAGGGTAAGGGACAGAGAGGACCAATTTTGTGGCTTTCCCATCCTCATCCCAACCCCAATGATACAGTGAGGGAAAGTGATGACAAAAGCCAAGCAACTCATTCCATGTGGTATGCCAACGCAAGAGGCACATGGCAACCACTTAGAGCAAGGGGTCAGATTGAGCCTCTACTGGGCAGTACAACATACCAGCTCTTCCCCAGGGACCAAAACCATTTCTGTCAAAGGGGTGCAAGGTTCCTGTGCAGGGATGGGCACAGCCTCAGTGCTTATATTCCCGTCTACAAAACTGGTTTCGCTAACCTCTGCTGGGGACAGAGGAAATCATATCCCTGCCCTGCCCCCTCATAAAGGAAGCAGGGCAGGTTACACCCTCTTCAAGGATGGCACAGCCGCTGCTCTGTCCCTGCTCTCGTGTCCAGATAGACTTTAATAAAACCTAACAAATAGCTATTCTGTTGGTCATGGGGGCTACAGTTCTCCATCCAGGTGGGCCCTGGGCCAAGCTCAGCACAGAGATCCTGCACCTCCCATTAGCTGCAGACAGCCTGAAACACTAGTTCTAAAAGTGTGAACTGAAAAGTAAATGTAACAATTACCCACATCAACCGCCCCCTTCTTGAAAATTTGGGCTAGCCACCATGTCATTCTCAAAAAACCCAGCTTTTTATCCTTGGGCTTGTCTACTTGGGGACATTTACAGCACTTGCATACTTAGTACGTCTATACTACCTGCCAAATCGGTGGGTATTAATCGATCTATTGGGGATCGATTTATCACGTCTCATCTAGACGTGATAAATCGATCCCAGAAGCGCTCCCCGTCGACTCCGGAACTCCTGCTCTGCGAGAGGAGGAAGCGCAGTCGACGGGGGAGCGAGCCTGCACCGCGTGGACCCGATGTAAGTACAATTACTTTCGATCTAGTAAACGTCGACTTCAGCTACGCTATTCTCGTAGCTGAAGCTGCGTATCCTAGATCGACACACCCCACACACACCCCGCCCCCCACAGTGTAGACCAGCCCTTAGACTGTCGTTCTGACATAACTTCCCCTGTGGACACTCCTGTTCTGGAATAAGAGCATCCACAAGGGAAGTTATATTGGCACTTCAGCCACTCTGTCTAGGTATCCAGCACTACGCCATCCCACTTTCTAGCAGATTGGGGCCAGGCCAAAACAGTCTTCCCCTTGGCTGGTGTTCAGGACTAGAAAGTAAAATTAACTTTCCTAGCAGGTTATTTAGGCCTAGCAGTAAGCCCTGTATATGATGGGAGAGGGAGAGCAGCCGCCTTGGTGCTGCTTCAGCGCTTCTCTGCAGTGGCCGCCCTGTGCTCTGCAAATGCCAGTACAAATAGTGAGGGGTATTCCTTGGGCGGCCAGTGTCAGGAAGTGAAGTGCTACCGAAGAGGCTCCTGTCTCCTATGGCTACTCCCCATTCTGCCCTTCCTCTTCCCAATCACAGTTCCCACAGCCTTTATGTTTGTTAATCAGCAGGTGATTAACGAACATAGGGCTACATGGGGGAGTGAGGGGACACTGTTGATCCAGGCTGTTCATGGAAATTCTGATAAATGGGCTTCACCTGTAGTTGTTTCCCCTTTATTAACGAGCACAACTCGTCACTGGTGGGAGCTATGTCAGCAGAGTACTAATAGAGCCACCTACATCCGCTGTGGGCTGCATGCCTCCATGAAGAGTCGACTTGTCTGGTAACTGTTGACTCCACTGCTCTGGGGTCATACTGACCAGAAGTCCATCCTCACTTTAAAAAGTCTTACTAAGACACATGCACTTTAGAAGCAAGCTACTGACACTGTGCTAACAAGCCTTCAAAAGCATTTTATTTCTTACCAAAGGTAGACTAATGCCCTGTGCATCTATCTACCTGGCCTGAAGGGAAGCCATTGACTTTGCTGGCTCTGAAGTAAGGAGCATGTGAGGCCCAGCTAAAGCCAGTGTAGCTATCCTGTTATATAATACTGGCAAAGCACCCCTCGTGTAGACACAACGTACCAGCAACACTGCGCTTTTGCTGAGATAGCTTCTTCCGGCCCCCTGAATGAAATAAGCTAGACTGGCAAAAGCATAGTTTTGACATAGAACTCTGTGTACGCTAGTGGCTTTTGCCGGCACAGCAATGTCAGTCTCAAATCACACCTCATCACACCATGACTGACATAACTATGCTAGCAAAAGTTTGTAGTGTAGATCTGGCCTAAGAAATTCACACAGGAATCAGGATATCTACAAGCACCTCTCAGAGTAGATGGTGTCTCACGCTGGGCTATTTAAGAGATGACACGCAGGGCCATTCAAAGGGAAAGGAGCTGACACAGGGGTGCCAGCATCCTAGGAACAGTAACAAAATCTGATGCATCACTCATGATTTCTGCCATCCATTCAGCATTAGATGCGATATTCACAAGGGATCCTTCCCACCAGCCCCATCATGGACATTTCCTGTATTACTGGGGAGGTAGTGAAGGTACACAAATGTCCCCATGCTCTTTTCACTGAGATAACCCACCATAGATCTGTCATTCCACCATAGCATTGTCTTATCTTGGTCACTCAAGTAGTGATCTCAGACACATATACCCAAGTATTAGCTAAAACATCTATAAGGCTTACAGTATCTAATACATATGTTTACCATTACATGTTGACACAGTCCCTTGTGTTTAGGGCCCTACCAAATTCACGGTCCATTTTGGTCAATTTCACGGTCATAGGTTTTAAAAAATAGTAAATGTCATTATTTCAGCTATTTAAATCTGAAATTTCACAATATTGTAATTGTAGGGATCCTGACCCATAATGGAGTTGTGGAGGGGTCGCAAGGTTATTGTTGGGGGGGGGGGTTGTGGTGCTGATACCCTTACTTCTGCACTGCTTGCTGGCGGCAGCGCTATCTTCAGAGTTCGGCAGCTGGCGAGCAATGACTGCTGGCCGGGAGCCCAGCTCTAAAAGCAGAGCCGCCGCCAGCAGCAGTGCAGAAGTCAGGATGGCATGGGATGGCATTGCCACCCCTTACTTCTGCGCTGCTGCCTGCAGAGCTGGGCCCTCAGCCAGCAGCCGCCGCTCTCCGGCCGCCCAGCTCTTAAAGGCAGCAGCGCAGAAGCAAGGGTTGCATGGTATGGTATTGTCAGGCTTACATCTGTGCTGCTGCTGGCAGGGCGCTGCCTTCAGAGCTGAGCGCCTGGCCAACGGCTGCTGCTCTCCGGCTGCCCAGCTCTGAAGGCAGCGCAGAAGTAAGGGTGGCAATAGTGACCCCCTAGAATGACCTTGTGACACCCCCTGCAACTCCCTTTCATGGCCGTGAACTTGGTAGGGCCCTACTTATGTTCTGCAGCCACAGAATTTGTCCCTTGCTACAAAATTGTGTTCCAGAATGTACATTTGTATTATAAAATAAAAAAGCTCCATCTGTCTTGCTCCTGGTTGTGAAAACAACCTTGAAGATGTGAACCAATGCCTTGTCCACACTAGGAATTAGGCCCAATTTCAGCCACTGGTGGCCAGTAGTAAGTGTAGCTGCACAGATACAAACCTTTAATGGAAACAAGGAAAGATGTTTTTCCCGCACCCCTTACTGACATAGTTATGCCAATCTAGGTTTTAACTGCAGACCAAGCCTGTGGCATATAATGGAGCTCCAAGCTGGGCTAGTCACCAGTGACTAAGGGCTGGTCCACACTGGGGGGTGGGGGTGGGGGGGGGTGTCGAACTAAGGTACGCAACTTCAGCTACGTGAATAACGTAGCTGAAGTCGAAGTATCTTAGTTCGAACTTCAAAGCACTTACCGCAGGTCCACACGCAGCAGGCAGGCTCCCCCGGCGACAGCGCTTCCTCCTCTCAGCGAGCAGGAGTTCCGCAGTCGACGGCGAGCGCTTCCGGGATCGATTTATCGCGTCTCGACAAGATGCGATAAATCGATCCCAGAAGATCGATTACTACCCGCCAAAACAGGCGGGTAGTATAGACATACCCTAAAACAGTGTCAGCAGCTAGTAGCCTATGTCAGGGCTCCCAGCATTGCTAACACGGGTGGAACGCTCCCACTGCACATGTGTAATGTGTGTGGGTACATCCCATAGCGTCAGTGGAGTGTGTAACCCCTCGGGGGGGATTACCTGGTGAGGGGGTGTCCCTCTGGGGGGGCATTGCATGAGGGGGGGCATTACCCAGCTTGGGGGTGGGATGCCCCTCCATGAGTGTGTGGAGCCATTACCCAGTGTGAGGGTGGGGTGACCCCTCCATGTGGGGGGCCATTACTCAGTGTGGGAGTAGGGGTGCACCCTTCGTCTGGGTGGCCATTACTCGGTGGGGCTAGCCCTCTGTGTGGGGGCCATTACCCAGGGTGGGAGTGGGGTGACCCCTCCATGTGGGGGACCGTGGCCCAGCGTGTGGGTGGGATGACCCCTGTGGGGGGGGCATCACCCAAAGAGGAGTGGGTGACCCCTCTTTGTGTGTGTAGGGCCATTCTCCGGGGTGGGGTGACCCCTGGGGGAGCATTACCCAGCATACGGTGGGGTGACCCATGTGTGTGTGTGGGGGGGAAACCTTACCCAATACCCGGCCTGGGTTGGGGTGACCCCTGGGGGGGGGCATTACCCGGCATGGGGTGACCCCTGTGGGAGTGCGTTACTGGCCGGGGGGCAACCCCTGTGTGTGTGTGGAGGGGACATTACCCAAACCCAGGGTGGGGTGACCCGTGTGTGTGTGTGGGGGGGACACATTACCCAATACCCGGCCTGGGGTGGGGTGACCCCTGTGGGGGGGGACGTTACCTGGCGTGAGGGTGGGGTGACCCCGGGGGGGGGACATTACCCTGTGTGTGGGGGAGCGTTACCCGGCCTGGGGTAGGGTGACCCCTGTGGGGGTCATTACCCGGCATGGGGTGACGTTACCGGCGTGGGGGGAGACCCCTGTGTGTGTGTGGAGGGGACATTACCCAAACCCAGGGTCGGGTGACCCCTGTGGGGGGACGTTACCCGGCGTGGGGGTGACCCCGGGGGGGACGTTACCCGGGGTGGGGGGGCATTACCCTGTGTGTGGGGGGGGGGGCGTTACCCGGCCTGGGGTGGGGTGACCCCTGGGGGAGGCATTACCCGGCATGGGGTGACCCCTGTGGGGGGGCGTTACCGGCAGGGAGGAGACCCCTGTGTGTGTGTGGAGGGGACATTACCCAAACCCGGGGTGGGGTGACCCCTGTGGGGGGGGGCCGTTATCTGGGTGGGGTGACCCCGGGGGAGGCCGTTACCCGGGGTGGTGACCCGGGGGGGCCATTACCCGGGGTGGGGTGACCCCGGGTGGGTCGTTACCCCGGGTGGGGTGACCCCAGGGGTGGGGGGCCATTACCCGTGGTGGGGTGACCCCGGGTGGGTCGTTACCCCGGGTGGGGTGACCCCAGGGGTGGGGGGCCATTACCCGTGGTGGGGTGACCCCAGGGGTGGGGGGGGCGTTACCCGGGGGGGGTGACCCCGGGGGGGGGTCGTTACCCGAGGTGGGGTGACCCCGGGGGGGGTGACCCCGGGGGTGGGGGGTCGTTACCCGGGGGGGGGGGTGACCCCGTGGGTGGGGTCGTTACCCGGGGTGGGGGGGCCGTTACCCGGGTGGGGTGACCCCGGGGGTGGGGGGTCGTTACCCGGGTGGGGTGACCCCGGGTGGGGGGGCCGTTACCCGGGTGGGGTGACCCCCGGGGTGGGTGATCCCGTGGGTGGGGGGCCGTTACCCGGGTGGGGTGACCGCAGGGGGTGTCGTTACCCGGGGCGGCGGCGCGCGGCTCCCTCCTTTGGCCGGCGGAGGAAGGAAGCGGGCAGCGGCGCCGGGCCCCTCCCTGGAGCGACGCGGCCCGCGCAGCCGAGCCGAGCTCAATGGCGACCTCCAGCCCCTGCATCGTGGTGAGTGCGGCAGCTCCCCCGCGCCGCGCGGGCCGGGCCCGGGGACCGCGGCCACCCGGGCGGGCCGAGGCCCAGGGCCTCCCCGGAGCCGCGGGGCGGGAAAGGGGCCCCGGAGATGAGTGTCTGGGGGGGGCCCGGCGATGGGGGGGGGGCTCTGTGGCAGGTGGGGGGAAAGGCACCCCGGAGATAGAGAGTGTCTGGGGGGGACTCCAGGGATGGGGACCCCGGAGATAGGGGGGCTCTGTGGCCGGTGGGGGGGGGAAGGCACCCCGCAGATGGAGAGTGTCGGGGGGGACACCCCACCGATGGGGGGGCTCTGTGGCCGGTGGGGGGAAAGGGACCCCAGAGATGGAGGTAACCTGCACTGACATGAGGAATGCCCTGTTTTCAATTACAGAGAAGTGTTTTGCTAGAGAGCTTAAAAAAACAGAAACAAGAGTAGCCTCCTGAGGATAGTCAAACTCTTCTTTCCTTCCCAAATTATACAATTAAATAATGTCAGGTGTCCATCTCTCTTTGTAATATGGAAACTAACATATTTTGGTATAATATGCTCGAGGGTGGTGTGTTACTTATAATGATATAATATAATTAGAAATGATGTATTTTATTTTGAAGGGACTCTAGGAGTATCTTGTCTGTTTGGAATGTATCTCTGCTCAGGATATTATAGATTCTTAAAAGAAGACAACCGCTGGTGTCCATGAATGACTGCAGTACATTGCAGCTTGTATTTTGTTCCATGTTTTAAAAGTCTGCTTAACCATAGGGGTTGTGACTACTCCTCCCTCCCCACTGTACATAATTTGCTATTTCAGTAAGAATCTGCATGGTAACTTTGTAGGAACGACCTGTCTTTCTCTGAATACAAAAAAAAAGGGGGTTGTTAAATATAATTTAAGAGTTGAACCCTAGGAAAAGTCTGTAGCTTTTCAAAGAGAGCGATCTCACTACTTGACAGGCTCACTAATGTTTCCAGAGATCTGTAATCCAGGAACTAAATGTTGAGTCTGGTGTACAGGTTAGTCATACAAATTCTAGTCTTTTATAAGCTGTACTAATACAAATTCCTGTGTGAAATGATCCTTAGATGGTAGCACAGCAAAAACTTGCAGCTTGATCTGGCATTGAAAAGATACTGGGTATTCCATAGGAATAACAGTAGTGAAGATGGATCCTGCAAATGCATAAACTGGTGAATTACTAGCAATAGGATTCAGTTTTCTCAGTAGGCTCCTACCTATGCTTTACATATAATGGTGTTAAATTGTGGAAACAAAAGTGAGAAGATATATAAACTGTACCTTATTAACTTCAAGATGCATATAGGGTGAGACTCGTGAAAGCCCAGATCTTGATGCTGTCTTAGGCTACGTCTATACTTACCCGCCGCGTCGGAGGAGTCCAATCGATCTTCTGGGTTCGATTTATCGCATCTTGTCTAGACGCGATAAATCGAACCAGGAAGTGCTCCCCCGTCGACGCCGGTAATCCTGCTCCACGAACGGAGCAGGCGGAGTCGACGGGGTAGCCTGCGCGCCGCCGTGTGGACCAGCGGTGAGTACTTTGAAGTTCAAAATAAGATACTTCGACTTCAGCTACGTTATTCACGTAGCTGAAGTCGCGTATCTTAGTTCGAACTTGGGGGGTAGTGTGGACCAGCCCTTAAAGATCTATCCTGAACCTAAATGTAATGTCTGGTCTAATAATATACGTATACTAATCCCAAATCCTAATCAATACCATACAACAGTTTGCCTGTGCAAAACAGTTTGTTAAATTGGGGCTTTAGGGTCTGATCCTGAGAGATGCTGAGCACCTGCAGAACCTTAGAAACTCGCCAAACTTTTTCTCTATGTAAGTATAACTAGTCATATTCGTAAAGCTGTTTTGTGTATATTAGAAGTTGGGTCCTGGATTTGGTGTGACTTGGTAGTGTACGGATTTGGAAGCTGCCCATGTTATAAAGTGTACTTGATCTGTTGCTTATATAGTTGAAATACTGAACTTGTTAGAAATGGATAATTTTTTTTCAAAAAGATACGATTTGGGGTTTGCAGGGAATTGAGACCCGCATGGGGTATAGTTTCATTTCCTGTTCTCTGATCCAGAGGAACTTTGCTAGAATTTTAAATAAATCTCTCCCCATGTTTGATGTTTTATCAAGTAACTGCTCAGGCAATATTTGAAGAGACTCTCACGCACCATAGATGATAACTACTAACCGATACATTGCATTGTGGTCAATATGATTGGTGTCTTTGTAGTGAGAGAAGGATAAAATGATCCAGATCAGTGTAGTGCCAGAGTGGTTCTAGAGCATGTTTTTCTCTGCAAGAATGTATGCATTGTACCCAATCTCATCTTCTATATTTCTTTTTTAGCTTGGCGATGATGAAAAAGGTTATGACCTGGACTTGTTCTGCATACCTAGACATTATGTAGATGATTTGGAAAAAGTCTATATTCCTCACGGGCTTATTATGGACAGGTTAGTTTGACTTCAAATAATACACTGCAGCAACCGATTACGTGAAAATCAGAGGTTTTAAAATGTTTCTATTCATAACAGTCATAATGCTGTTAAGAGAACTGTAGCTCTCTTGGGGCTAGTCTACGCTTACCGGATAGATCGGAGGCTCTGGATCGATCTTCTGGGTTCGATTTATCACGTCTTGTGTAGACGCGATAAATCGAACCAGGAAGTGCTCCCCCGTCGACGCTGGTAATCCAGCTCGACGCGAGGAGTAAGCGCCGTCGACGGGGGAGCCTGCGCGCCGCGTGTGGACCACAGGTAAGTTCGAACTAAGATACTTCGACTTCAGCTACGTTATTAACGTAGCTGAAGTTGCGTATCTTAGTTCGACATGGGGGGTTAGTGTAGACCAGCCCTTGGTTTCTGGTGGTGGAGATGGTGTAAGTGCAGGACCACATGGAAGACCTTTAATTGGGACCCACATGCTCCTTTTAGAGAGGTGTGCAAGCACTAAGCAATATTAAAATTACATTCTTATGGCAGACCCTAGGGATTGGCACGTTTGCTGTTGTAGTCCGTTTCAAAATGACAGCATAGCTATCAAGAGATCCTATACAATATATAGTGGTACATGACCTCCTTTGCAGTCTAAAGAATTAAGTAAAAGGCATGTTATGTTTATCACATTAGTTTAGGCCAGGGGTCTCAAACATGCGGCCCGCAGAGTTATTTCCTGCGGCCCGCCATAGGCGCCGACTCCACTGGCAGCCAAGCTCCAAACATTACTGAGTGTTTATATTTTATTAAAACCCCTCTTTGCATTACAGTTTTTAAAAAGTTAATACATTGACTTTTAATAGAATACTATATTACTCTTCATTTTTTTCATTTTTGACTATACTTTGTATCATTGTATGAAAAGGTTTCAGTGATGCAGCCCTCGGGCCAATTTACTAGTTCTCATGTGGCCCTCCTGATGATTTGAGTTTGAGATCCCTGGTTTAGACTGAAAATTGGAAGTGTTGTAGCCTCCTGAATTTCATCAGAAGATTAATCTAATGGCATGAACATAAGTTATTGAAGACATTTGTTGTCTCAGATCTTTTTTCAAGTTAGTATTGTAGGCAAACTTAACATCCTCCATTCTCCTCCTTGCTGTGAAATGCAAAATACTAGTTCTTCATTTCTGTACTTCCTGAAATCCATAGTGAGCTCATGAAGATTGTATCTCGCATCCAATCAGAGAAGGGTGTAGTATAATCATGAAGCATTTTGTTTCAGTGAGTACTGCATTGTTATTGATTTCCCTTTCCCAGGGTGAAAAACAAATTCAGTGGAGTGACTACCAGAGAAGGCATCTTTAAATAAGTAGTTTTGTAGTTCTGAAAAGATCTTTCTGATTTAAAAGACTGAAGTGAAGATAGGGATGCACCTATAGTATGCATTGTGGTTTTGAATTCTCAGTGACTTGACTGGATTTTTTTTATATCTGTCCCCAGCATTAACATTAACTACTGATGGGCTTCTGTCATAAATGAAGGGAAGGGGGAGAGGGTCTGATGCAGTGTTATAAAATCCTCTTACCAGTAAAGGGTTAAAAAATACAGGTAGCCAGACTGACACCTGACCTGGCTGGCATCTGACCAATAAGGGGACAAAATACTTTCAAATCTTGGGAGGGGGGACGGCTTTGTGTGTGTGTCTTTGTCTGAAAAAGAGTGATCTTGAAAGACAAAAGAAACCTGCAAAAAATCAAACCTCCCTTTTCTGAAGTAAGTTTAAATAGCATAGCGTATAAATTTCTGTTTAATTTCGGCTTGGTGTATTCCCTGTGTTAAAAGGGGGAGGGTGGGTAATTCATGGTTTTCTGTAATTTTAAGGTTTTGTCCAAAGGGGAAATTCTCTCTAAGTTTAAAAATATAGTGCCCTGTAAAATAGTTACCATCCTGATTTTACAGAAATGATTTTACCTTCTTTATTTTTAATAAAATCCTTCTTTTAAAAAGCTAACTGTTTTCTATAGTGTTAAAACCCAGGGGGTGGGTTTTTAAATCACTATGTAACCAATTGGTTGGGAAATTGTTCTCAAGCTTCCCCCAAAAAGGGGGTGTACTGCTTAAGGGGGTATTTTGGGGGGGAGGGAAGTTCAAGTAATTCCTTTCCTGAATTCCTGTTAAATACTTAATGGTGGCAGCAAAAAAAGCATTTCTCAGGGTGCAGGGAATTTTGTACCTTGGGAAATTTAACCTAAGCTGGTAAAAATAAGCTTAGGGGCTCTAAATGCGGGTCCCCACGTCTTCACCCTAAAGTTTAGTGTGGGGAGAAAACCCTAACATGGTGGCAGCGGTGGGATATATTGAACCAGAGATTTTTTTTTGGAACCAGACACAGGGAGTTAAAAAAATTTTTTTCTTCTCTCTAACTCTTCCCTGTGCTGCTGAAAGCAGGGAGGGGGGAGGGGTTAAGCTGCTAGGAGCGAAAGTATCTACATATAAAAGTAGGTAGTTAACCCCTACAGGGAATACCCAAGCAAGTTTTTTTCTTTTCTAACTCTATCGGGTTAAAACAAATTAAAAACAAAAAGGCTAAAATAACTGCCAGTAAAGCAGCTATTAAACTTAAAATAGCCCGGCTACAAGCTAATGAGGAGGAGAAGAAACATTCAAGACTGCTACAACTTAAACAAATAAAGATTAAAAAAAAAAAAAAAAGCATGCTAAAAAAGAAAAATAAGCATGCTAAGAAAAAAAGAAAGCATGCTAAAAAAAAAAGCATGGTAAAGAAAAGAAGGGGGGGAAAAAAGCATGCTAAGGAGAAAAAAAGGCATGCTGAGAAAAAGAAGGAAAAAAAAAAAGCATGCTAAGAAATAATTAAAAAAAAAAAAGCATGCCCTAAAAATGAAAAAAACCAGGGTGGAGCGGAATCTACCAAATAACACTAATAATCCTTCCCCAACAACCCACAAATGGGAGTGACTATGTCCACCGTATAATGAATCCCGTAATATTACTGAATATTTTCTCACCTTTAAAAGACTATGCAATCTCCATCACATTCCTGATGATCACAAAATAACCCTATTGGTAGCAAAGTTGACTGAAAGTGCTCTGAACATATTCAATAACATGCCTATTGATGAGGCTTCTAACTATGAGAAATTCAAGAATTTGGTTTTAAAACAATTTCAAGTTACACCTAAAACTTACAAAGTAAAATTTCAAACCCTTATCCGAGGACCTGAACTAAGTAATGTAGCTTATGTAAACCGAATAAAGGAGCTGTTAAAAAAATGGGTCAAGGGAAGAAATGTTACTAGCTTTAAAGGAGTGTGTAATTTAATGGCTCAGGAACAATTCCTAAATATGTCCAAGGATGATATAAGACAGTGTTTATGGGATAAGAAAATGAACTCAGCAAACAGCCTTGCTGCTTATGCTGATCAATACGAACAGTCCCAAATCAGCAGAGGGGCAAGGAGATTTGGCACACAAGGGGTGCAGGAAGCAGAGAGGAACAACCCTGGTCATAGTTTGGGAAAATACCAAAAAGGAAAACCCAAAACCACACCCCCTCACCAGGAGCAGCCCAAGGCCCCACAAGGAAAAACCCAGACCCCTTATTGCCCCACCACCCCATTCTCCAGCAACCCACCTCGCCCCACTGACCAGTCAGCTGGACGATGTTTCAAATGTAACGAATTGGGGCATGTGAAGGCCAACTGCCCCCAAAACCCCAACAGAATACAGTTCATTGCACCGGGGTCACACCAAAGGTCCTCAGACCCAGATGCCTCCCAGATACCCTTGGAACGGTAAACGGTAAGTGTGGGCGAAAAAAAGGTTATAGCGTGAAGGGACACTAAAGCACAAGTGTCGGCTATCCACAAATCCTTTGTGAACCCCAGCTTAATCAACCCAGAGGCACAAGTGACGATTCAACCCTTCAAGTCCAACTCTTTTGATTTACCTACAGCCGTGTTGCCTGTCCAGTACAAGGGCTGGTCAGGAAATTGGACTTTTGCAGTCTATGATGATTATCCCATTCCCATGTTGGTGGGGGAAGACTTGGCAAATTGTGTGAAGCTAGCCAAGAGGGTGGGAATGGTCACCCGCAGCCAGGCTAAGCAAGCTGTCACACCTAGCTCTGTTCCTGAGACTTCCACCAGAACCCCGTCTGTACTACCAAAGACCCAGATAGAAGTGGTGGAACCGGATACCCTGCCAACGACTGCAACAGCCATCGTAGATCCAATCACAGAAACCCAACCCAAGCCAGTCTCGGAACCGGAACAGACGAAACAACCAGCACCAGAACCATTGCCAGCACTGAGTCCAGCGCTTGCAACTCCATCTACCGTGCCAACACCCGAGGGCACCACCAAGCCTGCAATGGCAGGAGCAGCCAATAACTCAATACAAGAGGCTCAGCCAGAGCCTAAATTACCACATTGTGCACCAGCGGAGAGCGGTTCACAGTCAACGGAAACAAACCCATCACCTGCATCGCTTCCAGAGGGACCCAGGCCAGGTCTACAACCCAGTGAGAAACTGATGTCTCCAGCATCTAGGGAACAGTTCCAAGCCGAGCAGGAAGCAGATGAAAGCCTACAGAGAGGTTGGACAGTGGGACGGAGCACCCCACTGCCTCTCAGCTCTTCTAATCGATCCTGGTTTGTTATTAAAAAAGGCCTTTTATATAAGGAGACTCTTTCTGGTGGACACCAGGAAAACTGGCGTCCTCAAAGACAGTTGGTGGTTCCGACTAAGTACCGGCTAAAGCTCTTGAGCTTAGCCCATAATCATCCTAGTGGTCATGCTGGGGTGAACAAAACCAAAAACCGTTTGGGGAGGTCATTCCACTGGGAGGGAATGGGCAAGGATGTTTCTACCTATGTCCGGTCTTGTGAGGTGTGCCAAAAAGTGGGAAAACCCCAAGACCAGGTCAAAGCCCCTCTCCAGCCACTCCCCATAATTAAAGTTCCCTTTCAGCGGGTAGCTGTGGATATTCTGGGTCCTTTTCCGAAAAAGACACCCAAAGAAAAGCAGTACATACTGACTTTCATGGATTTTGCCACCCGATGGCCAGAAGCAGTAGCTCTGAGCAACACCCGGGCTAAAAGTGTATGCCAGACATTAACAAAGATTTTTGCCAGGGTAGGTTGGCCCACCGACATCTTTACTGATTCGGGAACTAATTTCCTGGCAGGGAGCATAAAAAGACTGTGGGAAGCTCATGGGGTAAACCACTTGGTTGCCACCCCTTACCACCATCAAACAAATGGTCTGGTGGAAAAGTTTAATGAAACTTGGGGAGCCATAATACGTAAATTCGTAAACCAGCACTCCAACGATTGGAACCTAGTGTTAAAGCAGTTGCTCTTTGCCTACAGGGCTGTACCACATCCCAGTTTAGGGTTTTCACCATTTAAACTTGTGTATGGCCGCAAGGTTAAAGGACCATTACAGCTGGTAAAACAGCAATGGGAGGGGTTTACGCCTTCTTCGGAAACTAACATTCTAAACTTTGTAAGCAACCTACAAAACACCCTCCGAGACTCTTTAGCCCTTGCTAAAGAAAACCTAAAAGAGGCTCAGAAAGAGCAAAAGGCCTGGTATGATAAACATGCCAGAGAGCGTTCCTTTAAAGTAGGGGACCAGGTCATGGTCTTGAAGGCGCTGCAGGCCCATAATATGGAAGCGTCATGGGAAGGGCCATTTACGGCCCAAGAACGCCTGGGAGCTGTGAACTATCTCATTGCATCCCCCACCACAATTCTCAAGCCTAAAGTGTACCATGTTAATTCTCTAAAGCCCTTTTTTCCCCAAAAATTGAAGGTTTGTCAGTTTACTGCCAAGGGAGGAGAAGACGCTGAGTGGCCTAAAGGGGTCTACTACGAAAAACCAACTGGTTAAAATTGTTCTTGCAATGTGAACAATATTGGTAGTCTTTATCCAGTTATTAGTATATTGAAGATGCATGTGTCTTATTAATTTTGTTTTCTTTTAGAGCTCCAGGAAAAAATCACAGCCAGTGTTTCACACTATCGGTGATTTGGGGGGCGTGTCATAAATAAAGGGAAGGGGGAGAGGGTCTAATGCAGTGCTATAAAATCCTCTTACCAGTAAAGGGTTAAAAAATACAGGTAGCCAGACTGACACCTGACCTGGCTGGCATCTGACCAATAAGGGGACAAAATGCTTTCAAATCTTGGGAGGGGGGAAGGCTTTGTGTGTGTGTCTTTGTCTGAAAAAGAGTGATCTTGAAAGACAAAAGAAACCTGCAAAAAATCAAGCCTCCCTTTTCTAAAGTAAGTTTAAATGGCATAGCGTATAAATTTCTGTTTAATTTCGGCTTGGTGTATTCCCTGTGTTAAAAGGGGCAAAGAGTGGGGGGGGTTATTCATGGTTTTCTGTAATTTTAAGGTTTTGTCCAAAGGGGAAATTCTCTCTAAGTTTAAAAATATAGTGCCCTGTAAAATAGTTACCATCCTAATTTTACAGAAATAATTTTACCTTCTTTATTTTTAATAAAATCCTTCTTTTAAAAAGCTAACTGTTTTCTATAGTGTTAAAACCCAGGGGGTGGGTTTTTAAATCACTGTGTAACCAATTGGTTGGGAAATTGTTCTCAAGCTTCCCCCAAAAAGGGGGCGTACGGCTTAAGGGGGTATTTTGGGGGGGAGGGAAGTTCAAGTAATTCCTTTCCTGAATTCCTGTTAAATACTTAATGGTGGCAGCAAAAAAAGCATTTCTCAGGGTGCAGGGAATTTTGTACGTTGGGAAATTTAACCTAAGCTGGTAAAAATAAGCTTAGGGGCTCTAAATGCGGGTCCCCACGTCTTCACCCTAAAGTTTAGCGTGGAAAGAAAACCCTAACAGCTTCCAATATGAAATAAAAGCTGGATAAAATACATGTCGTTTGAGTAATATTTTATTAAATGAAGTGCTGAATTTCTACTCTTTTCCTAGGAAGTGTGTTGCTGTACTGTGTACTGTAAATATACAGAGCACTTTCCAAAACAAATTAGAAGACAAATTAGAAATGAAGATTACATTACTTTTAGCAGTAATTTTTCAAAGAAGGTATCATTTGTGTGATCTGGTTTCTTTGAATTGTCCTTTCTTTTGGAGTTAATCTAAAGTCTTTCTCTCTAGTGTTTTAACCTGGCTATAAAGGACTAGTTTAAAATCTGAGTAATGTCTTGATCTGTCCTGATTTGTCTAGGACTTGCTGTATCTGCTAGGAGTATTAGGAAATAAGTTTATTCTGCTCTGTGTCTGAGAAACCACACCTATCTTACTTACTAAAAAAAAACAAAAAAAACCCCAATGTATGCTTCACATCTCTGGCAGCCATCCAGTAATTGATTAAGATTTGCTTTGGCTATGGTAACCTATGAAACTGAGGAAGTTTGGCAGTGTTATTGTTACATTAACCTTGAAAAGTGAGAAAAGCCTTGCTGACCAGTAAACAGTAAAATTGGCTGTGAAGCGATATGCAAGTATAACGTTGAGCAAGGAAGATGTTTTCCAGTTTGTTGTGTGTGTATTCCCCACTGTTGGCGCCAATACCAAGTGCTGCTGCTGCTGTAGTTAAAAAACAAAACAGAGTAGTAAGTAACTTTTTTTTCCCCCCCCTACAGGACAGAAAGATTGGCACGAGACATTATGAAGAGCATGGGGGAACATCATATTGTAGCCCTCTGTGTACTGAAGGGTGGCTATAAGTTTTTTGCTGACTTACTGGATTATATCAAAGCACTGAATAGAAACAGTGACAAATCTATCCCTATGACTGTGGACTTCATCAGGTTGAAGAGCTATTGTGTAAGTATATCTGCTGACACAACATGACTTCGTATAAAATTGATTAACTTGAAGTTATTAAACGAAGGTGGTTTTAAATCTATTATTATTATTGCCTAAACGTGCTAGGTATTGTGTGTGTGTTTAAAACTACAGATTCAGTCTCTTTAAGCATATTGCAACATGGTGACAGTGGGGAAATAGGAAGGAAGGTGGAGGAGAGTTAAAAAATAAGGTCATGTGGCTACTTGTTCACACGTCTTGCTACAAAATATGTTCCATTATGTACAACCCCCTTGTCTCCAACACGCCAGCTCACGAAAATCTCCTTCCAGAGCTAAGTGACTCCTTATGTAACTCCCAGCTATCCAACTTCCTTCCCCCTGCCCCACTGCTATCCAAAATCCAGAGCCGTGGTTATAACCTAATCTTCCCTCAAGTTATGGCATCGTTTACGGAAAGTTTTATATGGCTAGGACCCTACTGACTGGATAGGGAACATTAGAAAACTACAAAAATATTTACATCTGATATCCATTGATTTGCACTGAATATACTGAAAATATATTGCCCATCTTTTATTTACCTGAATCAACCAATAGGATTAAAATTAATGGCATTTTTAGTTTTGGAAAAATGTTATGCTTATAAGGCTTAATTTGCAATCAATTGCTGGTGAAGGGCATTCTACCCTGTAGAGACCAGCTGTAGGTGATTATCGCTGTTATTTTTAAGACTGTTTTTCTACTGACATTTAAGCATTTAAGTGTATAAGAAAATGGAGACTGCAGCACTGCACAAGGTTATGTTTAAACTGTAGCAAGCATAAGACTAAACTACATAGGTCTGAGGAAGGAGTCTACATCCACAAATGCTAGATGTTTTCTGACTTAGCAAAAGGCTGGTTTTGTTTCTTCAAAATAAATCAAAAAAGTGCGTTTTAGATTGACTCCACAAGACTGAAATTAGTGTGGAAATAAAATCATAAAATGATGAGACTCCAAAAATCATTTTAAAAATAAATTATTTCAAGAGGTTTTGCTGTTAGCTCTGTGTCCAACGAACTTTGCATTCCAATTAGTAGTCCAAACTATTTATCATGGATGAGAGCCCATTCCAGTAAACAAGAAGAAAAAAAAACCATGGAGATTATTAAATTGAAAACATAACTTCGTCATTCATTTGATTAGACCATGAAACCAGAGATTAAACTGCAGCATTAGGAGTTTTGGCCGTGGAAGGACTTTATGAACTTGTACACTTATGTGGCTTTATCCGTTAAAATCTCATTTTAAAAAAAGCCAGATCTAAGTGCTTGATTCTGGATTTGTCCCATATAGTTGGGTGAGAGAGCACAAGGTGTTTCCCCACCCCCCCACTGCTCCCCTCCACCACCTTGTGCACACATGTAGGGGGCTGCCAGAACATTAGCCAGGATATTTGCCCTCACTGAACATGAGGCGTGGTGGACTGCTACAGCAAGTGAAGCAAAGTGGGGGATGTGCCTTCTTGTCACCCTGCCCCTTAATGAATGAAGTAGTGTACAAGCTGCTTTTATATGCTTTTCTCCCAGTGTCCATGGAAAGATTTTAGCTCTCCTACCCCCACCACCAGGAGTGTACACACACACTCGGCCTATAATAATTAATTTCCTTGAATTAATGCAGTTACAGAAGGACATATAAAAGAAGAAGAAATAATGATTCTCAGCTCTTCTAGCAAAAAACAACAACAGACCCTCTGTATTTTACACTTAGTCCAAGGAACAGTTTCAGTACATTTCTGTGGGTTGTTTAAAAAACAAGACTGCAGTTGAAAAAGCGAGAGTCGGTAACACTACTTGGAAAGCTTCTGCAAAAACAATTTGTTGAAAGATGGTTGGTTTTACATAGTGTGTTTTCTGTATTTCACTTTCCTAGTTTATTAGGTATATTTACATCAATTTCTTTAGTATCTCTGCTCCTTCTGCTTATTCCGCTCCAGAATTTTAGGGAATTCTGCTATATCAGTCCTTTGACATTAAGAGGGGAAAAGCATCAAGAGGAATTTTAAATAAATGAAGATCCAATTTTTATGCAGATTTTCTTAGTAATTAAGAATAAGGGAAGAGAAGTACAGAGAATATCCTGGATGGGAAGCTTTCTAAAGAGAATGCTTTTTTGGGGTGTTGGCTCTTTGTGGGATGGGATGGGGACAGGGGTGGGGATTATCAGGCAACTGTACAAAAAATAACGTCCTGCTCTGTATCAGCGTGGAAGTCTGGTCACTGATGCACAGGACTAATACAAAATTTACTAGCATTTGACTTCTGCAGGTACTGTAAGGTGGTGATTAATATCCAGGGCTAGGGTTTTTAGATTAAAATACTATGGACTGGAGAAGTTTGTCCTAACACAGACATCCATTGAACTGGTTGACAAGACTTTCTGTTGTTAATACTGCTACTACTCAGGACTTAGAGTGCTTTTTTCCAGTGATTTAAAATACAAAAATGAATACATACTATCCATATTTTGATGATGGGGAAACTGAGCCCTGTGGGCTCTGTAACTTACCCATGGTCATATAACAAACTAGTGCAGAGTTGTGAGTTGAACCCTAGTCTCTTGACACCGAGTCCTTGGATACAGTTATTAGACCACACAGTCTTCCTCATTATACAGATTTTACCATCTGGAAAAAAGGAATCAGAAGCATCCTGATTACTAGGCAAGACAGCGGAATCTTGTATAACTATTCTGGAATTCTGAGATAACTTTCTTATACATCTCATTGACTGTTTCAGTGTATAGAAATATACAGCTACTGAATGTTGGAACAGAAAGCACATAATGTGATCGCAATTAAACTTCACTTGCAACTTCTGCTTTCACAGTTTTTATAAATGAATGCTTCCAGAATGAGCTGGCATGCCATCCTGGGATGGAAAGACAGCATTTATGAACAAAATAAGGACTCTTCCTTCCTAACAGACTGATTATTTCGTGGTGCGCTAGCAAAAATCACTTCCCATAAACCTTCTTTATCTAAATTTAGAAATGGAAAAAAAGTTGCATAGTCGTGAAGAAGAGCCAGAAACACTAGATGTTTTGCGGGGGCGGGAGGAAAGGCGGAGGGGTGTTACCGTTACCACCAGTCAGTGTCCCAGGAAAACTGTCAGGGTTTCATCTTGGAGATTAAAATGGCTTTAAAACTGAATGCAGTATGCTTAGTGCATTGTTCTGAAAAACACTTCATGATAAGTATTTTACAGCATATATACTTTAAATTGTTTAAAATTAAGTTATTTAAAGTTATTTCTGAGCCATTAGCTAGTGGCCTCCATGTAAAATACTGCTATCATTTGGCAATGGCAGGAACGGAGTCTGGGGACAGTTTTAAAGAGTAAATCTCTTCTGAACGTTAAATCAGATTAACAGTGAATCAGTTAAATCAGATTAACAGTGAATCAGTTTCTATCTTGTTTCAATTATTGAAACAAGATAGAAACTGATTCACTGTCCATTATTGGGCCCTTGCTGCTTCTAATGTCACAAATAGTGTCCTTATGTGAAATGAAAACTCATTGTTTAATTATTAAACAACAAAGTTCTTAACACTGGAGAAGACTGGAAATTGGTTTATAGTCTGCAGCTAGGTACCAATACTGCCAATGCTTCAAATGCTTTAGTGTTTTTATCCTTAGGTTGTTTAGAAATTCAGTCCATGCATAGTGAAGAATACTGGTTTACATGCTGGTTCACATTTGTACTTAGCATTCCAAAATGTAGGAATATTTGTATTGAAAGAAAAAGCTTTTGAGAAACTATTAAAACGCTTGTGTGCTCTGCTGGTTGTCAGGTTTCAGCAGGGATAAGCCAGAAGTTCCTCGTAATCTGTGATGCATGATGTTCCCGCTTGATGGGCTGTGCGCTGCTGTGTACCCCACCATAGTATTTTCTGCATCAAGACCCTGATCTTGTATATGTGCTGAGAATACCAGTCTGAGGGAAAGTTTCCAATCAGCTATTGATGCTCAGTAGTCTCCTTGTGACCTAACATTTAAAAAGGGAAGAGCGGGGGGTTAAGAGAGAAACCACAAAGAATAGAGCTATTTGTATCTTGCAGTGCAAGAATTTCTGTAGGTTCACCTAAGATTCTTTTTTAAAGGTGAACTCCAAAATCTGTGTTAATTGCCAAAGCATTGGTGTAATTTATCAGTGGCCAAAATAGCTTGCTTTGGGACATTTAAAAATCTTGTAATAACTGCCACACATGTACCTGTTTTTATTTATTTTTTTAAGGAACAAATACTGATAATATTGTTCCCCCCGCCCTCCCTTTTGTAGAGTGAAAAATGTTCGTCTTTCTTTTTGGAAGGAGTATAAAATCCTTAGTATAGGAATAGATAATTATAATATAAGATGTACAATTGTAAGTATAAAAGATACTAAAAATGTGTCAAAGAAAAGTTGACAAGAGGAAGCTATCATCTTAATAGCCTAACATAGGGTGAACACAGGAAATGCACCTCAGCATTTTGAATATAGAAGTCTTTCAAGTGCTCTCACAAACTTAAACTTGTTTTTGTGGTTTAATTTATCCACTTTCTCAAACATTCAGATACTAAGCTGAATATCCTCTGTCTTAAACCACATCAGCTTGAGCATCCTTTTTGGACTGTTTCAATAAAATGGCTGTTCTTGTTGGGCAACTCTGTCTCTGGTCAATTATGGAGTTTCTGAGACAGTGACTGGTATTACTACATTTCTTATTCAGTAAATATGTAGCTTTTCAGGGTGGCATAACTACTGTTTTCCCTTAAAATATATGAAGTAATGCTAAGAAAATGTTTGAAAAGTGAGACTATTTCTGTTCTTACTTGACTTGAGGCTGTATCCTAAACATTAGAGATTGGTGACTCTATTAAATCATTGAGTCACATTTTACACATCCCCAGCTATTGAACTTTCAGCATTTCTTTGTGGAGAATATTCCAGAGCCTAACAGATCTTGGTGTCAGAAAGTTTTTCAAATAATCTTAATTCTTAACTTCATCCCAATACTTCTAGTTATATAACCAATTGTGTGTCCCCTAAGTAACGACTTTCCCTCCTTTGGGTTTACACCTTTCAAATACTCCTTTGATGGATGAACTGTAAGTAAGAACTCTTTAAGCTATTGAAAAACAGAAAAACTAAAGTAAAAAGGGAAATCCATGTTTACTATTTCAGTTCCGTTATCCATCCTCTCCCCAATGATGGGTTATGATGGCAAGTCTGTTTTGTAGTCTGCACGGTAATGGGAATAGCACATACTTAATGTTGGCTGCTGGAAATCAAAGTCAGTTGGATGCCCAAAATGAAATTCAGTTTTCATTCTTGAGCCCCTGCCAGTTTTCATGTTGGGTTGTACGTTCTTTTTGTAGTTTGAGGTTCAGTGGTATGGCATTTTGTTTCAGTAATTTATTAGTATGGTAACACCTAGTGCTACGGTTAAATCACTATCAACAATATCTTAATAACTGTTGCATTGAAAGTGTAACATTGCTGCATCTCAGGGCCAGGGGTGCCCCCTTTGGCAGACTCAGGGAATCAGTGCTCATGGCTGGCTAGTCTGTTGGGCATCCTGGCTTACGGCTGAGCAAGTGAACAGTCAGTGGCTCAGTTCTTCTGGGTAAGCGTTGAGCAAATCCACACCCTGTAACTCCGGCCCCCTGGTTGAGGGATGCACAAATCCACAGTTTGTAGCCCTGGCCCCCTGACTGATGGCTGAGAAAATAAACCACCAGTTGCTCAGGCCTTCTGATCTAAGCATCAGTACTCATCCCACCCATATTAGAAGGGACGTCCCTTCGTCTCTCTACAACAAAATCGGGAGTTGCCGAGTGCTGCAAAAAGCAGGGAGAAATACCCCTGTCAGATATAGGTGAGTACTGTTTAGTAGTATTATTAATGATGATGGTGATGATAATATTAATATTGGGAGGAGGAGTGGGGCAGGTGTGCTAAGAAAACAGTCCCTTATTTTTGAAATACAATGTTGGCAATGCTATCCAGCCCTCAGTGCAGGGCTGCGGGCAGGGTGACCCGGGCCCATCCTGCTCCACCAGGTCCCAGCCCAGGCCCTCCCAGCAACACAGCAGGACCAGTATCTCTTTTCCTTGGGCTACTGTCAACCCGGCGTCTGGTGTGGATGTTCCACGGCTGCTGGAGCCTGGTTCCTATTTTAATTACTTTTAATCACACTAATGCTTTGGTTTTTTTCCCCTTTTTAACTAGAACGATGCGTCAACTGGAGAGATAAAAGTAATTGGTGGGGATGACCTCTCAACCTTGACTGGAAAGGTATGTCTTTTAGTGTGAGACAAAAGAAGTAAACAACACATTTTTAAGCTGCTCTGCGTCATTTTTCTAACTAAATTTTGCAAGATGTCTTTATTTTTAAGCCTTATCTATGTTCATATAGTACTATTCTAATGGTCTAACTTAAGGTAATGGCATTCCAAAGGCTACCACTGTATAATTGCTTTGTGTTATGACTTGTTTTTTCTGTGTTTTCTGGCTTTGGCAGAGATTATTGCCCAGCAGCTTTCCAGTACTCAATTTTACATCAACACAGACTATATCTGATACTGTAGCTCTATTAAAACTAGTATCCTCTTCATGGTATACTCCATAGCAGCTACAGTATGTGATCAATAATCAGGATACTGTGTATTACCTATTGTGAAGCTGTTATCATGACAATATGCAATATCTAGTTGTGAAATCATGAGGCATTAGCATTATTGTTGTCAGAACAGTTCCATACCTTTGCATTTATAAAGCAGTTATTCCATGTTTGGAATAGCAGTCTTTTATAATGTATTTTAGTACCCAAAAGATGTATGGATTAATGAACTGGCAAATTAGTGGAATGCCAAAAAGGTTAAAATATTCTGAGTGTCAAAACACATTTTTCCCCCACAGCTCGACATATAACCAAATCAGTCGTCAAGGCATGTGTGTGTTTTAAATGAAAATGCATGCAAATTTTCAAAATAGAGGAGATATTAATGCCAGAATCATAAACCCTTGAAAAGTGTGATGCCATTTTAATGATGAATATTTCATTAAAAGCACGCAAAAATGTGTAGGCTCTTACATTTTGATCTGTTGTTGCATACTTATAATGCTGTTTTTCCAAGTCTAAGAATTCTACAGACCAGTTGGTATTCTGCATGTGCCAATAGACAGTTATCAATGAGAATCTTCTCGCCAGCACTTCAGAAATGTTAACTAAATAGAATTTGCAGTGTTGTATAACGTCTTTGAATTGGATGTAATAATATTACAGATTTTTTTTTAGTTTTCAGCTATTGAGAATGTGAAATTCTGTAAATGGTGACATAAGCATATTTCGCTGTGTTGATAATATAGGTAATTTATCAGAAAACTGCTAATGGAATCAACATAATCGCCAACTAAATATTCATGGTTTTTTTTTATTTTTTTCCCCCACTAGAACGTCTTGATTGTAGAAGTAAGTATTATGTTTCACTTTGGGTTCTGTGATTTGTGATAACATTTTAACCGGAGATGGTCCTGAATCTGAACACCTCTGTATTTCAGCGAGCTGTGAAACCTGACCCTAGGCCTGAATTTTGCAAATGGCCCCGAATTTTCATAATGAGCTGACCACATACTCCTAACTTTGAGAGTATGTGGAAGTCCGGATCTGAATTCTCAGATTGGCCCCATCTCATCTTACTTAGCTGCAGAGAGAGAATGTCCATGTCAAAGTTTTGCAGTGTTACTTTCAATTTGCTGGGATCCTATTTAATCGTACTGGTTTATATACTAAAGGAACTTGAACGAAGTGAAATTAAGGATCTCTGTCACTTTGTTAATGCACAGACAAGAATTTAAACTGCAATAAGTTTATGCCCAAATACATTTGTTAGTCTCTAAGGTGCCACAAAGACTCCTCGTTGTTTAAACTGCAATCGTTATAGAAAAAGATTCTTATTAGGAATATCTTCAAATAAATAGAACGCTCAACAGTGCCTGATGTTTCCACGCATCATTTGTATACTAAAAATAAAAAATAAAAACATTTTTGTTGCATAAAGAGTCTCACCTACCACTGTGGCTCATCATGCACCTCTGTACATTAATATGCAGAATATAATTTAATCTGGCTTCCTAGCTGTTAAGATAAATCAGTTCTTATATTGATACCTCCTTTCATTGGTGGATGGATGTGGCAGATCTTATTCACACCTCAGCTGCTAGAAGAGGGCCTCACCCTCCCTGATTGAGCTAACCTCGTTATCTCTAGCTTGACTCTTCCCTGCACATTTATATCTGCCCCTGGACATTTCCACTGCTTGCATCCGAAGAAGTGGGTATTCACCCACGAAAGCTTATGCTCCAATACCTCTGTTAGTCTATAAGGTGCCACAGGACCCTTTGTCGCTTCTAGTTTTCTATAGTCTTTTTTGCCAGTCACAGGAGGCACCATATGAAAAATCATGGTACTATCATACATAAGGAGATAAGTTATAGTCAAGTTATTTTTAATCGTTTGATTGACAAGCAGAATGGTAGTTTGTAACGGGGCTCGTGTTTGACAAGAACCTGCCGCGTAGAAGATATAGGTCATTGAACAGATGAGAAACTAATTTATTTAGCTGCCTGGTACTCAAAAGACATAAATTAATTTGAAATGGGACCCATATAAAATTCAATATACTTGCCCTTCAGAAGTAAAATCCACTTCCAAGGAGACAATGATCACATAGGTGACTGAAATGTTTGTGTGGAAAAAAAAAAGTAGGGGAGTAAAAATTGGTGCACACATACTTTGGCGATGGGTGCACTAAAATAGGATATATAAATGACAGGCTAGACTAGCCTTCTTGGATCAAAGCAGGATCCTGTGTAAAAACCCAGGATTTCCAAGGTAGGAACTTTGGTATGACAAAAGGAAGTTGTCACTCCCTTGTACCATCAAAGGATCAGTTTCAGGAAATGGCTGTTAATGACATCATCATCATCGTTTATTTAAGTGAAAAGAAGTTAATATGATTTTAGGTTTCAAAACACTGTGTAAATAGGAAGTTGTTTACTTGTTTATTGACACTGCTCCTCTATCTTAAGGTTAAAAAATAAGGCCCTACTTAATTTGTGATACTGTAAAAATTGTGGATCCCATAATATTAAGCTTCCACCACAGTTTTGCCACCCGGGCAGGGCTGACAGTGGGAGCCCTGGCTGGCAGCCCTGGGTGGCTGGCAGCCCCGCTGTTAGCCTCGTACATTAATGACTGTAATATAGTTGCAGCAAAATATCTGGTTATCAGAAAAGTTAGCAGGCATAACATAATACTTGAATGTTTATATTGTTCCAGCAAATTTTTCTTAAACAAATAGATCTTCTTTGGCTTTTCCAAATTACTGCAATTAATAAAGGTCCTTTATTACTTTTCCGCGACTTTCCATGTCTTGTCCGCAACTCAGCTGCAATTATTTGACAATCATCCCACGATGCAAGTAGGTTATTAGTTATAAACCTTGTTCAAGAACATTATCTGCAAATAAATCAATATTTACTCCTGGGGGCACTCTGCGCCAAAAAATTAAAAATTCTGCGCACAATGTTTAAAAATTCTGCAAACATTATTTGTCAAAATAACACATAATCATATGAGTTTCAGTTATTTTGGTAATTTATTTCAAAATACCTGTAAGCAAGTATGTCTGTAACAATACAGAAACATGCAAAAATTCCCCCAGGAGGAGAGTTAAAAAAATCCCTACAACAACCCAGTTCCTGTTTCTCTGCCCTCCCCCCGTCCCCGAGCCCAGCTGGGGGGCCAGACACCCACAACCCCTTCCCCCCCCCAGAGCCCAGCTGCAGGGCCCCTCACCAGCCAATACACCCAACACCTCCCCTCCCCCGAGCCCAGCTGCGGGTTCTCCCTAGCCCAGATACCTGCACCTCCTTCCCCCCAGAGTTCAGGTGTGGGGCTTTTCATGGACCAGATACCCACCCCCTACCATCCCAGAGTCCAGCAGAGACATCCGCCCTCCTCTCCTCCAGAGCCCAGGGATCCAGAGGGAGAAACAGCCTGATGTTCAGTCCCAGGATTGCATGGAGTTTCGTGTGTACCACCCTGTCCTTCCCTCTGGGCATGCTGGGAACTGTAGCTGTCAGAAACCCTTTAGCTCACTTCCCCTCTCCCTAGCAGTGTCTTCTATGTGCGAGCTGGGCTCTGTTGGGTACAGCAGCATCTAGACGCGGACAGCAGCACTGCAACCCATTTCTGTGTAGGAAAGGAAATTCTGCATGCATAACATTAATTTCTGCAAAATTCTGCATTGCGCAGTGGCACAGAATTCCCCCACGAGTTAATATTGACTGGATAGAACAAGCCTGGATGTAACCACAGGGTCAAACACTGACAGGTCGGTGATGTAGATGATTTCTGTCTTGACTTTAAAAGCTACTGACATGGCAGTTAGGCCTGGTTGCCTTTGTCCATGTATTGATCTATTTAGTGTGCACACCCACAGCCCTTGCTCATACTTGTGTTAATAGCCATGATTTGAAGTGCTGAACGGTTAAATACAACCTGGCATAATCCTTGAGTGGTTTGAGGTGTTTTAGGGGGAAGCTATATAAAGATAAGATGCAACAATCAATTTTGCCTTTCAGTGCCACCCACTTCTTTACTTCATGTACACCAGACTTCAGACCAAATAGAAGAATGTTCCTCTAGGAGGAATGTTGTAGCTTTGTGTTAATCCAACCCAAATTAGGGAATTAAGATGTTTCAGTGGTAACGCTTTCATTGCAATAGTTATTAATATGACTATTGCTGATAGAAATTAGCTATTACACATAAAGGATGGGCACAACAGTGCAGTAGGTAATAACCCCTATATTTGTTTATGTGCAGAAAAGCCTGATTTCCACTTCACAAGTTATTTTCATGTCATCGCAACTCACTATGACATGGGCTCTTTGATTAGAATCTGGAAGTGCTACTTTAACAGCTCTTATATAGTTTTCTGATGTGGCTTTTTTATCATCAGGATATAATTGATACTGGTAAAACAATGAAAACATTGCTGTCTCTGCTGAAGCAGTACAATCCAAACATGGTGAAAGTAGTCAGGTGAGTTGTGATTACGGCTGTTTGTGTTGTATGTTACTTTTGTAAGCACTATAAAAATAGTGAAATAAGATTATAGAATATTTTTATATTTGAAAGGAATTTTTTCCCCCGTGACTCAAAGATGAAAACACCTTTCATGGTCTCGTACATGGTCACACTTTCTCTAGTATGGGGGTCTGCTAATTGTGAAAAGGTGCATTTATTTAGACTGACAGGAGCACTTTTCTACCATTTGTGTTCCTACTGCTTAATGGATTTTCTAGTGAAGAAGGATGTGGAGGCTGGGTCGCTGTGTCTGAGTGTGTTGGGCATGCATTTTATCTTGATTACCCTAGGATTTTTTTAAAAAGCCTCCTAATGTTTCTGCTCTGAGCTTTCTCATTAATCTTAGGGGTTGTTTTTTTAAATATTGTTGAATGCAAGCCTGTGCACATGGATCTGATTGCAAAATTGGAACCCTGGTTAGCAATTTTTAAAATTGCCATTAACCTGCAATAACTGCATGTAACTCGGCTAAAACAATCAAATGTCCGAGAATAATCTGGCCGTATCATCTGCTGAGTTTTACTTTTTAGGATTTTTAAATTTTTAGTCAAAATATTTTTAAAACACTTACTTTGTTTAAAAAACTTATGACTGAACAACCAAAACTGATGATAATTTAATGTTACTAACAAAGTAGCTGTCAAGCCTAATGATTTTTACACTTCAGATCGCTTGTTCTCGTTCATTGTCAAACTGAATCTTATATGCATTTTACAATAAAGATATATTGACTGATAGGAATTGTAGATAAATAGGGGTGGAGGTGGCATCTAGTCAGGCAGTGTTGCCATACCAATACCAAAACAGTTGTTAGACGTGTCTCAGGTAGCTCCTTTTGTTGGTAATCTTGGAGTGACATGTCAAGGGTGAGACAGCTACAGACTTCTTATTGGTTTGTTATTTCTGAGCTCACGACAACACATTGAGGAGTTTGAAGAGCGTGCCTGATAAGCCCTTTAAAAAAGGCCCTTGTGGGCCATGCCATTATATTTTACATCATATACATATAGTGTAATAGTAAACTACATTCTGGTTACATTATGCAACTGAGAAAAAAGATTTTTTTAATACTGAAAATTTGTCAAAAGATCTAAGCCATAAATATGCAAATACCAGAGATGGCATAAAGGTGAAAATGTTTAATATTTTTATACCTGTAAACACTTGCCTGTTTGTGTGTTTTCCATTGCTGTGTGATGCAGCTGTTGTGCAGAGATTCCAACACATCTCAATATGGATTTGAGGTTCTTTGGCCAAGTCCCAAACTGGTAACAGCCCCCAAAAATTAAGTCATCCAGCCAAAACGTCCATAAACCTCAATTGTCAACAAAGTCTGAAAGCTGACAAGTTTCCAGAAACCCAGCTGAATACTGAGTTCAGAGATAGGAAGAGATTTAGTGTTATGTTGCTATGCAATGACAGATCCTCTTCCGCCCCTAAGGGATGTGGTGTCTTGCAGGTAAGGAAAGGCATATGGGGGAATACAGAGAGGCTTGTGAAAAGTTGACCAGAGGGCAAGTATCCCTGAGAGAGAGGACAAAAGGCATCATGATACCAGGCAGCGGGGCTTAGCAGGGCCTCTTCCTCCACCTCTCTTCTCAGAGAGCCTCTTCCCTTAAGTAGGTGACACTTTTGAGTACATAATCAGCTTGAGCTGTCTCCAATGTTCATCCATCAGACACGGGACTTTCTTCTTTTCTCCCCACAAGCCTTCCCCAAACAATTGCAGCCAAACACCAGACACCACAATGGCCCTTTATGTGGGTGTAGGAGCATCCATGGACTACCTTGAGTCATTGAAATGGTACCTCAATATATGGTGATGGGCAAAAGGTATGAGAACACTCCCTCTGTTCTCCTTTCTGTCTATTTCCTGGAAAGTGCAGTTTTTTGTTCTGAAAAGTGACAGTAAAAATGGCACTGTCTTAACCTGGCAAATCTGCTCCGTGTTTGTATTCTGTTACATCTGCTGACTTTCGTGACAATACTGTTAGCTCTGCAGAGTCAACGCAGCTGAGAAAGGGGGAGCTGGATTCCATGCCTCTGTGTGCCTCATCAACAGGAATGTTTATTAAATTCCACTTACAGGGATAATCAGGAGCACCTGTGCAAACCTATTGAAGACATGCTGTTGTAAAGGTGGATGCAATTTGGCCTGCAGAACTTCTGTTTACTGGTGATGGTGTATAGGAAGGAAGGAACCCAGTTTGGCTCTCGGCTCACAGGCTGAATTTGCAGGTGTGATAACTGGAAAAGTTGTCTCTTCTCTGGTGAACAGAGCATTGTACCTGAGGTTTCTTAGACAAAATGAACATGGAGCCTCATTATGCCAGTTTACAGAATCACTTTTCAGAACTGAATTTTACCATAACTCCTGGCTGACTTTTCTACTCTGCCTCGGGCACATGTTTGACTCTTGTCCTTTTAGCTAGACCGTCAACTGTTCGTGATTCAACCAGAAGTCATGATTCGATCAGTGTGATTGATTGCTGGGAGGTGCAAATACAGGATATGTTTAATTGATGAAATTCTGCCTTCAGTTACACCCATTCAATGTCAGTGAAGTCCAAGCCAGTCTTGGTTTTTAGTAATGAATTCTCTATCTAGTTTTTTTTCATCATCTTGTAGTTTCTGATTTCCATATTTCAAATTTCTACTGGTTTTAATTGACAGCTTGTTGGTAAAAAGAACTCCTCGAAGTGTGGGATATCGACCTGACTGTAAGTGACTCCTTTTTGCCAATCATCAATAAATATTTTTAAATTAACTAAGAAACACTTTATCAAAGTATATAGAATTTTTTTAGTCAAACTAAGAATATTTGGAATGTTTGTCTCCAGTTCACCTTTTTCTGATGATTCTAGGGCAATGTACTCAGATTTCTTTAGTGCATTACAGTAGATGTTAGCAGAATGTACCTTATTTTGACACACTTTTTATGTTAAAGGGACATTATCTAGTAGGTATTGTGATGGGTTGGATCACAGAAACCCCCTTGGGACTGCCAACTGATGTGCCAAGACTACTTCTGCCCCTGCTTTCCCTGCCAACTTGGGATTCCAAAACGCTGCCTGGTTATGCCAAACACGCTTGCCAGCTACAAACACAGACCCAGGTCTGAACAACATTCCACAAGCTGCAGGCTTAACTGAAAACAGCTTAAGAAGTGTTCCTGTCTCCAGCACTCAGATGCCCAACTCCCACTGGGGTCCAAACCCCAAATAAATCCGTTTTACCCTGTATAAAGCTTATACAGGGTAAACTCATAAATTGTTCGCCCTCTATAACACTGATAGAGAGATATGCACAGCTGTTTGCGCCTCCTCCTCCCCCCCAGGTATTAATACATACTCTGGGTTGATTAATAAGTAAAAGGTGATTTTATTAAATACAAAAAGTAGGCTTTAAGTGGTTCCAAGTAATAACAGACAGAACAAAGTGAAATAACAAGCAAAATAAAATAAAACACGCAAGCCTATGCCTAATACAGTAAGAAAGTGATTACAGATGAAACCTCACCCTCAGTGATATTCCAGTGAGCTTCTTTTACCGACTAGCCTCCTTCTAGTCTGGGTCCAGCAATCACTCACACCCCCATGGTTACTGTCCTTTGTTCCCATTTCTTTTAGGTATCTTTTGGGTGTGGAGAGGCTCTCTCTTGAGCAGCTGAAGACAAAATGGAGGGGTCTCCCAGGGGTTTAAATAGACTTTCTCTTGTGGGTGAACACCCCTCTCTCTCCCCTGTGTAGAATCCATCTACAAAATGAAGTTTTGGAGTCATGCGGGCAAGTCACATGTCCATTCATGACTGAGTTCCTTACCAGCCAGGCCACATTCGTGGGAAAGCTCATATGTGGATTGGCATCTCCAAGTTCATTGTTGGCTTAAGTGTTTCTTGATTGGACACTTCTTGAGAAAAGACTATTCTCATTAGGCTGACCAACCGCTTCACTGAGGCTACTTAAAATTAAAAAAGTACATAGCCAATATTCATAACTTCGAATACAAAAATGATACATGCATACAAATAGGATGAATATATTCAGTAGATCATAACCTTTACAGAGATAAGTTACATGGCATATGTAGCATACAACATATTCCAATTATATCATATATACATTCATAAACATATTCCCATAAAGCATTATGCGGTGCAACGTCACAGGTATGTCCAGAATACAGGTGGTTCTTCCAGGGATTGTCCACATAGGTTCTACTTCTGATGCACATGTGCCCAGTGCACACAAGATTGGATTCTTGTGGCCATCAGCGTCTGTTGGGATCACGCAGAGTAGGTCCAGCCATCCCTCAGTTCCTGCTTGGTGCCTGTAGCCACAAGCCAGACCCCTAGATAGGGTCTGCTTCTCTTGCATACTGTGCAACCTAAAACCTGATTTATTTTATAAATAATTAGTATATTAATATAGACAGGGTAGTGACAGTTTAGTGGAGTTAGTATTAGTATTTGATACCTGTAGACTATAAGACAAACAAAGCAACAAAAAAATCTTCGTAGAGTTAGGGATTTACCAAGTACGGGGATCTAGCACAGCTTCAAAACTTGCTTCTTTTGCGATGCAGCTATCCCGCCGAAGGATGGACACCCGAGGTGTCTTTGTGCCTCAGGGCGGGGTATATCTGATGTGTTGTGCATTATCTGCCATTTTTTCCTAAAAGAACACAAAAGGCAAGAGGCTTGCCTTGGGTTAGAACGATCTGCTTGTATCTGGAGAAAAAGGCCCTGCTAGGTCTGAACAGCCTTCATCTTGCAGCACTTCTGTATGCTCCGGCTCAGCTCCTAGTTCCCAGGCTCGCTGATCGAAGAAAGCATCAGGCAAGACCAGCAAAGTAGCTAAGTCATCTGAGAGGGGTAGGGAAGAACATGGCTCTTCTAGAGAGCACAGATCTAGAACCCCTTCAGAGGGACCTAGTAGAAAGAGGCAGAGATCACCTCAACCTGCTTTCTCAAAGGGTAGGTTATGACCCAGAAGGGATCCCTCTGACTTCCATCACAGAGACCAATCACGAAGTAAGAGTACCATCTCAAGCAGAGCTCTGTGCTTCGCCCAGCACTGACCTCGGTGCCCCTGGTGCTGACAGCCTCAGCACCTGCCACTCCCGTGCTGCTGACCACAGTACAGCTCTTCTCGGTACTGACCTGAGCACCGAAGCCGGTTTTGGTAGCAAGTGATTTACCTGACTGCTCAGGCCTGCTCAGCCTGAATCACCACTACTGTCTTCAGCGGTGTGAGTGTCTCCTGCGGTGCTGACGGCAAGTTCCATGACAGTACTGAGCACTTTCTCGATCCTGGCAAGAGCAGCCCCCAGAGCTCGCCCTGGGGATCTTGTTAAAGCAGCCCCACATCTAGAAGAGGAGTACTCGCTTCCTCAGCTTCTGAGCACAGCAGGGAGGCGTCCTCTGCCCACCTACCATGGTCCCGTTCGTATGACCCCTGTTTGTCAGACAGAGCATCTAGGAGCTATTATTACACACACAAACCTAGGGGATTTAGGGAAGAGCATTCTCCATGGTGCCCACCCCTGTAGCTCCGTGCCCCTTACTTTTACCAGGGTCAGTCCTGGCTCAGCTTGGGCCCCTTGGGGCACAGCCAACAAGAAAGGCAACTTCTACTGCTCCTAAGGCTAGGTCTCCTGCCTCTACGAGATCCCCAGGTGGCTCACACTGTCAGCAGCAGGAACATGAAAATGAAGAGCAGCAGCTATCTCCTTGTGCTTACCAGACAAGGCAGTAGCGCCCATTACTTCTTCACAGCCTGACAGCCATAAGATGTTCCAGGAATTCCTGCGCTGAATGGCAGACACTCTTGAGATCCCTGTAGAAGTAGTGCAGGAAAACTCTATGGTTTTACAAAGCACTGTTCCCTAGTGGAGGCATCAAGATCCAATGCCCACTTCATCAGCGTTGCCCAGTAGTCATCATTCAGATGCAATTCAAGCACCCATTTCCTATCTACCATAGTGCCGCTTGAGAGTCACCAGAAGTGGACTGCATATGGACTGTTGCATGAGGAGGAAAAAACGGTTACTTACCGTACAGTAACTGGTTCTTTGAGATGTGTTGACCTCATGTATTCCATGACCCACCATTCTTCCCCACTACAACAGAATCCTGTAATTACCTGCATTTTGTATTGGCGAAGGAACTGAGGGACGGTTTGACTCACTCTGCCCTTTATGCCCTTGGGTGTGGGGGTACAGGCCTGGCCTCAGCAGACTGCTATTCAAAAAAAATCTGATCTTGTCTGCACAGGGTGCATGTGCACCAGAAGTAGAATCCATGTGGCCAACACATCTTGAAGAACCATGGTTACTAGAGGATAAGTAACTTTTGTATGTGAAACTTTGAAAATAAAACCTAAATTTAGTAGAAATGCATTAATAAATTTCAAACATTTCAATTCAAATAGATTTTATTTGGAGCAAACGTTTGTAGGCTATACATTGCAGCATTGTGTTACTGCATGAAAACCAGAAAATGAAATTAACTAATCTGTTTTCATTTCTAAGATGAGTGAAATGAATGAAGTTAATGGACTAGATAGTGAAAAGTAAATTAGATTTGTAAAATAGTTTAGAAACTGAGGATGCTTGAGGAGAATAAATAAGGACATTTGAGTTTTTAAAAAATGCTAATATGACAGTGCTTTTAAAAAAACAAAACAAAACACTGGTATATGAAATCTAACAAAACGATGAATTATGGTCCTTTTCAGTTGTTGGATTTGAAGTGCCGGACAAGTTTGTTGTTGGTTATGCCCTTGATTATAATGAATACTTCCGAGATTTGAATGTAAGTAATGTTTTTCTTAATACTTTTTACTCTTTCAAAACTAGGGAGGAGGAAATAGGATAATTCAGTTTTTCCTACTTAAACTGTACTTTCGTTTACAAGCCTGATCGCTTTGTTAGTGATGTAGTGACCAGGGAAAAACTTTAGCATCAGAGCAGCCTTTGAACTCTCATTAGTCAGGCCAACATGGATCTTCTGCTTAGCTCTGGAGAAAGGAGGCTTACATGCTCCTTATTGACGAGATGGGAAAGAATGGAACAGCTGTAGTGGAGGGTTTCTTGTCTTGCCAGGTTTTTTCACCATTAACAACTGAAGGACAATTTGGAATAAAGAATGAACTGCCCTTGAGTTCCCTCCCATTCCTGAGTCTTGTTCTCTGGATGGCACAAGTCTCTTGGCAGGGATCAGGTGGGATATGGGGGAATTAACGTTTTGATACACAAAACAAACTTTAAAATTATTCTATATAAATCAACTAATGAAATTAGTGATGAATAACATGGAACTGTGTGATACGCTTTCTTTTTCCCCCCTCAGAATTGCATTATTGAATAAATGTCTAAAACTTCAGTCTCTTACTCATAGATGTTAGTTTTCTAACATGAGCTTTCTGTTTTGTTTCAGCATATTTGTGTGATTAGTGAAACTGGGAAACAGAAATACAAAGCGTGAGAGAATAGTTCAAGTGCTTTGCAACATTTTGTTTACTGAGTCCTATCTTTTAACAGATTCAAGTCTGGAACACCAGCTAACTGTGTAACATGTCCCAGCCTCATTTTCATATGATCACTATAGCTTATTGCGTGTACACTATAAGAAACTTGTCTTGTTCATTATATTTTTGAAATGTCAAATAATTAGTGCAGTTCTGATTTTCATTTGCACTATGAATCTATCGACTATCGATGGGTTGTGTTGTTTGTGAGTTGCACTCTTGAAGTGGTGAATTGCTTAAGCCTAATCAACCCACAGCTGAAATCATCCAAGGTACTGTCAATGTAAGCCATTTTAAAATAGGGAAGTCTATGAACAATATTTTGAAATGTGTACATTTTATTTTAATGCACAATTTTGATGATTGATAACTGCACTTTTGGGGTGTTAGAAAGCATGAGGAGCACGGGTTATAGTATCTGTAATCGCCGAGGTGTTAACCACGGCTCGTGAAGTAGCCTTATTGCCATTAAAGGAAGTCTGAATGAAAAATGTCAGCTTGGGCCGAAAGGAGATGGACTGACCAAACTGAATGTTTAAAAACTAGTTCTCACGGAGCTGCCCCTTTCTTGTAGGTTAATATTTTCTTTAAAATATTTATCACCCAGTGGGAATTACCTTTTAAATCTAAACAGCTATAATATATTTTACATTTGTGAAAAAATAGGGTAATGTTTATAAGATCCAAAAAGCAAAGTACTTTAAATAAAGACTGTTTCTTTAAAATAAAACCTATACACCTACACTCTCATTGTATACATTAAATTGCTCTTGAAATGTGCTTTTTGCTAATGATATTTGGTCCCAAGTCTTTCTAACAGTGAAGGCAGACTCTCTGCCTTTGCTAGTTTCTCAAAGACTTCAGTTAATTCTAGTATACCGTATATAGAAAAAATATAGAGGTAGAGGGGAAAATATAGAAATGCTTCCATGCGCTATACCAAACTAGATTCACAGAATATAGTGTTTAAACACTGTTGTTTGATCTGCTTTGACAAGGTAAATAGTGAAGATAATTGCTTATTAAACACATGCATATGAAAAAGTACAAATATTTTGTGAATGATCCTTATGTTTTGTCTTGTTGACTTGTCTCTGGAGATACCTTGAAGAATGCTGGTATTATTCTGGACATGGTGCCTCACAGAGTCCATCTTGGTCACATTTTTTAGTCTCTTGACTTTCACAGTTCCTATACAACATACTTAGATTCCTGCCTTGTTTTTCAGGACTTTACATAATTCAGGTCCTAATACATATTGTTTTCTTGCCAGGCAAGCTACTCTAATGTATTAGCATATGTTGGATCATTTTGCTTTTCTTTTTGAAGTTTAACTTGTTTCCATAATTTTTCCTGGTCATGCACATTCTCTGAGATGTATTGTCCATGCCTAGTGTGCTCTGGTACAGCTGTATAGTTAATTGACATAACTACAACATGCATTATTTACAAATTGTAGTTTAGTCTTAATAGTCATAATCAGTAGAAGGTTTTTGTTTGTGAATCTAGTCATTACAGAATAGTATACAGGTCATGTGTGACTGAACCGCATTTTTAAATGTTTTTAGTGTTATGAGTTTTATATTTAATATTCCAAAGAGTTCCTCTAAATCCACTATGCAGTTGCTGACTATTTAGCATTTTGTCTTAAGTTCTAAAATGGTGTTTGCATATGTCTTTTCAAGGTCAGGCATTGGCCCTTGGACTTTACTTTTAAGTATACGTGGTATCTGGTATACTTGGCAAGGCCAAGAAAAGGAGAGGAGGAGCAAAATAAATATTTGAAGAGAGAAATGCATAAAATGCTCCAAAATCAGTTCATCTAGTTGGCCTTTGACTTAGGCTATGTCTGCACTATGGATTTGACAGCGACACAGCTGTACTGCTATAAGGTCTCCCGTGTAGCCGCTCTAGGCCGGCAGGAGAGCGTTCTCCCACTGGCATAATTAAACCACCCTCAGCGAGCGGCAGCAGCTATGTTGGCGTAAGAGCATCTCCCACCGACATAGCTCTGTCCACATCGGCACTTTTGTTGGTGAAATTTATGCCCATCGGGGGAGTTTTTTCACACTCATGAAGAACAAAGCCATAGTCCTGGCTGCATTTAGGTCCTGATCCTTCAAGATACTGAGGACCCACTGACTTGAGTAATAGTTCCCTACCTCACTAGGGGTGCTCTGAGAATAAATCCATTAACGTGCCTGAGGCATTCAGATACTACAATGGTGGGCTGCAGAGGCATAGATGTACCTACCTAGGTAAAGGACAAAAAATGAGTCAAGGACGTTTAGCACATTGTGGGATTAGGCCATAAGCAATCTCTGTCCTGAAGTATTCTGTCTCTAGGTACTTGCACACACCCCATCACTGTGGTGTCCGAGTGCCTCAAACTAATGAATCTACTATCCTCACAATACCCCTGACAGATGGGGAACGGAGTCCTAGGAAGATTAAGGGTATGGCTATACTACAGTCAGGGGTGTGATTTGCAGCTCATATAGACGTACCTGCGCTGGGTTTAATCCAGCTAGCTCCCTGGAAATAGCAGTGAGGATATGGTGGCGCAAGCTGCATAAACAAGAACATATCCAGAGAATTGCTCTAGCTCTCTTGACTGCCATTGAAGTGTCTTAACCACAAAACCGTTCTTTTGTAGGCTCAAACCGCCTGTAGGCTTTAAAAAACAGTGTGATGTGTGGACTGATAAATTAGAACAGTTGTGAAACATTTTGTTCTGAACAACGTTTTGTTTAGTTTCTCAGTATGTAAAATTCTGGGAAGCAAGAGACCCTTCTATTTTGCACTTCGTATATAAAATCTTGTATACATCACAGATGAACTTCGTTTACCCTTTGGAAGCACGGCTCTGATTTAAAAGTTTATTTATGTAAAAAATATTGTTCACAGTAAGAAACTTCATTGTACACTATTTTGTCCTAGCTAGAACACTTCTGAATTATTGCAGTCTAATTTTAAACATTAACATGTATGGCATTGACACAAATTACATAGTCATAGCCTGAAAAGCAATAGAAGATAATTAACTTTGTAGACCTGGTGTAAAGGACTGGGGGTTGAGTTTCATTTTTTTAGGTTAAACTCTCTTTCTGTAACCCACATATACATTCGTCATAGGGTAGCCCTGCCTTGAGCGCCCTCCTATGGGTGGCTGTGGTACAGCAGGCTCAGCTGCATCAGACTCCACTTTGAGTTCCCAGTGATTCCACTTCCGGCTCTCTTGTTTAATACCCCTCCTTGGGGCTGGTTTATTCCCAAAACATGATTCAAATACTCTCCACCAAAAGGCCATTTCTCACAACAAGTGTATGTCATCCTTAAAACCCCACTTTTCCCAGTGGCGAAACTCCCACCCCTGTCTCAGTGCTTGGAGATCATCTCACCAGGAGAGCATCCCTCACTCCCCTGGCTCTCACATTCCCCCAGTGTGGAGGTGGCAGCAGGTAAGCCCCTCTGCTGCTCCCCTGCCTTTCGCCTTCTCTGGCCTGCAGCTTTGGCTCTCTGGCTTAGACAACAGCAGGCAACTCCTTCTGCTGCTCTGGCCCTGGATTGGGGTGGAAATCCCCCCTGCTGCTCTGCTTTCCCCCAGGAGCCACATCCTGGCTCTGCCAGCTCTCACCTGCCAACCGCTCGCTCCCAGGAAGCTCTCACCTGCCTTTTTCCTGACTTGACCCTCAGACAGCCCAGCCCTCGGACAGCTCTCCCTTTCTCAGAGTCGCCCTGGTTTTTATTATAGCCCCAGATGCTGCCCCATCTGCTTGAATTGGCCAAACGGAGCACCTGTTCTGGCACAGGGGCACTCGACGTGCTTCATTTACAGGAGCTATGTCTATCTTGGGGGGGAAATGCTTGGTTTTGAATGCTTACAGAAGGTGATACACGATCCCTGATGCATCTGTAATTTTATACTGGATAATTCAAACCATGGAACACATTTATTTTAGCTGCCTAAATTCTACAAATTACAATTCTGTTGTGTGGCACTTTCGTTTTTTTCCACAACCTTTGTTATTAAGTGAAGTTTAAAGTATTCTAGATAAATAAAGCATTAATGAGGCTGAACTAAAAGTATTCTAGAGAACACATTGATGAAGCTTGACTAAAAGTCTTTATACAGTTTGAGTGCTTGCAGTTCATTCAGTTTCATCTTTGTATACTCTTGCAATAGAAAATTTACTGTCCGAGGATCCAGCCGAACAAAAACATGTAAATTGCCTTGTAATTGTACATTTAACTGCTTAACTAGACATTAGTTGCATTGCATCTTAAATTTATGCTCTAAAGTCCCTTTACGTTTCTGTATTAGTAGATCAACAGTGCTATCTGACACTACTGGTAGGTAAGTAGGTGCCCAGGGTTCACCAAAGGATTGTTCTTGTGTGGTTGCACCTCGCAGGACCAGGTTTCAAAAGTGTGTACACTCTTTTATTAGTGAAAGGAGAAGGGAGCACTTTTGTCTGTGAGATAGCTTCCTGACTCTGTAAAGGTACCAGGATCCATCATGGTTACAACTGTTGCAGGCCTGAAAATGAAGACACTAGTTCTTGAAGCACATCCGGAGCTATGTGAAGAGTGGGGGGAAGAAAAGGCCAGAGATAAAGGTGAGGGATATTTTTTACTAGGGGAGCTGCTGAGGGAGGGAACGTACTAGCAGCGGTCAGGTAACAAATGTATCTGCTGCCACTGTCAAGCTGGTGAAGAAAAAGCTACTTTGGATGGCTAAGGTGCACAGGTTTCTTTAAACGTGACACCGCTCTGAGTTCATCAGTCACTGATGCTGAAAAACCTCTCTAGTATTACACTAAAATGAAGTCAGGGGACTGGCAGCAGGCCGTCGGCCCTCAGCGTCTCGTTCGTTCAGATGTAGCTGTATCCTCCCCTTCCTTGCAATTGCTATTATTTAAGTAACAAAAAGTGATTCTTGGCGTCTTCCCTTCCAGCAACAATCAGAAAAAAAAACCTGCCTGTGATTTTCAAGTGTCCTCAGTTTGCTGACAATCAGTTGCCTACGTGTGAACTATAAACTGCGGTGTTAGAAAGGGCCTCTTCCCAGGAGAGAGCCACTTCCTGTGAGAGGGCACAGCGTCGATCTTTTTTTTCCTTTCACAACTGCAGCAAAAAAAGAACCAAATAAACAGCCAGTGTCCTGCGGGTCCCTTTTGAACTCCACATCTATGTCCAACTTTTACTCCACGTGTTCATGGTAAATTGGGCTCTGCAAGTAGCTAATTAGTCCCCGACCTGTCCACTGCCCAGTTTACACCTTCTGTTGTTGGGATTGCCACAGGATATCAGTGGGGTCAGAATTTGGCCCAATTCTTGCTCTGTCAGCGGTAACCAAAGTCACGGGTTTCCATCGGAATGTTTATTATTTCTGGGGTAGCTTTTTTATTTTAGATGACCTGTTTAAACGCCTTTACTCCACAGTCTATTAAAGTGTGCGGGTGCAGTGAATGTAGTTAACTTTTTGAACCTTGCTGTTTAGGGTCTAGGACAGGGTCGGCAACCTGCGTTTCCGGAGCCGCATGCGGCTCTTTGGCTACCCCCTTGCGGGCAGCCGTTTTTTGAGGGGGTGCGAGGTGCAGGCTCTGGCCGGGAGGCGCTTATCACAGGCGGTTCCCGGCCGGCAGAACAGTAGGGCTCAGGCAGGCAGGCTGCCTGCCTGCCCTGGCCCTGCCGCTCCCGGAAGCGGCTGCCTGGCTGCTGGCATGTCTCTGCACGTCCCTTGGGGGGAGGGGGTCAGCGGGTCTCCGTACGCTGCCTGTGCCTGCAAGCACCGCCCCACAGCTCCCATTGGCTGGTTCCTGGCCAGTGAGGACGGTGCTGGGGCAGAATGTGGAGCCACCTCCCACCCCCGGCAGGGGCCGCAGAGATTTACCAGCAGCCAGGCAGCCGCTTCCGGGAGCGGCATGGGGCCAGGGCAGGCAGGCAGCCTGCCTGAGCCCTACTGCACTGCCGGCCGGGAACCGCCTGTGGTAAGCGCCTCCCGGCCAAAGCCTGCACCTTGCACCGCCTCCCAGACCCCAAACCCCTGCCCCAGGTCAGAACCCCCTCCTGCACCCCAATCCCCTGCCCCAGCCCGGAGCCCCCTCCTGTTTATATTCAAATTCAAACAGCTCATTACCAAGGCAACTGTTGTCTATCAATAAAACTCTTGGGATTAATTGTGAAAAAGAAGCGGATGGGCTCTGCCTTTACTGGTATGTTCCAGTGTCCAACAGTCTGAAAAAGTCTAACCTCAGAAATAAAATAGATCAGATAAACACCTTCAATCAAAACGTATCGGTGAGCAGTAGTAACTTTAATATGTTCAATTATTATTAGTTGATCAATTCTAACTCTCCAAGCAGCTTTGCAGGTGATGCAGCTCTTGAAATATTTTGGTCAGAGACAAAAACAATATATGGCTCCTCTTTGACAGGCTGCCCACCCCTGATCTCAGGGGTTTTCATCTTGACCCTGCGTTTGGTAGAGGAGATCGCCCGCTGCTGAACAGGGCCTGATGTAAATGTGCGCCAGCTTTTGGGCAGGATTTTCACAGGGCTCCGTGCCTGAGATAGTGTAAAACTCCTGTTGACTTAAATGGGAACAGAATTAGGCCAACAGTGAGCACTGCTGAAAAGCCCATCTTCAATGTACAACTGCAAACAGAGTTAGGGCAAAATGGAGACTATTTACCTTCCCAGGAATGATTCTCTGGCTACCAAGTAATTTTCAATTTGGTGTCTAACCACTCCCTTTGAGAAGCTGCTGCTGCCACCCAGTGACAAGCCGGCTTCATTGTGCACTGCAAACCCTCAGGCAGACTCAGGTGCTCACTAAGGGTCACCTTTAAAAAATGTTGCAATATATTTATCAGACATTTGTCCGCTAAACATCTCTCCTTGGCATTTCTTCCTTCTCCTCTCCCCAACACACCAACAATTACTTCTAGGGATTTCACAAGAAAACTTTATTCAGTATTAGACTATCATGTGCGGTATACGACTTGGTAACTTTTTTGGCTAGTAACAGCACAAGTTAGTTAGCTTTTCTGTCAGCTTCAGAGCACCAGCCTTTGTGCATCTTCCACACGCCCCTCTCTGCACGTCTGATACATCTCCTGACAGTTCTGCACACTCAACAGTAATTGCTTTCATTTTATGGGCTACGGCTGTAGGCATGCTCTTCTTTGGTTTAGCACAGCATAGACTGAGACCTGAGACATGGGATAGTTTTTAGACAGACACTTATATTGTACTTGAATAGTGAATTGTATTTTGAGTAGTTTTGTTATTTGAGCATGAAAACCATTCCCTCATGCATGTGGCACTCTGTAAGGTAAGTGCAGTCTGCTGCTTTCATGATACTTGGCAGTTTTCGGCCCAGAAAAGTAAGGTTTAAAGTTATGCTTTTTTTTTTTTTTTTTCATACAGCGAGTTAATTCCCAAGACCCCTGCAGTCACCACTGCATCCCGGAGACCCTTCGCCACTTACTCTGTGAATAGCTCATTGGAGTCTTTCTGTAGGGGGCTCGGCTTCATTGTTATTAGCTCTGACTTGGATTCTGTTTTGCTAGATGCTTGTGTGCCTTCCACATCTTTAAGCCGTGATGCTGTATCTCACGTTGCAGCTCTCCTGTTATGGACAGTCATCCCAGCCTGAGATAACTGGATAGGATGCCCTCTTGGTCTCAGCCAAGTCAGTATCTTCCTTAAGCAGAGGCAGTACTGTTAGAAAAGAAGGCACTTCTTGCATCCTCACTCTCTTGCCAAGTACTTTTGCAGCACTCCCAGCCCCACTGGTGCCAGGAATGAGACCCAATTAATTATCATTATTTGTGTTTCCATATTGCCCAGTCACGGACTAGGTTCCCAGCATCCTAGGCGCTGCACAGGCATGGAACCAAAAGACCGCTTCTGTCCCAAAGAGCTTACAATCTCACGTATAAGCCAAGAGATAACGGATGGATATAGACAGGTAGATGGGGGAGTGCAATGAGACAAGGTAGGTCAGCATGATAGACAACGGTATCCGCACACCAGCAGCCTGACCATAGTCAAGTGGGGGGAGTGTTAGAGGTACCCCTGCAAAGGAGAGTATTATGGAAGGAGTTGGAGGACAATGAGGCAGTTTGGCAGATGGGGGAAAGGTCTAACGTGGCTCTCCGAAGGTGACCTTGTTAAAATAAGCAGGGGGAGGGGGATTGCTCTTGGGTTTCAGTCTGGATCAAAGACTAGTGAAACCGTGAGTGGTCTATTGTCTTGTCTAGACCCTACATCCTAAACCCAGCAATTAAATGGAAGCGACATAGTGGGATGTACATTAACCTATCATAAAAAAGCTCAGGTTTGCAACTTTATAAACTGATCATTAAGAGAAATTGAAGAATCTTATGCCACAGCCATAAAATCGCATGAGTTTATGATGTTTCCGTGGACTCAGACTTACCTATTTTTTATAAAACTGTATGGGGACTGTTTCACCTGATTAATTTGAATGAATGTACGTGCATTAAAGACAAGTACTGGAAAAAATACATATAAAACCAAAGATTCCTGCAGCAACACATTTTCTTATATAAACTCAGCCTACTGCAGCACATTGTGACCATCAGCTCTTCATAAGCATGATGCTGGATCAGCTCTCACTTTCATGCTATTTTATTGTTGTAACCTTTTCAAACACGAGTCATTGTTATTGGACTGGAGGAGTCGCTGTCAAGCAGAGTGTTGGAGTACTGACCTGAGGCCAATCTGCTAACGGTTTGTAGGCGGAAGGGTTATGTTTTAGAGCAGTGGTTTTCAAACTTTTTTTCTGGGGACCAAGTTGAAGAAAATTGTTGATACTCGTGACCCAACGGAGCTGGGGATGAGGGGCTTGGGATGTGGATGGGGCAGAGGGTTGAGGTGTGGGGGTGAGGGCTGTGGGGTGGGGCCAGGAATGAGGGGCTCTGGATTTGGGGGGCTCAGAGCTAGGAGAGGGGGTTGCGGTGTGGGAGGGGGTCAGGGCTCTGGACTGGAGATTTGGGGTGCAGGGGGGGCTCAGGGTTGGGGTGCAGGAGGGGCTCGGTTTGGGGGGGGATTAGGGTGCGAACACGACCTTACCTGCAGTGGCTCAGCAGCGCAGCCGGGGTGCACCACGGACCGCGCTGTGCCCCGGAAGCGGCCAGCAGCAGGTCTGGCTCCTAGGCGGAGGCGCGCAAGCGGTTCCGTGTGACTCTTGCCCACAGGCAGCGTGCCTTCTCTCTCCATCCCTCCCCTGTTCCCATTGGCCAGTTCCCACCCAATGGGAGTGTGGAGCCAGTGCTCAGTGCGGGGGCAGCGCACGGAGCCCAGGGTCCCCCTGCCTAGGAGCCGGACCTGCTGCTGGCCGCTTCCGGGGCGCAGCGCGGTGTCGGAACAGGTAGGCACCAGCCTGCCTTAGCCGGGCAGCGCCGCCAATGGGACTTTTAACAGCCCAGCCGGCAGTGCTGACCGGAGCAAGGCAACCCAGCGCCTGACAGACCGCGGATTGAGAAATATCGGTAAGGGGTTCCAGGCCATCCCTTTCAACAGAACAAAGCCAAGAAACGCATCCTACAGTCTCCTTGCTGTGACCGCACACAAATATGCTGATGCTTAGAAATACCTTCAGTCCTTTGAAGCAGTCCCTATATATAGTCCTATGTGTCTGTACAGTGCCTAGTTCACGGTGAAGTTACAAGTATATAAATAATACCAGGCAGTGATCTATCCTGCTGTAACAGTTCTGATTAGCTGTGCTCCCGGCAGCTCACCTCCGCTCTGACAATCGCTATCTAACATCTAATTTCTGAAACGATGGCACGGTGGCTCATGACAAATCATGCTTCCACTTGATTATGCACTATTCTTTTAGATAGAGACTTGTCATATTAATTGGGTAAAAATGTTCCATTAAACTGTTTTTTACAAGGCCGTATTGTGCTAACTATGGTACAGTATTTCCTGTTGGCTTGATTTATCCACTAAAATTGCCTGCTTGTTTAGCGTTCTTACAGCTTCTTATCCTTTTTGTTCAGCACAAGTGTAAGATCACTTTAAACCTGTAACATCCCCTAGAAGTAGACTACATTGCTTGTTTGCAGCGAGTGGACTTAGGGTATGTCTATACTACCCACCAGATCGGCGGGCAGCGATCAATCCAGCGGGGGTCGATTTATCAGATGCGATAAATTGACCCCCCCCCCGAGTGCTTACCCTCGACTCCTGTACTCCACCTCCGCGAGAGGCGCAGGCGGAGTTGACGGGAGCGGCAGCAGTCGACTCACCGCCGTGAAGACGCCGCGGTGAGTAGGTCTAAGTACGCTGACTTCAGCTATGTTATTCACGTAGCTGAAGTTGCATAACTTAGATTGACCACGCCCCCCAGTGTAGACCAGGCCTCAGTGACCTAACAGTACCGTTATATTTTGTAACATTTAGACTCCATGTGAGTAACTTTAAAATGTAAAGCTTTAGTTTACCAGTTAAAGTTTGGTGATGGTCAGAAAAGTGACTATAAAAATGGCACCACGCTATTCCCTGTGTTTGTCACAGTTGCTTACCTTACTGATAAATGTGTTGCTTGAGTTAATGCTGTGAAAAAACTATAGCTGTGGAAGACTAAAGTGGATTTTGCTTCCTACATCTTTAACAAAATTGTCAAGTTCTGATTGCAGAATTTTATCATTGGTGATTATTTAAGAAATCCAGACCCAATCGGTAGGACTACCAATTCAAAACATCCTTTGACTTGCAAACCAATCAAATCTGATGTGCAAGTAATGGAGTGAAGAAATATGGAAATTCAGAATTACTTAATCACTTTTCTGACAAATTCCACTTTAAAATGGTCAGTTCCGATTGTTTGCTATGTTCAAGTGAAATGACTAGCAGGAAAATAAATTTTTCACAGTGATTAAGGCCCTGGTTTTAAAAAGTTTCTTATTTTGCAAATGCAAATTAAAGGCTGTACATATCTGCCAGATTTCCTATTGCAATCAGGTAGCTAGATGTCCAAATACTACAATTTGTACCTATAACTAATTTTGGGCACAAAACTGCATGTAAAATTGTCAGGGGAGGCCTCTTTAAAATCAAGTCCCAACTGTGTGCATTTAATTTTGATTCTTTAGTGTACTATCAGCAATACTTACAGCTTTGTGGCATTACCAGAATTTATACTCAATAGTACTGAGACTAGCAATGTCAAGTGAGTTAATCTAAGTGTGTGTGTGTGTGTGTGTGTGTGTTTAATTTAACTAGATTTATTAACACTATGCCAAATATCTGAAAAGTGTGTTAGGGTGGTAATTTACATGCTTTAAACGAAATCTTTTAAACAATGAATGTAGTATTACGTTATTTATGTCAGTCAGACGTTATATGTAAAGAATAAGCTATTGCCCTTCAACCACAACTGTTAGTAGGGAAATATATCTAAAGATTATTACAGCCTGGACCAAAGACCACTTACTTCATGCAAGTAATTCTGTTGACTTCTCCCATGTGCACTGTGAGAAAGATTCAACCCCCTTATCTTTATGGCATGATTCACCTACTGTGAAATCACTGCTGACCGCTCTACTACACTTACGGATCTCTTACCATGGCTCCTTGCACATTTTCTGCCTTTGAAACTGGATTCTAAAGTTACTGTATCAACATAGCTTTAACATGTTGAATTTTAACTGCTAAACTGTCTAGTGCCTGTGGTCTTCCAGTTTGAACTACTTGCATTTTTCAACTTTATTTTACAGAAAATAAAATATTTAGACTCTCTCACAAGCACTTCTTAACTACCCTCCCACCCCCAGTAACTGTGCCCTGAGAGATGGGTGTTATGCAGAAGAATCAAGCTGTTGCTTTCATATATTGCAAGTACTGATTAGATGACAACAGCTCTCGGTTTCTGATTAATAATCTAACATCATTACAGAGGTACGTTTATACCACAATTTTGCCCCAACGATAGACTGAAAGGGAATTTTCAGAAGCCACAGAAGGGTAAGGTGGCTAGATCCCACCGACTTCTAATGGGAGATGGGTGCTTAACTGCCCTTTATGCCTTTGAAAATGCGTCCATTTCTCTCTCACTTTCCAGAGTGAGTCTCCAGGCGTGGAATAGCATCAGTCCAGTCAAAACTGCTGGACACATGAAAGTGAACTATTCCATGCTGCCTGCGCTGGTGCCGCAGATGACTAGACTCATCAGTAGAGCCCCCGCTGCCACTCCTGCCCCACCCGGACCTGATCTCACAAGACCACAGACATTTACTTCACCCAAACCTCGGGGCCTTTCACCTGACCCAGTACCGGGTTTACAGTGGCGCCAGGCCCATACTCAGAAGGGGCCCCCCAACACCCAGACTGTGGCACCAACCCTCTCCACTCCGCCCCCTCCCCTGCTTACTTCTCCCCACCCTCCCCTCCTGGACAAGCAGCAGGCGGGGCTCTGAGGGGAAGAGACGGAGTATGGATAGAGCTTGGCCGGAGCAGGGGGTGGGGCCCACAAAAGATTAATTTGGCCCTGACCTGACCCTGTGGAAGCTCCATGGTTGAACGCAGAGGAGCAAGCCTGTTCCGTTCGGTTGAGTGCAAGAAATGTTTTCTCCTTGCTGAGTTTAGACAGTACGTGTATGGTTTACATACATAAAATACTAGGGTGCAATTTATCTCAGCAAGAGAATTCTGATTTCAGGGATATTGTCTGGCTAAATGGAAACGTTTCTCGGTTTAGTCCTCTCACATGACACGTCCATCCGCTTTCTTAAAGGGCTAGAAAGGCTTTACCCTCCGACCCATGAGCCAGTGCCACAATGGGACTTAACCCGGGTCCTATCCAGGCTCACAGGGCCGCCCTTCAAGCCACTAGACTCGTGCCCTCTGCTGTTTCTGAATGGAAGGTTGCTGTATTTCAGCTTCAGGCTCCCCAAAGGAGTGGATGGGTGGGATGAGGGGTGCCTCTGAAAGAAAAGGCTGCAATCTCCTTGCCACGTGCAGGTGATTAAAGAGCAGCTCCAGCAAAGGCTAGTCGGAGCATAGGCTTTGGAGAGCCAACAAGCTCCTCAGATTGTGAGCCAGCGTGAAAGAGCAGCTACCCACCCACAAAGGAGGACCCTGTGCTAATCACCATTTCCTTTGGAGGGGTAACATCACCAGCGAGCTCCCACCTACACTCCGGGCTCTGCGCTCCTGTGCGCTGAACAGAATATGGGTCATTGGTAGGAATGGGTTCTTCGGCTGGCTGAAGGGATGTACCTGCTCCCTGCAGCTGCAGGGATGTATTCTGCAGAGGGAACCAAATGTAAATTGTGGCTAACAGATCTAAACCCAGCGGGAAAGATTAGACTGTGTAAGCTCTTCAGGGCAGGGGCTCTTTCTTTTGTTTGTCTGTACAACAGCAAGTACAATGCAGCCCCAATCCTGACGGTGACCTCTGGGTGCTACTGTGATACACATCAAGAATAGCATGACCCAGTTAAGACAAGCCACCCTCTGCATATTCACCAGCCCAAGCAATTTCACTTATGGAACCCACTGCCTTGCTTACTTTGACTTTCATGATTAGTATGTGGCTAGGTTTCTTCAGAAATGACTAAAGGAAAAAGCAAAGAGAAGTTACAAAACTGTCAGAGGTGTGTGGTTGTTGGAAGCTGCGGGAGGTTTAGAAAATCCCTGTTCTCTTTCGCGTGTTAATATGCAAAGCTAGAACGTAGCCAACCCATCTTGGGGCCTGAGAAGGAAATGGTTGACTTGTGAGAGGTTAGAATGGCAGAGCTGCTCTGCTGGACTGATGTACCCACGCTGCAGCAAAGACGTGGGCAACATTTGTCTTTGATAAATGAATTAGTTGAGGACAAGTGGGCAACTGCACTGAGTGGGAGTCCTGTCGGCTGGAACCTCTCACTGGTATCTGCCTGCGGACCCCAGCCGGAGGTTAAAGAGCTAGTTGTGATTTTCCCCACCCTAGCAAGGGGAGATCCCTTCTCAGAGCTGCAAACCACCCAGGGGACCAGCTCCTCTTGTGACCAACCACTTGCTGCCAGGCAGGATGGGAAAGAGAGAGGGAAGCACCACCAGTGACAGGTGCTACTCACATTGCTCAATGCAGTCTTGGGAAGTGCTCAGAGGCTGCCCTGCTGGCTCCAGGTAAAAGCACCATGCCAGGTGGGAAGCCTAGGAGCCATGGAGGGTTGAGAGGTGCTGGGCGAGGTAGTGGTAGCTTGAAGGCGAAAGACTGCAACAAGTTGCTCCTGAAAGGTGAGTGTCTGGGGTGCTTCACAAGCTACACAGAAAGGGCTTGAGAAGGCAGGCTGCAGGATCTGGCTCCAGATCGGATATACTCCCTGTGAAAAATGATCTTTTCCCGCCAGCCCAGCAAACATTACCTGGGGGTCTGAAAGCCAAGCTGAGTTCTTCTCTACTTCTGCCTCATCACCAGCTTGTGCTGGCAAAATGGCCATTGACTTTAATAGGCGTTGGCCAGAGCCGGGCTGTCAGTGACTTTGGCCACATTTTCAAAGACGGGCGCCTAAGAGGTGTCCCGATTTTCAGAGGCGCTGAGCAGCCCCGACTGCCACTGAGGGCTTGCGCTTGGGAGGAGGGTGCCGCCTTTGCTTTCGGATGCGCCGCTCCCCCAGACCCTTCCCGCCTCCGCCACAGAAACTTCCCAGCTCCACCCGCCCACCCCTCGGAAGCGCCGGGCCGGCCCCCGCCGCTTCGCTCTCCGCCGTCGGGCTCGGGGCAGGGTCGCAGCTGCTGCCCGCGGTGCGCCCCGAGGAGCGGTACCCAGCCCCGGCCGCTCCCCGGGGGGCGGGAGAAGCGAGGGGAGGACCCCCCCCTTCGGCGCTGCGTGTCCGAGGCGGCCCCTCCCAGGGCCAGGCGCGAGTCCCCGCGCCGCGGGGTTCAAGCTGTCCCGGCGGGCGGGCTGACACGTCTCTGCCGTCGGGGCCGGGCTGGCCCGTCCCTCGCGGCGTGTCCGGAGGGCCGGTTCTGGTTTGAACCCGGGCTGGTTCCGGGCGGGGGGGGGGCTTTGCCTTTGCCTCGGACACGCCGGGGGCTCCGGTCAAATCTCCGCCCGCGACAGCAGCTCCCGCCTTCGGGCGTCGCAGAGACCCCCCCGGCTGCAGCGAGCACGTGGCGGGTGTGAACGGGCGGGCAGCGGAACCGAGCCCCGCTGCTGGCCCCGGGGCGTCTCTCCCAGGCCCCGGCGGTCACCGGGAGCGGGGGCCGTGCTTTGGCCGCGCGCCCCCGGGGCAGCCCCCCTGGAGGTGCCGCCGGAAGGGCGCCGCGCCGGGGACCCCCGGGGCGGCTATGGGCAGAGCGGGCGGTGGAGCCGGCGGGGAGGCCGGGCCGGGCGCCCCGGGACACGTGCTCGCCCGCTGCGCCCCCTGGCGGCCTCGGGCGGCGCTGCAGGGCGCCGCGGAGCGACCAGCGGCGCTGCAGGCGCAGGGAGGCCGGGCGGGGGAGCAGCCTGCTGGGACCCAGCGCAAGAACCGAACCCGGGGAGCCCGCGCGAAGCCCAGTTACCCCCAGGTAGTTTCCCCAGCGGGCGGGAGGCTGCTGGGACCCGCAGGCACTTTGGAGGCCCAGCAGGGAGCAAAGCGAGGCCCTGGGCAACAGCCGCTGGCTCCTGTGTTGGGCCCTTGGCACAGCTCTAGGGCTCGGCTCCCCTCCCCACCTTAAAGAGGGTGGTGCCAGCCCAGTGCCCAGGCTCAGCGCTCCCAAGGGGCTCGTGCCCAGCCTAGCCCGCAGCAGCACCTCCCAGGAAGAGGGAGGCCAGCCCAGCGCCCCAGCTCCTGCAGCTTTTCTTAGCGTGGCCCTCACTTGCCGAGAGGTGGGTCTGGGACGACCCACCAGCCCCACACCTCAGGGACCAGCTCAGCCTGGCGAGCACCCATGGCTCTGCCTCCCCCAGCGAGACACGAGCCAGCCTCAGCAGCTGGCCCTGGCCATCGCCAACCTCTTCCTGTGCTCACGCAGCCGGCCCACGGCCTGCCCAACCAACGCGCTTTGGGTTCTTACTCTACTGCACCAGTGGCGCCTGGAGCACAGTCTGAATCTGGGAGCTGCTGTTAATAAACCGAATTAGGAGACCTGCGATTCAGACAGTGACGTGAACGTATGGGCTAGGTTAGGAGCAAAGAGCTCTGGGAGCAGCTCTCTCCCGCCCCATCCTTCAAATACCTCTTGCTTCCATCTCCCGCGCCACGCGCCCCTTAATAATACACAACTCATCAACCATTTTTTCCACCTTCATATTATTTTGTTCTTACGTCAGAGCTACAGACCAGGAAACCTCTTAATACCCCTCTTAAAAATCTGATCATACAGCATCTCCCCAGATGTAACAGTGCGATAACGTCCTTGTGTTGCCCTAGGCACCACAGGCTGGTAGCGACAGCACTGGTTCCTGCTGTGGACACAACCATCCAGCCTCACTAAAGCAGCAATGCAATACTGGAGAGCAGCTAGGCAATCCTAAACTCCAGTATTTACGTGCTGCTAGAGCACTGCCGATATGCTTCCATTGCAAAGAGGTCTCCGTGACTTCCAGAACCCCTTTTTTACAATCCCCTGCTGGTTGTCATAGTACCTATAATTTGTTATTTGGTCTTAAACAGAGGAAAGAATGTTGAACAAAACGGGAAGCAGGATTACTTCAAGCAAGATGCAACTGGTATAAGCCAACTGAAGACACAACATTAAAGATGACTTAGTGTATTAAGATGAAGCTATTGCTGAAATTGGAAGGTAATGAAATATTGAACAATCACATGGCCCGTGATCAGGTCAACAGGTTAGAATAACGCAAATCCCTGGGCCCTGTTTTAAGCAAATTCGCCAAAGACGTAAAACCAATACTCTATCTTTGCAGGCTGGAAAGAAAGTGTACATGTAATAGCACTTCAAAAACGTATCTAAACATACCTGTTCAACTTATCTAAGAGATACATGAGAATGTGGTAGCTTCCACGGCTGACACCCAGAAGCTCCCTTTCTTGTCTATCCTTGAGGTAATGAGGCAGCCCAGAATGGTCTGTATCTCCTTGTCCCTACAAACCATGATGTGCTGCTACATCTCCTCAAAGCCCAACAATGTTGAAATTCCAAATGGTATTTTGACTATTTTTAAACATGATATAAGGTACTGAAGAGCACAATACAATCCAATGAAGACATTTTTAACATTCACTTATTACAAAAAGTTAAATGTTCTTCAATCCTGTTCTACCAGAAAGTCTGCAACTAAAAAAGAGAGCAAGTAGTTATACAAGAGTATCATGACTGCAATCATTTAAAAAAAAACAAAAATAAAAAAACCCCTACATTTGCCCAAAATACACAGTAGACTTGTTGCAGTTAATTACATTTTCAGACCAGCCAGGTCTCCTGCTCTCCCCCCCCCCCCCCCCCCGCCCCTACTTTTCTGGCCCTTTCAAATAGGCTATTGGGAAATCTGAATAGTCTACAGCGTCTTCTTCTTTTTTGGTGTGCGCTGCATATACTGGGCTCAGTGCTAGAGGGATCTTACAAGCAGTGATAGCTGTGTAAGAAACAGTTATAGTGCTAAAGTGTTTGTTTGCCATTTCCCTGAATTATTTCAATTTAGATGATCCAGATTCCTCAGACTCACTTTCAGGACAGAATTTGAAGCAAATATTTCTCTTTTTCTGTTTGTTTTTAGGGTCCATGCTGCTCAGATTTCCCCTTTCAAATTTGGATCAAGTCAGCGATGAGAAATGATCACAGCTGCCTTGACATTTTTCAGACCATTCCCTGCCTATGCAGACAGGGAACACCACACTTTTGGAAGAGGCAAGGGGGGAGAAGAGGAGTGTGGAGTAGTTTTTTTGTGGGGTCCCTTACTTCAGAGTGTACAACCTGAAGATGTAACTACGAGTTAGCCTAAGCACCAGTACAGATGTCTTGACATATCTGCATTTCTTTTTGACGTTTTCACAGCTATGTGATAAATACGTTAGGAGCAGTACTAAGAGGTATATGTTCCTCCAACTCATCTTCTTAGGGCTTCTCATCATGAAAAAAGTAGGAACAGTGTTAGAAATATGGCATTGAGATGTCTCCTACCAATGGTATGCTATCACCTGTGCTAAGCACTCTGAATATATTTTTGGGGTCCATGTTATCCCTCCCCTTTTTAAACAGAACTTTAAAATGGGAATTCAAAAATCTCTAATGGTTTGTGCTGAATTTATGCAAATTTACACTACTGCTTTTTTGCTAGCAGACCTATTTTGCTTTAATACTGACATTGTCAGCCAAACACCTCAAAGGATGAATGCTACTTAACCCTTTTTTGTACTGTTTCTCTAACAATACTTGTACCTGCTTAGTCTGTTTGAGAGAGGAAATAAAACAATATCCAAAAGGGTAAGTGGTTTAGCTGAATAAGCAAAAATAAACTAGTCCTCAGTTCTAGAACTCTATTTTGATTCTAGATTGAGATTCAAGTTAAAGAATGATGATCTCAAGGGATTGGATGTGCAGAACTCTCAAAATCCTTAAATAAATCAGATTTTAAACTAAAAGGGTGACATTTCCAAGCCACTGCCAATCTATTACTACCAAGCTCTTTCTTGGAGAAAAGAAGTCAGTTTTCACAACGTAAATAGGGTTATTTGGGAGAGGAACACGAGGCCAGTAGAAATGTACAACATAATATAGATATGAGAAAATAAGAACATAAGAAAGGCCGTACTGGGTCAGACCAAAGGTCCATCCAGCCCAGTATCCTGTCCACCGACAGTGGCCAGTGCCAGGTGACCCGGAGTGAGTGGACCTAACAGGTAATGATCAAGTGATCTCTCTCCTGCCATCCAGCACCCCCCTCTGACAAACAGAGGCTAAGGACACCATTTCTTACCCATCCTGGTTAATAGCCATTAATGGACTTCATCTCCATGAATTTATCCAGTTCTCTTTTAAACCCTGGTATAGTCCTAGCCTTCACAGCCTCCTCACGCAAGGAGTTCACAGGTTGACTGTGCGTTGTGTGAAGAACTTCCTTTTATTTGTTTTAAACCTGCTGCCCACTAATTTCATTGGGTGGCCCCTAGTTCTTTTATTATGAGAACAAGTAAATAACTTTTCCTTATTCACTTCCTCCACACCATTCATAATTGTATATACCTCTATCATATCCCCCCTTAGTCTCCTCTTTTCCAAGCTAAAAAGTCCTAGCCTCTTTAATCTCTCCTCATATGGGACCCGTTCCAGACCCCTAATCATTTTAGTTGCCCTTTTCTGAACCTTTTCTAATGCCAGTATATCCTTTTTGAGATGACGAGACCACAATTGTATGGAGTATTCAAGATGTGGGCGCACTATGGATTTGTATAAGGGCAGTAAGATATTCTCCATCTTATTCTCTATCCCTTTTTTATTCTCATCAATACTCTCATCAATGCAAGCCAACAGAACAATTCGCTCACACGGTATAACACTATTAATCATCTCATGCAGTATAATTAGGTTTTTAGTTTTGTTGTTTAAATAGCCAGTTTTGCACTTTGCATAAGTCAGTACTGCAGTAAAGACTAAGTTAAGAACATCTTCCCTGAGGAAGTTTTGGCTAAGGACTCCATCTTGCTGTTAATTGCAGGTTCACTTCAGTAGGAATTCCATATATCCAGCACCTCCAGGCCTCTAGACCAGAGGTGGGCAGACTTTTTGGCCTGAGGGCCACATCGGGGTTGCAAAATTGTATGGAGGGCCGAGTTAGGGAAAGCTGTGCCTCCCCAAACAGCCTGGCCCCCGCCCCCTATCTGACCCCCACCCACTTCCCGCCCCCTGACTGCTCCCCTCAGAACCCCCAACCCATCCAATGCCCCCTGCTCCTTGTCCCCTGACCGTCTCCTCCAGAGACCACCCCCCCCACCCTTCTTGGACTCCACCCCCTATCTAAGCCTCCCTGCTCCTTGTCCCCTGACCGCCCCCTCCTGAGACCCCCCCACCCTAAATGCCCTCCCAGGATCCCACCCCCTACCCAGCCCCCCCCCGCTCCCTGTCCCCTGACTCCCCGACCCCTATCCACACCCCCGCTCCCTGACAGACCCCTGGGACTCCCACGCCTATCTAATCCTCCCCGTTCCCCATCCCCTGACTGCCCCCCCAGAACCTCCGCCCCATCCAACCACCCCCTGCTCCCTGACTGCCCCTTGGGACTCCCTGCCCCTTATCTAACCCTCCGGCTCCCTTACTATGCCGCTCAGAGCGGCAGGAGCTCAGGCCCCGCTGGAGCCAGACACACCGCTGCAGCCCAGGAGCGATGGGCCAGAGCACTGGTGGCGCGGCGCGCTGAGGCTGCGGGGGAGGGGAGCAGCGGAGGGGCCGGGCAGGACGGGCCGTAGTTTGCCCACCCCTGCTCTAGACCCTAAGCCAGGAGTGGGCAAACTTTTTGGCCCAAGAGCCACATTGGGGTATAGATATTGTATGGTGGGCCATGAATGCTCATGAAATTGGGGTTGGGGTGCGAGAGGGGGCTCGGGGTTGGTGCAGGGGAAAGGGGGTGAGGGCTCCAGCTAGGGGTGCAGGCTCTGGGGTGGGGCTAAGGATGAGGGTTTGGGGTGCAGGAGAGTGCTCTGGGCTGGGACTGAGGGGTTCAGAGGTCAGGAGGGGGGATCAGGGCTGGGGCAGGGGGTTGGAGTGTGGGGGAGGGGAGGGGGGCCAGGGGGGCAGGCGCCGAGCAGCACTTACCTCCAGCAGCTCCTGGAAGCAACGGCATGTTCCCCCTCCGGCTCCTACATGGAGGCGCAGCCAGGTGGCTCTGCTGTGCGCCGCCCCTGCAGCTCCCATTGGCTGCAATTCCCAGCCAATGGGAGCTGCAAGGGCGGCGCTTGGGGCGGGGGTAGCATGTGGAGCGGAGCCCCCTGGCTGCCCCTGTGCATAGGAGCCAGATGGGGGGACATGTCACTGCTTCTGGGAGATGCACAGAGCAGCCCCCGACCCTGCTCCCCAGCTGGAGTGCTGGAACGGGGAAAGCCCCAGACCCCACTCCCCAGCAGGAGCTCAAAGGCCACATTAAAACGGCTGGCGGGCCAGATGTGGTCCACGGGCCGTAGTTTGCCCACCCCTAAGGGTACTTGAAAAGTTATGGGCTATATTAGGTTCACCTTTCCAACTCACCTTGACTGAATGCAATGATGCATCAGTTTGTTCTGCAAATATGACTCTCTTTGGACACAATTTAACTTCTTTTTCAAAATGAACTAGAAAACAACACAAAGTAGAGTTTATAAAGTGTTCCAACAGATTGTACCTTAGACAGGTGACATACATTATAGTGTACTGACTAATCAAACAGCAATCTTTGCCAGTTAGGCCTAAAGACAAAGACTATTAAAGGTTTCATGTGTGCTCATCCTAATAACTTGGAGGGGTGGGGGGCAGGAGGAGACTCACGCTTTCATTCCAAAATACACTGTAATACAAAGATAAGTATTTAAACAGTGCTGCAGCACATCTATCCCTTCTCGCATCATTGTACTATAATTTATATAATACCAGGATCACTGATGACAAGTTGCCTGGATTTTGCTTATTAGGAATTATACACAATCCATACTAATACGCATAATGGCATTAGGTACAGCAATATTAGGAAGGTTGTTTGCAATGAGTTCTCTATGTAGAATTCATATTGGAAGAAATGGCAGTTATGAGGGTGAGTTGGGCTCTATAACCTAATGCATAATAAAAATACCACACAAAAATATGATGAAAAAGGAAGTGTCACCACTTCTTACATTTGCTTCATACAAAACAGCAATAGAAGCAGATTTGTTGGACAGACCAGATGAAAAGAAAAACCCTTATTTATGTTGATTTTAAAGATAAAATATTAAACAAGAACTGGGGGGGAGGGATAGCTCAGTGGTTTGAGCATTGGCCTGCTAAACCCAGCGTTGTGAGTTCAATCCTTGAAGGGGCCATTTAGGGATCTGGGGCACAAATTGGGGACTGGTCCTGCTTTGAGCAGGGGGTTGGACTAGATGACCGCCTAAGGTCCCTTCCAACCCTGAGATTCTATGAACATTAAATACAGTCCATCTAGTCTGCAATGAAGGGGGATCAGAAATTGAGGCTCATGCCTTCATCTAGCAGCAATCTCATTTTACTGGGGGTAGAGGGAGGAGAAATAGAGCGAACAACACTCTCTCGCAACACCCTTGCAGCAACGCAGAAGAGCATTTATTGTCTCTTTAGTTTCATACAGTCCTCCTCAGCTGTGAGAGCAAGATAGGCCAGTCAGAAGTTAGTCAAACAGGGAGAAGCTCGTTCATGTATGGAACAACTTTTGAGCACTTCACAAAATATTAATTAAGACTCACAACATTCCATTACATTTATTTTACAGACTGAAACTGAGGCTTAGCAGTTAGGTCACTTGCTATTGCATTTTCTACGAGCAAGCAGGAGACCACAATTGGTATAATTTAAACTCCAGAAAGTACTGAGGCAGAAATTTCTGCAGGTCAGACACAGCAGATTTATGGCAGTGATGTATATGGGTGCAATTAATATTTCTGGATAACTGGGCATTTTGGATATGCAGATGTCCACTGTAATGCTGTCCCTAGGATAATACCTATACAGTGGCTGCTTGCCAAGATACAATGGGGTGTTACAGAGGGTACCTTATAAAAAAGAAAAGGACTGAAAGGTATAAATATTAGGACCAAGGGTGAGACAGAATGATGGATGGACGGACACCCACCCCACTTCGCTAACTTGCTTAGTCTCCATTTCAGTGCTAGGCAAAACCAAAACCAAGAAAACATTGTTTCCTATATACTCAGAATAAAAAAGATCAGCTATCGAATGGCTATTTAGGAGACATTTGATACAGCAGAAACACTAAGATTTTGCCCGGGGTGTGTGTGTGTGTGTGTGAAATCAGATAAGGCATTTACTTTCTAAAAATTATTTAAAACTAGTCATCCTCATTGCAATCTGAAAATAGATATCCAACAAATAAGACCACTCATTCTGAATATGGTGATGAAACAAAACTGAAGTGATGAGTCCCACCCACTTAAATAGTTCATAGCTGACTGTGCTCGTAAGTCAGTCATTTTCATCTCAGTTTTAATTTGAACACTGGAATTTAAACAGGGTAAAGTATTAATATTCACAAAAGTGGTTAATAGGCAGAAACATACCCTATGTTTTATCGACAACCGCCACGTGTTTTTCACTATTAGATTGCCGAGATTGAGCTGAGGATGTGTAAAGAGAAATTCCTATCTAATAAATTAAAAGCTCACTGTATTAATAGATGTATCATAGTGAAGTTGTTTTCCTTTGCACCGACATCTCAAGTGAAACTAATCTGCATGCAAAGTGTCATGCAACAATCATTACTAAGCACTCTTTACTAGGTAGCAAGGTACCCATATAAATGTGAACAAAATAAAATAATTAAAAAAATTTTATATATATAAAACTGAGTGAAGATAAAATATTGATCTTTTCCAGTGCACTCATATTGAAAGTACTGAATCTATCCTCTCATCACCACAAATTAACTTCTACTATTTCTCTTAAAATAAAGAGCATTATATGAACATAAATACGTATGAGCTGCAACCTAAGCTTTGGCACATTCTACCTTTAAAAATGACATGATTAAGTACTCAACTTCTCTTTTAAGGTGGTATTGGGAATGGAACAGAAAATTGGATACCAAACTGTTACAATAAAGTGCATAATCATTTGATTTTAAAAAAAATATTAAAGCTTCTAGTTTTACAAAATTAAGAGCTTGATCCTGCAAACTCTGACATGACAAGTCTCATTTATTTAAATGAGTCTATTCATGTGAGAAAGGGCTACTTGTGCCTTCAAGGCCTGTAAGATCAGATCCTAACTTACTGTACTTCAGAGTCAGTAAAATTCCCAGGATCCAGTTTTTCCTCAAAACTGCAGAACTGAAGAACAGTAACGGTGCTTCTTGGTTCCATTTTTTTCACCATCATCTCATCCAGTTTTAAATAATAAGGTAAGGATCCGGAACCTGAACTCCTAAAATGTTTATTTGTTAAGAACAGAGAGAAAAACTATGGATTTTTTTTTTTTGGCAGATGAATATTCATTCAAAACATAATGAGCATGCAGTAAATATATTCTTCACATTTGGATCAGTTTCCTTAAAGCCCACCTAAAGCTTCCCTTCTATATTCTGTAAGTATTTACTGTATTTGCAGTTCACTGTTTTACTAAGTTCCTATACAAATGGACTCTTTTGGGTTACTAAATATTCATAAAGATGGTGAACAATGGAGTTCTTTTGATTTCTTCAGATTATGCTGAAGATAGACAGATGTTAGCACACCTACGTATGTATATGTAACAGTACATTTAAAAAAAAAATTTATTTTGCACGTTTGTTGTTCTAGCTTGGGGAAATTATTTCCCTATACACTGAACATTTGCTTTTACCTATCTGATATTTTCATGCAGTAAAAAACATGCACAAATTATACACATTGCTCTTCTCACTGTAAACAGGCAGAAAGACAGTAACTCATCTAACCAAAACATAATTTAGAAGTTCACATGCTTGCCAGGATATTCATATTTCCTGTATGAAACAGGTCGGTAGAAAACTGTTAAATACTTAGGGATTTTTTTGTTTACCCCCCTACTTTCAATTATTTGGCATTTTGGACACTCTTAAATTATGATAATAATTTACTACTTTATATACATTAATGTAATTATATTTGTATGAGAATTTAGTATCTTTCATCAACTTTTCCACCACTAATAAATTGTTTAAAATAATGTTAATTCTGGAATTTTGAGTAAGTTTAATGTGTAACAAACAATCCAATACTTAAAAAAATTATTCCGATACCAAATTAGATATGAAATATAAATTAAACATTTAAATTACACTAGACATCTCTACAAATAATAAAAATATTACATATAATAATATTTCGAAACTAAATTTTAGTACAGTAGAAATTAAATTGTTAACTCGTTGGAGGTTATTAGAAAATCAAAATTTTCAAAACAGAATTTGGGGAGGGAGTGGGAGTCTTAGATCTAGAAATTAAAGTGTCACTTTTCACATTTCCAGCCTGTCAAAACAAAAGTTAACCGAATCGCACAGTTTATCCCACAATATACAATAGCTTTAAATCACTATAAAACTCAGTTTTCAGCACGTTAAAAGCTTCCAGAAGTAGAACCCTACAATTTAAATTAGATTTTAATCCTGAATCCAGTCATTTAATTACAAAATACTTTGGTATTGTTGACAAGGCAATAAAAAATTGCTGACGTTCCCCGTAAATAAAACAAGCAGCGTATACTTGAAAAATGGACCTTCTGGAGGGACCCCCCCCCCCCCCCGCATTCAAATGTTTGTGACCAGTAACATGTATACAAACAAGTTACAGGTCCAGTCTCCCAAAACGTTTAGTTTAACAATGTTTCCGTACAAACTCGTTCCGAAAACAAAAGTCGAATTGAAAATGCCCTGGGTTGAACGTGTCCACACGCGGCCAAATTACACTCCCAAGCTCGCTTGCAATTTTTCAACTGCTTGGATTGAATTAATTCGTCCCGTTTTTTAACCCGTCCCCTCCCGGCGGCCTGCAGCTTTGTAACGGTCTGTAACCTAGACCCTCCCCCACCCCTCGCTGGGGGGGCGCTGCACGTGTCCCCCCCCCGGGGAAGGCAGGTTACAAAGTGTCTCCTGTCACTTCTCAACTGCGTCATGAGCTGATACAATAGCGAGGGCATCGATCGCAGCAGGCCGAGTGTCAACTACGGGGGGGGGCGCTGGGCGAGCGGGGCTGGGTGTGAGCGGGGCAGTGTGCAAGCGGGGGGGAAGAGCCCGGGCTTGGAGGCGCTGAGTGTGAGCGGGGCAGTGTGCAAGGGGGGGAAACCCGGGGTTGGAGGCGCTGGGTGTGAGCGGGGCAGTGTGCAAGGGGGGGGGGGAAGAGCCCGGGGTTGGAGGCGCTGGGTGTGAGCGGGGCAGTGTGCAAGGGGGGGGGGGAAGAGCCCGGGCTTGGAGGCGCTGGGTGTGAGCGGGGCAGTGTGCAAGGGGGGAAACCCGGGGTTGGAGGCGCTGGGTGTGAGCGGGGCAGTGTGCAAGGGGGGGAAACCCGGGGTTGGAGGCGCTGGGTGTGAGCGGGGCAGTGTGCAAGGGGGGGGGGGAGAAGAGCCCGGGGTTGGAGGCGCTGGGTGTGAGCGGGGCAGTGTGCAAGGGGGGGGGGGGAAGAGCCCGGGCTTGGAGGCGCTGGGTGTGAGCGGGGCAGTGTGCAAGGGGGGAAACCCGGGGTTGGAGGCGCTGGGTGTGAGCGGGGCAGTGTGCAAGGGGGGAAACCCGGGGTTGGAGGCGCTGGGTGTGAGCGGGGCAGTGTGCAAGGGGGGAAACCCGGGGTTGGAGGCGCTGGGTGTGAGCGGGGCAGTGTGCAAGGGGGGAAACCCGGGGTTGGAGGCGCTGGGTGTGAGCGGGGCAGTGTGCAAGGGGGGGTTGCACTTTAACCCTTTGCCACCATGGGGCTTTTGCACGGCACGCGCCTGATTTTCATTAAAAAGGACCCCCGCCCCCCGCCGTTTCTGCATCTCCGGAGCACCCCCGCCCGGCGAACTTGTTTACTCCCCACGCCCGGTGAGCGCTCTCCGCCCCCCCCCCCTCCCCCGGGCCCGTGCGATCCAAACATGCCCCCTCGGCCCCGTGCCTCCGGCTGCGCGGGATGGGGGGGGGCGCTGCATTTGGGGGCTTTTTTTTTTTCAAATTTAAAGTTTTTTTTCGTTTCTTTCCTTCCCCTGGAAAGTTTTTAACCCGCTCGCCGCCGGCCTGCGGGGGCCTCGCTGGCTGGCTGCCTGCCCCCCACCCCTCCCGCTCCCGGGGATCCCCTCCCCGGCACCCCCCCCCCGGCCGGCCCGGCGGCTCCCCGCGCCCCCCCTCCCTCCTCACCTCCGAGTCCACTCGAAAATGGCGCCGAAACCGAAAAAACTTCGCAAATTTCATTGTAGGCGTTTGCAAGGGCTGCTGGGAGAGGGGCTGGGGGGGGGGGGCCGGGGGGCAGGCACCGCCCCCGCCTTGGCTCGGCCCGGAACCGCCCGCGCAGCGCTGCGCTGCGCTGCGCCCGGGCCGGGGGTTGCGCGCGCGGGATGGGCAAGGGACAAGGGATGGGGGGAGCCAGGCTGGGTGTTGGGATGATGTTTGGGGGGAGCTCGGCTGGGGGGGCGGGTGATGGTCCTGGGGACACGCAACACTGAGTATTAGGGGACAAGAAGGCTGTGCCATTGGGGGGGGGGGACTTAGCCCTGGGGGGAGGGGAGAGACAGGCCCTCCTGTGCCCTGGTTCATAGCATCTAAGGCCAGAAGGGCCCCTTGTATCTAGTCTGACCGGCTGCATGACACCCGTCATAGGGCTCCCCTGTGTTCATTCCTGCTCCCAGTCCCCTGGCTGAAGGAGAGCAGAGCTTTTGGAAAAACAGCCAGTCTGGATTGAAAAATGTCCAGGGACGGAGAATTCGCCACAGCCCTCGGTAAGTTGCTCCAATGGCTAAGTCCCCTCGCTGTTAAAAGTTTGCACCTTATTTCCTGTCTGAATTTGGTTAACCAACTCCCAGCCGTTGGATGGTGTTAGATCTTTGCTAGTCTGAAGAGCCCTCTATCATCACATTTCTGTTCCCCACATCGGCACTTATAGACTGATCGAGTAGCCCCTTAACTTTCTCTTTGATAAAGTAAACGGGTTGAGCTCCTTGAATCTATCACAGGAAGGCCTGTTTTCCAATCATTTAATCGTTTTAGTCTCTGAACGGACACCAATTTATCAACATTCTTCTTGAACTGTGATCAGCAGAGCTGGACACGGTATTCCAGTAGTGATCACACCAGTGCCAAACACAGAGGTAATATAACCACTCTACTCCTACTCAGTGTTCTCTGTTTGTGCATCCAAGGATCACATCAGCCCTTTTGGTCACAGCGTTGCACTGGGAGCTCACGTTCAACTGATTATCCGTCATGATGACCCCCCAAGTCTTTTTCACAGTCACGGCTTCCCAGAGCCGGGTTCCCCATCCTGTAAGTATGGCCTGCATGCTTTGCACAACCTTACAGTTAGCTGTATTGAAATGCATATTGTTTGCCTGCACCCAGCTTGCCAAGCAATCCAGATCGCTTTGTATCTGTGACCTGCTCTCTTCAGCATTTACCCCCACCCCAGGCTTTGTGTCATCTACAAACTTCATCTGTAATGATTTTGTTTTTTTCCGGGTCATTGATGAAGATGTTAAATAGCGTAGGGCCAAGAACCAAACCCCGTGGGACCTATTAAAAACACATCCACTCGATGATTACACATGTAAAATTACATTTTAAGATCTATCAGTTAGCCAGGTTATTAACGTGTGATGTTAATTTTGTATTGTTCTAATTTATTAATCAAGAAGTTTATGTGGTGCCTGACAGTAGTCTAAGTATATTACCTAAACCCTGCTACCTTTATCAGTCTTGTAATCTCATCAAAAATTATATCAAGTTAGTTTAACAAGACCTATTTTCCATAAACCCACATTGATTGGCATTACATTGCCCTCTTTTAAGTCTCTCTTTTGCCTGGGATAGATCTCAGGTTAACAGGCCTATAATTACCCAGGTCATCCCATTTAAATATTGCTTTGATCCAGTGCTATGGAGCTCCCCAGTGTTCCAAGACTTTTTGGAAATCAAAATTTATGGGCCAGGGAGCTCCTCGGCCAACTCCTTTAAATCTCTTGGATACAATTTATTTGGACTTGCTGATTTAAAAATGGTTTCAGAGTGGCAGCTGTGTTAGTCTGTGTCAGCAAAAAGAACAGGAGTACTTGTGGCACCTTAGGGACTAACAAATGTATTTCAGCATAAGCTTTCGTGGACTACAGCGCACCTCATCGGATGCATAGAATGTTCAACTTTACTAGCTGCTGTTTAACATCATTCTGAGTTACTGTTGCAGTAGAAAGTATTTAATCTTTTTGCGGGGAGGGGTATGATGCCCTGGGGGAAGCAGGAAAATGTGATCAGGGGGAGGTAATTCCCTGGGGGAGGCAAGGCTGTGAATTGGGAGGGATGGTGCCCCAAGGGAGGTGAGGCTATGCTCTGGGGAGGAGGTGGGGGGGTTGTGTGCTTTGGGGTGGATAATGGGGGTGGGGGTGAGCAGAGCTGTGCCCTGGGTGGGAGGAAGCTTGCCCTGAAGTAGCTGCAACCAGAATAAGCCAGGCCAAGTCCCCAGGTGAGTGGGTCGGTCAGAGCCAGAGGCTGCCAATCTGGCCCTGTGCCACTCACTGCTCGGGCCTGGGGCGCTGGCTGTGGGGCAGAGGTGTACTGGGTGTGCGCTTTCTACAGGGGCACCCTGGAGAGCTGGGGGGGAGGTTCAGTAGGGGGAGGGTGCTTCCCCCCGGGGTTGTGCATTGGGGGGAGCTGGAGGAATTGTGCACTGGGGGGCATGCTTTACCCTGGAGAGCTGGGGCTGTACAGTGGGGGGTCAGCTTGGGGGTTGTGTGTGTGAGGGGGGGAAGCGTCACACCCTCCGAGCTGGGGGGTGCATTGGGGGTATAGCTGGGGGCGGGGTGTGCATTGGAGGAGTGCTGCCTCCTGGAGAGTTGGGGGGATGCATTGGCGGGAGCTGTACCCTGGATGGAGGGAAAGGTGGTGTGCTGAGATGCACCTTGGCTTTCATCCTTAGCGTGCCTGGCTCAAGGGGTTCTCACCGGGGAACGGTGCCTGGACCAGGCTGCTTCTCGAGCTGCATGCTCTATTCCTTTAATCTCCTCTGAAAAGCCCACCGTGGGTGTGCAAACCTTATTCCCAAGCTGGGGCCCAGCAAGGGTGGGCTGGGCATTTAGTAACGGGGAAGCACTGGCGGGAAGTGCGAGCCTCGCATACCATGCCTACAAGACAGGGCTGGAGCCCATGCCTCAGACATGACAAGAGAGTACCTAGGCCCCTCAGTCAGCCAACAAGGGGGCGGAGGCCCAGTGGTGTTGTAACATTTACCTTATCCAGTAGGTAGCGAACTTGCATCACGGGCTCATTTCATGTAATAAATATATATATATAAATAAATAGGAGATATGCCAATCTCCTAGAACTGGAAAGACCTTGAAAGGTCATCAAGTCCAGGCCTCTGCCTTCACTAGCAGGAACAAGTATTGTCCCCTGACAGATTTCTGCCCCAGATCCCTAAATGGGCCTTGAGGGGGCCCCTCAAGGATTGAGCTCACAACCCTGGGTTTAGCAGACTAAACTTCCCCGTTACTAAATGAGTGAGAACCCGGTGAGAACCCCTTGCGCCAGGCATGCTAAGGATGAAAGCCAAGGTGCATCTCAGCACACCACCTTTCCCTCCATCCAGGGTACAGCTCCCGCCAATGGCTCAAACCACTGAGCTATCCTTGGCTGTCCAACAGCCACTGAACCATCTTGATGCCAGTGGGGGCAAAAAAACCTAACTGGCTTCAAGACCCAACTTGGTAAGTTTATGGAGGGGATGGTATGATGAGACGCCTACAATGGCATGAAGCCGATGTGCGACTGCTAGCAGCAAATATCCCAATCGGTCGGTGATGGGATGTTAGATGGGGCGGGCTCTGAGTTACGGCAGAGAATTCTTTCCCAGGTGCCTGGCTGGTGGGTCTTTCCCATATCCTCAGGGTCTAACTGATTGTAATATTTGGGGTCGGGAAGGAATTTTCCCCCGGGTCAGATTGGCAGAGACCCTGGGGGTTTTTCACCTTCCTCTGCAGCCTGGGGCATGGGTCACTTGCAAGTTTAAACTAGAGTAAATGGTGAAATCTCTGTAACTTGAAGTCTTTAAATCATGATTTGAGGACTTCAGTAACTCAGCCAGAGGTTAGGGGTCAGGAGTAGGTGTCTGAGGTTCTGTGGCTTGCGATGTGCAGGAGGTCAGACTAGATGATCATGCTGGTCCCTTCTGACCTTAAAGTCTATGAGCTTGTTACTGTGAACTTTGGCTATAGTCACACCAGCTCCCCAGAGATGAAAACACCATATCCCACCATTACGAATCACCAGAGCCGTCCAGTCCTCCTGGTACCTTTAAAAGGATGGCACATCAAGCATTTTTGTTTCAGAACGACACCGTGGGTGGTGGTATTGTGGGCGGGTGAGAGGATTGTAGAAATGATTCTTCTGTAAACAAAACCCAACCTTAATTCCTTTTACATGTAGTATCAGTGTGGCATACACCTACTGTAAACTTTGAACAGCAAGAAAATTCCAAGTTATACAACACCTCTTAACCAGAGCTACAGGCGCACCAAACATGCTCTGCTGGCAGTACCAGACTGCGTAGCTTCGCAAGGAATTCCCTTCCACCTCCAGCAGATGATCAAGCACTCTGCACACCACACACTGATCTCACGTGCATGATCGCAGAACCTTAATGACAACCTCAGCAACATTAGCAAATACTTAGCACTGACATATGTGCACCACAGGTTAAAAGTTTGGGCTATGCCATGTGATCCTGACGGGAGCAAGCGGTAGTAATTAAAGTTTTTATCTGATACTGCGAAGGAGGTAAATGTGTTTGGGTGTTTCTTTGTCTCTTGGCGGCAAATGGAAGTTCTTTATAAAGAAGTGGAGTCCGTCACTGGACTCCATGAAAACTGCTGTGTGGGAGTTGGGGTTGGCATTTCTTGAATTTTTTTCAGGGTTTGTGTTGGGGGGGGAAGGATTTTATGCTTCATTCTGAAGGACAATTTTATTTATGGGATTTCCTGGGATTTTAGTATGGCAAGTGTACAAGGAGTTGTAGATTCCAAGACCAGAAGGGAACACTGTAATCATCTAGTCTGACCTCCTGTATAACACAGTCCAGAGAACTTCCTCGAAATAATTCCTAGAGAAGCTCTTTTAGAAAAATATCCAATCTTGATTTAAAAATTGCCAGTGATGGAGAATCCACTACGGCCCTTGGTAAATTGTTTGTCTTACTATTAAAAAAATGTATGCCTTATTTCTAGTCTGAATTTATCTAGCTTCAGCTCCCTGCCATTGGATTGTGTTGTACCTTTCTCTGCTAGATTGAAGAGACCATTGTTAAAAAAAATTTCCCATGTGAGTACTCATAAATTGTAATCAAGTCACTCCTTAGTCTTCTCTTTCTCAAGCTCAACAGATTGATTCCCTTGTGTCTAGGATGTGGAGCTCCCCAAACTTCAAGGGGTATGGTGGAAACCGGGATGTTTGAGGTGGGGGAGGAAACTGTGGTGGCTAATTGGGAAAGGGGATTGGTGAGTCTATCTCTGCTCTTTCTCCCTGCAATGGTGTCTACATTCCTAGGTTAAGGGGAAGAGGCTGTCAAGCGCCATATCTGCTTTCCTGGGTCAGCCACAGCTTCTCACAGCCCAGACGCCTCTGTGAATAAATAAATAGCTGCGCACCAAAAAATTACATGAAAATAATGTTAAGGTTGCAGAGTGTTTGAAAACTCAGAAGTTGTTACGTTAAAATAAAGTTAAGGTTGGCTATATAGCCTTAACTCTGACCACTTGTGTGTCTGCTTTACAGCACAGCCAATTTTTGTATGATCGTATGCCGTTTCCCCCCACACAGGACCTTTGCCTTACTCAGTGCACAGAGATGGATGGTGCTTAGTGAATGAGACAGCCATTCAATATTGATTTTTTTTATTTTTGTCATTCAGTGTGTGGTCCTGTGTTTCATTTACTGACCCAACCCTGCCCTGAATAAGGGATTTTTTTTCATCAGCATTGTACCTGAGTGCCTCACAGCCCTCCTTCCCGCTACCTGTGAGCTCAGAAAATATTATTGTCCCCACTTTGCAAATGGGCCACAGAGAGACTTTCCTGAGGTCACGTAGCAAGTCTGTGGCAGAGCCAGGAATTGCAGCCAGCTCTATACCCACCCCCCCACGCACACTCCGGACTTGGGGCCTGATCCAAAGCTCACTGAAGTCAAAGGGAGTCTTGAGAGTGGGGGGTGAAAGAGTAACAGTGAAGGCAGGGTGTCAGGGGCTGGGAGATAAGTACCACCTGGGAGGGACGGAGTGTCAGTTTCTGGGAGATCTGGTGGGCAGAAGGAGATTGAAGGAGGCAGAGAGAAACCTGGAGACTTTGGAGAATCAGGTAAAAGGTGGGGTATTTGGGTGGGTGATTTTTGAGGAGGGATGACTGGGCTTTAGGGACTGAAGGAGGAGAGATCTAGGGGAGACTGGAGTTTGAGGGGAAGGGAGCCTAAGGAATAGAGAGGCTAGGAGGGAATTTGTTTCTGGGAGCCTCATGGTAAAGAAGGTGTCTCCAAATGGTTAATGTCTTTGAAAGGGGGTTGTTACATACAGACTGGGAAAGCCTGAAGGAGCTTCTAATCTAGTGGTTAGAGCAGATCTCCCGGGTTCTCAAGCACTGGGCTTTGCCACTGGCTTCTCATGTGACCTTGTGCATGTCACTTAATCTCTCTGTCGCCTTTTCCCCATATGCCATGGGAAGAATGTAGACAGGGCTGCTTTGAGGCATTTATTAATTATATGTTTGCAATCCTTTTCACTTTTATAGTGCCTTTCATCTGAGGATCCCAAAGCACCTTACAGACATTGGGGCCTATTCTATGAGGCCCCATTAAGTGGGAGGAAGAATGGGGTTTGTAGTTAGAACAAAGGATGGGAAGTCAGAAATTCTGGATTCTACTTGCAACTCTGCCACAGACTTCCTGTATGAGCCATTGAAGTCTTTCTGTTGACTTCAGTGGATCCCCTAAGCTCTCTGCTGCAGTTTTTACTGCTGTAAAATGGGAATTATACTTACCCGCCGCCCAAGTGAGTGGTGAAACTAAACCTATTACATTTTGTAAAGTGCTTTCAAATCCTCTGATAGACAACATCATATAAGGGCAAAGCATTTTTATTTTGCAACCTACATAAACTGATAACAGTAGTGAAAATGGAAAAAGTCTCACTGCTAAAGGGTATTACAGTTCTGTGCTTTTTCTACTCAAGATCTAGTAACTGGCAGATGACTGCTGCTTTTGATTTAGAGCTCTTTTTTTCCTCTTGAAAGAAATGCAATCGCTACCAAGAATTCTGGTGGGACTACTTCTTTAAACAAATAATGTTTTTCTTGTTGGGTGTGTACTATTATTTTCTTAATTATTCCTGGATTTCTGCCTGCTACACCAAGAGTTTTCTGATATAAAGTTTTTTATTAAGTTAATAGCAAGAAATATCCCTTTAAAAAAGAGTCTGTACATCCCATAAACTAAAACATGATACATTTTGTCAACAATTACACCTCTTCATTGAGGCATCCTATACTCATTTTTTTTAAATTACTATCATTGTTTACTACTACTTGTCTTCACTAACAACCTTTTGATGTCAGTGTATAATCATTGATGATTTTTAGCTTCAGAGTCCCTGATCTCATCACCACTGTTCCCTCTAAGCTGTGCGCGCGTGCGCGCGCACACAGATCCTAAACCACGCGCACACGGCGAAACACCACGCGCACAAACATTTGCACAGAAGCACAACAATTTGCATAGAATACATTTTTTGCGCACACGGCCTGTCAAAAATTTGCACAGAAGAATTTTTTTGTGCACACGGCCTGTCAAAAATTAGAGGGAACATTGCTCATCACTGGCATTTATTGGGAGAGAGGGTCTCAACAGAATTGTGCAGGGACTGAATGAGCATGGAGATTAAACTGTGTTGGCATGGAATTGTCGGTACCGTACTCATTCAGTGGAAGAATAGAGGATTTCAATTTATAGGGTTGTCAATCCAGCACCCTTTGCAAGTACTAACATTTGTTACAACACACACACGCAGACCCATTGAGACGTCAAATATAAACGTCAGCATTTCATACGTAATGGTATCGTGGGAGGCTACTGCACATGTGGTCAGCTGGTTACACCATCTCTCTTGCGGGCTAAAAAGCAGCAGTGAGAACCCTGCAAGGCACTGGCTTAACATCAGCAAAAGAGTTTGCCAAGCTTGGATTGTGTCACTGCGTTATGATTTTGCTTTGTAAAGGGAGACTACTCCTGGGGAGAAAGGACTCGGCCCAGGGTATTCACAGCGAGACTGCAGAATGAATAGTGTTAGCAGAAGAAAGAGGGAAATGTCCGAAACGATATTTTTCAAGCGGATGCTCTATGAGCGTTGACCTAAAGCAAAGAGAATAGCTACAGATCGCTCAAGCTGGAAAAAAATCCAAAATACCAAGGAAAAATATTAACCTCTCCCCTGGCCCCTCCTCCCCTCCTCCCCTCCTCCCCCAAGTACACCTGTTTGGGCTTTGATTTGTTGCTCTGGGATGGACTGGTCTGACTGTTCTATGGATGGTGAGAAGGCTGAATTGCTTCTCCTATCCTTGTGGTGAGACTGTTGGCACCTCGCAGTTTCTCTCTCATTCAGTAGAAGCTGAAAATGTAGCACAAGACATGCTGGTTTTTCCTACCCTGGAGAATGCAAATCGAGCCAGGCTATTGCTTAGTTCCCCGCATTCAGGAACCCTTCCTTTACAAACGCTGTCTGCAACTCAAACAACACTTCCATGAGTGACAGGGTTGTGCCAGCCTTTTCTCCTTCCTTTCAGTGTCACTTGCTCCATATCTCTTAACAGCTGCCACCTGGAACACGCTGAAACCAGATCCTTCTGCCAACTGGGCATTTAAAGAGGAAAAAATTACAGGCAAGACATGACTCTATGGGAACCATTCTGTTGTCGGTTCCACAGGTGTAAAGAACTGTAGAGGTACAGGCGGCGGAGGTCTGGCCCATCAGGTGCTAGAGGAACAGGGTCTGTAAGCTCTTTAGATGTTTTTGTTCTGTTTGTACAGCACCTAGCACAAAGAGGTCATGGTTCATGATTGTGGTCCTAGGCGTTATATAATAAATTATAAGTCTAAATATAGTTTCAAACATGCTTTTTGCATGCCCATTGGGCATGGCAGTTTAACTGAAGCCTATGTCTTGAATAAAATAATCTTTATTTATGTATAATATAATATTGTGATATTCATCTGCCATCTTTATAAATGTAACTGTGGTTATCAAATACATGTTGTGGCATTAGTTTATAGTTTAAAAGTGACCAACCTGTATGGAATTTTGTATGCCAGACTAATTTCTGAAGTAACAGTATCACTTTTCTTGTGTGTTTGTTAGGTGGCTACATTTGCAGCACTACCAATTTCTGGAACCCCTCATCTCAAGCAGCACTAAGTTGAAGTGCCGCTGTCTCCTGGAAAAATGTATGAAACTTTCCTTTTTTAAGGCATTATTTTGTTTCACCAGAGGGGCTCTGTGTCAGCCCAGAGAGTGGGTGTATGTTTTTCTATCAGCAGGTGGGAAAAGCATGAGCCAGTGGTGGGAGGCAAAACTCTTCGTGACTTTACATCACCTGTGAAGGTAGCTGGGGATGTAACGGGTGATAATGGAGGGACCAGTGACCCTGAAGACAAAGATCACTTCTGCGGGGTAGCTGGGTGGATTTTTGAAAATAGGCAGTGTATCCCGTGCTCTAATGACAATATCTCTCTGTGAGGGGAATTCTTGTGTCTGCTCTCTCGCTTCTCAGTTCCTGACTTTTACCCAGAATGCTGTGGCTAGTTCAGTCCCTTGGACACTTTTAGTCAGTTTCTAAGCTCTTAATTAAAAGGTAGGCCCAATGAACACATTCTCAAAGTAGATCCTAGCATTGTGCTGAGGACACATTTGCATGAAAAAGAGGATTTTGCTTCTTGAGAGTTCATCTGCTCCTTATTCCTTGTCTGAAGTGATGACCCTTCACTGGCTGTCACATCAGAATTGATGGCGGGAGAAATGATTGATTTCACAGGCTAAGGATTATGACTTGAAATGGTGGGAGAGGGAAAGTGGCTGAGCAGATACCTGACTGAGGCAGGGGGGAATGGATGGCTTTGCCAATAAAGGTGGAAGGAGCAAACTTGTGAATATATAGCTCTCTTCGCACAAGCAAAATTCCCAGTCTTCAGCAGGAGCTTTGCCTGAGTACGTGCAGAGAAGCTGAAAGTTTTGCAGCTGCAATGTTTTTCAGGTTTGCCATATCAATTGGTTGTTTGGTTTTGTTTGTTTTCTCCAATGCAGCAATTCTTGGTTCCCAGGATGTAGAGGGGAGGTGGGTTGTTTTGTTTGCATTACCCCCACATAGACCAGTAAATTTGTGCCCATCCGGGATGCCCACCTTTTTGTTGCCTCTTGTATGGTAGCTAGCTCTTGGCCTTGCATTTCAGTTCCTGATAGCCTGGTAGAAGTATGGTTTTCATGTTCCGTTTCTTTGCAGGCCTCCTTCAAAGTTATAGTTCTCTGACTGGTGACTTTTTGCACCTGCCTCAGCATCATACAGTATTTCACTTTTGTGCATTGTGTAGAGGTCTCAACCTTTGGGTTTCATGCATTGTTATTACTTGTAAAGGTCTTGGTTGTTAATCTGAGTGTAGAAGCTGGGTGTGGTCACACTGTGGACCTTTTTTGGCCACATCCGCTTCCCTCTCAAGCAAGGCTCAGTGAATGCTGGACAGGGATTTCATTACCCGGCTGCACAATCTGCCAACACAACCTTGTCATTGCAATTTGTCACACATATTTTGTGTGTGTTCTATATTTCACTGAAGTCGCATTTCCCAGCAATTCATATACAGGCTACTTGTTTGGTACATAGATCAACTTCATATGTGTCCTTGGCCAACATTGCGTTTTCCCCTATAGTTGTGCCACATGTCGGCAGAGGTTGGCTGCCTGTCTTTACCCTAGAAGTGGCTTGCATTTCAGTGGAGTATTGTGTCCCTACACTGAGATGTGCTTTGAGTTCTACATGTAAAATAGAAATGGGCTTGAGCCAAAAATACAGACCTAACTAGAGCTGGTCAAAATTTTTCTGTCAAAGGTCTGTTTGTTTGTTTGTTTTAATGGAAGATAGCTATTTTACTGAAAAAAAATCCAGGTGAAATGTCCATTTTTTAATTAATCAGAGGGATAAAAATGTTATTTTTTGGCCATACGCAGAATAAAAACATGATCAATTTTGGGGGGGGGGGGCAGATGGGACAGACGACCCACAAATTTGGTTTTACTGAAATTTTTTGCCTGACTGGCTGAAACATATAGTTGCGTAAAACTGAATTTTTTGAGGGGTTTTGATTAAAAAAAACACACAAGTAATTCATAGAAATTGTTTTCATTTTCTTCAAACATTTTCAGAGGGTGCAGGGAAAGAGAGGGAAACCCCCATTTCCTAACTAGCTTTAGGCCCAACCCCTTTAGACGTTTGCATACAATCCTGGACCTGTCTGGAGTTCCTAATCTGAACAACTTTTGAATATTGTGTAAGTTTGGATCTGCCAGTGTACATGTTGACTTCATGTTCAGCCCATTAAAGTATCTGTCTGCCTGGCTCCAGCTATCAAGTTTTCAGTTTAGGTTCATCTCTCATATAATACTGACATAGGGAAACATTTAATAACATTGGACATTTCCACTGCTTGCATCCAAAGAAGTGGGTATTCACCCACGAAAGGTTATGCTTCAATACCTCTGTTAGTCTATAAGGTGCCACAGGACCCTTTGTCGCTTCTACAAATCCAGACTAACACGGCTACCCCTCTGATATTTAATAACATTGAGAGTTCACCATGAAAATTACCCTGGTTTAGTACCCAGCGGCTTAGTAGATTCCAGATCATCACCCAAGGCAGAGTCAGGGATCATACTTTCACCTGCTGTGCCCAGTTCTAGTGGGGTAGGTACTTCCTCATGGAAGCCTCTCTTTGTATTGAGGACCAGTCTGAGAGAAGGAAACTATTGCACCATTCGTACGGCCTGCACCACTGTCTCCTTTTACCCGTCTGTGGAGTAAAAGGACCAAGTTTTCTAAGAAGTAACAGGAGCTAAGATGTAGTGAGCATCCAGGGCGCAGGCATTGAATGTGATGGCACCTGTGCATGTCTCATTTGCTTCCCAGTGAGGCCAGATAAAAGTTGAGGAATCTGCTACTGGCTCATGCTCCCACTGAAACTGGTGGCAAAACATGCCCATTGGCTTTAGGGCACAGTTCCCAGCGTACTGGAGCATACAGTCGGCGCAGAGGCAGTGACAGGCCCTCTCTCGTGCGTGAAGGGGAGCAGAGCCGGGAAGTCAGCGAAGGAGTGGGACAGAAGAAGAGAGCAAAGCCAGGGAAGGAAGGGGGAAAGAAAGTGCAGAGGAGGAAACAGGGAAAGGGAACTGGAACTGCGGAGGGAGTGGGGCTGGGGTTGGAAAGGAAATGGGTGGGGAAATGCCGCAGATGAAGAACTGCAAAGGAGAGGAGGGAGCTGCAAGAAAGGGGAGAGAAGAAGGCAGGGACCAAACCCAACACAAACAACAAATGTAAGAATTTGATAGAGAACAAACCCTGCAAAAATGCAGAGCAGAGAAGGAGATGGCCATGGGCTAGGATGGCTAAGGCAATGCTGAGGGGGCCTAGAGGAAGTGTGTGTGTGTGTGGGGGGGGGGGTTATGGGCAGGGTAGATCTGTCACAACTGGAGGGGCTTTAACCTCCAAATAGCTGGGAATCCCATCCTGTGAGCTTAAACTGAGTCTGTGGAGGGGAGCGTTGCAGCATCTAGTGGGAGGGAGGAGAAAGGAGGAAGTGCTACTGAGCGAGCTGAGATATGAAAGTACCTCTGAGGTTTAGAGCCAGTTTGAGACAGGGGACAGTGGCAGGATACAAAAAACAGAGCGGAGGGGGAGGGGTAAGAGGCTCAGGCTTCAAGGTCACAGAGAAAAGGGCTAGAGTATTTTATACTTTGTTTTCTTTGCAGCACAAAGCAGAAGTCAGCCTGCAGTTCTCCTTAGGGTAAACAGCAGCACAATCTCACTGAGCATGGAAATCTGTTCTGGCTGTTGTCCTAATGCAAACAGTCCTCACCTAATACTTGGGTTCATTTGTTTTTGTCTCAGGTAAATATAGACTGTCCAGTTCTTCCAACGGAGAACATAGTTCCTGGAGTAACAAGGCATAAGTCAATACTTTGGTGAGGTGAGCACAAGAGCGCAGTGTGGCTGGAGGTCAGTTTTACTTTGTTGGAGTAAATCTGCTGCTGCTACTGAAAGCAAACAGGGAACTGATTAAGAGCCAAATTTTGCTGTTCTAATTTGGTCAATGCACCCTCCCCCGCCAGCCGATTGGTCGCGTAGTGGTACCCAACATTTTTGAGTTGGATTTCCCTTCCCACTCTCCCAATTTCTGACAAATATACAGCATCTGGCCACATTCCAGAAACTATTTTTAAAACTAATCTCGCTCAATAGCATTTGATGCCACAGGGGCGGGGGGAAGCAATTCAAACTGAACAACTTTCACCGCTTTGCTGGATGTTTGTTCTTTCAACAGAACAAATCCACAACAAGCAATTCAAACACTCCACTCTGTAAGGAGTCTGGGCATCTGGGAAAGAGAATTACTCATGAATATTGGTTTTGCCCCGCAATGAATCTGGAGGGGAACAAGCTGTGTGTGTGAACTGAAATGTTCTATATCTGTGGGAACTGGATTCCTTTTACACACCTAAACCCCCAAAGCAAGGAAAATCACACTAAAAAGCACAATGTGCACAGGAGGGAGCCAGAAATACGGTAGCCCCTAGGGGCCACTCTCCTGGATCAGGACCGCATTGCCCTAGATGTTGAACAGGCACAGAACAGAAAGACAGTCCCTGTCCCAAAGAGTTTACAGTCAGAGTAGAAGATGAGAGACTGCAAGTGACTAGGACAAACAGACAGGGGAGCACAAGGAAACAGACACTGCTGGTCAGCATGATAAGCAGCCGTCCCTTCCTGAGCCCTGTAGGCATTGCAACAGATGGAGTTAGGAGGAGGTGAGGGGACAGTCTGTGTTATGCTCTGTCTGAACTGACCAAATAGTGCCCTAAACAGTGGGCTTGATCTTACACCATTGAGGCCACGGGGAGTCAGGGCTGGCAGCAGTGGGGGCAGGATGGGACTTCTCCCGAGCTTACGGCTGGGGATGGGACTGCAGTAGAGAGGAGAATGGCTGCATGTTGCAGTGTGAAGCGGCTCGCTTCCTTAACAGTTAAAAGGAAAAATACTGCATGGGAAGAGTTCTTAGCATAGCCGTTTTAAGAACCAACCAGTTTCCTATTCGAGGCCAAACTGTAAGTTATACAGAGAAGGCCCCCACCTCCTGTGATAGTTACTAGTCCCTTCCGGTAGCCTCGGCTTAGGTGAGATCACCCCTCTGCAGCGATCCTGCACAAGGTATAGGCCCCTCTTGTGCACTATGGGCCATATCCTCACCTGGTGTAAATTAGCGTGGCTCCACCGTCTTCAAAGACCGAGGTAGATTTGCAGCAGCCGCACAAAGGAGCTGCAGTGTGCCAGTTCCGCAGAGTTGGGGGGGTAGCAGCTGGCCTCTCTTTTTGCCAAATCATTCATAAAAGGCCCAGCAAGAATTCTGCCAGGGAGTTTTTTATCCTGGTACTGTCCCTTTAAACAACACAGATACATGGTTAAAACAACAGTAGAGAAGTGTAAAAAGAAATATACACAGAAACCTCACGTTCTCTCCCCTAGAGGCTCCTGCCCAGACAAATCAAATCACTTCAAAAACTCAAGCATATGTCTTTGGCAAAGCTGAAACAAGGACAGGTCAGCAGAATGAGTATGGATTAAAGTCTAGAAACTGGCGGCCACTTTCAGCCGTACTTTTGAGAGACAGTTGGACAGAATGAAGAGATTATCTAACACATTAGTCCTGCTATTCGAAGTGTGACGCTGCTATAACTTATTGTGATCAAAATGTACATTATTTATGCAGTATGTGATAACTTGATCTACCCTTATCATTTTTGCAGTGTCAATTCATTCTCGTATCATTTCTCCAAAGCCTGTAGTTTTAAAACCCTTTTGTGTGTGTGTGTGTGTGTTTTGCTACCACAACTTACAAATTATAGTTAATATGGGGGAGCCTGTCAGAAATAGAGTACGATGAGCATGTGTATTTAAATATTCTACTCTACCAGCAAAGCAAAATACCATTACAGTATGCTGGGGACTAGGTCCCGTCCTTGCTCACTTTCACCCTGATGAGTTCAACTCAGTTTCTGCCAAAGATGCCCCTGGTCTTCTGGGTCCGCTGAGCTGCAACCCTTTGAGAAGGGCAGCATACTGCCCCCATCTGCTCTCCTTCCAGCTGTGCTGGTTGGTTTGTGGGGTGCCAGCCAGAGCAATGGCTGCCTCTTCCCACCCCTTTTGGGTACTGTGCTTGCTGGGGGTTGAATCGCGCTAGCTGCCTCATGACTGCAGCTCTGAGCCTGCCGCGGGGAGCAGGGAAGCTCCTTCAGGCATTGTTCACCTAAACGCTTCTTAGGCACCCCCAAAAGCTGAGTTTGAGACTAGCAAAAACAACTAGGAAACATAGCCACCCATTCCCCATTAAGTTCAAGTGGCAAAATCCTCTCAACCTCAGCCCTGCCCCCACAAGCCTGCAATTTGCCCCCTGGGCACCATCTGTCTTCTGGGGAGTTCATCTTCACGCCTCACGTTAGCACGTGATTCCACCTTCGCTGTGGCAGCCTTTAAGGCCTGGAATTTTACTCCTGTCTGACATGGTTTCAGTCCAACCAGTCCCGTTTTTTAAGACATGCTTGACAGCTCTTTATTTCCAAGGTGTTTTTAGTCTGACTCTCAGCGACAGCACCTTTCCTTCTATTCCCCACTCTCCCTCAGCTACCACTTCTAATCACTTGCTTGCTGTTCCTAGGTTAACGGTGGCATGTTTTTATTTTGAGGGGATCTTTCATTGCACTCTGTAAGCTCTCACTATTGGATCGTGCTCCAAGCACCTTGTGGCAGAGGAGTGCTGTAGAAATAAAGGCTTTCAAAGCCACCCATCAGGGGAGGGAATCAGGTGCCCAAATCCAGGAAGGGGAACCTTTGTACATCTCTGGCAAACTGTATTCCTATGACTTAACCCCTGCAAATCCATTTATTTGTTCAGTCAGTTCAGGAAAACAGTGACCCTAATAGAAATACAACTGGTATAAAGGTGAGGTTTTCAAAGCAGCCTAAGAGAGGTAGGGGTAGACCTTTAAAAAGTGCCTGAGTTCCATTGGCTTTTGATGAGACTTGGCAGCCTAAGTCACTGCCACCTTTGAAAATTATACTCCAAATGCCCTCTGATATTTTTTCAAATGGGATTTGGGTGCTTAACTCCCTGATGTGCCTTTGAAAACCCTAAAGCCTAATTTTTCATTTGCAACTTACATTTTCCTGGAGAGAAACACGTTTATAACAAACCCGTTTGCTGAGCTGCCCTGCTCAAGCAAGTCCATTCTCTGGGATAACTGGAGGCCAGAAGCCAATAGACTGTGGGGTGACTTTGCCTGGAATGAGTGGCAGATGTGTTCTGTGTGCTGCCTTGTGAGTTCAGATTTTCTGACCGTACATCCAGCATTTGTTTTTCTACCTCAGCTTTGTGACATACTCCCTCACACCAGAGTCTCATCAGTCAGGTGGCAGCTTGTCGTTGGTTGCTCTGCTGAGGATGAAAATGGAGACCCGTGCAGCTGTTTGGCTAAATGGCACCCACTCCGCTATTTTCTGTTCGTTGGTATTACACCAGTGAGGCCCTTTTACTCCAAGGAGCAGTACGGCATCGGTGCATGTGACCAACACAGATGTAAATAAGCCTTGTAGCTAAGATGTTGTAGCTATTTTGTGCAAATACATCTGAACCCAGTTGTTTTCTTATGTTAAAATAACCGTAGGAAATCACCAAACTGAAAGAATAGGCCAGCTCTGAGCCGGTCAACTCATTATCCCAATTTTAACAGGCAATCAAACATTGGTTTCAGGGATTAACGTTAATTGGGATGAAAGTTGCTATGCAATATAACCTTAAATTGCCTCTGTAAGAAACATATGCCTTTTTTCCAAAATGATTTAATGACATGTGCCTACTCTACAACAATGCATTTTCCACTGAAGTAGAGCAGCCCCATTGTATCAGGATTTCCATTAGAAAGCCTTTGTTGAGAGCGGGGAAGGGTTATGACTATCAAAAATAAATTGCTGCAGGCGAAAGCTGTGGCATGCACGGGCTCAGCCCAAGCAAATTTATTTTGCAAAAATTCAAGTTACATGAGTTGGAAGGAGATATGGGTATCATAGAATATCAGGGTTGGAAAGGACCTTAGGAGGTCATCTAGTCCAACCCCCTGCTCAAAGCAGGACCAATCCCAATTTTTGGCCTAGATCCCTAAATGGCCCCCTTAAGGATTGAACTCATAACCCTGGGTTTAGCAGGCCAACGCTCAAACCACTCAGCTATCCCTCTCCCCCATGCATATGCATATGCGGCCCTTTTTAAATGCTTGGATAACTTAAAGAGGCTTTGAGAGGAAGGATTGGCCAGGGATTAGGGCACTATTCAAGGAGTTGGGAGACCTGCTTTCCATTCTGTGCTCTGCCACAGCCTTCCTTTGTGACCCTGGGCAAGCCACTTAGCGTCTGTGCCTCATTTCCCCATCTACAACATGGGGCTAAAGAGCACTGCAAAGTGCTCAGATATTATGGTGATGGGGGACATACAAGTACCTTAGATTTGACTTGGAACTAAAATTGAATTAGTCCTTGCTACCTGCCCCTTGTCCAGTCATTTCTGGTATCCTGAAGACAGCAGAGAGGAAGAAGTATCCAAATGCTTCCCCTATTGTACGCAATCTATTTTCTGAAAACTCCATTGCAATATCAATGGAGCCAGTAAGCACCATAATTTCCATGCATTTTTCACCGCTATTTTCTCCTCTTTTTGATGATTTATGTGCTGATGCGCCCGCTGCGTGCAAGATGCTTTCCAAGCCCTTACGAAGGACAGGCCCTGCTCCAAGGCTGAAGACTTCTATTTGAAGAAACGTGAGGGCCTGAGCCAAATTCTCCACTGTCTTATGGCTGCTTTGTGACACACCATCCCTGTATTCTGGGCCTAAAGCAACTGCTTAACCAGTGCTGGGAGGATCTTGCCAGGGAAAGGAGGCTCTCCTAGTGGCATAGAGCCAGTCTAAGGACTTCTCCAACTGCAGCTGGCATAGTAGGGGAAAGAGGTTGGGTTGCAATGCTCTTCTACGCCTCTCTGTGCAAGCCTCAGCTGAAGTTTTGGCCACTGGAAGGTAGAGCAGCCATGCAGGGACCTGTGGCATTGGGACCAGCCACACTCATAGCCAGGTAGCATTGCCGGGGGCAGGAAGATCAGCCCAAACCTGAGCTCTCTGGAGTTTAGCCACACCCCAGGAGCTAATCATTGTGATGATGTGTATAGGGGTAAAGTGTTTTGTGGCAGAGTGGGCCCCTCACCCTCAAAGGGTGCTCAGCAGCTCACAGCGGAGGGTATCGCTTTTGTTCCATTCCTGTACTGAGATTTCAGTTAACGTACAAAGGTTCATTCTGCTGATGCTGGCAGCCATCTCTCACTATTCTGCGTGCACCTGTGGTGTGAATTTAAGGCTGGGAGAAGGTGCGCCCCATTAGAAAGCCCCCCGTATTTGCTCCTGCCATAATGCAACATAGAAGCTTTAGAGGAAGAAGTGATACATTCATCCCTGCTCACGTAGCATGATAACATGACTACTTGGATCTCCTATGTTTGCAGCGGTGTTGCAGCCAGGCTGGTCCCAGGATGAGAGAGACAAGGTGGGTGAGGTAATATCTTTTAATGGACCAATTTCTGGTAGTGGAAGAGGCAAGTTTTCAAGTTCCACAGAGATTTTTTTCAGGTCCCCCCACCTTGTTGGGATTTTCTATAGCAGTTTGTGTCAGCAGATCAGAGAGTACTTTAATAAGGAGATCAGTATCAGCATCACCATTTTACAGATGGGGAAACTGAGGCACAGAGGTGAAGTGACTTACCCAAGGTCACTCAACAGGCCAGTAGCAATTCCAGGAATAGAATCCAGGTCTCCTAAGTCCCAGTCCAGTGCTCATATCTTCTTGGACACAGTGTCTACAGAGGCATTGACTCAGGGCAGCCCCACCTGGAGTACCCTTCCACAGCAGGCTACAGCATAATGGCACACCTGCCTCGGTTTCCCTCCTGCAGTCTCCCCAGAAATACCCCCAGAGGGGTTAATTTATTGCCAAAGTCCCATGTACGTGAGTTATAACAAAATAGCTTTACTTGGTCCTGCCACAGTGCAGGGGGCTGAATTTGATGACTTCTCCAGGGCCCTCTAGCCCTACATGTCTATGATTGAGCTCAAATGCCATAGTGCAAGAAGGCCCTGGCATAATCTAAACAGTACATGGAACATACAGACCCACACCATCCCTCCCCAAGCCCCAGCTTCCCAGCACACCCCTCTCCTGGCCTTGGACCAGGACAGCCACCCCACCCCTTCCAGCTAGGGTGCAACCCTGCTCCTCCCAGCAGGAACCTCTACATGCTGAGAACATGCTGTGCCAGGGAAGCACCTCTCCCTCCACCTGGCCCTCCTGGTTCCTCTGGGTCCAGCTCTGGAGGTGTCAGGTCGGGTAAGCTCCTCTGCTGGTCTCCTAACTTCAGCCCTCGGCTCTGCAGCCTAGGGAGATCAGCCAGGAAGCCCCAACTGCTCTCCTCCCTAGACTATCCCCTGATCTCCGGCAGCTCCCTGCTGCCCCTCTTCTCTTTTCTCTCCTTTCTTCAGACACCTTCTCCCAGCAATCTATTCCCTGATCCTTTTTAGCCCCAAGGGGCTGTCCCACCCACTTAATTGGCCAAAGTGGGAGCAATGACTCTAGTATAAGAGCACTGGACCTACTCCATTTATCTGGGGCCAGCCATGGTATATATGGCTAACACCGATAGTCCTGGGAAGTTAATGGTTGGGGGGGGGAGGGTGCTTTCATAGGTACCAATTCCATGGGTGCTCTGGGGCTCAAGCACCTATGGAAAATAATAGGGGGTGCTCAGCAGCCACAGTGGTTACGGCCTTGGGGCTGGGTGCAGATCAGCTGTTCGGCAGCTCCCAGGGCCTGGCCCTGGATCAGCGAGTGGGAGGCGCTTGGGGGGGAAGGAGCTGGGGGCAGAGAGGAGGGAGCAATGGGCTGGGGGGAGCCTCGTGGGAGTGGATGGAGCAGGGTGGACTTTGGGGGAAGAGGCCGAGCGGGAGCGGGGCCTTGGGGAGGAGCGGGAGTGGAACACCCACCGGGAAAAACAACAGTCAGCACCTGTGGGTGCTTTTATCATCCTCCCTTTACATCTACCAAGAGCAGCTCCCTCCTGGCACACCACACTTGGGCAGCTACTAAACTACCAGACACAGTGTTGCCAACCCCAAGTGTTGAAAAATCTTCTCTCAGGTCCCCAAAATCATAAGAATGGCTTAAAAACAACTGGGGGGGGGGTCATTTTATTTGCCACCTTGTTTCTGAGTCTCAGGGGTGTGCTTGGCTCAGGTTTGTCTCCACGAGGGCTTAGTTTTGTTTTTCTTTTAAAGAAAACAGAGATTCTCCCATAATCCTGATTCCATCAGTTGGGACTTGAAGAAAACAGCAAACCTTGACTCTCCTAGGACAAACCTCCATCACTTTCTGGGGGTCGACTTAGTTCTGATCCCTGGGAGGAGTGAATCCCAACCGTTAGCCGCTCCAGGATTGCAGGCCACAACCCTCCTCCCTAGTGGGCCAAAATCTTACCTGCTTGCAAAATTCACCTACCATGTCAAGTTGCGCTCTCCATCTGGAGGCTGCTCGAACATGGGCCAGCTGGAAATGGTCCCCAAGGGACCATCTGCCAGTTGAGACTAGCTAGAGCATAGTGTTCTCTGGCCACTGCTGCTCCCCACCCTGTCCCTCATGTTCCCTGCACCTATACTGCCTCCAGGACTACTGGGAACTCTTCCAAACTAGGGGACTCTCCAGCTGCGGAGATAGTCAAATCTTCTAATGGCGTGAAGGTGCCTACCAGATGTACAGAAAAGAAAAACCATATGGCAGTAGCCTCCACCAGGTCTGTGATTACCCACCCCAGCAGGAAAATCATCTTCCGGATGGAAAAGAAAATGCAATAGTTGTGAACACCCAAACTTGGATCCCCTAAGTATTGGTGGGGAGGTGGCTGTGACTTCAGTGAAGTTTTGCCTGACTAAGGACTGAGGGAGAAGAGCACCCAGCCTGGGCGTAGTGTATAGAAATTGGGTAGTATCCCTTTACATTGTTAGGAGCCTTCCAGTGGCGCTCACTGTGTTCAGGAAACCCGGCCAAAGCAGCAGTCTGTGTGGGGAGCTAGATCTTGCACATCACCCATGGTTATTTGGGCCCCACTTTGTACGGTTATGTTTGTTTGTATAAAGAGCAAAAGACTCACCACTGAGAAAATGGGCTGTGTTCTCATGCACCCGCACAGGGACTGAGGTACAGATGCCTCCGCCTTAACCGCCAGGCACTCTGGCAGATCTTCTTCATGACCACTGCTACAGGTTACCTCTGCTATATCCCCTCTAGGCACCTTTGTGGGCTAGTGGATCCCTGCATTCTACTCACCCATCATCATACCCTTGGCCAGCTGCTCCATCCCTTTCCCTTCCATGCACCTGCAGAGTGACTTCTGCAGACCTCACCTCTGGAGCATACCCGCTGAGCCAGTGCTTCTGTGCACACCGCTTGGGCGTGCCCTCTACCCTGGCTCCTCACTGAACAGCAGAATCAGGAGTTCCATTGTGCTATGGGCCTGCTGTGGCCCCCAGGATGTCACCCAGAGTAAGGAATGAGCCGGAGTTTAACCCCCAGAGGGCCAAATTCATTCCCCAGTCAGTGTAAGTCTGCTGACTCACGCCAGGAATGAATTTTGGCCTGTGCACAAGAAAGAAATAAAGCAAGGCATAAATAAAAACATATTTTGCATATAGCCCAGATGTAGGCTGACCAGACGGCCCGATAAAATTTGTCCTGCGTCCCGACCGATGCATGGTCGGACGCCTTTTGTCCCGATATTGTGCTTCCTCCATTTTTTTTTTCCTCAACAAGTCCGGCGGGATGGGTTCCCCCCCCACACACACACACACCTCGGACAAGTCCCGATTTTTAGGTTCCCGCATCTGGTCACCCTACCCAGATGCAGAGAAAAGCAGCAACATAAGGAACCCTGAAGAGGAGGAGGAGACTCTATATCATATATCACATCGAGGTTTCTTTTTATCACGCTAAATACCATGTTCCAAATCAGTTTCAAATGGTAAGGTTGAAACATGGGGCCAGACTCCCAGCTGGTGCAAACTGGCCTAGTTCCAGTGAAATTTAATAAGAGGCTCAGACTTTTCCACTGCAAACGCACACTGTAGCATTATTTATAGAGAGAATCAGCATAAGAAAGCAATATGGCACTGTAAAAGTCCTGTGCTTCTGCAGTAATCATTTGTTTTTAACTTCATTGTGGGACCTTATCTGTCTCTGGAGAGCTGCAGTCATTTCTTCCGTCTGTGATGCTTCTGTATTTCTGTGGACATGCTCAAACCTGGCTCGTGCAGAGGATGTGACCCCACTGAAGTCTATATTTATTACGAATGCAGGCCTCTTGAGGCAGAGTCAAAGGTAGTACAGCCAAAAAAATCAGGTTTTGTTAAAGCGGTTAAACTCTTGACCTGCACCCAAGAGTGATGGCATAAGAGGGGCTGCCAGAACTTGTGACCCAAACAAAAGGTCCCACAGGTGTTCACACCCAAGTCCCGGGGGGAGGGATAGCTCAGTGGTTTGAGCATTGGCCTGCTAAACCCAGGGTTGCGAGTTCAATCCTTGAGGGGGGGATATGGGGCAAAAATTGGGGATTGGTCCTGCTTTGAGCAGGGGGTTGGACTAGATGACCTCCTAAGGTCCCTTCCAACCCTGATATTCTATGATTCCCCTGCAAAGAAAGCTATAGAGATGCAGGCAAAATCAAGGAAGTTGGGGGGGACAAGGGGCATAGCCACAGGGGGAGTGGCCGCTCCCCCTGTGAGGAAAAGCGGCGCTAAGGTGCCGCCCGAGCCTCGCTGGGGCAGTGCTTTAAAGCGGCCCCCGCCCCGCTGCCGGAGCCGGGCTGGGGGGGTGGTTTTAAAAGGCCCGCGGCTCCTGCCGCTGCGGGGAGCCACGGGCCTTTTAAAGCGCTGCCGGAGCCCCGCTGCCGGAGCTCCGGCGGCGGTGCTTTAAAGGGCCCGGCGCTCCGCAGCGGCTGGAGCCCCGGGCCCTTTAAAGCACCGCTGGGTGAGTACAGGGGGAGCGGGGAGGTGCCTTTTTAAAGCGCCACTCCCCCTGTGCTCTAAACCTGGCTACGCTACTGACAAGGGGGGAAACAGAGAGAAACTGCTGAAACGAGAAGCAGTGGGGGGACAGAGGGAGAGATAGCAAATGGGATCTCCCACAATACTAATGCTAATTCATATTTAATTAATTAGTATTTATATTGCACCTTTATGATTCAAAGTGTCCTCCCAACATTAGCCCTCAATCAATATTTCTCTGCACCGTCTAGAGTTGTCTTCACCGGCATAAAGAGAGTATAAAGCTCTCACTCTGATGTGATCATGTTTTGCACTCACCTTGCAGGGGTACAAATGACTATGCAACATACAGGGAAGCAAACAAGCAGGCCCACTTTTCTGCCACCTTTGTCAATAAAAAAAACCCAGAAATGGGCCCAAATAACATAGGCAGCTACTATTTCTCAGCCCGTTTGTGAATGGGCAAAAGAACAAAATGTGAGTATGGTTGGAGGAAAAATACGCAAGAACAATTCCCCTTTCTGCTGCATGAAGTGTTACAGTCACTCCCAGCCCAGCCCAACTTGTTAAAACACACATGAAAAAGGAACTACTAGGATGCTTATCTTATGGAAATCAGCAACCTCAGAGCCTTATTTGGTGTAAACCCCCTTCCCGCCTTGCTGTCCAGTGTCATCTCTCTCTCTCTCTCTCTCTCTCTCTCTCTCTCTCTGTCTAACCCACTCTGCAGGCGCCTTTAAAGAGGGACAGTGCATAAATTATTCACACACACCTAAATGACTTTGGTGCCTCACTCCCACTGATTTTCAATGAACTAAGTCCCTTAGACACTGTTGAAAATTTTACCCAGTGTCTTCAGTCCCTCTGTAAATTATCATGCAGACCTAGGGTGCTATGTACAAATGTTAAATAATCTTAGAAATATAGGGAGCTATTCAATCTGGCTTTTATCTGCAGAAAGTCACAGTCCAAATTAAACCAGCTTTTGACACTGAAAATTAAAAATATGTCTCTATATCTCCAATGACTTCACTGGCCAGAGGTGTGACAGTCATTCACTGAACAATCCAAAAAGAATGTGTGACACCCTTTTTGAAATAGAGAGGCTTTTAATTGGGAGGGGGGGGGGCGGAGGGAATCTAGCAGTGGCTGTGCTCAGAGATAAAACAGGTTTAAGTGTAGTAGCCGTGTTAGTCTGTGTCAGCAAAATGAAAATAAGAAAGAAAAACTTGTAGCACCTTAGAGACTAATGCTGAAATAAATAGAGATAAAACAGGTGATTAACAAATGGCTATGGAATAGCATGAGATTTACTAAACAACGCTAACTTCTAAAACTATCAGAAATCCTTTAAAACCAAAGACTATTTAATCAAACTGCAGATTGCTATTATCATGTACTACTGTACATGCTCCACAGATGAGTAAGGAATTATTTGTTTATATATATATATTAATTAAGTGCCTGAGGCAGTGACTAAGGACAGCAAAAGAAGAGAAAGATATAGATAGTAACAAAAAATCTACACCATATCTTAGATTAAAACAACCAGCAAAAACGTTCAGACTGTACGGAGTGCCAGCCGGGAGGCTGCTGCTGGACTTGCGAGAAGAGAATTTATTCAAGTACAGGTGTTATAGATGACAGAAGAAAGGCAAGGCCTGTTCCTGCAGTCCTACTGTAGACAAAACTCCCATCACCTTCAATGGAGGATTGGTCCCAGACTTAATATGATTCCGGAGGGTCATATCTTTATCCCTGCCTGATAAAAGTAAATCAGACATAGAAGGAATTTAATAGATTCATAGCGTTTAAGGCCAGAAGAGACCATTCTGATCGTCATTTATAGGCAGTTAACAAAGGAATGATATTGGAGAAACTCAAATTTGCAAATGGTCCTCATTGGAAGAGAGAATGTCTGTAGTTGCTTTCTCTATTGACACTAAAAATTATAGAGCCAGAGTCTTCAATGACAACTCCCTGATTCTCTGCCTAGCTCCTCTGGCTGCCCTAAAATGTGCCAACTGGGCACGGCCTAGCTGCAAACAGCCAGAATAGAGAGCTCTCTAGCCACCACTCCTACCCTCCCCCTGCCAACATGTGCCCCACACGAGGGGCTGGGGGAGGTGATGTAGGAACTGCCTATCCCACTTTCATGCCCCATGGGAAGACCAGTGAATCAGGCACAGAGCTGCTCAGAGTCCAATCCTGCAAACGCTTACTCGTGTGAGTTGCCTTACTCGGGTGAGCAACCCCAACTTACTCACGCATGGACATTTTTGCAGGTGCAGGCCCCAAGTTGTTGGATTAGAATAGCTTGACCATCCACGGAGGAAATATGATTGCTACCTATAATCATGTAGTCAGAGCAGTGTGTCTGCCATTGATACCCCATTCCTCACTGCCTCTCGGAAAAATAGAAGCATGTTTAAAAAAATAGAGAATCTACTGCACTCCGCTATATCTGAAAAATAATGAAAAGAGTACCAGCAAGGCAGCTCACTCCTGACTTCTCTACATTGGGTTGTTAGTTTCTGCTTATGGTCCTAACTTGCTTCAGTTTGGGGTATTGTGACAGCGGTGGGGAGCATGTTGACTGGATTTCCTGTCATCCTATAGTCTTCACCTAGGTAATTAAAAAAAGAGAGAACAGAGCAGTGACAAGGGCAGCCCTGAACCAGATCTCACGTGAAAGTCACTTTTGAGATTCAGCTTCGTTCTTACTATCTTTAGCCTGTGGTTAGCTGCTGGCTCTTCAGCCTGGGTAGGCAGAGAGTGAGAACAGCCATGGTGTTTGCCTCAGGGTTATGTTCCCTTTGTTATATGGCGATGCAGCTCAAGAATGCGTTGCCCTAAGTCACTGTGTGGAAAGACTAAAACACAGAAGAGAGCGGTGAATGAATCCAGGAACATATCCTGGTCCTGGATAATTTTGTAGAAGCTTGTGATCAGCCATGGGCAATGTTCCCTCTAATTTCTGACAGGCCGTGCGGGCAAAAAATTTCTTCTATGCAAATTGTTGTGCTTCTGTGCAAATTTTTGTGCGCGCAGTGTTTTGCCCTGTGCGCAGGGTTTAGGATCTGTGTGCGCACGCACACACGCACAGCTTAGAAGGAACAGTGGCCATGGGCCTCAACCTTATTTTTGTCCATGCCCCCCAAAGCAGCTGAAAAATCATCCCTCTATCTACCACAGTCCTGTGTGAGTGCAAAGGATTGTGGGATTTGGGATTTTTGTGGCCATTGTGTTGGCTGCAGCAGATTTGAAAAGATGTGATGGGGTGGGGGTGTTACTTTGGGGGCGGGGCTGGGTTCAGAGTCACTTCTTTTCTAGGCCTTGCTGCTACTAATTAAATTCATTCAAATCTGGCACATTCTAGGGTCACAGAAGCATGGCTGAGACCCAACAAGATGGCTGTACCCTGCAATCAGGTCGTCAAAGGTTAGATGTCCTGGGAAGCTAGGAGAAGTCAGACCATGAGACCTACCAGAAGGGTGGAAGGAGGTATGGCTAGTTAGGAAGGGGCAGCAGCTGCCATGTTGGAACTACCTACTAGTTTTAGATGCATGCAGTAGATCAAAACTCTGGTGTGCTCCCCCTCATCCCATTGCCTGGCTCTCCCAACAGTAGAGCAAAATATTGGGATCCACACCTTGTGTGGACAGAATTTTGCCTTTGGTCAGCAGCAGGAACTTGTAAGAAAGGCTACTGGGGAGTGGGTGCTTATGTCACTGTATTTTTTTCTTGTTCGCTTAACTTATCTCTTGAAGTCATTTCAGAGGCAGTGAGTGTGAGGAAGCAAACACCAGGTTCTGTGCTGCTGTGGTTTCACCAGCAGAATCACATATTGAAACAGCCCACTGGGTTTCTGCATTTCCTCTCCAGCAAAAATGACATTTCATCTTGTCTTCAGCAGTAGAACGAGCCATTCCTGCTGCACGAGCAGGGTCTGATACAGAGAGTAGGAAGCTGCTATCGTTTACCCGAGCCTGTGTACATGAAATACTCACTTCAACATTACAACTTTCAGCTTTACAACAAAATGCAGGGAAGAAAGGAAATGTCACAGTGATTCAATAGCTCAGCCTAGTTTGAAAAAAATGTACCTGAAATATTGTTCTGTTGTTAGGGGAATCTGGATAGTGAAAATGCTAGTTTTGTAATGAGCACCAGAAATTGATACTATATTGCTAATACATATATTAATCTCCTAGGGAAGAGGGTTGGTCTTATAGCTCAAACATTAAACGCACTCAGGAAATACTAATTCAGTTCCTGGTTCTGATGCAAACTCCCTCTGTGACATTTAGCAAATAATTTAACCTCGCTGTGGTTCAGTTCCCTTTCTGTAAACTGGGAATAATAATTCCTTTCTTTCACCCTTAGTTGATTTAGACTGTGAGCTCTTCTAGACAGGGACTGTCTCTTACTATATATATGTACAGCACCTAGCACAGTGGGGACCTGATCTTGATACTGTAATACTAATAAGAAATAATGATAAATTACAGCACAAAAATGTAGAGAAATAACTGTAAATGCAGCTTTGTCCCTTAACAATGAGATCTTGCCTAGGTTTTCTGAACTGTTAATTACAAATGTCTGAACATGAGAGCTGAGTGAAATATTTATAGCAAAGTTTTATTTTGTCTGTTTCCCCCCCCTCATAAAAATGTCTCTCTTTTTCATTTTGCAAAACATATATGAAATTGGAGCAATGTAATGAAAATTCAAAATTTTGTAATTAAATCTCTCAGGAAGTTTTTGTTTATTTGTTTAAAAAAGTTATGCTCTGTAGCTGCCCACAGAAATGTTTGAATGTTTTATATTAAATTTACTTTAAAATGTGGGGAGGTTTTACTTTGGGGGATGCCATGCTGGGTGGGTGGTTTGGTTGTGACTGGCTCTCTTCCTGGCTAAACTTATTGTAGGGGGTCAGCAGGGCAGGCAGAAGCCATTTTGGATTCCCCCTCAGAGGCAGGGGCGCCATTTTGTGTGCTGTCTCCCTGGCCATCAGGAAAGCTCTCAGGGGCAGCAGGAGGGACTGGCTCTGTGCTGCCCCCTGTGGCACTGAGGGGAAGAGGGACTCATTTCATGTCTACCCTCTCCTGAGGACGATGCAGCCTCTGCGGGGGTCAGTGACCACCATGTCTGATGGCACCTGAACTCCATGGACAAGGAAGAGCCCAGCTACCGAACATACCAGAGGCCCCACCCCTTCGCTGTGAGAACCCGCTACTGGGGAGGGGGTGGTGGGACAGGTTGAGGGAGGGGGGTGGTATGTGGGGCCAATAGCTACATGGTGTCCTGCATAAGTTTGGAGATGCAGCCATGCTGTGGTCCTTTGGGCCCTGCTGAGGCCGGTTTAACCCAGCCACCCGGCTGCAACGATTGAACTCCCATCGCGGTGGCAATGTCCGGGGTGTAGGGCTGAGTGACACATCAGGCAGGCGGTGGTTATCCACTGCCCGTCTTCAACAGCGGCCCCCGCAGCTGCAAACCTCCTTCTGGGCTGCCCCCCACCCAGTGCTTAGAGAGGGGGGCCGTCAGGGGCTGCAGACTCCGCAAAAAGAAAAGAAAACTCGAGCCAGGTTACTGAGCCGGGTGCATAAAGCGAGGGCCACTTTATGCACTGTCCACATCCCAGCTGAAAGTCATGGGGGATTTCAAAGTGGCAGGGCTGAGGTGGAGCCAGCTACTGGCCAGGAAGCACAGGCCCGCCATGGATTTTAGCAGCAGGGTTTCACTCTCTGTCTGGACAGCAGCAGGATGGGCCTGTGTCTCCCACTGAGCAACTGGAGCTCCCAGTCTTCCCTGGCCTGTTCACAATCCCCCAGCGTAGCAGCCCGGAAATAACCGTGACCTCGCTGAGGCCACTGCCCGCTCGTATTTGGGCTGCGTCTGCACGTGCAGCAGCATGTGGCGCCCAGGCGCTACACGGGTAGCTCCGCGCTGCAGGGGAAGGCAGGCAGTGTTCACACTTGTCGCTGCGGCGTGGAGCTACGCGCCGCAGTAACAGGCTTCCGCAGCAGGGAGCTGCTGGTGCCTTTCCCCACTGTCTCCCTCCCCTTTCACTATGTGGGGAAAGGCTCCAGCAGCAGGCCTGTACACTGCTAAAAACAGCAGTGTAGACGTGGGAGGCACCGCTTGGCCGTGTAGAGAGCCATGTAGGCTACACACATTGGGCACTCGACTCTGCTGGCGTAAGCCATGGCTCACTAGCTGCACTGCTGTTTATACCCGTGCTAGCTGGGCATGCGGTGTCTGTACTCTACATGCCGCCGTAAGTGTAGACATACCCTTGTTGGAAAGATTTGCTAGCTGCTGCCCCTCCTTCCCTGCCTTTACAGCTGCGGATGCCTCAGGTTGGCACTCTGCCCTGGCCGGATCATGGCGTGAGGGATTTAAGGGCCTTTACTGATTCTTGCTACTTCTAGAGGTGTCACCAGAATGTATATTCCACTGGCTGTTTCCCTCCCTGTGTTTGTGTGTATGTGTACGGCGCAGATGGTGGTGTTATAATCGCTTGTGAATGTGGCTGGCTGTGTGTTGCTCTATTGCTGCCTGTCTTTTCAACCCACGCGTTGTGGAAGATCATTTCCACGGCGTTGCTGTTGTGCACAAGATTTCCAGTGTCCAATGTTGCAGGGTGCTATAGAAGTGGATTTTGCAAGTTCCAAAAAATGTGTGAGCGCTTGAAATTTCACTGGGCCGGCGGGGGGGGGGGGGGGGGGGGGAGGAGGAAAGGGAGTGAAATTTGAAGGACTCAGAAATGTGCAAGAACCAGATTCATGAAGAATGTTGTCAAAAACATCCAGTGGCTTCCCTCAGCCATGCAATGCTCAGTTGTAATAACTGAACTTCATTATTGCCACTGGTACAAATGACTCACACACACGGGTTGCAAGTTAAGTGAGCAAGTGGTATGGGCCCAATCTTGCACCCAAGTGAGTGACAAAAGTTCCTCTGACTTCAGTGGAGCGGGATCTGGCCTTATAAAGTCAGCATGCCAAAACTCAAGTCAGTTTTGCATCCTTTAGTAGTTTTTCACCTTACAAAGGATAGTTTGTTCCACACAAGAGGAATAACGTACAGTAGGGGGGGGAGGATAAATAACAGTAGCAAATTATGGCACCCCCTGCAGTGGCTCAGCTGTACTGGCCAGTGTGGTGGAAGAGTGGAGCTAAGATTAAGACCACTTACCCGTCCTGCTTGGGGTGAGGGGCTTGGGAAGCATGTAGGTACATGGCAAGGTCCAGGCAGCCCATGCAGAAGTGAAGGAGATGCACTTATTTCCTTTTACTTCCCACGTGGGCACATAGTCCAAGTCACAATCAAGCATTTAATGACCTATAACTTGCAACTCTGTACAAGAACGATCTGACTCTATTGCTATGAGGCAGAACTGAAAGCATACGTTCGTGCACACTCATGTTCTTTCGCTCTGTCACACACTCACACGCATGTGGAGCTGTTGAATCCCAAGCCTGGTTTTGGTTTAGCTACATTAGGCTGTTACAGGCATTCATAGCTTACAGGAAACTGGGTACTACTTCTAGCAGAAGCCTTTATTTTCTATTCCAAAACATTCTTGGCTGTTTAAGAATATGCCGGCAAGGTGGAAGCACTTTGAAAGTTACAGACAAATAGCACTATGTATGTGCTAAGTGACAAAGATTATTACTGACACAAAATAACCCCCATTTATTTTGTATGGAATAACTTTGCCATCTGATTATGCAATTTATGACATAGAATGCCTGCCAGCTAGCCTACCAAAGTGGCTGGCTTTTTTTTGCAAGAGCGCTATGACCACTTCCTAATAAAAACATTTTAATAAAAAATAATTAATGAAACATTGATTCTGGGAACAGGATCTGCATTTCTTTACATCTTACAGGAAAGAAAGCCAATTTTGTCTTAAAGACAGAGATTTTAGCCTCATGGGGGAAATACCTAACTGTACAGAGACAAAAGGAAAAGCCCAAATTAGTTTCATGATAGTAAATGATACTATGAATTGAGATATCCATCGTGAGTTTCGTTGAAACCAGACAGAGTTTCTACCTCTCCCTCTCTTCTCTGATCTACTTAGAGACACACTTTTCACAGGCCTGGGGGAGATGAGGATGGAGTGCGGGGAGAAAGAAAGGGTAGCTAAGCATTTCCACATCTGGTTTTGGAAAGATTTGGAGAAAGAAATTCATTGCAGAGGCCCCCCAAAAAGTTATTTGTTTCTTTCTCTCAACTCAATATACAGCAATATTGTCATACTATATAATATTTTTTCCCTGTGATCTTACCACAAAAAGCAACAGGAAAATGTAGGGCCAAAGAACATATAAACGAAGGAAAGTATAGTTGTCTGATTGCTGATTTAGGGATAAGTACTTACTTCCTTCTGCATTTGCTTCTTGGAGGAATGAAACTGAAGTATACCTCCCTAAGAGATAATGGGGCTATTTTAAATGATGTAAAAAGCGTATGTTGTTTCAGTTCATAAGCCTTTAACTGGAAAATTTTTACCATCCGTGCCCTGTTTCTTTTACACTTTCAGTTATTTCAGCCATTGTGGTTTCTTGCACTATCTGAGGTCCTCATTTAAAAAAACGGAAAAGTGAAAGCAGTTCATTACTATTGTGCTATTGATGATACTGATGCTGAAAAAAGATAATTTAGGAGAAAACTAAACTATTTAAAAATATATTTATTTACACCTGCAAAATAATGCTAGAGAACTCAGGGGTCCAGCCCTGAAAAACAGGCCCAAGCAATCTTCTTAAGAAAATAACTTTTTTGTCCAGGTTTCATAAAACTAGCTTTATATTTCTAACCTGAATCTGAAATCTATTGAAACATCACTTTTGTTTTGGTTGCTGGCCTGGCTCTTGTAATTGGCAAAGACCCCCTTCAACATAGTTCAGATGTCACATTTCATCTTCTAGACAAACAACAATTAGCCAAATACATGAGAGCCAGGATCCAGTGGTGTAGCCAGGTTTAGAGCACAGTGGGAGCGGAGCTAAAAAAAGGCGCCAGGAGCAAAAAAAAAAAGCTCCACTCTGGCTGCAGCGTAGGAGCAAAAGGTGTTGGGAGCAAAAAAAGGCGCTGCTTCTGCTCAGCGCGGGAGCGGCCGCTCCCCCTGCTCCCTCCCCAGCTACGCTACTGCCAGGATCCCTTTCAGGACAGATGCAACTCCAGTCTTGGTTGCAAAAAGAAATGTAGCCGCATGTGCCAATGAGCCACAAGAGCAGACATCATCAACCAAAAGTTGAGCCAAAGTAAATACAGTTTATGAAGACTTAGAATGCAAATAACATTATTTTAATGGCAATTGGATTATGGTGCAGATAAACCAACCACAGTTTCAAAGGGAAGAACTTTGAACTTTCTAGCTTGAACAGAGAGGCTGGTTGACATGAACTTACCCCTGTACTGTTGTCCTGTACCATTTAGCTCACATGATACTGACAGGCCAGCTGTCCAGTCATGGCAAAGGAACCTTTCCTAATTTGCATTTCTATGCCTCCCTGCTATACACCAGTATAGTTTAAAAAGGGCCTGATTCTCCAAACTCTCTGCATGTGCAGTCCTCATCGTTGACTTCACTGGGAGTCTGTGAACAACGTGATCTGGCCCATTTTGCATGGCTGTAAATGCCAATGTGCTAGGCTGGGAGCTATATATCAGCAACTACAACCAAAGGCAACCAAAGGGAGTTACTCAGAAGCAGCCACTGCGTGGTCAGTGCCAAGGTTTTTATTTTCAGTTGCTGTTATTGTTTGCGTTACAATAGCATCTAGAAGCCCTGGCTGAGTTTGGAGTCCCATTGTGTCGGGTGCGGTATAAACACAGAGAGGGACCGTCCCTGCCTCAAAAAGTGTGGGTGGTTTTTTTAACCTGTATTCTTACCTTTTAGTATTTTTTCATGTTTAAAAAAAGAAAGCTTACGGACTCATACTCAGAACCAGCCTTTGATTTCCCCTTAGCTGCTAAATATCTTTTCTGCCTCACTGCATTTGAAGATCTATTGCTGAAATGTTAATACACCCTGAATTTCTACTGTGACAGCTCTGAGCTAATCTTTCATGGTAGTGGCAACAACTAGAGTGAGCTGTAGTTCTCTGGCAGATAACTGGGTAACTGAGTGGCAGCCAGCCCTTATCTCGTCTCTTTACCACTATCATTGATTTCTCACTCTCGCTTGTCAGTCACAGATCCTGAAATACATTCTTCTAGTAGATGTGCCTATTCCCCGGGAATGGGGCTGGAGACGGGAACTTAACCTCAAAAGCTATTTATGGATCAGACCATTTGAAAACATCACCAACTTTAAATATCCAGTTTGGCAGATTTATTTCCATTAACCCCTCATGAGCTGTCTTCCTCCAGGCAATCCATCATCTCAGCCTGTCTTTCTGACACCTCGTTGTGTATGTCCAGGCATCATCTCAAATTCAACATGGCCAAAACTGTGCTTTGGAGCTTTGCCCCCCCAATGCCCTCCCCTCTGCCCCATTTCTCTGTCACTGTGGACAACACAACCATCCTCCCAGTCACTCGGCCTAGAACCAGTGACATCGCTAGGTCCAGACACCCAGGCAGCTGTTTTTTTTCTAGTGCGACATCTCTGAGTAGGGGGACCAGACAGCAAGTGTGAAAAATAGGGACAGGGAGTAGGGGGTAATAGGAGCCTATATAAGAAAAAGACCCCAAAATTGGGACTGTCCCTATAAAATCGAGACATCTGGTCACCCTATCTCTGAGGCCTGGCCTTTTCTCTCTGGCCACATAGCTAAAACTCTCCTCCAGGCCCTCACTGTTTTTCATCTCGATGACTGCCATCTCCTCCTTTCTGGCATTGACTATTGCAACCTGGCCCCCTCACGTCTTTTCCAAATGTTGCTGCAAAGCTCATATTCCTGGCTCGCAGTTCTGACCACATCAGCCCCCTCTCCGAGTCCCTGCAACGGTTCCCCTTTCACCTCTGCATCACACACTAGCTTCTTGGCTGTACCTTTAAGGCCCTTCACGCAAGTTAGCCCTGCCCTACCTAGGTGTTCCAGGAACCCAGCACAACATCAACCCCAACTTTGCTCCACCAACTTGAACCCCCTCACCTGTCAGCTTCACCCATAAACACCTCCATGCTGTGTCCTTTGCCTTCACTTGTGAATGGGAAAAATTCCCTGGTAGAACTAGAAAATCAGTGTTGCCAATTCTTTCAGTTTTATCACAGGCTTGCTGATATTTGGCTATTTTATTTTTTTTAAATAAAGCCCCAGCCCCTGGAGTCATCTGAATAGATGGGAATCTCAGCTTTCCTTTAAAAAAAAGAGTTCTGGCTCTCACGGTTGAGGAGAAAAGTTTGAACACATTACCCACGTGCACCCTAAAGGGGCACAAAGCAGGAGGCAAATCAAATGAGCCAAACATTTATTATATTAAAAACTGCTGAGTTTAGGGGTCTGGAACACTTGGGGTAGGCAACACTGAGCCTCCGGATCCCTCCTTAAGGCTCACCTTTGTCACGACACCTACATAACCCTGCCTGCTGCCCAGAGCTAGGAGGTGGTGAGCTGTGGCTACCCTCTTCCCTTCCTCGTTTCTAACTCCCCTATGCCTGCCTTCCATCACTTTACCCCTAACCCCCATTAAAAACCCAGTAACACACTATGTAATTCTCCAAGTGTGCCAGTTCCGCCTCCCTCTGTGTTTGCTTGTGTGTTCTATCCCCGTCCCTCACCTGGCCTCTGTTTTGAGTCGTTTAGACTGTAAGACCTTGGGGACAGGGATTGTCTTTTGTCTGGGTTTGTACAGCATCCAGCACAAAGAGGGCCTGCTTGGGGCCTTTGAATGCTACCATGAAATGAATGAAAAAACAACAAGGAGTCCTTGTGGCACCTTAGAGACTAACACATTTATTTGGGCCTAAGCTTTCGTGGGCTATAACCCACGTCATCAGATGCAAGTGGGTTCTAGCCCATGAAAGCTTATGTCCAAATACATTTGTTAGTCTTTAAGATGCCACAAGGACTCCTCGTTGTTTTTGCTGATACAGACTAACACGGCTACCCCTCTGAAACATGAAATGAACGTTACTAATAATGAGAATCAGGCCGTATGGATAGATCACTTTCTGTCTCTGTTTTGGGGTAGGGAGGAGTTTTACATGCCTTCGTTCTAATGGGGCTTGTCTTGGGAAATGTAATAAAAAGCCCACGTCTGCAGAGACGTCAGCTGAGTTTGTAACTTCTCAAAAGCGTTCTATTTTTCTTGTTCCAGCACTTGCAGTTGACAAACTGGAATTACTCACCTCCTTTTTGGCAGCCTCTGCCTCTCCACCCCTGGGAGTGCAGTGGGCAGGTAGCCATGAGTGCACAGGAAGAGCGGGCTTTGTTGTGCAGTTGAACCATTGAATTTAGTTATTTTCGGAGCACGCCACACTTGTTCGAAAGATAAACCGTATGCTCTGAAAAACAGCTTGAAAATGGAATGCATGTGGGCAGAAGGATGAATCCTTAAGCACTAGCATGTGCAGCCACCATTAAGAGCAACTGCTCAGGCAAGCGCTGCTACTCAGAAACATTGCAAATTGGAAATCTCTGTCTTGCCATCTTAGGGCCAGACCCTACACCCAGCGGTCAGTGTCAGGACTCCTGTTTGTTTCAATGGGCATGTGATTAAGCTAACAGTGACAAGCAGTAATTTGGTTGGGCCCAGTGCTGCAAACCCACATAGTCCTTACTCCCTAGAGGCTTGATCCGAAGTCAATGGGAGTTTTTACACAGACTCTAGGGTCCTTGAGTAGCCTGGTGATGGTGTACATTGGTGTCTCTGGAACTCCTCACCGGAGTCAGGGCTGCTCGTTTGTGGGATCAGGTTCTTTCTTGGCTGGATTTTTTTTTTCTTTAAGAAAATCTGAAACCATTTCTGGTGTGGTTTTTATTGGACATTTGAGAGGCCGTGATGGGGCCTTTATTTTCTTGGGGAGGGAGAATGTAAACCCTTTTCTCGACAAGTGGGAATACTGCCAGAATGAGGGGAAATGTGTATGTACAGGTATTTGTGATGACTTGGGACCCTTGGGGTCAGCTGGCATAAATCGACCTAGGTCCGCTGGCTTCCACAGCCCTACACTGACATATCCCAGCGGGGGGGGGAGGGGGGGCGGCGGGCCCTGCTCCGGTGCCTTATGGAAGTAAATGTTTCTGTCTCTCTAGTGGCTGGATTGTCCCCTGCCCTTCTGCAGTGGCATAGGAGGGTGAAGACTGCCCTCCACTTTGTGTAGCCTGCATTAGGAGCAGCCATACTTACAGCCACTGGTGTTTGGGGGAGTGCTGGGTCTGGGCCCACGATGCTGCACACGTCTGGGCAGGGAGGGGAGGGAGGAAGCAGCCGTGCCTGCCCATGCCGGATGGGGAGCACACTGCAAAATGGGTCTAATAAATTATTCCCCACCACCACCAACTGCCTCCTGGTCCCTCCCCACCTGCTCGTTACTATGGGGCTGGACTCAGAGCACAAGCTAGCAGCAGATGAGTTTAGAGCAACAGCATTCTGTGTCAGCCAGTCCCCTAGTTAGGGCTTGCTGCCAGTTTGGGGGAAGAATGAGAGAGAGAGAGAGAGAGAGAGAGAGAATGTGTGTGTGTGTGTAAAACACCCAGGTATTATTTGTACTGCCTTGCTAACGGTGGGTGTGTTGTCAGCTAGTCAGTCCTGTCAAACAGTCTTCATGTGTCTGCTCTGGGACCACTAGGCCATCTGAATGGCAGCACCCGGAGGAGCTGCAGAGTCAGACGCTGACAGCACAATCGCAAATGAACAGAAGCATTTTTCAAAAGCACCTTAGCCTGGGAGAATTAGCCGCGAGATCAATCTCCAATTCCAACCCACCGCTCCCCGAATGCTTGGCTGAGGCCAGGGAACTCCGGCAATAAAAGCGCTTTACCTTGGTCATTGGAGGAGGCATCTTGGCAGCTGTCTGTTGCTGAACAGAGAGTGGAACTCCCCAGAGGTCGGTCACTAGTTAACGTTGTCTGCAGCGAAGCAGCTCTTTTTTTAGACTTACAGCTAAAACTGGTAAATATTTAATTCAAAACAAAAAGCAGCAGGACTTTATCAGCAAGTGACTTCATCAGCACGGACAAAACGAGAAGGTGCAGAAGAGGGAGCGCAATCTGTGCTCTGTCAAATTAGGTCTTGTGTTCAAATTCTTGGGCCCAAATTCTGTCAGCTGCTATTGACTTCACTGGGGGTTTTGAGCAAAACTGGGGCCTCTGTTACGTTTACATACAAAGGGCCTGATTCTTAGCTCGAGTGCCTTTCTAGCATCCCTTATACCTGTGCAAAGCACTTCCATTCTAACACAGCAGCATGTTACATCCATTTTGCATACGTATCGGTGACAACACAAGGTGTGAGGCAGTGCACATGTGGGCTTGAAATGTTAGTAGTCAATAAGTAACCAGTGTCCTGCATATGTCCCTAGGCTATTTCATTTTATTCAAATATTCTCCAGCCAATATTTTGTGGTTTGTTTAATTTTCATACTTATGCGTCTTCCTGGGACGTTGCCATCGGGAAGATTTTAAAAAATAGTTTTAAATTGTTTAGCTCACTTTTTAGACCTCTAGAAAGATTGGAAATAGAAACCCCTTCCCTGTTGATTAGGGGTCTAATCCTGTGGTTAGGCGAAACACCCACTGAAGCCAGGATATGCCCCTCTGTCTTTTTCTGTTTGGCAGATATTAATATTTTCTCCTGCATTCTCTAATAGCACTGAAATTAACTTCTTGTTTTTTGACTACCCATTTGTGAGTGCAATTGCATCACAGACGAGTTCAGCAGAAATATGCAGCCTTCTGAGATCCGTGATGGCTGGCTGCAGCGTGGTAATAAACCATGAAAGCACAAGAGGGAGCATGAGAGCACAAAACATCCCACAGGAGTAGCTACTTATAAATATGGGACCCAATCCTACAGTCCACATGCTGGCTAATGCCCCATTTACTTCAAAGGGACTTTTGCCTGCATAAGACCTGCAGTTTAGACCCACAGTGAGTCAGCTGTTTTTTGTGATTTGTTAATGGCAGGTAGGGGTGTGTGTGCGTGCGTGCGTGCGTGTGTGTGTGTGTGTGTGTAAAATGGAATATAAGATGATGTATATAACGGTTTTGCTGGCACACATTTATCATGGCTACTTATTCACAAGCCATGAGAAAATGATGCAGGTCACCCAAAATGAGTGCAAATAAAGCCTTTTCTACCCTACTCCTCCTATATTATATGCACTAATAATAATGAGAGCTTTTATATAGCGCTTTTCATCCACACATCTCAATGTGCTTTGCAAGGGAGTCAGTAACATTGTCTGTACCGTGTGTGTGTGTTAGGAAAATGATCTGTATGTTTTAGTGAATTTCTTGTATTTCTCTGGCTGTAAAGCATTTCAGGGGAGTTACATCAGCGTCAAACTGGAGGGGTGTTGGCTGGCTCTTTGGATTGGTTGTCATCTTGAGAACAGGGCCTGTCTCTCCTTGTTCTGTGCAGCGCTAAAGGCCCTGTTGGACTGAACAAATAGTCCCCTCCTAACACAATTCCAGTCTATGCCTTTGAATTTGAAGTGAAAGAGGTAACAAGTCAGGCTTGTTGCGCTGCCGGGCAGAAATTATGTGCTTACAGCAGGGGTTCTCAAACTGGGGGTCGGGACCCCTCAGGGGGTCGCGAGGTTACTGCATGGGGGGTCACAAGCTATCAGTCTCCACCCCAAATCCCACTTTGCCTCCAGCATTTATAATGGTGTTAAATATATTTTAAAGTGTTTTTAATTTATAAGGGGGGTAGCACTCAAAGGCTTGCTATGTGAAAGGGGTCACCAGTACAAAACTTTGAGAACCACTGGCTTACAGTGTAGCCCACCTACACCACACAGAGAGGGCTTCAATATCCTCTCATGGGAAAACAGCTTTCATTGGCGGCTCAGTCTGCAGATGTGTCATAATTAAGTGTTAATATAGAATACTGTATTTAAATGGAAGCAGACAAGCCGTCAAATTGTATGAAAAGAGTGTAGCCGTTTTCTGTGCTGCGTCATAGACAAGAGAAATCAGCAGCTTCCTTCTCTGATGCGGTGCTTGTTCTCCAAGAATGAAAGATTCCATACGTTGTGGTGTCCATTGGGTTATTCACACTGAGGAATACTGTTCTTGCATGTAGACTGCAGTGGTGCTGTGTTTCTATTAACTAATAGTACTCCTTTTGTAATGTGATTCCTGTGTAGGGCCTGATCTTGCAGGCATTACTCACTTGAGGCTACCTGCTTGAATAAGGCTATTTGGGTCCCTAGTTTGTACAGATCTTAAACTGGCTGAGCAATTAAAACCGACTTTCCTAAATGTTGAACAAACAAAATATGCAAACAGTCCCAATTAATGATTTGCAGAATTGTCTAAAAAAAAGTACTATGAGAGCAGTTTAGCTATTCCCTTGCTCAAGTTGAGTAGTGCTTACAAAAACAGACCCGCACACAGTTAGCTTTGCCCTTCAACGTCTGGGGGTGGAGTTTAAAATCCTAGCGCAAGTCAAACGTAAAATATGTGCTTGATGGCTTCATCCTAGTTCCAGTTATCTTTCTTTCAGAACCACCGCACAGTCTGACACACATTTCCATGGAAAGATATCTAGAGGCTATTGCGGCGAAACTGGCATAACAGGGATTCATCCCAGAATAGGAATTAAATTATATTGAGAAATTCGCATGACTTCTAGCACTGTCACACTGATGATTAACTAGTCAACTGAGATTGCTATGTTAGGCACATAGGAGGGGAGAGTCCCTGCCCTGAACAAAATACAAACTAAACAAAGACAGACATAGTTAGGAAATATTGTCCCCATTTTACAGACGAGAAATTGAAGTGCAGAGAGATTAAGTGGCTTGCTCAGTAACATAGTCATTGAAACCAGATCTCTTGATCTGTGCCTTAACTACAAGACCAACTCTTCATATTCTCATATGACTCAGATGCAGTTTAGAGTTATGGAGACTTCCCCTCAGCTACCAGTTTACCAGCAGGCCTTTCTAGTTTCCCTAATCAATGTGTTCTATGCAGTGTGCTCATCAGACCCTTTCCTCCTATTTCCTATATGATGATTTCACCCCAAAACATTCTGTATTTACAGAGTTTAGATAAAATTATGGATGAGTCTAAGTCACAAAGTTTGGATCCAGTCCAAACATCCCTAAAGTTCAGGGGTGTTCAGAACTGGCAGTAGGGACAGGGAATGCAATCAAGATCTAAGCTTCCCAAAAAATTGAGGATATGCAGATCTAGGGCATTGGTTTGGGCCCTCTGCTAGATAATACACACTGCAAATACTTACCAGTTTCTCTAGTGCAGGTTGAAGATTAGTTCATCTTTCTTAAGACACTGAGATTGGTATGCTAGTGTTTCAATGCTGGTACACACTGACACTTGCCCTATTTGCATTGCATGAAAAAAGAAGATGAAGTGTAACTGATTGTAAGCACAAACTAAACAACAATGTGTGTGACTCCAGTCTAGGGTGACCAGATGTCGCAATTTTATAGGGACAGTCCCGATATTTGGGGCTTTTTCTTATATAGGCGCCTATTACCCCCACACCCTGTCCCGATTTTTCACACTTGCTGTCTGGTCACCCTACTCCAGTCTTACCAGTACACACATGGTAATCTAAAATTCCTCATGAAGGAAAAGGACTGAACTAACAGAGCAGTATTTGGAGAGTATGGTATGTGAGGAATATGCATGAGTCATGCTTGGATTTGACTGTAAAGATAAAATTGCTGACACATGCAAACTGTGTTCTTATTTCCTGTGAACCTCCTTATTTAGAGAAGGCTGCTCTGGGTGCACTAGAGCAGTGACTGTCTCCAAAGACACTGGGGAATCCATACAGCAAAGATGTCTTGGCTCACTTAATGTTGTGCAATGAACAGAGATGGAATATTGTGTAAATTTCAATAGAAAAGCCTCTAGAATCCGACCTTGATTAGAGCTGGTTGTATAATTTGTTGTGATTAATGCTCTTTGCACATTTTGGCTTTTTTTTCATTGCATAATAATTCATTATTACATTTTTCCACTATTTGTCCAGCTCTGATCTTTACGTGAGCATGAAATGCCAGTAATATTACGACACAAGCCAGCACTCAAGAAAGCTAAGGCATTACTCACTTTTCCTAGGCCAGGAGCAGCATACAGCTAACAACTGTTTCTCTCTCTCAGTCCCATGAACATCAATGACGTGGGTTTGCGTTAGGTTTGGCATGGGGCTGAGCAGGTCCAGGGGCTCAGGGTTGGGAAGATGCCATTGCTAGAGCTGAGCAGAACCTGAACAAAAATGTTCTGAAAATACATATTCCACTTTTTAAACAGGCAGTCTTTAACAATGTTCTGTACACATCCTTACTGTGTTCACTTTGGGTGAAATTCACCCCTGCAAAAGGCCAATTAAGTTCCACTCAAAATAGAGCGGTTTCAGTGTAGTAGCCGTGTTAGTCTGTGTCAGCAAAACGAAAATAAGAAAGAAAAAATTGTAGCACCTTAGGGTACGTCTATACTTACGTCTCGCGTCGGAGGCGCGGGATCGATGTTCTGGGTTCGATTTATCGCGTCTTGTCAAGACGCGATAAATCGAACCAGGAAGTGCTCCGCCGTCGACGCTGGTAATCCAGCTCGACGAGCGGAGTAGGCGGAGTTGACGGGGGAGCCTGCGCGCCACGTCTGGACCACAGGTAAGTTCGAACTAAGGTACTTCGACTTCAGCTACGTTATTAACGTAGCTGAAGTTGCGTATCTTAGTTCAACAGGGGGGGTTAGTGTAGACCTAGCCTTAGAGACTAACAAATGTATTTCAGCATAAGCTTTCGTGGGTTAGTACCCACTTCATCGGATGCAACCGATGAAGTGGGTTCTAACCCACGAAAGCTTATGCTGAAATAAATTTGTTAGTCTCTAAGGTGCTACAAGTTTTTCTTTCTTATTTTCGTTTCAAAATAGAGAGTAACTAGTGCATAGAACCTGTGCTAACCCTCTGCAGAGAGAGAATTTCACCTTTTCCACAAATATTCTAGCATATGAATTTGCAGGACCATTTGCCAAAAACATGGAATTTTAAGCAAATATTGGAGACTACTAATGGAACTGAATTTTAGATTCTTAAATGTAAGTATTTGCACCAGACACCTGAACTTAAGGGTGTGTCTACATGCAGAGTTGCACTGATTCAATTAAAGATGTGATTTTTTTTAATCTGGTGTAAAACGGTGTATGGATGCTCTTGCTATGGTTTAAACCAAGCTTCTTCTAGTTGGTTTAAGTAGCTTAGGAACTGGTTTAAGCTAAAACTAAATAAGTCTCTTTAAACTGAAATGGGCATGCCTATAAGGGGGTGCACCAGTTTAACTAAAACAGTGAAAAATTTTGCATAAACAATCCCAAGGTATCCTCAGCGGAAAATAAAATGTTACTTATGTGTACGGTTGAAACAGCTTGAATTTTAAATGTTCAGCCCTGAATACTCTCAACACACTTCTTACAAATGAGCTAGAGGTCAAGAAATATGAGCAGAAACTTAATTTCCAATAACAAATTTGAGAATATAGGGATCTGTTTATGGCAATTGACAAACAGGAAAAAATGGTGAAATTAGTCTAATAACTCATTTGTTATTAATTATTCAGCTACCACTCATGTTAGTTATTCTGGATTCCCTACGTCTTTTATTATTATCTGACCTAAAAAAATGTTCTTTATGTTGCTCTTTTTAAGTGTTGACACTAATGAATTTGTTTAATTAATAATTGTTAGTTAATGTTTCATATTGAGGTAGCTTTTCCTGATGGATTCAAGTCCTTATTACTGAGTGTAACTCTTACTATTCTGCTAACAGTATCACCACCTTGTTTGTTTCAATAAATGGTCATAAGAACATAAGAAAGGCTGTACTGGGTCAGACCAAAGGTCCATCCAGCCTAGTATCCTGTCCAGCGACAGTGGCCAATGCCCACAGTGAGTGGACCTAACAGGTAATGATCAAGTGATCGCTCTCCTGCCATCCATCACCACCCTCTGACAAACAGAGGCTAAGGACACCATTTCTTACCCATCCTGGTTAATAGCCATTAATGGACTTCATCTCCATGAATTTATCCAGTTCTCTTTTAAACCCTGGTATAGTTCTAGCCTTCACAGCCTCCTCAGGCAAGGAGTTCCACAGGTTGACTGTGCGCTGTGTGAAGAAGAACTTCCTTTTATTTGTTTTAAACCTGCTGCCCACTGATTTCATTGGGTGGCCCCTAGTTCTTCTATTATGGGAACGAGTAAATAACTTTTCCTTATTCACTTCCTCCACACCACTCATAATTTTATATACCTCTATCATATCCCCCCCCATTAGTCTCCTCTTTTCCAAGCTAAAAAGTCCCAGCCTCTTTAATCTCTCCTCATATGGGACCCGTTCCAGACCCCTAATCATTTTAGTTGCCCTTCTCTGAACCTTTTCCAATGCCAGTATATCCTTTTTGAGATGAGGAGACCACATTTGTATGCAGTATTCAAGATGTGGGTGCACCATTGATTTGTATAAGGGCAATAAGATATTCTCCGTCTTATTCTCTATCCCTTTTTTAATGATTCCTAACATCCTGTTTGCTTTTTTGGCTGCTGCACACTGCATGGATGTCTTCAGAGAACTATCCACGATGACTCCAAGATCTTTTTTCTGATTAGTTGTAGCTAAATTAGCCCACATCATATTGTATGTATAGTTGGGGTTATTTTTTCCAATGTGCATTACTTTACATTTGTCCACATTAAATTTCATTTGCCATTTTGTTGCCCAATCATGCAATTGCAATGCACCAATCATGAGGTTGAAAATTGTTGCAGTTCTGAAATGGATAGCGCTAAGAATCTGATGTAACTGTAGATACAAGTATGGCAGGAAAGATGTATTGCTTGGGTATCCTTTGTGCAATATTGAGAGAAGCAAGATCACTGTGATCTTCATGCAGTTTTACTGAGTAATAGAGCATGTTGATATGTATAATCTTAAATAAGTAGCTGCATATTGAACTCTTGCGAGAGGGACATGTCCTAGCAGAATGGGGAGAGGCAAATCTTGAATTCTCATCCACCTTCTGCATTGATTATCTCAGGGAGCTTGATTTAAATGTTATTACGGTATATTCATAGTTAAAGAAAGAATGAATCGATGATATGGCCCTCCTGTATTCCCCAATGCCATGTAAAAGCAAATTCTCTCAAGTTGTTGATTATTATTACCTTGTCTCTCCTGCTTTGGTTACATGCCTGCATAGATGGATAGAAACATTCCTAATGTACTCCCATGACTAGTCTGGTTTTGTTTCTCTAGCTCCAAAAGGCCTGATTTAATAGTCCACCTTGAACTCTAAGAAGGCTATATTTTGCTTGCAGATCAAAACAGTGTGGGCTGCCTTACATCTGCAAAGTAAAGCCAAATTCTAGTTTACAATTTAGATAAAAATCCAGTTTCAGAAAACAAACAAGCAGTGAAACTCCATGTGGTTTAGGATAGTCCCATGAAAACAGAGACTTTACTGTGAGCTTGGTAGCAAGCCAATTTGACGCATTAATCTAAAGAAATAAATCATATGAATACAGATAAGCACATTTCCCCCAAGCAAATAGAGGCTGTGAAAGGGTATGTCCTTCTCAAACAGTGAGTGGGAGACTCTGGTTTCATGTTTGCAACTGGTGCTTCTTTAGGGTCTTGCAAACTGCAAATAGAGGAGTAGCTGAGCTTTATCAACCAGCTATTGAAAGGCTATATGCTTGCACAGTTCACATAGCTAGGATAAAAGTCAGAGTAGACTGTTTTCCCACCCACTCACTTTCACAAGGAGTGAACGGCGCCACTACTGAACAGGTCTTGAGTAGGGTCAAGGATTTATTTTTCTTGAGTGAATAACAAACTGTTTTTCCACCAGCAATAATACTTTGTGACAGTACAACACAGTTCTTCTGAAACAGTAGTCTTGAATACAAGGGGTCCTAAAATTACAAATATATATATAGAGATAATACGAAAAATCTGCTTTTAAGAATGTTAAGGTTGCAAAGTCAAGCACTCAAAAAGGTAGAAAACACTTGACTTAAGGTTGCTTGTGAAACCTGTATTCCACTTCCTTGTGCATATGCATGATGATACCATCTTTAATTACATGATCACGAAGTGTTAGGCAATCTTAACTATAGGTATTGCTACCTGCGCCACATATTGTATATGTGTGTGTATATGTGTACACATACACATAGATATACACAAACATTTAAAATATATTGGTAGACTATATTGACATTAGCTATTTAAAAGGGATACTGCCAGGTTCAAAGTAATATACTTGTCCTTTACCCGTGTTGCTAAGTAATGGATTATGACAGTGGTAAACTTAAAAATCAACCTCACTTTTTATCCATCTGTGCTGTTTGTCTCTTTTTTCCATTTCAGTCCATTTGGACAATTAAAACAACCCAGAGTTTGTCTGTATGGGAAAATGATACTGGTAATGGTTAGGTGTGAATTTACACTGGTATAACCTCCACATGTGGACACTCTTATTTCAGTATAAGTGTTGCTTTTTTTCAGCTTAGCTTATGTGACTCAGGAAGGGGTTTCAGATAAACTAAAAAAAGCAATGGTTCTACCAGACTAAGAGTGCCCATATGAGGGTTATACTGGTATAACTGGTAACCGTTTCCTGTGTGGAGAACCCCCAGTCAGTGTCTGTTTCTTGTTTTCATGCACTAGAACAACGGTGAGCGTGACCATTGCTCGTACTCTAGGGCAATGTTTAAATACAAACAAAAAACTGCTTTCACTGACTTTTTTTTTTTAAAAAGCTCACAGAAATATTTCCATCCATATAAGGTTTTGGCATTTAAACATATATATGACAAATGTGGTCCTAAACTCCTTGACTCCTGATAATAAATACACTGGGGTGACATTCTATCCCAGTTGAAGTCAGTATTAAAACTCCAATTCACTTCAGTGGGGATAGGAGCTCACCCTGGATACGTATCCTGGCATTATTTCCTGGCTGTACGGTTTTCATCTAATAGAAGCATAATATGTTTGCTTATGTTATAATAGCAGGGGTCAGGGCCAGCACATTCAGCAGGATAGAACCCCTACTTAGGAAAATTTGTGTGCAATAACTCTCCTTGCTAGCCACTGCTCTGAAGACCTTTTCACATTTCAGCCAGGAGAATTGCTATGTGAAGTAACAGCATTGTTGTCTATTTTCATGGATTTTATCGCTAGTCTCATGATAGTTGATGTTTTCTTAAGCCCCAGCTCCTGGTGTCATGTGGGTTATGAGAATCTCAGTTCTCATTAAAAAAAAAAAAAAGGTACGTTTCCAGCCCTCAGAAGTCAAAAAAAAAAGTTTGAAAATGTGAACTCTAAAGGTGCAAAACCCATCGACTGTAGCTGTTGCTATAATAGTGAAGCTGTAAGCTGAAAATGAGTGTGCACCTCTTTAATTTTGGCCATTAGAATTGCAACATGGTGTTGGGCTGTGTAAAGACCTGCCTACACAAAGAGCCCTGGGCATTCTGCCAGTAATAAGACACTTATTTTCAGCTGCAAAAGTTTCAGTTGCTTTGCTTAATAGCTTTCCTGGCCTTCTGTCACTCAGCCATTCCCAAAGGCCTCCCCAAGGGTCTAGTGCACTTCAGTGCCTTGCAAAAGCAAACACCTTGGCGCCTGTGCACGTTTCAGAAAAGTATCAGTGTAAATGATCCCAGAGGATGGATTTCCAATTCACCAAAACATTTGGTTTTATTTTCCAAATAATAAAACTCCCTTTAATGGGAAAGGTGACCGTATTTTCAAAAGAAAAGAACAGGATTGTTTTGAGACAACCTTTAAAAAAAAAAGAGTCTCAAAATAATGGTGCAAGAAACAAAAGGACACTTTTAAATGTGTTCCGGGGTCACTACTAGCAGCTTCTGAGTCAACAGCCCCATGTGCAGATTTCTCAGTGGGCAGGAGAGGAAGGCTGGCCTTGCGGTTAACCTAGCAGCCTGGGATTCAGGAAATCTCAGTTCAGTTCTCATCCTTGTCATTATTGTGGGTAAGATATTTAGGCCAAGATTTTCAAAGCAACTTGTGATTTTGGATGCCCAGCTTGTAATACCTTGAAAAGAGGCTGATTTGCAAAAGGTGCTGAGTACCCATTCTCACCAAGTTGGGCCATCAAAATTAAGGCAGACAAAATCACCAATCACTCTTGAAAATCTTAGCCACCTCTTAGCCTCAGTTCCCCATCTGTAAAATGGAGACAATAATACTTCATTTCGCCCCCGATTTGGATTGTAAATTCTTCAGGGTAGAGACTGTCTCTTACTGTGTTTATACAATGCCTAAAACAATAGACCCCCATTACTGCTAGGCACTGCTGCAAAATAAATAAATAATTTTTCCAGTATACAATGTGTCTGTCTGAGTTTATCATGGAACACTGTACAAGTGTGATTAATTCACTGCACAAAAGAACAGATCTGATAGTACCTGCACTCATTAGACTTCTCTCTTCACTCCAGACCCAGTTCATTGCATTGAACACTCATCCCGCTGCACTGTTGCTTGTTAATAAGCACTGAGCAAATGTCACCCACAATCACAGGAGGGTCTGGACAGATATTTTGTTCATATATTTTTTTAACAAGTTTTGATTGATTAAATGAAAAACCAGGACATCTCAAGTGTCCCAAACACTGGGAAAATAGGAAAGCATGTGAAAAATCAGGAGTATCCTGTGTGGTCACTTTGCCCTTGTCTATATGTAAATGTGGCACCAGTTGAACTAAAGTTTTTTTGTAAATCGGTTTAGTTAAACTGATACAAACCTGTGTGTGGACACTTAAATCGATTTAAACCTGGCTGCTATGGACTTAGCTTAATTTGGTTACTATTGCAAACTATTTTATAACTTCCATTCTCTCTTTCTGTCTCTCTCACATGCATGCACACCCTTTTAAATAATCCTGGAAATGATTCAGTCACATTACAAGCATTTTGGAGCTATAAAAACCATTTCTTTATTGGTATTACGGAATGTAGTCTCTTAAGAAAAATACGAATCTAGTCAGTACAGTCTTGTACCGTTTGCAGAGACTGCCAGTAACGGCACCCAGTCTGCTACAATTTTACTTGCCAGAGCTGACAACCCTTTCATTTGCATCAATGCAAATATTCATGTAAGCATCTCCATAAAACAGACCGAATTTGGGGAAAACTCTGCCAAACTGCATTCAGGTCTGGGAGCTTCAGCTGTGGCATTCAGCAGAAGGAATCACTGATTTCTCCTTTGGCTGAGCCTTCTTATCAGACATTCAGTCTATGGACAGCTGCCAGCCTTTGCCTGGAACTGTTAAGATACAGTAGCTCAGCTACACAGATCTGGAAATCTAGGTAGTCTGGCAAAGCAACATTTTTTTTACCAGTCTCTTTCTAAGCTTACCTGTCCCTTTAGAGTTTGAACTCTCTCCCATACAGTTGTGTTCATTCATGGTTCGCGGCAAAAAATCCAAACCTTCTCCCCAAAATAAATCAGGTTATTAAATCACTAGATACTAACACACACACACATGCACACACGCCATGGCTGTCTGTAAATCTGCCACTTTAGGCCTTGGAGAAAGTACATTTCTTTCCAAATGCTTACAACACTAGCTTCAGTCTGCTTAAATTTAAAGCACTGTAGAAATGAACACCACTTACCCAGCACATGAACGCTATTCCCTAGTGTGTCATAACAGCCTTTATTTCTGTTTGTTGGCAGAAGTCACTCCCCAGTGCTAAGGCTACACCAAGCAATTTCACCGACGCGATGGAAGTGCACTGTAAATCAGCATAGAATAGAATGTAGCCCTTAATATCTTGTAAGTAGCATTTAGTTAATTCTCTGACTACTCCTGCATTTCTATTCTGGCAATTATCAATACTACATTTTCATTTAATTATTTTTTTTTTTGCCATGATGATCTTCCATCTATCTCCGTTGCTAGGTTCTGTGCATTCTCTGATATGTTATTCCAGCAACTAAAGAGTTAATTATCGGCTTCTATTGCACGTTGTTTTATTGGCACACCAGGTGCCTGCTTTGTTTTTATTGGCTAGAAATGCGGGGGCATGAAGAAGTGGACAAAAAGACATGGCGTTGCACCTGGTGTTCTAGTCTGCAGCTGTATTTGGTGAACCTGGACTTGACTGCACAGAAGAGTGGCTAAGAGCTGATAGTAGAGGTGTGTGTGGATTTTTAGACTCCTGTTTTGGTAGTTACTGCTGTTTTGCAAACTTTGATTTGATGTAATAAAATGTAGGCAATTTGATAAGGAAATTCATGCGGGTGCTGTGTGGTTCCTCAGTGCACTATCCCCAGCAATACTGTGGAAGATTAAGATAGATTCTGCTTCTTCAAGAACAATGGATTATGCCTACCTTCATTCTAAAGATAACTGGGGTGAAATCCTAGCCCCAGGGAAATCAATGGGAGTTTTGCCATTGCCTTCATCAAGGCCAGGATTTCACTGCTGGTGTGTTTAGGCAAAAAACTGAGCTACACCAAGGTGTCTGGTATTTCCCTGCAGAATATGGTTAGGAGAGTCCTTTGCAAAGAGACATCCTCTCAGAGCGTCCCATAAAAGAGATTGTGTAACTGCACTGCTGTGTCCAGGGTCCATAAGCCGTTCAGTTATAGTCTGGAGAGGACCCTCCATTTTGTGAGGAGAGGAATCTTTGGAGTAGAAAGGCAGTGAGTCTCCGCCAGTAGCGTAGCCGGGGGAGGAGCAGGAGGAGCGGACGCTCCCCATGTGAGGAGAAGTGGCACCTTAAAAAGTGCCGCCCGAGCCCCGCTGCCGGAGCCGGGCTCTGGCGGTGCTTTAAAAGGCCCGCGGGTGGCTCCCCGCGGCTGCAAGAGCTGTGGGCCTTTTAAAGCGCCGCCCGAGCCCGGCTCCGGCAGCGGGGCTCGGGCGGCGCTTTAAACGGCCCGCGGCTCCCCTGAGCCCCGCTGCCCTCGGGCAGGGATTTAAAAGGCCCACGGCACCCTGCAGCTGCAAGAGCCGCGAGCCTTTTAAATCCCCGCCCGAGCCCCGCTGCCAGAGCCGGGCTGGGGGGGGGGAGGCGCTTTAAAAGGCCTGCGGCTCCTGCAGCCGCGGGGAGGCGCGGGCCTGTTAAAGCGCTGCCAGAGCCGGGCTCTGGCAGTGCTTAAAAAGGCCCAGGGCTCCTGCCACTGAGGGGAGCCGCGGGCCTTTTAAAGCGCCGCCGGAGCCCCGCTGCCAGAGCTCCGGCGCGCGGCGCTTTAAAGGGCCCGGGGGCTCTGCAGCGGCTGGAGCCCCGGGCCCTTTAAAGCGCCGCTGGGTGAGTACAGGGGGAGTGGGGAGGCGCCTTGTTATAGCATCGCTCCGCCTGTGCTCCAGAACTGCCTACGCTACTGGTCTCCACCTGTCTATATCGGCTAGAGAATGAATGCACAGAATGAGCTCTATCCAGGGCCTGTGCAAGGAAGTTTCGCGCCCTAGGCGAAACTTCCTTGCACCAGCCCTGCGCCTTCCCCCGCCCAGATAATGCCTCCCTCCTCCCCCCCCCCGCAGCAGCCAGCTCCGCCCACCCGCGGCAGCTACCCCCCCACCCCCGCAGCCGCCCCCTACCCACAGCGGCTCCCCACCCCTCCGCAGTGGCTAACCCCCCCCGCCCCTGCTCGCGGCAGCTCAGCCACCCCCCCCCCGTGGTAGTCCCCTGCGTAGGGCGGCTCCCCACCCCTTGCGGCAGCCAGCCCCCCACCTGCGGCAGCTCCCCATCCCCTCACGGCAGCTCCCCATCCCCCCTCGGCAGCGCTTCAGCGGCCGCTTTTATTGCCGCTGAATCGCCGCCGGGAGTCGCCGCCGCCAAAATGCCACCCCCAAAATCCTGGCGCCCTAGGCGACTGCCTAGGGTTGCCTAGTGGAAGTGCCGGTCCTGGCTCTATCACAGCTCTTGGTCATTAGCAGAGATAGGCAAAGCTCAGATCTAGAGCTCCCCCAAAACAAAAAGGTCCCATTTTAGGCTTCTCTGTAGGTATGGGCATAGTTACCTGTTTCAGGAGTTTAGGGCAGGCATGGCCAGGCTTTTGTTCACTTATCTAATGAAGTGGAGGCCCTGTGAGCCTCTCCTATGCAACTGGCTTTTCCATTTGTTTAATGGCACTTTTTCAAATTGCATTTCAGTAACTCATCTTGCTGCTGGAAGGAGGGAGAATGATTCACTATCATAGGAGCTTGAAGACCATATGAACTGGTGAAAGTTTAGCAGTTTAAGGGCTGAAGAAAACAGGCTTTCTGCTACCTACCCACCTACCCAGAGAACTGGTCCACGAGCAAGAGAACTTGTCTCCTACTTCCACCAATAACTTCTTCCAAGAGCATATTACTTACTACCCGTTCTTGCTGGCTTGGGGTGTGTGTGGTGGCCTCTAGAGAGTCCTGATATTAAAAATCATCATCATCACGATTTGCACAAGGGAGAGCCATTTTGTCTATGGTCTGGGCTGAGACCTCTTGTTGAGAGCGTATTGCTTAACTTGCGACTGTAGATAAACATAATCCAGAGAGACGTAATGTTTGCTCTTGTCGGTTGCTAACAGCAGAGCATTTGAGGAAGTACGGTCAAACCAGGAACAGTGCTGTGTGTGTGTGGCCACGGACATGGTATTTGAAAAACACAGCTCACCCAAAACAGTCAATAATTTATGTGGAGCACCTGCTATCAGACGACTTGCATGGTAATTTTAATCATCCACATTGCTGGTTATGAAACACTGCTGTGACAATGTGTGATCTTGCTCACTGTCAGAAAGACCAAAACCCATCCGACAGGTGTGGGGTTACTCTAGGTCATTACTGGCTTCCACAGAAAGCAGGAAACTGCTCACGCCCTTTAACAATTGAGATCAGGGTTGCACTTCTGGCTCGTTTACAGTAAGGCTTAGGTTGATTCTCTTTCCTGGTGTGGTTTTAAGGATCTGTTTCCCCTTTTGAAATGTATCAAGTAGGCTTGAGGATAATAAACATCATAAGGGTGAGTCAATAATCCCTGATGCAGGGCCTAGTTGTTAAGTGATTGAAACAGAGGTCAGTGAATAGACTTGCAAAGCTACTCTGCTGTGCAGCGGGTGAGGTGTAGCTGGTTGTTAGGGTCTGCTTGAAGCCTATGTTATCTTGTGTAGATGCTGCCAACCACAGATGCAGAGCATCGTCTTATAGAAAATAATGAAAATGTGCTGGAAACAATTATCTCACTAAAATAAAGCATTTTGTCTTGAAACTCCACATCAGCGGGGCCTCAAATGTCGTTTGTTGATATTTTTATACGGTAAAGACCGTTTGGTATGTTCACTGGGATTCCAAGGTTTAGAAAAGTCATTTCTGCTGGTCTTACGGTGTTTAGCGAGGGGTGCTGCTGTCACCTCTTCCTGCACGGCGGCAGCCCAGGATCCACAAACCCTCATAACAGCATTTAGCACTTTCCCTATTCAAAGAGCTGCACCAACGGGACTATGCAGGCCTAGCACATGTGATCATGTCTCCCTCTAGTGGCAGATCCCAGCAGCTATTCATGGGGAAAGCTGTTGACTGTTAGCTCAAGTGTGATTTTTGCTGTTGAAGGCCTGGAGTTCGATTCCTCTCAGGGATCATGGTGTTTGTGTGATTGCAGTCAGAGTTTGTTACGAATACGTACCTGAAAGTGCCAGCTTTGGTTGGTTTGCTTTCTGCTACTCTGTGTGAATCTACACACAGTGTTCTACTTATCCACGATGTAAACTTGACTCACTGTTTCTATAAAGGTAACCTTTCTCTCTCTTCCGTGTCTTCTTTTCATTTCATTTACATTCTCTTTTCCCCTCTCCTGACTTTTCATTTTGTGGCAGCTCTGTCCAAGCATCTCACTTATTCTAGAATACATCAGTGGCAGGCTTAATTCTTATAGAGTATCTGAACCATATTTCATAAGGCATTGAACACATTACTTTACTGGTTAATCTTCCATCGTGTCTCTGAGGAAAAAAGTGGACAACCACAAGACCAAAGGGCCCTTGAGTGCTGGGGACTTTCTGAGAACCATGCAGTGTGATGCAGTACCCGAAGCTAATTACAGAATACTTTTATCCAGACAACAATCTATTTTTTGATTAACATTTAGGATGAATTACTGCTCCCACTGATTGTAGTCTAAATGTGTTCACAGAATCGATCTCTGGGTGTTTTATAGCAATCAGAATTGGTATGAGAAAACAGGGTGTTAGTTTATTCAAATAAACTCTGAACAATCCATACAGATTACAGCAATTAGTTTAACTACGGCGACAGGTGGAAAATCCATATATATCATCTTAAAGGATCCTTCAGAACACCCTTACTTGGGTTTTATCTGATAACACATGAAGCAATGATTATAACTCAGAACCCACTAACATCTGTTTTCCTTGTTTATCTCAGTTCAGATGCCAACGCACTAGTCGTCCTATAGAAAACTCTTGAGTTATAGTTCTGTTGTGCTTTACTGGAACATCCTGTGTTTTTGAATTTTTCAAACCCCTTTTCCAGGGGACTCTAAAGTAGTAGCCTAAGTCACAGTTTGCATGTGACTTAGGCTACTGAAGTATTGACGGCAGCTACTGATTCTGTGTCAAGCTTTCTAATGCTGCACATATAAATGTGATGTTAGATTCTCCACCAAATTTAGCCAGGCAGCCTGACTCTGCTGGTGCCTGGCATGGATACAGGGCTAGCTTTCCCTGGTGCCTTTCTGGTTTCCATGTGCACCACCTCAGAAAAGCACCTATATTGTGGTGGACTCTTACAATTCTTCCAGTTAGACCAGACAGTGGGGTCACTTCCCTATGTACCAACCACTTACCACCCTGCAAATCCAAATGGGTTTCAGGCAACTGTCTGCGTGTCCTCCCTGTGGGAGCCTGTGACCAGTGATATAGTGACCAATGGCCTTTTTGAAACTAAGTATTTCATTTAGCAATTGGAATAAACCATTAAATAAAAAGGGGGTTTAGAACAACATATGTACACCCATATGTAGTTTAGTGGTGGAGGTGCAGAGCATCACTATTTGTGGGAGTGCCCTTCCAGGAAGGACTCAAACCATTTCAGTGCATTACCCTGGACACCGTCCACCACTTTCAGGTGAGACAGACTCTCATAGTCAATATTGTTGAATGCAGCAGAAAGGTCATAGAATCATAGAATCATAGAATCTCAGGGTTGGAAGGGACCTCAGGAGGTCATCTAGTCCAACCCCCTGCTCAAAGCAGGACCAACCCCAACTAGATCATCCCAGCCAGGGCTTTGTCAAGCCTGACCTTAAAAACCTCCAAGGAAGGAGACTCCACCACCTCCCTAGGTAACCCATTCCAGTGCTTCACCACCCTACTAGTGAAAAAGTTTTTCCTAATATCCAACCTAAACCTCCCCCTCTGCAACTTGAGACCATTACTCCTTGTTCTGTCATCTTCTACCACTGAGAACAGTCTAGATCCATCCTCTTTGGAACCCCCTTTTAGGTAGTTGAAAGCAGCTATCAAATCCCCCCTCACTCTTCTCTTCTGCAGGCTAAACAATCTCAGTTCCCTCAGCCTCTCCTCATAAGTCATGTGCTCCAGCCCCCTAATCATTTTTGTTGCCCTCCGTTGGACTCTTTCCAATTTATCCACATCCTTCTTGTAGTGTGGGGCCCAGGAGGTCCAGGAGGATGAGAATGGATGTCTGCCCTCTATCAGAAGATCATCCATCAGTGCCGCTTAAGCAGTTTCGGTTCTCTGTGCTAGCCTGAATCCAGATTGCATTAGCTCTAGAATGTAAGCTTCAGTTAGGTGACCTTGTAGTTGGCCTTTCAATAGCTTCCCCATGAGCTTGGTCAGGATTGGAAGGTTTGACATGGGGCCGGGACAGAAATATCCAGGGGCCTTCTTAAGAGTTACTTGGACTATTGAGTGTTTGAAGCAGAAAGGGAAAATTCCTTCTCTGAATGAGGCATTGGCTGTTTCGGTCAGGAGTGGCACCAGTTCACAACTCTTTCACAAGCCAGGAAGTGCATAGACTGGATTCACAAGTCTGGGGTTGAGACTCCTTTAGAGCGTCTAGAACTTCTTGTTGAGTGAATGCTCTGAGCTCTGGGAATGCAGGTGGGCTGTGGGGTGGTCAATGCAGGTGGAGCGGATCCAGGCTCTTGGAGAGTTTCTCAGAGGTATGTGATCTTTTCAGTGCAGTCAGATGCTAGTTCTTTGCAGCGCTTGCTGCTCAGCTCTGGTGCAGTCTGTAGGCATTCAGGATTGCTGAAGTGGTTTGCCCCCTGGATAGCTCCTTGGGGCAGGATTTGGCAGCCCAGTGGAGGCTGATAGGAAGGTTCTCTTGGCCCATAGTACAGCCTCAGCATCCGCTTGGAGGAATTCATTATGCGTCATCCTGTCTTAATCAACCTTTGTTTTCTGCCATCAGTGCTCAGGTTTCCACCCCTCTCTTTTCATCCGGTGCTGGGTGTCAAAGTCAAGGAGGCCTGTGTGGGCGATGAGGAAGAAGGGGCTGTTTCAGGGGGGCAGTGTGTTAATGGTTGAGGTTAGTGTAGAAAGGTAATGATTCACCAGGGCCTCGACTCCTCGTTCTGCAGGCAGGGTACTGTTGTCCTTTGAATTTGTTGGAGTCTGAGTCATCACGGTTGAATCAAGATCAATGGTCTATCTTGTTGCCTAGGCAATAGAAGGTCTCTGACCATTTTCCTAATGAGATGATGGTCTGTCCAAGAGAGTGGCTGGGTTGTGATGTCCTCTATCTTAACATCTAGGCCGATCAGGTCTAGGGTGTGCCCAGCTGTGTGGATTGGACCAGAGATGACCTGTGAAAATCCTAGGGAGGCAAGTGAGGAGATGAGTTTTGGGGCTTTTGCATCTATTGCCTTGTTGATATACATGTTAAATTCTCTGTGATGGTCTGTAAATGATCATAAAATCTATTAGCTTTGGCTCTGGTTTCTACTGTCAGATGAATGAATTCAAATGAAGTGGTCTGACCTGAGGCACCTTTCTTCCTTTTGATATTTGCAGAAAAGATGAATGCAGTGAGTCTGGTGCCTGCCTTCTTGTCCTGTCTAGAACTACAGAACTAACTTACATTCTCCCAACAAGCCCAGAGTCTCCTGCATGACTCTGTCTGCCTTATTCAACCTGGCTTCAGGACTCCCCTGTGGCTAGAGCCAAAAACTACTTGCTTTGGTATTGTCTCTTAACAAAGTAAATTTTAAGGGGACTATTAGAAAGGGTTTCTTCCTGCTTTCCCTGGGTGAGGTATCCACTCCTTTATATGGTACAGAAAACGCCATGGCCCATAGCAGGTCAATATACAGTCACAACAGTTATTAAAGGGCATCCCCATATTTGTCATGGGGGGAAGAAAGATTGTGGCCTGATTTACTTTGGTTGAAATTCACCCCCGTATAAAGGGTTAGCATGAGGCCAATTGAAATGTGCTACATTGAGTTTGTGCAGGCCCTCTGCACAGGGAGGAATTTTACCTTTCGGGCTAATAGTGCAGTCCACGGACAGCAATGGGAGTTTTAGAAACAATGAGGTCTTCCAGAATTGGGTACATATTTATTTAAGTTAAGGAAGCATTTTGTGGACTTTGTTCCTTTTGTAATGGTTTATAAGTCGCCAGATGCTGGTATTACAGATAAGGTTGTAAGCTCTATTTGTCCAGACGCATGGGGGTGGATTCTTGAGAAAATGCTTATTTTGTCCGGTGAGAGGCAGTTCTTTTCAGAAGGTCAGCATATCACCTCTTGAAGTCTGTTCTGCCATAGTCTGTCTGTTTCTTGATTGAATCACTTTTTAAATGTAGCTGCTGCCTACAGGCTGTATCAACATAGCCGAACAAATCATTACATGATGCAAAATATCAGTTTGGTCCTGTGCTTTTAGTCATTGTGTATTTCCCTAATGAATGCAGAATGTTATGCTTTTCTGTATGAAATGTTTTATTTTGAAGTAGCAACATCATGGTTTATACCAGTTTTGTGGCAATACTATACACTGTGCAGTGAAAATAGACATACATATGATATGACAATATGTAGGCTAAATTAAGTGCATTAAGTATGTAGTTTGATCCTCTGCTTTAACTATCCTCATTTTTCTGAGTTTGTGTAACTAACTTAAGGTTATTAAAATGCATGTTTCCTCTTGAATCAGAGAGCCCTTTAAGAAACAGTGCAGGTGAGTGTACAAACACAGGTTTCAGAGAAGTAGCCGTGTTAGTCTGTGTCAGCAAAAAGAAAAGGAATACTTGTGGCACCTTAGAGACTAACAAATTTATTTCAGCATAAGCTTTCGTGGGCAACAGCTCACTTCATCAGATGCATGGAATGGATCACGTAGTAAGCACATATTTATACATACAGAGAAACATGAAAAGGTAGAAGTAACCATACCAACTGTAAAAGGCTAATTAATTGAAAGGAACTATTATCAGCAGGGGAAAGAAACTTTGGAAGTGATAATCAAGATGGCCCATTACGGATAGTTGACACAGAGGTGTAAGGGTACTTACTAAAATATTAAATTAGGGGAAATAGATTCAATTAACGTAATGACCGAGCCATTCCCAGTCTCTGTTCACACCTGAGTTAATGGTATCTAGTTTGCATATTAATTCAAGTTCGGCAGCTTCTCCTTGGAGTCTGTTTTTGAAGCTTTTTTGTTGCAAAATTGCCACCTTTAAGTCTGTCACTGAGTGATTAGAGAGGTTGAAGTGTTCTCCTGCTGGCTTTTGAATGTTATGATTCCTGATGTCAGATTTGTGTCCATTTATTCTTTTGCGTAGAGAACACAGCAAATACCCTGAGATGCATCTTATAAATCCTATTGAGCATTGGCTCTCTGTATCTCACCCTAACAGTATTAGCCTGTGTGGAGTAGTGCAAGAACAGAAGGTGTGGAAAGGTGCCAGTTAGCAAGAAAGATGATGCCATCACTCAGCAGGGATGGTGGTTTCAGACTCGAAGCCAACTATGCTCAGTTAGGTCATTCACCACTAACCAACTAATATTTTACTCAAGTGCAAACTGCAAAAAGGTAGCCATTCTGCAGGAGAAGGTGAGTAAATTGTAACCCCAATACCCTTATTAACCATATAACCTAACACATCGGACCTCAGGACCCAGGAATGTTGCTAGTGCAGTGTAATCCACCTTGGGAATTATCTTTATAATAGGCTGTACCACTTGAGATCTGTTACCCAATAAAAGTCTGCACTAATATCAGATAGACAGAGCAGTCTTCAGTCTCTGTATTTACTTGGGATAATTCATTAGCTAACACTTTTCATCTCAGACAGTTACATGCTTTTTATGCCCCCTGGAATGGACTCCAACAATGCTGCTGGCAAGCATGTGTATTTACCTTACCAAGCCTGAGGCAGTATAATGAAATTATACTTAGGGTGCATTCTTATTCAATCTTTAGAAAATGGTATATAAAAAGTTTAACAGCTTTCACCATTTATCTGCAAGGAAGGCAAGAGAGAGAAGTTGGTTGCATCTTTCTTACATTTGTTCCCCTCAAAGTGAGCTGTGTAAGACCCATTGGTGGTAAGAAAGTACATTTCCACTGTAGGCTCAATACAGTAAAAATGAATGTCTGCCAGTGTTCTTTTTCCATCAGCTTGTGCCAGCTCAGCAAGACAAAGTCATTCAAACCCCCCTGCTCTTGGATTTTCAAAGCATGGAGGGGCTGCCCTCCTTGTGGTCGGGCCTGGAATCTAATCGTGGTCACTTCCATGCAGCAGGGAGGGGTGAGGCTCCATTTTCTTTTAATTATTACAAGAGGGTGGTGATGTGGGCAGTAGAAGCAGACTCTCCTGTCTGAATGCATTTTAAAAATAATGGGCAAAAATCATCCCTGCTGAGATCTACTGAGAGTGGTGCCTGGGGCGAATTTGGCCCAGTATGTGCTTAATTTGTTTTGTTTTAGCTGCATATAAATGTAGATGGACATCCAGAAAAAAGAAACTGAACAAAATGCACAGGTCCCTAGATCAGGGTGACCAGATATCCCATTTTGCCGAGAACAGATCTTCAGAGTCTAATTCTGGCTAGCCAGCAGAGCTATTTGTTATAAATACTTGTAATGAATTTAGTCCCTTTTCTGGGTAGTGGATTGTTTGTGAGCTGAGCCTGATTTTCTCCAAACATCTTAATTATATGTACGTATTCACCTAATATTTCAGACCAAAAAATTTCAGATTGTGGGTTTTCACAAATTTTGCTTTGACAATTTGTTTTTTGTATTGTCTGGGCTTTGAAGTCACATGATATTGTTTCTGCTCCATGATTGGATGGCTGAAACATTTTAAACAGGAGAATAACCAATAACATGCTCTGGTGTGAATTTTTGGACGAATAATGATTGGTGTTCAAATATATGAGACTTGCGGGATTCCTAAATATTTGCAACAGTACCTAGCAGTTTGTCCATATAGTCACAAATAATTAATAACAATGCTCCATAGACCACAGCAAACTGAACTGGGAGGTCAGATTCTGTGCTCTCCCCCTTTGTATCACTGAGCAATATGCTATGGAATAGGCTAAGGGAATAGATAGAAGACGCATCACTTGAGACATTTAAATCTAGACAGGATTGCAAGCTCTCTAAGGTAGTTGTGCCAGACATTGCAACCCATACAGTATCTTTGGGGACTGTTGTATTACATTTATGAGTGGTTTATGTATGACTGTGTTCTCTATGCAGGGAGGGCTACCACAGCTCCTCCAGGAACTAAAAACAGTGGGGGATGATTAAGGCGAGTTGTGAAGATTATAAACAATTCCAAGGAGGTGCCACCTCCTCGGGTGGTTTGCATGTACTGGCTCAAACTGGGTTTTCCAGAGACCAAGAGATGAAGAAAGAACTTGAGATCTAGAAAGGCCGAGTGGAAACAGATGCAGGGTCTTCCTTTTGATTCAGCAAACAGACAGGACCTTTGGTCCCAAGGGGACCCCAACCCTTGCTGACGGGACATTAGCCTACCAGACTCCCCAGATGGAAGATGAGTGGTTTCTGGTGGAGTTAGTAGGTGTGTAGGAATTTTTATTGTTTTTTATGTCTTCTCTGTGATGCTTTTATCCTCAGAATAAATGTTCTCTGCTAAGAAAGAGCTGTATGGTTTGTTACTGCTGGCACACGCTGGGCATTGTTCTCTGAGAGAAATCACAGCCCATACGCTGGCCATTATACAGACTGGCTTGCTGGGGTATCACAGTGTGTGGCCGGGGGGGGGCAGGGGGGAGGCTGTGCAACCTTAAAATCCCTCTCAAGAGGGAGAGGGATGCAGGTCTCTGCCCAAGGGAGGTGACAGCTGGAGACCTGAGACTTTAAGTTGGTTCCCTCAAGGGACCGTGGAGGGAAAATACAAGTGCAGTTACCTGAAACTGTGACAGCAGAGACATATATTTACTAACCATTTGTACAGTCCCTAGCACAATGAAAGCCTGACCCAGTCGGCTTCTAGGCACTTCTGCATTATAATTGTTAAAGCAAATAACAATAAACAGGACAAAGGACAAGAAAAATGTTCATTAGGGGAAAATCCTGCATTGGCAGGGTATAACTTTGAAACTATAGGGTGGAGTTCTGGACCCACTGAAGTCAATAGGGGCTTTGCTATTGACTTCAGAGTGGCCAGGATTTCACCCGGATAAGTCATTTCCCTTTCTAACTTCTGTGCTTCACATTTTCAGGGCCTATTTGACGGGTTTCTTTGTGATGTCAGATATTTATCATCCAGTCACTGAGGACTCCTGCTCACCGATTCTTTGACAGCTCACCTGAGAGGCTGTCACTATGGTCCTGCGTGTTCCTACCGCTCCAATTTTGAAATGCTGGGGCTTCAGATAAAATGAGATACAGATCCAAACCGCCCCTGGTTTCATGTCAGTGTTGCAAAACCACCCTGCTTTGCCCATTTCCAAATGACATGTACAGTACTTGGGCAAAACTTTTTTCCAGTGAGAAATAATAGACTTGGAAGCCCTCAGCAATATCAAGCCAGCTCGTGCTGCCTTCAACAAACGTAGGAAAAGAGCCTGTAGCCAACATAGTATCAAACTGCCAACGCAGACCAGAGAAGTGGGTTAGCAAAACAAAGACAGATGGCAGTGGTTTCACTCTAGCACTTTTTTTTTTATTGCAATGCAGCCATTACAAGCTTCTCTACTGCACTTACTCTAACTAGAGGTGTCCCAGCTTCTTTTCACCTTCATCTCATACTCAGTGCCACCTAGTGACCTAACTCGGAATCCCAGCCTATCTATCAAGCGTAGATTATAGATGCATGAATCTTGTTTTCTGTACAGCGCTGAGCGCATAGATGGTGCAGGGCCATGGAAGAATGAGGCCAGGTTTTTGGAACGGGTGTCCGTTAGGTGGAGTTGAGGGACAGGCTCGTGCTAGGAGCGTGTTACATGGAGTGTTTTGTCGAAAGGGAAAGTACAAATGGGAGGGACTGGCCCAGACTAGCCGACTGGGGGCAGCAGTTCACTTGAAGTCCTGCCTGGCAAACCAGCAGCCATGCTCTGGAGAGTGGAAGGGGCCTGGAGATTTGATATGGGAAGAGGAAGCTAGTGAGGGTGGGGGAGACAACTGGGCCCTTCACCACGCTGGGGACTCTACCCTGTTATTGCGTGACCTGGGGGGCAGGCAGAGAAGGCCGATCTGAAGGAGGTTCAGGGCAAAGACAGTCTGGGAAGAGCTCTGTGCAGAGACGAGCACCAGCCTGTTGAGAGCTGCTGCAAAGGACTGCCAGAGGAAGCCATTTGCAGGGCACAACTTGTATTGGGCCAACCGAGCCCAGGAACCGTGACGTATCCTTGAGCCCCTGCTGGCCCTTTCTCTGTTGACTGTTTAGCTACATACAGCCATAGCTCACGCTCGTAACGGGCATTATGGTGGCTGTCTGAGGAGTTACTTTGGGTACAGCCATGGTGGAGTTGGAAGGCATCATTTCCGGTCTGTACCTAGGCTCTCGAACAAGATCATACGTGGGATGGCCAAGCCCCGCCCCCCAAATCCTGCTGCCTGCGCTGCCATGGCTACACTTCTACCGTTAGCATGCCACTTCGATCGGAATTAGTGTGGGGAGGTGTGCCTGAGCCGGAAATCACAGACGTGCCTTGGGGTCAGTGATTTAATGCTACATTTTACAGTGCCAGAGCCCTGCTCCTCCCCCTCAAATCCCCTCCCCCTCACACCTGCCCCCTTCCCTTCGCCCCTGCCCCGCCTCACAAAGTCCTAGATTTCAGGTGCCAGGGCGATGCCCAGGACTGCTCTGGCACCATGACACCTCTGCCTGGGACCCTTTTAGCCTCAGCATACTGTTCAGCTTCCTGGGTGAGTGTTTCTGGGCCTAGCTGTTCCCCCCTCCCTTCCCTTTGGAGTGCAATGCTGATTCCCAGCTAATAACCTTAGATAATAGTAATAATCACTAATGGACAAATCTATCAAACCATCAATATAGCTAACCAGTTTCACACTGCTGCCTCTCCTCAGACTGTCTGGGCGCCTGCCACATGAAATCAATAGCAACAGCCAAGTGCCAGGAGGACTTCATGGAGACTCTGGCACTTCTCCCTCTTGCGGGGAGGTTTTTTCCCCTTTTTTGTTGGTGTGTCTTTAGGGAGAGGAGAGAATGTGAGTGTTGTGAGTGTCATTCTGGTAGAAAGGCCTTTTCAAAGAGGAAGTTTTTGCAGCGTTTCCTAGATAGTCTCTGGGTTGGCCTGATCTCCTCTGGAAGATTGTTCTATCGCCAGATCCCCTCGTCAGGGCATGTTTTGTCCCCTGCACTCACAGGCTTTGTCTAGGCTGGAGCTTTGTGATCTGCGGTATCCCAGAGGAGCGCAGCTATCACGGGTTCATAAATCAAAATTCAGTCTACGATGTGCCTGGGGCTTGATCTATTCATTGCTTTGAATGTTAGGAGCAAGTACTAGGAGCTGACCGGGAGCCAGCGGAGGGACTTGAGTGCAGGCCTGGTGGGCTCACGGCAGACAGAGCCATGGAGAAGGGAGCAGCTGCAGTCCGTACCACCTGGCTTCTGTGCATCGACATCACGTTCAGCTTCCAGTATCATGAGCTGCAGTGATCCAGCCTGCAAGGAACACATGCATGTCCCTGTGGCCAGGTTCTCACCCAGGAGGAAGGGGTGACCTTTTCTAGAAAGCTGGAGGTGAAAGGTCTTCTGACCAGCATCACTTTGGTCTTGCCTGATCTCAACTTAAGACACCTGCTCTTCATCCAAGAGCTAATTTCAAATCAAAAGCATTATTACATGCAAAGAGGGGGGCGGGGTGAGAGAGAATCTGTAGGAATGCAGGGGGGTTCTTTGTGTGAGTGAGGGGAAATATATCCCTGATTTGTGCCTTGTTTCACTTGGCCATTTAAATGGCTGCTGTGGACTTATTGCATCTCTTTATTGGGTGGCTAACTTTCCCTTTCTCACTTTCATGGCTGAGAAATGCTTTTGATCCAATGTCATTTCTTGAATCTGTTGTACAGAAATTGTGGTTGCCTATTTCAAAAGTGCAGCTTGCACCGAGTGGGCTGCTTTCTATTATGACTCAAAGCTTTCAGTCCCAGGACAGACAGAAATGCTGCAGTGTAGAAACAAGTCGTTCTGGGGAAGGAGCAAGGGGAGGAGTGTCAGTTTCATTTCAAGCTAGAGAAATTGGTGGGTGATGGGGCTTTCCCGCAGCACCCCAACCCTTTCTTGAGCTAAATACTTTCACTTCTATGCTGTTTTAAATCTGAGCCCAAACTGCTTTCGTTAATTAATTTGTAATTGCCCTGAGATCCTCACTCTACCAAGATGGGCCGGTGCTTTGAACAAAAAGCAAAAAAGGGCAACAATCAGTTTATAGCATTTTGTTACTCTTTTGCATGGTGTGTTTTTTTGGTAAATGTCTGAACTCTTTGGATACTGCAGGTGTAGGGGACACACACACACACAGAGTGGAGTTACACTAATAGTGAATTACACTTCCCCATCCCCCTCCTTCAAACATCCATTTGGGGCCTGCTAACCCTTAGACTTCAGTGTGGCTACTCATGTGAGTAAATAAGACAGGATTTGGCCTAATGACAGAAGTGGATATTTTCTGCAACTTGCACAAAGCTCCTTTTGTAGCTGGTCTGACTCTTGTGAAGGTTTTGTGAGCATTTACACCGTGAAACTACTTTTTTAAGGGTTTGTAACTTATCTGTTTAACATGTGCTCAGATAAAATATCTCAGGTCAGAAATTAATTGCATGTTTTTAAATAGTTTCAGTATTTAAAATATTGACATTGTTTGTTTAAACACACTGGACTTTTTAATAGTTTTCCTCTCTTAATCAACCTGAAGTTAAGCAGCTGGCATTTGGCATAAACTGCAGCTGACACAGCAGAGCGAGCGAGCCTAACTAACAGCAGAGGGGGAGTGTGCGAGCAGACGTCTTTTCTTTCCCACTTTTGTCTATAACATGGGTTGCCTAGCACTGTTCCCAGAAAAACCTCCCTTCACTTTAGTTCCTGGGTACCTACAAATTCCGTCTGCTCTCAAGGTGAGCATAGTCATAAATATCCGAGGGGTAGCCGTGTTAGTCTGGATCTGTAGAAGCGACAAAGGGTCCTGTGGCACCTTATAGACTAACAGAGGTATTGGAGCATAAGCTTTCGTGGGTGAATACCCACTTCTTCGGATGCAAGAGTGGAAAAAATAGTCATAAAGAAGTGTTACTCAAAGTGCTCGTTACCAAGTCCTAGCTGTCAGACTAAAACATAATTACTTTTTTATATTTATCTGACAAAGAAAATGTTGTTTTTATATGGGACTCGGTAATAGCCAGTTTAATGTTTTTCTTGTTGGTTCCTGAGTTAGCGTTTTGAACTAAGCTGGTATTGCTCTGTGTGACTTCAGTTTGTCTAGCAAACATTGTCTTCAAACGTCAGCTGTGCTAAATTTGTAACAAGCAATTCTCATGCTGTCCAGATGCCACTGCTGCTAAAAATAGTCTAGTCTAGTCATTTCCCCAGCTTCTAGCCTTTTATCAGTAATACTTTTAACAGTCTTTGTGGTGTTTGAGAGAAAGGAACCATTTTACTCATGGCAGACCAGTAACTACGTGGAACAAGATGCTTTTCTGATTCCTTAAGAAACCCCTCTAACTTCCTATTCAGGTCTCTAATTGAAAAGACATAAGAGTGGGAGTTCATCCATGGTGTAATCTGAGTCACAAAACACAGTGTATCTTCCTGCTAGAGGGTTGAAATTTGTTCAGTAGAAAAAGCCTCCTTCAGAACCTGTCTAAGGTGAGATAGCACAGAGCCTTGCACATGTAAAGCATGTGGTTAATGATTTTAAAGTGACGACACGTGCTGCAGCGTAATGACACAGATGAACCCTCCCCGCCCCAAAACCTTGCAAACGCTCATGTATATGGCTGCTGAACCTCATGCACCTAAGTAGTCCCTGTGGGTCGTTGCCCTGCAGCCCCAAATCTATGGGCTAAGTGTGACGGAAGGTGCTCCTCAGCATGTGTACAAGTATTGGAATCTACACTCAGCACCTTCCCACACACACAGTTTGAAGTAAAGGGTGATTTTAAAACCAGTCCAGCTCCCTCTTGTTTTGGTTTAAACCCGGCGTATTTCTGTTTAGCTGCAGTTAGTCTAGAGCAGGTTTGGCTGAAGCAGTTTGAATTTCTGTGCACACAAGCCCTGGCTCGTCCTCACAGAAGGAAAGAAATCTCTCCACGCTCCAGACGGGGAACTGGGATAGCGACTAGTCTAAGGTCACAGGGCGAATTATTAGCAGAGCCAGGGTTAGAAGAACCCAGGTGTTCCTGCAGCCCAGGCCTGTGCTCAGGTTGACACACTACTCCTGTCTCTCACTTGCTGTTACCTAGTCATGCAGAACTTAGCCCTCAATGGGTCTGCTCCTGAAACCAATAGGAGTTTTGACATTGACTCTCATGGGTGTGGATTGGGCTCAACCATCAATGATTGGTTTTGCGTTGGGAAAACCCCTTTACATTACAGCTGAGGTCAGTCTCACTAAATAAAGACCCAGTTCTTGTAGTCTGTATCTGACTATAGCTGAAGACATACATGAGAAGTGAATTTCCAAGAATGAATTATGGGGGTGTTTTCATTTCCCAGTTCCCCTCCACATTATCTTTTAAAAGTCAAGGACTCTGGGTCTGGGGTGACCTGGTATATGGAGATCGATGGGGTGAGACAGACTCAGAAGTAAACCATATGGGCAAATGTTTTTCTCTTGTTGGGGGAGACCTGCTCCCTCCCTTCCCATTGATAAAGAGCCGTGAGGAACACGGTTGCTCTTACACACGTTTAGAACAAACATTGTCCCGGCAGACAGGACAGACTCCATCGCTCAGTAAAGTGACCGTTACTTACTACGTCGGCGTCTCCTCTGCAAATGATAATGTCGCCTCTGTCCAATACATGCGCCAAGGGCAGGATTTTCCAAAGTACTTGGCAGCAGCCTGCCTCTGTTCCTGTTGAAGTCAACAGGAGTTTTACGGAGTTTGGCCAAGGCATGAGCACTTTTGAAAATCCCGCTCGTAACAGTTGCTCTGGGATAGATCCCCTCACTTTTCAATCAAGTGGCTTCAGTGGGAGCTGGAATGAGGCCATGAGCACTGGCACTTTGCATTGGTCCAGTGCAAGGTAAACATAGCGAAATACGGAACAACCAAAGCTTTCTTTGTATGTATTGACTCCCAGTCACTGCAGAGTGGCCTTTAAAGAGCTCTGTGCCGCTAGGAAGACAGTAGGGTACGAACTAGGCCCTGGGAAATCGAGGGTCTATTCCCAACTCTGCTACCAACCTGTTAGATAAGACCTTAGGCAAATCATTTCACTGCTCTGTGGCTCAGTTTCCCCATCTGTCTGATGGGGATAATTGTCCCTTTTAAAAATGCTTTGAGAACTACAGCGTGAAGTTGCTACATAATAACTAAGCTGCTATTATTACAGGCACCAGAGACAGAGTCATTATGTCCTTTTTTTGTTCTCTAATATTGTTGTGCAAAATCTAGTCAATTTCTTAATTGTTTCTACAAACATATACATTTTTAATCAATAATAATGTTGTTTAAATATCTGGGGAAGTGCCTGAGCTTTGTCGCTTTTCCTGTGTTTATTTTCCTCCCAGGTATACTATTTTCTTAATCTTCCTCTTTTAACCTGTTTTTCCTGCTTTGTCCTCTGACCTTTTTGGTACCGTTTACTGTCGCATTAAATAAACAGCAGTAACCGTGTAAGTACTTACATGTAAACACATACTTGCTTCATGTGATCATATGGACCTAATGTGTAGCTGCATGATAAACATAGAGAGGATTTAAGGTGATTACGGCTCATGTGTGCAGGGTTAAATGTATTTAGGGGTTGGAAGGAATTTCCCCCATGAGGTTCCCCCCCTTCCTGTGGAGTGTTGAGCAGGAATCCTTAGCCAGTGTCAGATGAGCCGACCCCTCACAGTCAGCGTTTCTGCAGCTGCAGGGGCACAGGAATAAATGGAACTCGGTCTTCCTCCCTTCTCAGTGTCCTTATTGTACCATAGATGAGGGGTCCCGTGTAACACGGCTCAGTAGGCCAGGTGCATTCTGTAGAGCGGTGGTGGGTTGCCGCCTTCTGGCATAGTCTAGCAGCTGAGTCACGGACCCACGTGTGTCGGCTTATTGGTACAGTCAGGTATGGCAAATCCTGTGTTTCAATAACTAGGCACAAGAAGTCTCAGCAACCCTTTCCCAGAACTGATTTTATATAGGCGTCATGTAGCTATTTGCCACAGGACCATCTACAGAAGCACTTACTGCAGAAGTGACAGAAGGCTGGCTTGGCTGGACCCATAGAGTTTGATTTAGATACAGAACATGTTGTCATAATATTATAATAGGGAGTTCTGTGTTTGGTACAATGGATTGTTACATGTGCCAAGATATGCTAACATTTTTGGCTCTGCAGTACCATAGGACTGCAGAGTTTTGTTGTTCTCCCAGCAGTACTGCGTGCATATTGTGACCTGTGACCTACACATGGTGTCCTTTGGTGGTGTTCCTCTACTACTTCTGTAATAGACAGCACCCCACCTAAAAAAATTACTCCGGGATGGTGAAGAAATTTGCTGTAAAAGGAATCTGGATTTGATCTGGGAGTTTGCAAGTAACAGGTGTCTCAGGAAGGGAGGTGTGGGGAAAAGATCAGGAACTCTGGGAGGCCCCAGAATCATAGAACCATAGGGTAAGAAGGGACCGCCAGGGTCATCTGGTCTAACCCTCTGCCAAGATGCAGGATTTGTTGTATCTAATCCATCCGAGACAGATGGCTATCCAGCCTCCTTTTGAAAGGAGCTTCCCTGGCCTAGGGAAAGAATGGTTACTGCACTGGACTTAAGCTATCACCAAGGAAAGGTCAGTATTTTTTCCCCTAGCTATCCAATGGAAGAGACTCTGGGGTGTCTCAGATCCCAGGCACAGTACAGAACCGGTAGCAGAGAGAGAGGGACTGTTTCCAGCCCTACTGTTGCATCTCACTGCCCAACAGTTTACGATAGTGTCACGTCAGTGTTTGGAACCTGGGGAGGTGGGGGCGGGGCTGCCTAGTACCCCTTTGCTGTTTGGAGCAGCGGATGTTACACCTTTAGGCTCTGGATCTTTCTGGGTGGCCAAGTTCCACGGATTTAGTGGCAGATGGGTTAACTGAAGATTGAACCTAAGTGCAAAGTAGCTTGTAACCAGGGACCTCTCGCTGGGCTACTTTGGCTAGCTGATGATCACTGTGCTTTCTGGTTGGTGGCACTATTGTAATCAAAGTGAGGGACATAACTGACTGGCTGTATGTTACGAGACATGGCAGCTCCTCCCCAAAGAGGGAAGATGGGAGGTGTGAACAGTGGGCAGTAGTCAGGTAGGCCCAGCAAAGCTATGAGACTGGGAGATAGTCAGCAGGCCCAGCAGAGCTATGGGAACAAGAGGAAGTGGCCGTGCTGGTCACTCATTTGAGGGGTTAGAGGTTTGGCACTTGCCCTGTAGGTCATTGCAGAAGTGGCGGGCAGTCTGGAGAATGGTGGTGTAGTGCCAAGTTGGCAGAGTGTCTTTCAGCTCCAGGCCTGGCACGGACTGAGCCAGCAGTTAGCAGGAACAGTGCAAGAACAGAGATTTCTTGCCTTGCCCAGCAGTCGAACGAAAAAGCCAGAAGAAACCCCATGACTAATGAGAGCAAAACCTAAGGAGCTTTGGATGTCTAACTGCTTGATTTATGCGTTCAAATGTTTGTGTGCAGGTGCATCTGCATGAAGGGATCTGCCCCAGATTTGGCAGCTCCCTCTGTGAAGATCCTGCCAAATGCAGAGCATCAGTCAGATTATTTGGTACTTTTTAATGGAACTGAATTTTCCAGGTATGTTTGATGATGATTTAGTGAGGGGGCATATACTGGGGGCTGCAGAGTGCTTGCGGTTTCCACAGCACTTCTCAGGGTTTGGCTCTAGAAATGGGCCAAAACTTTGGGGAAGTTTCGAGCCAGGCCCAGAGTTGGCCATTGTGACCTGTGCCTGTATCTGCAATGGGCTGAGCTAGAACAAGTCTGGATTCCCATCCTAAACTTTGAGGAAGTTTGAACTTGGATCTGGTTCTGGATACAAACAGTTTGACTTGAGCCTGTCTCTAATTGTAATTGTATTGACAGCGATGAGTGAAATTCAGACTGTCTGGGGCTCAGTTAGATAAGCACCCAAAAGCTTGAATATCGATCAGAAGCTTATTCAAACCTAGCAAGATTTCATTCACTCTTCCCTCTTGTGTGTTGAGAGGCTGAAGAAGTGAGGTGGTGGAACTGGCAGAGGGGATGTTCCTCTATGTGATAGCGATTGTTTCAGGGAATAAATCTGCACATTCCTGGCAGGTGAAGAGAGAGACGGAGGGATGGGAGATGTCACCCCTTCTTGACCCAGGCAGTTAGTCAAAGCTCAAGGCCCTGGGAATGTTCCAGCTGGGAATACAAATTGATGATGGAGTCCAGTATTTTTTTTTTTAACACAGTCTTGTTTATTTACAAGAAATGTGCAGAGTCCTGCTTCTGTGAACGCAGGAGGAACCAAACGCTTAAGGAGTTTCTTAGCTTCTCTCCTCTCAGTTTCTTGTCCGCCTGCCCAGGTAGACACTTGCCACACTTGCGGACACAGCCACCCACCTGGGCAGAATAATGCCCCGTTGAACCCTCCCTCTGCCCACATGGTGTTAGTTTCTGGGCAGACTTTCTGGGTATGTCTACACAGCATTTTAGAGCGAGCCTCCCAGCCCAGGTTGACAGACTCAAGCCAGCAGGGCTCGGGCTAGGGCTCTAAAATATTGGAAGTTGCAGGTCCGGCTCTGAAGTTCACCACCTCTCGCTTGGCTTCAGACCCGAGCTTCAGCACAAGTCCTGCTACCACGAGTCTGTGAACCCGGGCTAGAGGTTTGCTCTACCTTGCTCCAAACTGCTGTGTGGACATTCCCTATGAGGCCTCATTTCAGGTGTGGCCCCTTTACTGTCTGTTACAGCGATCTTAAGTGAAGGACATGTTCACACATCAGTTTCAATGAGGTTTTAACTCAGCCCAGGACAAGGTTTAACCCAGTTCATAACAGCAGGGCTTGAATGACTGAATTAGTGTAATTTTTCTATCTGGAGCCAGACTTGTGAGCCAGAGGCAATTTTAGGTACACCATGTGGGTGTTTAGCATGCTGGTGGGGCAGAGGGTGGATTATACTGGGCCAAAATTAGGGTGACCAGACGTCCCGATAAAATCAGGACCGTCCCGATTTTGATCATTTGTCCCCCGTCCTGATCGATGGTCGGTCGGGACGCCTTTTGTCCTGATTTCTGGTCTTCCGTTTTTCGCCTTTTTTTTTTTTGCTCAACAACTTTGGGCGGTAGAGGCTCTTCCGTTTTGTTTGTTTTTTTGGCTCAACAACTTCGGGTGGGAAGTCCCGATTTTCGGGTCTTCTCATCTGGTCACCCTAGCCAAAATTAGCCTGGCTCCATTGAAGTCAGCAGGATTACACTAATTCACACCAACCAGAGATCTAGCCCAGAGTGTTAACTGTACAGATATGACTCGTCCACCCAGTCCCATGCTTACCAGGCGCTCAAGAGGCCTTATGAATTTATCACATCAGTCTAAAATAAAACTAACTGAGACAAACACAACAGCAGGGAAGGCATACGCTTTTCAGCCTATGTAAACTAGTCCCTGTTCAGTCTGACAGGTGCCAACTGATTCTCTAAGCTATCTTGGTAAAGTCCTGGCTTTTGCAATGGCGCTGAACTGTTTCGTATTGCTTTATGTTTGCTTCCGGGAAACAAAGAAGGACAAACCAGTGACCCAGGACACAGTCTGTGCCTCTTTTTGCACCACATCCCTTGCACCAATGTGAACCATTAGTGAGTCCACTGTGGATCCACCTTGGGAGGGACAAGCCTTGTGCGGAGGTAGTGGGACGAGGGACATGATTTGATTCTCCTTGCCACCAGGTGTGCGTCTATTGACTGTGGAATGTCACTGCCATGCCATTGCTTACCTTGTGTCTAGCCTCAGTGATTTCATTATGAGCTTAAGGCCATTGCAGCTTGTTTAACCATTTGCCAGTAATGTGAAAATCCCGCTCCAGTCGCTGATATTATTTCCGAGAAGGCATTTCCACAGGAGCAGCAAGTTCCTTCTCACGCTCTCTTTCATAGACTGGATAGATTGAGATCATTCATTCTTTCTGCATAGCCTTCTCCTCTGGTCCTCGCATTGTGTTAGCTGCCCTTTGAGTTACAGCCAAAGTCCAGTTCCCTGCGATCCTGGAGCAACTCTGCGGGCTCCTCCTTACGTTGGTGCCAGTCACCCTTCACGGCTCTTCAGGGAGTGTCTGAACACATGTGCACTCTGGTCACACCTACCTTTGCTGGTCACAAAAGGCCCAGGGATGAGGTGGTGTCAGAGCCACTGTGGATCCCCGATATTTAAATCAGGTTCAGTGGAACTGAGGTTCTGGTCCATAAACTTCAGTACCTGTAACATCTTGTATCAGTTACACACAGGAAAAGTGTATCATAAGGTATGTATGTCTATCAAGACCATTCAGGACTCTGTCTGCGTGTATGTCTTATACATACACAAGAAAATGATTTGTGACAGATAAGTGTATTTTCCCCCAACTAGAATGCTTCCAACTGAGCCACAGACAAAACTCCCTTTACACTCCCCGCTCTTCATTTTCTTGCTAGACGCTGCTTCTAAGAAGATGTAGAACAAACAAGCGGAATGAACAATGCTTTCCAGTAACAGTTCACTTCCGTCGAGAGCTTCCAGGGCCCATGGTACTAAGCACTGCAGAAATACTCCGCTCTTTTAATAAAGGAGAAGCTAGAAGGGTGAGTGTTTATCTCAGCCTATCATTCCAATTTTATGTACCAAAAAAAAAACCCCAACCACCAGATTTGTGGCAAACACAAAGAGTTTCTAATCCACCTCAGTGGAAAGAGGGATTTTTAGGAGGTGGGGGTGCAAGATAGAATACAGCTGTGAGGAACAGACAGAGTGCTTACTGTTTTGCATGTTGATGTTTCATGCAGGGTCAAGGAAGTGCTGATGAAGCATTCGCGCTTAGGGGTCTTACAAACTGGGGGCAGAAAGCTGCAGAAGAAGGTTGTTCCCAAAGTTCTTGCCAGAGTGCAGTTGGAGAGTGGGCTGCATATAAATTATCCATAAATAAGCTTAACATTATTAAGCAGGTGGAACAGGGCAAGGTCCAAGAAATTATGCAAAGAGAGTACCCACAGAGACTTGCAGGAATCATTCTTTGTTCAGGAAAGCTCGGCTTACTTTCTGAGATCGAAGTGAGGTGGGACAGGCACAAAACCAGGCAGCTTTGTGTCTGATTAACTGTTTGGCAGCATTCATATGTTAAATAATGATATGCTGTTATCTAATGCTACAGTATATATGTCTCAGGGTAGATCTACACTTACCGGCTGGATCGGAGGCGTCGGATCGATGTTCTGGGTTCGATTTATCGCGTCTTGTCTAGACGCGATAAATCGAACCAGGAAGTGCTCCCCCATTGACGCTGGTAATCCAGCTCGACGAACGGAGTAGGCGGAGTCGACGGGGGAGCCTGCGCGCCGCGTGTGGACCCCGGGTAAGTACGTTTTCATTCGAACTAAGATAGTTCGACTTCAGCTACGTTATTCACGTAGCTGAAGTCGCGTATCTTAGTTCGAATTGGGGGGTTAGTGTAGACCAGCCCTCAGCTGCATCACAAATGGATTCATCGAGGCCAGTGTATAGGGTACAGGCCATGTAATTAACAAGCTAAACACACACACAAAAGGAAAATTCATTGTGGTTTTACCCAGTGACTCTGAAGACATGTCAAGTGAGGAATAAATGAGTAAGGCAGAGCAGTTCAAAGGGGTGTTCAGTGCTTCAGAGTTTCTGAGCAGGAGGGGAAAGATTTAGGCAATCCCTTGTCTCACATTTTAAAATCCTTTGACATATATGAGAGCCGGGTGGTGTCTTCTGCCCAGGCAGATAACTGTGGAGTCAGGTCAGCTTAGTCTTCCCAAAGTAAGCCTAGCTTGGTTTCATGCATGCTGCCCATTCATTCTTTTTAACATGCTGTGGGCTCCCAGCTGCAAGCTAAGATAGACCCTTCAGTGGCCCGCAAAATTCCCCCCTTGCTATGAGGTAGAACATTCCCCTCCCCTGGGGAGATGATTACAGGACAGGAACTGGCCACAGCCACCCCTGCCGCCACAGCTGCCATCCCTGTGACTTCGCCCCCCCTCTGGGGTTTTCAGCACCAGGTTCCTGCTTGCTGCCACCCAGCCCTGGGACAGATTCTGCCACAGCAAAGAAATCATTTCCCAGTAGAAACGGTGCAAAATTGTGTGACACTGTTGCCACAGTTAGCTTAGCCTGCAAGTTTTCCGTTTGCATGTGTACTTTTGCCAGAGGTGCAATGACTTTGTAGCCACCCACCAGCTCCAATTCTGCCACTTTACCCGGCAACCAATCCTTCTCTTGGATCAGGTCCCTCCTGACTATAGAAATTTCAGCACCTGTATCTCTCAACCCAGTGATTAACTTCCCATTCAGTCTAACAGCATGCACATGCTCACTGCTTGGTGGTGTAGAAGTCAACTTCACAAACCCTGTGTGGAAAGAGGCAGCAGCTTCATGGGCCGCTTGATGCCTGTTTTCACTCAGCAGGGGACACTTATCTCTCAGGTGCTCGGTGGACTTACATTGATAGCACCTCCTGGGCTCCTCTGATTGTACAGGGAATTTGGGACGAGTACTAGGGGAATGGGGAGGTGAGCGCCCCGCCTCCTTTTTCCCAGGGGTAACACGGTGACTCTTTTTTCCTTCGACCCTGTACTCCTCTGCCAGTGGTTTATGCTTAATTGCAGCTTGCGCCTGCTCATAAGAGTCTGCAAACCCAGCTAATTCACTAACTGCTTTTACCTGTTTGTCCCACAAGTACTGTTTTACATCATCACTGCACATATTCAGGAATTGTTCCTGAGCAACCAAATCACACATCCCTTCAAAGCTTGTAATGTCTTTTCCCCTCACCCACTTATCTACCAGAACTGTCATTTCATTTGCATAAGCCACGTAACTTAACCCATCTCCCCTCTTAAGACTCCTGAATTTAACCCTGTAGGTTTCAGGTGTAACCTGAAACTGTTTCAAAACCAGTTCCTTAAATTTACCATAATTGGAGGCATCCCCAATGGGCATCTTATTGAATATGTCCAGAGCTCTGCCAGTCAATTTGGCTATCAAGGTGGTCATTTTTTGATCTTCAGGGATCGCATGGAGGGAGCACAGTCTCTCGAAGGTGATAAAATATTCAGCTATATCCTTGGATTCATCATACTGGGGGCATAGACGCTCCCATTTGGGGATTTTTGGGGGAGCGGAGCCGGCCGCTGAAGGGTTTCGACTCTTCAACTCTGCAACAGCCAGTTCATGCTTCTGGGCCTCCATAGCTCTCTTGTGGGCCACCTCCTCTGCTTCTATAGCTCTCTTGTGGGCCGCCTCCTCCCTGATTCTTTCTGCTTCCATAGCTCTCTTGTGGGCCGCCTCCTCCCTGATTCTTTCTGCTTCCATAGCTCTCTTGTGGGCCAGCTCCTCTGCTTCCATAGCTCTCTTGTGGGCCGCCTCCTCCCTGATTCTTTCTGCTTCCATAGCTCTCTTGTGGGCTTCTGTCTCTGCACTAATTTCCAGTGTACGTAATTCGATTCGTCTCCGATGTTCGTTTTCTTTCTCTGTTATTTCGAGTCTGGCAAGGTCCAGTTTTACCGTGGCCTCGGTTACAGACATCTTATTGCTGTCTGGTGCTGGGCCACGCCCCTCTGCAGTTCACTGAAACTGGACTGCACTCAGATCAGGAGCTCTTCAGTTAAGAGACTTTCCCAGCTTCCCTGATCTTCACTCTAACTTTTCCTTTTCTGTCCCTACTTCCCTTACCCGAAATAAGCAAACAGAAAATAACAAACCAGTAACCACTTTGTCTGTTTTCCAGCCACCACACTTAAAACTCACTTAAAATCACTACCAGTACGTCAAAGCAATCAGCTGTGCACAGATCCTGCTCGACTACGCCACTGTGACAGGTTGGGGCCACAGAGACCTGCTTGGTGCTGCCACCTGGTGTGCCAAGGCTGCTTCTGCCCCTGCTTCCAGGCCTTTTCCAGCTTGGGACTCCCAAATCCTGTCTGTTTTGAGTCAGATTCCACTGATCTGCTGCAAACACAGACCCAGGTCCGAACCAAGTCCACTCACCACTGTAAGGCCCCTGGAAGCGCTCTTGCCTTTGACACCCAGCTGCTCAACTCCAAGGAGGTTCAAACCCTTAATAAATCCATTTTACCCTGTATAAAGCTTATACAGGGTAAACTCATAAATAGTTCGCCTTCTATTTCAAAGATAGAAAGATATGCTCAACTGTTCGCTTTCCCCTCGGCACCAACTCGTACTCAAGGAAACTTAATAAGTAAAAAGTGATTTTAATAAGTACAGAAAATAGGATTTAAGTGAGTTCAATTAGTGACAGACAGAACAAAGCAAGTTACTTAGTAAAATAAAATAAAACACGCACGTCTATGTCTATTCAAAGTTAACACAGATAAAAGCCTCACCAGATTCGGATATTTTCCTTTTTACAGGCTGTAAAATTAGCCTGTGTCCAGCTGAGTCCAGAAGCCTCTCACACCCCCTAGTGTCTTTGTCCTTTGTTCAGTTCCTCTCAGGAATGTCCTTTGGGGGGTGGAGAGCCTCTCCCTTTAGCCAGCTGAAGACAAAATGGAAGGGTCTTGCAAGGGCTTTTATAGCCTTTCTTCCTCTCCCTGCGTAGGATCCAGTTGCCCTGGAGTTTTGGGATCACATGGGCAAGTCACCTGCCCATGCGCCCTAACCAGTCTAACCAGTTGCATTCCAGACCCGGCCCCAATGTGGATTGGGGTCTGCAACGTCTTTTGTCTGTCAAGTGCTCGCATTTAACAGGCATTCTTTGCTCCAAAGATGATCCCATGCACTTACAAAGGCTATGTACAAAACCAGCAAATATAAAACCAATCTTCATAACTCCAACTACAACAATGATACATGCATACAAACAGGAGGAGTAAATTCAGTAGGTCATAACTTTCACAGAGATATGTTACATGGCACATGTAGCATAAAACATATTTTAGTTACATATATACATCTATAAGCATCTCCCCATAAAGTTTTATGGGGAACACCGTCACACATGCCTCGAGGAACTGAAGGAAATTCAAAAAGAAACAGGGATTAGGAACCCCTACAAGGTCAGCGACACAGACCAGTGGTATACAGAGGATATTGGAAGGCAAGGCTGGCAAGAAGGAAATAACTTTCTCTGCAGAGAGTTAATGAACTAGCCTTTCCACCTAGGGAGTCCCATGTTCAAATCCTTTCTTTGGTCACAGGTGAAAATGAGACTGATGAGCTCATCGGAGTAACCATGTGGTCTCATCGTGGGGCCACGCAGTTCTGCGTGATTTTAGCGGTTCCTGCTTGGGAGAGGCCTACGGCTAAAATAGCAGGGATGTGTCCAGGCAGAATTAAGTCCAAACGGCATGGGGGAGGTCGTGCAGCACTGCCTCACAATTTGCCTGCACAAGATAATTTCATTGATCTCTCCCAGTCCCCCCAATCATGCATCTGCTTCGCAACTGCCCGTATGATACAGTCAGAAACCTGTAATGGATGTGCAAGATCGCACCACGGCAATGCAAACTCCTTAGCTTGTAATGTGTGTAAAGCCTGGGACTCCTTAGGCTAGTGGGGAAGAAAACTGACCAACAGAAGGACCTAAGTGTGTTCCTCAAACAGTGTATGGCACACTAGGTACAGGGTGAAAATCAATACAGGGAACATGCCGAATAAGTGAATACAGAAAAAAATGCATGATTACCAACATTTCAGTAGTTTTCAATCTGGCAGAAAACTTAGTTTCAAAAGATATGTAGAGGTAACCTATCCTACCTATCTTAGGCTGGCATCTGGAATTTTAGATTTTAAAGACTAAACCACATGATAAAGCTTCTTTTCTGCCTCCCTGAAATCCACCTCTCTGAGGTCAGGAGGGATTGTACTTTCCTTCCTCTAACATGGCAGGTAGATAAATCAACCTTTCTATTTTAGGCATATCTACTACACTCATCACCTGGCATCCAGGTTAGCATTGTGTGTGTTCCTCTGCATGTACAGAGAAAATGATCTCACTAGACTAGATCAGAGGCCTTCTCTCTCTGGGTAGTTCCTAGAATCTGAATCCTTTGTTAATTGGAATCTTAGTAGCCATCAGGTAGTGACACTCCTCATAACATCTACTGAATTCAAATTGTTTATCTGAGTTCTGTTCAGCTCAGCCTTCTGAGGCCTTGTTTAGACTAGAAGTGGCTGAGTTCAGGTTGGGTTTAGCTGGTGTTGGTTACCTAAACCTGATCCAAACTCATCACTTTTCCTAGTCAAAATAAGGCGTGAAGCATGGTTTGTTTTTCTACCTCCTTTTCAAATGCACAAAACCCAAAATGTGAAGTGGTGTTGATGAGGGGGGAGAGTACTGTGTGATGTAAGTGTTACTCGCAATCTGGAATAATTTATAAATTAACAAATATTCAAGTAATAGTTTAGTGAGGTGACATTACTTGCCTGCATCTCTCAACATTAACCCTGAAGGCATCTCAGAAAGAAAGAAAGAAAGAAAGAAAAGCTCCCACCCAACTCAGACCCACTCCACATTTTGCTGACTTCATCAAAGACCCAAGAAGGTTACAGAACAACCTTTATTCCAACTGAAATGTTCCTGATGACAGTCTCTCCTCAACTTTAGCAGGTAGTCCATACTTTGAAACTAACTTACTTAGTCAGTGTTTTTACATGAGAATGTATTGGAAAATGTGTTCAAACATTCTGACATATGCTACAACTCCCAGTGAAGAATACTAGGGGTGCAAACGTTAATTTAACAAAGGCTCAGTAAACTAAAGCTGAAGTGTTCAGATCCATTGAATTGCTTGTCTGCGGCTGTTTTTTCCTGGCTTGTCCGGTACTACTGCACTTGCTATCCCAGTCACCTTTCCATGAAGGATTACGCCTCTACTACAGAAACACAGCTAGCCAGCAAAGAGTGAGTAGGAGGCAGCAATTTCCAGAGAATGAAGCAATTAAAAAGATCAGTTCAGATGAAGTAATCAGTTCACTGGGGAAATGAAGTGCTGGAGTGAAGTTTTTGTATAAAAAAAAAAAAGCGAAAACAGATAGTGACTGCAGTTTATCTCCTACCACTTTTGTTGTTGTTACTTTATCAAAGAAAGGGAGGTTAAAGAGTGGGCAGTAATTTGCAAGGCAACTTTTTTCGTATCGCTTAAAACCAGGGACATTAGATGTTCAAGCTGGATTGCTTCAGGTGTCATAGAGTGGATGACAAAGAACATTGATTGACAACATGTTCTGTAGTTTGAAGTCCATTTCTGCAGTCGCAAATAGGATTGTGTCTCAGTCACCATTTATGGAGGAGGAAGGTGCATCTGCCATGTGATGTGCAGATGTGGTTCAAAGTGCACCATATTTTCCATGGGAGGGAAAGGCCATTGGGTTCTCTGGTTGATGAGATATTTGTTTGGGATGTTGTCATCCTTTCAGCTTGCTCGCCATTGATCTTTGGGCAGGTGGGACGGACCCTGAGTCTTCAAGCTCTTGCACTGAAAGCCAAAAAGGTTTTCTATATTTGAGATGGAATCTTGGTACATTATTGGGAAATATTTGTTCCCTTGAATACAACGGAACTCCCAAAGGAGTCTCAGGTCACAATGAATTTGAGATTGGTAGATGTGCACCGTACAGGAAGCCAGAGCTGTGTCGTTGATTTTTCTGTGCACATAATGATCCATATGGTGGTGTTAAGATGGGAATTGACGAGTGATGTGTGGGAGCCGTATGTCCTGACAAGAGAGCAATGCTCTATGACAGAATAAACAGGGCTAATGAAGAGGCCCGTAGGATTTTGGCATTGGCTCCCAAGGTCGCTCCTCCTAGTTTCTGGGTGAAGTTTACATGCATCTTTAATTTGTGATGGACAAGGCCAGTAGTGTTGGCTTTTGAGGATACGTTGGACTCTTCGCCAATAGCTAGCTTCTTCCCAGGGAGGTACTGACGGTTGTCTGTCTGTAATAAACTTAGATATTCTTTACCAGTGCAGATGGGCTTGAGTCCATTTTCCCTCCCCCATTTCAGAGCACTTGCTTTTGTGGGATGGGGGGCGGGTCAGTTAGGGAAGGTAGGACAGGGGTTGGTTCAGTTAGGGAAGCTGGTGTACTTTCTCCCTTCTGTTCACAGACCTTATCTCTCAGCTTAGGTAATATGGAACGTATTTTCAATGTGACCTCGGCCTGGTCTCTAAATCTGAATGCGCACAATGTTCCTGGGTTTGCAGTTTTGGGCAACCAAATATTCTGGCTGCCCCACACCTCTGATTTGCTCATGCAAACAGCGTTTGTATAGGCAGATCAGGAAGTTAAATGCAGAACCTGATTTGCATACACGCATCAGAGTTTTGAGGTCCCTGAATTGCACAACCAAAACTGTGAGCATGCAAGTTTAGAGGCCAGTTTAGAAAAATGAACTTGTTACTTCTCAACAATACGAGTTGGAGTCGGGTCTCTCTAATTCGCACCTAGTACACAGAGCAGAGAATTGGTTGGGGCCTCATCTCTATTCAAAGATGCATCAGCTTAACTAAAGATGTGTGTTTAAATCAGTTTAGTTAAAAGGGCACAAAACCCAGGGTGACCACTCTGTAGCTTAATTTGACTCCTAGCTGAATTAAGTTTAACTGGTGTAAATCAGGTTTAAACTGAAGGAAGAGAGTCCACACTAGGTTAAGTAGTACCTTAACTACACTGATTTAGAAACACACCTCTAGTTAAACCAGCACAACTTTGAAAAGGAAAAAAGACCCAACTTTCCTAATTTTGAAGTAAATGTTCATAGGATCAATGTGTTTAAGGCTGTCAAGGCTAATTCCCCACTCTAGCACTTTGAGTGCAGAAGGTGGGGGCCTGCAAGGGTTCTAAAAATTAATACTGGCCACTCCAGACTTGTATTAAACTCCCAAGGTTGCAGCTTTTCTCTGACCTTGGATTGGTAGATGCTGCCACCACCCAAGTGCAGAACCCCTTTGAGAGCACAGGAAGGCGCACCTGGGAATTCCTTCCTGTGGGGTTCCCTCAAGCCCTTTCACGCCCCCTCCAGGGAAGAGCTGAGAAAGAAAAAAACAAAAAGGAAATCAGCAGTTGCCACCAGCTAATTAAACAATATGCACAAACCTCTTAAGACACAAAAACCCAATTATGTTATTTAAAAAGGTAAATTTTATTAATAAAAAAAGGAAAGAAAATACATCTGGAAACTCAGGCTATTGCTAGATTTTAAAAGAGCAACTACAAGAATTAAGCACCAAGAATTGCTTTCTTGAGGTCCAGCTTAAAGGTTACAAGCAAAACAAAAGCACCTGTGGTTAGCACAGAGGAATCCACAAGCCATAACGAAATAAAAGGGATAAATCTAATCACATCTTCCTAGACATTTCCTGATCTACTTACATATCTGAGGTTTTAAATGAGTAGTTTCTAGGTATGATATTGATGATTTTTTCATACCTGGCCCAAGCTTCTTACAGCATAGTTGTTGCCCTGTCTGCCTCTCCCTGGGAGAACAACAACAGACAGACAAAAGGGGAGTCCTAGCCTTCCAATTGGCTCTTTTGGCCAGGTGCCCCTCACTTCCTTTTACCTATGCATAGCAGTGAGACTTTTTAACCCTTTACAGGTAGAGCAATTAGAGAACAGCTACTAAGAGGGATTTTATAGCTACTGGCTAGCTGGGTGTCCATAAAAGGGAGCTCCCCCCACCACCCCATTTGTCACAAAGGCTGAGGTGTTTAGTGAGGTAAAGACAAACTCTGTAGGCATTGCTACAATGTGGACCCCAAACGTTCCTGGCATTTGGGAGTGTGTGGTATCTCCAAAGCATTTTAATGAAATAAGTCTTATCTAACGGTCTAATTACAACGAATATACTTTGAATGCACAGTATTCAGATCCAAGTGCAGTGCATTATTCTCCTCCTTATCAAAGTGGAATGCATTTATAAGCATAGTCAATGTGATGTAGATGACATTTTCCCCCAAACCCTTTGACTCCGTCTGGGTAGTTGCCAGCTCATTTGCCCAAAGCATACAAAAATGGTGAGACAATTTGATATGGAAAAAAGGACATTCTTGGCTAGGATTCAGCAGACCTTGCCTGCCTCGCAGCAGAGGGGGGCATGACTGCCTTCTGAACACTTGGTTAGAAGAGAGCTTGCCAGGGTTCACAATGAACCAGACTGAAATGAAAAATTTTATTGCCCAGCCATCTAGCCCATATCAGCCAGCTGTTTGGCTTGTCCATTCAAGGCCAGCTTATTGCACAGTCTTTATTTTTATTTTAAAAGCATCTGGAGATTAAAAATCCTCTTTGGCACTTGGCCACCTTGGATAGTAATCCAGGCATGTCGTCTGGCCAGACAGCTCCGTTCTTGTCTAAGTGGGTGGATCTAGGTGGTCTGGTACACTTTTCTGACTTGAGCAGACATGGACTTCTGGCTACCTTCCAGCAGCTTCAGGATCTTTACAACGTCCCACACTGTGAGTTTGCTTGTTCCTTTCACTGTAAGTGTGATACTCATGCATGTTACTTGGAGTCTTTCAGCTTCTACCAACCTCGGAACTAGCTGTTCATTCTTTAAAAAAAAATTCTTCTCAGGCCTCATCTGCAATGGGAATTAGTCCCAGTTTAATCTGTTGGTTTAGCTGCATCACTGATATGGACAGCAAAGGTGCAAAAGTATCACTGGAGCTGGTAAACTACACCAGTGCAAATCATGTATTTTCTTGTCTACACTGGGCACTTGCCTCATGTGCTACATTAGTGTCTGGCCATTGATTATTGGAATTGGAGCAAATTACTGATGTAGATAAGGCCTATGAGAACTATCTCCAGTTACCACTACCTACCATCATATATGGCAGGAGACAGTTCTACGAAAAATGGTCTTTGAACTGTTTGATATATACATTTATTTTTGCATACACTCGAAATTAACGACATGCTAAAAATTGCATTGCATCTGTAATAGAGCCTTGAAGAAGCTGTCTGTGGACTCCTTAGACTTTGGTTGCCTGGCAAAGTCTGATAGTTTAAAATGTACATTTAAAACCTTGGCCCCCAAAGCAGAATTGATCTACATTTCTTCTTCTGGATGGTGCTGGACTGCGGCTGGGTCATCCCCTTGATTCTGGGATAGGTTTGGAAAACAAAACAAATTAAATAATAAAATGATCCTACGTAATTCCATTTATGTAGAGCCTTTCGTCCTGCAGGAGTCTTGAGTGGTTCCCAAACACTGAACCACATTCATCGCTGTGCTCTGGCTGCTTTGTGGTGCTCCAGTGATGCAAAGTAGCCACAAACTTAACTGGCAGCTGAAGCATGCTGGTGAATCTCACTGTCTGTGTATATATACAGGTATTACTTCACTTGCCATCTCTGAGGCACCTGATTAATAGTATGCAGCAAAACTAAACAGCAATTGTCCTGAGGACAGAGGAAATAAGGCAGAATATCTTATCTGTTTTATACTGTAGGGGGAAATTTAGGAAGCATGCGGAGAAGAACTTTGGGTTTCCATTCCCTGTAATCAGGCCAACAGGGTACTATAGTTGCAGCCAAGAGGGAATTTTTGATGAAAAGGTAAACAAGATGAATAAGCAATTTGTTCTAGAAATCTAGATCCACAAGACTCAACCAAAAGAAGAAGTTTAGGATCTCCTAGTACAACTGAAACGTACGGCCAAAGTCTGAGGTCCTCAGTTAGTGTTAACTCAATCCCTCAATGGTAGCTTTGCCTGGAAAAGACTGACTGATTAGATATGTGAGGATTTGGCCCATTATATTTTTTGGCATGCCAAGAAAGAAGAGTCTTGACATAGTGAAGGATTACACTATTCCTGAATGTAGGGCCCCAGTATTTGGGGTGCTGGGATGGTAGCTTCCTCAGCCATCCTTGCCTTATTCTGTCACCATCATTAGATGAAAAGGAGAGAGCCTGTTCCACATGACCGTTCTTGCATTTCAGCAGAACGTGATGGATGTGTGGGGAAGACAATTGTGCAGTTGTGGAGGATCAGCACTTCCTGAGTCAGAATTGCTGCTTGGGATTTTTGTTACATTCTCCTTTACCTGGTCTTAGTCGAGAGAGAAGTGAGCAGCTACTGAGCACCTGTACTCCCACTGAAGTCAGACCATGCATTTAATAATAGTAATGATTTAAAACACTACCCAAGAGTTCTGGAAAGGATAAACCCTCCTGCTTCAGGGCATAAACCTGCCTCTAACTGAGGCGGGGGGTATGATGCTGTATGGTTAAAGATGACTATTTTATATCATTGATATTACCACTGTTATACTATTGCAACAAATCTTGCACAGTGTATCATGTAAGGTGTCAATGGAAAAGTTACAATTTATCAATTATGGTCATCCTGATTAAATCCATGTGTCATCTTTGTATCTGAAGTTATGAATATTGGCTCTGTATTGGTCTCTCCACCATGCGTTTTGTTCCTGGGTGAGATCCACCAGATAGAATGTACATGAGGGCTGGATAGCTACATGTGGATGGGCCATCAAGGACACTCTGCTCTCACAATGGGCCATTGAAGAAACTCATCCTGTCCAGATAGCTCTTCCTGAGGAGCCGATGACCACGCCCTGTGATTCAGCAAAATATGTAAGAACATGTGATTTGCTCATGTGACCCTGGACTCCATCTTGGGCCAGTAACTTTCTGTGTACAGGGGCTGTAAAATTCCAAACAAATGGCAGAGGATGTAAAAGATCCCTGAGATATCTCCATTTTGCCTTTTTCCTGATCAAATTCTCTAGACGGTGGATTTACAACTAAAAAGCAGTATCTTGGACTGAAGACCTTCCAATCTTTTGAAAGTTACCAAAGAGACTGTACGAGCCAGCAGTCTATTCCATCACTGCTACAAACCTGATATAAGGATTTTGCAATAATTTGTATATATACGATCTATTAACCATTTAACTCTCTTCTTTTATTATTAAATCTTTAGTTGGTTTACTAAGGATTTGATGACTGTAGGATATTTGGATAAGATCTGAGGTTCATATTGACCTGGGGGTATATGTCTGATTCTTTGGGATTAGAAAGAACCTCACATATGGCGAAATGGATTTTCAATAACCTTTTACTGTATTAGACCTGTTTGTCTGGATGGGCGCCGAAGGCTTGAATGCCTAAAGGGGACTCTGTTTGGCTTCTGCTTAACCAGTGTGATACTGCAGAAGCTCTTTTGCTACTGGCTTGGTGAATTTAATTATAGAATAAATCAGGGTCCTGGGCGCTAACTTCTAATGGCGCCGATGGGTGCTTGACACCCCCCCCCGCCCCCAGCCCTGCCCTGACTCCACCCCTGCCCCGCCCCTTCCCACCCCCATTCCAACCCCTTCCCCAAAGTCCTCATCCCCTCCCTGCCCCTAGTCGACTCCTTCCCCAAATCCCAGCCCCACCACTTCCCCACCTCCTCCCCTGAGCGTGCCACATTCCCGCTCCTCCCCCTCCCTCCCGGCGCTTGCTACAGCTGTTTGGCGGTGGCAAGCGCTGGGAGGTAGGTGGAGGAGCTGGGACGCGGCACGCTCAGGGGAGGAGTGGAGGAGGAAGTGAGGTAGGGGGGAACTTGGCTGCCGGTGGGTGCAGAGCACCCACTAATTTTTCCCGTTGGGTGCTCCAGCCCCGGAGCACCCACGGAATCAGCATCTATGATCAGGGGTTCTCAACTCTTTTCCTTCTGAGGCTCCCTCCAACATGCTCTAAAAATTCCATGGCCCACCCTTGGCACAACTGTTTTTCAGTAGATTAATAGCCAGGGCTGGTGTCAGGGAGTATCAAGCAGAGCAATTGCCTTGGGCCCCTTGAAGCTAAGTTGCTTGGGCTTTGGCTTCAGCTCACGGAGGAGGGGATCGGGCTTTGGCATCAGCCCCAGGCAGCGTGGCTCAGAATTCAGCTTTCTGCCCTGGGCCCCAGCAAGTCTAACGCTGGCCCTGTTCTCTGGTTTATTTTGGTGGATCCCCTGAAAACTGCTCACGGACCCCCCAGGGGGCCCTGGGACCCTGGTTGAGAACTGCTGGAATAAACCACCATTTTTTGGGAATCGTCTGCCCTATTTCTTGCAGTCTGACCTGAGTGCGGCATTCTCAGTGTGGCTCTTCCAGGCACCCAGTCACAGGGGGAATAAGAAGAGACTTTCCCTGTGGGCAGGTGATCCCATAATCATGAGGTTCTTTCACCCTCCTCTGAAGTAGCTGGTTCTGAGCACTATTGGAGATATGCTACCACACTAGACGGACCTTGGCTTTGATCCAGGCTGACAATCCCTGTGTCCCTAACAAGAAATGAGGGTGTTGATTGATTAGACCGACACCTCTGTCATGTGGTTGAGCTGCTCATCTCTGACAATGTGTTGATCTTGCCTCATGGGAGAAGCAGGAGCATGTTGTCTCTCAGCTGAGATGCTAAAAGTGCCATGAGGAAGCAGTCTCCTGAACTACTCCTTTATTCTGCGCAAGGGGACTCACCATGCTTAATATATTCTCCACCACTAGGGCGACCAGATGTCCTGATTTTATAGGGACAGTCCCGGTTTTTGGGTCTTTTTCTTATATAGGCTCCTATTACCCCCCCACCCCCCGTCCCGATTTTTCACACTTGCTGTCTGGTCACCCTACCCACCACATACACAACTGTTGGATCATCATTTGTTTCAAAGTGGTTTTAGAGACATCTTGCGTCTTCTTCAACAGGAAAATGCATGTGATGGTGTAGCTTAGACCCTCATTGTCACTGCTCACCGCTTGTGCAACAACCTCAATGCACTGCAGAACGATACACCACCTTCCACTGACTAAGTATTGCAAAGGGCACAATGCAGTCCTCCTGTCCCCTTGGCAGCCATTCAGAGTCACAAATGAGTGTGTAATCTTCTCTTCAGGTGCTAATCCCGTTGAAGTCAACGGGAGTTGTGCGTGCTAAAGACCTGAATCTGATTGGTGCTCAGGATGGAATTTCACTGCTTGGGTCGCTCCTGTTTGATGTGACGTGGATATGGACTGTTGGCATCTTCAGCTCCTGAAAGGTGTGTCACCCTGCTGACACCTCCTGGATTAGTTATCTATCAGAGGTGTTTGTACAGCCATCTCTGTACCAATGTAGGCGCCAATGGAGAATTTATTTCGAAATCATTCTGCCAAGTTGTCATATTTTATGGATTTTTTTTAATGACTCTCAGTATTTAGAGGAAAACCAAGCAAAGGTCCCTTGGGAATTCATCCGCTCTTTCTCACAGACATTGTGAGCCTCGCAATATTATGATAATCTCCAGAGCTGCTCTTCTTTATGTCGGAGGATTACAGATTCAGGAGGGGAAAAAGCGCCAGAACAAACAAACTCTTAAAAAATGAGGGTTTCTCTTTTTATGCAGATGCCCCTAATGATATATGAGATGAGAAGAGAAATACAGAACATATTACAGTTGTTTCTAACCTGCGGGTGCAGCACAGTACTCATAGCCCCCCAGGGGAGGAAAGACTTAAACCAGTTTTGCAGCCTCACAATCCAGGGCTACCTTAAGGGCTGACAAGGCCACAGCATGATTTAGAGAGCTTGGGGGCCTGTCTATTACAGCACTCGACCAGAGTGCCTAAGGTCTGCAGTGCTCAGAGTTTTCACAGCATTGTGTGCTACAGCAAATGCCCTGCCTCAGCACATCCTCTACACTAGGGCTTATGAAGGGGTCTTCGGAAATCAGCCTTGTAGCTATTTTCTGCCACACCTGTGCCAGTGGAATCCTGCCCTGGCCAAATGTGGGGCTTCGGGGGCCCGTTTACATAGCTCTGGCCCTTTTACCAAGTGTACAATGCCCAGAACCAGGGTGAGGATCTCACTCAGTGTTTTTATAATGTTTTCCAGGAGGCATCAGGCATTCTCTAAAGAATATCATTGGCCTAGCACAGGCATCGGCAACCTTCGGCACGCGGCTCGCCCGGGTAAGGCCCCTGGTGGGCCAGGCCGATTTGTTGACCTGCCACATCCGCCGGGGACAGCGAACTGCGGCCAGTGGGAGCTGCGATTGGCCGAACCGGCAGACACGGCAAGTAAACAAACCGGCCCGGCCTGCCAGGGGGCTTACCCTGGCGAGCCGTGTGCCAAAGGTTGCCGATGCCTGGCCTAGCATCTCTAAAATAGGCATTTGATAAGTGTAACACTTCAATTAGTTCTGAGTTACCTTAAATGGAATAATATTATCTGCCAAGCGTGTGAGAACTGTGCATTGTTTAAAAACCTATTCGTGTTATAGATTCCTTTTTTAAGGTACATAACTTTGGCTTTAACAATGGTTGCCAGAGCTCTGAAAACCCTGCTTTGGTCTAGTTTGTCTTCCTCTATGGTTCCTTACCTGCCTCCTGTAATTGAATAAATCTTTATAAACACAAAACAGCTGCTGGATACTAGCAATAAACTCAGTGTGTACCCCCACCCCCAAGTAATGTGGACAATGACTAACACACGTTTAGCCTCCAGACCTTATTTAAAGCATTCTGAAATCCTACACACTGGTGAGGCAAAGTCTGCCTGAAACAAAAACGTTCACATTAAAAATAATCTCTGTCTGTAACAGCTACAAAATGAACATTGCCTTGCCATGTGACTTCTTCCGGCTCCAGTGTCTCAGCCCACCACAAACATTGTAAATGTGTGGCTCTTGTCTAGTGCTTACCATCACTTGGATGACTTGTACCCGAAGATTTAAAAAGCAAAATAGTGCACCGGGAAAAGAGAATCAGGTGCCGTGTTTTAAATGTACAGGTAAAGCAGTTTATGTAAAGCATACAGGTGTGCTGAGCATTCACTGGCCAAGCACAATGTGGTGAGCAGCTAGGGCTTTCCTTCAAAAACAATGAGCCACAACCTCTTGCAGAAAAGACTCTGCCTTATTTTTAGTCAGGAGGCATGTCCTGTTCAGCATTTAGTGATGATGACTCACTAGCTTCTGATCACAAATATTATCTCGGGCAGGTGCAGTGGACTCTTTGTTTGATCTTATGGACTTGGCATGACTACAAGGCATGGAACGAGTCTCTTAGTTGGGATATTCCCTTTGGTAAAGTCATTTTGGGGATGGCTATGGGTTGCCCAGGGATGGGGCTGATCAGCTGGATATCGTGATGGAAGACCCAGTTGTCCTAACCAAGAGAGTTAAGAGTCTTGGCTCTGGAAAGCTATAGGGGTAGCAGACTCCTAGAGAAAGGAGTTGTGAGCCCTGTAACACTTAGCACAGGAATCCTGTTAAGGAGATAAGCTTTTGTGTGGTACTGATAAGTTAGTGCTTGTGGATTGGGACTGTGTCCGGTTTGAGTTATTTCTGAAAACCATTCACTATTCTTTCACTTTCGTATGTGGGGAGATACTTAGTCCACGGTTTTCTTTGCCTTGTAAATACCTTTACAGACTTTTCTTCCTCCCTTACTCATAAGTGGTTGCTGTCTTCAGTCTTTAAAACAGTAATTGGGAAAGGGGAAAATCTCAGGGCCTGCCTAGACAAGGAAATTTGCACTTGACATAGACTATGTTGCACCAGTGCAAACGCCTAATGCAGGCATGCAGCACCAATGCAAGAGAGAGCTTTATCAATGAGATTTGCCTGTACAGCACCTCTACAGTTCAACACAATTAGCAGGAATGGCATCTATAAGATCCTGTAAGCAGAGATTGAACCGTTTCTACCTCCACTGTGTTAGAAAAATGCTTGCATTTACTTGGGACCAACAGATCACCAATAACGAGATCCTTGCGAGAACTGGCCTATGGTCTATGCAGACTACGCTGGATGTCGCTGGTTGGGACACATGGAGCGCATGCCTCCAGATCATCTGCCAAAGGCTGTGTTCTATGGGCAACTTAAGAACCGCCTGCGGCGCCAAAGAAGGCCAAAACTCCGATATAGCGACAAGGTCAAGCAAGGCCTCAAAAAAAATCAGCATTCCCATTGACAACTGGGAAAATTCTATCCAAAAGCTTTGAGTCTGGAGAAGCCAGGTTAAGACTGGTGCTGTCACGGCGGAGAGCCATCGGAGAGCCCAGGCTGAGGCCTGCAGGCAAGCTAAGAAGCAGAGTATGCTTCAACTTCCATCTAGTGAGTGGACCTGTAGCCACTGTGGAAAGGTGGACCAACTTTGTTGCGTCTCCTTTCATCTGTCAAGATGTTGGATGGCTAGATATAACCTCCACACTGAGAGCTCGCACTGGTGTAGTTACACTGATGTGCCAAATCCCCCAGCATAGAAAAGGCCTAAACTGTACACCTCCAAAATACACTGCCAGACATCTTAGAGGGAAGAGGATCTTTAGCCCTGCTTCTGGTTTACAAGAAAAATGCGAGTTGATCTGATGGCAATAGCTCTGTTTTAATTAAGCCCTTTAAAAGGCAACCCAGCAGATTTCCTTGTCACAGTCACTACTAGGGATATATTGGAAGCCATTACAAAGATAAAATGAGTAGTAATAAATACCCAAAAAACAAACTGGGGGTTTCCTATGAACCTTTCCAGGTTTTCCGGCATTTACCATAATTGGTGGTAGAATCATTAGAAAGTAAGGCTGGGATTTGAAAAGCACCTAAAAGATTTAGGAGCACAAATCCCACTGATTTTTTTTTCCAAGCTCCCAAGCATCTCAGTTGCTTTTGACGATCCAACCCTAATTTCCTACGTGGCTGTGTGAAGTAAGCTGGACTGGATTACTGCTAAGTGGCTCTTCCTTTTGGTTGACATGGCAGAAAGCGAACAGGTGACAAATGAACTCTTCTGGTTTGCCTGGGATTTATAAATCACTAGGGTTAGGCTGATGTACAGAAATGTTGCTGATTTGTTCCCTCAAAGAGAAGCTGAAACACTGAGTCAAATTTAGAAGCGACATAAATAGTGGTGTAAATTTATGCCGGCAAGTTAGTGTGAGTGTAAGTTCCAGGCCAGGGATATGGAAGGGTGTAAGAAGTGAATAGACCAATGAAAGCAGTGGGAGCATTCTTTCTCCTACTCTAACACCTTCATGTTCTTCCTGTTACAACCCCGCTCTTGTCCCTTCAGTGTAAGTTACACCAACTTGTCCTCAGCACTTCCACTCATCCACCGCACTCCAGGCAGTGTGTCAAGTGATTTGTCATGTCTTCATACATTACGCCCTGTGTAACTCAGGAAGCTAAACCTAGCTGTGTTCTGTACTTACGTGTATGAGAGAGACAGTGTGAGACAAACAGATCTGAAGATCAGGTGGTTCATTCAGGCCTGTCCATAAAAAAAGCCCTAGAAAAACCGCTCTAGAAATCTGGCAAGCTCAGTAAATGCTCTTGAAATGATTCATTCTACTTGTTTCTGTTGTTCTTTTGGGCTGTCTAATTCCATATGTGAAAAGCTTTTTATGTGTAGGAGCTTTTCCAGAATTGCGTATAACCTGGTCCCCTGCTTGATTACAAACTGCTTGCTCTATTTTTCCCGCTCATGGGTTAAAGTTCATTCCCATTGCACTTTGTGGACCTGACACATCACTGAGGTATCTTCTCCTCAGTTTCAATGTTTGCAGCTCTTCCTAACCTCACCAAAGTATAACCCTTACCTCAGGGGGTCTCCAAACTTTAGGAGACAAGGGCCACATTAGATTTTTGAAGGGGCTTCGCTGGCCAGCCTTAGGGAGTGTGGGGCCCGATTTTGACGGGGCCCTGCCACCGAAATACCGCCGAGGTGGCAGCAGCCTTTTTAAGCTGCCGCCGAAGTGCCGCCGAGGCAGCGGCAGCAATTGGTTGTGGGGCCGGACAAATTGAAGCCGTGGGCCGGATCCGGCCCTCGGGCCATAGTTTGGAGACCCCTGCCTTCCCTGAACAACTAGGAGCGAGATTGGTTGCCCTCTAACAAAACATTTTCTTCCATTCAGTGTCTGAATTACAATGAACCAACTGAAGGAAAATAATCCTTTGGTGCCAGAATCTCTGCCTTATTTACATGTATTTTGATACCTATTAGGTCCAAAGCTGTTAGTCAGAAAAAAATATACAAAATAGGATTCTATAGAAATATAATAGTCCTATAGAATATGATAGAGGATAATAATATTTCTGTAGGTTTTCTGAATCATCTGATAAAATTGTATTGTTCTTTTAAATTATATAGGATGGTCCCAAAAAACAAGCCACCCTTTAAAATAACACACATTTTATTAAATTATCTAGGACTTTTTCCTGTAAAGGATGATTCATCGATGTGCCTGGTTATTCCCTTTGTACAATGAATGCACCATGAGTCTGTTCTGTTTTCTTACGATTGAGATACAAATCACAGGAAAACTTTTCTCGCATGGTGCTGTGGGTGGTTCACAGTAAACAGGAATCCATTACAGAAGGCTTTCAGTTATTAAAATCATGCTAATAAATGCCAGAAAGCTGAAAATCTGATGTATTTTCACATCTATTGTGCCATCACCATCATAAATGCTTTCTAATTAACAGCCATCTGATTTCCTTTCCTTTACTAAGCAGTAAAATAGTGACCGATGCAGAAGGAAAAAACAAACATGCAGATAAAGTATTACGTTTATACAACCCCCGGTCTTAACGGGGACTTTGTGTGGCGATATTAAAAGGTTATTTATATTAGGATACAGCTGAGGAATGAATATGAGTGAGCGCTCAGCAAAGGAATCACAGCTGTTTCCTTTCTTAAACTTGCCTTTCTCTAATTGCCAGGATTAGCATTTAGAACAATCGCTCCTGCATTAAAACACTGGCAGGCAAGCCAGGGCGGTGATGCACTGTTTGCGACAGCTAAAACGTGAGCCTGATGAAATGCAGTTTGTATGTGTGTGTTTTTAAAGTGATGAATGGAATAGATATTAGTGATTTTTCTTTGGACTGAGAGTTGAATGGAAAAACATACTAATACTCACTAATGTTTTAAGCACAGTGAGAATTGAGCATATTTTATAATCTTATTCATCATTAAGAACATTTCATTTACTACTTTTAAAATCTTAGAAAATCTTCCTTTTTTGAGATGGATGGAAGTTGGTCATTTCCGAAGTAGGCTACAGCTGTGCATGGCTGAAAGTGGATTGAAGTCAGAGGTGGAATTAGTGCTAGAGCAAGGCATACGATGTTCATATTTAATGTAAACGACCATCTTTATGTTTCTAATGCTCAGTATATGACGCGCAAATAGAAAAGAAGGGACATTGGGTAGGGTTTACTCTAAGAACAGTTCGCAAAACTTTCCCACCATCTTTAATAGTCCTGTAGAGTTAAATAGATATGACACTGCATGCAGTGGAAAAAAAAAGGTAAAAACTAGTGTTGAGCCATGATTCAGAACAAGATACCAGGACCCAAGTTTCCAAGCTACACGTCTGAAAAATCAAATAAAGTTTCTTTCTGAGCAGCGGTGCTGGAACAATTTATACAGTGGGCTTGCTGAGAGCCATTGAACCAAACTGTAAACCCTGCATTTTTTTTTTTTAAAGAAATGGAGATATGCCAACCTCCTAGAACTGGAATGACCTTGAAAGATCATCAAGTCCAGTCCCCTGCCTTTACTAGCAGGACCAAGTACTGTCCCCTGACAGATTTTTGCCCTAAATGGCCCCCTCAAAGATTGAACTCACAACCCTGGGTTTAGCAGGCCAATGCTCAAACCACTGAGCTATCCCTCCCCACTGAGGGAAACCACTTCAAGCCAGGGGGTGTGGCCACACGCCCAGCACCACTAGTTCCAGCACCTATGTTTCCGAAAGACACTTGTAGAATCACAATATGTAAAATCAAGAAACTCTGCTGTCATGTGTTTGCGATGTTTCTTCTCATGAATGTCATCATGGCTTCTGAATTACTTCATCTTTTGACCATGCCTTAATGAACTCTTGACCCTGATTAATTAGCAAGCTGTGAGTTGTCTTACTTTGCTGGCCCCATGCATGCAACCAGAAAGATGACTGCTGGTGAAAGTAACAAAGAAATTCCGTCATTGCCTCTCTTATCACTCCAGTGGGGTGGAGACTGTTATTGTAATAACAGACAGTACTGTATTGCATTCAGGTAAAAGGGTTCAATATACAGTGTCTCCCCTTTAAAAAGTTCACTATTTAACAGCTGTTCCCACACAAGGACTTCCTCTTTTAGTGAAAGTTGCATTAGCCATGCGTCAGTGGGGCACAGTCTTCTGTCTGCAGAAATGGTATGTCCTAGCAACAGACAAAATAATAAGTGTTGTCAACCACTACATTTTTACTGTATTCATTTAAGTGGCACTGGGTGGTACCCTGGAATGAATCCTCTCTGTAGCCATAATAATGCACTCATTGCAGAGCATTTGTATTTAAGATGAATAACTCTGAAATATCCTTTGATGGCCACACATGCAGTAGAGGGGAGGCGAGCGGTGGGGACTCTTTGGTGGACACAAGTGAGTTCAGAGCTAACCATTCACAGAGGTTAAATCTGCCAAAGGGTAGCTTTAAATCATGCACCAGATTTTTTTTTTTTCCTGTTTGTTCACTTTCTGGAAGAGGAAATCTATGTAAGTTTCTCACTTGGGGCATTTCCACCCATTTTTGTGTCTGTTTCCTGATTCCTGTAGAAGAAGTTCATCTGCTTTCCTTACACAGTTCTATGCTCAACACCGACTGTTTTTCTTTACAAAAAAAAAAAAACATGTAAAATTGACATCTTTGAGTTTGTTCTGAACAGAAATAACGGCAATGAAGAGATGCTTTTCAGTTACATCATCTCATGGTCACAAAGGCGTTGCCTCTTCTGTTATCAGCCATCGCACTAAAGTTTGGACAATGATAAAGGCGAGATATAAATTAAAATAAAAAATGCCAGCAACAAGCTGAAATCAGCTTTCAAGTTCAAAAAAGGGATCCCTCTTATGTTCAGTAAATATTATCATATCCCAGGATGGTTCTAGACATCCACACAATAATCAGTATATTTTAACATAGTATTATTATTTATTTGTATTACTGTAGCGCCTAGAAGTTTCAGCTGAGATCATGGCCCCATTGTGCTGGGCACTGTAAGAGACAGTACCTGCCATGAAGAGTGTGAGAGTGGAAATATTATTATCCCCATTGACTAGCTGGGGAACTGAGGCACGGAGGTGCTAAGTGACTTGCCCAGGATCACAGAGGGAGTCGGTGGCAGAGCTGGGAATGGCACCCCGCTCTCCTGAGTCCCAATCCAAAAGATGATCCTTTCTCTCCATCTAACTACTGATTAAATTTGCTGTTACAGCTCCTAGCTGTGCTTTTTTCAATGAAGTCCTCTCGGTTATAAGGGTAGCCCGAGGTAGGACAATGTTGTTGGGAGCCATCTCTGCTGTGACACTGAGTCTCTTCTCTGCATCAGTGATCCCGGATTTATTTGTAGTGGGTGGAGGAGAACTGTATGGGGCACTCCTTCTGAAGCACGGCTGAAATTCTTCTCCCGGTTCTTTCAGGAATGGGCCCTCCTCAGAAAGGCCCTGGTGTGCGCAAACACACGAGCACCAGATTCAGTATAAGCGCACAGATACATCCTGACCCTTTAAAAGATCTTCTTGTCCTACAGAAAGGAAGTGGGTTGTGGGGGTTTTTTTGGTTTTTTTTTTTTTTTTTTTTACAGGAACTCAGTGTTATTCTGTGGAATTCACCCTGCAGGGCATGAGGAATTAAAGAGCCATGAATGGCTGTTAATGGCTCCAAGGAGAAAAGAGTAAAACAAATAGAAGCAAAATTGAAAGATTTATTGAAGGAGGCAAGTAAAAAAGACAATGACAACAAGATATAGAGAGGCAAAAGGCAATACCAACTAATAACTGCAAACAGCACATCCCCAATTGAACATGCACTCCCCGAATCCAAACGTTCTGAGGACCTCTTCACCCTTATGAGCTAAGTGCATCCCATTTAAAGTTGGCAACTCCGGATGGGTAAGAACTTATTGCATCTTTTGTAAGTGCTTATAAGTTTCAGGCACCATTTCACTTCTCTTCTCCTAACACATTAGTGCACAGAATGGCTCCATACCACATGACTCCCCCCAAATACATGCATTTTCAGAATGGCAGAATATACTTTTCGATTGATACAAGAGATAACCAAATTCAATTCCACTGAGACGAAAATACAACATACATTGTACACCAGTGGTAGCGGCATAATGTGCTATAAATCACCTGTATAAGCACTGTGACAGGTTTCGGAGTGGTAGCCGTGTTAGTCTGTATCAGCAAAAACAACGAGGAGTCCTTGTGGCACCTTAGAGACTAACAAATGTATTTGGGCATAAGCTTTCGTGGGCTAAAACCCACTTCATCAGATGCCTGGAGTCGAAAATACATTAGGAAGATATATATACAGATTACATGAAAAGATGGGGGTTGCCTTACCAATTCTAATGAGACAATTCAATTAAAGTGGGCTGTTAGCAGCAGGAGGAAAAATCACTTTTGTAGTGGTAATCAGGGTGGCCTATTTCAAATAGTTGACAAGAAGGTGTGAGTAACCGTAAAGGGAAAAATTAGCATGGGGAAATAGTTTTTAGTTTGTGTAATGACCCATCCACTCTCAGTCTTTATTCAGGCCTAATTTGATGGTGTCCAGTTTGCAAATTAATTCCAGTTCTGCAGTTTCTCGTTGGAGTCTGTTTTTAAAGTTTTTTTGAAGAATTGCCACTTTTAAGTCTGTAATTGAGTGTCCAGGGAGGTTGAAGTGTTCTCCTACTGGTTTTTGAATGTTATAATTTTTGACATTTGTCAAAATGATTTGTGTCCATTTATTCTTTTGTGTAGAGACTATCCGGTTTGGCCAGTGTACATGGCAGAGGGGCATTGCTGGCACATGATGGCATATATCACATTGGTAGATGTGCAGGTGAACGAGCCCCTGATGGTGTGGCTGATGTGATTAGGTCCTATGATGGTGTCCCTTGAATAGATATGTGAACAGAGTTGGCAATTGGGTTTGTTGCAAGGATAGGTTCCTGGTTAGTGTTTTTGTTGTGTGGTATGTAGTTGCTGGTGAGTATTTGCTTCAGATTGGGGGGCTGTCTGTAAGCAAAGACTGGCCTGTCTCCCAAGGTCTATGAGAGTGAGGGATCATCCTTCAGAATAGGTTGTAGATCCTTGATGATGCGCTGGAGAGGTTTTAGTTGGGGGCTGAAGATGACGGCTAGTGGTGTTCTGTTACTTTCTTTGTTGGGCCTGTCCTGTAGTAGGTGACTTATGGGTACTCTTCTGGCTCTGTCAATCTGTTTCTTCACTTCAGCAGGTGGGTATTATAGTTTTAAGAACACTTAATAGAGATCCTGTAGGTGTTTGTCTCTGGCTGAAAGATTGGAGCAAATGCGGTTGTATCTTAGAGCTTGGCTGTAGACACTGGATCGTGTGGTGTTGGATAAAAGCTGGAGGCATGTAGATAAGTATAGTGGTCAGTAGGTTTCCGATATAAGGTGGTGTTTATGTGACCATCGCCTATTTGCACTGTGGTGTCCAGGAAGTGGATCTCTTGTGTGGACTGGTCCAGGCTGAGGTTGATGGTGGGATGGAAATTGTTGAAATCCTGGTGGAATTCCTCAAGGGCTTCTTTTCCATGGGTCCAGATGATGAAGACGTTGTCAATGTTATGCAAGTAAAGTAGGGGCGTTAGGGGACGAGAGCTGAGGATAAGCATTATATGTATAAGCATTGCTTCCCGGAAGAGCATGTTTGATATTAATCTAAAAGGGGGGCAGTGATTAGGGCCCAGGAATGGGAACCAAAGCTCCTGGGTTCTTTTTCCAGCTGTGTCACAGACTTACTGCATAACCTAGAAAAAGTCACTTACGTTCTTTCTACCTCAATTCCCTATCTGTACAATAGGTGTAATAAATACCTCCCTCACAGGGATATTGTGAGGTGATGTGAAGTTAAATGATGAGATCTTTGGATGGAAGGTGTCAGAGAGAAAAAACATCATTGTTGTTGCTGTACTCTTACAATACCAAAAATGTCTTATAGAAGTTAGCCTATACAGAATTATGGTTAGAAGGGTATTTGATATCATCAGCCAAGTAAAAAATCTAAGTAGCAGATACAGTATCGCCTCAGAAATTATTGTAGTACATAGTTCCTTGGATTGGTAACTATCAGTGCTGTTTGCAGACACAACGTGGGCTTGACAAATAGCTTAATCTGTTTTTTAAAAAGGGTATCAGTAAATTTGTATGTGCAAACTGCATGTTTTGTAATAAATCGCTGATGCTTGTCTCAACTGGCAATAACATTTCTACGAGTCAGTCCATTCTCCAGGGATGTTTTATTTGCTTCCAGATTAATTATGTTAATCTATTATTTTACATACTTTATAAAAAATTAAATACAGCCAATGCTGTTATGCAATATGTTCATACAATAAATGGCAGACATTATGGAACAGATATTTTAGCATATAGGAAACCCTTATGAATTGGTTTTACACATTACTACATCTTTATTTCCATCTTTGCTGACAGCATAGAATTGAATTTTGGTTTTATGTCGTACATTTCATGCTCCTCCTCCTCCTATTGAATCTAATGGCAAAAGCAGGTTAAAAAGCCATTGGTCCAAGGTAATATAATGCACAATCTGATACAGTATGTTAGAGTTTCAGTGGCTTGGCGCCCACAGAACGTGATCTTGATTCAGTAGCTGTTGTTAAGCTTACAGAGCTTGCAGGACACTGCTTCTGGCTCCCACCTAGATTAACACGCTGACTCCTCTACTGTCATGGTGCTCTCTAGGCAGTAGCACTGATGAGAAAGCAGGCCAGGGTGTCTAGGCATTGCTTTCTTCGCATTAAGGTGCCCCTCAGCTGTTTTGGTGTCAAGCTGGCTTTAGCACTGTGACAGAAAAGAGGAAAATGCCTGAAGAGATATTGCCAGGGTTTGGCTAACACATAGACCCAGGTGTTTTTTTTATTAGGCCAAATCCTGATCCCATTGAAGTCACTGGGAGTTTTGCCCCTGACTCAGCGGCTCAGGATTTGGCCTGTTGGGGGAAAGCACAGCATTCCGTAGTTTGCCAGCTCTCTTGATTTTATCGTGTGTCTTGCAATAATGGATGTTTTTACTTATAGTCCAACAAGTGATGACATGAGAATATCAGGGGGTTTTTTTGTTTTTTTTTTAAAGCAAGTTTCTAGCCCTCATGGTAGCAGAGAAAAGCTTGCCTATGTGACGCAAGTGCACTCGCAAGGCTCAGAGACCAACAGGCAAAGAAACGTGGTCCTGATCCATGACTGTGTCTCCTTGGTGCTCCAATCATAATTATTAATGATAATAAAATGAAACCCCAATTGTTTTTAAATCCCCATGAGTTTTAAGCCAACCTCCTGATTCTAGGGAGCCCAGGATTTTTGAACGTTTCGGGTGGGTGGTATGGTCACATAGGACAAGTTCCTAGGGCTGCTCTAACTTAGCTTCTAGCTGCAAGGGCGTCTTATGGACCATCCATGAGCCCGGAATAGCCGGAGTGCAGAGTGCTCCAGCCGTGCCCCAGCTCTCCATGTTCTTGGCACGCCCCCTTCGTGGGCCTGCAAGGGGGGAGTGGTATGGAGCCATTGTGGCAGCTCTGTGCTGTTTTCCGGGAGCCATTTCTGTGGCCCTTAGACCACAGGAGCAGTGTAAAGGAGCTGGCAAGCCATAGTGATTGTAAAGGGGGGGGGGCAGAGGAGATGGCCTACTTGCAATTATTCACAAATGGAAATGTAATAAGGCTGATTATCCCTTTACAGTTTGTTTTAGCATGGAATGGCCTAATTCATTTGTGTGATTCTATTGGCTCTGTGGTGTTACACTAGAGATTTGTTTGCCCTTTCTAGGTCTACAAGTTCTGAACAAAACTAACCTATCAGCTGGGCCTGTAATATCAAACACAGGTTATGTATGGCAGGGAAACCCAGTTTTGGATTTTACATAGATCCCATCTTCTAAGGAGAGCTATTTCTATGCCAAGAGAGGAGCTAAAATCTCACACAAAATCCCTTCCATCTGACCCTGAGATTGGGTGGGGAAGGAATAGCTCAGTGGTTTGAGCATTGGCCTGCTAAAGCCAGGGTTGTGAGTTCAGTCCTTGAGGGGGCCCCGGGGGGAGGAGAATCGGTCAGGGGACAGTACTTGCTCCTGCTAGTGAAGGCAAGGGACTGAACTCAATGACCTTTCAAGGTCCTTCCAGTTCTAGGAGATTGGCATATCTCCATTTATAAAAATCATCTTAAAACAAATTCAGAAACCACACGGGAGCAGCTGTCAAGGTGATGGAAGTTCCATCTCAGTAAGGGGTGTGAACCACAAGCCGAATGGGTGGGAGGGTGAGTTTCTAGTAGGCAAAGCAGCCAGCAGGAGGGCTGTTGAAAGTGCAAGGGTGGGTTGGCCTCCTCTTCACATCACACTTTAACTCTCTGGTTGGTTACCTGTCAAGCATTCAGCCCCCTGGGGGCATGCTACAACCCCTCAACACCCTGCAACATACACCACCTTTTAAAATGCTTCTGAATTGGGTCTGCTTGTCTAACCCTCCTCATGATCCAACAACCTGAGGATGCAGTCAGCCCTGGCCTGCTCCTTATGCACTCCCTTTCAGTAGTTACCATGTACAGTTACCTTGAAAGGGGAAGAGTTTAAATGCAGTGTGGTGTGTAGTGATCAGAACAACAGACTGTGTATCAGGACTCCTGGGTTCAATTCCTAGGTCTCTCGTCCACTTACCCTCCTTGTGCTCCATTTACTCCTCTGTAAAATAAAAATACCGACTTTTGTGTTGATTAATGTACGAAAGGTGCTAGAGAAGGACAAAGCTCTAGCTGTGAGCTCTCAGGAGTAAACATTTAGCTTCATTGGGCTGGTGAGCTGGAAACAGGAGAGCTCAGCCACTGTCTAGTTCAGAAATCATTTTGCATTATTTTCAAATGTAGCAGGAGTGACTTGAATTGTGAATTATCTTTGGCGAGGCAGCTGGCAGCCTGCTGCAGTGTACAATGCCTGCTGAATCTGCACTTCCTGGCATAGACATGCAAAGGAGAAGGTATGCTGTGAGAGTAGAGGAGCCATTCCCAACCTACAGCTGCACTGAGGGCCAACAGAACTGTCCCGGGCTGCAAGCCCAAATCCCAGATTTGTGTCCCCCCCACCATCACCCACCAGCCTGAAACGGAGACTTGCTTGGTATGCAGGGGGCAGAGGTCTGACGATTAATAATTGGGACTGGGATCCTTTTAGATATAGCCTGAACCTGTACTCTAGCCCGGCCTGCTGGGCTGGTGTGCACAGGATGGTGGGTAAGAGTTTAGCTCCTTTTGCACCTAAACTTGCAACAACAAAAATGTTGGCGTCACAAATAGCAGCACTCAGGTCATGTACCAGGCAGGGGCAGCCAGACTTGGACCTGTGGTCAGTGCACACCTGTGACTGGACACCCACCCAGTGCAGTTAGACATTCCCCCTACATTTTAGGCAGAGTAGTTATATCCACCTGAAATTCTTGAATGATATGGTGGTGTATGCGTCTAGGGGGAGAGCCGGCAGAGGAAGGGGGTCACACACCAAAGGTAGGAAAACAGAAACATAAGAATATAAGAACGGCCATTCTGAGTCACACCAAAGGTCCAGCTAGCCCAGTATCCTGTCTTCCGACAGTGGCCAATGCCCGGTGCCCCAGAGGGACTGAACAGAGCAGGCAGTCATTGAGTGATCCATCCCGTTGCCCATTCCCAGCTTCTGGCAAACAGAAGGCTAGGGAGCAACAGCACTCGTTATAAAATCTAAGCTTGTACTTACCCTCCAACACATCCGTTTGTATTGATACACTAACAGGCTAACCGTAGCAGTATACCAGTGGACTTCTAAAAAACTATTCAGTGCTTTAAACATGTTCAAGGCAAACAAATATACAGCACATTCACAGCCAGGCTCAGTGTCTCAGAATAGGGCCTTTTAATTAATAGCCTTCTAATTAATTCAATCACTAGTAAATTTGAGCATAATCTCCACTGGAACCAAACCGTTATTTTTAGTACAGAGAACTTCTATCCTTTAATTTTGATCAGTTTTAATCCCTTCACTATAAGTAAATCCATCTCTAGCTATTCAAATTGTCTTTTTTTCTAGAAAGCAGCTAAAATTCTGAATGAGAGAGAATCAAACTGGCCTAAGACAATCCCACAACAGTAAAATGAACGCAACTCTTAGCTGTGCTTCTGAACATTGCTATTGACATTATTTTAAGATGCTATTGTGTGCTTTGCAAACTGTGGTGCGCCCCCCTGTGGTCACATAAATAACATGATTAACTACTTGCTTCAATCAAAGGAACCAACTGTAATGAAATAAGGCGGCAGTTTCATAGTACCATTTAGTGAAAATGTCTCAACATCTAGAGTAATTGGGGAATCCTGACAAGCAGGTAAACTTGGTTATTGCATGATTAGGTTGCTGGTTGGTTGTAACAATGACAACTCTCCTGCTTTTCCCTAGCTACCTGTCCCCCTATTCTCTTCCCAGGCCCACTGCCCTACTGCCTGAGGACAATGTATATATTTTTGAATACAGTAAAATGAGTGAGCAGCAGCAGAAACACTTAAGAGCAGCTGGTTTTCAGTATGATTCCAGTTCCTTTTAGCTCTTTGCTGTTGCTTCTCCAGCACAAAGCTGTTTCTTTTTACCAGTCTGTTTTCACATGAAAAACGTGACACACCACACCCACAACATCCTTCATTCTTTTTAAATACACGTGTCCCAACTCACTAGATTATGGCAATTCCAATAGTACTCTGGCACTTCTCATTCAACTAGTTTTAGGGCAAATTAGTCAGAGATGGAGGCAGTGGCAAACTGCCAAAGGACTGGTTTGGGAGCAACATAAAGGATAACACATTCAGCACCAGATTCAGATGTAGAAAAAGGTCAAGTCATTGCTGCCAAAGTTCATTTAACTCACATTGTTTGATAAAAACAACGCACCTTGATTTCATATAGCATTCAGCACAAGCCGTATGTCCAAATGCTTTACAGAATTAAACTTCACACCTCATAGTACAGTGGAGAATTTTTTTAACCTTCTCTTTTAGAGCAAAGCCATCATATTATCTTCAAAACCAATCAATACCAAAATCCCTACCCCAAAAGGGAGAAGTGTCAGAATCCATGGAGTTCATTGGGGATCTTGCTATTGGTTTTGTGTGGAAAGCCACTCAATACTACAGTGATGTGCAGCAGTATAAAAATCCTTAGACAGATTTTATATTAAAAATACGAAAAAAACCATCTTTTTCCGCAAAATCAGAACCAAGCAGCTTTGAAGGAGGGCTAAAGTGTTAAACACCAGGAGAAAACAGATGAGACTATTTTCTTGTATTATAAGCCCAGCCATTGCGTCCAAGAGAACCACAGAAAACACAAGGAGAGGAAGTCTGAGACAGCTTGGCATAATTACCAGACTTGTTGAATCATAGGGGATTGCTACTTCAAAGTATTATTCAGTGACCTGAGACTGGCTACATCCTCTTTTTGTTCTAAATGAAACTGTTGTGGCCCTGTAGTGACCAAAAAGCACTTATCTGCTACCATACAATAAGGGGGAATCATAATGGATGTTGTTCCTGGGATGCTAAGAATGTGTTCAAAAAACTATTTCCTACATCTTAGAAAAATAGGAGCCTGATAGCAAACAATAAACCAGTCTGGTTTCTAAAAGCAGATGTTTGTCCTCTTTTCCCCACCACCTTTTTTACTTCCATCCTTTTAAAACTGCATCTTGCAAGATTATTCCAAAGAGCAACACAGTAATGAAAAACAAATGGCCCCTCACTCCCTCAACTGAGTTAAGCAGTTGCTTACCCTACAGTAACTGAGGGTCCTCAAGAGGTTGTTGTTAGTGTGGATCTCACTAGGTGGGCATATGGCCCTCCCCGTGGGAACTGGCCTGGACTCTTAGGGAGGCGTGCCCCCATTTGAAAAACCAGGTCTCTTTCTGCATGGGTGCAGGAAATCGCTAGATTCACTGCAAAGTGCCGGAGAGCCTGGGATTAGCCCCTGGAGCGCTTTCCTGCAGAGGTGGACAGTGCAGGACCTCGCAAGTTTTGCACGTGCCCTTGAAGAGTCTTTTATCAGCAACACCAGTCCAGTGGGCAGGAGTCAGTTTCCTTCCGTTGTGGTGTCTGAGCTGCTGCATACACGATAAAAGAGTGGCTCGCTCGGTGTTAAACAACCACAACATCGGAACACACACCTAGACACTTAATTTACAAATAGGGCTTCCAACTGTCTAACTGCACAAACACCAACACCGTGCCCCAGCCCCTGCTCACTCCATCCCCCCATCGCTCGCTCTCCTCCACCCTCATTCACTTTCACCAGGTTGGGGCAGAGGTGCAGGCTCAGGGCTGGGGGGGTTCAGAGTGTGGGAGTGGATTCGGGTAGGGGGTTTAGGTGCAGGAGGGGGTGCAGGCTTTGGGGGTTCAGCATCTGGGAGTGGGTTCAGGCAGGGGGTTTAGGCGCAGGAGGGGGTGTGGGCTCTGGGAGGGAGTTTGGGTGCAGGAGGGGGCTCAGGGCTGGGATGCGGGCTTCTGCCAGGCGGCTCTTACTTTGAGGTATCACCACCACCACTGACGCCAAGATAAAAATGTAGGTTTGGAGAAGGTAATTTCAGATGGTGTAAGGTTTCTGTTTTTTGGGGGGGGGAATATCAATCCTACAAGTGAGCAGGACCTTTGAGTACAGTGCCCTACAGTAGCACCCTACATTACACACTACTTCTGAACTACACACTTGAGGTCATCAACACCATTTTGCTGCAGGCCTACCACTTGGTTTGGAGGGAGAGCCCCTGACATTTGAGGGTTTTAAAGTCTCCCCAGTTGAGATGTGCTATTAACATTGGTTTAAAATTATCTATTTGAACTCATTCTTTCAAGTAATAGACTCCAAGTGGAGAACCTCAAAAATTCAAGCCAAAGGCACCGTGTCCTTGAAACACTGAAGCTGCTTAAACAAATGTGATGGAGTGTTCACCCTACACTAGCCTAGAAGGTGTTAATGAGGCTGAATATGGGACAGTTAATCAGATAGGCCACAGCTGAGGGGAATTAAGTGGTCTAAATAACCTCCTGACTGATGGAACCCAGCTGAGAAGGGACAAGCAGAGCTAGGATAAAGCCAGAAGCAGAGGGCTGCAGCCCCCCTCTGGACATTAGAGAGGGAAGGAAGGAAATCTAGGAGGAGAGGGTATAGGAAAAGGCTCAGGGGAACAGCAGTAAAACTTAAGATGTTGCAGACCTTGGCCACTGATGATCCCGGAGCTGGAACTTGGAGTAGAGAGCAGGGCTGGGTTCCCCTACCAGCCACTAGTGAAATGTTCACTGACCAGCCAGTGCATGAGAAGGCTGCCTGAGTTAGTTTACATGGAGAAACTTCGATACCCTGGAAGGGAGAGCAGCACAGAGTGACCTGGCCAGAGGGCCACATCATGAAGAGGGAGCACCCCAAACTGCAGAGAGAGAAAGAAGCTGTAGGTGTGCAAACAAGCGACAGCAGGGGACTTTGGCCCTGGAAAATGCTAATTGCCAGAAGAGGCACCGTTACAAACGTATGTACTCTGCTGTTAGACAGAAAAGGACTTTTTTTGGTGGTTGCCAGAGATTAAGTGGCATAAAAGTGAATATTCTCCCAGTCTAAAAAGCTTCTCTCAAGACACAGGTGGAATATTTATGTTTAAAGACAGATGAGGAAAAATGCAACACTACTATTGACATTGGCTGTATAAAATGTCCTGGAAACCAAAAAGCTTTTCTTACAATAACCTTACCAAATAGCTCTAAAGCAATATTTTTTAGTTTGTACTCTAAAGGCAAAAGTAATCAAAGGCTGCAAAAGCTTAGGTAAGAGAAGTAATTCAGCTGTACTATCCACTTCGGATAGTAACTTCATAAAAGGAGTATGCAACTTTAATACAAAATTACTTCTTTATGAAGTTGCCAGGAAGGGTGTAGGTGGATGATATTCCTTCAGGGAAAAGAGGATCCCTCATCTCTGCCTTTCCATGATGAACGGATTGGTGGTCCGCTCTACAAGAAAGAGAACAATTTGCATCTGCAAACTAGTGAACATGAAGCAGATGATTCCACCCTATCTACAGGCACAACAGAAAACCTTTTGTCCCAATCCTGCAGTGAGATTTGCTTAAGTAAACCTACACAGAGCCCCACAGACTTAATTAAGGCTCTGCAGGCAAAGAAATCTGCCCACACAGCTCTCACTGAGGGATTGAGACCTTAGACTTTCTGAAAAATATTTAAAATGTGAAATATGCTGATTAGTGCTTACAAACATTTCAGTTTAGTCCGTGACCAACTTCTCCCTTCAGTGTTTCTACTCTACTCAGCAGGAGGATTCATTTGTCTTATGCACAGTAAGACTAGATTTCCCAGTGAAGGCTGTAGCTCCAACAGAATAAAGATGATCCACTTCTTCGAGTGGGGCTTAGCCTACTCAAGTTCTTAGGGCAACGTCCAGTTAAGAATAACCATCAACCAGCCACCTCCAGATTGGCCTTATGGTCCTGTGTATAACTATATATTCGGAGACAGAACATCCAGAGGGCTGCTTAATCAGACCTACACTGACATTTGCAGGTATTCTGACTAGTGGACTCTTTCAATAACTACAGCTAACCCCTGACCATTCTGAGAAGTATGGATGATAATACAGAAAATAAGGTACTCCACTATACTTATTTGTTTTCCTTACACCCTTTGGATGTCTATAGCTAGGGCTGGGTTAACAGTTTGGGGTATCTTTTCCTTAACAGCTTTAGAGTACAAATTATTCAAAATTGGTTCAGAACTGGATGTGTATATGCTGGTCGCTCATATGCAATTTATTCTAAAGTGTATTTCAAAAAAAGATTGACATGTCTAGCTTTAAACGGAAGCGGTTTTACATACAGCTAGTAGTGTGAAAGAAATTGAGTGTCTGACCCTAGGCCTGTCAGGACCACAAGAAAAACCTGAGTGTCTCTGGATTAAATTGAGAAGTGTGAGCAACAAGGGTAATGTCGTGGTGGGAGTCTGCTACAGACCACCAGACCAGGGGGATGAGGTGGACGAGGCTTTCTTCCAGCAACTAACAGAAGTTACTAGATCACAGGCCCTGGTTCTCATGGGTGACTTTAATCACCCCGACATCTGCTGGGAGAGCAATACAGCGGTCCACAGACAATCCAGGAAGTTTTTGGAAAGTGTAGGGGACAATTTCCTGGTGCAAGTGCTGGAGGAACCAACTAGGGGAAAAGCTCTTCTTGACCTGCTGCTCACAAACAGGGAAGAAATAGTAGAGGAAGCAATAGTGGATGGGAACCTGGGAGGCAGTGACCATGAGATGGTCGAGTTCAGGATCCTGACACAAGGAAGAAAGGAGAACAGTAGAATACAGAGCCTGGACTTCAGAAAAGCAGACTTTGACTCCCTCAGGGAACTGATGGGCAAGGTCCCCTGGGAGAATAACATGAGGGGCAAAGGAGTCGAGGAAAGCTGGCTGTATTTTAAAGAAACCTTATTGAGGTTGCAGGAACAAACCATCCCGATGTGTAGAAAGAAAAGTAAATATGGCAGGCGACCAGCTTGGCTTAACAGTGAAATCCTTGCTCGTCTTAAACACAAAAAAGCAGCTTACAAGAAGTGGAAGATTGGACAAATGACCAGGGAGGAGTATAAAAATATTGTTCAGGCATGCAGGAGTGAAATTAGGAAGGCCAAATCACACTTGGAGTTGCAGCTAGCCGGAGATGTTAGGAGTAACAAGAAGGGTTTCTTCAGGTATGTGAGCAACAAGAAGAAAGTCAAGGAACGTGTGGGCCCCTTGCTGAATGAGGGAGGGAACCTTGTGACAGAGGATGTGGAGAAAGCTAGTGTACTCAATGCTTTTTTTGCCTCTGTCTTCACAGACAAGGGCAGCTCCCAGATGGCTGCACTCCGCAGCACGGTATGGGGAGGAGGTGACCAGCCCTCTGTGGAGAAAGAAGTAGTTCGGGACTATTTAGAAAAGCTGGACGAACACAAGTCCATGGGGCCGGATGCACTGCATCCGAGGGTGCTAAAGGAGTTGGCCGATGTGATTGCAGAGCCATTGGCCATTATCTTTGACAAATCATGGCAATCGGGGGAGGTCCCGGATGACTGGAAAAAAGCGAATGTAGTGCCCATCTTTAAAAAAGGGAAGAAGGAAGATCCGGGGAACTACAGGCCAGTCAGTCTCACCTCAATCCCTGGAAAAATCATGGAACAGGTCCTCAAGGAATCAATTTTGAACCACTTAAAGGAGGGGAAAGTGATCAGAAACAGTCAGCATGGATTCACCAAGGGCAAGTCATGCCTGACTAACCTAATTGCCTTCTATGATGAGATAACTGGCTCTGTGGATGAGGGGAAAGCAGTGGATGTGCTATTTCTTGACTTTAGCAAAGCTTTTGATACAGTCTCGCACAGCGTTCTTGCCAGCAAGTTAAAGAAGTATGGGCTGGATGAATGGACGGTAAGGTGGATAGAAAACTGGCTGGATGGTCGTGCTCAACGGGTAGTGATCAATGGCTCCATGTCTAGTTGGCAGCCGGTATCAAGTGGAGTGCCCCAAGGGTCGGTGCTGGGGCCGGTTTTGTTCAATATCTTCATCAACGACCTGGAGGATGGTGTGGACTGCACCCTTAGCAAGTTTGCAGATGACACTAAACTGGGAGGAGTGGTTGATACGCTGGAGGGTAGGGATAGGATACAGAGGGACCTAGACAAATTAGAGGATTGGGCCAAAAGAAATCTGATGAGGTTCAACAAGGACAAGTGCAGAGTCCTGCACTTAGGACGGAAGAATCCCATGCACTGCTACAGACTAGGGACCGAATGGCTGGGCAGCAGTTCTGCAGAAAAGGACCTAGGGGTTACAGTGGACGAAAAGCTGAATATGAGTCAACAGTGTGCCCTTGTTGCCAAGAAGGCTAACGGCATTTTGGGCTGTATAAGTAGGGGCATTTCCAGCAGATCGAGGGACGTGATTATTCCCCTCTATTCAGCACTGGTGAGGCCTCATTTGGAGTACTGTGTCCAGTTTTGGGCCCCACACTACAAGAAGGATGTGGATAAATTGGAAAGAGTCCAACGGAGGGCAACAAAAATGATTAGGGGGCTGGAGCACATGACTTATGAGGAGAAGCTGAGGGAACTGGGATTGTTTAGCCTGCAGAAGAGAAGAATGAAGGGGGATTTGATAGCTGCTTTCAACTACCTAAAAGGGGGTTCCAAAGAGGATGGATCTAGACTGTTCTCAGTGGTAGAAGATGACAGAACAAGGAGTAATGGTCTCAAGTTGCAGAGGGGGAGGTTTAGGTTGGATATTAGGAAAAACTTTTTCACTAGTAGGGTGGTGAAGCACTGGAATGGGTTACCTAGGGAGGTGGTGGAGTCTCCTTCCTTGGAGGTTTTTAAGGTCAGGCTTGACAAAGCCCTGGCTGGGATGATCTAGTTGGGGTTGGTCCTGCTTTGAGCAGGGGGTTGGACTAGATGACCTCCTGAGGTCCCTTCCAACCCTGAGATTCTATGATTCTATGACATTCATCAAACAAGTGGACAGTATCTTAACAGTTTTAGTGCACAGTAGAGACCTCCAAAGAGTGGAGAACTGCCAGACCATTTTTAAAAAAATGCTGTAACAAAATTGAATAGTTGTGCATTTGTTTTATGAAGATTACATTCTACAAAGGCCAGCATTTTATGATTCCCCACTACTAACAAAACCAGAAATCTTGAATACAATCACTTGTACAGATTAGTCATCCAAAAAAAAAAAAAAAAAAGCAATAGCTGTGTTCTCAGCTATAAGAAAGCATGCAGAAGCTTGTTTTGCTACCCCTTGGGCAGATTTCTAAGTCATAGTACCAATAAACGCATGGTATAATGAAATTGGGGCAATGATAAGTTGTAGTTTCACAGACTATTGATCACTACTTTGCAAAATGTCAAAACAGCCTTGCAAAGTATTAACATGGATAAAAATTCATTACGTTAAAGCAATCCAAGATACAGCCAAAATGCAAGAAACAGCACTGCGCATATACAAATAATGTTAACATGGAATACTGTAGAGCTCATTTAAAAATGGCACCACCGGACAATATTTTACAATATGCACATTTATTTGAGGCAGGGAAACTAATGCTCCACAGGTGAAGTGAGAATACAGATAAGTGCCTCTATTGGCCATTTATGGTACTTAGTACAATTCAAAACAAACACTTGAAAAGTAAAATGCTATTTAGGACAGCTCTATTGGAAACTAAACATCTTTAGAGTGGAAAAAATATGGTGCTCCCTCCCCATTCTTAGCCAGACAGTATTGCCAGAGACTGTGCTCATCTTTAAAGCACACTTACTTTAAATTCAGTGCTATTTTCTTTCAGAAATCAGAAGTTGTACTTTTAGATAACAAAAGCATTTGTTACCTTACAAACATTCAAAACTGGAAGCTTATGATTCTGGCAGACAATGTTGCATATTAAATAGAAACCAACCAGCAATTACTGAACATAAAAAACCTTATTCAATCATAAAAAAATACTATAATTCATCACCACAGACTTTTTTACATAGTTTATAAATAATAAATAACAGTAGATTACAAATGGATTTATTTTAGCCCAGTTAGGTCTTCTTAAAAAGTATACTATTGTATTACCTCAGACTGACCAAGGTACTGTATCAAGACTACTACTCAAATGTAACTCTTTAAATGGTATGCAGAGCTAGTATCCAATCCAACCTTAAAGCCTTTCCCTAGAAATTAAAGTTAATTTAGTGGCCTGCCTTCTGTAAGGCAGACAAAGGCATAAAGCTATCCAGCAGCTGTGACAGGAACACACACACTGCTACTTTACAGAATAATTGGGACTCTCCATAGCACCTCCCAATGGAAGAAACACCTTGGAAAAAGAGCAATCACTAAGAGAAAGCAGCACTGAAGACAGCATCTGGTAAGCACTCTACAAACGTCCTTTGCCCACCCACCAGTTTTACATTCCTTAATTTTAACAATGTCCCCTAAGGCACAAAAATACCTATGGCCTCAATGCCACAGGAGACATTGATGGCGCCATGCACATTCTTCTTTACTCAGTAGTTTAAGTAACTTAGTTACTTGCACCATGCATTTTAGATCAAGGCAGGGATTATTTCTCCTTGGCCAAATATCTATGAATATTTACCATATTCCATAGAATCTACTTGATGAAGGATGTGGGGAGAGAACTATGCAGTTATGTTAACCATGTTTCACAGCGTATTTGTATTTCCCCTATTGAAAAATATGCTAGTCACCCTAGAAGTGTCTGCATTTTGTTTTAAACACAAACAACTTCCAGAACCATAGTGTTCAACTGCAATGAAGCAATTACCAGTAGCACTAGCCACAGCCAAGCATTTCTTCCCTTTTGTGGGAGAAATGGCTGGGGATAGCTGCAACTACAGAGTGGGGAGAATAATTTTACTTTGAGTTAGCGGGAGAAATTAGATATTTACCCCTAACCAGAAAGTGTGTTGATGAAATAAAAACCTAGAGAAATCTAATTTACTACTAAAAAGAATCTGTCAAAGAATAAATGAGTATTTCCAAACATCTCTGCAACCACCACGTTTTTCCAGACAAAGTGACCATGACAGTAACAGTACACAGTATTTTCCTAGAAATAATAACACTAATATTGTAAAAAGATGCCTATTCAGGAATCAAAAGGTTTTTTTCTTTAAAACAAAAAAGTGTTAGTATAAACTGAACAGACATCTTGTTTGTAAAATAATCAAAACCAGACATTAGTATGGTCTAAAGTGTCCATTACAGCTAAATCAAAACCACTGGGAAGAGTTGTCAAGAAATAAGATTACATTAATTTTTCCATTAGTATTTTAATCCTCATGTTAATGATTCTCAAGGATCGGAGTTCAATTCTCTGTACAAATGTACAGCAAGGAAACAGCACAGCCAAACACCGAGTCAGAACAGATTAAGTCACTTAGGTGAGAGATCATCCATCAAAATGAATGAAGAGCATGAGTTTGAGCATGTTACTGGAGATTCTGTGGTAATGCTGCCTTTAGCCAGTGAATCCGAGGAAGAACCAATACTGCTGCTACTCCTATCAAGAATATCTGAAGACAAACTGGAGACAAAGGAAAATGGTTACTTAAGAACATGTGAACTATGAATTGGCATACCAAGTCAATGCACTTAAACAAAAAGAAACATGTAGGAGAGACATACTACCACTCAGCCTTTACTGCAAGGCTGGCAGCCCTGAAGACTCCTTATTTTCCTCTAGCATGTTATGGATACATTCACGCTCCTTAAGGGAAAGAGGAGCAGAATACCTTTTTTTTAAAACATGCATTATAAATTGACACCAAAACTTCAACCAGCTGTCGAATAGAAAAGTCAGTTAATAGAAGTAGCGCCTTTAACAATTACAAGGGAAATAAGGAATTTTTTTCTGATCAAGATTCCAATGATGCAGCTATTTTGATACCACTGATTAGCCAGTTTGCTCTCAAATACAACATCGTTTAAAGCAGGATCTTGCAAAATAGTTTTTTTTCCCTTAAGAAAATTCTCCCACACTTGGATTTTAAAGGCTTATCACGATTCCAGATTTTTATTTGCAAACTGGCACTTCATAACAGTTGAAAAATGACAACTCTCACTAATTGTAGGTGGCTTTCCAATTCTACAAAACTCAGGAAGAAGGTTGTTATTTTAGAACCACTTAATTTATCTGATGTCTCCTTGGAAAGAGAAGGCTCAAGCTAGCCAAGTCACCTTCCTGTTTCTATGAAACAGACAGAGATGCATCAAATTAAGATGTGAGACACACATCAATATAATCTTAACTGTGGAATACCTTAAGAATTTGGCTTCATGTCAACTATTGGCCTATGGGAATGTCCAGCAGATATGTGATACTATAATTCCACAAATATCATTCTGCTTACTATACCATTCTGGAACAGCAAGGCACCTAGCAGGTGATGCAGACAGCAAATTATAGTCAATACTGAGTGATTTCTGCTTTGAGGGAAAGTAAGGACACCATAGAACAATAATTTCATTTACTATGAAGCATCTGACATGTGAGCAGCAAGGATTTCAGGTATCAAAAAGATTCTTGTGAGATGCTTTGATGTGACCAAGAAGAGTGAACCACTTATGGGCAGCTCGTCAAATGAGCCAAACAGCAAGCAAGAAAAAGGTTCCCCAACTCTCTGGAAATAAAGTTATTATTGCTGTGATGAAATGCCAGGTATAGTTTCTACTAGTCTGCAAATGCAAAATTATTTAGCACAAGTTAAAATTCCTCTGAAAAACCAAGGTGCTAAGGATATCTAAATGACCTCTGCTTTGGCGTTTCAGTGTTTATAATACAATATTTTACCATGAACTGAAATCTGTCAGGTGTGTAACATCAGGAGAAAGCATGTTGGTAGTTCCTTGGAAAAGTCTCTTTGGCTGACTTTCAGTTTCCATTTCACCTAAGAAAAGTAATTAACAGTCAATCTTGTTTGGTTCTGTGAAATATCTTCAGCAGAGTAACTTCAAAGTTCTTTCTATCCAATACTTTTTTGGGTGTCCCATATAGTAAGTAATTACATGCATAACATCTTGCACTGTGATCTTGTCTAATTCAGCTAGGTCAGAGCTTGGTAAGAGCCCTAACACCCCTAAAGCTACAGGAAGTGATTTGATTATTCAGTCCAACTTTTGAGTCTGTACTGAATTAATGCTTCAGCATTGTTTAAGGGACACAGTGCTACTGAAAGTGCAGTAAAACAAAGGTTTTGGTCACTCTGTCCAAGATCTCTCAGCACTTTTCATAAGAGTTGGGATCTAGACCCAGTGTCTTGCCAAATTCAAACCCTGATTTCATTCCGCCTATATCAACTCCTTTTGCAGTTTCATTTGCATACTGTATTCTTCATTCCCTGCCCTGAAGCAATGTGCTAGTGTGCTATTAAATAGGTGCTGGGTTCCAACTCGGAAGTGAGCACTCTGCAGTGTTTGTTGAAATGTTGAATAGCAGTTTGCCTCTTCTGCAGTGTCTCATACTCAATATTTTAAAAGGTTGTCAGATGTTAAGCTTACATCGTTATATATTTAGAATTATATAGCTTGTATATTCTTTAAACATGTTTTTAAAAATATAAATGTCAAACGTAAGTGATTTAAAAAGGACTCATTTTTACAGCCAGCTGTATAACTTGTTTAAAACTGGGCTGCTATACGGACCATTTTCCTGCCTTAGTAAATGGAAATAAATGAACTTGCAGCTTCTGCCCATCTGCACATCATTCTCTTAAATTAATATTTAAGAGCATACAATTGCTCCCATTTTGTTCACTTAAAAAAAAAATCTGTCACAGTATCAGTAACTAAGAACTTTAAACAGCATGTGTCCCTTTTGGACCCAAGAATGCCCTTCTGGATACTAAGACCAATACTGACAAGCATGAAAGCACACTCAAAGCCTAACACAAAAAACATTTAGCACAACACCTGATCACTTCTGCTTCCTCACTGAGAGACAGATTACGTCCTCAGCCCCATGTAAACCTGTTGACTTCTTTGGGATTGTAAGTGTGAAAGGCAGAATTGGGTCCCATATGTTTAGTATATTATACCAGTGACGGGCAACCTGCGGCCCATCGGGGTATTCTGCGGGTGAGCTGTCAGACCCTTCATTTACATTTGCATGGCTGCCTGCAGCTCCCAGTGCCGCTGTTCGCTGTTCCCGGCCAATGGGAGCTGCAGGAAGCAGCATGGGTGCAAATGTAAATGAACGGTCTGATGGCATGCCAGCAGATTACCATGACGGGCCGCAGGTTGCCCGCCACTGTCTTATACCGTCGGATGATACCCAGTTCATTTATCAGTTTCTTATACAAAGTTCAGTTATCTGATACTTTAGTATTTTTCAGTTTCTTTTTTATTGCCAGGTTCATGAGATTTTTCAGATGTAGTTTAATTCACAGTCTACCGGCAAAAATGTATTTTAAATTTAGGGACTACTTTTTCAGCTTCCAGTTAAACTTACAGCAGTTCTAGTCAAGTATCAGAGGGGTAGCCATGTCAGTCTGGATCTGCAAGAGCGACAAAGAGTCTTGTAGCACCTTATAGACCAACAGATATATTGGAGCATAAGCTTTCACGGGCGAAGACCCACTGTGTCAGACGCATGTGCTACAAGACCTTCGCTCTAGCAGATCTAGTGTCAGCTTGGGGAACTAATCGAAAGGTTTTACATTAAAAACATACTATAAATGAACTTTGTGTACATAATGTAGGAGAAATACACTACCACTCAGCCTTTACTCCAAGACTGGCAGCCCTGAAAACTCATTTTCTGTAGCATGCAAGGAATATGTTCATTCTCCTTAGATGAAATAATGATGGCTTCCACCATGCAGATTGAAGCTAAAGAACACAGATGTAAAATACTCTGGATCCTCACACAAACTGAGAAGAAAAAGGTCAGACAACTCTCAAATGTAAAATTCTACAGGAAGGCTGTGTAGTAACATGTATTATTTTTACCACTAGAAGATATTTTAACAGCTAGCATTTCACTGTTGTACAATATAACACTTTGATATACAGAGTCTTTGTTTCAGTTTATGGCTATGACTATACATATTACCATGTAATAAATGCAAACTAAGGACCACTAAACAATTTGAGTTTAAAATTAAAGAAACAAGAATTATGCATTTCAGGACGCTATGAAGGAATTATGTGTATTTAGAGTGACATTTATGATTAAGGATTATTCATAATTTAGGGTAAGATTGTGTCATGGATATTTTTAGTAAAAGTCAGGGACAGGTCACAGCTTGTGAATTTTTCCTTTTTTGCCCATGACCTATCCCTGACTTTTACTAAAAATATTCATGACAAAATGGGGATCTGCATCTGTGGGTCCCCACACTGCCTAAAGTGGGGCAGCGGCTAGGGTCCCCTGCGGCAGCCACCAGAGGCCAAAGGGGTACCCAACAGCTCCCTGCCCCTGCAGCTCCCAACCACCAGAGGCTGAAGGCACGGAGGACGCTAGAAGTCATGGATTCCGTGACTTTGGCGACCAAATCGTAGCCTTATTCGTAGTTAAAACTGGTTTGTGTTTCCAGTAGAAGAGCAAACTCACATTTCTATTTTATCTGTGAGAACTGCTCCAAAAAGCACCAAAGTGGAGTGGGGAATGGGAAAGCAGGGTCCTGGTTTGGACTTTACTTGTACTGTGATTTTGCTTTAAGTGGTCCACTCTAATGTACTCTGGCTTCTTGCATTCAGTGAGTTTCACTATGGGTGCTAAAAGCTGCTTCACATTTAATATTGCAACTCAGTTTCTATTAGAAATCTGATTTATTTATTTTTTGCACATGCTCTCTAATATCCACAAAAGAATATCCTTCCCCCTCAAAACTAGGTAAGTGGCATCTGCAGCAAAGGTAGGGTTTTTTTAAATCAAATTTGAAATAAATTGGACCTGATTTGACAGATTAGAAAGAAGTAGGTCAGTTTATTTTGCCACTTTTTTTTTTAAAGCAAACAACCAACTTAACAATTTCATAAATACACACTTAGGGAGAATAAAAGGAGATGTCACTGGTGTGGTTGAGTAAGGAAAGATCAACAGAATTGGATGGGGCTAAGTGGAGAAGTACTTGCCACATAAGCATTGGTAAATAGTTTTTTTAATCCCTCAGTTTAATGCCATGTCCATTAATAGTACAGAGAATTTTTCTAAATTTTACTTCAAACATCCTACCACTACCACATTTCTTGTTAAGAAAAGCAGATTTTCAAAGGGAAAACACTATCATGTATTCTATGTGTGACGCTGTTCCCCATAAAACTTTATGGGGAGATGCTTATAAATGTATATATGTAACTAGAATATGTTTTATGCTACATGTGCCATGTAACATATCTCTGTGAAAGTTATGACCTACTGAATTTATTCCTCCCGTTTGTATGCATGTATCATTGTTGTAGTTGAAGTTATGAATATCGGTTGTATTTCTTGAGAAAGGAATGTGCAGGTTAAGTGCCCAATCAAGAAGCACTTAACAGACAATAGAACTTGCAGTCACCAATCCACATTTGAACTTTGCCAGGAATGTGGCTGGTCTGGAACTGAGTTGGGCAGGTGACTGGTCCATGTGACCCCAACTCCATTTGGTAACTGGATGCTACACAGGGAGAGGGAGGGGTGTCCACTGAGAGGAGAAAATCTATTTAAACCCCGAGGAAACCCCTCCATTTGGTCTTCAGCTGGCTAAAGGAAGAAGCTCTCCACCCCCCCAAGGACATTCCTGAGGGGAACTGAACAAAGGACAAAGACATTAGGGGGGTGAGTGATCGCTGGGCCCAGGCTAGAAGGAAGATAGCCTGTTTACTGGACCTAGTGAGGGGTTTATCTGTACACAGGGTGATTAGACATAGAACTGCGTGTTCTTTTTTTATTTTATTCGGTAATTCACTTTATTCTGTCTGCTACTGCTTAAAATCACTTAAATCCTATTTTCTGTACTTATTAAAATCACTTTTTACTTATTAAGTTTCCTGGAGTTGAGTTGTTACCTGGGGGAACGCAAACAGCTGTGCATAACTTTCTATCTTTGTAATAGAAAGCGAACTATTTATGAGTTTACCCTGTATAAGCTTTATACAGGGTAAAACGGATTTATTAAGGGTTTGAGCCTCCTTGGAGTTGAGCAGCTGGGTGTCAAAGGCAAGAGCGCTTCCAGGGGCTTTACAGTGGTGAGTGGACTTGGTTCGGACCTGGGTCTGTGTTTGCAGCAGATCAGTGGAATCTGGCTCAAAACAGACAGGATTCGGGAGTCCCAAGCTGGAAAAGGCCTGGAAGCAGGGGCAGAAGCAGCCTTGGCACACCAGGTGGCAGCACCAAGCAGGTCTCTGTGGCCCCAACCCGTCACAGTGGCGTAGTCGAGCAGGAGCTGTGCACAGCTGATTGCTTTGACGTACTGGTAGTGATTTTAAGTGAGTTTTAAGTGTGGTGGCTGGAAAACAGACAAAGTGGTTACTGGTTTGTTATTTTCTGTTTGCTTATTTCGGGTAAGGGAAGTAGGGACAGAAAAGGAAATCAAATAAGTAAGAGTGAAGATCGGGGAAGCTGGGAAAGTCTCTTAACTGAAGAGCTCCTGATCTGAGTGCAGTCCAGTTTCAGTGAACTGCAGAGGGGCGTGGCCCAGCACCAGACCGCAATAAGATGTCTGTAAGCGAGGCCACGGTAAAACTGGACCTTGCCAGACTCGAAATAACAGAGAAAGAAAACGAACATCGGAGACGAATCGAATTACGTACGCTGGAAATTAGTGCAGAGACAGAAGCCCACAAGAGAGCTATGGAAGCAGAAAGAATCCGGGAGGAGGCGGCCCACAAGAGAGCTATGGAAGCAGAGGAGCTGGCCCACAAGAGAGCTATGGAAGCAGAAAGAATCAGGGAGGAGGCGGCCCACAAGAGAGCTATGGAAGCAGAGGAGGCGGCCCACAAGAGAGCTATGGAGGCCCAGAAGCATGAACTGGCTGTTGCAGAGTTGAAGAGTCAAAACCCTTCAGCGGCCGGCTCCGCTTCCCCAAAAATCCCCAAATGGGAGCGTCTATGCCCCCAGTATGATGAATCCAAGGATATAGCCGAATATTTTATCACCTTCGAGAGACTGTGCTCCCTCCATGCGATCCCTGAAGATCAAAAAATGACCACCTTGATAGCCAAACTGACTGGCAGAGCTCTGGACATATTCAATAAGATGCCCATTGGGGATGCCTCCAATTATGGTAAATTTAAGGAACTGGTTTTGAAACAGTTTCAGGTTACACCTGAAACCTACAGGGTTAAATTCAGGAGTCTTAAGAGGGGAGATGGATTAAGTAATGTGGCTTATGCAAATGAAATGACAGTTCTGGTAGATAAGTGGGTGAGGGGAAAAGACATTACAAGCTTTGAAGGGATGTGTGATTTGGTTGCTCAGGAACAATTCCTGAATATGTGCAGTGATGATGTAAAACAGTACTTGTGGGACAAACAGGTAAAAGCAGTTAGTGAATTAGCTGGGTTTGCAGACTCTTATGAGCAGGCGCAAGCTGCAATTAAGCATAAACCACTGGCAGAGGGGTACAGGGTTGAAGGAAAACAGAGTCACCGTGTTACCCCTGGGAAAAAGGAGGCTGGGCGCTCACCTCCCCATTCCCCTAGTACTCGTCCCAAATCCCCTGTACAATCAGAGGAGCCCAGGAGGTGCTATCGATGTAAGTCCACCGAGCACCTGAGAGATAAGTGTCCCCTGCTGAGTGAAAACAGGCATCAAGCGGCCCATGAAGCTGCTGCCTCTTTCCACACAGGGTTTGTGAAGTTGACTTCTACACCACCAAGCAGTGAGCATGTGCATGCTGTTAGACTGAATGGGAAGGTAATCACTGGGTTGAGAGATACAGGTGCTGAAATTTCTATAGTCAGGAGGGACCTGATCCAAGAGAAGGATTGGTTGCCGGGTAAAGTGGCAGAATTGGAGCTGGTGGGTGGCTATAAAGTCATTGCACCTCTGGCAAAAGTACACATGCAAACGGAAAACTTGCAGGCTATGCTAACTGTGGCAACAGTGTCACACAATTTTGCACCGTTTCTACTGGGAAATGATTTCTTTGCTGTGGCAGAATCTGTCCCAGGGCTGGGTGGCAGCAAGCAGGAACCTGGTGCTGAAAACCCCAGAGGGGGGGGCGAAGTCACAGGGACTGCAGCTGTGGCGGCAGGGGTGGCTGTGGCCAGTTCCTGTCCTGTAATCATCTCCCCGGGGGAGGGGAATGTTCTACCTCATAGCAAGGGGGGAATTTTGCGGGCCACTGAAGGGTCTATCTTAGCTTGCAGCTGGGAGCCCACAGCTGGACCAGGGTCACCTTCTCTTCAGGGGGACATGGGAGTGTCTGGCCCAGACAGAGGCCCAGGGAGGGAAGGTGAGGGGGGGCCGGAGAGCCCGCCCACCTTTTGTCAGGGGGATCTTGCCCAGGAGGAGTGTGAAAAGTCTGCATTTCAGATGCCAGACCCCTCTCCTGTGGATCAGGTTAGAATGGAAAGCTGGGGGTCAGACCTACTGGAGAGGGGAGTCCGTCCAGCTGACCTGTTGGGAACAGATACTGGGGTGTCCAAGAAAGAGATTGTTCTTGCTACACGGGTAGGAGGCAAACCTCTCTCTTCAAAGCAGAAGGGAGCGAGTCTCTGCATGGGTGAAGCCACACAAGGGGATGGGAACCAGCCCAGAGAAATTCCAGAGGGAGGGGCCGAGGGCAGGCCGGGTTGCAGCACACCCTTTCCTTGCCAGAACCTCAAACCCATGCCTGATTCAGGAGCCTGCTCCAAAGAGGTAGAAGAATCTGCATCAGAGTGCCTACCAGGATACACAGACGGGTGGGTAATCCTGTGTCTTTCCCTACTTCATCTGTGGGTTATAACAAAGGAGTTAACACTGAGGGTCAACCCTTTCAAGATGGGGAACATACCTGATTGGTGGGAAAAACTGTTGTACATGCTTGGGATGGTGATCTCACGGTCGTACAAACATGTTACCTGTCGGCCTGTATCGGGTAACCGGCTGGAAGCTTGGCACAACAGCAAAAGCATAACAGGCCCAGGCTGCTGTGTGAAAGGGGAAACCGAGGCACGCCGCCTCATGGCAAAGAGAGCTAAATGCCGAGGTTCCTACGCCTTAACAGGTATTGCTATCTGTATCCTGTTAGCAATACTACACCCCAACCCATTTACAGGCGCCCGGGGACCAGGAACCTCGCATTTTGCTAAAACCATTACGAATGACACCATGTGGTGTGCCGGTACTGAAGGGGCTTTATGTGTACTGCCTCCGCCATGGACAGTGTCCAAGTCTCTGGCAGTAAGTTCAGGAGGAGGGTGTGACGCTGTTCCCCATAAAACTTTATGGGGAGATGCTTATAAATGTATATATGTAACTAGAATATGTTTTATGCTACATGTGCCATGTAACATATCTCTGTGAAAGTTATGACCTACTGAATTTATTCCTCCCGTTTGTATGCATGTATCATTGTTGTAGTTGAAGTTATGAATATCGGTTGTATTTCTTGAGAAAGGAATGTGCAGGTTAAGTGCCCAATCAAGAAGCACTTAACAGACAATAGAACTTGCAGTCACCAATCCACATTTGAACTTTGCCAGGAATGTGGCTGGTCTGGAACTGAGTTGGGCAGGTGACTGGTCCATGTGACCCCAACTCCATTTGGTAACTGGATGCTACACAGGGAGAGGGAGGGGTGTCCACTGAGAGGAGAAAATCTATTTAAACCCCGAGGAAACCCCTCCATTTGGTCTTCAGCTGGCTAAAGGAAGAAGCTCTCCACCCCCCCAAGGACATTCCTGAGGGGAACTGAACAAAGGACAAAGACATTAGGGGGGTGAGTGATCGCTGGGCCCAGGCTAGAAGGAAGATAGCCTGTTTACTGGACCTAGTGAGGGGTTTATCTGTACACAGGGTGATTAGACATAGAACTGCGTGTTCTTTTTTTATTTTATTCGGTAATTCACTTTATTCTGTCTGCTACTGCTTAAAATCACTTAAATCCTATTTTCTGTACTTATTAAAATCACTTTTTACTTATTAAGTTTCCTGGAGTTGAGTTGTTACCTGGGGGAACGCAAACAGCTGTGCATAACTTTCTATCTTTGTAATAGAAAGCGAACTATTTATGAGTTTACCCTGTATAAGCTTTATACAGGGTAAAACGGATTTATTAAGGGTTTGAGCCTCCTTGGAGTTGAGCAGCTGGGTGTCAAAGGCAAGAGCGCTTCCAGGGGCTTTACAGTGGTGAGTGGACTTGATTCGGACCTGGGTCTGTGTTTGCAGCAGATCAGTGGAATCTGGCTCAAAACAGACAGGATTCGGGAGTCCCAAGCTGGAAAAGGCCTGGAAGCAGGGGCAGAAGCAGCCTTGGCACACCAGGTGGCAGCACCAAGCAGGTCTCTGTGGCCCCAACCCGTCACACTATGCTACTTCTATCTCTCTAATTCTCAAAATATTCATCTTTTGAACTTTCACAGTATAGAACAAACATTGGGTATAAAATTTCAAAGATATTCAGTAAACCTATAAAAGGCATACTTCTATAATTAGAATAAACTTTTGAAATGTACCACTACACAATGCATTTCCTTCAGATCATCATTTATGGAAGCCAGATATACTTCTAGTACAACAAAGATGGTTAAATACAGAGGGAGCCACAGTACTATAGTAATCCTAGAATACAGGGCAGACACCAGTTTTAATAGCTATTTAAATCATCAAGCCGGAAACCTTGATTTTAATTGTTTTGCATTTGTACTTTTGTTATTTTCTTAAGAACAGGCTGATTCTCATTAGTTGGTATCCACTGAACCATGGTGATCTGCAACTAAATATAGCTTTTTATATTAAATGTGGTGTTTCTTTTTGCTAACCAGAAGGATACTCTATATTTAAGCAATGATATAGCTAAATTTATGTATTCAGAGTACATTTTATGCTAAAAATGCATAATTCATAAATTTCTATTTACCAGATTAACTTTTTACCTGTGGTTTGTCAATATCTATTTGGCTAGAAATTCAATTAAATGCATAAAGACAGCATTTTTAAAATAAGACTACCTTAAAATGTTGGCTATATAAGAGAAAATCAAAACATGTTTTGTATTTAACACTGACTTATTAAAACAAAGGAAGTATCTGTAGTTAGTGAATTGAACTGATCGGTTTTGGTCACCATGTCCTTCAAGATTTTACAACTAGTAGACCTCATGCTCTCTCACATAATTCTACTCTATGAACAAAAAGTGAGAAACAAGCTTTCCTGCTTTTTCAACTCCCAACTGGTTTCTTAACTTTGAATGAAGTAGTAACTGAACTGGATGAATAAACTGAAAAGAAGAAAATATTCTCTCTACTCTCAGAAGAGCCAGTCCAAACCTAGCTTAAATACTGAAACAGACTCTGGCTCCAGGTGCTTAACCTGACTTCCACCAGTTCAGTGGTATAACAGTCTTTAAAACGTGGCAACAAACATGTACTGCTTAATACTTTTTGTATTTAGTTTAAATGATGTTGGAGTATAAAGTAGCCTCGTAAAACATAGGATTGTCAATTTCAATTAGGTTTATTTTAAAGACATAAGCCTGTGTTTAATTTAAATCAAAATCCAATTTTGATTTTTTTAAATGTTTTGATCTACCCTGCCAGAGAATCTAAAAAAGTCTCACAGAAGGTGAAGCATATTTATCATAGAATTAGTCTTAATTTACAACTTCCTGCAGCTAAAAAATGATTGCCCATCTAGCATAGATTTTGATTTACATCTGATTTTTAGCAAGTCAATCTTTCCAGTCTCCAGCCCTTTTTTACCAATAGTCAAAGATGAAAAACATTCCAAGTTTTAAATAGTAAATACAAGTGACTATTTTAAATGTAAGTGTAAAGTTTAGTAGAAGTCAGAGTTATAAATTAATTTATAGTATTTTAGACAAGCCCTTTTGTTTTATTTTACAACTGGAAATCTGGATTGGCAAATTCCACTACATCATGGAGGAGCATGCACTATATTTTGAGGAAAGGCTACTGCTTTACTTAGCATTAGGATTTAAAAGGCAGAGTCTATCATCATCTCTAAAATATCAGAAGTATTTAAACATACCTTTCCTTTTAATGGGACCAAGAACACTGGGCCTGATACAGTTGATTGGACTCTGACTCCTCCTGCTAAAAGAGCCAATACTGGTATCAAATTCTAAAAAATTTAAGCTTGAACAAAACGTTTTATATACTAAACCAATATACAATCACATTTTAAAAGTGAATTCCTGTTTTAAAACAGTTCTGTACAGTTCAAACACTTAGGCAATTGGGAGTCTGATACTGTAGTTAAAACAGAAAAGTTAGCTTTTGAAAGGTGTTTTGTCTTGTTAGAGAAGGATATCTACCATACGATCTTTGGTACGTCATTTAATTTCTCTTCACTTACGGAATGTCAGTCTCATTTTATCCATTTGTAAGTTAGATATAATACTGCTTGTATACATCTGAGGGCTTTAAAAAGTTTGTCTGGTAAGCACTATGAGATTCTCTATGAAGGACCCAGTCTAATCTAAATTTAAAGAACATTCAAAGAATGCTAGCTTTCAACTTCCTCTTGCAAAGTTGAACATTCAAAGATTTTTTTGGGGGGGGGTGTGGGGCAATGGTGAGGTCTCAAATTTCAACATCAGGACAGTTTTTAAAAAAAGCTTTCAATATTTTGTCAACAGGTCATTTTTAAAGGAAACTTCAGCCACCTTTTAAAGCAGGACAAAAACTAGAACCATCCAGAAGCCACTTTATTAATGGATTCCAGTTGAGATTACAAACGAAAATTGCTTCAAATCAATTTCTAGGCCTGAATGTTAACGTTGAACTGTCTTAAACTGTCAGACTGCTATTTAAACTAGGTCAGTATGTATTTGTTACTTTGAGACAAATTGACTTACTTTGAGAATCGCCTTGTCGGACTAGGAATAGGACTGGGAGGTAATCCATTACTACTCACAAACATTTGTAAGGATGGTGAAAAACATTGCTGGGGAAAGAATTACACAGTAAAATACTTCTGCAACTTCCGTTTAAATAATCAATACTTTTTCTCACCCCAACCAAAATTCCCAGTGAAAGTAACAAGTCCAACAATACAATAACCTACTGGAAGCTTGAACAGGAAATTAAAACCAAATCTAAGAGGTCTGTAAAACTGAATTTACAAAATATTCTAAAAGCGTCACTTAATTCAAATGAACAGTCAAAATGCTTTAAAATAAAAACTCTGAAATCGAAAGTTAAGACCGAGAAAGGAGCATATTATCCAAATAGGATTTGGTCCCTATTCTTCCCTTACTTCTAAAAGCATCAGTACAGAGGACTATATTAATCTTTAAACCACTCCTCTCCAAAAAACAACCCATGCTTATTTAAAATACTCCATATATTTTTCTCCTATTGAAAAAAATTGTAACATGAATTTGTCAAAACAGAGTCTGACTCTTTGCATCCACTCTGAGCTCCTACAGCTGAACTGAACTCAGCCCAAGGAGCTGCATGCACACTGATGTTTGTCAAACTCAGGCAAGTTTGCTTTTGAGATAGTTGTAATCCTCCTAGTACAAAACACTATACAGACAGTCAGCATATTACCATCACGTACACCAGCACTGCTTAGAGCAGGTTTCCCTGACAGTGGTAAAAATACTGTGGCTGTTCTACACTAGCAATAGTGTGAGTGCTAACATTGGTTGAGCTTCCATGATAGAGTAAACATGGAATAATGTGATAACTTCAGTAAAGACAAGGCCAAGAAGTAAACATGGTTGCTGATTTCCACTTCAATCTCTATCTGCTTCTCACTGGGGAAAAAAAGTGGTGCTAGGGGGAGGGTCTTTGTCTCCCCTCCACCCTTCCCCGGTCTGCAATGAAGAGACCCAGGTGTAACACAGACTAAAGGGAAAGGGCCATCCATTTAAACTTAACATGGCTACAGTTGAACTCCTAATCTTTCCTCCCAAAAAGGCTCCAACAACCTCGATCGTGTCAGCAGTGACAGCTTACCATCTTTCCCAGCACTCAGACCTGTAAACTGGGCTCTTGGACTCCTCTCTCTCTCTTCCTCCACACATATACAGCTTGTATTCAAATCTTGCTGCTTCCTCCATAGTACTTTTAAGACCCATCCTTTTCTTTCTGTTTAGACAGCTTAGGATCTTGTCCAGGCCTTCATCATTACCACAGCTGCCTCCCTAGCACCTCCCCTCCCCAAAGCACACAAAATACAGCTGCTGAAGTCACTCAACATGGTGAAGGAACCAGGAACTCAGCAGGTCAGATTTTGCAGGCTTAGGTAGTAAGTTTTAGATACTGAGAAAAGTCAACAGTTAGATTTAACAATGGTTATAGACTTTTTTCTTTAAAAACAGTAAATTATTTTGGGGAGTTTTTTTAAAAAATCCTTTGCAGTTCATCTTAATCTGAAATGTGTGTTTTCTGTCTTGTTCTTCATTTATCCTACCTTCCCTATTCCTCGGGTGGGTGAAGGTGCTGGGGAAACTGGGATGAAGTCTATTCTCTTTGGAGAGGAAGATTTCTCGGACTTGTCCAAGTCATTGTCACTCTGTGAATACAAAATGTCATCCTTACGCTGACAGAGTACATAGCCTTAGAACCTGAGCCACAACATTTCAATGGCCAAATCAGTGGAGCAACTAGACCACCAAACTTGTGTTTTCTAAAATAAGTTATTTCCACTTTTTCCTTAAATCCAAGTGTAGAAGTAGAATTAAAAATTTAAACATCTGTAAAGAGATTACCAGGCTCAAGCTTTCCTCCCATGACTGGCTTATCTGCATTGCTGTTTGCACTTCCCTAAAACACAAAAAATCTCATCAGTGGCTACAAAGATGACAAGTCTGGCTACTTTCTTATTTTGTTTCAGTCACACTCACCTTTCATGTGCTGTTTCTCTATTCATTAAATCCACTCCTTCCTCCTGCAGAACATAAGTGCTATAAGCTTTCACAATATTTAGTTTATCATGGTACTCAAAGCTGAATGAACTCTTCCTAGTTCAGTCATCTGCCTTTAGAATTTAAATGAGCAGGAGTAACACTTCAGAAGGAAAGGCCTGTCATCCATCCCAACTCACCACGTCTTCCTGTTCATCCCAGAGCCCCATATGTAGGCCACAACAGTAGCTTTATAAGTGCTGAAGCACTTCAATATGAAGAAAGAATAAGCCCTGTGAGGACACCACTCCAAACTGTAGGGGACACTCTAGGTTAGGGGATGAAACAGAGCTAAATGATTTAATGGAGAAGAAATGCCAGCAGTGTCATTTCCATATGAAATTCTTCACGAAGAGAAGGAAAGTGAAATGTGATAAAATATCACGTGAAGCAGAATAATGCAATTTACCCTTCTGATTTGATGAAGTCTGCTGCTAGGAATTCGAATTGGAGATGATGACAGCAACTAGAAAAGAGTAAACATCCACTTCTCAGTCATAAATCAGTAGTCTGTATACAACCTAGTCTCAGTCACCTATGTTCTCTTTAAATTAGAATTAAGATAGCCAAGTGTCAATAAGTGCTCAGAACTCAGACCACATTGTAGTAAGAGGATAGTTGACCTTAGTAGAGCTAGTGCTCTCTTCCTCCCAAGTTAATTCTGTTAATCAATGGATGGCACAGTTCTCAGCACTGTAGGAAGCCCCTGGCTACTGCCCTCAAATGTAGTAGCAATAATATAAACAATTTAAGGTGGGGTACTGTAATAAGAATGTGAGTATGAGTTAGAACAGTGGGTCTCAACCAGGGGTATGTATATCCCTGGGGGTATGCAGATGTCTTTCAGGAGGTACAATCAACTCACTTAAGTATTTGCCTAGTTTAACAGGCTACATAGAAAGCATTAGCCAAGTTACTACAAACTAAAGTTTCATACAGACAATAACGTTTTTATACAGCTCTATGTACTATACACTGAAATATAAGTACAATATTTATATTCCAATTGATTTATTTTATATGGTAAAAATTAGAAAGTAAGCAATTTTTCAGTAATAGTGTGCTGTGACATTTATATTTTTGTCTGATTTTGTAAGCAAGAAGTTTAAGTGAGGTGAAACTTGGGAATACACAAGACAAATCAGACTTCTGAAAAGGGTACAGTAGTCTGAAAAGGTTGAGAGCCACTGAGTTAGAACACTACAAAAATCTAACTTTGTACTTAAGAGTGGTAAGATATTGTTCACAAGCCTTAAACACAATTTCTCTCAGATAATCTATAATGGTATCACAAATTTTCAGAAGTGCCAGTGGGGAATTTAAATATTGGAAATAGCCCTTTGAAATAAACTTAACCCCTTTGGGGCAAAGATTGTCTCGTAGCTAGGTCTGTACAGCACATAGATCTAATTGAGGGCTTTGGGCACTACCATAAAATAAGCATTTACTATGACTAACAACAATATTAGGCATAGGGCAGACAGTGAAGCGACAGCTCCATAACAAAAAGCTTAGAACCAGAATTCTGTCATTCTTTTGCTATGTAAGATAGAGGCAATATATATTTTATAAATTTTAGGACCTTTCAAGTTCCATAACCTCTCTAAAGAGCCAAGACCTACTCTTTACTTCCTATAAAAAAAGAAAGAAGAAAATGATTTTTGCTGAAAAACAGTAATGCTATTTCCTATGATTTGGCCAAGTTAACAACTTATTTGGAAACGCTTAAGAGTGACCTATAAACATCTTTGAAAAGTGAAATAATTACAGGACTGTATGCTGAAAGCCCTAAACAGGAACAAGTAGAGTAACATTCAGCATATGAATTACTTTAAAATTAATTTCTTAATCTGATCCTGTGAAGCCTGCTGTCCACCTCTAGCTCTAGTCACCCTATCAGAGAGTCAAGTAAACGGAAGGCTTTTGGGGTGTTGTTTTTCAGACATAGTTCAAGTGTGCAAGGTTATTTTAAAATGAGACTGCAATTACTCTTTCCCACAGGCAAATTCCATGCATTGAGCTTTGAGACCAGAAGAGACACTGGGTTCCAATCTGCTATAGTATCCCAACTACAGGCAATTTTAACCAAAACAAAAAGGCGGAAAATGCACTTTGTGGGGTATCCTGCATACGTCTACAAAATTTCTTGATTTTTCAGAGGAAATTTGCAAGTAATTTAAAGAAATCCATTTTGCACCCAGGAGGGCTACAAGAATATTTCAGTACAGCTTTAAATTAAATTTAAACTTATTTCCCCTCACTCAATTACACATTGTTGAGGTGTGAACACTGCATTTATGTTACTTACCATACTGTGACGGTTCATAACTGTTGTACTGTTCCTGCGGGTTCGCAACACATAAGGCTGAAAAACCTGTGAATTATCACTGAAAGAGATTACAATAGTTAATTTAACTTAAGGCACACATCAGTTATACAATCTTTTTGTATTACATTTTTCAAGATACTGACATGTTCCCATTCTATTTGGCGTATTACTTCAAAAACTAAAGAAGGTAAGGGCATGAGGGATACTAGCTTGTCATCTTTGGAGAGCTAGACTCAAGTTTCTCTCTAGCTGAGTGAAATTAGTGGTCTCATTCTACTTTTCAGTATCTGAAACGCTAGTGCTTTTTGATAGACTACTCAGGGGCCTTTTGTAGACAGCCATCTTCCTTAAGCCTAAAAAAATTTTTTTTTAAACCAGCTACATATATGATATTCAGAAAAGGTTTGGTTACACACTTCTAATTAGCGTGTAGTATTCAGCAGACCAGTCCCTCAGACTGAGATTAACAAGCAGAGGCTAGGCTGGTGCCCACACTCTTGCTTCCCCCAACTAGGGTTTATACCATTTACACGATTCTAGCATTGCAAAGAACCGCAAAAGATTTGAAGAGGGGACAGTTAAACTAAGCCTAAGCTACATGGAGAACCTGGAGAATTATATGGAATTAGTTGTCCATAAGCATCAAGAAGTGAAGCAACTACTGACTGTATGGAAGGGGAGTGCCTGTCTTGCTTGCTTATACAAAGGCTTAGTGCACCCCACAAAAACACTGTATAACTGACCCATTTCAGGGCTAAACCAATGCATTATGGAACTCCTGATTGCACACTGCACCATGGTCGGGAGCAGCCACTTGTGGGCATTCTCCCAGCTGGAGACTACTGAAGTTGGAACAGGGATCAGTTGAATAAGCATCAGGATGGGAAAAGAAGGGCTGATAGAAGCATAAGATCCATCCTGACAGAAGAGCAGCAACCATAAAAACCCACAGCTTCCTCTCAGACATGAGAAAGACAAGACACGACACTGGATGGCAGGAGAATGCCACGACAGGCCCCCACCTCACCTGAGCTGGAGGATGGGCACACCCCAGGCCAAAGTCGCTCAACCTGAGCCTAATGGACCATAGGTGTGTGTGTGTGGGGGGGGCAGCTACCACACCCCCAGGCTTGAAGTGGTTTCCATCATATACAGGGTTTGGTTCAATGGCTCCCAGCACCCCCACTGTAAAAATTGTTCCAGTGCCCTTGTGCAAGGGGGGGGGCGCGGCGGAAGAAGAGGGCAGAGCCGCCTGGCCCGGGTCTCTCACCTCAACCCCGGGATGGGATGGGGACACAGGCCCGGGTCTCTCTCACCTCAGCCCATGGATGGGAGGGGTGGGATGGGGGGGGGACACAGGTCCGGGTCTCTCTCACCTCAGCCCGTGGATGGGGGGGAGAGGGGGGGGACACAGGCCCGGGTCTCTCTCACCTCAGCCCGTGGATGGGATGGGGGGGGACACGACACACAGGCCCGGGTCTCTCTCACCTCAGCCCATGGATGGGATGGGGGAGGGGGGGGGGGGAGACACAGGCCCGGGTCTCTCTCACCTCAGCTCGTGGATGGGATGGGGGGGGGGGGGGGGGGGGGGGGGGAACACAGGCCCGGGTCTCTCTCACCTCAGCCCGTGGGTGGGATGGGGGAGGGGGGGGGGGAGACACAGGCCCGGGTCTCTCTCACCTCAGCCCGTGGGTGGGATGGGGGAGGGGGGGGGGGGGGAAGAGACACAGGCCCGGGTCTCTCTCACCTCAGCCCGTGGATGGGATGGGATGGGGGGGGGGGGGGGAAGAGACACAGGCCCGGGTCTCTCTCACCTCAGCCCGTGGATGGGATGGGGGGGGGACACAGGCCCGGGTCTCTCTCACCTCAGCCCGTGGATGGGATGGGGGGGGGGACACAGGCCCGGGTCTCTCTCACCTCAGCCCGTGGATGGGATGGGGGGGGACACAGGCCCGGGTCTCTCTCACCTCAGCCCGTGGATGGGATGGGGGGGGGACACAGGCCCGGGTCTCTCTCACCTCAGCCCGTGGATGGGATGGGATGGGATGGGGGGGGGGACACAGGCCCGGAACTCTCTCACCTCAGCCCGTGGATGGGATGGGGGAGGGGTGGGGGGGGACACAGGCCCGGGTCTCTCTCACCTCAGCCCGTGGATGGGATGGGGGAGGGGTGGGGGGGGACACAGGCCCGGGTCTCTCTCACCTCAGCCCGTGGATGGGATGGGGGAGGGGTGGGGGGGGACACAGGCCCGGGTCTCTCTCACCTCAGCCCGTGGATGGGATGGGGGAGGGGGGACACACAGGCCCGGGTCTCTCTCACCTCAGCCCATGGATGGGGTGGGTGGGGGGACACAGGCCCGGGTCTCTCTCACCTCAGCCCGTGGATGGGATGGGATGGGATGGGATGGGATGGGGGGGGGGGGGGACACAGGCCCGGGTCTCTCTCACCTCAGCCCGTGGATGGGATGGGGGGGGGGGGGGGACACAGGCCCGGGTCTCTCTCACCTCAGCCCGTGGATGGGATGGGGGGGGGGGGGACACAGGCCCGGGTCTCTCTCACCTCAGCCCGTGGATGAGGGGGGCGCTGTTCGATCTCCTCAAGCTCCCCCCGTCGCTCGGGGCCGGCGCGCTCCCCGCCGGCAGCTCCAGGTCCAGCTCCATTTTCTCTTGAGCCATCGCGGTGGCTCCGGCTGCTCCTGCCCCGCCGCGAGGCCCATTCACTGGGGGCGGCCGCAGCGGCTCCTCATGCCGCCCCCTGCCCCGATCCGGCCCGGCCGCCCCTACAGGCCCCGCAGGGGCCGCTGCAGGCAGAGCCCGGGGGCGCTGCGAGCCCGGCGAGGGGGGCGGCACCAGCAGCGCCCCATGCTGGGGAGACGCGAGGGGGCGGCTCCTTCCCCCCGCCGCCGCCGCCGCTTCCTCGGCTCCGCTCGGCTCCCTGCGCGCGGGGCCGGCCTTGCCGCCTCCTCGGGGAAACAAGCCACCCGGCCTAGAGCACCACCACACAGAGCGCGCCGGCGCTGGAAGCACTGCGCATGCGCCGCACGCAGCCGACTGGGGGGCCAAAAGCTGGTGTGCTGTAAATGCGCATGGGCTCTGTAGCCGCATCATTCCAGTACGCATGCGTAGAAGAGCCTCCTCCGGCCAGCTTTGATTTCAAGGAGAAGTCCGGGCGCCTGGGAAAGGCGGGTGCGCTGATTGGCTGAACAGGGAGGGCGTGTATTTGAAATTGCCCAATAGGCGGTAAGAAATTTGACGTTGGGGTCTGGTTGGAGCCCGAGTTTTTGAATTATGGATGTATGGACTGTGGGTTCGAGTCCCACTATTACCACTAGCGCCTTGTGGCATTTTCTTGGAACGTGTTAATTAGGGGTTCTGTTTGTGCAATATTTTTACTATATTATCCATGATGGCAACACCTCATAGCAGCTTTCCTATGGTTTGCTCTGCTAGACTAGAATATGACCATAGCCACATGACATAGTCTGGTGGAGCACCTTTGTGTATCCATCCAATCTGCTATGTGTTTAAATGATTGCCAAAGACAACAGAAATTATTTGGGGCACCATCGGTGCACAATTTACCCCCTATCTTCATGAATTTTCTACAAATATTTGCCAAAATCTGTATGATACAATTCCTGCAAGGGTTTCTCATGTCGTTTTTGGCTGTATGTGATCTTATGCTTTGTTAGCCAAGCAAAGCAAGGTCAAACACTTGACTTGATTGCATTTCTATCTTTGTCTGCCTACCCTGTAACATGATAAGTGAGGAACATCACATCCACCAATATGCAACAGTATGGTTTACCAGCACCTTTATGAAGATGCTGTCTTTTTCTCCAGAATCTCAGTTTTGTTTTGTTTTTTTGTTTTCTGAATCTGCAGGAAGCCTGGAACAATAGTTCTGATAGGGTTGCCAACTGTCTAATCACACAAACCCAAACACCTTTGCCCTACCTCTTGCCTTCTCCCAGGCCTTGGCCTGCTCACTCCATCCCCCCTCCCTGTGTCACGCGCTCTCCCCAACCCACACTTAGGCTTGCCAACCGTCCAGGATTGGCCTGGAGTCTCCAGGAATTAAAGATTAATCTTTAATGAAAAATTATGTCATGTGATGAAATCTCCAGGGATACATCCAACCAATATTGGCAACCCTACTCAGTCACTTTCACCGGGCTGGGGCAGGGGGTTGGGGTGTGGGCTCTGGGCTGGGGCCAAGGGGTTTGGTATGTGGGAGGGGGCTCCTGGATGAGCCTGGGGCAACGGGTGTGGGGTACAAGCTCTGGGAGTGCTCCACATGCCCCCACAGCTCTCACTGGCCGCAGTTCCCAGCCAATAGGACGTGTGGAATTGGGGCGGGGGCAGTGCACAGAGACCCCCTGCCCTCCCCCGGGGGCGGCGAGGATGTGCTGGCCACTTCCGGGAGCGGCACGGGGCCAGGGCAGGCAGACTTTTAGCACCTAACATCTCCTGGTTTGGCTTCAGTAGCCTCTGGGAGATAGAGCCCGATTCCAGGAGATTCCCTGCAAAACCGGAGGGTTGGCATTGGCAACCCTAGGTGTGAACTGTCCCATTTATTTCAGTGAGGTGTTACCTCAGGCCTTATCTCCAGCAGTGGTTTTCAACCTGTTGTCTGCAGACCCCTGCTGGTCCACAGACTATATCTAATAAGGTGTCTGTAAAAGGTTGTCATAGAACTGTGGTTTTCAACCTGTGGTCTGTGGACCCCTGGGGGTCCGCAGACTATGGGGGTCTGCACCTCCATTTGAAATTTTTGAGCGGTCCGCAAATGAAAAAAGGTTGAAAATCACTGGTCTACAGTAAAAAGGGTTTGCTGGTATAGTTATAAGGGATATATATACTTGAGATAGCTTATAATAAGGAAAATGAAAATAAGAAAGAAAAACTTGTAGCACCTTAGAGACTAACAAATTTATTTCAGCATAAGCTTTCGTGGGTTAGTACCCACTTCATCATAAGGAAGTGATACATAGAAATTCTGGTAAAAATATTTATCTTCTACCGTGGGTCAGGATTTAAAAAAAAGACAGATGGAAAACCATGGCACTAGATAAAGAGAGATATAGATATATAAGTATGTATTACTACAGACAGGAATGTATTGAAATAGGTTCACCCTACATTTCTATGATTCTGTGCACGTCTATTGTATTAAATATATAGATAGATAGGTATCTATGACAATAGTTATACAGAAAAAGGAGTATGTGTCATATAAATATTAATGATATGGTATGAGGATTCATAGACAGATATATAAATGGTTATGTATGACCATAGATACATGGATGAGTATATATTTATGATAAAAAGCAAATAAATAGCTATAAGGATATTTAAGATGATAGGTACATATAGATACAGGAGTAGGTATCACAATATATAGAGAAAGAAGTTTGGCATAAATAAATATTTTAGGGGTTTGTACTGCCAAACATCACTGTAGTATCTGAATATCCTCCATATGAAATAGATTATCAATTATGAAGTCCCTAATGGCCTTAATGGAGTCTCTACTTCTTTTTCCTTATCAGATTATAGGAAGATCTATTTAGGTAACTGTATTGGGGTAGGTAGGTGGTTGATGTGAGTGTTGTTTTGTTTATGGTGGAAGAGGTTTATCAAACAGAAAAGTTTTGAGCATTTAATAAAAGAGTCAGGATTTGTCTAAGCGCTGGAAGATAGCTTTACAGCTCAGAATGCTTTGTCTCCAGTTTTCACATGCTTCCACTATTGTCAACTCTCAAATTTCATTGAGAGTCTCATGCTGATTGATATTTTTCTTAAAGCTCCAGCTCCTGAAGTGATGTGATTATGGTTGAATTTTTTAAAAAGGCTTTTGTCATAAGAACATAAGAATAGCCATACTGGGTCAGACCAAAGGTCCATCTAGCCCAGTATCCTGTCTTCCTACAGTGACCAATAGCAGGTGTTTCAGAGGGAATGAACATAACAGATCATCATCAAGTGATCCATCCCCAGTCACTCATTCCCAGCTTCTGACAAACAGAGGCTAGGGACACCATCCCTGCCCATCCTGGCTAATAGCCATTGATGGACCTATTCTCCATGAATGTATCTACTTCTTTTTTTGAACCCTGTTAGCAACTTGGCATTCACAATATCCTCTGGGAAAGAGTTCCACAGGTTGTCTAAATCGTTGTGGAAAAAGCTTGCCAACATGACCCCTAAACGCTAAGATCCAGAGGCTGATATATAGGTATGTAGTATGGCAGTAGATAGATGGATAGATAGATGAGTGGGAACATGGCAGCGATACTTGGGGTTATCACTTGATTCTTATGAAAAGTGCCCTGGGATGTTTAGTGCCCCCATCAGGTAAATTCCACAGTTTAATTACATATTGCATAAAAAGGTATTTCCATTATAGGTTCTGAATTTCCCACTCTTTAATTAAATTAAAGGGTATTCGTGAGACAGCAACTCCCAGGCCACTGAGTTCCTGCCTCCAGCCCAGGGGCTCCCAGCTAACACTCTACAACAAAGTCCCCAAGAATCCAACCTTCAGACGTTACAGGCCGGGAGCAGGGGCTCGCTGGCACCGCTGAAGTCCAGCACAGCCCATCAGTAAAGAAGAGGAGGACATGCGCACACAGCAACCGCAGTCCCCCCACAGTAGATCACTTGATACTTGTGCTATTCCGTTCACGCCCGCTGCAGCCTCTGGCACTGGCCGCTAGCAGAAGACAGGATACTAGACTAGCTGGGCCATTGATCTGACCCCCAGTGGCCATTCCTATGTTCAATCTAACCACTGCCTCTGGGCGTTGATGTACTGCGCAGGCGCAATGGCAACGCAGGCGCCGGGCGCCTTACTACGGTTACATTGCGCATGTGCTGACACCTCTTGACTCGGCCGCTCTGTCATTAAGTTTTGCTATGGCGCATGCGTACTGCTGCCCAGCGATTTTCCGGGCCCGGTGGCTTGTTTCCCCGAGGAGGCGGCAAGGCCGGCCCCGCGCGCAGGGAGCCGAGCGGAGCCGGGGAAGCGGCGGCGGCGGGGGGAAGGAGCCGCCCCCTCGCGTCTCCCCAGCATGGGGCGCTGCTGGTGCCGCCCCCCTCGCCGGGCTCGCAGCGCCCCCGGGCTCTGCCTGCAGCGGCCCCTGCGGGGCCTGTAGGGGCGGCCGGGCCGGATCGGGGCAGGGGGCGGCATGAGGAGCCGCTGCGGCCGCCCCCAGTGAATGGGCCTCGCGGCGGGGCAGGAGCAGCCGGAGCCACCGCGATGGCTCAAGAGAAAATGGAGCTGGACCTGGAGCTGCCGGCGGGGAGCGCGCCGGCCCCGAGCGACGGGGGGAGCTTGAGGAGATCGAACAGCGCCCCCCTCATCCACGGGCTGAGGTGAGAGAGACCCGGGCCTGTGTCCCCCCCCCCCCCCATCCCATCCACGGGCTGAGGTGAGAGAGACCCGGGCCTGTGTCCCGCTCCCCCCATCCCATCCACGGGCTGAGGTGAGAGAGACCCGGGCCTGTGTCCCCCCGTCCCCCACCTCCCCCATCCCACCCACGGGCTGAGGTGAGAGAGACCCGGGCCTGTGTCCCCTCCCCCATCCCACCCATGGGCTGAGGTGAGAGAGACCCGGGCCTGTGTCCCCCTCCCTCCCCCATCCCATCCACGGGCTGAGGTGAGAGAGACCCGGGCCTGTGTTTTCCCGCTCCCCCATCCCATCCACGGGCTGAGGTGAGAGAGACCTGGGCCTAAGTCCGTCCCCCTCCCCCATCCTATCCTATTCTATCCTATCCTATCAACGGGCTGTGGTGAGAGAGACCCGGGCCTGTGTCGTCCCGTCCCCCCCCCCCCCCCCCCCGTCGCCCCCAATCCCATCCCGGGGCTGAGGTGAGAGAGACCCGGGCCTGCCTGCCTCCCCCTCTCCACCCCCACCCCTGGACTGTGGTGAGAGTTCCCCACCTCGTCCACAGACTCATCCTGTCCTATTCCAGGGTGAAGGTGAAGAGGCCTATTCTCTGGACACAGATTTCTTGCTTCCTTTTTGCATGGCGGAGCAGGAGACATAGGTTTTGGTCCAAGCATGCTTTCCAGTCCCTCCCCCAGGAGCTAATGCACTGAGGAAGTGCCCAGGCTGGTCTCCATCTCCACCTTTCCTCCCTGAAGTGGCTGTTGGGAGCAAGCTCACTTTTGATATTTGATCACAGTTGTTCAGGTTAAACTCAGGATTTAATTTTCCAGGTGAAAGTTTAAAACACTCCCTCCCCTCGGAATGTGTTTTAATGCACCTCTCACTGACACATAGGTTGTCAAATGCATAACCATTCCCCAGGGATCGGGCGCATATGCCCACTGCATCATCACCAAATTAGTTTTTCTGTGAGAGCCAGAGATGGAAAGAGCCAACTGTCTGACCAAACCATCTGCAGATTCCCAGACTGGATTTAATGTGCAATTTTCCACCTGAGCTGATGTAACTGGGCCCTTATGTCAAGGTATCTGCACACTGCCATATACAATTTTGTTGCTTCTGAGGCAACAGCAACTTGAGTTTCTGTAAAATGTAGTGGAATACAGCTTTTCTCAGAAGCATATTTTGTATCCAGTTGCATTTCAGTAGCTAAGCAGAGTTAATTAATATTTGGATGAGATATGTGGATGCTGCAGAAAGTGGTATGATTTGGTATGTTTTTTCCATATGAAACTGTAGATATACTACTAATAATTCAGAGTGGTATCTGGTGCTCTGTTCTCTTTTGGATAAGATGTAAAACTGAGACCTTGTCCACTATTTTGGCCCTTGTATCTTTGGGAATATGTAGGTAGCTAGTTAGAATTTGCCTGACTAAATTTTCCCTGGTGTTTGTTAGACACTGTATTTTTCACTTCTTATTCTAAGCTGTTTTGTAGTGGTGCTGTATGGAGTTAAAACACCTGTTGCATTCACCTGCAGCGGTGGTGGTGACAGTTCAGCAGTGGATGAAATAGTAATCACTCTATTATTTGTGTTTCAGTTTAAGATTGTAAGCACTCTTAAGATCCTTCATGATGGAAGGCACTATACAAACGTTAGAATAATACATTATCTGAGAAGAGTTTAGTCAAATCATGAGGGAACATTACTTACTGGGCTCTTTAGCCTATAGGGGTTTCAATTCTGCATTAAAGATGAGGACAGTTGTGTTTGGTAACAGGCCTGTTAATTGTATTTTGGACAATTGTAGCTTGTGTTGGCAAATGGAACACTATAGTCAGAGATTCAGGAACTATATTGTAGACATTAGACCAGGGGTCTCCAAACTATGGCCTGAGGGCCAGATCCGGCCCGCGGCTTCAATTTGTCCGGCCCCCCAACCAATTTCTGCCGCTGCCTCGGCAGCACTTCGGCGGCAGGGCACCGTCGAAATCTGGCCCTGCACTCCCTAAAGCCGGTCCGCGAAGCCCCTTCAAAAATCTAATGTGGCCCTCGTCTCCTAAAGTTTGGAGACCCCTGCGTTAGACTACTTAAAATGCAGCCTTATACGTGTATCTTTAGTATTTTTCTAAATTTGTTTTGTAGATTATAAACATGAGATTTATAAGAAAGCTATTAGTAAATGGCTAGCCCAGTGAATGGTATAAATCTTTCTACTCTTAAGAACTAAAGTTACTATTATTGGTTTAAAAAGATCAGTATAGAATTTTGTGCTCATTTTTTTTTATCCCCCGTCATTAATGTTAAGTGAATATCATCTTATAAGAGTTTGACTCTTATTAGTTTCCAAAATGTTTCCCATGAAAGGGGAATTCTGAGTTTCGACCAGCGCTTCTGCTTGTGCAGAACAGTTTGCAGATCAGAGCCTTTGTGTCTAGTCTTCTGATTAGCATTTAAATGTTAAAGAAACAAAGACAGTAAAAGAGAAATAGTTAGAATTGTCCAACCATGGCCACTCTTCAGGCCCTCCATGGCCATGTTTTTCTCTGGGTATTGGTTCCATTCCTAAAAATCTAGGTTGTATTGTTTGACAGCTGTCTGCCTACCTATAAATTAGATGTCATAGATAATTCTTCACTACTAATCTCAGCCGAGGAAAAAGCTTATCTCTACATTTTGGGTCATAGCCCCTTTCTCCCTGATCCATTTCCTATATTAGATAATAACTAATTGGCACCTACAAGAGAAACAGGTGAGAGGATTTTCTTCATGATTTCCTCAAGAACTGCGATTGCTAAATATGGGCAAATAGAGATGGGGTATAATTTTGGTGAAAAGGGCTGCACTGGATTCCTAATGAAGAATTGAAAGTTTCTGAAATAACTTCTGTGAACAAGTTATTAGCTTTTTCCTGCGGAATGTAAAGCCTTATTTAGTAGCTTTATCTTATATTAATTTCCAACATAATGTCATTGAGAGTTATTGGAAAACAAATTGGTATATAAATTGTAATGCTGTAAAAATCTTGTTTTGCATGTTTACTGCAGTTGAAATAGTTATCAGATTATTACATTTACGATTTTTTATAGGACAGCTGATCGTGTGACTAAACAAACTAAAAATATTCTAAAGTTCTTTTTGTCTAACAGATGCAACAAGCATTTTGAACTATGAGAGTTTCAGCTTCTGAAAATGTATTTACTGAGCTAGAGCTCAGTTCCCACCTTGGAGAACACGCTAATGCCACTGTCCGGCTTGTATTTTTAAAAATGAAAAGCTTCTTATAAGGTGGTAGTTGTGTCCATCCGTTTGAGATCAGTAATGAGTTAAGATAGCAAAAGATAAAGTAGGTGCCTTTTTGCACTTCGATACAAATCTTGCAATCAAGTTGATACATTCAGACGTCAGTGGGGCTGTGTGTGAGCATGTGGACCAGATTGCTGGACTGGGCTTTAAACTATAGTATTAATTACTGTAAAAATTTGTTCAGTTCCTACAGTCTGATTATTTGTAAAGTGCAAAGTTTTGGCTATCAGGAATGTAGGGAATGGCAGAAAAAACTTGCTACTAGAGTATATCTAAGAAGAGAGCACTTTGCATGAAATAATCTAGTCCACTAATCTTAAATGAATCTGCCCTTTCTTCGAGTGATGGTCCCTATTGTATTCCACTGTGGGTTATGCATGTGTTCCATGCACCCGGAGCTGGAGAATTGGAAAGTAATGTCCGTTGGTCTGTGCATGTGCCCTGGCTCACCTCATGACTCTGACCGAGGTGATAAAAGGTGAGGCAAACTGACCGCCTCTCCAGTTACTTCTCACTGCCGCATGGTCCAGGTTGGAACTTCTCTGTGTCCTTAGCTTTGTCTTCATCCCTTAAGATAAGATTTAGATTTGTAAATAGTTTTTAGCATCTTGTACAGTTTATAGTTTTTTGTGCTAGATTAATTGTCAGGGGAACACTCCCTCCCCTCACACCCTTCTGCCCCCTTGCTGGTACTAGACTATGCCCAGGACTCTGGCTTCAAACTCTGCACTTCCTGTCCACGATCCTTCTCAGTCAGTGATGACCACCAGCCTGTGTACTGCCCCGGGGAAGCGCACATTGTAGTGAGATGCAGTATCTTCCCCTCATTCCCCAGCCATATTTGAGAAGGGCAGGAGCTCTCCATTCAAAAACACCTAATGGAAAAGGGCATGAGGCCTCAATTGGACCCAGGCTGGGACCTCCCACCCACCCACCCACCCACTCACATATGCATTGGCCTGACTTGGCAAGGAGTGAGCCTTCAACACTGGTGCCAGATAATCTACCCCTACAGAACCCCTGGTGAGATCTTCTCAGGAACCCAGGAAGGACTCTCATATGCATGAGATTAAGTCTTCCTCGAAATCCATTTAGAAGAAGTTGGATTCAGCTCTGAGCAAGCCTGGCACCTCATCCCAAGAGACCATAGCATGTCCTAATTCCAAGAGGATTGACAAGAAAGCCCATAAATATTGGGCTCCATCAGTACCAAAATGAGATCTGTAGGTACCGTCATTCTCGGCACCTCCCAAACCTCGGGATCCGTTGGCACTAATGAAGACCGCTCACTGCCTACCCATGGCACCATCTTTGATAGCACCCTCTCCAGCTACAATGATCTGGGCAAAGACAACTCCTCTCACACTAAAGAGACCTGGGTCCCATGCTGCTCCACAGAACATCTTCACTCCCCTGGATCTGGAATCCCCTCCATTGGGTCCGTTTCTTTCCAGAGATGTCATAACACCACCTGGAGAGTTGACCACTTGGAGAAGTTTATCAACCGCTTCTTCCCCGAGGTACAGCTTTCCTTCAGTAGCACCGACGGTACCACCTCTGGAACAGAACTCAGCTTTCTCCTCATCAGGAGACTGATCCACCCAAGGACCCTTCGTTTCCTTAACCTATATATCCTCCATCTCCCAAAAGACTTACACCAGCTTGGGACCAAACTCCATGTTTAGCTTGGAGTTGCTGGCACCCCATGTCATGGGGGCCACCGTGTCCCCCTTTTGAGACTTCCTGCTGGCCATATTGGGGGTCCTGGGAACAACACCCTCCATGCAGTGTTGATAGGGAGTCTCTCCTTGCTTCCCCTTGAAGGAGACGCTCAGATCACCCAAGGATCCTTCAGAGGAGGAAGAGCAATATGCACTGGATCTGTCAGTTCTGCTTTAACCAGCAAGACTACCATCTTTGTGTCCAGACAAAGCGGTAACCCTTATGTCTTCTTTCCCTCCCCCCAGATGAATTCAAGCAGTTCCAGGATCATCTTTGTAGAGTTGCAGGTGAACTATGGATTCCTCTTGAAGAGATTCAGGAATCCAGGCACAAGCTCCTTGACATCCTCCATCCATCTGGATCCAACAAAATAGCACTCCCCGGTAATGAAGCTATAATTGAGTCAGCAAGGTTTGGCATACCCCTGCTATTGTGCTCCCACCCCCAAGAGGGCAGAAAAACTCTTATGTGTCAGCCAAAGGGGCTAAATTAAAGGGGTGTTTTCTCACCCCTCTGCCAATTCTTTGGTGGTTCAAACGGCTTCCAAAAGGGCTAGACAGCAACCCCCTGGTTTACCATTGTGGACAAAGAGTAAGCACCTAGACCTACTGGGCAGAATGGTCTTTTCATCATCTGGCCTCCAGTTCAGGATAGACAACTACCAGGCACTAATGGCCAGGTATGACTTTCTGAACTACCCAAGTTTGCAGAATTAACTGACAGACTTCCACAGCAGGACAGAGCTTGTTTCCAGGCTTTGATAGACTAAAGCCAACTAATAACAAAGACTTCTCTCCAATCTGCAGTCGATGCCGCTAACATCCTCCAGAGCCATGGCTACTGCCATTGTTATGCACAGAAGGTCATGGCTCCCTATGTCAGGGTTCTCTCATGAGGTCCAGAATACCATGAAGGACCTCCCCTTCAATGAATTACAGTTATTCAATAAATGAATTACAGTTATCCAATCATCTTGAAGAATTCTAGGGCTACCCTCTGCTCTCTGGGGTTATATTCACCTGTCCCCCAAAGAATTTCCATCGACAGTCATCTAGACCTAGACCCATGGGTTCACCAAGTTTTTTATTGGAGGCCCTATGAACCACCACACAAAAGGCAGAGTGTTCAAAGGACCTGCTTCCCTGCACCTTCTGCAACCGGCTCAGCATCCCAATCTCAACCCCACCAGTGAGGCACTATTTTTGATGGGATCTCAAGAGTTGTGAGCCATTAAGCCCACCATTGCCCCACCTTTACACACCATTTGGAGGTCATCTAGCACTCTTTCTCAACACCTGGAGTACAGTAACAACAGACCAGTGGGTACTGAACTTCATCCACTCAGGCCATATGATCAAGTTTGCATCCCTGCCTCCTCCACCTTTCAAGGAGCACTCTCAGGAAACTATTTGCAAGCAAGAGATTGGACTCCCTATTAGAGCAAGGAATGATAGAACGTGTCTCTCCTCAATACCAAGAGAGCGCTTTTACTCAGCTTTTTCCTTATACCCAAAAAGAAGAATGGATGAAGACCAGTTCTTAGCCTCTGCTACCTCATTCACTTCATTCAAGTTCACTCAGTTTTGTATGGTCATGTAGAGCTCTATAATACCATCCCTAGAAAAGGACGTGGTTTACAGCTTTCGATATCAAGGACGTCTACTTTCATGTAGATATTCATCCCACTCACAGATGCTTTCTCAGATTCATGGCGGGCTTCGACCATTTTCAGTACAGAGTGCTCTCTTTCAGCATAGAGACACCCCCGCCCCCGAGTCTTCACCAAAGTATTCACAGTAGTGACCGATCACGCCAGACGCTTTGGTCTCATTGTCTTTCCCTGCCTCCATGACTGGCTCCTTGTTGCCAAGTCATACCAGAAGGCCCATGTGTCGAATCTAATGATGCTACACCTCTTCTCTACCCTGAGGTCAGCGTAAATGCTGAACAATCTACTCTCACCCCAACACAATTTCTGGACTTCGTTGGAACTACCCTGGATTCAGTCACTGCAAGGGCATACTTGCCCATGGACCAGTTGTAGACCATGAACAGTATTATAGTCCACATCACAAACAGCCCTTGAATACCGGTGAAGACATGCCTATCTCTCCTAGGTCTTATGGCCTCCTGCCTCACATCACTCTGTTCGCAAGACTCTACCTTTGTTGCCTTCAAGCATGGCTCCAGTTGGTATACACTCCAAACCACCATCCTATGATCTTCATAGTAACAATTTCTTCCAAGGTGGTTTCTTCTGGACTGTAGTGGACAAATCCTCGACAAGTATTTGTGGGCATCTCCTTTCTTCCTTCATAGAATCATAGAATCTCAGGGTTGGAAGGGACCTCAGGAGGTCATCTAGTCCAACCCCTGCTCAAAGCAGGACCAACCCCAACTAGATCATCCCAGCCAGGGCTTTGTCAAGCCTGACCTTAAAAACCTCTAAGGAAGGAGATTCCACCACCTCCCTAGGTAACCCATTCCAGGTGCTTCACCTCCTCTCCAAACAGGACCATTACCACAGACCCATCCCTGTTCGGTTGGGGAGCCCATGTGGACAGCCACTCAACACAAGGCACGTGAACACCCCAAATTATGAGCAGTCTAGAAGGCATGCAAGGCTTTTCTTCCATTCGCCTGCATTCACCATGTCCTTATACTGTTGAATAATGCTACAGCCATCTTCTATATCAACAAGCATGGTGGAGTGAGGTCCATCTCCCTGTGTGCATAAGTGGGCAGCTTGTGAAACTGATGTGTCGGCAACAAAATCACCCTGTCAGCAGCCTCCCTTCCCAGAAAATGAAATATGCTCGCAGACTCTCTCAGCAGATATTTTGCAGTCGACCATGAGTGGGAACTCCACAACTCGGTACTGCACAATATCTTTGATCTATGGGGAATCCCATCCAGGGATCTGTTCACCTTCATAACAAACAGAAAATGCATCACATACTGCTCCAGACGAGCCCTAGGTCACCACTCTCAAGGCAACACTCTACTTTTTCCTTGGTCAGATCATCTGAACTATGCATTCCCTCTGCTACCACTCCTAACATCAGGACAGGGCATGGGTTATCCTGATCTCCCCGTATTGACTCAGACAGTTTTGTTTTCTGAATCTCCTGTACATTTCATCCTGAGCACTGATCATCTCCCAACATTTCCCGAGCTACTAACCCAGAGGAATGGCAAGATCAAGCACCCCAGTCCATTTTCACTTTACCTCAGGGCTTGGTTTTTGGAAGATCCTCCTTAGAATGCTCATGTTCCACAGCCGTACGAGACATACTTTCTAATAGTAGGAAGGAGTCCATTAGGTGGTTTTACCTGGCTAAGAGTTTGTCTTCATTTACAGCACTTTAGTGAAGATGCTCCTATGCCAACTGGAGAGCTTCTCCCCTCGATGTAGTTAGCTGCTGCCTCTTGGGGAGGTAAATTATGTCAGTGGGAGAAGCTTTCTTGTCGATATAGTGCTGTCTACACTGGGGGTTAGGTCGGTATAACTACATCATTGTGGTGTGGATTTTTCACACTCCTGAACGATGTGGTTATACCAATATAGGTTGGTATAGCTCCAAAGGCAGCACCAACCCCAGAAGCAGCGCAGAAGTAAGGATGGCAGAGTATAGTATTGGGGTACCTCCCTCCCCTCCTCAGTTCCGCCTCCCTCCAGCAGTGTCCTCTATTTGGGAACTTGAAATATGGTCATCCTACTTTACACTTTTTGAAAGGCTTCAGTGCTTTTGACTGCAACATTTTCAAAATGCGGGCCCAGCAAAAAAATGTTTGAGAACCCATGGTCTACATCCTCTGGTTGTTAATCATCCACAGTGGAAATCGATAGGGACCATCACTTGAAGAGGTTTCTTACATGTAACTGGATGTTCTTTGAGATATGTGGCCCCTATCTGTATTCCACTACTCGGCCCTCCTTCTCCTGTGCTTTGGATTGCCTCTGATTCACAATAGAGAAGGAACTGGAGAGTTTCCCCTCTCTTTATCACCTTGGTCAGAGGCATGAAGTGATCCAAGGAGTGTCCGTGGACCAGTGGACGCTGTTTTCAGATTGTCCGGCTCCGGGCACATGGTGCGTGCACACAGCCCACACTGAAATACAGATGGGGACCACACATATCGAAGAACCTCCAGCTACAGGTAAGTAACCTCCTCTTCATCTTTACCGAGATACCACTTCAAAAAATAATTAGGACTTTCTAAATGGATATACTGAGTCTTAATTTAACATTTTGAATGCTGTATCAGCACCTTGATGAAGAGGGGTTGTAACTTATAAGGTGCTCCCAGTGGCAAAACTTCTGACCTGCACTGGTATCGAGGCTTGCGTCAGTCCATCTATTGATTATGCGTACTCTCAAATTCTAGTGACTGAATTGTGTCTGGTGCTAAGGACTGCATATAGAGAGCTACACTCTAAACTCATACATTTCTATAGAAGACACATCGCCATAAAAAGTTTGCAGCCACTCTAGTGAGGACTCGGCATGATTAATGTCATTAACTGGGGTAGTTGGAACTTGTTTTGGGGAGAGAGGCTTGAGTTTTTGACTTTGGGTTAAGAGAGGATGAAAGCACACACTTACGTAGCTTATATTGAGGCATTTTTTTAGGAGGTGAAGAAGGAGAGGGAAATGGCTCTTGAATTTGACAAGTGTTTCTTTTCACAGTGATAATTCACAGGTGTTCCAGGCCAACATTTTGCGAACCCGCAGAAACAGTACAACAGTGATGAATCGTCATAGTCTGGTAAGAAAATACTTAGCGCAAACACGTTGCCCACTTGTTCTTTGGGTCTAAACAGGATTAAAGATAAGGGTGTAAATTGAAAATCAACACTACATATTTTTCAGCTGTAGTGAAATTCTCTTTAAAGATCATCTGGCTTTAGAAAACACATTTGTGTCATTCTGAAGACAACCTAGTTCATAACTTATTTAAGCTGATGTTCTAAGATTGGATAAGAAGACCAATTTGGAAAGAGAATTGGTATATTCAGAAGTACCAGTCAGTTATTCCTAGGTCTCAGTAATCTCTGCTTTGAATGTTTGTTTTTAAATAAATCCACTGACTTTACATTTATATTGCATCGTAGATTATAAACCAGAAAGGACTGTTATGATAATTTAGCTGACCTCCAGTAAAACATAGGCCATAGGACTGAATTAATGCTCGTTTGAACTAGAGTATACATCTTAGAAAACCATCCAATCTTAATGAAAAAATTTCCACTCTGACAATTTTGCAAATTTAAATGACTTTGTTAGTAAATGTCTGCCTCAAAATTTAGTACAGTACTTATTTATGAACCCAAAGAAGATGCAACTTCTATTTTAAAATATTGTTTCTTTTAAGTAAATCATTATAGTCTGAGTTATGGTCAAAAGGTGGTTTGGACTGATCCAGTAGTATTTTGGAGTCAGTGCAGGCATATTTAAAAAGGGTTTCTTGACCATATTGAAAGAACCACAGAGCCATAAATTAATGCATTTGGGGGGGGGGGGGGCGGGATGGAAAAACAGTTCTCTTTTTTTTTTAACCAAGAGGAATTTTTGCCTAGATTTAAAAAATATAAAATTTAACCGAAAATTGTTACATTTCTCCTAAAATGTGTTCTAACTTTAAGAAACTGGCATAAGTGCAGTAACATGTCGATTGCATGCAACTAATATACTGGACGGATGGAGTGTCTTGTGTTAATGTCAGTTTATCTTTTTCTTACGTACAGTATACAAGATGCTTAGACATATGCTAACTTGATGATTGTTTGTTGCTATTTGGGTTACTTTAAATGGAGATAACTTTTAATTCTTGTCCACCCCTTCCATACAGCCTCTCCACGCCCAAAATACTAAAATTCCATTTCAAAACTAGGCCAGACAACTGGTTTGGGGAGGATTTGTTTTCGTAGTAGTCTTGAGATCCTTTATTTAAAGCAACAGATGAGCATAACATAAAAGCAGTGTGCCTGCCGCTTAAGAAACAAAACATGATATAGTGCCAGTAACACTGTAATTATGGTTGAGGAAACATTTAGTCAGAAGCCCTTCTATTTGGGCATTTGTTTGAAGTTAAATTTTAGGCTGAAATTTCTATCCTTGCTTTCAGACCAAAGATAAATTGCTTTCCTTTCCAGCAGTTCACTTGGGTTTCCTTCGGTATTGAAGAGATTCACTTAAACTGTGGTCAGCAAGAGTCAGCACTTACAAAGAGGGCAGTAGCCCTTTAAGAAAAACAGTTTTGAAACATTAAGGTTCTTTTTCAGTTGACCTGGATACAAAGCCAAAGAGGAGCAAGTGGGGTGATCTAGTTCCTTAGTGTGTTCTGAAGATTAACTGAACTAAAGATATTTCATGTACTTCATAGAAGTTACCTTTTTGATTTTGTTACTTCTTTAAAAATAAGATCTACAGTGGTTTAGAAAAGAGTATTGGTGACCTCACAAGTGACCCAAAACATGAAGATGAAGGAGGCAATATAAACAAGGTTGGGAAGCGAAGAAAAGTAACTGTTAGCAATGGACCGCCATACCAACAGCAGTAGTAAAAATATTCCAGAGAATGAGGTATCTGCTTATTTAGTAAGAGACAGATATTTCCCAGAAAGGGAGAGATGATAATTGAGAGTATATGCAAGATGCCAGGAAGAACTGCGAAAGGCAAGGAAATGCGTAATTGTTTTTTGGATTGAGAGCCCATTTCCCTGGCTGGGAGTAGAGTGGCCTTGCAGGAAAAGGGTAGAATGTACTCCTTATTAAGGCCAATAGCCCTACTTCATGACCAGAGAAGAGGTCTAAAGCAGGTCACCAATTCAGCTGAAGACTCCTTTCTCCAGTCATGCACATCTGGTATTGCTGGGGATCTCACATCCTTCCTTACACCTTCAGAGGGCCATACACTAGGAGTGCCTCACTCCCATTCATTATGCTCTAACAGTCTGGCCATGCACAGTAGGAATTGGGTGGAATCTAGCTCAGAAATCATGGGAGTTGGCTAAGATGTATGCAGTCCCCGTAGTGTATGGTGGAGCACAGTTGAGTGTACAGTTATATGCTGTCTTTCCAAGCCCCGTTCAGATCAGCTAACTGGACCTTTTTGATGTTAGGGCAAGTCACCAGATGTCAGTAATGCACATTTGATTCTGCTCGTCAGAAAAAAAAATCCATACTACCAGTGTTTAATTTGTTTCAGTGGAGATATACCTTTAATATTACCCTTTATTTGAAAGGTATTAGTTTAAAAGGCATCTATAAATCCCATTCGCTAAAGTTTCCTCTTTCCTTCACCCCTCCCCTCAACCTGCCTTTTGTCAGTAACTGATAATCTTAAAGTGTTAATCTTACATAAAAGGTTGAGTTGGGAACCCTAAAGCAACTCCTTGTTCATTTTAGGACTTGTCTATTCAGAGAATTAGCTAGGGAATTTAGAGCACAACAGCTATTCTACACCATTTTCCCATGTGGACGCTCTTATTTTGCAGTAAGGGCAGGTTTACACTTACTGGGGGGGAGGGATAGCTCAGTGGTTTGAGCATTGGCCTGCTAAACCCAGGGTTGTGAGTTCAATCCTTGAGGGGGCCATTTAGGGATCTGGGGCAAAAATCTGTCAGGGAACAGTACTTGGTCCTGCTAGTGAAGGCAGGGGACTGGACTTGATGACCTTTCAAGGTTGTTCCAGTTCTAGGAGATTGGCACTACCGCTTAAGTTGATAGAATGTATGTCATTCGGAGTGTGAAAAAGACCGCTCTCCCCCCCCCCCCCCAGTAATGTAAGTTACAGCGACCTAAGTGCAGTCCACACCGGCACTATGTCGGCAGGATATCCTCTCCTGTCGACATAGCTTCTGCCTCTCGCAGAGGTGGAGTAATTATGCTGACGGGAGAGTGCTCTCCCGTTGGCATAGAGTGTCTTCACCAGACGCGCTACTGCCCTAAGAAACCAGTGCAGAATAGCTATTCCCAGCTTTTTTCTTGTGTGGACATCGTCTTAGGCCTGGTCTGCACTACAGAGTTAGTTCAATGTAAGGCAGCTTGACCTAACTATGTCAGTGTCTACACTACAGCCTTGCACCCACCGATATAAATGCCCTACTACACCAACATAACTCCATCTCCACAAGAAGCATAGTGCTCATGTTGGTGTAGTTAGGGCGAAGCGGTGTTTGTGTAGACACTGCATGCTGTTGACTGTCATTCTTGTCAATTTCACAGCTCTGCAGCCCAGATCTCACAGTTGGAGCTGTGAAATTGACAAGAAAGGCTGGTAGGCTCCCTGTTATGAAATTGAGCCCAGCACCAGGCTCACAGCTGGCCCCTCACAGCTCTCAGCTGGGCTCGGGGCTCACAGCTGGAGTCCCCATCCCACACAGCGGGATGACTGCTCTAGCTGTGAAACCAGTGCTGGACTCAATTTCACAGCAGGAGCCTACCAGCCTTTCTTGTTCATTTCACAGCTTCAACCGTGAGCCCCTCTCTCTGAGCCCGAGGCCAGGGCCAGTGCAAGGAAGTTTTGCACTCTAGGCGAAACTTCCTTGCACCAGCACGCCCCCCCCCCCCCCCCAGCTAACGCTGCCCCCGTCCCAGCCAGCCCCCCTGCCCGCGAGAGCTCAGCCCCTCCCTCCCCCCGCGGGCTGCAAGAGCTCAGCCCGCGGGCCGCGGGAGCTCAGTGTGGAGCCGGGAGGCAGGGGGGCGGTTCGCCGCGGCTGCCTCCCGGCTCGACGCTCAGCAGCTGAGCAGGGGGGCAGCTCGCCGCGGCTGCCTCCCGGCTCGACGCTCAGCAGCTGAGCAGGGGGGCAGCTCGCCGCGGCTGCCTCCCGGCTCGACGCTCAGCAGCTGAGCAGGGGGGCAGCTCGCCGCGGCTGCCTCCCGGCTCGACGCTCAGCAGCTGTGCGTGGAGCTGGGAGGCAGGAGGCAGCCGCTCGCCACCCCCCAATTCCTGGCGCCCTAGGCAACCGCCTAGGGTTGCCTAGTGCTAGTGTCAGCCCTGCCCGAGGCAGCAGTGAAACTGTCAAAAAAGACTGGTTGGCTCCCTGCTGTGAACCCTACATTGGGCTCACAGCTCAGGCTGTCACCTTGGGGCAGCCAAGCTCTGTGGGGAGCTACGAGCTCGAGCTCTCAGACCTTAATGATGCCCCTCTTTAGTCGGTGCAAGCACTTCTGGTGCTACTGACAGATGGAGGGTAGTGTACCACTATACTACTGACAGGAGGGTGTGTTGACCTGAAAAACCACAGTAATTGTATGTGGACTTGTCGACTTAAGTTTGTAGTATAGACGCCCTTAGAAACAGTGTGGCTGTGAAGGTCCGCAGCTCTGATTAAGTGAGTCAGGCTGTTTTGATGTGAAGTAGACTGAATTGGGATGTGGTTTAGGGCTACCAATTTGGCATTTAAGTAAAATTAACATTTTCAAGCTCCCAAGAGAAGCATCATTGCTGGCAAGCCAAGAGATGGGAGATGAAAAGGAGGGAGTGGGGGGCAATTGCAGTTTTAAACTTTCCCTACCAGAGGATCCCAGATGACAACAAATTAAACTGATTAAACTCTCCTTTTCTAGGACAAAAGTCAGATCAGTAGCTAATCAGTGTTGCTACTGAAATGTCATTGGATCTCAGATATATAAAGATGGGACTCAACTAATCCAGAATACTTTAAAAGAAAAGAAGCAAGTTATTAAGAATAGTCTTCATCTTTTTTTCGACCAGTCTTATTGTTCTGTTACGAAGTAATCTTTTCCAGCAGACATTGCATAAAACCCTAAAACTTGTGTTTTTAAAAAGATTTGAAAAACAAGCGTAACATGAAGGAGCTATATTCTATTAATAAACCAGCCAGGGTGTGCATTAAAAGACTACTAATGCACTTTTTTGATGGCAGAACCAGTAATGTAGAAACTTGCATCATATGGAGGCTTATTACAGTGGTTGAGTGCAGTAGGTGATGTGGGTGTAGTCTTAGGTTATGTGGGGAAATGTTTTTTTAAAAAGCTAAACAGGGTTAACTTTAATGGGGTGTTTAATGATTTTTTTTTAAAAGTACTTTCTTCCTTTCATAAAATTAACCTTTGGAATTCAGAAAAGTTCATCCAAGTTTTCATGCAAATTAAATTTTAATAGTGAGAGAAAAGTGGGTCTGAGAATGTGACTGTATTTTAATTTTAATCATGTAGGCAACGTGTTTTTAATACTATATTAACACTTTTGGCATATTAAGAAGATTTAAGTTCCTTCTGATTGAGGTGCAGTCAGTAACACTGTCTGCCTAGTTTGTATTAGTCTGCTGTTAAGGAAACAGTTTGGAATATGTCTAGAATTTTAATCATGCTTCTCATGCTTTGATTGTGCTTCCATACAAAATTCCAGCCCCACGTCTGTGGGTGTGGAGATATCACAGCTAGGAGGCTAACTGCAACTCACTCTGACCTCTCCTGATCTCTTTGCACGCACCCACCTCCAGCTCTCATATCTCAAGCCATCGTCTCTCTTGGCCCAGGTCTACACTGGGGTCGGGGGTCGATGTAAGGTACACAACTTCAGCTACGTACCTCGATCGACTTACCGCACTGTGAGGACGCCGCAGGGTCGACTGCCCCCGTCGACTCCACTTCTTCCTCTCGCCGGGGGTGGATTGCCGGAGTCGACAGCAGAGCGATTGGGGATCGATTTATTGTGTCTACACTAGACGCAAAAAATCGATCCCCAAAAGATGGATCGCTCCGGTGGGTAATGTAGACAAGCCCTTGGGGTGGAACACACTCTTAGACCAGGCATTGGGCTGCAGTTCCCAGATACTAACCATAACTACATTGGCAGCCCTGAGTTATGTTCAGTGGCCTCGTCCAGATTATTAGGACCAAGAGTTTGTTCATAGTTTTTAACTGTAAATAATAAATTGCAAGTTCATTCATTCAGTCTGGAGGTGGTCAATAGGGGACAGTGAAATAGAGCACTGAACCGATATGCTCGGGGCATCCTATGTTGCTCAGTGGGCTTCTGTATTCTGTACCAGTTGGAACTTTTTCAGGGCAAGTAGCTACATTTCTATGTAGGAGTTTCAAGCCGGGAGGTCACAAAAATGTATTTCACTTATCCAGGTCCAAGTTTGATAGATGAGCTGTTGTCTTGCGGCTCTCTGCAGATGGAAGAAAATCTTTCACAGTTGTAGCTATTTGAAAATCCAGTGGTATTGAAGTCCAAAAGGAGCTCTTATTTATTATTTAATAATAAATAAGGAGCTCTTTCAATCATTTTTTTCTTATACCAAATCAAATACATTCTAAGTGCCAATGTATAAAACAAGTAAACCAGCACTGTGCATCAGAAAAGAGAAGAGCAAGATGTTTACACAATGCTTGAATTCAGCTTTAACATTTGATACTATTGCTGTCTGAACATCAAAAGGTCACGGGGTGAATAGGACACCCTGACATGAATCCATTAATTACTCTTCAACCCAGCCCAAAGGATTTTAATAGGAAACTGGTGGTTCCACCTCTGGGGACCTCCCTCACCTTGGAGTTCCTCATGACTCACTGGTCTGTTCTATGGCCTAAAATGTGATTGAGAGTGAGTGGTTCAGAGCGCTGAGTTGACAGTTGAAACTGGAGACTGTTCTCTGTGACCAGCTAACTTGAAAATTAGTTGAAAATTAGATGCTGGGCAGTAATTTGTGAAGTCAGTTGCACTGAGCAGTAGTTTTAAGTTCTAGGTGAGTAGCAGGATTTTGTGTCTTTCACCAGCCAAGGGCTTCAGAGTTGCAAGTGGTAACCCAGATTACCATTAATGCTTTTGTGGAAATGTTTATTGACATTTATTATGCTACCTTCCTTTAATTCTTTGTTGATGGAGTCCTGCTTCCAGGACTAGTTGTGAGCAGGCTGTTTTGTTGGTCTTGTGTTCAGCTTATTGTCCTCAATCACTCTTGCTCTGTCATGTCAAACATATTCACCTGCAGGCAGAGACCAGCCCTGGAAAACTCCTGCTCAGTAGATTTTTACTTTTAGCATTATGAGCAATTTACAACAGTTTTAAGATGGAGGTGCTTATCCTACCTTACCTATTGCGCTGTTGCAACCACGATGGGTGGGCCAGTATTACCAATACAGTTCATGGAAGTTGAGGGGTTTTAGTAGTGTGAGACTGAAGTGGGATGGAGGTTGGCACGTAATAATTAGGAGTCATTTCTAAGCATACAGAGAAATTTCATAATGAAATAATCTAGTGCTCTCACTTATAAAACTAATATACATTTGTAATTGTATGCAAAATGTATTGCATTTAACATATGCAAAGTGTGTTAGATGCTATTTTGGTGATATTGAAGTGGCTGTTTGTTATCTTTTTGAGAATGAAATAATGTATTAGAAAAAAAGTAGTGTCTAACCTTTCTGGTTTTGCAGTTTTTAAAAATGTTTCAGCTATATGGTGTTTGTTTTGCAGTTGGTGCCATCATCTCCTGTTCGTGTTCCTAGCAGCCGCCTTCATCAAATCAAACAGGTAAGAGATGATTCTAGTTCTGTTTTGTAAATAACACGACATAGCTTGCTTTTTTGGCTTTACACAAGCTGGGGTATCTTACTAATGATCATTGATGACTTCACTTGGAAGTAATAGCTGATCTGTAAAGAGTGTTCAGCAAAAATCTGTCACTTCAAGGTGCATTTAATAGCCACAGGTTGAATCAGTTTCTAGAGATACAAAAGTTTACAGAAAATATAGAATGTGCCCTAATATACTGAAACCAGGATTTTGTTCCGTTTATAAAAGTGGTTAGCCATTAGACATCTTTCTCCCCACAAAGAAAGCTGGTGGTCCCTATCTCTTGCAGCCCCATTTGCAATCTAGAACTTAGAGTCAGTCGCATTTTTCTAGGCTCAGATATACTGCCTGCCTTCCTCCCAATTGAATTGTGCATAATCATAAATGATATTCATTGGAGTCTGTGGTGTTCAAATCTCAGTTTCCGTGATTGGGAAAACCTAAAAGTTTTGTGTAGTGCAGCATGGCACGCTGTATTTAATCGATCAGAGAAACTGACAGGAGATATGCCAATGTTCAGCACAGACGCAGTTGGGTGCAACATCCATCAGGGTAAGAAGGTTGCTGCTGATTGCTGCATGTTAAGCTTGGAGACTCTCAAAGCTGACAAGCTAATGTGAAGTTGAGGGATATCCGTATGATGGTATACAGTCCCACACCTTCACCCTTTCCATACCACCTAATCTTCCTTCTTGTGAAACACAGATGGTGCTGAGTTGTCTACTTTTTGTTTAACACCCCTCCCCCCAAAAAAAACCAACAACCCTGGTTACTATACCTTCCCCAAATCTATTAATGCAGTAGGAATGCACTTCTTCTTTGAATACAAGCCTGTTTCAAAGTACAGTTCGATTTAATACAAAAACAGTTATCTTGGTTTTCTTTTGGAAGAAGAGAGAGAATCATAAAATGTAAATTTCCAGAAGGAAACTTCTAATAGTATAAACTCTATTATAGGGATTTAAGCTGTTAAAATAAATGTTTCGTTAAAACTGTGCCTTATGATAGGCTGCCTTTTAGTCTCATTTTGGAAAACACATGATTTCCAAATGCTTGTAAATCTTGTGACTTTTATTTTTCTCATTTTGTAAAAGCAATTTAACTCTCCAGGCATTATATTTCCTGAGTAGATGTTGCAAGTGGTTGAAGGTACTTGGTCTCCAGCTTCCTGCCTCCTCAAACACTTGAGGCACATAGTAATCCTGAAGAAATGCACTGCCTGTTTCATTTTTATTGTGTAATTTATTCATTTACTAGCTTTAACAAGGACAAGAAGTCATCAGAGAGTTTCTTTTATTCTTAATATAGGAAAGGACTAATACTAGTATGTACACACAGATGGGATGGAAGGGAGGTGCAGGGAAGGCACAGTATGTTACTTCATATTTGACACTGTATTTCTATTAAAACTTCAAGCTATAAGGTAGTATAGTAATTGTTCGCTAACTTTCAGATTTTTGGGAATATGAGCCTTACATTGTTGCATATAAAAGCTCCGTTAAAATAGTTTTTTTATTTTAACACTGAAGGTTAAAGTTAAATCAGGAAATGTCAGAGTTAAAACTGCACTTCTTGAAAACATGTATTACGATAGGAGGAGATTGACAAAGGCATTAATGGGTGTTAGGCACTTAGTGTCCGGTTTGTGCCTTTAAAAAACAACAACTTCTTCATTACATTAGTCTTCCATTACATAGACTGCATCATTCAATGCGTAGGATGCCAGCGAGCAGTGGATGAATCATCTAACCTATATTTATTCCTCCTCTGTTCAATAAGTGGATCCCTACCATGTTTCACTGCACACGGTCCAATCTATGCATTGAATGAGTTCAGAGGAATGGTACATGCTTGTGTATTTAAAAACATTATTGTAATGCATACATACAAGGAGTGAATTGAGTTTGTGCGTGCAATTTCTTTTTCTTTAAAAAAATGCTTTGTTTTGCTACCTTAATACATTTTAACAAGTTTTTTGTAGAATTTCTTAGTTTTTTAGAAGAAACAATAAAAAATTCCATAATGTGAAACAATTTACTAACCATCAGTAAAATGCTCTGTTCTGCACAAGATGCACACTCACTGGGTATGCTAATGGTGTATGAAATGAGGTGAGACTCCCATCCAAATTGTGACCTGAAGAGGAAGAGTTTGTCTGACTCATTTTAGCAAAAGAAAGCTCTATAAAACAACTCTTAACTGTTTCTCTATTATATTAATATTTTTCAGGAAGAAGGAATGGATTTGATGAACAGAGAAACAGTACATGAACGGTGAGTGTTAGTATGCAAATGAGAATACCTAAACTCTGTGTCTCTGGGCCAGTGATGATGGATTTTTTTTCTTCTTTACAGGGAAGTGCAAACAGCAATGCAGATCAGCCAGTCATGGGAGGAAAGCTTGAGCCTGGTAATGTGTTTGTGCTTTGGATTTGAGTTTCTATCTTCAGTGTTCTAACATCTCATATTGCTGCATTTTATTGTCCATAGTATATTACATTTCTTTTAGAGGAAAATCAAACAGATTAGGCTTGCTGTTTAACATCAAATTGTTTCTGTCTCGTAAAACACTTTTTATTGCTGCCTTATAACAAGTTTTGCACTAATAAGATATGAAATCACCAGTAGTTCAATGACACATGGCTGTCACTACAGCTATTGGGCCATAGTTTTTCCTGATGTGTCAAAAGGTAGTTCTATTAATGTCTATATCTTTCTGTTTTATAGATACTCTAATATGAGCACATAATGCTTAACATTATTTTGTTTAGTCAAAAGTATGAAATTTGTCTTCTACATAGTCATAGTAACAAATTCGTATATGTAGCCATTTGTGAGGGTGACTTGCATCATGTGGTTCCATTCCACAACAAAGCAATGCTTTGTATAATATTTCATGTATAGCCTGGCCCATGAAATATTGCATTAAAGCAATCAGCTGTAATTACATGATCTGTTATACTTATAGAGTGACAATGATTTTGAGAAATCATCCTCTCCCAAGCAAATAGACTTTGTCCCAGTTTCTCCAGCTCCTTCACCCACCAGAGGAATAGGGAAGGTAAGAAAAATGAAGTGGTAGAGATCTTACTTCACGAGTACCGATAGTTAGATTTTTGTTTAGCACTAACATTAGCAAGGGATGAAACTTCCCATATCCCTGACTTCTGCATGGGCATTCATTGCAGACAGAGAACTAAAATATTAAACAGGCAAGCTAACAGCTGTACATCCCATGAATTTATCTACAGAACATCTCATAAATGTCAATACCAAATAGGGGTATATTTATTGATAAATTGTTGGTACATTGGTGATAAATAAAAGCCATATTCTTTGTTTGCCTTTCTTTTGGGGGAAAGTGGGGTTTTTTAGGAGCTAAATCAGTTGGTTTGTTCCAAGGTAAAGAGATACATACATATTCTGATCAATATAATACTACCAACTTGCATGCACTCTGTATGTACCTGAGAAATCAGTCTAAATTGTTCTAGAACTTTCTTCAAGACTTAACCAAAAGTGATACCTTCCCAGTCAAATAGATCAGGTAGTCATTTGAAATGAATGATGAGATGCTTGGTTTAAAATGGTAACATTTTCTTATTAAGGCCCTAGTTGTGTTCGTCAAGTCCCTCTAGTTCTCTGTATGTCAAGAAGTTTGATTAGTTTGGTGCAATAGGAATGAAGCATGATGTTAATATTAAATATTGCAATATATTTTGTTTTCAGCAATGTTTCTCACCATCTTTGCAAAGTTTGGTGAGTAGCAGTGGATTACCTCCAAGCCCTAGCCCCAGTCCAACAAGACGATTCTTAAAGTACGTACAAGTCTGTAAAACTGACTCTGCATTCTGTTAATACAGATTGTTCACTTGAGGCATCTGAAATATCAGGCCTTAACTTATACATAGTAAATCTAAACCATGTTTTTGGTGACTCAGATCTCCAACTCGCATAGTAAATCCATACAACTTAAATTCTAGAGTTTATAAAGTACCAAAATGTATATTCCTGACATCAGGAAGCTGTGTTACAATGCAGCCTGTATCAGATTTTTCAATAGGTTTTGTTTAGCACATAATCACATACAGAGTAGAATGAACTTCTATCAAAAGGTGATGAATGAATTCCCAGTTTTTGAAACTGGGACAATACCAGCCTGTGTAGATTAGAAAAAAGTATTAAGAGGAAACATTGAAGTTTTAAAATTATAATAGCATCTATAGGAACCAATTAGAGATCATGGCCTCATGGTGTTATGGGTTGCCTGTCAGAGAGGCTTATTATTACTGTCTTTCTCCCACTTTAATTTAGTTTAATGTTGCCAGAAATAGGATAACTTTTGTGGGTGGCCAGACTGCTGCAAGACACTGTTTTGGCTGTGGAGGGTGTGGTTCTGAGTGCAGGTGAAAAAGGACTTAACTGCCAAATCTGTTGCTGTAAGTGACCTTGTATTTCTGGCAGAAATTACTGTTACTGCAGGGACCTTGGGCATTTTAAATTTTCTTTACCAGTGGCCAGGGCTGCCTCTCTGTCCTGAAATTCCTGGGTCATTCACTGTCTTCACCAGACTGTACAAGACCAAATATTTTGGCCCTCAGTGTTTTGTCCAGAAACATAATACAAACAGATGGTGAATCTAACTAGTCCTGCTACTAATCTACAGACTCACAGAGGACAGCACCCTGCTAGGTTTGTGTTTAGAGGGGTGGCTTACTTTGGGTTACTCATGAACCCACCTTTAGTAGGAGTAGGAGAACCTGACCAGGTTTGTGTGCTCATGGGTTTGAGTTGGATGCAAGTACTAAAAGTATATTGTAGAGAAACTTCCTTGCTCATATAGATGACTGTATTAGAGGAAATGCTAGGAATGCTTATTGAAGACTTCAGTATGTGAACCAGGCTTTCTGGTATAGTATTCTATGGTTAAAACTTTAAGGGTCAGTCATGTCTTGTGTTTGTTTTTTAAAAGATTTTTTTGTTGGGGCTATCTCGTCTTATTGTCTACTGCCCTTTATGTTGGTGTTTGCCCTTAAACAGAGCAACTTGCGCTGAACATGCTTGCTTCTCACTTGTAGTTGTTTTCCATGCTGTTTATGCCAGTTATCATGTACCAATATACTGTTTATACTCTTTTTAGCAGGAGAAGTCAGAGTCCTATTCACTGCATTCGCCCGAGTGTTCTTGGGCCAATGAAAAGAAAAGGTACAGCATGTGTTTCTAATTGTTAACTTTTAAATAGTTCATATAGCTTTCTTGACGGTTCTGTTTTTGGACTGATACTTGCTAGGAAACAATTGAGTTTTAGCAAAAGGTATGCTATAAAGAAATGGCCGGGAGTTTGGGCTGTTGAAGTACAATAGTTGAAAAATTAACTATACAATAAATCTATAATTAAAATGGTCACTGTCCTACTATCCATCCACTGATGCAAGATTACACATTTGGTAAAGAACCAATGGAACCTCTAATATAAAGATATTAAGGAATTATAAATTAAGGAATTATCCCTCTAAATCGGGGGGAGGGATAGCTCAGTGGTTTGAGCATTGGCCTGCTAAACCCAGGGTTGTGAGTTCAATCCTTGAGGGGGCCACTTGGGGATCTGGGGCAAAAATTGGGGATTGGTCCTGCTTTGAGCAGGGGGTTGGACTAGATGACCTCCTGAGGTCCCTTCCAACCCTGATATTCTATGATTCTATGATTCTATGATAATTCTTGGTACACTTACATTCATTTATAGAAAGGTCCCAGCTATTTGAAGCACAGAGATGATGTAGAGTTAAGATCACAAGCATACAGTTTTCTTGGTAACCATACAGGGGTTGAACATAAGAACGGCCATACTGGATCAGATCAATGGTCCATCTAGCCCACTATCTTGTCTTCCCACAGTGGCCAATGCCAGGTGCTTCAGAGGGAATGAACAGAACAGGTAATCATCAAGTGATCCATTCCCAGCTTCTGGCAAACAGAGGCTAGGGAAACTTTAGAGCAGCGGTGTCCAATAGAAATTTGATGCTAGCCACACTTGTGGTTTTGAATTTTTCTTATTAGCCACATTATAAAAAAGCCACCTGCATTAGCCACAGTTCAATAGCCTATTAGCCACATGTGGCTAGTGGTGAATGTATTGGACACCGCTGCTTTAGAGCATGGTTTTGCATCCCTGCAAATCCTGGCTAATAGCCATTGAAGGACCTATCCTTCATTAACTTATCTAGTTCTTTTTTGAGCCCTGTTATAGGTATACAAACCTCTGCATTCTGATTCACTACAGGCCTCAAAATTCAACATCCAGATGCCCAGAAAAAGCATAGCCACCTCATCTTGTAATTTTATTTAGAAGTTGTTTTGGAAGGTGTGCCTCAATCTGTACACCTACACTTCCTTCTCTTAGCCTCCATTTCAACAGTCATTGTATTGCATCTGTTTTGAAAAGCTTTCTCACCCTTCACTTCCATAACAGTAACATTTTGGCTCGTTACGTCATGTTTAAAGTACTGATAACCAAGCTGTACTGTTCCATAGAAGGAAGGGAATGTGGTGGGCCAGGTTGCGTGTGAAACACTCTTGAGATGCATCTCTCTCTCTCTCTCTCTCTCTATGAGAGAATCTGTGAATTGGAAGTTGCTGCTGGGAGACTTTCCCTTCTCATTTATCCCAGCCCCTTTGAACTGCACATATTTCAAAATGGGCTTCAATGAGAAAATAAATTATTGTTATTGAGGGAGTTTTACAAATTACTTTGGGGGATGTTGAGAGGATCTCAGTACAATAACTTAAGAACTATTTGAATGGAGGATGCTTTTTCACTGACTTTCAGAGCACTTGCTAACTCAATTAATGAAACTAAGAAGTAGATAAATATTTTAATATTTGCATCTGTGGTAGTTACACGTTCAAATCAATAATTGTTAATGGGGTTGACAGTTTTAATCCACGGGGCATTTCAAATTGTCATTGTCTGTCTCTTTGCTAATGTTATCCTTTGAGGTTACTGTGTCATTATATTTAGGTTAATATCTTTACTGTGGCATAGTAAAGCACGTGTATCCCACCCATTCTTGAGGTGTCTTTGGAAAATTCAAATTAATATGTATTTTAGAGAAGGGGGAAAATATCTGAATGTTAAGAATGTGTATAAATGTGTCACAATCTATTATGTTCATCGGTGTCAGATCTAAGATAGAAGTTTATCTAAAGTGGCTATGCTAATGATCCCTCTAAATCTGCACAGAGTTGTATTTTAACTGTTAGTGCATAATATGAATCTGATTGCATGGTTTTGTTAAAGGTGAAATGGATACTGAAGATGAGCCAAAGAGATTTTTTCAAGGAACTACTAGCATGTTTTCTCCTGAAGTTTCACATCTGACAGACCTTGGTGCATGGTAAGCATTAGTTTGCCTTGTAACTTTCATCAGAAACTGCTCAAATGTTTTCAGTCTCTTTCTAGACATCTGACAGTGTTATATATAATAAGCCTTGGATTTTTGCAGCATATCCAGGTAAGCATTGCAAACAAACTGGATATTTGGGTACCAGTGCCTATAATTTAAGGACTTCAAAAACAGATAAATGACTTCTGTTCTCCTATTGATATGCTTAGCATTTGTGGAAGTTAAGCATGTTTTGAGACTAGACCCCCCAATGATTGGCTATTTTGGAGCAAATAGCTTCAGATCTTAAGATCATTTGCCTTTTAATTTTACATATTAATGCAAATTGTCACAATTTTTATACTCTCTTGCTCTTAGTTACGTATGGTGAATGCTAGTCTGATCTCCCTGCCTGTGAACTGGAACTGTGCTAAGATAGAGAAAATGAACTATGCAGCAAATTATACTGAAGATCTGGTGTAAAGTAAAGTGAAGGTTTTTTGTTTTGAATGTTTTTTTAGAGAAGAAAATAATAGTAATAACCATACATAGTTATAATTTTGCTATGATATATACTGTAAAACATGTAATCTGTAGATATGTTTTAATACACTTTTTTCCCTAATACCTAAGCACCTACTTGAATTGTGGGATGATAGTCAAAAACTGTGGCTGAGTTGCGAACAAGCCATAGAAAATTGAGGAAAAATTATAATGGACCGTATTATTTACAGTAAGGGTACGTCTATACTTACCTCCGGGTTCGGCGGTAAGCAATCGATCTTCTGGGATCGATTTATCGCATCTTGTCTAGACGCGATAAATCGATCCCGGAAGTGCTCGCCGTCGACACCGGTACTCCTGCTCCACAAGAGGAGTACGCGGAGTCGACGGGGGAGCCTGCCTGCCGCGTGTGGACCCGCGGTAAGTACCTTGTAGTTCGAACTAAGATACTTCGACTTCAGCTACGTTATTCACGTAGCTGAAGTTGCGTATCTTAGTTCGAACCGGGGGGTTAGTGTGGACCAGCCCTAATAAACTCCATTATTACTTTTCCATGATTTTTTGCTGTCAGCCAGCAGGGGGCTCCCTGTCGGCTGCTTGGGACTGAGTTCCAGCTGTGAAAATACAGTAGAAGCCTAATGTTGTGGAATCTGCAGTTTCCACAATATTGCAAGTTAAGTAGGGCCTTACTAATACCACATATTGTGAGGTATAAGTTGCCATTGCCACTGAGCCTGCTAGCAGTTGTGTTGTTGTCAAGGCACCCAGTTTGAGAACTCCTGTAATAGAAGATAAAAATGATGATAGAGTTGGCTGAATGATTTGTTGCATACTTTGTCATTTCTTTAGTTGTATATGTTCCACTGCCTGACCATTTCTAATGTATAAGCAATTCTTTGAGTCAGCTGAATGAATTAACTACTCGATAAAATATTATGGTTTGGCTGGAGAGCACAATTATTGTAGACTTTTTTGTATTTGTATATGAAATATAAAACTGTTTTTGAAGATGACTAATATTTGCTTGTAAAGTGACTCAATCGCTAATCAAAACTAGAATTTTAAACATCTGAAATTTAGTAAGAATTAGAATATCTCATTTTGGTTAATTAAAATGCAGATGATTGCTTTGAGGAAATTGGACTGCTTTGCATTAGCAATATACCTGTTCCTAATATCTTAAAGCAGTCAATATTTCACTTATTTTTCCATAGGACCTGTTTAATGTCATTTAAAATGTAAAATTCCTTCCTGGGATTCAAGCTGCAGTAAATCCCATGAAACCCTATTTAGTGGCAGTCAGGTAAAATTAGAGTCTATAGTTAGGTCACTTTAAAAGACAGGTAGGTGTGTGTGTGTGTGTGTGTGTGTGTGTGTGTGTGTGTGTGTGTGTTTTAAAGCTATTTTTTTTAATATAGATAGATATGTTAAAGATGTTGAATAATAAGCCTATTTAAATGAATGCATTGCCCCAAAAATGCTGCTCTTGTATTTTCCGTAGCCTCCTGTTACATTCCCCTTTTTTTCAGTCTGACTTCAGGTACTCTTGATGGCAATCAAAGCAGTGCTGGCTCTTCCTGTGATTCACCAGCTGAAGTTGTCACCACCAGAGATTCTCCAGCCTCACTTTCCAGTTCCAGATCTCAATTTAAGCCCATAGATTTTTCAGCTAAATTACCCACAAATTGAGACTTTATTACTCCTCTGCTGGAGGGCAAATAGCCAAACTGGAGGGCAACAAGACAACGTTCTACAATGTGTGACTGAGTTTCTTATCTGATCCTGTTCCTCATAGGAACTTCCAGAAATGTCTTTATTTCTAGAAAACTTCCATAATAGTTCCTTGAGGAAGTTTATAGTGATTTGTATGACATTTACTAAATACAGTTAGTGTTTAAACTCCAAACGTTCTCTTTAATATGCAAATATCTGCATACATGTTTTGACTTGCAATAGATCTTCTTGATTGGCATAATAAATTGCAAATACATATATTATTCTACAAGGGGAAACAAGGCATTTTAAACTACATCTTTTCAGTTGTCTCTGGTTTGTAATGGTGCTGATCTAGGTAGCAGATAGCCTTTATCGGATTCTGTCATTTTTTATCAAGCTAATCAACTGATCAGTTTATTAATATTAATTTTACTCCACATGCTTTGGGTATTTCATTTGCTGTTTTTAAAATGTAAATGTGTGGGTATCAAAATATAATTGGAGCCTAAGTCCTAATTTGTTCGGCTGTTAATCAATGTTATGTTGTGATTGGATGAAAAGAACCAGAATGGATGAATTGTCCATATGTTACATTTTATTTGTAATCATAATTGCTGGTATGACTAAATACAGACTTAACATGGAAGAAATTGCGTGCCAAAATCACCATCTTCCTTTTTTCCCCGTGTCACTATCTAGAGTGATAGGCATTCTCCTAGCACTGTTTTCCCACAGAAGGAACTTTAATAGTGTGTTGGGACAGTGCATGAAATGCTAAAATCCCTAAATTAAATGCTTCAGATAAGAAAATTAGAGGCAGTAGAGTCTTAACAATTGGTTTTAGTTGGAGAGAAAGGAAGTCTTAAGGAGGGACCCTGAGTGAGTATGTCCAGACTGAAGTGATAATCCGCGAACATTTAATTCTGCTACATGACCACATACCGTGTTTTAATCTCTTCTGTATAGTAATAGCAACTCAGTAGAAGCAGCCTCCACTTCCTCAGTATCCTAGCGCAAAGAGATTTTTGATGTTATAAAGTTAAAAAATTATTGATCACGAGTGTAGAATCGATCAATTTAGAGATGTTGGAGAATTCCTATAATGGATTTGAAAGAAGCTAGTATGTCCAGAAGCACCATGATAGCAAACCTAGAAGACTCCCAAGACAGAAGCAAGAGTCTGCCAGCCCCCAAGAGCTTAATAATGGAGCAAAACATTTCCTTCCCAAACAGTAAAACTGTAATGCAGGGCTAAAGGTGGACACTGAATGTAGCGAGTCTTTCCTAAAACAAGATATGGTGGTAGTTCTCTATCCTGTCATGTGGCTATTTCACAGAGACAGAACTTTAACAGGGCAGCAGCATACAAAGTTAGGAAACAGAAGATGTGAAGAACTTGGGATGAGTGAGGACTAAGGACTTATTTCTCCTGTATAATATGGAGATATGGGATCTATGTAGTGGTCTCACTCTTAGCTCAAACACTGTGAACATGGTTTATTGTTGACTCTCCATGTTTATCTAAATTATTGCAACTGTCCACTGAGTTTCCTTACTCCACAGATCAGTTTTCATAAAGTTCTGAGACTCATGCTTCCCTTTCCCAATGGCAGACAGACAAAATTGTGTATAACATCTGCTTGCTTGCTTTAATACAGCATGGCTTTATTTTATAATCTCAGCCATATGCCAAAGACTTAATGTGCATTCATTCTTCTGTGATAAGGGCAAAATTATAGATTTTTATCTTGCTTATCTCATTTTTCATGAATGGGCCTCAATATCTGATTGCCAACCCTTTTAAAAGATGCATGAACAGAAAGGTAATTACAGTAGTTATATTGTGTGTGGGTCAACATGTCTCTTCTCTGTTAAATATTTATGCTGGTTTTCCAAATAAGTGCCAATAAAGAGAACTGAAAAAATAATAAAGCTGTTGTTTCTTCTGGAACGTGCACTGTGTCCAGGATTTTAACCATATTTTTGTTACTTTCACCTGGGGAGCATTGATGTTTTTGTTTCCTTCAATCAAAGTGCTTATTTCAATCAATGCTTCATCCTCTTCTTGGCAAGCTGGACCTAAATTCTACAACACTTTCTCCTAGTTTCTGCAATGTTTCCATACAGCAGACTGGAAGTTCTCGACAGAATTAAGTACATTTAAAAACAAACTAGGTTCTAGTGATTTGAAGAGATACAAAAGCACAGTCTCTTCCTTGTACTTATTTAGATATTAAGTAAAATGCATGTGATGCTGCCCCAGAATTATCCATGTTCATTGTGCTGGAGATGTTTGTCCTGAAAATGCATAGCTCATTCTAGAAGTTTCAACAGCTAGGTAATAGACACTGGGGCTTTTGGCTCCCAAGAAGGAGTGGGAAACTCTTTGTGATTTGACATTCGGAAGGCAGTTAATACTTTTGGTACTGAGGAAAAGAGAAATCTCCCCTTCTCTGTGTGCTCCCCCTCCGGCCCACTTAGTACAAAAGCAGAAATCACTTCCAATTTGTGAGGAAAGAGGTGCTTGGATTCCTCATTGTCTATGCTATCATCTAGCTGCAACACACCTTGGAAACATTGGGAGGAGAATTTTTTCCCCTTTAAATGAAGGATTAAAACCTGGAATGCAACCAGGCTGCAAGATCAGAGAATAAACAGATTATGTGCTGATTTGCATGGCCACATAATTGTGTTTACATACACGGCTTTAATCAGTGATTAATAGTCATGTTAACCCATATAGTGTTAGTTGCCTTTTACTAATTCTCCATGTAAATACCAAAACAGATGAACGTAGTGAATTTTAAAGCTTGATTTGACTAATGTCATCGGTATAGGGCTAGCTTCACCTCTCTCCCATTTCTGGTCTCTGAATGCACAGGCCTTATGCCTTTACTTATCCTAGAGTGTAATTCTCCCACTCGTAGTCTGGGCCCAGGACTACAGTATTCTGCAGGTCCAACTGAATTTGGACACTGGGATTCCAACTTTCGGGAGTCTGACCAGTAACTGTAATTAGACAGCCGTCTTAAAACAAAATAATTTTGTTTTAAGCAATAGGAACAAAGCTTCTTTGAGTAGTGTCCCTATGGGTTCTCCTACTTCAGGTGCACATGCACCTCTCAAGACCTTGATCAGAGATTTTCCTTTAGTGTCCGTTTGGCCTTCATATGTTCCCTATGTCTCCTCATATTGGACACCAAGGCTATATAGAGGTGCAGGGGGCAAACTGCCCTCAATTCCTTCTCAACCTCTGCCTGAGATGGAGCCTTAATGTGTCCACCTTGAGTGTGCCTTTTATTCTGCATTTCTATAGTTGTTCATTAGGATCATGTAGTACCGTAAGTTGTTAATGATAGTTATAGTTAGAGGTAAGTAGTAAGAGGATTGTTTTGTTCCTCTCTCTGCTCAGGGAGCCTTATTTTCCTGGCCAGGCATGCCTGGCTCACCAGGTTTTAAACACTGCCCCTCTCCTGCCTAGAGGCTATACTTGTTAGCAATGGCCACTCGAAGTGTGTCCGTTGCTTTGCGGGAGTCCCACGTCTCCCAAAAGTGCCACTTCTGCCTGGCCCTCAAATCCAGGGCAAGAAAAAACCAGGAATATGAAACTCAAGACTATTGATGGAATGCTTCCTTTTACCAGCTTCTGAGTCAGGTCAGGAGGCCCCCCCGTACATCTGTCTCGACATATACAGCACCCCTTCAACCTTGGAGGAGGCTTCCCCTAAGAAAGGGAAGACCTTGGAGGCTTCAGAGAAGACCTCCAAAAAGAGAACATGTAGACTCATCTTAAGGAGCCAGCACCGAAAAAGCCCAGCTCCCCTGTGATAATTATGGTCTCTGAAGCTTCAACCTCTTGGCTTGGTACTATTGAGTCGAATTAATCCTTCTCCAGTACTGGCAGGGCCAGAAAGTCACAAAACTAACAGCTCCAACAGGGCCTTCTACAGGGATGAAGATGGCAAGCATACGCACGAGAGCTCTACATAGATACAGAATTTGTATCCGCATCTGATCCGTGATCCACAAAAATGGTCTGTGGATATCTGCAGATTTGCAGGGCTCTAGAAATTTTGTCAGCAGCTGATCCGGAAAAATGGTCTGCAGATGCAGATATCCATGGATATAAAGTGGATATCCACAGATTTGCAGGGCTCTACTAAGCATGCACCCGACACCATTGGTGCCTACATCCGTACGCCCTCCCATTACAGTAATAATAGCTTCGTCTGCTGCATCCTTGGCTCCCGCATCAGTACTGATCCCCTACACGGTACTACACGTATTCTGCTACACTAAGGATCTGTCTCTAATGGACGAACGAGACTCCCCACTCTTCCTGGGTATCCAAGCATCTCTCGTTATTGAGACTGATCTCCAGACTGCCAACTTCCTCCAGTACCTCAGAACTTGCCACCCTTTTCTGCAGGTGCTTCTGCATTGGATGATATTGAGGAGGATGAATGAGACTTCCAGTTGGTTTCTTCTGATTAGGTTCAGGATTCTCCAACATATCCTTTCAGGAACGCATTATTTGACAGTCATAGGGAAGATTACGCTCATCAACAAGGGTGGTGGAACCAACCCTGCTTGCTAGCCCCATTCCCATATGTCCCCCTCTCCCCAGTGGCCATACTGGGACCTCTGGGCCACCTACCACCAACAATTCACCAGCCCAATGGTACCATCTCATAGAGAGTCTAGAGTTGAACTATCTTCTCCAACCAGCTATCTCCCCTCTCCCCCCACGAGAGACATCTGTGGAACAGGAGGCCAGGGCACCTCAGACAAGGTTATTTATACCTCTGCCACCATCCACTGCCAACAATTTTTGGCAATCTCAAGACCTCAGAAAGAGGGTAGCTGACACTCTCTTCAAATTGCACTTGAAGAAGTCAAGGACTTGCAGCATAAACTGTTGGATATTCTGCCGACAGCAACACTCTCCAGGGTGGCATTACCCATTAATGAGGTGCTCCTGGATCCAGCTAAGACTGTGTGGCAAGTGTACTCGGTATGACAAAGACCAAAAAAAACTGGATCTCTTTGGATGGATGTCCTACTAATAAGCAACCCTACAATTCAGGATCGCGAACTATCAAGCAATCATGGCCAAATACAGTTTTACAAACAGTATTAGATTTACGGCATTGACTAAACATCTGGTGCAGGAACATAGAGAGAAGTTCCAGTCCATCATCTGAGTGTCAGTTGTTGGCCAGAACTCTGTTCTTCAAATGTCCTTGGATGCTGTGGACACTACTGCCGGGGCCACTTTCACAGTGGTGGTTATGCGCAGAACATCAAGGCTCCAACTTTTGGGGTTTCCAAGAGACGTACAGAACACTGTTGAGAACCTCCCTATCAATGGTTGTAAGCTTTTGTCGGAGACCACGGATGAGTCAGTGTACATGCTGAAGGACTGGAGGGCTACTTTATGATACCTGGCCACCTACAAATAAGAGATGGTTTGTAGGTCATAGACTACCCTGAGATTGTGTCCTACTCAATTCTCTGGATTCTATAGATCCACTGGACACCCCAAGGAAATGACACAAATTTCAGAGAAAGAGAGCTGCTCAACTGCCCTCCACAAGGCTAGAACTATAACAGGGTTTAAAAGAGAACTAGGTAAATTCATGGAGGTTAAGTCCATTAATGGCTATTAGCCACAAAGGGTAAAGAATGGTGTCCTAGCCTGTTTGTCAGAGGGTGGAGATGGATGGCAGGAGAGAGATCACTTGATGATTACCTGTTAGGTTCACTCCCTCTGGGGCACCTGGCATTGGCCACTGTCTACAGACAGGATACTGGGCTGGATGGACCTTTGGTCTGACCCAGTACAACCATTATGTTCTGTTTTCAGAAGATCCCTTTCTGGTTACCAGGTGGCAGGATGAATTCCAGTTGGTGCATTTTTTTTCCTATTTACTCTAATCTTAGTAATTGGAAAAAGATAATTTCATGGCTTTGGATATACAGTAACTGAGCTCGAAGCCTAACTAATGCTCAAGAGGAAGACCTGATTTACAAGAAACCCTTATGTTGACTGCAGAGGTGAGAAAGGTAGCATTGTCCTACTCCAATTCTGATTGAATTGGGGTCCACCCGCAGGCTTGTTTGTGGGTGAACACAGATACCCTGGCAGCAAAATCATCAAACAGGACAGGGTTACAAATGCAGGATTACTTCTGGCCCAGGTAGGTAGCCCCCATCCCATGTGAGTTTCCCCCCACCATTCACATTTTGAGGCAAATAAGGTCAAATACCTCCAGTACTAGAAGACACAGACCCATGAATGGGCAAGTTGTTTGTGAGGATGGGAAGGACTTCTGCTCTCTGTGGCCACAGGTATTTATGGTAGATGAATCGGAATACGGGAGGGTTAAGGAGGATGGCCTTGTTTGTGCATGAATAGCTAGCTAGGTGATGTGGGGCTTATTGATTGATTGTGCTTAATTTTTTGTGCACATTTTTAAAAAAATCCCATCTCCACAGTAATCACCTGTGCCTATCAAGGGGTCTATCAGACTCATCTGCTTCTGTGCAGCGTGGAATTCCTGAAAATTGAGCTGGGAGCCTGGCACGCCTGAGTTAGCATCTCCTTTCTGTGCCTCCATAAAATGTGGGTAATATTTAACTGCCTCATAACCGTATGATGAGGATTCATTAGCTAATATTTACTTCAAAGATGCATAGTACTATAAAAGTTGCTGAGTATTTTCCTGGTTGACATCATATAAGCTTCTCTCTCTCAAGGCTGTGTTAAATCAAAACTTAATTTGCTGGAAAAAAAATCCATTTTATGTAATGTAGGCCCTCATTAATTATTACTCTCTTCCCCTGTGGATTTGATGTCTCTTCACACATTATACATAGAATCAGCCTCTCGTATTATGAAAACTATCCATTATTTATTTGCATTATCTCTGAACCTGTCTGACTTTTCAGTTGCTTAAGTTATTGAAATGTGTTCATTATGGTACTTGAAAAATAGTATGCTAATCCCGAAATTGTCGTCTGGTGTAACTTTACATAAGCTCGCCTCACACAGCGTCTCTACTCGGGCAACACCAGTGCCTGTGTGATTTTTTTGCATTATAAATAGTACCCTGAACCATGCACCACATTGGGAGAATCAGTACGGGTAACTGAGCCCATCCAGGCGCTAAGACTCTCATCACTGCAGTTTCCATTGTAATTTATTTTAATGACCAGAATCCTTTCATTTGAATGGTTCCAAGTGCCAGCAGTGGAGGTTGTGCTGCCGACCACTGGCAGTTTCCTGAGGCGAAGGAGTTAATTTGTTTGGTGAGGATGGAATCTGAGATTCCTAGTGCCCCACTGCAGAATTTGGCTTCCCAAAGGATGCTGCTTACTTGTTTCCCAGTGCTGATGCCTTAATTTTGCCTGATAAGCCACTGGCTGTATCTATAGTTCCCTGAGTGGAAAAAGTGCACCCAAGTATGGTAATTCTCTGTTTGTTGCTTCTTTGTCTAATCTTGTGTGTAAAACGGGAAACACTGACCATTTAAGATGCCTTGTTCTTTGATTACATTTCTTCTGCAACAGCATTTCTGAAGCGCTGGGCTTGTTTGCTTCTGCCTCTATCTCCTCCCTCTTAAGCATAAGAGCAGTGTGACTCAGAGTGACTGCAGTCAGTTATTATTTCTGTATTTATAGTCCATTACCGTAGCATAGCAAAGCAGTCCTGCTGTTTGGTTAGCCTTGTCCCTTCCATATGAAAGAGGTCATCGGTACCCAATAGTGCTTCTTAAGTCATGGTTTTCATTAACTACAGTTTCTTGCATTGAGTCAGCAGCAAATGAGTTTACAGCAGGGGGCTGTGTTCAGGATATGGTGTTATGGTTTAGAAAAGGCAGACTAGTAATTCCTATGGAATTCTCTTGATACTTTCCCTTCTTGGCCATAGTTATTCCCATCACAAGTGCTACCTACATGCAACTTCAGCATACATGTTCATGTCCTATCTTGTATCCTTGTGACTCACTGATGGATTGTGTGTGTGTGTGTGTGTCAGTGTCACTGCCAGTGTTGTCAATAGTCACATTTGGCACAGCCTTCTCTACCACATGCCTCAACTCCACGTCTGTTCAGCAATTCCATTGTTTATGATGCATTATAAAAGCCCTAAGAAACGTAACCTGTCTCCCTTGTGGTACAGCTTCCCTGATTTGTCTTGGACTGGGACAGGAGGTCTTTTATACACTGGGTCGGTGGTTCAAGTGCTCTGTTTGCTCAGGTAATGGGGTCTGAACAGCTCACTCTGGAGAACCAGACAAACCTGCTTCCTGGAGCCACTGAGTGTACAGCCTTGGAGATGATACAGGCATTTCCTATTCCAGGGAGCCGTGTCAATACAATAACATGTTACAACATGAATTACTACCAAAAACTGATATTTGTGAAAAAATGTCATTAAAATACATACACGGACGGCCTAGTGCCACATGCCCTACACGCACCACCATATAATCAACACATTTTATAACCCCAGATAGATCATTTGTCCCATTTCTAGTCATACAAATACTCGATTCCACACTTCACACTAGAACTTATAGAACTCTGACATACCTGAATGCCCCCTGGAAACTGCTCCTTTTAAAATGTCTACTGTGCACTTAATAAGCAGTACATTCAGGTCAGCAGTATACCTCCAGCAGCACACTTCCATTACAGAACAAAACAAGGGGCCCAGTTGCATCAGTGGTGCAAACTGGATGAGGTGCTAGTGAATGGTAAAGAATCATTAGATGACCATGGGGAACTGGCTGCATTCTTTAACCATTGATCTCCAGACTTGTTACATTTTTGTCTTAGATTTGTGCCAGTGTGGTGTGTGGGTTTGTTGGGGGTGAGGGGTGTTAGCTGGACACCAGACATGCTTACAACTAAGCTATTTTTGTTTGTGGATAAGTTTCTTATTACTAAGGCCATATATAGATGTTCTTCTTTAAAGCCTTTGTTTCTGGAGAGGGTTCAAAGGGGGTGGGGAGGAGGGAATTGGCATGAAAGAAATAAAACTACAGCTTAAGGCAGCAAACCCCCAAAGGTGTGAAATGTCCTTACTACAGAGAGCAAGTAAAAGGACTTTGCCTCATTCAACACTGCAGCCTTCACAAGGATGCCACTCTGCAGTTCTCGTTAGGTTACATGTGACAAGCCAGAAAGCTGTGAACTGAAGCATAGCTAAACAAACCAAGCTGAAAAAAGTAGACTGCACCTAGACTAACTCTTGATTTAGTTGGGGAAACAAATATGACCTTTTAAGTACCTTTCTGAGCAAGAGATGGCTTTGTTGTTCCCTTTCAGAAGGATGGTTCAAACATTATGCAAAGGTCATTTTCCCTGGGACCTGTTCTGTGATAACTGTTCAATGAATGGTGTGCTGGTGTTTGCATGGTTATTAATGCATGGCAGTTACCTGTTGCTGAATACCAGGCTGATGTTCTGGCTGGTAATCCAGAGACAGAGAGGACTTCTGGAAGTCAGTCAATTATTTCAGAGCTTTTTTAGGTATGTAAAACTTCTGCTACCAAATTCTAAGCTAAGCAGTTACCATCTTGAATGGCGGGGTGACTGGCAGGTAGGAAGCCATTAACTTGGGCAATGCAGAGTGTTTAATAGTTGGTGTTTGGGTACATCTCTTCCATTTTTTAAAATTTTCTCCTAATTCATTTCTAAATGCACAGTCAAGGATAAGAACTGTTGAACTACATTAGAGCTGTTGAGGGTTTTTTTTATGAACCTGTAGATTGTGTGTGGTTATTGTGAACAGCTGTTATACAATTTGGGCCATCACACCCACCGACTCAGATAAACTGCATTTGTTTCTGGAGAGCTGTTACTAAATATCTACAATCATACACTAACTCCTGCCAGCAGCCAATGTCAAGAGAGCATCATTTTTATGCTCTTGGGATTCCTGATAGCTTTTTGTTTTATTTATTATTATTATTTAGTTCATTGTACATAATACATATTCTTGCTGAATAAACAGATTCATGGGTTGGTATATGGACCAAGTGGGGATTTTTTTTTTTCTGAAACACAAGGGATGAGCTATTTCTAGAGGCAAGATACGGGACTAAGATGGCCCAGCAATCTGTTCCAGTATCACAAGTTGTGTTCTAAGTGTTCAATAGGCAAACTGTGGAACTTAGATTGCTTTACTGAGGGTGGAACATTGGTTACCTGACTGTATCTACACTTTCTCTGTTGTAGGCATACACGTTTTATGATTCACTTTTAGAGAAAACGGGGGCTTGCAAGCATTTCCTGTTCCAGATTAGACACAAGCACCTAACACAGATCTTACAGCCAATGGTAAATTAACAGCCATGTCAGATATTAAGTGATGATGACATTGCTAAAGGTATTTCATCACTTAGTACGCAATAGGATTGTTCACTTAGGAGTGTGTGTGAGAGTTGTATTCGCATAGCAGGTGCTGAAAGAACAAGGTGATTCACTCTCTACTAGTAAACATTTAAAGCAGTTCTAGCTCTGAGATGAAAGCATTTATCTGGTTCCAGGAGCAAAGGCTGTCTGGTTTGCGTCAGGAACTAGAGAGGAGAAATGACACACACACTTTTTCAGGGGGTGTATTCACTTTCTCAAGTGGCATTTCTGGGTGTTAAATGCCCTACATCTTCCCTTCTTTTCTTGGCTCCAATTTGAATGGAAAAGCTCATTTCCACCTACTCTGGATCTCATCAGGAAATGCACAGCCCCCTGTTATCTTAAATAAAGTGATTTCACACAGGGTTGGTGACGAACTGAAATGTGGTTAAAGTGAACTCGTGGGCTGATTCCCACTGTGATTCTACACGGATTGCCACCAATACATCATCTCCGACCGTTCCATGCAGAACCACTGTGACCCTACTACTCACACGTGCTCTGATGCAGTGACCCCTACTCAACTGCTAGAGCTTCTAAATCTAAAGGGCAGGGCTGAGTCTACATGCTCTGATTCACTCCTAATGAAACGAAGTTTACATACCCAGTTGTCCTGTCTGAAGTTAAATTACATCAAGCAGGGTTTGATTCTGTGTGTTTCTTGACTTTCTTCACTGAGCCTGGATTACTAGAACATAGCACACTAAAACATAGGGATGGTCTAGATCTCTCCGCCAGCCAGGAAGAATCCCTTGTGCCCTGCATTCAAGGCACTAATATCCTCCCTTGTGTTAGGATGGTCCCTACTGCACATACTATTCCAGATGGGCGTCTCGGGTACTTCTAATTCTATATTGCCTTTCTCTATCCATCTGCTCACAAAAAATCCTGCTTATCTCTTGCTGCCCCTACATTCCCTTCAAACGGTTTCTGTAAATCTCCCCTCAACTAATGCCAAATTACCTGCTAATTTCCTGATGTTGTGTTTTCAATACTGCAGTTATATGGACTGTACAATCCTCAGGAATCTCCCTTGAATATAATGAAGTTAAAGATTCACTTATTTTCTGCTCATTTATTTTAAGTGTCATGGTGTGTCACCTGCACTTCTTGATGGACTTGTATACACTGTGTTTCACCTTGCCATTTATCGGTGTACTAGCTGGCTCCTCTTGTGACCCCTGAAAAGAGAAATGCTTTATTATTTCTGAGAGTCTGTTACTATAACTATTATTTCCTTTGTCAGTGCTTCATTCTGAGTCAACCTATTTTTGTAAAACAATTGCACCTTTATAATTTCCTTGATGAAGAAACCTATACTGCCAACAACTTTTCAGAGCCTTGGAATTTCCTGTTGTCCTGCATTTTCAGTTGATTTCTAAACCTGGAGATGTTAATACACTAATATGCACAACTGAGAACATTAGATAGGGCTGAGATTTGGTTTCTATGATTGTAAACTCCTTGAGGTAGGGACAGTCTCTTTGTTCTGTGTTTGTACAATGCCTGGCACAGTGGGATCCTGGTCCATGACTTGAGCTCCGAGGTTACTGCAGTACAAATAATGAACATATCCTGTTAAAGGTACAGTTCAGTGACTGGGTTGAGATTAACCACCTCACCTTTGACGTCAGAGCTGCCATGGTTACCCTCACAGTAGCAAAACTTAACAGATTGTCTTCACGCACAATAGAAATGGACAGGGTAGTACACAACAGTATATGTGCTGTTTCTCTCTATCCACGTCTTAGGCTACATCCACACTACCCGCCCGATTCGGCGGGTAGTGATCGATGTTCTGGGATCGAGTTATCGCGTCTCGTCTAGACGCGATAAATCGATCCCAGAGCCGCTCCCCGTCGACTCCGGAACTCCAGCTCCGTGCGAGGAGTCGACAGGGGAGCCTGCCTGCTGCGGTGTGGACCAGGGGTAAGTACTTTTGAAATCGATCTAAGATATTCGACTTCAGCTACGTTATTCACGTAGCTGAAGTTGCATATCTTAGATCGATCCCCTCCCCCCCCCCCCCCCCTTTAGTGTGGACCAGCCCTTACCTTCTCTTACAGAGAAGAATCAGAAATAAGAAATTAAGTGATGGGAGAAGGGTGACTACAGTAGTAGAATAAAAAAGAAGCTAAACTCGCGATGCTTGGTAATAAAAGGACGTTGTGTAGAGTAAGGGCAGGAAGAAGGTTACAGGAAGGGAGCGGGTGCAAGCGCTTTGGAGGAGAGGATTAAGATTCAAAAATGATATTGACAAACTGGAGAAATGGTCTGAATGAAACAGGATGAAATTCAATAAGGACAAATGCAAAGTACTCCAGTTAGGAAGGAATAATCAATTACACAAATACAAAATGGGAAATGACTGCCTAGGAAGGAGTACTGCAGAAAAGAGTCTGGGGGTTATAGCAGATCACAAAATAAATATGGGTCAACAATATAATACCGTTGCAAAAAAGAGTGATCATTCTGAGATATATTAGCAGGAGTGTTGTAAGCCAGACGTGAGACTTAATTCTTCCACTCGACTCAGCAGTAACAAGGCCTCAACGGGAATACTGTGTCCAGTTCTGGGTACCACGCTTAGGGAAAGATGTGAACAAATTGGAGAGAGTCCAGAAGAGAGCAACAAATATTATTAAATGTCTAGACAGCATAGAATCATAGAACTGGAAGGGACCTCGAGACATCATCTAGTCCAGTCCCCTGCACTCATGGCAGGACCAGGACTAAGTATTAGCTAGATCATCCCTGACAGGTATGCATCTCACCTGCTCTTAAAAATCTCCAATGATGGAGATTCCACAACCTCTGTAGGAAATTTATTCCAATACTTAGTGACCTATGAGGGAAGATTTTTTTTTAAATGGGCTTGTTTAGTTTGGAGAAGATGGGGGGAGGAAGGGGACATAAGTTTTCAAGTATGTAAAAGATTGCTATAAAGAGGAAGGTGATCAATTGTTCTTATCCATTGAGGAAGGGACAAGAAGCAATGGGCTTAACTTGCAGCAAGGGAGGTTTAGGTTGGACATTAGGAAAAACTTCCTAACTGTCAGGGCAGTTAAGCACAGGAATAAATTGCCTAGGAATCTCCATCACTGGAGGTTATTAAGAACAGGTCAGACTTCCACCTGTCAGAGACAATCTAGACCAGTGATACTCAGACTGAAGCTCTCTAGTCATAAGTGGCACTTTAATGTGTCTCCTGCTGCTCTTTGCAGCACATGATATTAAGACACTGTGTGATTTAGTTATTAATCAAAGTTATTAACCAATCAGGATGCTTTTACTATGTTACTAGCCAATTGTAGTTGATAAAATAATACTTGGTCCATCATTTTGCTGTGAGAATTATATATACACACTAAATATTTCCCTGTCAGACTCTTTCAATATGACTATATAGTATTAGAGTAAATGAAACAATGAATTCACACTATTGTAGTTCTTTTGGGTGATGTTGATTACTAATTTGGCTCCTGAACCACTGAGTATCTCTGACCTAGATAATATTTAGTCCTGCATCAGTGGAGGGGACTGGACTAGATGACCTACTGCAGTCCCTTCCAGTCCTGCATTTCTGTTATTCCAGGATGGTACATGCCCTCAGCTCCCCTTGAAGTTAAGCTAAAGTAACATTATTATTGACTATTCCTACAAAGACTTATTTTGTAAATTAATATCCAGGGCAGTTCTCACCCACATACTTCAACTTCACCATCTTTTGTGGAATCACTTTTAAATAACTTTTCATCTCTACATGGCCTTTTCCTGCCCCCTCTATACATAAACAGAGAGGTAACCCATTATATGCAGGGGAAAGAAGGTTTAATTTCCAAAATGTTTTTACACAGCTCAAGGCATGGTATATAGGCCTTTCATAAATAAGCAATGTACGATTTTTGTGAAAGAACCAAGCACAGTCATACTGGGCCCTAGGTAGGGAACATTCGGCTTTTCTTTCAAAGTAGACAGATTATATTCACATTGGCGGTCAGAGAGAGAACTTGTTTCTTTTCCAACATGAGACAAAACAGAAATGTATAAATTTTTCCAAACTATAAAAATTAAAGCTGAACTTCAGTTTCTTGCAAAACAAAAATCAAGTATATTTGTCTAACACGTGTATATAGAGGACCGTGGCTATGTTGCTGTATGTATTCAGGTCATTACCAATGTAGTGGCAAGGTTTATTTCCGTACTACTTTGAAGTGGGAGTCCTGGACATGTGAGTTTTCTCTTGCTGGATGTTATGTATCTATACTTAAAAATTTTGCTACATTTATATGTTACATGTATTTATAAAAGATTAATTACAAACGTGTTTTATGATTTACAGTTATGATGCAAAAAATGTCTATAACTGATTCCACAGTTAAAAAGAGCTCTGTACCCCATATACTTGTTAATGATGTCAGGAATTGAGAATGAATTATTTTTCCATCTAAACTTAATGTATTTATTTCATAGTTTTTAGTGATGGAATTTCAAATTTAATCTTAAATGACAAGCCTTACGTAAACTCTGATCATGCTGGTATTTATACATAAAATGTTATGTAGTTACCTCTGTACTTACAGCAATGGAATAAACAAATGAACCTTTCAGAATGAACAGTTTGCTTTTATAGTGATCAAACACTGATGTGAACATGGATTTAAAATAATAAATGTTGCTTTAATATGTCTTTTGTACAGCAGATGTAGATATAAAACTTTCTTCAAAATAATTTCACAAATATCACTAAACATTCCATAGCTGTAACAGAAGCACCTAAGAGTCTTGTCGTTTATTTATAGTTATACATTGTTAAAATATATTACACTTTTGAAAGTATTTTAAATCACTGAATAGCTTTTCTAGCATCTTAATGCGTCACATGAGAGTAAAAGGCAGTCCACGTTCATGATGTAAATATATAGTAAGATAAGGTTGGGGTTCTTTTTTTTACATCCAATTAAGTCATTACTCATGTCCTCAAGATAACCATGGTGATGAGACCTGAAAGATGAAAAATGAACAGTTTAATTTAACTGAATAAAAGATTCAAAGTAGAGGTCTAACAGTTGCCTGTCACAGGCCAGAAAACAAGATAAGAGTGCATAAATCTACAGAGTGAAATTTTACATATATTTCACTTAAAATATTTTATAGGAATAACTTTCAAATATTACTCAACAAAAGTTTGGCTTAATCAGAATCAGTGTTTAAAATGTTAGTTCTAAAGAACTAATCCCGTTTAGATCATCCAGTCTGAACGGATCCAGAAACTTTAGTGCCAGAAGCGATGCACGTTCAGTGAACAATTATGGATCAGATTGTCTGGAAATTAACCTATTGTTGCTAGTTAGATTCTGTGCAGGTACTGTCTGACTCTGCATGTGCAGTACTTAGCACAATGAGGCACTGATCTTGGTTGAGGCCTTTAGGTGCTTTTCTAATATAAATATTGCTGGCACCACCTAAACTAAATAACTGAAACATTGTTTTAATTTCAGCTCGGTGCATTTAACAGCACCTTTGTTTACAGGCAGTCATGTTGGGCAGCTTGACTTCCTGTCTCCTGTCATCACTTACGCAGTGTGGGAAGTTCCCTCAGACTCTTCCCCAGCACCCATCCGAGTGTGCAACCAGCAGAGCTACAGTGAAAGGGGAGGTGCCTCAATGAGTCTGGCACTGTTGCTCTTGTATCCACTCGCTGCCTCCACTGCCAAAGGCCTTCCCCTATCAGCAGGGGAGGAGATTTAAGAGAAGTGTCAAACTTGACTTTTTACAAGTAAGTTCTCCAGCACTAATCATGCAACCTTCAACTGCCCCCGGTATTAACGCTGAACTGTTGCCACTACACTTGAACCTGAAATAAACCTACTCCGTTTGGCAGATGGAGTGACTGATTTTGTTTGACCCTAATTTTCTGACTGCCCCAGGTTCTGAAACAGATAATATATTAGAGTCCAGACCTGCAAGCGCAGAGCACCTAATGCTGCACTGTGGTGAACCCTGTAATTGTTCAGTAGTAGCTGATAGATGGTGGGGGAGTTGCGTTGTATGTAAGAGAGCAGTATGACTGCTTAGAGCTCCAGTATGAAACTGCAGAAAAACCTGAGAGTCTCTGGATTAAATTGAGAAGTGTGAGCAACAAGGGTAATGTCGTGGTGGGAGTCTGCTACAGACCACCAGACCAGGGGGATGAGGTGGACAAGGCTTTCCTCCAGCAACTAACAGAAGTTACTAGATAACAGGCCCTGGTTCTCATGGGTGACTTTAATCACCCCGATATCTGCTGGGAGAGCAATACAGCGGTCCACAGACAATCCAGGAAGTTTTTGGAAAGTGTAGGGGACAATTTCCTGGTGCAAGTGCTGGAGGAACCAACTATGGGAAAAGCTCTTCTTGACCTGCTGCTCACAAACAGGGAAGAAATAGTAGAGGAAGCAATAGTGGATGGGAACCTGGGAGGCAGTGACCATGAGATGGTCGAGTTCAGGATCCTGACACAAGGAAGAAAGGAGAGCAGTAGAATACAGAGCCTGGACTTCAGAAAAGCAGACTTTGACTCCCTCAGGGAACTGATGGGCAAGGTCCCCTGGGAGAATAACATGAGGGGGAAAGGAGTCGAGGAAAGCTGGCTGTATTTTAAATAATCCTTATTGAGGTTGCAGGAACAAACCATCCTGATGTGTAGAAAGAAAAGTAAATATGGCAGGCGACCAGCTTGGCTTAACAGTGAAATCCTTGCTCGTCTTAAACACAAAAAAGCAGCTTATAAGAAGTGGAAGATTGGACAAATGACCAGGGAGGAGTATAAAAGTATTGCTCAGGCATGCAGGAGTGAAATTAGGAAGGCCAAATAACACTTGGAATTGCAGCTAGCCGGAGATGTTAGGAGTAACAAGAAGGGTTTCTTCAGGTATGTTAGCAACAAGAAGAAAGTCAAGGAAAGTGTGGGCCCCTTGCTGAATGAGGGAGGGAACCTAGTGACAGAGGATGTGGAGAAAGTTAGTGTACTCAATGCTTTCTTTGCCTCTGTCTTCACAGACAAAGTCAGCTCCCAGACGGCTGCACTCCACAGCACGGAATGGGGAGGTGACCACCAGCCCTCTGTGGAGAAAGAAGTAGTTCAGGACTATTTAGAAAAGCTGGATGAGCACATCCGTGCTCGTGGACCGGATGCACTGCATCCAAGGGTGCTAAAGGAGTTGGCCGATGAGATTGCAGAGCCATTGGCCATTATCTTTGAAAAATCATGGCAATCGGGGGAGGTCCCGGATGACTGGAAAAAAGCTAATGTAGTGCCCATCTTTAAAAAAGGGAAGAAGGAAGATCCAGGGAGCTACAGGCCAGTCAGTCTCACTTCAGTCCCTGGAAAAATCATGGAGCAGGTCCTCAAGGAATCAATTCTGAACCACTTAAAGGAGGGGAAAGGGATCAGGAACAGTCAGCATGGATTCACCAAGGGCAAGTCATGCCTGACTAACCTAACTGCCTTCTATGATGAGATAACTGGCTCTGTGGATGAGCGGAAAGCAGTGGATGTGCTATTGCTTGACTTTAGCAAAGCTTTTGATACAGTCTCCCACAGTATTCTTGCCAGCAAGTTAAAGAAGTATGAGCTGGATGAATGGACGGTAAGGTGGATAGAAAACTGGCTAGATGGTAGGGCTCAACGGGTAGTGGTCAATGGTTCCATGTCTAGTTAGCAGCCGGTATCAAGTGGAGTGCCCCAAGGGTCGGTGCTGGGGCCGGTTTTGTTCAATATCTTCATTAACAATCTGGAGGATGGTGTGGACTGCACCCTTAGCAAGTTTGCAGATGACACTAAACTGGGAGGAGTGGTTGATACGCTGGAGGGTAGGGATAGGATACAGAGGGACCTAGACAAATTAGAGGATTGGGCCAAAAGAAATCTGATGAGGTTCAACAAGGACAAGTGCAGAGTCCTGCACTTAGGACGGAAGAATCCCATGCACTGCTACAGACTAGGGACCGAATGTCTGGGCAGCGGTTCTGCAGAAAAGGACCTAGGGGTTACAGTGGACGAAAAGCTGAATATGAGTCAACAGTGTGCCCTCGTTGCCAAGAAGGCTAACGGCATTTTGGGTTGTATAAGTAGGGGCATTTCCAGCAGATCAAGGGACGTGATCATTCCCCTCTGTTCGGCACTGGTGAGGCCTCATTTGGAGTACTGTGTCCAGTTTTGGGCCCCACACTACAAGAAGGATGTGGATAAATTGGAAAGAGGCCAGCGGAGGGCAACAAAAATGATTAGGGGGCTGGAGCACATGACTTATGAGGAGAGGCTGAGGGAACTGGGATTGTTTAGCCTGCAGAAGAGAAGAATGAGGGGGGATTTGATAGCTGCTTTCAACTACCTGAAAGGGGGTTCTAAAGAGGATGGATCTAGACTGTTCTCAGTGGTAGAAGATGACAGAACAAGGAGTAATGGTCTCAAGTTGCAGAGGGGGAGGTTTAGGTTGGATATTAGGAAAAACTTTTTCACTAGTAGGGTGGTGAAGAACTGGAATGGGTTACCTAGGGAGGTGGTGGAATCTCCTTCCTTAGAGGTTTTTAAGGTCAGGCTTGACAAAGCCCTGGCTGGGATGTTTTAGTTGGGGTTGGTCCTGCTTTGAGCAGGGTGTTGGACTAGATGACCTCCTGAGGTCCCTTCCAACCCTGAGATTCTATGATTCTATGGTGGAGAGAGCTGAGTCCAACGGCAGCTAACCACAGAGCTGCAAGTAAAGTAGTGCTCCCTGAACCAAAAAATATACTTCCATTGGAAAGCTCACGCTATCCTCTGCCTCAGCACATCTTTAAAGTGGAAGTCCAAGTTAACTTTGAGGTTACTGGATAGGTCCTATGAAAAATTGCTGGACATTGAGAGTTTCACATCATCCAGGGTTTAAAATTAGTTAACCAATAGCTTAAAAAACCCCTTGCTCATGTGAAAGTATCAAAGGAGGTTAATACTCTGCCCCTGCAGAGTAGTCAGCCTGAATGCAGATAGGTCACAATGGAAAATTAATGTGCTGGTGTTGGCCTGCTGCTCCCATACAATGTCCTAAGTTGTGGGTTCTATTTAAGAGGTCCAGGATAGAGAATTCATGGAGCAAAGTTGCAGGAGTACTTTCCCTTTGATAAGCACTCCAACCATTCACAAACCTAAACGTGTCTTCATACTATAGTCTGGTCTACGCTACACAGGTAAGTCGACGTAAGGCAGCTTATGTTGACCTGATTATGTCAGTGTCTAATCTACAGCCTTGCGCCTGCCGATGTAAGTGACCTGCTACCCAGACAAAATAACTCCACCTCCACAAGAGGCGTAGGGCTTATGGCGGTGTAGTTACGGCAACGCAGTGACTGTGAGGTTCCTTACATCAGCTGTGGGCAGGACCCGTGAAATTGACAAGAAAACCAGGCAGCTAGAATCCAGCTGCCCTCTCACTCCCCTGGAGAGCTGGGTGGCTGGACCCCACTCCCAGCTGGAAGCCGGGGTGAGAACCCAGGCTGCCCTTCCCACTCCCTGCCAGTAGCCGGGCAGCCTTATCAATTTCATGGCTTCCTGAGGGGCTGCGGGCGTGGAATGGGCAGTGGAGGAGGGAGCAGCCTGCTGGGAGCCTAGCAGAGCTGAGAGACTGGGGCTCCAGGGCTCCACACACTGCCCCTCTTACGTCCGTGGAAGTACTCCTGGTGAGGTCACGCACCACCGACCCAAGGAGGGTAATTACTGTGGTAGCTGTAAGTCAACCTAATATAGGTCGACTTATGTTTCTAGTGTAAACATCCCCTCTGGCAGGCACTAGCATAGAAAGTTATGACTACCAAAATTGGAGAGAACCTGAGCTTATCTAACTCATTTCACACCACCAAATACTGGGTTTATTAAATAGTGCATAATGGCCACTTATGCCATGTGTCAGGGGACCATGTAAGGCATTTAACTAAAAAAAGTGACTATGAACTAAAAGCAAAGACGCTTTTCTCTTTCCCACCAACCCACCTACTTACTATAGGTATAAGCCTGAGAAGAGAAGATGCACCATCCTCTCTCCATAGCAACAGATGTACACTTTGGACAAGCAAGCAAAGTGCATTCCAGACTAGGAATCTTTTCACTCCTGGGAGAACACCCAGTCGTTGGATTTTTAAATCTTGAGATTATTAGCTCAAGCAGCTTATCTGATCGGCTGCTGTAATGGTACAGAGGGGAAGAGACCAGGACCCAAACCACATTAAAACCAAACACCTTCAATTGTATCCAGAAGCAAGGAAGCCAATGCAGCTGGCTGAAAAATCATGTATTATCCCATTTCTAGCACTGCACTTTGCACCTGCTATAGCTTCTGAGCGGTTTTTAAGAACTGAGCATATTGCAATCATCCAGAAGTTACAAAGTCAAGAATTACTGGATGCAGATCTGAAAAAACAATCACCACAGCCTCATATGAAAACATTTTTGGCTACTGACACCAGGTGAGTTAAAATGCACACCCACAATACAGACTTGGATAAAGGGTGAATAAACCACCTCTAGAAGGCACAGGGTCCACCACACAACTGAGTTGTTCCCCACTAGCATCACCTCAATCAGATCTAGCCTAAGTTTCAGGCTGCTCATCCTCATTTTAGTCCTGCTCTCAGCCAGGCAATAGGAAAGCGCAGAGCGAGTACAATGCTACCTTCCTTTAAGTCAGCATTGGTTGCTGATGAGTAACACTGGGCGCTCTCTCCATGAGATAAGGGGCTGCCTTCTCACTCCTGCCATTTTAGGGAGCAAATCACAGGTTTGGGAATCAGACGCAGGTATTGCCCGTCCATTCACCCTCAAAGTGCAGTTCTATTTCTCATTACAAAGCTAGGGTAAAGGAGGCAGCTCTTCTCATTAGATCTCTTCTGGGTTAGAGGGGATGAAGAGAAGGAATTTCCAATATCAATAGATAAGATGACTGACCTACAATTTTACAGTATAGAAGTCCTGGCAGAGATTCCGTAGGAAACAGCAATGTATTCCAATAGCTTTCTTTGACAAATGAGGCGGAGTAGAGGCCTATATGCCAGGTTCCTGTTCTGAGGGTCAAAGAAGACACTTGTCCAGAACACTTATATTGCTAATGGTGAGGGCTTCCATCTCAACACCAGCGAGTACTACTGTGACCTTCTATGTTAAGTACAAGTGGAGATGGAACAGAATGAAATTAGTCTTGATCCTGGCCCCGAGACATGAAAGTCCATCTCATCAAGCTAGTAGTGAATTTCACAGAAGTTCCTTTGATCGACACTTTGACTCCAGTAGAGACTGGAAAAAAGCTGTTTAAAAAATCCTTTTCAAAACACTTACCTAAAACATAAGCAGCTACTAACTTTTGATTCACACTTAAATGGAGGTAGAGAGGCACCAAGGATTCCACTTCCCCCAGTGTCGGTAGCATTAGTGCTCCAATGCATACTATTCCCAGGAAGACGGTTAGTAAACTAGGTCCTGATGAAGCTGATCTGTTTTCTGAAAAACAAAAATGGCATTCACTGCAATGAAAGTCTGCAGCACTTCAACGTCAAATGTTTTGCATTCTGGAAAAACGTTTATAGTGCATGTGTGTGAGATGTTGCATTTGTCATATCCCTATGGTCACCTCAGCTACACTCTGCCCATTTCTCCAACTCTGCTGGGATTAATTTTAACATTTCAAATCACTAGCCCACTTTCAAACATCCTTTTTCCTAAAGGATGACAATTCCTTCTTTTCCCTACCTCCAGTGCTCAAGTTACACTAGTGGGAGGTGCAGGATCTTTGATTCCCATGGCACGATTATGGTCTAATAGCCCATGATATCGCTGGAGAGCTGGGAATCGATACATTCCACTGATGTAAGGCATTTGTTTCCAGCGCTGGTATATTCAGATATCAACCGTAATCACAACATTATGACTTACAGAAGAACTGTTTGGGACATATTTTAGGAAATGTTGTTGCTTATGATCCTTCAAAGCCACCCAGAAATGCAAGCTGGCGCAGAATGCAGCAGACACTTGGTAAGTGAAGTACCTTACTTCAAACGTATTAAACCAGCACACCGTGATCTGTACTGGCTGCCTATTGGTTTGTGGATGAAGTTTAAGGTGCTGATATTGACTTACAAAGCCCTAAATGTTTTAGGAGCTGAAAGACTGCCCCTCTGGGCACTACTATAGCTGGAGCTGGAGCCACGCTGGTATAAACGAGAGGGGTCTGTTGGCTGGACAGTCTCAGCGAGGGCTCTGCAGCACTGGAATTCACTCCCCCACTTGGTCCTGGCCCAAATGCCTTCAGGGTACATTGCAAACTCATCTTTTTCCCAGGCATTTATGGATGAGAAAGTGCTGAAAAGGGTGGGGGAAGACTGGGGCTTGGAAGCTGCTCAGCTTGCTGTTGGTAGCTTATACTGAACTTTACTGCTGCACTTTTAGGGTATTCTTTGTGAGGTATTGCTTAGTTCTGTTGAGGGTACCTAAGTGCAAAAACTCCACGAGCACCCCCTGTTCTGCAGCTGTGGAGGCTGCTCCCTGGTCTGAGGCAGACACTTGGATGTGGCTGCCCAAGCCCATCCCTTCCCCAGCGGTGGAGTCTGACAGCTCATTACTACAGACCAGGCAATGGGATGTTTCAGCAATGCTTGGGGATGTGCCAAGCACACTGATGCCATTCCCCAGCTTATTAGGGCACAGGATCTTCCCTTTATTTACAGCTCCAGAACAGAGCTCAGCCAGGGATAGGCAGCAGGCTCCCTTATGCCAAAAAAGATCCCCCCGTTCTCAACTGCAATCAAGGGAGAGGAGTAGAATTGGCATGTCCCCATCCCTGCCCCCCAAACAGAGTGCCAGCTTAAAGAAGCCCCGCAACCCAAAATGGGTAGGATCCCTGATAACTGTCCCTTTTCAGTGCTCAGGGTAGAAGAGGCTCCTCCCCTGCATAAAAGGTTTGGATTTTAAACTAAAATGCCAGCACTGTCTTCCTCCCCCTGATGGAGCTGCACCTGCACTATGGCTATATAACACCACTAACCCAGTAGGGGACAGTGATTCGGCCACTAGAGCCCATTTACTAACAACACACAAGGTCCAATGTTGCCAAAAGACGAGAATGCAGACAAGGATAGAACCCCATTCTCAGCACACCTTACTGGGTGTAGTACAGTAGGTAACTCTTCAAAGGCTTTAGAAGCATCTTGTATTCTCCCCCCTGCCCCCCCCCTTTTTTTTTAAGAGTTACTGGTATGTTGGAGTCAAAGATCTTCACACAGAATCTTTGGAGCCATTATCATTTAGCCAAGTTTTATACCTAGGTTTTTGAAGTATGGATTCAAAGCATACATGAAAATGGCTCCTGTTTTCTAAATTGATTTTGCAGTTCTCGGGGGGGGGGGGGGGGGAGGATGCCAGCAATGCTGGTCCCATTTTAACCCTACCAATCAGATGTTCTTAGTTTGCAGATTTGTATACTCGTTATACTGTTCCTCTGCTCTGTCTGCTCCATTCTTGTTAGCAAATATGATATGGTAACAAACTAGATTCTTATGCACCGACATGCCATATTGCATCAGCTCACTGGTCCATATAATCTAATATTCTGTTTCAAACAGTGGCCTGTATGTACCAGATGCTTCAGAGGAAGGTACAAGTGGCCTGACCACAGCAAAGTTTCTTCCCAATCTCCATCAATTAGTGGTCGATTTATAACCGGAGGGATAAAAGATCATATATGTGTCTGATTCAAAGTGCACTGAAGTCAATGGAAACTCACCATTGGGTTTTTGGGATCAGACCCTAAACCTGTTTTTACACTATCAAGTGGGAACACTCATGGTTACAATATCTTTTTTTTAAATTGTACAAAGATACATTCCACTGAAGAACACAACTGTCCCCTGCCAATTTGTGACTTACATCATGTAGAGACAGTTGGTCATTATTTTGTTTTAACAATAGGAATTCTCTCATGCATCACATTTCAGGAAAGATGTGGAGCAACTGGAGAACATCCAGAGGTGAGCAACAAAAATTATTCAAGGTCTAGAAAACATGAACTATGAAGAAAGACTGAAAAAATTGGGTTTGTTTAGTCTGGAGAAGAGGAGAGACATGACAATAGTTTTCAAGTACATAAAAGGTTGTTGCAGGGAGGGTGAAAAACTGTTCTTGTTAACCTCTGAAGATAGGACAAGAAGCAATGGGCTTAAATTGAAGCAAGGGATGTTTAGGTTGGACATTAGGAAAAACTTCCTAACTGTCAGAGTAGTTAAGCCCTGGAACAAATTGCCTAGGGAGGTTGTGGAATCTCCATCACTGGAGATTTTTAAGAGCAGGTCAGCCAAACACCTGTCAGGAATGGTCTAGATAATATTTAGTCCTGCCATGAGTGCAGGAGACTGGACTAGATGACCTCTCGAGGTCCCTTCCAGTCCTACACTTCTATAATTCTATGCAAAGTTACCTAGGGTGGGATTCACAAGTGGGACTTAATTATCTAGAGAGAGAATGACTATTTATACAAAGTGGGCAGCTTCAATAGGAGAGATCTGCCCCACAGCAGAGTGATTATGGAATTCTCTTGGAAAGTGGAAGACCCAAGTTCAAATCCCTGCTCCATATCATGCAGGGAGAACTTGAATCCAGGTCTCCCACATTCTGAGCACTAAGCACTGGGATAAAGGTTATAAGGGGTTTAGATATGCCTTAAGCCAGTGATTCCCAACCTTTCCAGACTACTGTACCCCTTTTAGGAGTCTGATTTGTACTGTGTACCCCAAGTTTTACCTGACAAACTACTTGCTTACAAAATCAGACATAAAAATACAAACGTGTCACAGCACACTGTTACTGAAAAATTGCTGACTGTCTCATTTTGTCTGTATGAAATTTTTGTTTGTACTGTCATCGCTAGTGCTTTTTATGTTTTCTGTTGTAAAACTAGGCAAATCTCTAGATGAGTTGATGTACCCCCTGGAAGACCTCTGCATACCCCAAGGAGTACGTGTACCCCTGGTTGAGAACCACTGCCCTAAGCACACCTATCAGATTGGGCCCTGAAGGCAAGAGAGGCAGGGGAACGCCTACTTTGTGAATCCTGCTGGGGCTTAGGTGAGTTAGGCACTCAGCTGTTAGGCTGTGTCAGTACTGTAATGGAGGAAACATAGGAGCCATGGGATTCTAGGCACTTCTACGGGGTTAGGTGGCAGCTGTGCAGGGCTTTTGTGCAAGCCAGTGGTGCCTAAATGTTGGATCTAGGTGCCTAATTGCCACTTTCAGCACTTAAGTCCCCCTTGTGTATCTCACCCCCTGCCTTCTCTGGAATTAAGCGGTCAGAGAGATTGGGGGTGGGGGGTGGGGAGGAAGCTGCATTTTCAGCCAGTCAAGTAAAGATTAGAATTTTGTTTTAGAAGACAACAAAACAATCAATGAATTAACAGCCTTCTCGTCCTGCCACCCCTAATGTGCAAGAGCTCTTACCAACAGCCATGGCTGAAGCATATCACCTACTCTCTATACTACTGCATGCACATGGCAGATATGTGTAACTCCACTTTTCTGTGCATATCAGAGGTAAAAGAACATGGCGCACAAGAAGTTCCATGTGTGGAAAGTGGCTGTATCTGCTGCTGGTCAGGAGGTGGAGGATTAAAGTTCTGAAACAGACAAAAATACATTTGGAGACACACTTTGCTAGAGCAAATTAGTCTCCAAGGGCATGGTCCTGCAATCCTTTTGTAGCCACATCTCCTGCTGACGTCAGTGGGAATTTGCTTGTGTAGTAGAACTGGATCCTTAAAAGACACATTACTCAAATGAACAAAACTCTGGATAGCAAATGTAACTTTAGGGGCACACGGTATAGCTCTCTCATTTGACTAAAGAGGACATAAGCAAGACAGCAATAGCATGGGCTCTGGAGCACCATAACCACTCTTAACAATAACCAGTGTACTCTTACAAGGAAGTAAAAATGGAGTTAATTTGGACTATCTTTCTTATAGCTTAACCTCTTTCCAGTCATTTCAGCTGTACCAAACTGATCTAGAAGAGGGCTAGGTAAGACTTTAACTACCTGGTTGACACAAAGTCTGCTCAAAAAAGACACTTTCAGCCAGGTGTTCTTTTATTCTTTTTTCCTCTTCTTCCTTTTGCTGTTGTTCTTTTGCAGATGGAAGTAGTGTAGCGATGACTTCTTTTCGCCCTAATGCTTTCCTCTGGCTTTGCTCAGACACTTGCAGACGGAATTTGTCTATCACGCCATAGTGACAAGCCCGAACGTCTCTGTGACGAATCACACTAGATTAAAAAAATAAATAAAAAAAAAATCAACATTTTTATGCATGTTCTTTTAGAAGCGAAAATAATTATATTCACAATCACAAAAGTATTAGGGGCATCTTCAAAAGCAAAAACCAACCACTCGAAGAGTTTCAGCTAGATACGTAGCTACATTTCGCAGATCTTTTCACTGCTCTGTGGATATATCTCTTACATTAGGTTTAGAAATCTGCAACTGACTGGTATGGGTAGACCCCTGCATCTATGCAGAGCCCCTTTCAAGAGATTCATCTGCATGGTTTCAACTGCAGGGCTGGGGTCAGCATACTTATATTATACCCACGACCACTATCTGAGCACCCAAAATTATGCAGTTCTATAGTACTTCATGTCAAGTCTCATACAGGACCCATAAATAGCAAAGCCTAACTAAATCTCTTCTGTACCTCTCTTCTATGAACAGTAGTTTGTTCACTTGGGTCTTCACTATTTGAGTTTGGCCATGACAGAGTTTCAGCAAGTAAATTTATTTCACCTGTGGCTAGGCAGCTACCATTTGGTGAAGGGTGGGCTCTGGCTTGAGTAGATCACTGAGCAACAAAGGTTTGAACCTGCAGTCCTCACTCAGGCATGCACTTTTGCTTAGGTCAGAGCTGCAGCTTCAAGCCTTTGATTTTTATTTTAAGACTTCTTGTGTTGCTTTAAATTCTTTTCTATTGTTAGTACCATGTTTTTACGCATCAGCATAAGCACAGCACTATGTAAAGATTCTGTTTGAGCATACACAGTTACTGTCAAGCAAATAGATGTTTCTCTACAGACCCATATAAACAGATACATTCTCCTGTTTCTTACTGGAGAGCACTGCATAATTAGAAGCTCTGTAGAATATCGGTTTATCTGGCAAAGGGCCATACATCTACAGCACAGTTCATATCCTAACCTCACAGCAATAAACATAGTTCCAAGAACGTTACCCATACTGAGACTACATCCCCCAAAACGGGGTCGGGTATTTGCTGCTGAAAAAATATTCTTGGAGACCTAACTAAGGAAACTAATATTTTCTGAGATGGACCCAAAGATAATTAATCAAAATTCCATAAAGATCAGCTGGAGATCAGAATGTCTCACTGAATTATAGTAATATAAACATTCCATGCACTGGTATGTGTTGATCATTTTTGTACCTTTAACAGGATTGCTGTCCCTACCCACTGATGCTTTTTAATGGGAAGCGCTAGTTGGTTACTCCCTTGAAACTCTCAATCACTCCTGATGAGGCCAGTGCCACAGTACCAGGTTGGCTCCTCATATCAGAGTAGTGTCATCTGCTTTGCAGAGAACCAAGAGTTCATTACAAGTAGGTCTTTTGTTAATGGCATTTATTGGCCAGAAAATATAAAGAATGCTTTTTGGAGTAAATAAATGTTTAATTAGAAAACCCAATTTCCTTTTTATTTTGGATACTTCATGCTCATGAAGCACACACTGCAGCCTTGAAGTCATGTAGATCAGCACGAAGCTAACATACAGAAGCTGAAACATGTCACGCTATTTTGAATTAAATGACTGTTTACCAATTTGTTCTGCTCTGAATTACAGCAGTCAATACTGATAAATCATGGTTAAAGCAAAAAACTAGAAGCCTTATTTAACATTTGGGAATTTTGAAGGCAACGCTTAACTGGCCATCAGCCCTTCTCTGTGAGTGAGTTGGGGTCAAGGAAGGAGAAGAGAGATTTTTTTTTTTTTTAAATGGTAGGCAAGAGTATCTTCACAGGCAGCAGAAGTATACTCACTATGTTACATGGCCAATGGAAAGCACGCATAATAGAATTTCACAGATTCTCACTTTGCTAAGCTGCAAATAATTCTTACCCAAAAAATCCCCAAAAAACCCAAGCCTTATATTATAGCAAAGTATTCTAGTGTGGTTCATATTAGTAAGATTTACTTTTAAAACTATACCATAGGATCTATTTATTAGCACTCTACTATTGTTTATTCATATTTACACAAGTAAAAAGGTACCTATCCAATGCCCCCGCCATAAATTACAAAAAAAGGGGGGAAAAGAGCCCAGAACTATGATATTGTTAAATGAGTACTGTACACTTACCAAAATAATTTTACAACCTACATTTTGTGATTCAGTGTCCTCGATTCACTGTTTGTTTACTTTTCTTGCTAAATCATAAAATTTAGCAACATACAATGTGTTTCTGCTTGTTAATGTAACTTTGAGGTTCTACCAGATTAAAGCAGGAACTCACTTTATATATTCAAGTATTTAATTTTCTCTGGCTAATTTAGAATTACCAAGCAACTTGCGTAAGCACTACGATATTTTAATGTTCAACAAAATGTGAATGATGTAGTGGGACTAGAGATTAACATTTTCTGTAGTGTAGTTTAAAATGTGCCTTTTAAATACTAGCTGAGGTTTAGACATAGAATTAACTGATGTAGTTATTCAAATCTTCAACAGTTAGGGAGAATTGAGCTATTTTTACTTACATATCAACACAACACTGAGGCTTCACTGCACCTGCAGCATCGACAACAACATATTTATTTGGAGTTGTACAAAGAACTGAAATGAAAAGGACACTGGTGGTTACATGGTATAAACCAGCAGCAGTAAAAATTTTAATAAACAGACTGTGGTAAAAGACAAAATTTTTGCATAACACTATAGTTTTCATAATGTATGTTTGTTATATAAACTACAGGTAGACTGACAAAGGAAACCTTAAATGAAACTGAACCTCAGAAACCCACCTTTGAATTTTAAGGCAAACTCATAGGGGTTATATAGAGTCAACACCTGTTTATGTGTTGACTGGTCATCTGCATAAAATATAAGCTCCGTAGGAAACACAAAAACAGGAAGATTTCCTTCCACTAACTCTGGCTGTCTTTTTTGTTGCTGCATTGGCACCGAATCCTTCCTGCTGCTTCTTCTGCTCTTATGATTTTGTATCCCAAACAGACTTCTGGTTTTGAGTCATTTAAGAATTCCAACGCATTTTGGCAATTCTGCAGAAGAAAGGAAATGGAATGATGGTTGTGTTTGTTTTCACAAATCCACAGAACCTAATCAGACAGCAGATGATATACAGCACATGACATTTGGTTTTGAGCTTGTTTATAATTATTTTAAGTGCCTTCAAAAATGTTTAAGCTAACATAACTCTACTCATCTTTGACATTTTGTTTTCATCCATTTTAAAAACTGCAATAAAGTAAGTGAATATGCCTTCTTTTCATTATTATTATTTGTATTGCGGTAGTGCCTCATGCCTCAGTCATGGACCAGGACCTCACTGTGCTAAGAACTCTACAAACACAGAACAAAAAGACAGTCATTGCAGCAAAGATCCTATAACCTGAGTATAAGACAAGAGACAACAGGTGGATCAAGAGAGACAGACAGGAGAGTACAAGGAAACAATATTGGTCAGCATGATAGCACACCAGCGGCCTAACTGAAACATCCCAAGGTACAGTACAATATGTTGTGTATATCATGTTTGTATATGAGCCAGGTCACAGTGCGAAGATTCAGAACAAAAGAATCAGGAAGACCTTCATTCTTTGTCCAATTGCAGCTTTGAAGTCTGATCATAATAGGATTTCAGTGTAAAGGCAGCGAATTAAAAATCAAGTAGGATGTATAAGATATTTGTCATTATTCAATAGTACAGGGTAGGTTTTGGATTTTTCATCACATTTACTAAAGCTAAATTTGTAGTTATTATTTAAGTTGATGTTAAGAATGATTGTTTTCCCCAGTGTGTAACCAAAATATCTTTATCACCCCATCCCCGATTTTTCAGGTTCATTTCTGGAATCTCAATCCAAATAAATCAAAACCCCACAACCTATTCATATCACACTCCCAAATGTAATTTATAAGATAAAAATAAGGCCCCAATCCTGCAAATATTTATACAGATGCTCGCCTTTATGCGCTAAGTAATTCCACTGTAGTGAACAAGCCTATTCACAGTGCATGATGTTATGCAGGTGTTTAAGTCTCTGCAGGATTGTGGCCTAAAATAGTATTTCACTATGTTTTCTACAGGCTAATAGTCCCAGGAGGACACCAAGAGTCTGACTGGAGACTCTTAGGCTGGGTGTACACTAGAAAATGTAAATGTAAAATTTTTAAATTTTACACTTGTGCTGTCACCCACAGAGATGAGGCTCCTAGTGGTTTCTAGCATTTAACCACCACATCGACTAAACCTGTTACTCATGTGCAGCCTAACTGGTGGTTTCTTTTGTTTCTAGAATTCCCTAGTGCAGACACAGCTCTAATGCTATGGATGGTAAATAAATGCCTACTTTTCTGTTTTAAATCATTAAATTACATTTCAAAGTGCCATTATTTTATATCAGAGCTCATTTTCACAAAACTTCAGCTTTTGATTCCTAAACATCCAAAAGGGACTAAAACCGCTAGTCCATGCTTCACCAGATGTAAAGAATTTAGTACTGGTTCAAGATGTAAAAACTTTTTTTTAAATATATATTAATTTATTTTTAAAAATTCTCCAAAAGTAGGTGCATATTGTCCTTCCCAAGGACTAACTATTCTTATTCCAGTATCTTTTTTCCTAAAATCCAATCTCCTTTCAGAACCCAGGATTACTTTCCAGTAGATTAGAATGCTAATTATATTCTTTTGATAACAAATCCCTGATGATGATATTCCTGATTGATGTTCTATTTCTTTTTCAAAACACTTTTTAACTAGGCTACATATCAGCAAATGGCAATTTAGATTCTGTGCTCTTCTCAGAATTTTGGTGAATACTTTTTGTTTCAGGAGAGATGAATAAGCTCTGCAATTATTTTGCACAGCAAGTCTAATTAGTAGGACTTGAGCACCTTAATGTGATATTGCTAAATAATATTCACTGTTTCATTCAAACATACAAGAACTGTATCAGGGTCTAACTTAAAAGAATGCCAGCTCACAGGAATACAAAACTGTTTTCAAATAAACTATTTCTTACAGGCAAAAGAAGAAAAGAGAATTCTAGGAAAAATGAATTACAGTGCAATATGCCGTAAGCAATTCAAGAATATAAGAAATAAGATACTAAAAGTTCTCATTAATATAAAATCTACATATATGCATTTGGCTAAACTGCACAAAATATTTGTTTCTAATGATTGTTTTAAACAGAGGTGGGAAAACTACGGCCTGCGGGCCAGTCCTGCCTGGCCCTTGAGCTCCTGACTGGGGACGCTAGCCCCCAGCCCCACCCCTGCTGTCCCCCTCCCCCGCAGCCTCAGTTCGCCGTGCCACCAGTGCTCTGGGCAGTGAGCTCTTGCCGGGTAGCGCAGCTGCGAAAGCCGCCGGCCTGCCCTGGTGCTCTAGACTGTGCGGCGGCGTGGCTGGCCCTGGCCGGGCAGCGCGGCTGCCAGTCCTGGTGCTCTGAGCGGCATGGTAAGGGGGCAGGGAGTGGGGGGGATTGGATAAGGGGCAGGAGGTCCTGGGGGGCAGTCATGGGACAGGGAGCGGTTGGATAGGTGTGGGAGTCCCGGGGGGCCTGTTGGGGCGGGGGTGTAGATAGGGGTTGGGGCAGTCAGGGGACAGGGAGCAGGGGACATTTGGATAGGCATGCGAGTCCAGGGGCACCTGTCAGGGGGCAGGGATGTGGATAGGGGGTGGGGCAGACAGGGAGCAGCAGGGGTTGATAGGGGTGGGGTCCTGGGGGATGGTTAGGGGCGGGGGGTCCCGGGAGGGGGTGGTCAGGGGACTAGGAGCAGGGGGGGTTGGATGGGTTGGATGTTCTGGGGGGGGCAGTCAGGGGGCGGGGGCCAGGCTGTTTCGGGAGGCACAGCCTTCCCTACCGGGCCCGCCATACAGTTTCGGAACCCCGATGTGGCCCTCAGGCCAAAAAGTTTGCCCACCCCAGTTTTAAACATACTTACCACATTACTGAATAACTAACAGAAAATATATTTTTGGATATTTTGAAATATTTTATTGGATTACTAAAGTTCCAGTAAATGTTATTCTTTATTCTTCAATATTACATTTTATTATTGTTTCTTTTTATTTTAACACATGCACTGGATTCATTGCAGATTCCCTGATCCTACCTCAACTCCAAATGTCATGGGTTTTTTTGTTTGTTTTTTAAAATATACATATTCATCATGCTGATGCTTCCACTTGTCGTTTATTGGCTGGGTAAAAAGTTATTATTCAAACTGGTATCAATGGAAAGTGGTAAGTTTTCACCAATGTGAAGGACTAAGGCTAGTGTATACTAGACTCTTTTGCGTCATAGCAACATCAGTTAGGAACGTGACTTTTTTTGTGACAATGCTTTACTGGCAAAAGCCTTTATGATGATAGTTATACCAGCATAAAAGTTCTTTTGCCAGTATAACTTATTATGTTTGCTGAATCAGTATAAACTATACTAGCAAAAGCACTTTTTATAAGCTACATCAATACTGAAGGATTTGCTGGTATAACTACTGTATAAATAATACCTAGGTCTTACATTGAAATTTACTATGAAAAGTGCTAAGTGCTTTATAAAAGAGGTCTATAACAGCAAAGCTCATTAGAATCAAAGAGACTATTAACGACACACAAAGCTAAGCATGGGCGTAAATCTTTGCAGGATCAGGGCCTAAGGCCTCCTGTAAACTAATCCACACAGGTGGACTCCTGCACCTGTATGGAGCCTCAGTGATGTCAATGAGATTCTGCAGGTGCAGGGATCCACTTGCACACAGCTCATATTAGTTTAGCAGTGTTAGCTGTTTTGCCAACAGACTATACAGTACAACAGCTACTCTACAGTGATGACTTTCCAGCTCAATAAAGGAATCTTCCTCCATAAAATAACTAAAAGTACACTGCTTGTGTCATGATAGCACTGGTTTGCCAGCATTTCCCTTAGAAACCCCTTTTTACAAGAGGTTTTAACTTGGCAGAGAAAAGCTGGACTAAAATGTAACTTATTTCTCCAAACACAGAACTTTGATTTTTGGCTACTTTGTAGTTTAATAAAAAAAGTGAAAATAAAATCAGGAAGTTTTCCAATTTAAGATTCTGTTCTATTCATGTTCTTATAACCAGCTCATTCACCATGGTTTCTGAGCATAGTCTATAGTCCTTTTTTGTATTCAGGACTACAAATGGCTTCTTTTTACAGGGGGAAATTGGGTAAGCAATTTATTCAGAACAATGAGCTAATCTTTAAAAAGACCTTAATATGTAATTACTTTTCTGAGATTTTAAACTGCACATCTCTGATTTAAGAAGTCTTGTTACAATGTAATACGTACAAGGCATTGCACTGGAGCTATCATCTACTGGCTCAGTGGTTTTTCAACCCCGGGGTTCCACAGACTATGTCTAAGATTTTCAAAAGCGTCCGCACCTCCGTTCAAGATTTTTTAAGAGTCCACAAATGAAAAAAGGTTGAAAACCACTGTACTCGTTAATAATTCATATTGTAAAACTTTTCCCCACTGATATACTCAAACTGTGTCAAGTTCCAAAATATGATCAGGATAGTGATATGTTTTAATTATGTATATATACAGTAAGACACAGACCCCTTTAGAATCATTACAGACTAAAAGACCAGTAAGAAATTCTTGTCCTTTCAGATTGGTCAAGAATTCCAATACAGTTTGAGGTTAAAGTTAAGTATTAGAATGAGATTCCAACAGCTCGATCAATTTTATTTGTTTATCAGGGTCATTTAAAATGGCCTTAATATATACCTACACAATCTACATCATGTTAAACTTCCTGTAATTACTTGGGAGGAAGAGTTATCTAGTGATTAGAGCACAGAATCAGAAGTCAGGACAGCTAGGTTCTACTATTTCTAGCTGTCATTGACTGTGTGATCTTGAGCAAATTAGTTAACCCCTCTGTGCCTTGGATTGTTAGTCTATAAAGGTCTCAATTTAGCGAGTTACTGAAGTGTGTATGTTGTCCCATTTAAATCTATGGGACTACTCAGAAGCATATTTTGCAGAAGAGGAGCCAAAATGGTTGTACCTACCTCACATGGCACTGTGAAACGCAAGTAATACTTGCAAGGTGCTTTGAGATCTGATAATTTCAAAGTATTATCTATTACATCATATTAATGAGATACTAGTAGCATGATTTATTGTGTCTAACTTTATAAGTTTCTGCAGGAATTCTTTCCCTTGAAAGATATTTTAAATAATGAATGCAAAAATTATACTTGGATATAATTAGCTAGGTCACAAAGACAAAACCAAGGAAATTCTAAATAACACTTGTGCACAGTTTCTGATCCATTATGTTTTAGTTGGGTAATGCAGGATTTTCAATAATGTAAATCAATCTCAATCTGAATTTCCTTATTTTTGTGGTGCTTACAATAGTTTTAAATGGAAATTGGGTATGTTAATACTGTGTGTTGTTTTTCTCCAGGTCAGGTAAAGCTGTCAATCAGGAAAAAAGAAACCCAAGCATCTGTGAGAAACTGACTTTTGAGTTGGGCTAGCTGGGGAAAAAATCTGTTTTTCCCTAAACGTACTAATGAGACAAAGAGAGTCCATCTTGGCCAACCCTTTCTGTACCAGTGTCCTTAACAAGGAGTTGGTCTTTAATGCCTCAGCTGAGCTGGGGCAGAAGAAGGGGAAGTACTGGCACACCCTAACTTTTTCAAAATACTTTCCAGCAGTGAGCAGTAAATCTATGACAATCAGCTCGCCCCTCCATGCTCCCCTCTCCAGTTCCTCCTGCCCTACTTAATTTCTGAGACTTCCCAGTTTTTGATTTTCTAGAGAGGGGCGAAAACAGAGTAAAAGATCCCAGCACAGCGGAAATGGGAGTCGAGGAAGAGGTTTCCAAGCCCCTCTCCCTTGCATGATGCACGGGACGGCTGGGGTGACCCCCCCCCCTTTCCTCCTTCACCCCAGGCAAGCGGCAGCTGAGGCCCGACCCTGCTTGGCTGGGGGCGTGTGGCCGGTCGCGGGCTGCCTGTTCCGGCTCGGGGGCATCCGGGCTCCGGAGCGCCCCCGCGCGGCGGCTCTGGGGCCGCCCCACGTGCCGCAGCTCACGTGAGCGTGTTTACAGCGGCCGGACGCGGCTGATGTGCCGGGACCTGTCAACAGCGGGTGATGGGGCTCCGCGGCCAGAGCCCGACCCAGCGCTGCCCCCGCCAGCGGGGCCCGGAGCTGCCGCTGCCCAGGCACCCCACGGGAGCGCGGCTACGCCGGTTCCAACCGGGGGGGGGAGGGATCGGACACCCCCCGGGGGCCCGGCTCTCCGCCCTCCCCCTCAGCCCTGGGGCCCGGCTCTCCCCCCCCTCCGGCTCTCCCCCGGGGGCCCGGCTCTCCCCCTACCCCCTCGGCCCTGGCTCTCCCCCCTCCCCCTCAGCCCTGGGGCCCGGCTCTCCCCCCTCCCCCTCGCCCCGGGGGGGCCGGTTCTCCTCAGCCCCGGGGGGTCCGGCTCTCCCCCCTCCCCCTCAGCCCTGGCTCTCCCCCCCCTCAGCCCCGGGGGCCCGGCTCTCCCCCCCCCCCAGCCCCGAGGGGCACGGACCCGAGCTGCCTCGGGCCGGGAGCCCCCTTCCCTGCCCCACTCACGGGAGCCGGGGATCTCGCCGCCCGGCCCGGCCTGTCAGAATCGGGGATCGCAGGCCGCCGCCGAGCCCGGCACCTCACCGCCGCCTCGGACCCGGGGTTCCCCTGCTGGGGCCGGGGAAGCCGCGGACCCCCCAGGCCCTGCCGGCTCCCGCACTCACCCCTCGGGGCCCGCCGGGTCCTGGCTCGCCGGCTGCCTGTGCGGAGCCCCTTTGTCAGCCCCCCCGCCCGACACTGCAGGAAGCGTCGTCGCTATGGCTGCCGGGATCGTGGCTGACTCGCCCCCCTCCCCCCGCCGCCCGGTTCCGAGTGACGTCATGGCCCGCCCACCGCGCGCGCTGCGGCTCGCGCTGCTGTCTCGGAGCGTTCGCGTCGCCTGCGGGGGGGGATGGGCCCCTCTCCCCCCCCTACCCCCTCCGCGGGCCTCCTCGCCCTGGTCGGGCGCTGGGCCAGGCCGGGTCAACCTGCCGGGCTGACCCCCTCTCCCCCCCCCCCCCCGGGCGGTGGGGGACCCCCTGTCGCCCGCCCGGGTACCCACAAGCTAATTAAGGACAATTTCACTGACCTACTACTTCAGAGTTCTCCAGCCGGCGGGAAACCTCCTCTAGTCCGTGTAGGTGACAAACCTCGGGGGATACATGGGCCACAGCCAACCTGGCCCTGGCCACCTAGTCCTACGGTAGCCCCGGCGACTCGGAATGGAAACAACGGGCCTGCCAGTTACCCTTGGCCGCCCTGGGCCTCCCCCTCTTCTTTGTGACCGTCCTTTGTTGTATCTTGGCTTTGTAAAATTGAACTGGTTTTGATGGGACCGCATCTTCCTGTCTGTGTGGTACCCAGCACCAGTGATTTCCCTACACCCCCCCTGAATTTCCCCAACACCCCCCCCCCCCCAGTTTTGTGAATTAGTTACATGCCAATTTAGTGACCCCCCACCCCCCACCTCCCAGTTAATACGATCACCCCACCCCAAATTCAATTCCTGGAGAGGCCACTGCCCAGCACAGCAAGTGTTTGAGTCTGGTTTGGCCCCTTAAACACTACTGTATGAATGCGTAATCCCGACGGATCATTCCAGGCGGTAAGATTAACACCCTGCAGTTTGTTTTCAGTGCCAATGAATATAAGTAAAACAGACCAATGATTTAGATTTATATTGGCCTTTCTAACAGCAGGATTCCAGAATCTTTTTATAGGTTACATGATGCAGTCACTCTACTGACTACAGAAATACAGCCACCTCTGATGCAGAGCACAGCAGCCATTTAATACTTCACAATAATATGCAACAATTCAGGACAGGAAGTGACTTTTTGTCCAGTTGTAATTATAGGGGGATTTTAAAATAGGAAGAATTACACTGGAACTTAGCCAAGATGATAGTGCTAACACCCATCCTCTAGCAAATGTCTCCTATGTGTCATACAGTCACTAATGCCTGCACCCAGAATTAGATTTTTACAACCACATATTATTTGCTTTTTCAGTTCATCATTAATTCTAAATACACAAATGTAAATCTTTTCAGAATCTCTGAAAATGTATGCAGTGAAAGTATAATAATGGCAAATATTCTGGTAATACGTAATATTTTCTCTTTGAGGGACTTAAGTGAGCCAAAACAGCTTAATGTTCAGTCTGTTAAAAATCAGCTGAAGAATTATTGTTAAACATTCATGCTGGCAGACTTTGAGTCTTCAGAATACTTTTGGAAAGCTAGGACCCTTTCCAGTTAGTATTCTGCACTAATCAAATGTACCATGTTTTCTTTGTTTGAAAACCTGTCTTAGCAGAAGATCCCTAACGCAGTAGTCATGAAAATGCTTCAAAAGCTGATCCAGCTCATTTATTAAAAAAACAACAACGCTGGAATATTATAAGAATGTGTTTTCTTTTTCTTTTTCATTTCTCTTTCAGGATAAAACTTCTGGTTTCCCAGGCCTCCTCACATACTGAATAACAATTGGCTCCACTGACTACTTGCTGCAAATTTGAAATGTGTGTTGATCTCCTGCCTACTTGTACTAAGTTATTTTGTTTACGGATGCTGTATTCAGTCTATTGGGTTGCAGGAATTACCATACTGGGCGAGACCAGTAGTTTCTCTAGTCTGGTATCCTGTCTCTGACTGTGACCAATACCTGAAGCTTCAGAGAAAAGTGAAAAAACTCACATAATGGACAATTCTGCAATAACTTTCTCCTAGGGAAGTTTCCTGCTAACTCCATAAAGTTAGGCCCAGATCCGCAAAGGTATTTAGGCTCCTAACTTTCATTGTGGATCTGGACCTTAGTGATTGGCTTACATCTTGAAGCATGATGAGGGATTTTATTCCTTATATACCTTTATCCTAGCTAGTGTAACTGCACAAAATAAATCTGGAACAGCTACATTCACTGATCATTTTTTATTTGTAGTGTGGTTGTACCTAAAGACCACAGCTCTATCATGCTATATAAACATAACAAAGAAAGACAGTACCTACCCCAAAGAATTTACAGCCTAATAAAAGGAGAGAGAATAGATGGCTACTCTCTGATCTTATAATTAAATTGTAAGCTCTGCAGAGTAGGCACAAGATAACAGTGAGATGATACTAGTCAGACTACATAAGCAGCAGTCACAGCACTCCACCTGCCTAACCATTATCGAATATTTTGTAGGCATCATGGTATAGGAGAGTTTTAAGAAGGAATTTGAAGGAGGACAATGTGGTGGCTATGTGGATATTTACAGGGAGCCCCTCACATGCATAAGGGGTAGCATGGGAGAAAGCAGAAGATGCAGGAAAATTTTATAAATGCGGATTCAAGACAGACTGACAATATTTGCAGAATAGAGACAGGGTTCAATGTCTTGATACAATATAAGACATGGGTCTCAAACATCCGGGCCCGCAGACTACATACAGCCCGTGGAGTTATTTCCTGCGGCCCGCCATAGGCGCCGACTCCACTGGCAGCCAAGCTCCAAACATTACTGAGTGTTTGTATTGTATTAAAACCCCTCTTTGCATTATAGTTTTAAAAAAGTTAATACATTGACTTTTAATAGAATACTATATTACTCTTCATTTTTGACTATACTTTTGTATCATTGTATGAAAAGGTTTCAGTGATGCGGCCCTCGGGCCAATTTACTAGTTCTCATGTGGCCCTCGTAATTTGAGTTTGAGATCCCTGGTATAAGAGATAACAAGTAGGCTTTTGAAGAACCTTAAAAGTGAAGACAAGAAAATGATCTTTGCAGTAGTATTTTGAATGGATATAAATGGGACACGGTGGGATTTGTCAAGGCCAGAAAGGAGGAGGTTGGAGTAGTTGGGATGAGAGAAGAGATGAGGGTCTGGATAAGAGTTTAGCTATGGGAATGGAGAAGAAAGGCCAGATTTTAGAGATGTTCTGGAGGAAGAAGCAGCAAAATACAGCCTGGATATGTGGTCCTAGAGAGCGGATTGATTCAAAAGGTATGTCTGCTTGGGTTTTGTACTTTAAATTAATTGATTGCCAATTAACTTGAGGTAGTTAACATCCTTATAAAGGCTAATTTTGACTTTCTCCCAATGTTTGTTCCAGGCGACAAATGTTTGTGGTTTATCATAAAGATAAGAGATGTGTATTTGGTAAAGTATATCACATCAAGTGACTGGCCATTTTGGTGCATGGAAGAATTAATCCCAGACTGCAGGTCAGATGAGGAAGTGAGAGCAGAGACGTCACAGTGCACACATCTAAAATTTTCTCTGTAAACTTTGTCCATTGGGAGCACAAATAAAAGATAAGACATCCAGTTCACTCTCTTGCTGTGTTATGCAATATGCTTAATAAATCTATGCCAGGACTGTGCCAGTAGGGACAGCGGTTGTCCCATGCTTTATGGGAGCCCAGGCCTGGGAAAGTCCAGTGACTGGGACCATGCAATGCAGTACCATGTCTGGTCATGCCTGCTGTAGCTGCTAAGGGAAGTCAGCAGTAGGAAGGTGCTTTGGAAATATCATGGAGACAGTATAAGGAGCCTGGACCTAGTAAAAGTATGGGGCCAAAAAGGGGAATGGCAAAATAAGGAGCAGATGTAAAGGAAATTGAAAGAAAATCAGGTGGGCGAGTGGGAATCAGTTACAGGAGGGGGGAGGGTGAAGATGAAAGAAAAATAGTGGAGAGGGGAGCAGAGACAAGGGACCTTCTGGGGGTTGTTGGTCAGTGTTCATGAGGTTGTGAGGGTTGAAACTTTATTTCTATATCTAGTTCTGGGTTCTTTGAATCTTTGCTGATCCCATATCTTGGAGATCTCTCTGGGACTGCCATTTTGCAGCCTAAAAGCACTAGCCAGTTTTTGCCATGTGAAGTACCGCATTCTGGTCACACTATGAAAAGTAAGACGTGAGCATTGAGACAGAAAACACAGAAGGCTCCTGAATGATCCCACCATGCATGTTTTTTCATTGCTGTGGTGACTACCCATTTGTTTATACAGTCTAAAATGATGGCGATTCATTACTTCTTCTCTGTGTGAAGTATTCTGTTACATTGTCAGAAATATTCAATTGTGCTCAGTTCTTCTACCACCTCTCACACTTATATAGCAAGGCCCTTATTCCAGTCTTTGTCAGTCATGGCAAAAGGACTTGTATGTAATGGAATATCAAATCCTTCAGCATCTAAATATAGAGGAAGTGGCACTACAGATTCACAGACAGGATCCACCCAACTCCACAGAAAGGGCCTATATTGAATTTATCAGTATGCTATACATCTGTGATGTGGGTAAAACACATTGTGGCAAAAGAGCTGGAATGCTTGATGGTGAAACATCTTACAGGTTATGAGAGGGCCTTCTCCTTAAAGTATGCTTTGAGTCGGGGGAAGTTATTCTTCAAGAGATGGAACACAAACAGTTGGGGTTATTACATGGGAGACATGGCAAGAATGAAAGAGTTATAAATCGGGGTGGGGAAAGCAGGGAGCTGTCAGAGGGGGAGGGAAGACTTAAATATTATTTCTCTAACAAGAGTTTTATATTCAGTTCTTAATATATTTAGTTCTTAATTGTTGTGCAAGCCATAGAAGATTGTGCTTCCTCCCTGTAAATCATAAAAGGCCCTGTGATTGGAATATTGCCATATTGCCATAAATCCTTGGAGTTTACATTTTCTTAGCAGTCCTCTGTTTTCTTTTCTATTCTGCAGCACAAGATGTCAAATGCACTCTTCCCTGCAAATAGCTGTGATGGAGAAAGAAGAAAGAGCATCAGTATCTTTCTTGTTCTCTTTAGGAGAAGGGAAGAGGGAATGGTTTGTGTTACTCTCTTTTATTTTGGATGTCTGCAGAAAATGATCTGAGCTGTTCCAATACATTCTGTCAGTGAATACTGGTACTATTCACAAGAGAGGATTCTTTCATTTTAGAGAACCATTAAGAAACCCAAAACATTACATTAAGATTTTATTTTTTACTTGTACATGTTGCAGCATCTGAACTTTCCAACCACCAGTGATGACCTCCCACACACCAAGGTCTTTGCCGCTTATGAGTTATACAATAATTTTAACTTTTGATACAATACATATGTTTTCTGTAGGTTATAATGTGGTCCCTGAGAGCCAGGCAAGCACAATGGAGGGAAGCTGTCTATGTGTTTGAGGCATAATACCTCTTAGAAATGGAGGAGGGGGAACAGTATATTGGGCATCATTAGTTGCTCCAACATACATGGGCCTTCTACAATGGGATCAATTTTGCATCCAGAGTACAGAAGTATTATGCCTTACACAGGTATAGACTTCCCTCAGTGGTTCTTGGGTGTCTGGCATTATGCCTAACTCATGTGCAGAAGTGCTTGTGTGAAGGGGTGCTCAAACACACCTGTACAAAAGCAGCCATACTGTAATTGGTGCTTTGATACCATGGTGATAGACATCTTTTAAAAACCTGAGATAGACAGAGATCATTTAGCATTATATAGGCAGCCATCATCTCTGAGAAGTGTTAAGCCCATTTCTGCAGTCTGTAGGCTCCTGCTGAGAATCTCCATTGTCCTGCTCATCAAGAAGGTGCAAACTCAGCATGGACTTTGCACCTCTCAGGGAAGTACACATACATCTTTTGTAAATAAGCAGTTATGGTTTTTCATTAAACGTCTAATAACATCTTTATTTCATTTTCCTTCCAAACATGTTTACTTCAGCCACAACACGATATTTATTGTGTTGTCTTGAATGCAAGAGGCTATTCTGTCAGATTTACGCTATTATAAAATATGATTCTATCTGCATACAAATGGATGCTAGGAACCTTACAGACATTTCCCCTGTCATTACTGAATAAAGAAAGCAATAAAGAATCTAATATATACCACTGGGAAACACCTGCAGACCTTAAATTAAAACCAGATTATATACTTATCAATTAGATGTTATAAAAGCAAACTCTTTGCAGAGTCACATGAAATAAATGATCAAAATCTTATTCAAAAGTGACTGAATTAAAGGCTTCACGTAAATTAATGTAATTCACCTTGCATCTCAGTACTTCAAACCCTCCATGTGTGGAACTCCTATGGACCTCTCAGGATCAGTGCAGCCATCTGGAGGAAGAAGCAAGGTAGTATTACAGTGTGTTCTGCTGCCCATTTTACTGCCCAGGGTTTTGAGGGGGGTTGGAGCCTGACTTCCCCCCAGAGCCTTTCAGGTAGGGTGACCAGATGTCCCGATTTTATAGGGACAGTCCCGATTTTTGGGTCTTTTTCTTATATAGGCTCCTATTACCCCCCACGCCCTGTCCCGATTTTTCACACTTGATGTCTGGTCACCCTACTTTCAGGTGATGCCCTCAACCCCATCATGTGAGGTGATAAACCAACCTGTCTTTGGGGTCTAATGAATCTTGCACAGTTTCCAGTGTACTTTCTTCTTCCCACGGGTCTTTTCCAAAGGAGGGAACAATTTGGCTCCAAGAAAACAAAATGATGCCCTAATTCTGAGTCACATGAGTAAAGGCCCATTCCAGGAAGCCTTCTGCACATGGAGCTCTCACTGGCTTTGCTGAGTGATGGTGTGGCAATGGTCATTAAGGAAATGATTATAAAAGAAATCAAGTGGTGTCAATCACCTTGGGCCAAATTCAGAGGTGATGTAAGTGATGTTGCATGTTGGTAAGTGGATAAGGGAGGCTAACTAGCTGCACTCCCACCAGAAACCACAGTGTTTCTGTCTGTCCTCCCCAAGGTTGAATACCTTCTCCATCACAATTTGCATACAATTTGCCCAATCCCAGAGTGGCTGTAGAGATGAATCATGGACTTGGATTTTTATAACTTCCTTTTGAGAGTTGGGCCTTATCCTCTAGCTGCAGTGAGCATTGTAGGTACATAAGGAAAACAGGATCATACCCAAAATCTGTTACTTGCTCCTTTGGGCAAATCATAGCACTTGACTTGGAAAGCCTTCTCATATCTAGTACCTGACTTTAAGAGTCTGGGCATTGCAGAATACCAACACATGGATTGTTTTAAATTTTCATTTTTCACACACCACATACATTAGACACTTGTGTAGTATTTCCAGGATGTAAAAACTGCTTACTTATAACGTACTAATTCCATAGAAGACTTATTCAGCAATTCTCTTGTACTGCCACTAGAGGTAGGACAACCAGCCAGAATGAATAGCAAAGAAAAATGTTCCGTTTGAAGCTCTGACAATGTTAATATGAGATCCTTCAGATGGTGTTTTTGATATGTCTCTTTTAAGGCCTGATTCTACAATCTTAATTCATGTTGTGTAGCATTTATGTCTTTGAAATTAGTGTGACTATTTGTGGGACGAAGTACTACTTAATGTGAGTAAGGTTTACAGAATTGGGTCCTTAGTTAAATAGCAGCAAAAGCCAAGTCAGGCTCAGTCTTTTAGAGCAGGTCCACATACAGACTTGTAACTGAAATATCTATATCAATTTTAATTCACATCTTTTATTATGTTGGTGCAATTCTGTATTTGGACACTTTTATTCCAAAATAAGGGTATCCACGTACTTGCACTGATGTAACAAAAGGTGTGAGGTAAAACTGATTTAGTTATTTTGGTGCATGTTTGTGTGTAGACCAGCCCTTAGCCTTACTCAGTCATAACCCCTTTTGAAGGCAGTGAGAGTTTATCCTGAGCCTGAGTAAGGAATACAGAATAGGGTCGAGTATGGTATGTAAAGCCCTCAACATACTGGGATTTATAACTGCTTGAAACTGTTTTCAAACTTGACAGCTGTTGTAACTAAGGTGTAACACAGTTGCAAAATTGTGTTGCAGCTGTGTTCATTAGCCATGCTATAGACCAGCGGTTTCCAATACGTTCGCCACTAGCCACATGTGGCTAATAGGCTATTGAACTGTGGCTAATGCAGGTGGCTTTTTTATAATGTGGCTAATAAGAAAAATTCCAAACCAGTAGTGTGGTTAGCATCGAATTTCTATTGGACACCGCTGCTATAGACCATGTAGATATGTTTCTGGAGTGTAGTCTGGAGCATGATCTTTGGTTAGCATGGATGTTTTAAAAAGCAAAAAACCTAGCCAGAGCAGTACTAGCTGTGACCATGTTGGAAAATAAATCTCAGGAGGGCCCTGTCTACACTAGAGATTTTAGGTGGTGTAATCACTATTTCAGCTTCCTGGCATGCCTGTTAACACAGCACACAAAATGACTGCCATTTGTGCACTGGCATTGAAAGTACTGGTGGTTGCTCTGGGGAAGCTGACTGACTTGTTGCAATGCCAGTGCTGCAGCTACGGCAGTACACTTCTACCTCCCATTGCTTTTACACACCCTTCAGTGACAGCTTTGACAACTAGAGTATTGGTTCTGTAACCTAGAAAGATGGCTGCACGCAAACTCAAGGGTTAACAAGGTGGCATTTAGCTGGTCTCAGCTTTGCCTGGCTCCCCATCCAAGGCAGGCCCAAGAGCAGTACTCTATTCTGTCTACTTCCAGACCTGCCCGCCACCCAGTGCCCAAACCAGCAAAGACAGATACAGAAATATCATAGAAAATGCCCATTCATTAAAGCCCTTTGAGGCTAGAGCTGTGTAGAATCATAGAATCTCAGGGTTGGAAGGGACCTTAGTAGGTCATCTAGTCCAACCCCCTGCTCAAAGCAGGACCAATCCCCAATTTTTGCCCCAGATCCCTAAATGGCCCCCTCAAGGATTGAACTCACAACCCTGGGTTTAGCAGGCCAATGCTCAAACCACTGAGCTATCTCTCCCCACCCCGCCCCAAAAAAATGGAGATATGCCAATCTCCTAGAACTGGAAGGACCTTGAAAGGTCATCGAGTCAAGTCCAGTCCCCTGCCTTCACTAGCAGGACCAAGTACTGTCCCGACAGATTTTTTGCCCCCGATCCCTAAATGGCCCCCTCAAAGATTGAACTCACAATGCTGGGTTTAGCAGGCCAATGCTCAAACCACTGAGCTTTCCCTCCCCGCCATATTAGAGAGAGAACAGAAATTCCATTTCATGGAGAATTCTGAGATTTTGAAACTTGCAATGAAACCCAACAATTTAAAACCTCTCCACAAAAGATAACAGTGAACACATTTAATTTAGGAATGATTGAGACACTTTAACAAAATCAAGTCATTGTTTCAATTTCAACATTTTATTTTAAGCAATATAATACAAAATTCAAAACGAACATTCGTTTTGACAGGAAAACTGAAACGTTTCATTGGGGAGGCATTGACTTCACAAAGTATTTTTTACTTTGATGGAACTGTCTTTTCTGATAGGAACCGTTTCCTCAAGTTTTTTTGACTGGCTGTACTTGAGGCACAGTGCCTCTCAGGGCATGTCTCCACCATGAGCGCTCCAGCAGACCATCTGTAGCGCTGCAGCTATGCCACTGCAGTGCCTCAGTGTAGATGCTTCCTATAGCAATAGAAAGGATTTTTCATCAAAGTAATCCACCTTCCCGAGGGGTGATAGCCAGGTTAAGAGAAGAATTCTTCCATCAACCTAGCCACGTCTACACCACACAGTGCTTTACTGCAGCATTCAGGAATGTGAATTTTTCACACTCCTAAGCAACATAGGTAGGTAGATCTAATTTTAAGTTAGAGCTAAGAAATTCTCCAGGGCAGTGCAGCTCCCTGCCTTCCCAGCACAGTCTTGTGCTCTAGTGACAAAATCTGATCCAGGCAATTCAGACATAAAAACCTATGCATTGATCTAGGGCTGTCTCCTGTCAACACTTTTGCATTCTCCAAATTTTTAATAGCTGTATTGATAGAATCCTACTGGCTCTTGTCACACAGGCTAAAAAATCTTTCTGAGAGGAAAGAAAAGAAACAGGGCCAGATTCTGATCTCATTTATCCCAGTGTAAACCCACAGTAATTCCATCAATGTTACTCTGGATTTACATCCATGTGAGATTAGAATCTGGCCCACAGAATGTATTGAAAGAAGTAGTGGTATTGACAGTTGACTTTTTCTCTCTGCAGTTGTACAGTCACTAGCCCGAGTGCTCCATTTTATTTACAATTTCCCCAGATTTGCACTAAATGTAAAGCAGTAATTTGATTGCAGCGGGGTTTTGGGTTCAGCTCATTGCGTCCACTTTGTTTAGTATAAAGTTGCCAAGCTATTGTCTCCCAAAATTCAAGAAAATGGGTGGCAACCTCCCATTCTTTGTCGACAGTGTTAACATTTTCAAATGATGCAGTTTATTGTCAAGCTGACCTTTTTGGTTTTCACAGCTAGGAGAACAGTTACATAAAAGGGATGAATGAACAACAACAAAAGAGGATAGTTGGGGTCACATAATCAGAAAACCAGAACCACCTTCAGCTGTCAGACTTTATAATTTCAGTATGGGAGGCAGCATTGTCTAGTAGTTAGAACACATGTTTGGGAGTCAGGAAAGCTAAGTTCTGCCTTATACTCTGTGTGTGACCTTGAGTAAGTCACTTAGGTCCTGATTTTCAGAGATGTGAAGCAGCTGCCACTACTGTAAATACCTTACATTGAAGTAATAACATTTTGCACTGAAATAATACTTTTCATTTGAGACTCTCAAAAGGTTTTATAATGATTGGTAAGCACCATTATCCTCATTTTACTGGTTAGGAAACTGAGGCACAGATACATTATGGGCCTGCTTTTCAGAGATACTGAGCAACTGTAACATCCATTGATTTAACTTTTAAAGTTTCTCTATCAGTAAAATGAGTATACACATATTGAACCAGGTTTCTACAGCCTCTTGAGATTCTTGGATGAAAAGCACTATATAAATCCAAATTATTTTATTTTAAGCTAATAGATAGAACTGTATGTTGCTAAACTAAAATAATGACAAGCACACAGGAAATAGGAAAGAGCTATTGAGTCATTTTTGCTTCTTTGTTTTGTTTGTGTCCAAGACACACAAGGCACTTTTGTACAGCCCTTACTCAAATCAAACTCATAAAAATTCCCAATAACTCACATGGGAGTTTGCCCTGAGTAAGGACTGTAGAATCAGGCTGGTTGCCTTGCACTCCTGTAAGATGTTTGTGCTCCTTGAGGCTTCAGTTCACCTCTTTGGGAAATTATGTAACAGTTTTCCTTGGTTTTCATTGTTTTCTAATTTCATAGGTAACGCCCCTTTGGGATTTTGATTGTTTAGGAGAAAAAAGACTTGATACTTAGTTAATATCACACATTTTTCTCCTATACATCCTGATACCAAGATTTCTGTTGTGATGCAGCCTGAAGGCTTGTCTCCTTGTCAAGTTACTGGGCGGCAAGCCAGGGTGTGAAACTACAGTGCACCAGTTTGCCGCATAGTAACGTCTCATGTGAACAAGATCTGAAGTTCAATATGGTGCTCTCTTTTGGTACAGTCTCCTTTGGTTTCTCATAGTAGGAGACAGTGATTTGACTCTGCTATGAGATCTCTATTCCCAATGCTCAACTAAGGGGCTCTGCACGATTCTTTTTAGACTCGTGCTTCTGCAAGATGCTTTGAGATTATAAACCTGGCTTTAGGATAATTTGGGCTGCAAGATACCAGGTGGCAGCGGCAATGACCCAGAGGTGACACTCTCCCTCCTTCCATGAGGACTAGGAGATAGTCAAGCCTGGAGTTCCTGCACCATATGTGAAGCCAGTGGTGCAAGTAGAAATAATTTCTTACCGGTATTGCATTCATGGGAGGGACACAAGGGGGGGGACACGTGACCGCCCCATGTGACCCTCCATGTGACTTCTCCCTGCCGGGGGGCCCCATGCTCTCCGACACCGCCCTTTGTATATACAAACATCAACATGCCTAACTACTCACTTTTCCCACAAATATGTGGTAGTCAGTCTGTTTATATGGAATATGGGAGTTGGGTAAGGAGCCATTTCAGCATATGTATGCTCAGGGGCTGCTCCGGTGGGGGAGAGACCCCCCTCATTCCCAGCCCCAGGTAGGGGGCTGCTGCGGCGGGGGAGAGAGGTCACATCCATTGTATTAGAAAGGTAAGACTACTGATATTAAAATATGAGTTGTGTGCTTTTATTTGAAGAACAAAACAAGTTAATTAAGTTTTTTTTATATAGCGCTTTTATCCAAAGCACTTTACAGTAGTTAGCTAATGGTACAAACAACATTTGGAAAGATCATTAAGTAGTCCACCAAGACTGCAGCAATTTTCAAGTGGTCCGTGGAAAAAAGAGTTTGAGAGCCACTGAAGTTTAGCAGCCATTTAGTTGTCGTTTCTCACTTACAGATTATCCAGCGGAGACACTGTGGGTCAAATTCTCAGTGGATTTTAGTTTCTTTTTGTGAGTCCATGTTTGAGTGTCTGGGTTTGGACCTGATTCTCAAATGCTGAGAAACTGCAGATTCCAGTGGCTTCATTTGAAGTTCTGAGTGATTAGCACCAATGAATCAAGCCCAAGATGTGTCAAGTTGGATACCCAAAAACGGAGGCACCCAAAATCAGAGCCAATTTTTGAAGATTGACCTGTGTGCTCTCTTGTGGAGTCTTGATCCTTTGTTGTTTCTTGCTTTGTTGTTCTAGAAAGTAACTCATTCTGACTGATAGTACTGGTGTGTGCTACGATATGACATACCATTATGAAATATTTTAAAAGAAAAATAAGATTTGTCTAATGGGAACTCTAAGTGGAGCTATTTGGTACCAAATCCAATTGAAATGCTCTTTTTGGCTTCCATCCTTCTGTCCATTACAACAGTGTCGGGCAACATTTAGTTTGGCTGCTATTGTGTGTATGCACAGGTAATGGTGACAATGTCATTTGACTAAATCACATATCATGCGCAATGCAACTCCTCCCAGATGAACCAGAGGAAACTTGTTAGAGCAGAGCTGCTCTCCACTCTGCTTTTCTTACTTCTCAATGCTACCCTACAAAACTGCTCTTTCCCCATTTTGTCTCCACACCCCCATTCTCCTGTGTATTCTCACTCCTCCCCATGGCATTGCTGCCCAGTGTGCTGAATGACGGAAGCTAGCTAGGCAGGGACTCTGGAGTCCATGATATAGGAGAGCCCCCAACCATCTGAACTGAGGTACTGACATTTGAAGGGCTTGCTCCAGCACCATTGCCTCTGTTCCCCAGTACACCAAGTTGGTAGCCGCACTGAGGGGAACTCTCGAAGCACTGCTTCCTTAGCACAGAGACACTCAGCTCTCCTGGCACTGTTGCCCTGAGACAGCAGTGCCAGGAGAGCCTTTGAAGCATCAATGGGTTAGTTTAAAAGCACTGAGTTCCCCCCAATCCCAGGTCTCCATTACAGCTGTGGTCTCCTGGTTGAAGCTCCTCCGCTTCCCATTTCTCCTACACACATCCACTCAGTCCCCAGCCTTGATCATTCCTTATGTCCTCTTACATGTCTGCTGCCTCCTGGCTGATGGATGAGACACTGAGGAAGCTGCAAGTGTGTGTGTGGTGGGGAGAAGTAGAGTTGCCAACCCTCCAGGATTGTTCTGGAGCCTCCAGGAATTAAAGATTAATCTTTAATTAAAGATGATGTCATGTGAAGAAACCTCCAGGAATACATCCAACCAAAATTGGCAAGCCTAAGTGGGGCTGAAGGGAGCAGGAATGTAGGGGCACGGAAGGCCCACTTTGCTTCCTTGGCTTCTCGGGTTCGGTGTGGTGCGTGCACAGAGCAGGAGAATCGGGCAAGTGGGTTAGTAATGACAGAGATTAGAGGTAGCTGGCACAAACTGACACTACAGGTGGCTTTTCCTTGCAGAGACAAAATAAGCTGTGTTGAATAAGGGGAATAGTTTCCTTCACGCTCCGCTAAGTTTGAAAACTGTCCTATCCCTGAGCTGTTATGAAAGAGAGAGAGAGAGAGAGAAAGTGTGTGTGTGTGTTTGTTTGTTTCAGAGAGAGGGAGAGGGAAAACTATATGTAGGAGCTATGATTGTTACCTAGAGGAGTTCAGGAAAAAAAAATACAGTTGGGGTATTTTTAAGGGCTCAGTAGTAATTGTTTCCTCTTACAAGTTATTAAATATTTTCCTGCATCTGATTTGACTGAGAGAGGCTCTTCTGGGAGTTATTTTCATTTTACTTTCTGTTGGCTGAAGTAAATTATTACCTTCACTTGGTTATTGAAGGCTGCTGATTGTGGGCTTTCATCTGTTTGTGTTTATGCTGCTGAGTGGGTATGTAAGTTTAATTATTGTCAGGGCACTCAGAGCTTTGTATGGCTTTTCTTTATTAATGACAAATCTAAAGAAAAATATTTAACCAAGAAAATATGATAGAGAATTCAATTGTCCCAGGAAGAGTGAATGTATTAAATTCGGAGACTAAAATCAAACACTGAAGTGTGAAACAGAAGGATTTTAGTCCTGCTTTAAGTGCAACTGTCAATGTAACTATAGCTAGGAACATACTATAATATTACCTTTTTATGTAACCACCTAGTTTGGTTGCTGCAGGCAGGTGAGGGATTGGATGGTGGAGTTCTCCCGAAAAGTATTTCTAACTTAAGAAGTAGTCCACAAGTGAAAAACATCAGAGAACAACCGGTCTGGCTAGTGAAGGACATTTTACTCTGTTAAGGTGGTACATAACAGCCAAGCGGTTTATTTGTTTTTTTTTATTAATTATTATTATTATAAACATCTCTTGCTTTTTTAGACAACAGCATCAAAGAATATTACCCAACAATGACAGAGTTACCAAGATTCGTTATTGCCTATTTGTACAGAAATAACTGGCATTTAGCTGTTGGAAACTGTTGAAAGCTTCAGAAAGGAAGTGAAAAGACAAATTCTGTTCTTGCAACCCTGTTCAGTTCATTGAGGTTGCACACATGTAACCAAAGAGCAGAATCTGGATGCAAAGCTCTTGTATTTTGCCAGCAATAGGAAATAATAAAGCTTTACATTTAGTGCACAAAAATCTAAAGGGTGCAAGGATGTGACAAAAAGCAAGAGAACTGTGATAGAGTGGAAAGCTCAGTAACTCATTCTGTATTGAGAAAGGCCAACAGGAAGAGATGTGAACAGTTAACGTTAACTGTTTTTCAGATTTGAATTTACCTTGTAATGATATAGCAGAGAGCAATGCTGAAGTTAGTCTTAATTAGTATCAACTATCCTAGAGGAGAATCCCATGATACCACACTGCTGGAATGATACTGATTTACAGAATTACCTCCAGAGTCAGTGTTCTTTTTATTTATAAATTCCTGAAAACAAGGATTTATGTGCTGAAAAAACTTATATTTGATACAGAAAATCTGAACCCTTGACGAGCACATTTATGAAGTGGTTTTAAAGCAGATGGAAAAAATAACCGAGATTATTTTAAGTTTATACGGACTAGTATGCTTGTAAGGTCTGTATCTTTTTTAAACTGGTTGGTTGCTGTTATGGTTTTGAAGCCAGTAAGAACCAGGGTGGAAAGCTGTGTTTTTTTTGGTTGCTTTTTAAAAATTAGTCTGTGATTGAAATGGTGATTAGTGTGTAGTATTTTAGTCTGTCACCTAAATATGTATTGTAAAAAAGTTCAGGACTCCTCACCTGTGTAAAACTATCATGTGCCTAAGGCTTTACAAAATTGGGGCCATTATTGATATGACAATATGGCCACGAGGGTTCAATCCTGTATTCATACATCAGGCAAACCTCCCACGCATCAGTGCAAGTCTCAGTAGAGTAAGGATTTTAGAATCTAGCCTAAAAAGTCCATATATGTATTAACTGTAAACTTCAAAAGTTCTCAGAGAGGCCTGTCCACTGGCTAAGTGATGGAGCTCTTGACAAATGGAAAGCCAAGGTGTGAGTTCCATCCTCTTGCTTTGAAAGCTGGCAAGGGATGGGAATGTTGCTAGGAAGTAGCCTGCTTAGCCCTGTGGCATGGGAGTGTGCGCCATCACTCTGCAGTGATTTCTCTGGCCAGTTAAGGAACAGCATAAAAGGGAGTCCAGTCTGCCTCCTCCAAAAGTGTGGTGGCTGCAAACTGTTCTCCACATCGAAAATTGTTAAATGCAAAGCGATACTGACCCTTGTTCAGCACAGTTTGGATCAACAGCTTGTTAACTGCCCATTTTAAAGTTTTTTCTAAGTCATAGGAGGTGTTGAGTACTGTAGCTTAGGTGCACTTATTCACAGTATGAGGGTGAATGCTCTCACCCTGGGTATTCGCTGTCCAGTAACTCCTAAAAGAAGAAAAATTACACACAAATGATAGACTAGGAGGATGAGACATGGTGTCTGGAAAGCAGATGCCCAGATACCCTCCAGTGACACTGCTAGACATGTATGTGTCTCAGTGAGACAGCTATATAAATCTAAAACACAGGAGTGACCCAGGACCTCCAGACTTATGGGTAGTCATTCTCTTATCATGGTTAGACTGAAAGGGAAGCAAGATGATCTTACCAGATACTTTTTGCATAGATTTGAGAAGAGACACAATAATACTCTGCCACACAGTGCTTGAACAAACTGACCAATCAGCATCCTCAGTAGGAAACAATCAGTGGAAGCCTGCTTCAAAGCTATGTACGTTTAATGAAACAGGTACAGGGAGCAGGGCTGAATGTTTATAGTTCATCTTAGGTGCTGTTATGAGGTACAGAGATGGCAAACACAACTGATCATCATCCAAAATAAAGAGCACAAGCTGGACAGCATGCATTCTAACCAGAATCAAAGGCTCAATAAAACTTGGGCTAAGTTTTACCCCACCACCCTGTAGACTAGGTGGACATTCAGAAAGACTTACGTATAAGGTACCTGATCCTGCTGGCATTGAAGTCAATGGTATGATTCTCATTGACCTAAATAGTGCAGGATCCAGCTGAAGAGGAAGACCTGTGCCACCTGTAGCCCCCCTGCAGAAAGGTGACTGGGCAGGGCAATGGGTGGGTGCACTGGAGTTGGCAGCTACTCAGTCAGATTTAAGAGCCGGCGTTCTCTGTTGAAATGTATAGAGTGTTTGGGCTTGTGGCTGCTTGCCCAGGAGATGATTCCCTGGACACCTTCGCACTGTCAGTCTGGAAATTTGGCAGGCATGGAATTGCCACAGGTAATTGTTTTAGTCATTTATAATGAATGGCATGGGTAACCATTGTAAAATAAGTGTATGGAAGTTGGTGAGAATTATGTCAAATATTCAGATTAGAATAGTGGCTTTCACCCTTTCTGGGCAACTGTCCTCTTTTTCAGACAAAACCTCGCCTGTAGACAGGGTCCGTCCCCTCCCTTTCAGCTGAGTGTGCTGTAACCCATATTAGAGCCAAGGCTGTTTCAAACCCAGTCCTGCAACTGTTCCGTTGCAGAGCAGACAGCTCGCAGCTGAATGGGAGATGGTCAAGAAGTGGCATTGCCAGAGCTCAGAACAGAGGCTTATCTTTAAAAGATAGGGTCAAGAGCCTAAAGTACCAGTTAGAAGAGCAGGCAGCCCCAGCACTGGTACATGGTTCAGTGGCTGGGAGGCAGGGCTGGCTCTACCATTTCTGCTGCCGCACGCAGTGCGCCAAATTGCTGCCGTGGGCGGCTGAAGATAAGACTTGCTGCTGCCGCGAAGAGCTGTCGCTGAATTGCCGCCATCACAGGTAGCTGAAGACCTGCCGCCGAATTGCCGCCAGCAGCAGGCTCAAGAAAGCTCCCGTTGAATTGCTGCTACCACGGGCGGCGCGTGCCACCCTCATGGCACACGGACTGCCGCCCCTTCCAGATTGCCACCCCAAGCACCTGCTTGGAACGCTGGTGCCTAGAGCCGGCCCTGCTGGGAGGGCAGGAGAAAATGCAGGATGCAAAGGAGAGTGGTTCTATCGGTCTACACTGTGCAAAAGGACCAGCGTGCTGGAAAAGCCACACATGCCTTTAATGGCTGCTCCCCTCTCCCCTTCCCCAAACAATGATGTGATCCATTACTTCTCACCTGATCAAATAGAGCTCATTGTTCCAGGGGTAGATATTCAAAACCGGCCCAACTCCAATCATGTGGTTGTGACAGCCCACAACATTCTCAATGTACTCATGTTTCAGCGGCACCTTGGTGAGGAGCTCAAATTCTTCAGGAGCTTGCTGGAGAACCTGCTCTGCTGCGTAGAAGCCATCCACCAGCAGTGTCCTGCCACCAGTCCCTTCGTGTTTCAGGCAGTGGAACACCTGGATACTGCAAGGGGGAGGAGAACACACATCACAAAGAAAAATCCAGTCAGTCTATCACATGGTAGAGAATGAAGTCATGTGGGTAGTTATAGGAAGATAACCACCAAGATAGGGGAATGAACCTGGAAAAGAAGCATCTCATGACAGCTTCAGAGTCTCTTTTATAGCTGCTGTTTTTTATACGATATCAGGTTCAAGTTGTCTTCAGGGCCCTACATAACTCTTCCCCTCCTTGCTTACCTTAGTCCCTTACCAGTTACCGGGTCTGTTTCTAATGATGCCAGTTTCATCACCCTGTTAAACTCCTTCTCCTGCAATCTTTCTCACATTCCAACCCACACGTGGAACGCCGACCCTGAACTGGTTCCAATAAGGCAACACCCTCTCCTCATTTAAATTCTTCCTGGAGACCCATTTCTTCTACAATGCTTCAAGAAACTGCTTCCTCTTTATCTTTATTTATCTATTAATATTTTACAAATAAATGAATGGAGCAAAACCATTTTTTTATCCTGTGCACTAGCCTTTGCTGAGTTTCCACTTTATCCTTTTGATGTTGCGTGGGCCTTTTTCTCCTGTCCCCCCCTGCTGTCCAGTTACAACTACCCATTCTATCATGTCTGAAATTAGCTTATAAACTCCCTAGGGCAGGTCTCCTGTCTTTTGTCTTTTTAATCCAAGAGACCTTTTGTAATAGATGCCTATGATAAATCACAGTTCTATTGAACATCGGTTTTTATGGTGGGTATTTTTCTTGCAACCATAGCGATGCTGAAATATATTTATTGCTGTGGTCATAAGGATTTAATTTCAGTGAATGCTGATATTGCCTGTTGTTATGGTACTGGAGAATTTGGAGTATTCATCCCTAACTTAACTCATGCAGCAGGTTTCTGATATCAGACTAGGTATCTTTCAATTTGAGAACCTCCCAGAATATGTTCAGATAACACCTACCCTTTGGTTTGCCTTCAGGATTTTGGTGTGAGTTTTGTGTCTGTCTATATCTTGTTTTGTGAGACCGATATACTAAAATACGGTTAGATATTTACATATTCTCTCTGGCTGAAATTCTTCAATCTGCAATCTCCAGAGCTGAAATAGGAGTCTCAACAGCTTGTGCCAAAGAGCTAAACTCTCTATCTGGGAGCTGTAAGGGTACGTCTACACTACAGCTGGAGCAAGCCTCCTAGCCCAGGTAGACAGATTTGTACTAGCAGAGCTTGAGTTCATGCACTAAAAATAGCAATGTGATGATCTGGCTCAGGCTGGAGCTCGAGCTTTCCAGTCTAGGGTTTCTGGTGGCCTTGGGAGCCTGAGCTTCCTCCCAAGCTGGAATGTCCACATTGCTATTGCTATTTTTAGTGAGCTTGAGTCCCTTTAGTGTGAGTCTGTCTACCTGGACTGGGAGACTAGCTCCCAGCTGCAGTGTAGATGTACCCAAATAAACCCATATCCTCTGTGAATCAGCTACAGAAGGGGATGTGTACCACACGCTGATGGGCAAGTTACATAGGTTTTTTCCCCCTGGAGTGAATTTCAGACTCCATAAAGGAGCATTTGTACTATTCATAAGGCTTGTCTACAGCACAACATTGCTCACAGTCATGTGGAAACACAATCCAATCAAGTTAGGGAAGGGCTGTCCTTCGCGACATGCCTTCACAGGTCCTAGTACAATGGGGCCCTGACCTGGTTGAGGTTGATAGGCACTGCTGTGATATAAATGTCGAATAATAATTATGTCACTCTATGGCTTGAATTTTGAAGCTCTAGTTATGGGAAATGCCTTTTCCAACTGTAGACAACAGAGTTCTGTTGACTATAGGCTCTTTAATGAGCCTTTCCTAGTTTCAGGAATCCGTTAGGGTACTGATGTACTACAGGGTGTGTGTCCCACTCAAGAATATGGAGAGAAGTATGTTCCTTTTATCACCATAGGATATACTGAGTCATCTCTTACATCGTAGCTTGAATAATGTCACCAAAAACTACTCTGCACATTTATTTAAGTGGTTGCTTTCCAGTGGGTAACAAACGTCATGCTTCTACTACATCTCTCATCCAAGTATCCCAAAGTTCATTGGGTCTGAATCTCAAGTCTGGCTGAGCTGTGCGTGGCATAGGACCAGGGAGTAGGAAGTAAAAGTGGCTTCACACAATTTTGAATGTGACTGGGGGGTCAGTTCATACCCTGGCAGCCTAAGGACTACTATAATGTGGGCCTTGCTTCCCGTGGTTCCAACAGCTGAGAATAGCTGGAGCATAGACACACTCTGGCATTGCTCCCTTTCCCTGACTGTGCTGTGCTCCCTATCCTGAGGGCTGCAAGGGAGGTGGCGCAGACCTGCGACAGTGAGCAGGATTGTTTGTACACAGGAGGAATTCCCAACTGTCCAGATCTGCTGGCTTTGCAGCTCCTTTGTGTGGGTAAAGTGGTGTAAAAGGACCACAGTGGACCCAAGAATTGGGTCCATTGTCTCCCAATGTCCCTGGGAGATAAGTAGGAATTACGTCCCTGTTTTTACACAAGGACACCGAGCGAGCCATATGGAATAGTGGCTGAGCGGAAGCAGAAGCGACACATTTATATGGCATTATGTCCAATCAGATAACAGAGATACAGTACAACAGGAACAAACACCTTCTAGTTTAATTTTGTATGTTCCTGTGTCTTGTCTTTTATCTTCTCATGCCTGGCAACCTAGTTAAATGTAATTACCAAGGAGGGTTTCAATTTCTTTTTGTCAAGAAACCACTGAACTTTTCAGTTGTTCCATTCTCATCAGCTCCCAGCAATGTTTTTTAAATGCTATTTTCCCTCCTGATGGGATGTTTTCTTGAACTTTGAGGTTAACTCTTCACACAAAGTTTTCCCTGTCTGGGGAGCTGCTGGTGGTTTTGAAATCCTGCTTTTTGGATTAATTTTTTCTCTCTTCTGGGATATTTGGTTGAGACTTTGCTTGCTTGCCATTACAGCACAATGATCTCAGCACATGGACAGCCAATCTCTTCCCCATTCCCTTGTTACAGGTCTTTAAATCTAGCTGGAAATTAGACTGTTTGCTGTTATGCAGGCTGAAGTGATCTGACTTTTGTCTTTGGGCCAGGGGCAATGTCAGCCCCTTTCATGCAAAAAATATGTGGGAATGGGCCAAAGGAAAACTCTACTGCGGTATCCCATGTGGGAGAAGGGATTGGCAGCTATACAACAAGGTCAGTTATGACTCCTCTCCTAACTGTGTGGAATGCATGAAACTGAGGTCAAATCTAATCTCAAACGTGTGGATCTCTATTTGGGCAGTGTCAGTCAGTCCATATTTTCCTCTGGTCTCTAGTAGCTCTCCAGGGACTGTGCTGTCATTAGCAGAGTGGTTATAGCTGCATATTGCCCATTCCCTTTGCTGGTTTGCCAGATCCTCTTAATTCTAGCCCTGCATCAGCTGGACACGCACCTGACATCACACCACATAAATGGCTTCCAGTGTGCTTGGGACAGGGAAAGGGGATAATGCTGTGTGCACTTTGATCCCCCTACGCCTGTACTTATGTCCATTTTAAGCTTAATTTTCACTAGTGTGTGGAAGGAATGATAGCCAATATGAAAATCTCAGTCTTTCTTTGAATTATTTACCTTGTTATATATTGCTTCCATTATTTGTAGATAAATAAGACAGTTACCAACTGTAGGCATCAAATATATGAACTGCCTATAAATCAGTGTGAAAGTGCTGAATTCAGGATATATTTAAACCTGTAGTATAATCTTCATCATAATTCAGAGCTGAAAATGGAATTTACACGAGCTTCTGAGAATAAACTCAACAGTGTATGTATAACTCCCATGGAAGTCTATGGAAGGTTTGCATGTGAAAAGTCTTCATAGACTCATAGACTTTAAGGTCAGAAGGGACTATTATGATCATCTAATTTGACCTCCTGCACAACGCAGGCCACAGAATCTCACCCACCCATTCCTGTAATAAATCTCTAACCTATGTCTGAGCTATTGAAGTCCTCGAATCATGGTTTAAAGACTTCAAGGTGCAGGATCAAGTTAATATGGGTTTTATCTCCAGCCTTCATTTACTGCCATGTAAGGTGATCCAAGACCTATTGAAGTCAATGGATATGAAGCAAGTAAAGGAGAGTGACAAATCTTTAAAAGGATAAGTGTATTTCCAAATTAGCAGCAGAACAATAATTGTGTGGAGGTCTGTAATGTAATTATAAAGCCAGTAAAAATGAGTGCAGTCAGCATGACCTGGGTCACAGTCCGGCAACACGCAGAAAAATAAGGGCTTGATTTTCAATAGGATCTGTGTAATACACTGGCATAATGTGCCATGTCCCCTTCAACTGTCTGGTCTACAAGTGGCTCACTGCTTACTACTGCTACCAGATAATAGGACGCAGTGCTTTTCATCAGTCAGTCTCAAAGCACTTTACAAAGGAGGTCAGTATCCATTATCTCCATTATGCAGATAGGGAAACTGAAGCCCAGAGAGGTGAAGTGACTTGCCCAAGATCATTCAGCGTGCCAGTGGCAGAGCTGGAACTATAACCCAGGCCTGCTGAGTCCCAGTCCAGTGCTCTATCCACACAACAACACTATTAAAATTTCAAATGGCAAGACTCTGTGATTTTGATGCTATAGGCTCTGGGGTCAAGTCCTTCTGATGGCACATGCAAGAAGATCATTAGAAATGTGCACAATTTATGCAAGGTCCCATTGTGCTTAGTGCTGTTCACACAGAGTTCATGCCCCAGAGAGTTGATAGTTTAAATACACAAAACAGACAAAGAATGAGAAAATATTTCCCCCATTTTACAGATGGGGGAACTGAAGCACAGAGAAATTAAGTGACTTCCCCAAATCACACAGGAAGGCTGTGGCAGAGCCAAGAATTGAATGTTGATGTTCTGAGACACAGTTTAGTGTCATAACAAGAGCATCCTTTCTCTTTGGTTTGCTTAACATCACCAGTAGCTTCCTTGCAGTCTTCAAACATTCCAGAATCTGCTGTTGCCATGTTGGTTCCCCTGGTTGCTGGAATTGAGGAAGGAGGTACTAGCTACCTTTTTCTTGCTCTTCAGATGGGAAAAGCTTGTTCATCCACAAACAAATCTTTTAGTTCATTTCCCGTAAATATATTTCATCCTCCTAGAGAGGGAGGCAGGCCTAGTATGAAAATAGTACTGGGAGCGAGACACTTCTGAATTCTAATTCTGGCACTGACACCAGTGCCTTGAGCAAGTCACTTAGCCCTTTTGTTGATTTCCCATCCACATGAAAGGAATAATACCTACTTCAGAGAGGCATTGTGAGGATTAATTAATATTTGTACAGTGATTTAAAGATTAAAAATTCTACATAAATGTTCTAAGTGTTAATTGTTTAGGGCCGCTGGACCAAACAAGTAGTCAGGGTGGCTGGATTGCAAGGCCAAGATCGGGAGCATAGAGCGGGGACTGAAGGATTTAGCTGTCCAGGAACTGGCAGCAAAAGGAGATTTAAATTAGAATATTTCTTCCTGAGTGATCCATCAAATGCTTTTCAAACTCTAATTGCTCATCAGGTGCCAAAGTTGGGCTCCTTTAATGCTCAAGGGTGCATGGCTAGTGCCTTTCAGATCTTTTGATCTTCTTGGTGTTGCTGTCAGATAGCAACTAGCTGAGAACAAAGTATCCTATGAAGCAAGGAAGGTTGTTAGAGCTAAAGTCTTGTTAGATGTGAAGTTAGGTCAGGACAGGGAATAGAAAAATAAGAGCTTGTCTGCATGGTAAAATGGACCAGAATAAAGCACACTAAATTATTTAGAATTAAGTGATTTTTATTCTGGAATAGAGTATCCAGATACTGCTATTGTCTCTGTGCACATTAGCAACCATGGCGTCCATTATTTTCAGCCATTATCAAAGTCACATCAATCTAAACTAAAATAAGTCTTGCATTGTGCCCTGAGTGTTGCTAGACTTCAGCTCTGGCGGACTCCAGCGGGAGCAAATTCCAAAAGCCATAGCTCTCATCTGAGAGCGTGTTGCCTGCCACCATTCCTGGAGAGATCAAGCTCAGAAACTGAAAGCAAGATGCTTCTGTCTTGAACCTTTAATTGATGAGGGAGGGTGGGAAAGGTCTCTGAGATAACTGGGTTCCTGTCCACTCAAAGTCAAAGGAATCATGGGAGTGTTATGGTTTTATCTTTTAGCCTCTCACATGGCCTAATGGATCATTGCAGACACAGAACCTTTAACCACTAGGTTGTTAGTTTGAATTGCTCCAAGTCGTCTGTGATCTCGGTGGATGAATGTGTACATCGCAGTTAGCGTAAGCTGACATCTTCTAGAGGACTGAATCAAGACTAAACTGTCCTTTTCATGCCTAGAATCTGTCCTTGTAGGGTCAAGGCTGAGACGTTAGCAGGGAAGTGTGGGAAAGTATGCACTATGGCTGCTTGTGTTGTACCTTGCCTGGATAATTTGGGATTTAAATTCTAATTTTATCAATCTGGCTCCATTCATGTGCACTACATTTGTTTTAAAATATTCTACCCCCTTCAGTGTTTTCATCATAATTGCTAAAATTCAGAAGCCCTAATGACAGATATCTGTACTTCTATTGCACATATGTGACTATTGGGTAAGGCTCTTGAAAATGTAGCAGCCAAGTCACAAGTTTGAATGTAACTTTGGTTTTTTTTGTTTTCATCATACAACCTTTTTAAATGGTTCTCTCCCTTTATGGTCCATGACTGTTAAATAATTTGCTAAATTATGTGTAAAATATAAATACAGAAGTTAAGCTAGTTATTAAAAAGGTGTGGGTGGGTGGGGGGGAATTTTATAAAATCAGTATAGAGTCAGGAATAACATTTTCCAGTTTTAGGTTCAAAATGTAGATCCTGTGTGTGTGAAGGGATGAAGAGAGTATTTACAATACCTAGCAGGCCAAATTCATCCCTGAATTCAATGGAGTTACACCAGAGATGATTCTGATCAGTAGGAGTAAAAGTATATTCATGAACAATTTTTGTCTTTACTTTCTATTGAAATAGCTTTGGAGGGGATTTTAACTCCCCGCTCCCATGCTGTCAGTGTTGGTGAAAGGAAACATTGATCAAATACATCAGAAAAGTCAACTGAAATGGACTAGAAACTGACTGCTCTATTTTAATTGTTCAGGCTGCATAATGTGCAAATAGTAAGGGGACTTATATTGAGACATGAATATTTGACTCTAAAAATGGTTTCCATTCAGTGGAAAGTGTTATTAATAACTGAATTATCTCTTTAAAATGAGATTTGTTGACAGTACCTCTTTAGGTTTTTTTGCAAGCACTTACTTGTGGGCATAGCGCTACATAGCTTCTTTGGCTTCATTGTGGAAGCTACGCATGCTAGTTAGCACGACACTGGTGGTAGGTGTATGGCATCAGGGTCTGAACTACTGATAAGTTAAAATCAGGGGGACTGCATGCACAGGGGTCCACCTGTGCAGAACTTATTGCAGAATTGAGGCCTCAATAGCATTCCCCCCCGCCCTCTTTCAAGCTTTTAGAGTCCAGAAATCCAGTGGCCCTGAAATCCAGTGCTTAGTTCAACTGCTCTGGCCATGTTAATGGGCCTGCACACAGCGAATGGCCTTAATTTGGAGCCAGGGCCTGGCTTCTTTACTACTCCAACAGCATAAAGTGGTTGAAACCAAGGTGACGTCTACCAGGGCAGAAGCATTCACTGGGTTATTGGAAGGTTGGCAGAATAGCCTTCTGTGTCACCACTCGTGTGCAATGCAGGGGTGGGCCAGAGCATTCTGCATCCTTGCTCTTCTGGACTCTGGTGGCTCAGTAGGGAGCAGTTTGTAGGTAGCATAAGTAACACTGCCGGCCAGGTCCAGAATCAGGCATATGTAAAGGTTGCTTAAAGACCCTCAGCTCAGAATTGGGGCCAGAGTTTGTATATTGTATATTAAAAGTTTGAGATGACACTTTGACTCCATATATTATTTCTAATTTCTTACAGGTATATTGAACAGTTTTCCAAATAAATTAACAATAATTTCCTTTATCTTGGAGGACTTTAAATGGAATCAAGTTTTTAATTGTAAGAGGTTGGGAAGTTGTATTTTTCTTTGGAAGTGCTGTTAATGTGTTCTTGTAAAGTGCTCTATGCAGTCATGGTTCACCAGTTCTACCCAATATCTAGTCCTCACAGCAGCAGCAGATCTAAAGTTGAGAGGTGATTTTGCCTCTATAGGGCATTGGTGAGATCAGTACTGAAACACTGTTCAGTTATGGTGTCTATATTTTAAAAAGGATGTTCTAAAGTTGGAGAAGGTGCAGAAAGTGTCACAAAAATGATTTGAGGGCTAGAGAAAATGCCTTACAGTGTGAGCCTTAAAGAGCTCGATCTGTTTAGTTTCTCAAAAGGAAGACTGACAGGTCACACTAGATTAGAGTCTCTTAAGTACCTTCACAGGGAGAAAATACGAGATATGAAGGACTCTACTCTAGCAAAGAAAGACGTAACAAGAAGCAATGGCTGAAAGCTGAAGCCAGATATCCCAATTAGAAATTAAAGACAATATTTGTAACATTCGGGACAATTAACCTTTGGGAAAAACTATTAAGGGAAGCGATGGATTCTCCATCTCAAGGCAGACTGATGCCTTTCTGGAAGGCATGCTTTAGCCAAACAGGAGTTATGCTCTAGTGAACACACAAGTTATTGGGCTCTGGTGATATGCAATGGTCTGGGCTCTACATGTCAGACTAGATGATCTAATGGGCCTTTCTGGCCCTTAACCTCTGTGAATCTAAACTCCTGCGTGTAATTCTGCAACCCCAGGAAATGCTGAAAGCAGCCTGTGCGGAGAGAGCCTGAGTGTGTGGCTTTGCCAACGATAGCAGGTCCCTTACAAAGGGGCAGGTAGGACTCCTGCTGTGCCTGAACCCCAGGCAGGCGGGGTCAGGGCAGGAGCGCCTTGGCCTGGGAGGCTCGCAGTGCCCACAGCGCAGCACCCAGCTTTGCAGCCGCTCGCCTGCCCAACGCGCGGCACAGACCTGCAGGCAAGTTCCCAGCGCACCCGCCCCCCGCTGAGCGCGCGCGCGCAGGCTACGGCCCCGCCCTCACTGAAACCAAGCCCGCCCCTGGTGGGGGGGCCCTGCGCCCCAGCAGCTCCCCCGCCTCCTGAATATGCAAATGACGGTACAATGGCCAGCCAATGGCGTGCGGGTTGGTCACATGGTGCCGCCGGAGGCTGAGGGGAGAGAAGTTGGGTCTCAGTGAAGCCAGGCAGCTCAGGCGGCGGCCACGGGCTGCGAGCGCTCGGGCTGCAGGCGGCGGGGGAGGCTGAGCCGCTCCCCCCGCGGGGCGCCCGGCCGGCCGGGGCGCTGCCGGGACCATGCCGATCCTCCTCTTCCTCATAGACACGTCGGCCTCCATGAACCAGCGGGCGCACCTGGGCACCAGCTACCTGGACATCGCCAAGGGCGCCGTGGAGCTCTTCATGAAGGTGAGTGCGGGCCGGGGCGGGCCGCCTGCTCCGCGCCCCCGCGCCCGCCCGCCGGCTAACGCCGCTCTCTCTGCTCTCTCTCTCCGCAGCTGCGGGCCCGCGACCCGGCCAGCCGCGGGGACAGGTACATGCTGGTCACCTTCGACGAGCCGCCCTACTGCATCAAGGTAACGCCCGCCCCCGCGCGCCCGGCCCGGGGGGCGCAGCCGCCGGCGGCAGCAGCAGCCCGTGAAGATGGCGGACATTTTGCTTTTGTATGGAGGAGCGAGGCTGGCGGAGGGCGCTGCTGAGATGGAGGAGGGGGCGGAGCGTGATTCGCCGCCCCGGCGTGGGGCGGGGCCGGCCCGCTGCCCCGCCGCAGGGAGCCCGGGCCGCGCCGCGCGGCTCCGCCTCCCCCCCCGCCGCTCAGCGCCTCTCCTCGGCCCGACCCCTCGCCGGCCCTGCCGGACCCCGGGGCGGTGGGGATCCCGCCCCATCCCCTCTCGCCGGGGCGGTGGGGGTCTCGTCTGTCCCTCCCCGCCTTATGCGCCAGGGCCCTATAGACCAGGACGCTCTGTCCCTTCCCCTATTGGGACCCTATAGACGGGGACCCCGCCTCTGCACCAGGATCCCGCAGAACAGGACCCTGTAGGTCCTTTTTACACACACACACACACACACACACACACACACACACACACACACCCCCGATAGACCAGGGCAGTGTGTGTGCCCCATCCCCTTGGTGCCACTACTCCTCCCTAAGCACTGGGACCCCATAGACCAGGCTGCCAGGCTGGTATGGGTCATGTGCCCCCTTACCCCAAACACTGGGATCCGGGGCAGTGCGAGTTCTCTTGCCACACCTTGGCTGCTGCTACACAAGGCTAGGAGGAAGGGGGCTTTGAAAGCTTTTTCTCCTCTCCCCCATGATCCCTGTCCCCTTCCTTTGCTGCCCCCTCTTTCCCCTCCTTTTAGCTGAGTTTGCTTCTGCCTCCAGTTCCGCTGCTGTTGCTAGAGGGGAGAGTGCATCTCTACCCCATTGCCGTGGGGATTCGGGCAAAAGACTTCTCCCACTCTCTGCAGTGGCAGGAATATATGTATTGGAGCAATCCTTTTCCCTGTACACATGCGGCTTGTATTGCAGCACAAAGATTGGGGCAACTGACTTAGCTCTTCCCCACACTTGCTGCTGCCTTTCCATGCCTCACCTTGGTGTGTCTCCCTCATTAGTGACTGAAGCTACAGACTGGGCCTGTCTCTTCCTCCTCCTCCCACACCTACTGCTAAAGGTGCAGCTCAGGAATTGAAGAGAGACAATGTGGTGCTGCATTGCCGTGTGTTGTGACTTACAGCTGTTTAACGTGGGTGTAAAACATTACCATTCTGATTTGATAGTGTTACTCTGCACAGGTGTATGTGATTACACACGGCAGTGCTGAATCTGGCCCAGCGTGTGTGTCTTTCTCTTCCCCCATTTTGGTTGTTTCTCAGGATTGAGGCAAGTAGTCTTTGTCTCTCCATGGCTACTGCACCTCAAGAACATGTCAAAAAAATAGGCCACCTTAGTGATATTTCTGTTTGCTTCTCAGACCGTGACTTCCAAGCAGCTGAGATGTCCAAATGAATGTAATTTTAAATGTCTCGTTAAAGCACACCACAAAACTCTTCACTGTTAGAGAGATTTTGAACACTTGTAAAATGGATCCATTGAATGGCTCTGGGCATAGGTATTCCATTACTGTTCTTTTCTGTTTTAACATGTCAGTAATTACCAATAATTATCATCTGATTGGCATTAGCCCAGCATAAAGTAGGCAAATGTCCACATAACACATGCCACCGTTGTTGGTAGTCGCAGCAAAGAAGCTAAGAACGGATGGTCTCTGCAGGTGATGGCCAAAGCATGTTGTTGGGACACGGGTACGCTTGTGCTGACACTGTGCGCATTGCACAGCTTCTGTGGGAAGAGAAATTTGTTATCCGGGGCCATGAATCTTCCGCCTTTAACCAGCACTAAATTCACACACTTGAAATGCACTCTGCTCTCTGAAATGCTGATAACACTTGCATAAGTCAGTATTTATTTTGCATTTACTACTCCACACCTTTCCTCCCCCCTCTCAAAAGGGGTCATTTTGTTGTCTCTGCGTTCATGAAGATCCGTCTTGAGCTCTGGGTTAAAATCACCTAATTTCTGGCAAAGAGATGTTAGCTGGCATTCTAGTCTGACAACACTGGAAGGTTTTCTGCAGCACAGTGTGAAATATATTTCCCTTCTCTTCTCCACTCAGGATAAAATACAGCAAGCCTAGTCTTTCTCATGGCAGTCTTAGCTGTGAGAACACACTTTCCTGTTTTTGTTGTATTGCACACAACATGATGTAATGAAAACATTTATGGTTTTCCAGTGTCAATGCATCTACTTGTAACTCTGTGCAATAAGGGTACTATATAGGTTATTATCACATACCATGAGAGTCTCACTAAAGAAAATTCCTATATTTGGAGTATTGTACCAATGAGTAGTGCTTCACAACATACTACTAATACATGGGAACTGATGTGTTTTGTCCATAGTGTTGTGTGGCATACAGTGCAGTGTTTAAAACAAAAATAACATGAATTGGGTACTTCATGTGAACAATAGTTACTTTCTGAAGTTTGGTAAGATATTCCCTTTCTTCTCCCTTAAGAATAAGCAGGCTTAGCCTGCAAATATTTTTTCATAATTCAGTAGTTTGCATATCATCAAAAGCACGTGGAACATGACCGTATCCTGTATTGTAAATATGATCATAGTATTTAAATGGGAAATATCTAAGGACTTGGATCAAGTCTGTTTTCCTCTATCTCTAGTTCAAAAGTAGCCAAGCAGATTTGTGTGTTGCAAAATAAAAACTTTGCAAAGGAAACACTGATATCAAACTAGAACAATAATGGTGGATATGCCAAGACCTTTTTTTCCTGGGTTGAGGAGGGAGAAACTTTTTTATTCTTAAATTTACTGAGCTTACAAAATATATTCCAATATCTGTGCAGGAGCAGATGATCTCCCTTGCCAACTGCTTTTGCTCTATGAGTGGGTGGGTGGGCAGAGAGATAGCGCAGTGGTTTGAGCATTGGCCTGCTAAACCCAGGGTTGTGAGTTCAATCCTTGAGGGGGGCATTTAGGGATCTGTGGCAAAAATTGGGGATTGGTCCTGCTTTGAGCAAGGTCCCTTCCAACCCTGATATTCTATGATTGTTTAGCCCTTTCCATCAACTCCAGCTGAGTTGACCCCACCAGAAGAGGGCAGAGGGACTATGGGAACAGTTCCTTTGGTTGCAGGGGGGGCTGTCACGTCAATGTAACTTATAGCCCTATAATTATTTTACTTAAAAGTACTTCAAATCAACTGCCTTGCTTGACCCCTGCTAAAAGAGGGTGCCCTATAAAACAATACTTCCATGATCTATACTGTTTTTACTAGTGTAGGCTTGCTGGTAGGCAGAAGAGGACCCCTGCTGAAATCAATGGAACTTACTCTCTTTTTCATACTCCATGTGTTGTACGGAAAGCAATGCATTGTAAAGATGAGCTACATCTATTTTAGATCATATTTAATATCTGTAGGGTTAAATAAAGACCAACATCTTAAATTTTATAAAATCATTTTTTTTTTTTTTTGGTTACAGTGTAGTAGCCGTGTTAGTCTGTGTCAGCAAAAAGAAAATAAGAAAGAAAGAATTACTTGTGGCACCTTAGAGACTAACCAATTTATTTCAGCATAAGCTTTCGTGGGTTAGAACCCACTGCATCCGATGCAGTGGGTTCTAACCCACGAAAGCTTATGCTGAAATAAATTGGTTAGTCTCTAAGGTGCCACAAGTATTTATTTATTTCTTATTTTCTTTTTATTTTTTTTTGGTATCCAGAGATACATAAAACTGCACCTAAAATATCTTTTGTCAATGGACTTTGTCCAGAGCCCATTGGAGTCTATGGAAAAATGCCCCTGACTTCCTTGGGCTTTGGATCAGGTCCTTTGTTAGGTTTTCTCTTGGTCGATGGCAAGTTATTTATTTTGAGAACAATCTAGGAAGCTTTATTTTTAGTACTTCAAAAATGATAACGTTTTTTAAGAAAAGCACTAATTTCCAGATTAAAAACCTTTAATGAGATGTTAAGTGAGTTTGCTGATATGCTACTAGACAGAGGCTGACAGCCATGCAGAGACAATAGTGCAAGTTACTTTAATTCTGATTTGCTATGTCATGTCCAGGATTTGCTTGCACTTAATTTGAGGTATTGCAGAAATCTCACGCGCCCCACACACTGTTAATTCCCGTTTGAGAGAATGGCATGTTTGTTTGCAGTTCCTACCTGTAGATCGCCCCATTGTCCTAAGCAGTGCTATGTGGAGAAGGAAAAATCTCTTCTGGAAGAGGATGAGGAGAGAAATTTCCTCCTGCACCCCCAGCAACTGTTACTCTTGCCATTTTCCCTGATGGCATAGAGAAGCGAGTTGAATATTGATGTAAAGCTAACCAAAGATGGCTACAGATGTAGGTTCTGCGGGATGCTGAGGTCTCCAAGTTGTTATCCAGTCTTGCAATCCCTGGGCATACGTATAGACTTGTTTTGTTTCCTTTATTAGAAAGACTGGTCAACTCTTAATTTATTTTAGTAGTGAAAAAGCAGCAAATAAATTAACATTTTGTGAATCACTCATCCTACAGTTTGTGAAACAGTCCCAAATTACTTTTGCGGCCTATGCTGTGGGTAACTATTCAGTCTCATGATAAAGTACTAATTCAGTCTTATCCAAACTTACTGGTTTCGTGGTCTCTCTTACGCACTTGTGACTGATATGATTTCAGCAGGGCAGGTGACAGTGAGATAGCCTTCCCTTGGTTCTTGGTGGTGTTCTATATGGCATTTTCCCAGACATGGTGATTTTTTGTTTTAGGTCATGAGACCTTGTTTTAACATGAACTTCTCCATAAATGACCTGCTCACAAGTCCAAGTATTGGGACAACTTACAATTGATTGATTTACTTCAGGGACAAGGTTAGGAGTTCTGTATTCCTGTTTGTTTGTATTGTCACGTATTGTATTGACTTCAGTTGGTCATCCAATAGGTTGGGCCAGGAGTTGGTTTCCTGAGACCTAGTGCAGTATTATGTAAATGTGATTTCGGAGCTGTTGCTAAACTAACTCGGAGTTCTAACTGCAGTACATATTAATGACGTTTACTGCCCTACAAAACTCTTCTACACAATGTGTTCAATTAACATTTCTATATCCATGCCTACTGTATAAATACATGAAATATGGGGGAGTTATGGAAGAAAGTGCCAAAATTTGTGGGAGAAACAGAGAAATGGGGGTCAAAGTGAGAATTGTTGGGAAGCCATGAGAACGTACAGAAAAGTGGATAAGTAGTGGGGAAAGAGCTGTGAATCGCCCTGTAGGGGACTGCATGGAGCTTGAATCTGATGTGCTAAAAATGGGGATGTGTGTATATGTGTTGATAGTTGAAGGGTAGGGAACAGAATGAGAGGGAAGGAAGATGACTTCAACTGTGTTTTGGATGGACTGAATGTCGCAGTGTGGGTCTTGGAGTCTAGAAAAGAGTAGTGTGCAATAGTCATGGCTGGAGATCAGTGCATAGACAAGAATTTGAGCCATCTTGGTAGACAGAAAAGGAAGGATCTTGGAAATGTATAGGAAGAACTGACAAGACTTGCTAGCCCAGAGCTCTAACTAGTGCTTGTTGCTCCTCTTCCTCTCCCGCTCTGACTGCAGGCCTTGTCACCTTTAGATGACCTCTCCAGTCTTGGAGGATGGTGACATCTATGACTAGACTTTCTGGGTCTCTCACTGGGTAACCTCTTCTGACTTTCTGAAACCGTTATGTGACGGTCTATGACATTGGTCAAGGTTGGCTGCGTTTATTGTCTGGAGGTGGTAGAAATTTCTGGAAGGCTCCTATGTAAGTGTCCACTGAAGGGTACTGAAATAATGCCTAGCAGCTCCGTTACTTTTTAGGGAGGCTGGTGAGGCTTGGGATTAGTTTCACTATTGTCAGTAGAGTGTCTTTTGATCTGAAGTCCGTATACTTAATGGTGTCAAACAAATCAGACTTTCTCTTTGTTCATCATGAAATGGTTGCTGCGTGAAGGCAGTGGGCACTACCATGACCTACGTGGCTCTCTGTGACAGAGACTAACTGAGTGGACTCTGGTGCAGGTAGAGACCTGGGGTCTCTTTGTATAATTTTGGAGGCAGAGAATTCAGAGGTCCAGATGTTGGGTCAGAGAACTTCCTCTGCCTCTGTTCTGAAAACTGTTGGGTCTTGAGGTGGAGAGCAGCAAGAAAGCTGTTCCAGATGGCAGGTGCTGCGTTGTATAAAGGCTCTCGTGTTGGCAGTGGCCAACTCATGGAGAGTCGAAGGAGGTTTGTGCGGAGGGCAACAGAGAGATAATCCATTTGGGTAGGCTGTAGCAAATCCATAGGCTTTTAATTTGAGGTAACTTGAACAGGATCTTGCACTGAATGGGGTTGTGAGAGGCTGGAAGTGAAATAGTTCTGCTTTTCTGTATATGTAAGAAATCTGGCAGAAGCATTCTGCTCATGTGGACACCTAGAGCTCTGATTTAGGGCCATGGAGAAAGGAATTCCAGTAGTCTAAAGTAAGAGGAGATGAAGGATGGTGATTTCAGCAGAGTTGAAGTTGAGGCAGTGGTATAAATGGGCAGTATTGTGGAGGTGGTTTTAGGCAGGTCACCAGTCACAAGATATGGGAAGAGGAGAGTTATGGGTCAAAGATGAGGCTGAAGTGAGGGTGAGTTGAAGGAAATTGAGTTCTGAGTTGGGGGTGAGAAGAAGAGGAATTTCTGTTCCTCTTTGGCAAGAGAAACATTACTTCAGCTACAAGTGAAGAGAGAGAAATGTGAGATGTCTTCAAAATTATCTAGTCAAGAGGCAAATCAGATTGGTGGGCAGAAGGAATCACTTAAATATTAATACATACATTTAAGTATTTGTTATAAGATCGTATAAAAGGGACAATGTAGAGACATGATTTCTGATTTGTTCCATTTGCCAAAAGTTGTCTTGTGCACACTACTTAAATGCCTTAAAAAAAATTATCTTCCGTCATGTATAAAGTCTTCAGCCAGCCCCCAAAAAACAAGTCCTAAGTTCAGTGAAGAATCTTGTTCTAACCAATTTAATGTGGCTTCCATTACCCTAGTATTCTTTTACATGGTCTTTTTTTTCCTGAGTGGTGCCTTTGAGCACGAACAAATAAATTACAGTAGGTAGTTTATAACTAACAAATGTTCTTGTTCTGTTTGAAGGGAGATTGGGGCAAATCCCTAATGGCTATTACCCTCTGAGAACAAAACCAGTTTGGAATCCACTTACTGTTACTTGCTTGGGAATAATTTGTCTGCTAGCTGTAATAATTCCCCCACAGTTAGCTGCTCTGTCTCCAAGTGTAATATTCTGTATTTTTTTGGTAGCTTGATTGAGTAGTCCTAAAGAAAGGTGACCAAAGGATACACTACTTGATTATGTTTTTAGTTTGACAATCTTGGGATCGGGCAAGTAAGATTAAAGCAAAATAAAATGGTGGGTGTTTTTGTTGGGGGCTAGGCAGACTTGTGCATGCAGAGGCCCCCAATGTATGCATTTTAAAATCTAAAACTGAGTACACTACTATTTCACTTGAATTTTTGGGGGATTATGAAATTAGCCCTCTAGTGGAAGTACCATGGAATACTGACAGCTCTCAATTTAAAGGGATATGACTTGATTTTTTTTTTTTTTAATTTCATTTTCTGGTAGAGCACACTTTTAAGAAGTGTATACCTCTAGCTGCTTAGGCCTACGGTCAATAGCAAACATGCTCAGGCTCTTCTCCCTCCCTGTTTTTTGATGCACAGTCCTTCCTGCTATCTCTGTTTTCAGTTGTGGTTTCTAGTAAACATCCTCTTGTAGAACCCGGGGAAGGGATACAAATGTCAGCAATTGCAAATGAGTGATACACGGTGCTGACAAATGCACAAAAAAGCTGAAAAGGCAGAGAAATGTTTGCAGTAAGAGGCTTAACTAATTTCAAATGCTAAAGTCACTTGTTATAACAAGTTTAAATTGTAAAATCATAATACATATTTCTACCTAAGACTGTCTGCAAATAAGTGGAAAAGCTTCTCTGTTGTGAGTAGGGAGTTGTCTCCAAGTTTCTTTGCCAAATGCTCTTTGTTTCTTGTGTACTACATGCTGTTTTTTCATCAAAATACCAAGGCAAAATCCACAAGAATGACTAAATTATGATCCAGGCTTCATAGCGTGGCTTTATAATCTACATAAAAATGTACATAATAACTTGGATTGTAAACTCCTTGGGGCAGGAACTCTCTTTCAACTATATGATGTACCATTATGTTGATTTCTAAAATATGAATGTGTGTATTTATTAGCTTTTGCAATAATGAATACTATAAGATTGTAAATACTCTTCCTTTATTCTTAATTGCTTCTAATGTGTTCATTCTCATTTTGGGTTTTGAAAATTTCTCCCTAAGGAGAATAGTCTACTTACTTTGAACCCAAGGCTACAAAAATTACATTCTGAATTTACTGTAACAAAAATACACAGAATTTAAGGCAGCCTGTGTTTGCATACTATGAAAATACCATTAATGTGAAAAGCTGCTTCTCTGATAAACTTCGGTTTCATGATTTGCGTGGATCTGTATTCCTGGGTAAAAGTAGTGCATGTCTAGTGACTTAATTGTCTAGAATATTCTGGTTTCAGCTTTAACTATGGAGCCATAATACATACAACTAAGCAGCCATTTTTGTGTACGAGTCTGATTTACAGATTAGTTAGAGAGAGCGCCACTATCCAGTGATCCAGTGTCTTCATGCAATACTTATGGCCCTACCAAATTCGCAGTCCATTTTGGTCAGTTTCACGGTCATAGGATTTTAAAAATAGTAAATTTCATGATTTCAGCTATTTAAATCTGAAATGTCATGGTGGTGTAATTGTAGGGGTGCTGACCCAAAAAGAAGTTGTTGGGGGGTCGCAAGATTATTGTAGGGGGGGATTGCGGTACTGCTATTCTTTCTTCTGCGCTGCTGCAAGTAGTGCCGTTGTCTTCAGAGCTGAGCAGCGACTGCTGGCTGGGAGCCCAGCTCTGAAGGCAAAGCTCCCGCCAGCAGCAGTGCAGAAGTAAGCATGGCATGGTATTGCCACCCCTTACTTCTGCGCTGCTGCTGGCGGGGCGCTGCCTTCAGTGATGGATGCCTGGCCAGCAGCTGCCACTCTCTAGCTGCCCAGCTCTGAAGGCAGCACAGAAGTAAAATAATCTTGTGACCACCCGACTCTCCCTCCTCCGCCCCCCTCTCCCCCCCAATTCCCTTTTGGGTAAGGACCTCTAATTTGAGAAACACTGGACTCCCCTCCCCTCCCCCTTTGAAATCGGAATAGTATAGAGTAAAAGCACACAAAAGACCAGATTTCACAGTCTGTGATGTGTTTTTCATGGCCATGAATTTGGTAGGGCCCTAGCAGTACAGTACAACTTGATCAACTTCTTGAGTAACTTGCATTAGGAAAACAAGGGGGGGGGGGGCCAGAGGAGGAATGCCACCATTTTAAACCAACTTTATTTTAACTTGCATTTAAAACTAACCATTTGATTACTAATGTGGATTGTGGGTTTGGGAACTTGCCACTGTTCTTTCTCTCCACCCCCTAATTTCTCTGTCTTATTAATGTGTTCTCTAGTCAAATATTGTGATATATCCACCACAGAGTACAGTTATTTCCAGAATTGTTAACATCTCTGTATAGTGCTATGTATAGAGCAACTATTAACACTGCCACTTAACTATATGCCAACTGTCATCTTAATATATAATCTCTGTTATTGTTACACTGAAAACCTTGAGTAGACTTGGAGTGTAGTTTTAAGTATTCAATCAAATTCAGTTTTCATGGATTCCACTTAATATTTGCTGGAGACTCGAAACAGAAAGATGAAAAGGATCATATGGGGAGCTGTCCTAAACACAAGCAACAAGTCAAGCTAGGGACAAAGTTTTAGTGAAACGCTTGGTTCATGTCTAGAATATGCATTTTAAGCGGTGTCCTTGTAATCACATTCTGTGTGCAATTTAGAATCGGTAACTGCCTGATACTTGTATTGATCTATTCTCCCGAATTCTCTGTAAAGATTGAGGTACTTGCATTTTCTGTGTAAAGCATGGGTATTAAGAAGATGTCTCTGGGATCAGTAGTTTTAGTTTGAATTTCAAGCAGACCATCTACATTTTTCTTTCAAATATTGATTTTTAAATTTGTTTTTGAATTGGCCACAAAACAAGGTATTAAAATGTTGTACATTGGTGTTTAGCTAAAAAAATACTAACCAGAGAGTATTGAGGTAGGCAGATTCTTATTCAGTTGGCTTGTGCTTCTCTGCTTTTAATGCTGTTACAGGCTTAGCTCCCTAATGTGAACTTTTTACAAGAAGTGATATTAACAATTCTATTCATGTATAGGGTGTAAGCAAATATCTTCCTTATGCTTGCTGTTAAAGATAAGGGGACTTGAAGTTAATTTTAGAAACTTTTTCAAAGGCGCTATTAAGCTTCAAACAAAACCATGTGTAAAGATTGCAGTGTTTGGTTTTTTAAAAAAAAATGTGTTGCCTAATGACTGTTAGATTTTTAGTATAAGCAAAGGGCTACAGTTTAACAATATTATTGTTGGTTTTCAGTGGAACTGGCCAACATTTATCTTGGTGTTATAGTGGGGTAGTAGCACCTGTGTAGTTAAGGTGAGACTCTTACTGTTTAACAGCTGACTTCTCTAAGTGCTGTGAAGTCCACATGCTTACTTGGATTAACCTGACAGTTTCTGTGCTTCATGAGGATCTGGATTAGGTTAGTGGTCAATATTTAAGGTTATGTAAGCAAGGGATTCCTGAGATACAGCCATCTCTCTTCTCTCCCCCCCCCCCAAATCTTCAAAATTGTTTCTTATAACATGTTTTTGCACAGGGGTAAAGTTAGTGGTACAAGTTGGGGTCATTTGGGCAAGAGATTCTCAGTTATGGTCTCTCACATTACAGAATTCTGAAAATTTAAAAGCTGTTCATAAAGTCCACTTGCATAGCGAGATTTAGAAAATTAGTTTTCTGTAACGGGTTGAGGTGGACTTTGAAAGAGAAGGAGAGGAGAATACCTACTGAGTTCACACATCTGCAATCTTATGCTATAGAGGGTTGAGCAAAGCACCTTCCCTCTACCCCAGACCCTGAAGTAGAGTATGAGGCTCTCCTCCATTTCCTCTTGATGTCTCCAGCTGGTAGATATGCTTCGTGCAGCCCATCAGTTACCACCTATCTTCCTTCGTCCTTCCAGTCCTGCTTGAGGAATGGAGGGGCCAGGAGAAATGTAGAGCTACTTCCTGAGTGGCAATGAGGTGGTCCTAGGAAGCTTCCTGGTGTGTCTCAATCCTGTAACTCTCACTGCCACTGCTTCCTAAAAAAAAAAGTGTGGAGGAATTCACTGCCTAAAAACTCGGTGCCCCTGACATTCTGGACACGTACAAGACATTCTGGACACGTACAAGGCACTGTTGGTTAACCTTGACTTAGAGTTAAAGATTTTGGTCTGTGAATGTTATTTGCACTGTTGGGAGTGTACTTTACTTATCAAAGTTTATAACCCAGAAGTACCTACTATTTTTAAACTACGGTATCCATATAATCCATCTTCATAAATTACTACATGAAACACATAGCTGGTTTAAATACAGAATTAAAGTATCAGAGGGGTAGCCGTGTTAGTCTGGATCTGCAGAAGCGACAAAGGGTCCTGTGGCACCTTATAGACTAACAGAGGTATTGAAGCATAAGCTTTCGTGGGTAAATACCCACTTCTTCGGATGCAAGCAGTGGAAATGTCCAGAGGCAGATATAAATGTGAATTAAAGTAGATGCTGTAACATCTCATACTACTTCAAAACCATACTGATATGGCCACTTGTTTACTGAGTGGAACAAATTCTGGATAATTTTGTGTTCCTTGTCTAAATGCTGATATGTTTTGAAATGGTGGGTTATGATGACCTCTTTGTGTTTATATTCTTTCATTTATTTAAGCATTTGTGATGGCCTTGATGCTGATGCAGCAAAAAAAAAAAAAGGTTCTTTTGATTATAGCCATCTAAATGTCTAAAATATTGCAAATTAAACCCTGGATATCAGTTATTTAGAAATACAGATATTAAACAGGTAACAAGACCTGTCTTGCTGGCAGTTTGCTCTTTGATGGTATTGATTATTTTACTTGCCTCAGAGCTGCATTTGAATATAATATTTTTATACATACATAATTTAAAAAAACAAAACAAAAAACCCTGGGAAGTCATATGGTATCTCTGTTCTGCTTTCCTTGGTGCAGACAGCATTATTCTACTCTGAATGCCTGCAGTTTACATGAAGCTGTGATTCAAACTTGGATTTTACAGTTTGATCTGATGATCAGAAGCTTTTTACTAGCAGATTTATGGATGTCTGTCAATACATTTGAAGATTAATTTTAATGCAGGGAAACACAAATGTTTAGATGAATTAGAAAAACAAGTTGCGAAGCAATCATTAGGATTTGGCTAATACAGCTTGTATTTCAGTATTGCATAAGAGGTGGCTTTTACAAATGGATCAACACATTTAACTCCTCCTAATGGAAATTAAAATTTTACATGTCTTGTACCCGTAGCTCAATGCCATACATCCCTCTGAAAAGGACCATGTGTATTGCTGTCTTTATACACAAGAGCAGGGTTTAGGTGGCTGAAGTAGCCTGAGCTGGTTGTATGTTGTGTGATTTTTGAAATGTCATGAAAAACAATAAAACAGAATTCAAGAAAAACAATCAGCATGAAAAAAGAGCTTATTGACAGGCTATCAATCACAGTAATCAGTATTTATGCACCCGGTGTTAAGCACTGCTTTTGATCTTGTTCTCTTCACCTATTCAAGAAAGTATTGCTTTGCTTTTTCAAGACAGTCTGGCCTTTTTCTTATTTATAACCATAATTTTGTAGATAGGAAACGGAATCAGCCTTTCCACAGACAGTGCACTTTTTAAAAAATGGAAATTATTTAAAGAGTTTCCATCTCCATTTCTGATGGAAGGAGGGGTGGTGGTGAGGCAGAGTTTTCCACCGTGGACAAATTCAAACTAAGCTCTTGGGTTCTGTATCACTTGAGTCAAAGAATATAAAGATGGTATGGGAGGAGTTTGAAAATGAAGGGAGTTACTGCTGAGAGGGAAGGGAAGGACAGGTGTCTGGGACTTCCTCTTTGGTATTATCCCTGGTGTGTCGAACTGGGTGGCTGCCTCTCTTTGAGAATGCTGTCAAATTTGGGTGGGTTGAAAGGGCAATGTGCTGAGAAGTTTTTAAAGATCTATTCAAGTGATTTAATGCTTCTCTTGTCTGTTTTTGGAACAGAAAGGAGAAGAGATCTTGCAATTCTTAATACTAATAGAAATGTTCTCCATGAAATAAAGTTGCTTTCAATAACTGAAAGCACCATAGGAATGCAATGATTATTAAAGATTTTTATTGGGGCTGTCAAATGATTTTAAAAAATGGATAGAATACCATTTATTTAAATATTTTGGGTGTTTTCTACATTTTCAAATATATTGATTTCAATTACAACACAGAATACAAAGTCTACAGTGCTCACTTTATATTTAATTTTGTTTACAAGTATTTGCACTGTAAAAAAACAGAAGAAATAATATTTTTTAATTCACCTAATACAAGTACTGCAGTGCAATCTCTTTATCATGAAAGTTGAACTTACAAATGTAGAATTGTGTAAAAAAAACCTGCATTCAAAAATAAAACAATGTAAAATTTTAGCACTTGCAAGTCCGTTCAGTCCTACTTTTTGTTCAGCCAATCGCTCAGACAAACATATTTGTTTACATTTGCAGGAGAGAATGCTACCCGCTTCTTGTTTACAGTGTCACCTAAAAGTGAGAACAGACATTTTCATGGCACTGTTGTAGCCGGCATCGCAAGGTATTTACGTGCCAGATGTGCTAAAAATTCATGTGTCCCTTCATGCTTCAACCACCATTTCAGGGGACATGTGTCCATGTTGATGATAGGTTCTGCTTTATAACAATCCAAAGCAGTGCAGATCGACACATGTTCATTTTCATTATCTGAGTCAGATGCCACCAGAAGAAGGTTGATTTTCTTTTTTGGTGGTTCGAGTTCTGTAGTTTCCACATCGAAGTGTTGCTCTTTTAAGACTTCTGAAAGCGTGCGCCACACCTCGTCCCTCTCAGATTTTGGAAGGCACTTCAGATTCTTAAACCTTGGGTTGAGTGCTGTAGCTATCTTTAGAAATCTCACATTTGTACCTTCTTTGCATTTTGTCAGATCTGTAGTGAAAGTGTTCTTAAAATGAACAACATGTGCTGGGTCATCATCCGAGACTGCTATAATATGAAATATATGGCAGAATGCAGGTAAAACAGAGCAGGGGACGTACAATTCTCCCCCAAGGAATTCAGTCACAAATTTAATTAATGCAATTTTTTTTTAACAAGCGTCTTCAGCATGGAACATGTCCTCTGGAATGGTGGCTGAAGCATGAAGGGGCATACAAATGTTTAGCATATCTGGCATGTAAATACCTTGCCATGCCGGCTACAAAAGTGTCATGCAAATGCCTGTTTCTGGTGACATTGTAAATAGGATGAAGGCAGCATTATCTCCTGTAAATGTAAACAAACTTGTTTTTTGTCTTAGCAGTTGCCTGAACAAGAAGTAGGACTGAGTGGACTTGTAGGCTTTGAAGTTTTACATTGTTTTGTTTTTGAGTGCAGTTATGTAACAACAACAAAATATACATTTGTAAGTTGCACTTTCATGACAAAGATTGCACTTCAGTACTTGTCTGAGGTGAATTGAAAAATTCTATTTTCTTTTATCATTTTTACAGTGCAAATATTTGTAATAAAAATAATATACACTTTTATTTCAATTACAGCACAGATTACAATATATATGAAAATGTAGAAAAACATCTAACATATTTAATAAATTTCAGTTAGTAGTCTATTGTTTAACAGTGCACTAAAACCGCAATTAATCGCAATTAATTTTTTTGAGTTAATCGCGTGAATTAACTGCGATTAATCGACAGTCCTAAATTTTATTTAAATCCTCTACTATGTTGGAATTAAAAGCAATAACATTGTGCTATTGGATGGGAATCCAAAGCTGAAACTGAAATGCCTAACAAAAAACAAGACCTCAGGAGTAGTGAAAAGTCGAATGTTAAAACTGAAATGATTTCCTGTATCTACAAGGCTATAAGTAGCATAGGCAAACTATTTGTTTATTTTGACTTTCTCTAAGGCATTTTTTAGAGCAAATAACACTTGTGGAGACCTTTTTATTATGTGTGTGAATACTTTGTGGAGTTTAGAGCAAATTATTTCAATCTGTGAATTTACTACACTTTTGATGCATTAAAATTTAAACATTGTGCAGTGCGTCCGGATGGTATATGGTCTCAGAGAAGGAGTATAAGCACATGTCTAGAAAGGTGCTTCTCCAAGACTGGTTTAGTAATGAAGATCACTACAAGCCTGCCAATATTTTTGGGAAGCCCTTAGCCTTTTCTCTTTGGCCAGGTATATAACTTAAAAACTTACTTAATGTGCTTAAACTGAAAAGGAGTTATTATCTTTTGCTGCTTTTGAAAGTCAATTTTAAGGGATAATTCAAAGACACTAGATCACTATCTAAACTGTTTTGTTCTAGGAATGGTGGGGTGGGTTTAGGTTTCAGTGTTTAGGGCTCAAAATTGCTTGTTCACCATTACCACGCCAGCTTGGTGTGTGCAGCTCTCCCTGGCTGTTGAGTTTCCCAAATGCTGACCTGTCTGAAGCACACAGGTAGAATAAGAAAGATGACAGGATGTTTGGCACCCCAGAATTAAATTGTCTGCTAACTTGAAGGAGGTCTTTGAGTAGTGCAAATAACTGACTTTAGAAATAGGCTCTAAATTGAGAGTAAGACTGGATTGTCTCAGCAATCCAGTGACAGGTAGAATATACAGTGTAGTTTTATCATGCAATTCTGTGATCCACTGTTTGTGCTTTCTCATATCTTTTGGGCTAGTCTAGACCTAAAACTTAAGTTACCCTAGCTACCTTGCTCAGGGGTGTGAAAAGAGATGTAGTTGAACATTTAAGGTTGTTTTCTTTTGTTTACAAATAAATGTATATGCTGTTTTATGTATTTAAATTCCAGTTACCATCCTTTAATGCAGCTTGACCCAAATCATGAGCAAGAAGTTAGTACTCTAGTAAAAAAACATGTCATTCATCATTTTCTAACATAGTAAAATGCACAGTTAACAAGAATCTGAAAATAGTGAGTTACATAATTGTTTAAATAAATGTATATAGTTAGTGTACCCTGCTAGGTAGCAAAAAAATGTACCAAATCTAGTGTAAAGGCTCTATTTAATTGTAAATCAAAATGTTTTAATGGTTATATCAACCAATGAAAATGTACCTTTCGTTAGAAAATAACTGAAGTGTACAAATGGTGGGAAAATTGATTAAAATCAATTATTTAAATCAAGTTCTTCCACCTGGTGATTTAAATTGCATTGATTTAAATCAGGCCGTCCTGCTCTGTACATGTCTAAAATCCAGGGACTTTGTCTGCTTCTTATTCTCTTGCATTTTGATGCTCTCATGAGGATAGTGGTTTTTTGTCCAAACTAGGAAAACCTACTGGTTTTTTTTTTTTTTTTTTAATTGTAACATTTGTTTTGAAGATCCCTCAAGCCTCTCAACTGAATCCTGTACCAGTTACCTTATTTTTCCCAGCTATTAAAACTATTTATTGAAACTTAACTGACTCTTTAATTTCTTATCTTTCCTGTACTGCTTAGTTCTGCTACTTTATTTTTATTTACTTAGCTGGTGGACCCTCTCTCTTCCCTTGGCAGGTCTCCCCAGCTTTGTCTGGAAGGAGACAGGATAGTTGTGCAGTGCCACCAGATGTCTTTGATTGAAGAATTGTATTTCACAAGACAAATTTCAGGATTCCAGAGGATGATATTTGAAAGTTCTATTTAGTGCCACAGAGGGCTGATTGACATCCCTTTTGCCCAATCATGGCTTGGGGCAGCAGGTGTGTGATTCTCACAAATGCCCGGAAAGGCAAGTACAGTATAAGTACCTCATTAGACCTTCATATTCACCAGAAGGTCATGCCATTAAAATTCAATACTGTTCAGTTTTTCCTCTAAATTCTCAAGTAATGGCAAATTGACACTTCAGTTTATTTGCCAAGATGTAGTCTACTCAGTGTTGTTAAATTCTGTGCATAAAAATGATCCAGTAGGAATTTGGTACTTGAAGACCTGAAAAAACTGAAGTCTCACAACTGGAATTTATGTACAAGGAATCCAAAATATAACTGCTCTATGGCTTTGACTTTATTCTTGTCTATTTGCATACATAGCCTCTTTAACTCTCCTTGTTTCAATGCTTGCATCTCCAACTCCCTTTCATTCTATAGTATTCCTACCAGCAGATGAAAATAACTATTCCCTCACAGTAGCATTTTCCAAGGCAGCAATTTATAATCCTAACCACTTTTTTGGTTGCTGCTGACACGAGCACAGAAATGATTACTGCTGAATAATTCTGCAGGATTCTTTTAACAGTGTATTGAGGGGGGAGGAAGAGCAAGAATACAGAAATCCTCAATCCCAGGTCCAGTTTCAACTCCTGGAGTACTCTGAATACCACTGTCATTTTTCAGTGTTACATTCTTAGGTCAGTCACAGAGAGAACCATATTACGGAAGTGATTTTTGTACTCTTCACTTGGATTTTTTTTTTAAATTTAATGTCCTCCAAGCAAACCTTTACACTAATTGACAGAAAACACTACTTTCGCTTCCACAGGCATTTATTTAAGCAAGGCGTGGAGTTAGGAAAATCCTGTATTCCCTGCACTCACATGGAATAGCCCTATAGAATCACTCATTACAAAAAAGAAATATACAAGCCATCCAGTTAATATACTGGAGGAAATTCAGGTATGCTCTCAAGATCATTTGAAAGTTATGACATGAAAGAATTATGCTTCCATAAGTGTGTATTCTGTCACTTTCCCAATCTGTATGTTAAAGGAGATCAGGAACCCCTTCCATGTATAACACCATTCTTCAGAAAACACATCTTGAGCTGGGCCTGGGACCTGGTTTACTACCAAGAAATTTAGCTCATTTGGCAGGCGTTCCTACCAAATGACGTTTAGCAGTTGTACTGAAGAGTTAGGAGGATTCAGAGGTCCTTTGTAATTGTTCAGTTAAGTCAAAAGACCTGGAGCTGGTCCAAAAAACCCACTGCCAAGATTCAGGGTGAAAAAACTTGTTTAGAAGCAACAAAATGAGGGAGTTTGAAAGATGGGGATTCTTCTAGCTGGTTATTAGACTAGCTTTAAATATCTGTGGGGCAGATCTTGGAATGCAGGAGGGCTGTCTGCTGAGATTGGAAACCTGTACCCAGTCCATGCTCTCCCTCCACTTCTGGGGCACTGAACGATGGCTCTCAAGATACCAAGGAGCTCAGAATAGGTCTGAAAGCTCTTAGCCTTGGTCTTTCTCTGAGCTTTTTGCTGTCCTACCACTCAAAAAACAAACTTAGGGCTGCTCTACACTAGCCCCGAAATTCGAAATAAGATACGCGACTTCAGCTACGTGAATAACGTAGCTGAAGTTGAAGTGTCTTATTTCGAACTTAAAAGTACTTACCCCTGGTCCACACCGCGGCGCGCAGGCTCCCCCGTCGACTCTGCCTGCTCCGTTCGTGGAGCAGGATTACCAGCATCGACGGGGGAGCACTTCCTGGTTCGATTTATCGCGTCTAGACAAGACGCGATAAATCGAACCCAGAACATCAATCTGACGCCTCCGACGGGTAAGTGTAGACCTACCCTTAGTTTGAAGAGATTAGAGAACATGCATAGACCCATAGACTCATAGGGCTTCTAATCTAGCATTTTAAAGCACACAATCAGGTGTCCTGCCATTGGAGATTTCGGCTTCAAAGAACAGTAAGTGGGGTAATAGCATCTGTTGGGGGAGTTGCCTGACACTTTAAGATCATTTGCAACACACATCTTGCCTCAGAACATAAACACCTTTGGGAGGCCCTGAAGTCTGGAAATGTGTCTGTCTTCAGCCTGAAAGGATGAAATCTTCCATTGCAGTCAGCTCTGTACCAAAAACTGCTTCTTTCAATAGCTCTGGTACCTAGCTCTGGCTGCTTTTCTAAAACACCCCACCGTCTACAAGATTGTCAATGCATCTGTCCAATAATAGACCACTGAACGTGTAATTTGAAGGGTGGCTGGGTAGAGTTGAGGGGCGCAGAAGTTTGTTACCAAAATCACTGATGCAGGTTTCAGAGATTCCCCAGGCTCCAGTGCCTGGCATATTCTGAAGGGGGATAGAATCCGTTTCATAACGGCAGCTTGTTTTCGGGAGGGGGGAGGAGTCCCAAATTTCATTAAAAAAAAAACAAACACAATTTTTTAAAATATATACTTAAGGGTAAAACAAGTGAGTTTTTTAGGCTTCTCTCTCTTTTTAAAAACAAATAAAAAAACCAATCCAAACTAATCAGACTTTTGTATGCCTCAAGTTCACGTGGCTTCTGTTTATTTTAGAAAAGAAGCCATATGAATGCAAGACCCAACACCTTCCACTACATGTGCGTTTTTAAATTTGGTTTTAAAATGAAAACTGGCACTTGTGCACAGTGTGAGACTGACTCCTGTGGATAACGTTTCTCTGCAGAACGGGTACGTCACAGGCTGGTAACTTCCCTGTGTTGGCCTGCTAATGCGCCGCAGTTTCTGTTCTGGAGAACTACTGTTAGAGCCTTAGCTACTGTGGCATGGTTTTCTCTGTTCAATTCTAGCCCTTTTTGAGACTCGGGGCTTTAGCCATGGTGTGGACACCTGGATGGAAGTCTAACTTATTGCATATAGGCCAACCAAATAGCCATTTTATGATATCAATTCTTGGATACTACCAAGCTGACCTGGATTCAAATTGCTGACTAAATAGAAATAAACAATTTTCCTCCGTATAATCTCCTGAGTAATCTAGATTCCTTCCATTTCCGTCACCCCATTTTCCTAAATAAGGGTCTTGAATAATATTTTTATTTGGATTTTAAGATATTCAGGGCAAGAAGAATGTTATGTCCATTCATTTAGGGCCATGTACCCTGTCACACCTTTAAAAATAACTTCTTACAAACTATGTCCTGCATGTTGCGTAATATAACTCACTCCGGTGAAACATAGAATTACTCTAAAGCAGTAGTTCTCAACTTTTCACACTACTGTACCCGTTTTAGGAGGCTGATTTGTCTTGCATACCACAAGTTTCACTTCACTTACAAACCTGCTTACAAAATCAGACAAAAAAATACAAAGGTGTTATACCCAATATTACTGAAAAATTGCTGACTTTCTCATTTTTAATTACTTTCTCTATAATTGTAAAATAAATCGTGACCCCCCCCCCCTCCCGGTTGAGAAACACTAATATAGTATATAGAGCAGTATAAACAAGTCATTGTATGAAATTTTAGTTTGTACTGATGTTGCTAGTGCTTTTCATGTTGCCTGTTGTAAAACTAGGCTAATATCTAGAGGAGTTGATGTACCCCCTGGAAGACCTCTGCCCCCCAGTGGTACGTGTACCTCTGGTTCAGAGCCACTGCTCTAAAGAAATTCGTGATTTTTAAAAATTTTTTTACATATAGCATCTTTCATCTAAATAGATCTTGCATTTAAAGTTAAGGACGAAACTTCATTTACTCTTCCTGTTGTGGCTGGAGATAGAGCAGATAAGGATCTGAGAACATGGTTACTGCTTAGAAAAATATTTGCTTTTTTCTCCAAAGTGCTCTACAAACAGATACCCAAACTAGACATCACTTCATTGAAAGCAGCAGGAAGTGAAGAATATTTCATTGAACCTGCAGTAAGGACTTACTTAGGACAATGTGTAAATGCCCTTGTTGGAGTTTACCTACTTTGCTGAAAAAGGACAGTTGGCCAGGACTTCAGTGTTAAGTTTCATTTAAGATTTTAACTATGTCTTGCCTTAGTCCTTATCACCAAGATTTCCCAGTCCTTACAGCTCTTCTCCCAGAGCTTTACAGTCCTCTTCAGCTGAGTCTTCCTGCCACAGTCAGCACTTGCAGCTATCTCCCATTCTGGCCTTCTAACTGATAGCTGCAGAGATTTACCCCCTACCCCCTTTCAGGTACTCCCCTGCCTAAAGAGACAGGAAGCCTTCTATGCAAATTCCTGTAGAACACGTGACTAGGAGCAGGCATATGGCCTACAATCACAGCTTGGAGTTTCAAAGGGCAGTAACAGGTGCAATGGGACACAAGCATGCCTTCCAAGGCCCAGTGCTCTGTTAGGTGGGCATTAGCGAAACTAACGAGAATTGAGTTAGTTTTACTCTGCTGCTGCTCAGGTAAGTTCTGAGCAGCAGCAAAGGCAGGGATTGGCACTATTCAGTGTAGCGGACTCAAAACTGAGGCTTGGGGTAAGGGATGGAATAACACTTGCACATGCACACCCCTGCCTCCTTGCAGCAGCCAGATAGCTGAAGGAGTGAACTGTAAATATTGGAGAGATGTTCTGTACTCCCCATTGCAGCAGTCAGGAGTCTCTGGGATGCAGAGGACAAGACAGAATGTCCCTTCTCCCTTCCAGCAGTGGGGGTTCCGGTCAACAACCTGGTAGGAATCTGAGCCAGTTTTCAGCAGCAAGGAAGAAGTGGCAGAAGAAAGTAGAGTTAGATTATAAGGTAGGACGTAGAGAAACCGGAGTAGGAGAAAAGTGTGTTTTTTACAATATATATAATATGGGTGTGGAGGAAGAGCGCAGAAGAAAGCATAAAAGAGGCATGATCTGTATATGAACGTAAATGGAGTGAAGCCAGAAGGGAAAGGAAGTACAAGAAAAGTGAGAAATATAGTGAGTCGCATTTGTGAAACTTCTCTAAACTGGCTGATTATGCAGTTTTTAAAAGTCCCCAATTAATACACAGCTAACATCTTTCTAGTTCTGGGGCGGGGGTGGGCACTGAGCAGGGAGCAGGAATGTGGCGCACTGGTATCTTTCATTGGCTACTAGGCTTAGTCCTTGAGCATGTGTTGCATGTTGCCCTGAGTAAGGCTGGTTGGGGGAGGAGTTGCAGAGCACCACAAGAGCAGCTCCTTGTGCTCTCCCTGCAGCTCGTTCATTCACCACCATGCCTTAGATATTCCTGTTTGATTTCCAAAAGTGCCATTCATTTGACACGCTTTTTAAATCAAACGTTCTCATTCTCATGGAAGTACCCAAATAGTTCCATTAGTCACTTCCGCTTTGCTGCATCTTTCATAAAAAGAGCTAAATAGACATAGTCATTGTTTCAAAAATGTAATACTGTGTGTAGCTTGTCGGTCTTCTACTACTTACTTTGTGTTCTGTACACATTGCAGTAATGTGGGAAGATACTTGTGTGGCTCCTCTGATTTTTTTTTTTTTTTTTTTTTTTTTTTTTTTTTTTTTAAATATATGCATTATACAAGCATAATAGCATCTACCTGCTAATGAGAAATGTAATCTGCCTCTGAGAGAAAAGGTCATAATCAGACCCTGCAATTGATGTTTGCCGGATCACTATTAAAATAACCAATAAACTGTCTTTTGTGTGTCTCTATATTACTACATAACAGGCTGGATGGAAGGAAAATCATGCAACATTCATGAATGAACTGAAAAACCTGCAAGCTTCAGGATTGACTACCCTCGGGCAGGCTCTCAGATCCTCATTTGACTTGTTAAATCTCAATAGATTAGTGTCTGGAATAGACAATTATGGACAGGTAACAAATGTTTGTTCTTTCTTCACATTGTATCAAACACTCTTTGTAACCATTGCTGCTTTGTGGGTATTGTTAAATATCTGGAGTGGGAGAGGGGTTGATGGAGTATGAGTAAAATGAGGGGGCTGCTTTGAACTGGTTATAGTAAAATGGCCAGGTTCTTTTTAATAAGAACATAAGAATGGCCATACTGAGTCAGAACAAAGGTCCATCTAGCCCAGTATCCTGTCTACTGACAGTGACCAATGCCAGGTGCTTCAGAAGGAATGAACAGAACAGGCAGTCATCGAGTGATCTATCCCCTGTTGTCCAATCCCAGCTTCTGGCAAACAGAAGCTAGGGCCATTCAGAGCATGGGATTGCATCTTTGACCATTCTGGCTAATAGCCGTTGATGGACCTATCCTCCATGAAATAATTTAGTTATTTTTTGAACCCTGTTTTAGTCTTGGCCTTCACAACATCCATTGTCAACGAATTCCACAGGTTGACTGTGCGTTGTGTGAAGTAGTACTTCTGTTTGTTTTAAACCTATTGCCTATTAATTTCATAGGGTGACCCACCCCTAGTTTTTATGTTATGTACTATCGATCTTCATAAATGACAAATAGATTATATAAATATGGATTCAATTTTTAAAACTCTAATTCTCATGTCATGCACTAAGTCACATGAAAACATATTATGCGTATATTTGTGTTCCGTGCATATTGTATGTGCATGCACATTCACCTGGAATCTTAAAATTGTAGGCATTTATCAAATAACTATTTCAAATTCTGCTGTGTCTTATGTTTGCCTTCTCAGTATGGTATTTTAATGAACTATGTTGTCGTTTGTTTGTTTAAAAAACCAAAAAAACAAAACCCAGTTTGAAAGATGATTACTTTTTCCACTGTTAAGTCTCATGAATGTATTTTACAGTATACTGATCTTTTTATTTTCTCCTGCAAGGAGAGCCAGCTAGAATATAGATGTACCGCTGCTATGTAGTGTCATAGAGGGTCTACTCCTAACACTCACCTTTTGCTTAAGTGATAAGAACCTGTGACTTTATGGGCCGGGGGGGTCTGAGTTCTATACTTGTGGTCAGTCTGAGGGTCTGGGTAGCTTTGATGTGCAGTATCGTGTCAGTTGTGAAGTTCTACATGTCCACAGATTTAACACCATCTCAAGCTTTTATAAGGATTGTTTGGCATTTTGAGTTCTTAAAGGCAGATACTGTGTTTTATGTGCTGTAAATTGATGAGTACATTTACAGCCCAACACAGGTTTAACTGAAGTATGGAATTAAATATTATTTGTTACTGTTTTACATGTTTTTATTCTTTCTCTAGGGGAGGAACCCGTTCTTTTTAGAGCCATCTATTTTAATTACCATCACAGATGGGAACAAATTGACACATACTGCTGGTGTTCAAGAGGAGGTAAGACTTTCTTGTTTTTTACTTTTTAAAATGGCTATAGGGGAACACTAACTTGCTTCCTTTTGGGAGTCTTGTTAACAGTTAAAAGTATTTCAGTTTTAAAATCTGTGAACTTGCATCTTGGCAGTGTGCTAAAAGAATTATGAATTAGATGTATATTGGTGGTAATTCAGCTTCATTCTGCAGACCATTTTTAAAGAAAGGTGGACCAGCTTCTCTCCCAATGCCCCACTGCTTAGTTCCATAGGCACTGGGAGTTCAGACTACAGTTTGAGAGCACTGATTAATAGTGAAGAAAACTGGTCCTTCAGTTTATCCGTTATTTTGATGATTAGTTTGGGTACATGTCTTCAAATGAGCATCTGATCCCTTAAAGCTTTCTTCAAATCTTTCTTTATTAGCTTCATCTTCCTTTGAATTCTCCTCTACCTGGAAGTGAACTAACCAAAGAACCATTTCGTTGGGATCAAAGGCTGTTTGCCCTAGTGCTGCGTTTGCCAGGAGCTTCTTCAGTTGAACCAGAGCAACTAGGGAGCGTACCCACCGATGAATCTGCAATCACACAGATGTGTGAAGTGACAGGAGGTAGGTGGATGTTGTTTTGTTTTGATTTCAATGTGGAATTTGTCTTATTCTCTAAGCTGTCTTAATGGGATACTCTTGTGGGATGGAGGGGGAGAAGTAATTTTGCATCTAATTTTTCTCACCTTGGACACTGACTCTACCCTGGCCAGTTCAACATGTTAGTATAGCACTGCTGCGTCTTGGTTTCTACCTTGCAAGAGTATTTTAAAACAAAAAAATACTGGCTTTTTAAAATCTGACAGCTTTTCACTTTTTTCATGTTAAGCTTTGTAATCCCTTCCCCTTTCTTAGAAAAGGCTGGTCGTCGTCTTTGAAAAGTGACTAAAAATGAAACCATCTCACTCATCAGATCTTTTCCTTATGTATTCAGTAAAACCTGCTTCCTTTACTAATGTTTACTTCATTAACCCTCTGGTGCTAACACAGCTAAAAGGAGTGAATTACACAAGAATGAACAGAAGCATCATCAACAGCATTGAGCTGTGCAAACCCACTGCCTCCGGTGGGTCTGCACCATTGTCACTGAAGGCTTTTTTGGCCTACAAAGCCTATGTTATTGGTGATAATGCACAGGATGGAAAAGACCAATTTGTCTTTCACAGTCTGTATAGTTTGCACTATGGAAGTATTGTGCCATGTCTGTTGATGATTTGAGTTTGTCACTAAAGCAGCAACTCTGCAGTGGTGATTCCACGTAAAGTTGAAAGAGCCGTGACACACACAACTTTTATTTTTATAATAAACAAACAGTATCCTCCCTTTCTTACACAATTAAGGTTTGCTGAGACTTATTTTCAGACTTACTGCATTGCTCTTCATTTACTTATAGGTCGCTCCTATTGTGTGCGGACACAAAGAATGTTGAACCAGTGTTTAGAATCTCTAGTTCAAAAAGTTCAGAGTGGTGTTGTTATTAACTTTGAAAAATCAGGACCAGACCCAGCTCCCATTGGAGAAGGTACAGTAACTATTCACTTTCATCTCTGTAGTTGTAATCTGTGTACAAGTGTTTTGTTTTGTTGCATTGTAAGCTCAGTGTAGATCCTTAATGCGTATGGTATCTGAGATTTTTCCTTAAACTATCTTGTCTTAGGAATGAAATGCCTTTATTGCTTGCTATTTTGTTGACTAAGGAACCACAGCTCAAAAGACAGAAAATGTCCAACACTGCTACTTATTCCTGTTGTAAGTAGTGGATGCAGTGTAGTGGTAACTGTCAGTCCCAGGATACTAGAGAGACCGGGTGGGTGAGGTAATATCTTTTACTTGACCAACATCTGTTGGTGAGAGACAGACAAGCTTTTGAGCCACACAGAGCTGAAGAAGAACTTTGGTACCATATACAGCAAGCTTGAGCTTTTGTCTCTCATCAACAGAAGTAAGTAGTAGAGGAGGCATTAATAACTGTACTGTGTTGAAACAACTGGAAAACATCCTGGGTGCATTATACACACCTGTCTTGTGAATGCTATGTATATTTTCAAAGCAGTGTAGGGCTGACAATATATAAAGATGTTAGATTTTGAGGTATTTAAAAAAAAAAAAAAAAGGTTGCGATATTTTTAAATAAATTTGAGCTGTGTGAGAATTTTATTTGGGCTTGTCTTCACTAGACTTTACCAGAGTTAACTCACCTTCAAGCAACTTGAAGTCTTCTCTTCTTCTCCCCCCCCCCCCCCCCCTTCCCAATTTTGTTTTACTCTTGGGCTCAGTCTAGTGTAACGAGCACGTGTATCCTGAAGCAAACGTTTGGGAGTGTACACGCTAGCCTTTTGAAACACATGAACTAGTTAGAGTTAATTGCCAGTCAGTGAACTGGAGGTCAAAATGTCTGGTGTTGACAAACCCTTGGTGCTCTCAGGCTGTCTCAACGCTGGAAGGAAGGAAGGTGCACTTTAACATATGTTGCATATGTGAAAAATACACCTTTTGTTTTACCTGCTGTAGACAAGGCCTTTGAAAGCAACTGCAAAAGATACCTGCTAGATTTACAGTTCTTGAAGAATACTACCATGGATCACCTTTAAGGATTCTTCAGTATGTTACAAGCAACAGAATTTAGTTGGTCTTGGAGATACTGCCTATTTGAAATCTAGTCATTTGGGGGGTGAAGAGAGGGCTTTCAGGCACTGCACCTGCCAACTTTTGTGGCTTTACCATTCACATTTTTCCCCCCTCTTAATTGCTTCTCTCTCCCCACGGTAGGGTGAACCTCAGAAACAGAGGAAACTGACTATATATGGGGAAACAGTAAAACTGACTATATACATGTGCTGTCAAATGCACAAAATGAACAGGGAAAAAGAAAATGTAATTCTGTTGATTTTTAGGTGCTATAGTGGACTTTAAAATAAAAATACTTCAGACGTGGTTTTAAATTGATACACTGTAAAGGTGTCTGTTTTTTAATGTTTTTGGCATTGTGCTGCTTAAAACTGATCACCCTGTGATCGATCAAAACTTTTCTTTCCTAACTGCAAGTGAAAAATTATGTACCAGGACAGGAGAGAGAGTGTGGGGAAAAAATACATTTGATCATGGGGCAATTTGTTCAGACTTGTAGAACTTGACACCTAAAATTAAGGAGAGAAAACTGATCCCTTGGCATGTTTAGGAAGACTCTTTCTTTTTCCCTACAACTTACATGCACAGAAAATCATACACTTAAAAGCAAACTTGAAGACACTTACAGTATGCAAGTAGAACAAAAAAATCAAGCATGTGTATTGCTTTTGGAGGGTCCTTTAGGCATTCCACCATGATCATCCATCACCCTTACTTTCATTCTGAGCCACCTTTTCTTCCCTCCTGCCTTTCTCTCCTGTTTGCCTGCCTGCTTTCCTCATAACGCCTTTTCATCTACTTGGGAGAATGTTTTAGACTTGCCCCCGGCATTCTGTGCAGTCCAAGTTGGCACTAAGCAAAGTCCCCGACATCTGCTGGTCTAGACACTGGAGTTGCAAGGTTGCTCTTGTAGGGGAAAGCAACTGAATGAACTTGATTTTCTTTTTTTCTTTTATACGAAGCTATAGAACAGTAGAGTGTACATATTAACATAGCACAAATGTCAAGAGATCTCAGACTTGGTGTGCGTCAAGGAAGCAAATAAATTCAATCTAAACCAAGAGCAGCAGAGGTTTCTGGTGTGGAGAAATGTAGCAGTGTTAGTGCTCTTCAAATTGGACTGCACGCTACAAAAAATGAAGAAATGAATTGATCTGTAACCGAAGGCCATGCTCTGTAATACCAGTCAACCATTTCTGAAGCAAATCAAATCAAAAGCGTATACCTGTGACAAATGCTGGAAATTAGACTGGCAAGCTTAGCTATGCACCTGTACCTTGTCGAGCCATGTTCCAAAACCACATCTAGGTTTTGTGAAATAATCTGCGCTTATTTTAGTTGTTTCAGTTTTAATTAAAAATGGGGGAATGTACATGAGATAATATGACATAATGCTCTAACTGATACAAAACCCTTAAAATTGCATTTCTGTGGAGGAGGACAGGAGTGAAATAACTTACTAGTAAGGCGTTGGGAACTTAACAGACTGCTGAAAATTAAGACTGAATCTATTTCCATGGGTTACATTTTACACCTCTAAGAATTTTGTCTTCCCCTGGAGAAGTTGTCCCATTTAATTTCAACTAACACTGTTTCCTGTACACTGTATCACTTTCAGTGAGACTGTAAAATGTCAGTGATCTGGTTTTGTTGCCAGGGCAGTGTTCGAGATTCTAGACTTGTATACTGTACCATTTCTAAAGCTAGTACTTAATACTGAGTCTAAACCAACTTCATTTTGTGTAGTACGCTGAGCAAGCAGTGCTGCACTTAGTTGAATTGCTGTGTAGATGGAGCAGGACTGTAGAATGTGGGCAAACATGTTCTTAAAGTGACTTTAAATTATGCCATTTTACATGCTGATGTAGGTGTTCAGCCTTGTGTTAAGACACACATTGGTGTCTTTGAAACGAATGGAATGGGACATTGATTGTTAATAAGAGAACTTCCTGGGAAACAAATGCGTGCCATGTAGCTTTTTATTTTTCATTTTATTTTTTTTTGCTTTGTTTAAATTTTAGATGGACTTGTTGATTCATCCAGGCCCATCAATTCATTTGCTTCTCAACCGTGGCATAGTTGTCATAAACTCATTTATGTACGACCTAACCCTAAAACTGGTGTTCCTGTTGGGCATTGGCCAATTCCAGAGTCATTTTGGCCTGATCAGAATTCACCAACTCTGGTAAGTAAAACAAACTAAAGAAAAGGATTCCACATCTCCTGATCTGATAGAGAGCTCTTAAATGAAGAGTAAATTAGTCTCTTACCCCAGGCTTGCTTATAGTCTGGCTTTCACTACAAAATTAATTGACTGTCTGTGATGCTGATTGGTGAAGACAAGTCTAGAAATTGCATCCCAAATCACTTCTGGATCTGGCAAGTTTTTATTGCAATAAATGTTTCATTCGGTAAACTAGTTCTTTTAATAGTTTTTAAATATTGCATCAATTAGGTTTTAATTCAATATCTTTACATTTTGCGACAGTAGAAATGAAGTTCTCAAAAGATTGAGTCAAAATTATACTTTGAACTAAATTATTTAAAGCATTTAAAAAAATGGGGCTAGAAAATAGAGCCATGGAGTCTTTAAACTATCTCAACAAGGGAGGTTAGAAGACGTAGTTCCTTTTTGATGTTCCTTTTTGTGGAATCACTCTTCCTGGTACGTAGCAGCACTCCATGTATATGAGTCTTCTCTTCCTAGGAGGGAAAGTTGTGGCTGGGAAGGAAGCAAATAATTGCATCCTCTAGATAATCGTGGGAACATGCAGCATGTGCTTGCTCTTTTCTGAAACATTCAGTCATTTTGTTGGTTATTGGCTTGACCTAGCAGCCTTTTTTTCATAGATATGCCACGTCTAAGTGGGCACGTTATGTTTCTCCACTTGTGCTATTTGCTCAAGGTGCTAGTTTTTTCCTGGGGAGGGGGGGAATCACTAGGGAACATTTTGAGCAATCGTATTGGCCAAGTGGATACACTCTCAAACCCGGATTTCTGTGAACAGCAGGCTGAGAGAAAGAGTTCAAGCTTTCTTTAAATCATGTATTTGTGCGCTTTGTGGACTGACTGAGATTTAGGACTTGAAATATTTTAAATTTTTTAATATTAACTACATTTTCCCCCCCTTGTGGGTTAGGAGGGAATTGTGTGCCAGTGTTGTTCGATAATTTGAGAATGGTTTAGTTAAGTCCATTGGCTTGATTCATCTGGATCACATGGTATGAACTTAACCTTCTGCTATTGTCAAAACTTGATGATTAACTTGTTTGCTTTTTGAAGTGTTGAAGGCTAGTGAGGAGTAAAGGGTGTGTATGGGTGGAGTTGCATTGCTGCATGCCCAGTGTCTGTTTACTAAATGATTTTATTTGTCTGTGTTTAGTAATACAGCTTGATTTGATTTATTTAAAAGAATGTAGTATCAAAAGTGGAACACGCTGAAAATATTACCTTAGATTGGAGCTGTATTAAATAAAAGAAAAAAGCAAAATTCTGGGTGGCAGCTACTAGCATTAAAGAATTAACCTGATTATCTTTAACATCAGGCAGTTGGTGGACTCTAAGTCATGACTCTTTTCTTCCTCCTCTTAGCCGCCACGCACAGCTCATCCTGTTGTGAGGTTCTCCTGTGTAGATTGTGAGCCAATGGTAATAGACAAGCTTCCTTTTGACAAATATGAACTTGAACCTTCGCCCTTAACGCAGTACATCTTGGAACGAAAGTCTCCCCATGCCTGCTGGCAGGTATTTGCCTTTATTTGATGATTATAAAGTTAATAGGGATCCCCAGGCAGTGCTACGTTAATCTGGGTAAACCTGCAAGAAGGCAAGAGGTATGTCTGATGTTACACTGTTCTGCTGAGTTGAGGAAATACGTAAAGATGCCAATTGCCTCAATTCTGACTAGATTTTTCAAGCCTTTAAAGAGGTGATGCCACTACAGGCTTCTTCCATTCATTTAGCTCTGTTTCGAAGTCATAGCATTTCAGTGGCAAATGTGTCCCCCAGGTTCCACACTCAGATGAAATGCAACTTGCCATTTGCGTGTTGGAAAAGAAAAAGATTATTGATTTCTACTCTTAGATGTTATTTAAGTGACATAAGTGCTAATATACTGTGTGGTAAGTAGCGGTTTTACTTTCGCCCATCCAATTCATACCTCATGCTTAATGCACTGGATTGGTCCTATGGAGGCCTTGGCTTTGCCACAGGCTTCTTCTGCGTGGCGTGGGGCAAGTCACGTAGGCCTGGTCTACATTTAGGGCTTGTCTACACTTAGTGCTGCAGCGGTGCAAGTACATGGGTGCAGCGGTGCCACTTAGTGAAGACACGACCTACGCCAATGGGAGAGCCGTTCCCATCAGCGTAGGGCTCCGTCTCCCCGAAATGTGGTGTGGAGCAACGTAGGTATAGCAACATAAGCTCCTAGTGCAGACCAGTGTTTGTTGGTGAACCGGCACTGTCCCTGAGATCCCTGACACAGTTCAGGAAGGCAGCAAGCTGGTCCCTGCTATCAAAAAAGTTGAGAAACACTGGTGAACACCATGCCTTAGAATGTAGGATGATCTACCTGTGGTGCTCAGGGTTGTGGAAAATCCACACCTTGAGTGTTGTAGCTATGCTGACTTCACCTTCAGTGTTGATGCAGCTAGATCCACGGATGAATGCCTTTTGTTGACCTAGCTACTGTTGCTCAGGGAAAACCCATGTATCCGCGTAGGCTGCATCTATGCTACAGGGTTATTCTGGCATAGCTGTGGTGCTGTAGCTATGCCTCTATAGCCCCTGTCATGTAGACAAGCCCTTCATTTCTCTCTGCCTTCGTTCCCCCTCTGTAAATGGGGTTCTCCTCCCTCACAGGGATATCTTGTGACGATGAAATCATTTAATAAACGTGAGCTACTATGGTCATTTGGGACCATTTCATTACCTAGAAAGAATCCAGAAATAATTTGGAAACAGAATGGAAGTGCAGAAAGATGTTAATCTCTGACTTACAAATAAATGGTCAAAGTAATTTGGAAGTGTAACCAACAGTAAACCAAGTCACACTGTTGCCTAGAAAAAAAGCGGAGGGAATGCAGTCAATTTATAATCCAGTGAATTCCAAATAATGGCTTTAAAGCATGCTTGGATATCTCATCTGTCCCCCTGACAAATTTTGTGAATGAATCTCTAGTTTAAATAAACGGCTTTTCTTGTCCCAGTTGTGTGAAAGACCCACTCAGACAATTACAGTGGAAACTATTTAACAAACTATACACAAGTGCTGTCAAATGCACAAAAGTTAAAAAACCTGGAAAAATAGTGGAATATTTTTTTCTTTCATTTACAACAATCTTAGGTGTTTCTTGTAACATTAGTAGACAAATAATCTGCAGAAAAAAGTGATTTTTGTTCACTGTGTCCCTGTAAGAGTAAATAGTACATTCTAAATGGGACTTCCTTAAACTTCTATATATTGCCACTAATTTCTTAGCTGCCAAATAGAGTGTCTGTTTCTCAAACTTAGTACTCCACTCCATCGTTACAAATTTAACCTCTAGAATATTGGCATCCTCCAAATTTAAGAGAAGTGCATATCTTAATAATCAGTCTTCTGGGGATTAATGCTGTTTAACTTGCATGTTTACAAATTGGCAATATCGCCTTAGTTTGAGAGTTTGTATCAATGTATTGAAGAATGAAAAATCAGGCTTGTTATCAATTGTGCATGTGTTTTAGAGAGAGAACTTATAAATCACATTATTAGAAAAATCTAGCCTGTTACACAGTGTCAAGCAATGGTGCGTCCATCACTTCCCTTGAGAGCCATTAAATATAGTGTCAACAAATCACTAGAAAATATGCCCTGAAGAGCAATCCCCACCCTGACAGGTTGGACTAAATGACTAAGTATTTTTGCATCTCTGATGTATGTAATTTACAAGTCTTAAGTGCGTGTCCAGTTGTATGTACTGAGGTAAAATCAAACTCAGCAATTTTCTATAATTTTCCCCTTCTCCCATTTAAAAAGAGTCAAAAATCAGATTGCACTTATTCTGATAAATGTGCAACTTTTTAGAATGTTTTGTTTTAAATATAACAATATCTTTTATGTTCTTTATCAGGTATTTGTGAGTAACAGTGGAAAATACAGTGAACTTGGCTATCCATTTGGGTATTTAAAAGCAAGCACTACTTTAACCTGTGTAAACCTCTTTGTGATGCCTTACAACTATCCTGCTTTACTTCCTCTGCTAGGTAGGTAATACAGTACATTGTACAGCTTAACAGCATAAAAATAAGGATGGCTAATGTGCTGCCTAAATGTATCGGTTAAAATAATGGAGATCAGAGAGTATAGAATGTTGCAAACTCTTAAATATAATTTGGGAGGAGAGGATTTTCATACCCCCTCTCCCTTTTTTTTCTCTCCAGCAGAGGAGGAGAGCTACCTGCTTCCAGTGCATGTTTGATGCTGTTCACCTCCTAGACACGTAGCCTCTTCCTTAACCTGGAGTAAGCTTCAACCTCCATTCTTTTCCCTCATGTAGGATGTGGTATCTCCATTTTTTTGCAGTTGCTCTTGTGGCATCCTACTTTTGGCTGGAAGGTCAGGTGCAGGACTTTTTAGGGGTGTTGGGGAGAGAAAAGTCAACTACCGCAATTTAGAGTAGCAACCAGCAAGCAGGTCTAGAGCAACGAAGCAGCCAGCATTTCCCCTCGAGGACCAAATGTTTCATTTTCATGATGAGCTTGCTTTCCACAGGCAAGATGATACGAGAGAAGTGGTGCATGAATAGGTCCTGTAATAGCTATAGTGTAAAGACTTTGGTTCCCATGGCAAAATGCTAATGGCAGAGGGAATTGCTTCCCAGGTGCTATTGTTTCTTTTACTTATAGAGCCAGTGTGTTTTAAAAATTATACAAAATAACAGTGAAGATTTAGGATAAGGAAATAACCCTGAACTTTAAAACATTATTTCTCATATTATGTGGAACAGTTACATACATTATTCTGGCAAGAAAAAGGTGCAAGAATGTTTGTTTATATTCCTAATACACCTTCTCACGTCGTCATAATCCACCAGCAAATCAGCACTTCTCTTAGTTGAAAACATAAACTCATGGCTTGTATGTCAGCCTGACAGTGATTCCAACATCTAGGACTTGGAGTTCAGTCTAAAAGTGCCCGCTTTCTGAGAGCTGGTTGCTTCCAAATCAGATGAACTGCCACGTCTATTGCAGATCTGCTAGTCCAGCAGAGGCCATCAGTGAATACAAATAAATTTGGTGTAGTCACTTTGATCTGCCACTTCTTCCCCCATCTTATTTTGAAAAGTCTTCCCATTGTGTGTGGAAAACAGGAATGTGAGAGATGCTGCTCACTACTTCAAGCACGTGGTGTACCTTGTCTGTAAAATTAAACTGCATGGTGCTGTTTAAATGACAGGGTGGGGCTTTTCAAATGCATGAATCGTAAAGAGGATGTTTACCATGGAGGTACAGTGATGACACATCCAGTGCATGTATCTTGAGCTGTTCCTTATCACTGTTTTGAACACTTCCATCCATGGAATGGGAGGCTTGGCAAAATTAGGTTCAGTGACCATTCTGCATGAACCTAAAACGGAGGCTTTTTTGCTGAATTTAAATCCTCAGATCAGTGGGAGAAATTGCCAAGTACTTACCAACTGACAGTACACTCTTCAATCTTTCCAAAGACACTCGTAAAGATACTTGACATCTTTGATATGCGGGTTTTTTGTATTTAAAAAAACAGCAAGAAGACGGGTTTGGTTGCATAAATCAGTCTTTCCTTTTTCTGATCAGCAGGGGTTTGATGTTCTACAAGGGAGAAGGAAGAGTAACTTACTCTGGTCACCCATGACTTGTCTTGTTGCTCTAAGAGCAATTTTAATGTTTCCTGTGTCCACCATTCTATTGGAAGAGCTCTGCATCTGGGGAATGAGACAGACATTGATGCTCAGGGTGGAATGCAGATAAACTTTTCCCCTCCACTTTTTTCCATAATTGTGGGAAGAAAAATTGTACAGTACAAGAAGATAAACTTTATCTGAACCACCCTATCTAATTTATTGGTCCCCTGGTCTGTCAAGAAGTTTTCAAGACCTTGTGTGTTTTAAGTGGGGTTAGTTGCTCACAAGAACCATTCTTTCTTGCATTCGTTTATTCCCACTATTCCATTGGTGGGTAAGGGAAGGTTTTAATTTGACACTCTGGAACATAGCGGGCAGGCCTGAAAATGAGGCAGAGCAAGCATGGCATGAGGAAGCCTGTGAATACTAGCGTTAAAAACGCTAACGAAAATTGAAGATTTTGCCAGGTTGGTGAAGTGAATTGCTGGGACCAATGACTAGAAGATGTAAAATTGTACCACAGTTAGAGACTTGACAACTTATCTTTTTTTGCTTCCTCAGGAGCAGAAATGTGGATTTTATATCTGGCCCCCATCTTAGAGTGTGCATGCTTCAGTTGCACCTGACGATAGGCAGTATAGGGGGCTTATTCATGGCAAGGGATGTTTGTCTCAATTTTAGGACTTGGATTCAGGAATCTGAAGCTTTGCAGGGAACCAGTGGGTGCAATTGACGGGTGTGGCCATTCATGGGAGAGTGGAGCCAAACAGTCCAGTGTGATGGTGTGATCTAAGCAAGTTAATAGTATTGGTGTCTGGCTGGCAAAACTCTGGTCTGTCGTTCAGAAAAGGATGCCCTTGCTCTTAGAAAGCCAAAGAGTGACCATGTGGGATGTGCTAGTGCATCTGGCACACGCATACTCCCTCCTGCTTGTACTGAATGCCAGAGAATCATCGTGTTCTAACTTGGCATGCTGTCCATTCTGAAGACCAGAAGAACACCAGAATAGCAAGCACAATCCTTGTCGGTTGTTTCTCCTGACAATAAAATACAAAAATCTGCCTCTGAAGGTACTTCTGCTCCTGGATAGGTCTCTGGTGTACCATGATATTACATGTATTGCACCCAGGGATGGAATTGTCCTGTTTTCTGATACATCAGAACTTTAATTCTATGACTGACCTATGTTAGCAACTGTTTCTCTCGGTAATTTCTTACATCAATTTCCAAATGTCATCTTCTAACAAAGAAACACCACCACTGAAATGGAATCAAGGCCATTGCACTTACAGATCTCGTCCCATGTCTGCAAAAGAGCTGGAATTTAAAATAGGAAAACAGCAAAGATCAAGGATACTGATGCAATCTAGGGTGTTATCTTGGCTGAGCAATTCTGATCCTAGACAGCAATAATGAGGTAATAATGTGGAGGGTGAGCTTTTATGAGAGAACAGGGCCATGGATATTCTTCTGAAGAGTCATTGGAGGTCTAAAGAGTCATTGGAGGTGATGGAGAAATAGAAGATAATAAGAAAATATACCAGAAGGAAATCCGTTCAACCCCCATGTTGGTGCTTACACGCACTCGAAACTGAGTGGTTTGGAAACTCAGACAGGGTTGAGTTTTCTGTGGAGAGCCTGTGACTTAGACCAACTCAGATGATGCTCCCACAGACCTCTTGAGAGATTGCAAGAGGTGATTTTTATATTTGAAAATCCAAAAGCTGCCTTTTTCTCCCCCTGTGAGCTAAATGAACTGTTCTGGCATAGTATCACAGAGCCAAATACTGCTTTTACACTAGTGGGAATAGGGAGTGCCTCTATGATGGATTATTCCATACTTACATAACCGTGCCCTGGACTGGACCGTCTGTGGGGATGGGCATGCCATGACCTTTGGATGTAAAATCATGAGCCTCTACTGCATACACTAAAGGACCATGGCCATTAGCTTGAAGGCAGTAGAAGGGTCGTAAATGTCTATACATAGATTAGTCACTAGAGGGGAACAAAGTCACACTTTCACAGGTGTAATTGAACAGAACGTAACACAGGAATAATGGATGCAGTGCTTTTCCTTTTACCTTAATTAATCTGTTAAAACATTTTTATATTGACTTCAGATTATGCAAACTTTTGATCTGAACAAACTTGCTGTCACACAGGCTGCCCAGATAATTGGGATCCTACTGTATAATTAAAACTGTTGACTTTTTTTGCCACCTTCTTAAGTTAAAAGTAAACCAGCTTCCTGATCGGTTACTAACACAGAATTTTAAAATTCTCTAATTTGCCATTCACCATTTGCTGGTTTGGGGTATCTTTGTTTGTACCTTGTCTAAACCTAGTAAACTTTAGTATTCATAGAGCAAGACACGTCCATGTCTATAATAAAAAGACTATAGCAGATTCCAACTAGAATCAACCACTTCTCGTAAACATTGTATTTGTGCAGATTTGTTTGTCATACTTTTGATTCCTAAAATTAAGAATAAAGGCAAGTTTAAGTAGCAGAAAAAACATAGTAAAGAAAACCGACTGGTCAGTTTCATCTATGTTTTCAGTCCGTCCCTAGTCACACTTGGGTCTCTTGAATTATTACAGTATTAGCTTGTAAAACATGTGAACCCAACCTAAAGTTCTAAGCCCCTCTTGTAAAATATTCAGTGCTCTCAGCTCCCACTGACTTCAGAAAACAGAAGGTATTCAGCACTCTGCAGGTTCTGGCTCACTGTCTGCAGGAGAATAGCTGAAGACAAATTTGACATATCTTTAAAACAAATATGATGAATAGGGTTGGCTTAAAATCTTTTTGTTGATAATAAATCTTAAATGGTGGCCCTTAAGTGCTTGACAATATCCTTTTTATGAAAGGAATGGTATAACTGAATTGATGTGAAGTTTCTTTACATAGAGTCTGGCATACTGCCCTGACCGAGCACCATGGCAAAGTACATTTCAGAGGCTTAAAAGCTGTAACTACTTGCTTGAAATATGAGCATATAGAAATACAGATAATTTCACACCAGTGTTGCAAAATTGTCATGAAATTTTAGCAGCCCAGAGCTTACTCCTCCCCTTACCACAATTATGAGCAAACTAATTATATTGGAACTCTTCTTGCCTTAAATTGGTCTAAGATAAAGGCTAAAACAATTAATTTAACCCAGATGTTGGAACTTTCTCTTGTAACTGATTTACCCTGCCCTGTCCTTCCCTGAAATCCGAGGGGATGGGAAGGATAGAGACCAACTCTTATGTCCTGCCTGAGGCTTGTAGCCATTTTCTTTCTCATTTGGAGGGTAGGAATTGTTACACTGGCTGTCCACTCTGCACTGTTGGCAACCCTGTCTGCGAGGCCCTGAATGTAAACAGAATGAAGGTTCTGCAGCGACTCTTAAATGTCTGTGTCAAAGCTCTGTTTACATTTCACACAATCTTGTTGAAACAGCATTTTGCATCTTTGGTATCCAAACATCTACATTTTCAGATTGCAAACATGCTCTAGTTATGGTACCCTTAACTAGTTGAGCCAATGCATATAGTAAATATTAATCATACTATTTATGAATGGTTACACCATCAAGCTACATGTACTTTACATTCTAAAATATCCTCCTTTATAGGAAGGAACTAAACCAGTAATAAAATACATTAGTGGCTTATTGTGGCCAATGTTTCACACTACAACTTTGATGTCATGACACTGAACGCTTTTCAGTTTTTTGTCTCCTTGATTTAGCTGTATATATGCGTATGCAATAAAATATATAGAGACGTCTGTATTGCAGATAGCAACTCCTGAAAGAATCCCTTGTTGTCATAGCTTGCATACCACCAGGACATTGAGTTCATGTAAATGAACGATATGGTTAAGTTTATTTGAAACATCAGAATATCACTATGAAATAATTAAGTACATATAAACATTAACAGGTTTCTTTACAATATAACAAAAAGGGATTTTTTTGTATTTGCAATAAACCACAGATATCCAAGCATAGGAAGTTCTCACAGATGTAATTAGATAATATTGCCAATTATGAAATGTGTTCAGATTAAAAGGGCGCTTTAACTCCTCGGAAACACTCACCCCATTTTCTTCAAGCTAGAAAATAGAGTAATTAGAGCAGCTGTAGTGGGGTATTTTTTTTGTTTGATACACAATTCATTTAGATTGGAAAATACCTGTAGTTAAGATGAGCTTGAGTTTGAGAAGGTAGAAAATATGTAAAAGCTGCCTCTTCAGGTAGATCGTCCTGAAAGTTCAGCGAGGAGAAAATGCTTTCCCTGCTATGTATTTTCTTAAAACCTCCTTCTGTATGTGTGTCTGTCCCATGTAGCCCTGCCCAACCTCCTATTGGATGTCCGTTACCCATCTCCTCAAAACTCTCTAGCCTCCTTTCTGCCAGCATTCTGCAGACCTGCTGAGCAGAGATTATGAAATCACCAATTGATAAAGTGATGGGCCAGGGAATGATAATGCAGCACATGGAATTTTTAACTCTACATACCCTTCCATAGCAAATGTTTGGAGATTGTTATTACAAATTATACTCTGTGCAGCAAATATATGTGTCGTAGAGCTTGCTCCTGCTCTGATATGCAACCGCAATTCCATATCTTTCAGCTTATCACAAGTCAAGATTGAGCTTTTAGTATAGATCAGATGCATGAAAGGTTCTTGAAATATGAGAAACAGCCAAGGTTAATGTGGATTGGTTTGATATGTTATGGGGAATCCTTACTTTTATTGAGGAATTCTGATAAAGGGCCTGAGGAAGATAAAGCTGCTGTGATGCATATATTCTCTCCCTTCCTCCAGTTGATAGTTGGTGCAGTATTTAAATGATCCTGTTTAGTTTGCTTGTGAGATCGTATAGCCAATATCCACTGTAAGGTTGCTGTAATAATATCAGGCATGGTTTCCGGTGTCAAAATTGTAGCTAGTATGGGGGATGCAAACCCTTTGAAACTAAGATTAAGGGCAATTGTTGTGGGGAAGCCCCCTGGAAACCCCCCAGGAATACTGACTTATTGCAGTGTTGTTCAAAAGTTAGTGTTGGGGCTATGTCATTAAATCTTGTTTTCTCTGTTGCAGATGACTTGTTTAAGGTTCACAAACTTAAGCCAAATCTGAAGTGGCGACAAGCTTTTGACAGCTACTTAAAAACAATGCCCCCTTACTACTTATTGGTATGTATTTTTTCATATTTTATTTGTAGAAATATTGGTGGCTGGTAACTAGAATCTTATGTCCCATTTTTCCTAAATTTTAAACACTAAATATGAACTTTTAGTTAGTAAACCTTTTGTGTTTGTTTTATGTGTGTGTGTCAAGGATAGTACTTTTTTTTTTTTAATTCCCAAACTTGTTCTGTGCTACTAGCAACAGTAAACATTTTAAGATTAATTTTAAATCTCAAATACTAAATTGTGCCAATCTGAAAATGTACTTTAGATTGAATCGCTTTGTCAAAAGTGAATTTTAAACTTTACCGTTGTAATTAAAGAGTGCGCAGCTTATTGTTTACAGTTATTAATGTGTGTGACTTCCTAGTCCTCAGGAAAGTGATACTAACAGAACTGGCCCGACCAGACAGATGAGGGTGGGCACAATACAACCTTTTGTACGTAGCTTGGGCAATGCACCTCTATGTGAACTTGCATCATCCCGGCTATTCTAGTACTGAGCCTTTGAGTGAAAATTGCCAGTGGTGCCATATTGCATGGTGTGCTGGTAATGTGGCGTAAAACCCACTGCAAGCTAGCTAGACCACCAAACTCATCACACATGTTACCTGAATAGACTTGAACTCTAGTTTCCAAAAGCAAAAAGCTAGAGCACTAAACTACGTGCCCTAGTTTCCTATAATTTTATTTTTTTAAACTTTTTTTTTTAAAGATTTATTCTCTTACTGTTGTGTATTTTGTTTTCCTTATAGCCATTAAAGAAAGCCCTAAGGATGATGGGAGCTCCAAATCTGATATCAGATAATTTAGATTGTGGACTTAGTTACAGTGTTATCTCTTACCTTAAAAAACTCAGCCAACAGGTAGTATTGATAAAAACTTTGCAATTAGAAGTGCATTGATTATTATTTAGTTTGTGTTCAGATTATAAATAAATTAATCTCTGTGGGGTTTTTTTTATTGTTGTATCATACTGAGAGTTTTACTCGAGGCAGGGTCATCTGGCTTCCCCCCATTCAGCCCCCTTATCTTCCCATCATGTATGTGCGTGACACAGAACACTAAACAAATCAAATCTGTACCTTCAGTTCTTTCTTGAAAGTTCAGCATGGAGAAAACACTTTCCCTGTGATGTCTTGCTCCCCAGTCCCCTTCTCTGTGAGGCTCTTTATCTTCCCATGTGTCCAATAGAGTGAGCTGTTACTCATCATCTTTTGGTATTATTCTAATAGTATCAGATTATTTAGAAATACGTAATTAAAAAACCTATGGTCAGTGTTGGGGAAGTAATGCAGTTTTAAATATAAAAAAAACCCTCCACCTCAAAAAATGAACAGTTTCGAGCAGGCTTCTGACATGATTGAACATTCACTAGATGTAAATCCATCTGGTGGATTTTTTGATGAGTGTTTGTACAAATGCTTATTATGTACTTGGTATATAGGATCAGAATGGCTTGAGGACACTATTGTAATGTTCACAGAAATCCACAACAGACGACTCAGATAAAAACATATGTGCATTATATAGACACTGGAATAAAGGCAGCTAATGTCTTAAATTCTGTGTACTTGCTTTGTTCTTTAAAATTAGGGAAGAACTCTTAATGAGTTATGATGGAACTGATCATAAAAAAGGAAGTTTCTTTGGGGGACAAGTCGTTTTCTTGTAAATATGAAAGTGGATGCATTTGTACTCTTGGAAAAAGTAAAAAATGCTTAATGTACACACCTGAGTAAGATCACCCATTATCCAATAAAATCACATTGTACATTTCTGTGTAAATAGCAGAAGTAATTTGCTTTTCTTTACTGACTAGCTTTTAGTAAGGAAGCAAATTGCATCCAAATTTTAACTTCTTTTTTCAGTCTTGTTGTCCCCGTATAGTGAACTTTACTTAAAATAAGTTGTCAAGCAACCCCAAAAGTCTGAAACCATATAGTTTTTGTGCCAGGATAACTCTATCTTAAATACTAGTATCACAATGTATTCTGACTTCACCTCAGGTTTTTCCCTTAAAGAAAAATGTCTCAGTGATTTCCTTCCTTTTTATTGCTACTGGACTTTCAGCAAAACTAGTAGTGTTTGTAACCCCTCTAATTTCGTAACACTAGCTAAATGCAGAAATGTTCTGTGTTGGTATAGTGGGGCATGGTTGCCTAGAAACTGACTCTCCCTGGACATGTAATTCTCAATTCCTTGAGCAGTTGGGAGTCAAACTCTAGCTGTGTTGTCCTCTTAAAGTAATTGAGAGTTTAATACTTATACTTATTGATTGTTTCTCTAACACCGTGCAATTCCCTTTTAGACAAAAATTGAGTCGGAGCGGATAATAGGTTCGGTGGGTAAGAAAGTTCCACAAGAGACTGGAATTAAAGTGAAAAACCACTCCAGTGGCCTCTCCCTGGTTCATAGCAGGGATTTTAAGCAGCTGCTGCAAGGGATCACTGGTGACTCTCCATTGAGACTGGCTGAAATGAATGTTAAAGAATTTGCTGGCTTCCATATAGGACTCTTAAACAAGGTAAACATCATACTGTGGGTGTGCATGACTATTGTCTCCCTGTGCTTCTCTCACATAATGTAATTGTTCTTAAAAACTTCTGTGTATAGTAAAAGGAATTAAGAAGTTACTGATATCACAGTTTAGGCATACATATGGATAGAAAAATCGATAACGTTTTTCTGCAGATGCTTTGTGAATCTGTTTGAAAGTTAAAATGATTAGTCTTTGTTCATTTATAAGTGACAGTCTTTGCAGAAAGCTATATCTGGTAGTTCCAGATGGTGGTTAGTTCAGTGGAGCTGAGAGCACTAGTACTGAACGGTGTCCTGTAGAGATCGTTAAAGCGAACAGCGTATGGGAGTACATTCTATCCATCTATGGGGAGCTCATGCTTCATAATAATTTTTAAACATAGTTAAAATCCTCCGTTGTATGTTATCTCTGTAGATGAAAATGGTTGGCTTAATTGAAATGTATATGCTTTGTTTAAAACTAGGATCTGAAGCCACAGGCATTCAGAAATGCTTATGATATTCCTCGTCGCAGTCTTCTAGATCAGCTTACTAGAATGAGAACCAATCTACTGAAAACACACAAGCTTATCCTTGGACAGGATGAAGGTAAATAGCTACCTTTCTCTTGCTAACAGTGAACAACTACACTGGGGTTCTGCTGAAGTGAGTGTAATGCTCCAGATGTGTGTGTCTGTGCACGGTGTGCTGGGTCACTCGGATGCTGGTCAGAACGCCTGTCTTCTTGCTGGGGAGTGGATTCAAAAGGGGATACTTCAGCTTTTACCCTGGAGGAGAATGCAATGCTTGCTTTACATTTTAAACACAGGCTTCAGGGAGAGCTCTGTGGGAGAAAAGTCTTTTGTTTTATTGTGACGGTGCCTGGGGCCGGGATGGGCATGCTATTTCCAGTTTGCCTACAGCAGCCCTCCTTAAAGCTGGTGCTATGGGGCACTTCACAGTGGGGGCTGATAACTGTTATCCCAACCTCATCCTTATTTGAATGATTTCTCTCCCTCCTCTGTCCAAATCAAGTAATAAATGTAGCTCTTTGACAGCCTTGTCACTCCTCGTGCTCCATATCAGTCATCAGCCCCATCGTGGCACATAAGAACATAAGGGTTAACGCTAGCGGTTTAAAATGTGTATGTTCTTGGTTTTCAAATGGACTAAGTAACGCTATGCTGTTCCACCGCAGACTGCCTTCACAGCGTTCCTGTTGCTCAGATGGGAAATTACCAGGAATACCTGAAGATGATGCCTTCTCCCCTTCGGGAAATTGATCCAGACCAACCGAAAAGGCTTCATACGTTTGGCAATCCTTTCAAACAGGATAAGAAGGTAGGAGGAGCAACATTCCTGCTTTATTTATAGTTATTTTCCACCAGTACATGATATGGCAGGCTTCATAACATTTTCAGACAGGTCAGTGGAGAGTGGAGTTATTCCTCCAACTTCAGAACCATTCCCATTCTCTAAGTACGTTGTCTGAGAGAATTGGATACAAAGGCTCATGTTGTTTATGTTGTAAGTGCTTTTCCTTTCTAAGCTGGTCTGCATTTGAAGTACTGCACCTTATGTTAGACCTGTCTGCATTGTGTTTTCAGATAGCTACAAGGAGTAGTAAAAGCCAGCTGAGTTGAGGAGGCTTACTCTAGTTATATCAGTGGAAAATCTCTGTTTCAAATAGAACTTTCTGGTCGCTTTTTCAGGGTATGATGATTGATGAAGCGGATGAATTTGTCGCTGGGCCTCAAAACAAAATTAAGCGTCCAGGAGACCCCAACACTCCAGCATCACTAAAGAGAAGACGCAGTATGTCACCACTGTTGAGAAGACCACAGTCACCGCCTGTTGTAACTAATCATGTTGGCGGGAAAGGACCAACCTCTGCTTCGGGATCACCGTCTTATCCTAACCTCAAAGCCATCCCAGGTCACAAAGGTACGCTGAACTGCAGTTCAGAACCCTGCCTGGGTTACAGATGAAAGTACCAGTGCAAGAAACCATTGGCTACCTAAATGAGTTTGTAAAAGGGGGAGATGGGTTATGTCATCTTTTTTACAAGTGTTTCAATTAATTACAGTGAGAAGATTGTAGTTTCTCCTCTCTTGGTCTAAACAAGTGGGCGATCGTTAAAGCTGGTCAAAATCTTTTTGTTAAAGCAGCTTTGATGAAAAATAGTTTTGAATCAAAAACAAATTTTGGTGCAGAAGAATTTCTAATGGAATATCAAACAACCTTTATTCAGTTAAATTTGTGGTTTAACTTTTTCATTTGGAAAAAACAAAACAAAATTCCTAGGAAACTTGGCTGAAAACTAAACAAATGAAAATGAGCATGAATTTCCTAATGAAAAATGATACTCACGAAATTGGGGTTGGAGTGTGGGAGGGGTGAGGGCTCTGGCTGGGAGTGCAGGCCAGAAATGAGGAGTTCGAGGTGTGGGAGGGGACTGCGGGGGGTGGGGTGGGAGGGCTCCGGCTCGGGGGGTAGACTCGGGGGTGGGCCGGGGAGGAGGGGTTTAGGGTGTAGAAAGGTGCTCTGGGCTGGGACCGAGGGGTTCAGAGGGCAGGAGGGGGATTAGGGCTGGGGCCTGCAGGGGGATCAGGCTTCAAGCGGCGCTTACCTCAAGCAGCTCCCGGAAGCAGCAGTATGACCCCCTTCCGGCTCCTATATGGAGGCGCGGCCAGGCGGCTCTGTGTTGCCCCGTCTGCAGGCGCCATCCCCGCAGCTCCTAGAAGTGGCGGCATGCCCCCCTATGGCTCCTATGCGGAGGCACGGCGCCAGCCATGCAGGTGCCACCCCTGCAGCTCCCATTGGTCACGGTTCCCAGCCAATGGGAACTGCGGGGGGTGGCGTGCAGAGAACCCCCTGGCTGCCCCTACACATAGGAGCTGGAGGGGGGATATGCCACTGCTTCCGGGAGCCACGCAGCAAGCCCCCGACCCCGCTCCCCAGCGGAAGCTCAAGGGCCGGATTCAAAGGCCTGATGAGCCGGACACAGACTGTGCTAGATGCTGTACAAACACAAAACCAACAATGTTCCCTGTCTCAAAGAGCTTCTAGTCCTTGGAGTGAGGGAGGCACTTCTTGAGAGCAAGGAATAGAGAGATTATTTTCTCTCTCTACTTGGCACTGGTACATCCATTACTGGAATAATGTGTCCAGTTCTGGTGCCCACAGTTTAAGGAGGATGTTGATAAATTGGAAACGGTTCAGAGAAGAGCCATGAGAACGATTAAAGGATTAGAAAACCTGCCTTAGACTCAAAGAGCTCAATCTATTTTTCTTAACAAAGAGACCATTAAGGGGTGACTTGATTTCAGTCTGTAAGTATCAGTGGGCACCTCAGTATTTAACAACGGGCACGTCAGTCTAGCAGAGAAAGGTCTAACACAATCCAGTGGTTTGAAGTTGAAGCTAGACAAATGCTGGAAATAAGATGAACATTTTTAATGGTGAGAGTAATTAACCATTTATCAAGGGTCGTCATGGATTCTCCATCACTGACCATTTTTAAATCAAGATTGGATGTTTTTCCAAAAGATCAGCTCTAGGAAATATTTTAAGGAAGTTCTCTTGCCTGTGTTAATACAGGAGGTCAGACTAGATCAGCATTTCTCAAATGTGACCACCGTGGCCCCATGCGGCCACCCGTGGCTTTTCCTGTGGCCACAGCCTTCTGAGTGGTGATTGGGGGTGGCGCAAAGCAACAGCCTTCCCCTGGGGCTGCCAGGAAGGGTTGGGCCCAGCCCCCTGTGTGGAGCAACAAACACCAGAGAAGCAGGCAGCTGGTGTAAGTTCTCCATCACCCTGGCCCCTGCTGCCTCTCCACCTTCCCTTCCAAGGCTTAATTTGTCCTCTGGTTTGCCATTGCTAAGTAAGTCTGCTGTGAAAAGTGATATTTGTATGTTAATATCACTTTTCACTACCTCCCAGCTAGCTAACAAGTTCACTGCTGTGAAAAGTGATATTAACAAACATACAAATATCACTTTTCACAGAAGCAGACTTACTAGCTAGGAAGTCAAAAAAAAAAGGGGGGGGGGGGTGGAGGGCAAAAGAAACAACAAAAAAAGACAACATACAGAGCACCTTACTTGTTTCTAGTCAGTTTAGGTCCAGTAAAGAACAGACAACTGTACATTATTTTTATTATTGAGTCTGCAAAAAAACCCCTACATAAATAAATTACTATGATTTGGATGTGTATATGTGCATATTTATTTGTTTTTCTCAAAGTTAATTAAGTATTTTAGGAAAAATTGTCATAGTGGCCATCAGCAAGAGTTGGTGGCCACATTCTGAGGCCACCAAAAAATTTGTTGAGAACCCCTGGACTAGATCACAAGGCCTTCTGGCCTTGGAATCTATGAACCCCCATGAGATGAGTAAGACAGTAGAATAGTTTCCCAAGGGGAGTGCTGGAAATTCCATCACTTCAGAGCAGTGGTCCCTAAGCTTTTTACCTTGTGCTTCCACCCCCTCCCTGTGCCCCCAGCCGCGGCTGGGAGCGGAGCTGGGATCTGGGGCCAGAGCAAAGCTGGTTGCAGAGTGGGGCTGGGTGGTGCTCCCTCCCCGCCCCCTATGGGGGCTGGCCCAGGCTGCCTCGCCCCCCAAAAGGGTTCCTCTGCACCCCCCTAGAGGGCCGCTTCCCACGGTTCGGGAAACACTGCTTTCAAGTTAGGGCTTGTCTACACAGCTACTTACGGGAGTATATCAAAGTGCACTACAGAACTTTTAGTGTTTAAGTCACAGGGTCCATGCAGCTGGCCAGTGTGCTGTACAGTCACACCCTATTTTCCTTACCCTAACTAGCCAGGTAGACAAACTCCTAGTCTTTTAAAGGACAGTGCTGGGACAATGTTGGGACAATGCTGCACTGTGGAGGAAACCAGACTAGATGACCAAAGAGGTCCTTTCCATTTCTTGTTTTAAATGCTATCTCCTGTAAATGCTTTTAATACTAGAGTTATGGCCTGATTATGATGCATAATTTAACTTACAGATGCCAACAGCAGTGTAGTTCAAGATGCTAATGGAGGGAAGAAGGTTGAAAATTGTCAGTCACCAGACAAACAAATTGACGGATTGTCTACACAAATGGTTCCATCAGTCTCTGCTGCTATGGCAGATGATGATCTGCTACCGAATGACTTGGACTCTCTACCTGATGAATTCAATTGCTTAAGTGAAGATGGATTGGATCATAAATCTGCTATCAATGCACTTGTTAGAGGACCTCTAAATTACAGCATGCCTGTTGATGACCAAAAAATGGTAGTGGAGTCCACTTCTGGGACTGTGCCAAACTCATTGCAAATAACACACACTATGTTGGAAGGAAACAATGCTGATATCAAAATAAAAGTGATGAAGGAGGTTCGCAAGCCTGGAAGAAGTAAGTATCAAATGTCTATCTTGGTATGGCCTACTTAAAAAATAGAATTCATTACTTTAGAGTACATACAATTTTATACCCTTATATGCAGCAATTCCAAATCTACAGTGATTTTTCGGGGGCTTTCTTGGACTGTTGGGTAAATGAATTGGGGCTTAAAGGTGGTAGTGGTGGAGAAAACACTTCCCAACGTTGTTGGACGTTGAGTGTAATTTAATGGGAGCAGAAAACTTAGGTTCAGCAACCTTAAAAGCATACCATTTTATCTAGCACTATTTACGTTTTTGAAACTATATAATTCCACATCTAAGACATACTTGAAGAAAAATGGACTGAGTTATTTGAACATATGAAGTCTGATATTTTGTTGTGCTGTGCTACACTTGTGTATGCACGATGCACTTTTGCTGCAATATGTCCCGTATCCTTCAATCTTATGTCCTGAAGCGGAAGGCATATGTAACTAGCTCATGTTTTGGAATCTTCCATAATTGGAACCGTACAGTTGATGGTGAAGTGAAATGTTTGTAATTAAACATGAAAAGACTTTAAGATCATTAATGGAGTACATGGATAGACTTAAAAAGAAGTGATTTGAGTCATACAAATCTACTAGGACCTGAGTTCACAGTTCTGCTTCCATGAAAAATTGAGTGATATCCCCAACACCAAAATCCTGTGAGGAAAAGCAACTTTATCCTCTGCTTTTGATGATTGTGGTTATGCCATCCTTGCAGGACAGAAACCGCTCCAGAGCTTGTGTCTTGGAGGTAAAAACACTTGAATAGTATATTTGAAGTTAACAGTAGAACTTCACTGATCTGCATATCTTATGATTCACAGACACTCATACTCTACCCACCTCTCAAAGATTGAATAGCAGCATGCTGCTGCAGTTGACTAGGAATTAATTACTTCTCCAAATTGTGCTACAGAACCTTTTACTAAAATGTTGTGAATGATGATAAATACCGTAATTTAAAGTAACAGAGGACTCTTTAATGCAGTATTCTTGGGTTCTGGTAATTGTTTGCTTACTAATTCCTCAAACTGAGGATTTTTCAATGGGTCTTTTTGTCACTTATGCAAATTGAGGTTTCTGCAACATAAAAAGTTACACACACTTATTCTGTTAATGATGTAAGATCTTAAGCAACCTTTTGTTTTTAAAAGCACGTCAGTCCATCTTTAACATATAAAATAAATTGCACCCGAGTAGCTGAGTCAGGGTTTTCTTTGCTTCCTGTTTGGTAGAGCATGCTAGTCTAATCATATTGTTATCGAATCTGCATACGGTAAATAGTGACTTAGATTCATCATATATTAATATATGGTTTTAATCTTCTGCCAAAGCGTCTTACTTTAGAGTTCATGAAGTACTCATGAAAGTGAAAAGACCAGTAGCAATGGCTTAAACCAATCATGGGTCAGGTTGAGGGCCTGTAGAACTCTGTTTACTTGTGACTCTGCCAATGCACCCTGGTCCCAACTTGTAATTCCTCTCCTGTTCTAGTCCTGGATCTGTTAATCATGCCAAAATATGTAGCTTTGTAATATGGCTAAATAGTAGGAAAGATGAGAGCACTGCCTTTGGTTTCACTTCTGATCTAATCTAACTGCTACACAGTTCTGCAATGGCTAAAATAGATTTCATAAATTTTGGTTAAGTGGCAAATGCTTCATAAATGGAGAACCTTCTGAAGGAAGGATCTTCACTTGCCTGCACAAGTCTAATCGTAAACATGTTCCCAGAGATGGCTGTTCCACCTTAGAGTTGAGGCTCGTTGGCAGTTTGTCATATGTGCACAGTTTGTGATGGATAAAGTGAGAACAGGCCAGTTTACTACTTTTTCCAGTGACAGCTAATGGAATTCAGCTTCCCAGGTGCAGCCCTTGAAGTCAACCAGTACTTCAGAAGCTTTTAAATTCTTGCTATCAAATGCTTTCTGCACACAAATTACTGTTCTATCTTTAGTTTTGCGTATATTTACAGACATACCAGAAGTGCGAAATTATGAGCTTCATTTCTTCTCTTGGATGATGATCTTTATTGAAGCCACATTTGAAAGATTAGTTTCTTAAATCTGCACTCTTGACTGACACAACTATTTGGATTATTTTAGATTACGAAAAAATCTTCACTCTTCTTGAGGAAGTGCAAGGACCTATGGAAATTCAGAAATATTTCATTGAATTTGCTATCAAGGAAGCAGCAAGGTTTGTATAGAGACTGCAAATGAATATAAAACCCAGATTAAATTTTTTTATTGCAATCTTGAACACGGAAATAAAATCAAAACTTTTCCAACAATATTATCTTGGTTTTTTTCTATTCCAAAATATTGGTCATTTAATGAACTTTGTTTTTAGCAAATAAGTAACTCCACATAAGAAATATTGACAGATTGTCTTGATTTACCATAGCTCTAGAGTGTTGTAGATTTTTAAAATGTAGAAATGGGTCCTTGAAGAAACAGGGTTTGAGTTTGGGCCGATCTCTAATTTAAAGTACTATAATGAAGTCAGAAGTATACAATAGATCTCTGACTGAAGATGTAGAGAGGCTCTGGAAATGTGATTTGTATGTTGAATGGATGGCTAATGTGAAAGTCGCTGTATTTTGGAAGGAAAAAATTAATATGAGCTAAACCAACATTAAATTACTCCCCCTCTCTTTCTTAGGTTTAAAAAACGGGTCTTAATACAACACTTAGAGAGAATACTAGAGGAAATAGAGTTCAGCAGTCTACCCAACAGAGTTAATCATGTCAACAGTAGATAACAGTGTATCGGCAAGACGCTCACGGATCAGGGATGAGTTTGCTGTGCCACAGAAGAATGAAGGAAGACGTGGCTGGTGCCCTCACCATCTTGGCAGTCAAGTGATTTTACTGTCAGAGTCTGAGAAGAAGCAGTGGAACTTTAAGAACCTCTGTCGGCAGAAGCTGGGCTGTAACCTTAAGGATTTGCTATGAAAGGTGTGGCTTTTTTCCTGTGGAGGGTGCTATTCGCTCAACAGGCTGAAGAAAATAACCATTGCTGCCCCTCCTGCAGGTGATGAGAATTTACTCATTTGAACATTGTCATTATAGACATTTACGTGCTGTAGGCGGCAGGTTGCATTAAAAATGGGGCCTGTCAAACACGCACACTGTCTGCACTCTTTGGAAAGATCCTGTGTGTTCACAAAACCTCCCAAAAACACCCACGTGGTAATATTGCATGTTGCCACCACAGAGACAAGGGTCATGTTCCCAGGAACTGATAGCCATGCCTATAAACTTGAGTTTCAGGGTAGATTGAATCAGAGTAAAGAAACTGCTATTCTGTGTTAATGAAAGCTAAAGACAGCCCTGTGACTGTTACCACCTGATGGTCACTAAACAATCTACCTCAGACTCTCTTCTCTTTTGTCTACAGACATTATGAAAGTGCACCTGAGGCTTCCCAGGTCCCCGACTTCAGTTCTCTTTCATCCTGTGAGGAGGACGGAGATTCTTCAGGTGGCCTTGGCACACGCTGTGCTTTGGAAGCACTAAAAGGAAACGCTTTTAAAACGTGTATTTTAATGTTCATACAAAAGAGATTATTTTGAACAGTATTGTTACCAGATCACTAATTTGATATTTTAACTGTATAAAAAATTTTTGGAACACGTGTATATATCTATATATATATAAAAAATAAACCATTTATTAATTTTTAATAAGTGCATAATCTGACTGAGGAGTCTTTAGCAAGAAGTGTCGGTGCCTCTGATTGACTGGTACAAACAGAAAAATAGTAATGTTTCAGCAGATCATTGTGATTGAGCCGGTAAGAATTGAGTGCAAATAGCATAGCAACACTATCCATAAATTCTTTTCCCCCTCAGTCATTGATCATGGAAATAGCTGCTGAATTTGTGTACTTCCCAACATTTTCAGTTTGAAAGAATTCTCTGTACAATCCAATTAGAATGAGCAAAACCTCTGTAGGAAAAAATTGGCGTATCCAATGTAAGGCTGTGTCCTGGACATGTATTAAATGCATTAGGAAGTCCCCTGCTTATCCAAAACCTCACTTTCAAAATTAGTATCTTTCCCCATTTCATTCATACATGGCTCTGCTATAAGTTGACTGTCAAGCTTTAAAGAACAAATTTGGGCAAAAGAACATCACTTTTTTCATGAACACAAAACAGATGGACCAAGACAACTGCAACACCTACAGTCAAGTAGGCCAGAAAAAGAAAAAAAAGAGAGAAAGTACCAATTATACGTCAGTAGTAGGTGGCTTGTACGGCAAAGGACCTGGTAAATATCTGGTTAATATTATAAAGTAAGAACAAAACCAACTTCAAGCAATCCCATCTACAATGGCTGTGTTTTGAAGGAGAGATCATCTTAAGTATCCACAAGCTTTTATCTTGCAATAGACGTATACTTTGGAATCTGACCATCCAGGCAGAATGTGAAGGAAGATGGATTTCGTCTGGCAAGGCAATACTTGGCTACAAGCAAAGAATTCCCTTCCTCCCCGCATTAACAGAAATAGTCTTCCCTCATCTGCCTCCCTACTTTGAAAGATGCAAGTTTGCTGTCAGACCCTGCCAGAAAAATATCAACAATGAGACAAATCCACCAGCAGCAAGCCTTCACTATGGTATAAGATAATAAAGGGCTCACCTTCACATACATCTTGTGTTAACAGTAACTGGATGTACGCTTAAATGCTGCCTCATGTCTCTCAAAATGGTGCAAGTGCATTTCTTCAATATCTGTTATGGAAGGTTGTCTGTTTTCATAATAAGACCTTAATTCCTAGTATCTTACCATGGTCAAAAATACAGTCAAGTTCCTGAATTTAAAATATCTAATGTGTCAAGCAAAATACCTATAGGGTTAGTCATTTAGAGCAGTGAGCCTCCCTCTATGGCCCTTCAATTAAGGTCATTAAACTGTTCTCCCCATTTCAAAAGACAGCAACCTATATTTTTAATAAGACAAAGGGAAAGGCATCCAGATGATTGATTCCTATTGCATAGTTTGTATTCAGAATTTGGTGTTTACCATGGCAAGCGGTGGCCACATTAAGCTGGTCTCTTTGCTTTTTAACTTGTTCAGACTGATTTGGAATCTCCTGCCTGACCAAGTGAACAATATCTTTTGTTATTTCCAACTAGCTTAGTAAGTTGTAAATGGCAGGGGGAGGGGAAATTTTTTTTTTTTTTGTAAACAAGTACAAGTTGATTATGGATGTAAAGGTTAAAGGAGAAGAGTTCTTGTTAAAATCAGGTATGAACTTATCCAAGAAAGAAGTGAGAGACACCTTCAAAAATAAACCCTGCTAATGAGTCTTGTAGATTAATGGTAAAGTAGGAGAAATCCAGTTCAACCAAGCATCCAAAATACACATGGCCTCATCTATGTCATGAACTGAGTGTAACTCTAGGACAACCAACTAGATGAATGCTGGAGTGTTTAGAAAAATAAAAGGCAGTGTTTACCTAAAAGCCCAGTCTGCTTGATGTCAGACATGAAAATCCCACAGCATGTGGGGAAAATATTAGTGGAACAACTTAAGACTCTGTAAGAAGAATAAATAATGTTGCAGAGCACAGAAGGTAGATCCAACAAGACAAATATAACCCCAAGCTTCACACTGTGTATGTGACTGCTGAATGCAATTGGGACCACTAGAAAGGTCATTCTAGGCTCTGGCCATTCATTACGCGTACATGACTCCAAAAACAGCAGCTGCATCCTAGAGAAACCAGTAATTTGTCTGCCTATGTAGACAATGTCTCCGTGCAACATTATGATAGTCACCAAAGAAGGGATCAGGACACTGCCTGGGACTGCTAACCTATATATGTAGTAAGGGAATGGGCTTCTGAAATCCACACGTTCTTCCTTGTTGGCGGTTTGTTTCTTTGAGTCCTTTGCTAGGCTGATGAATACTAAGGGTGCACTGTTAAAGTGCAATGTATTGGGGAAATGTGAAAGGTCTGCTAACTTTGCCACATTGTTAAATACACACACCTTGAAACACAATACAATTTGGCCAGATTGTGTAAGTGTATAGCTTACTGTTGCTGTGTGTGTATACCAATGGGCTGTTCGGTGTTTTGGAGCCTACTTTTCTTTTATGTATTTTTTTCCATTCCCTGACCTTTTGCTTTAACATGCACTCTCAGTGGTACATTAACTTGTTTTCATCCTTTAGCTCCTACAATTTTTTTTTCCACCCAGGAAGACAAGCAAAAATGTTTTCAGTTCTGCTCACGGGGACCAGGCACCTGCTGACACTCACCTATCACTGCTGTTCATAATCTGGGCACTTATAGACAAACCTAACAAGCACATTATGCATTTGTACAATTAGAATTTGCTCTTGCCTGTGCCCAAATGGCATTTTCAAATGCCCATAACTATCTATTAAACCAAGCAAAGGTCTTGCTCCTCAGCTGAGGGACTACCTGCATGTTAACTTGAACTATCAAAAGTCCAGCATCAGTGAGCTATTTGCATTTTGAAGCGGTGGGATGGAAACAGTGCATCCTCTCCGCCCCCCCCCCCCCCCCCCTCGAGTCTTGATTCAGAAATGGCTGATGGGGACCGCCTCCGTACTTAATAAATAATTCCCTGGAAAGCTTCAGTTCAGAAGAGGACTCCTCAAAGTTAGGAACAAGTGAAAATGCATGGAAACCAAATTGGTAAATGTAACTGTAGCGTTTGCTACCAGCCAACACAATGGCAGCAACTTAGGGAAATGTGCTTTGCAAATAGAAAGTCCTTGTCGTGAAGAGCTCACCAGCCCAACTTGACTAAAGATGACACACTGGACATCACGCCAAAGGAAGGCCTGCAGATGGAGAAGGGAAAGAGCAGTGTAGGCAGGCTTTGTAAAAGGAGGGAGTTGATGGAAATGTTCAGCCCACTGATCTAGAACAATGCTAATTCAGTGCCTGTAGGAAAGGACTTCGTTCCAACTGAAATGGAGAAAGGCAGCATTCCTGTCCTACGACATTGGCCCTAGGGCCAGGGATAGAGGGAGTTTCGGACATGGATCCACTTTACTGTCTTGTACAATTTCATTACCCCTGTCCTCCATTGCAGGGAAGGAAGGAAGGATGTGATATTCCAAACATTTTCAGACTAGCAATGTAGGGCAAATGCAATTGGTAATGGAAACTACTCTTTCCATTAGACCTCTCGCCCACCCATATCTCTGTTTTTCCTTTTTCCCACTCAAATGAGATCACTTGTTTTATTTTTACCGTGAAACCTTCCACTGACAGCCATTGTACTGACCTTACTTCCCCTTTGTAGTAGGTACAACAGTGCTGCAACTCTTGTTTGGGTCTTTGGGTAAAACCATCTGGAAAAGGAGCTGTTCTAAAGCTTTTTCCAGCTTAAAGTGCTCTAGCATATTTAGAACGTTCTTTAAAAATAAAACACACAAGCTAATTCTTGGACCTAAATGTATGAAGGTGATGCCTGCAGCAGTGGGTAGTTTGGAAAAGGAATGTATTCAGGACAGAGTTTTCTTGGCCCTGTTAATGCTACCTAGTTATAACCTTGTTTTGAGAAAATTTTCACACATGACTAAGGCAGAAGATGGTTGCAGTGCCCCATGCTTATCAGCCAGTTGGGACCATGCTGCAGACTTATCAGGATGGGTGACTTAGAGCACTATTAAAAAAAAAAAAAAAATCTCTACAATGGATTAGGAAACCATACAAGAAGACTGTTGTGAAGCACAACTCTGTCCAAATCATGTTAGTTTTTAACGTTGCCGCTGGTGCTGCTTTCTCCATAAACTTACGGCTAAGCCTAATCGAGAGCAGCTTGGTCTAGGGATGATCTGAGAAGGAAGTGTGGAAAGCATGGAAAACTTAGCAATCACATGTCTGACCCTCTCTTAAAAACTACTGTGTGTTACCTTGGGCAAGTCACTTCACTTCTTGCTCTGTCTGTGCCAGGAAATATTTGTAAAGTTCTCGCTGTTGCTACTGGTGATTCAGCTCCAACAGGGATGGTAATGGCAGAAGCCCTAGTGAACAGACAAGGCTCTACGTGGCTGCTGGCATTTTAATTGCCATCTAACCTTGGTCATTGCAGGTCTGCTTAAAACCCCAACACCCTCTGGCACCTTGCTAGTCCTCCCATAACTAGAGCTGAAAGGTGGGACGCTATTGCAAAATCAGAGAAATGTAGGGCTGGAAGGAACCTCAAGAGGTCAGCCAGTCCAGCCCCCTGCGTTGAGGCAGGACCAAGTAAACCAGGACCCTTGCTGACCAGTGTTTGTCCAAGCTGTTCCTGAAAACCTCCAATGACGGGGATTTCATAGCCTCCCTAGGTAACCTGTGCCCGTGTTTAACTATCCTTAGAGTTTAGATTTTGTCCTAATGTCTCCTCTCAATCTTGTGCTGCAAACGGAGCCAATCGCTATTTGTCCTACACTGAGCAGACATAGATAACAAGATTTGAAGACTTATAATGCCTCCCTCAGTCTTCTCTTCTCTAGACTAAACATGCCTAATTCTTTTAATCTTTATAAATCATGTTTTCCAAATCTCTTATTTTCATTGCTCTCCTCTAGACTCTCTCTCTCCAATTTGGTCACATCTTTCTTAATGTGTGCTGCCCAAAATTGGGGACACTACTCTAGCTCAGCCCTCGCCAGGGCCGAGTAGAGCAGAATGATTGCCTTCCATGTCTTATATCCGACGCTCCTGTTAATAGATGTGACATTTGAGTTTTGCACATCACATAGTCGATCACAAATATAAGCCAACAATAACCTCCCAGATCCTCTTCTGCAGTACTGCTGCCTGGATAATTTATTCCCCATTTTGTAATTGTGCGTTTGATTTTTTCCTTCTTAAGAGCATTACTTAGCACTCGTCTTTATTGAATTTCATCTTGCTGATTTCAGACCAATGCTCCAATTTATCAAGAGCACTCTGAATTCTAATCCTGTCTTCCAAAGTGCTTGCGACCACTCCCAGTGTGGTGGTGTCTGCAGTTTTTATAAGCATGCTCTCTATTCCATCATCCAAGCTGTTAATGAAATTGAATAGTATTGGACCCAACACAGACCCCTGTGAGACCGCACTCGAGAGATCCTCCCAGTTTGACAGTGAACCATTGATGATTACTCTTTGGGTAGAGTCTTTCAATCAGTTGTGCAACCACCTTTCGGTAATTTTAGCTAGACCACATTTCCCTAGCTCACTTACCATGTTAAATGTAACAGCATAACTAACCCATGGTACTCCATACACCCCCCGTGGGCAAGATACGTTTAGTGAGTGCACCTTAACTTTGACACTAAGCAGTCAAAACAAAACGAAAAACTTGTACTGGGCTAGTGCATGCAATCATATTTCCTCGAGCAGCTGGTCCTAGTGACTACGCACCTTATTATCTCTCGTAAACTTTATTTCTCTCCATGAATGCAAGCAACAGAAGCCAGTGGCTTTGGTGTTGAAGGTCCCAGGTTTGACTGACCTTGACAAACACGAGTAAGGACTCCCCCCCCCCCCCCCCTCAACTCCAAGGCTGGCCCCTTTATGCGGATGGACCTGCATAAACTTACTGGAAAAGCCACTTCGCCAGGGGAGGCGTTTCCTGGCGCAGGCACTGCCGTACCAGCCTGAAGCAGAACGTTGCAGGTTTTGGTATAAGGGGTGTGCTAAGGTGAGCTCAGAGGCATAGGCACATGATGGTTGGATGAGGGACTGCACTGACCCCCAGAATTCAAGGGCACAGAGGAGGTGTAAAACCTCCCTCTTCTCCTTAAGCCCTGTGGCACACAATCATACCTGTTACTTGTATGTTTATGCACCTGAGATCACTCATGCAAGGTTAGAGTTTTAACACGGGGACGTTTCAGAACAGCAGCTTATTTTAGAGAAGGTTATTGAAACCATTTCTCTGATTTCATCATCCACTTCCAGGGCTGTGTAGTCAAACTTATGCAACTAGGCCACTCAGTAAAACCCAGCATTACAACAGCACCATAGGTAGTATTGCAAATGTGAATCGGAAGTTTCCCACTGCAGGTACATATATTCACTGCAATGCAATGTAGCTATTTGCTAGTCAGGCTGCAGACTAGTTTTTAGTGGGTATTGCCCCATGAAGAGTGCCTTTTTGTTAAATAAATAAATCACACATGTGTGCCGAAAGCTTTTTCCCCTGCTGAGATGAGCCCTAGCTTTCTTACGAAGCCAAATACAGATAGAATCTGGGCCACTGTCTTTAGTTCTGATGCAAACTCTTCATCTATAGGTGGAGATGCACCTTTATGCGTCCCAAATTAAATACGTTCCTTTAAAAAAAAAAAAACTTTAAAATTATGGCAACCTTTGTAACGGCCTGAACTTATTATGCTGCATTAAAATCATTTCTATAAAATCAATATGCAAGCAATACATGTTTGCTGCCGAGCGAAAACATCTGCAAGCAGAGAAGCGCGTTGTCTGTCCCTATCTATAAAATATTTGCCTAACTCACACTGGTATTGAAGCTTGATTTTTCAAGTGCTAACTTTCACTTTAAAAAAAACACCAAACCCCCCCCGAAAAATGAGGAGTCCTTGTGGCACCTTAGAGACTAATGCCCAGATAAACTTGTTAGTGTCTAAGGTGTCACAAGGACTCCTTGTTGTTTTTGCGGATACAGACTAACACGGCTGCCCCTCTGAAACTTTCACTTGTGTGTGTTAGTCTGGGGTGTCTTTTCCTATTTTCTCCAAGCTTTCTTGGAAATAGGTGCACTGTTGAGACAGTCTGAGTTGGAGAAGCTTCCCCCCCGCCCCCTCAGCTGTGACCCTTTGCTTCATCACTGCTGCCTTGGTGGTCATTAAACGCTATATGGAGTGGGCTGGCGGGCTCAGATTTTCCATGCAGAGGGATTCTGTCATGAAGTTGTCCTATTGACTACGCTGAGAGGGTGTGTGGCTGCGGGGAGCTGACTTTTGGTTAGATTTGTGAAAATCTCTTTCCTCTCAGTAGTGGAGTGTGGTTTTTAATATCTGAGGATAATGGTAAAGTTTGGGGTTGTTGCTCGTTTTTACATTGGTTTCAGGCTATGCTGAGTGCGATTATGTTGATCAGTATTCATTACATTGTCCAATTGCTGGCTGACTTGTGCCAAACTGTTAGTCTGTGTAGTGAAGTGCGTCAGGATGAGGAGATGCTTCAGAAACAGGGAAGTGTTTAAAAAAAAAAAAGACACTAAAAGCGATAAAAAGATTCTGCTGCGCGTGAGTATTACAATGCAGCTGCACAATAGCAAGATCCCTGCCATGGGCAATCAAATGGGTTCTTCCCAAGCTATTTCCCAAGCTTTGCAACGTAGTAAATCCTCAATGCACAGCTGGCACACGTCGTTTTTTATTTTTAAGTGACTTGTCCAACTGCAGCCTGGCTCTCCAGTTGCTGGTGGAATAAGGAGGGGGGGAAAAGGCAGTTCTCACTTTTCTGCAGTCGATTCTTTTTGAAAATAGTGCTTTATAGACACTGAGTCCCATGGCCCCCTGTGAGAGGGGAAGGGACTTGCCCATGGTCATGCCCCATGGCAGAGCTTATGGAATGCAGAAGCCAGGACCCTGGCCTCTTCTCTAGCCACTGTTCTCTACCTGCTTGTTCTGTGGGGTCTTTCAAAGGCACAGTGACAGTCCGTTGTGCACTGTGATGCACGTCGGCAAGAGTCCATCCATACTGAGCCGCGTGTGCTTTCCCATTAGTGCAATATCAAGCACCCTCAGCTGAGTACAAAGCAACCGAGGATAAAACAGCAACGTGGGGAGCTGGGCAGGCAGATTGTCCCGTTCTGCTGGTGCATGGCGCTTCCAAAAGGAGGTGGCAGGTCAGCGTTGGCCTCCCAGCGGGCGTGCTGCTGTTTGGCTGATGCACCCAGGAAACTTACTCTTAAGTTAAGCTTGTCCGGTGAACAGTAATGAAAATCGTCTGGACTGGGTGGTTTTTCGCTTCTTGCACAGGAGGATTATTCCTAGCCTCGGAGCTGGCCTTAAGGGAGCACCTGTTTCCTTGCTCATTGGGAGAAGACTGGAGCAGCATTCGCAATCCCTGAGAACGTTTGTTACCCCTGTATCCAACTGACTGGTGGTAACGGGTGTCTCAGCCAGTAGACCGACACTTTCTTTCTACTGTTTGTGGGGTTTTGCACAGTTGTAGCTTACACTAAGTCTTGCAGCTAGCCTGGCTTCACATTCCGCTTACCCCAGTGCAAGTTTCAAACTAGGTTTTAGCTGCATCGGTGCAAGTCCCTTTTTACACCAGAGCACCGTGTCTACCCTCGGGGTTTGCCGTAATTCAGTTAGTCGCGCCTAGCGTAGACCAGGTCTGGGATGCAGAATGGCTGTCATTAGCTATAGAAAAGTGGGGAGGGTACAGAGAGAGGCAGGGAGCCCCAAAGGAGTTTTAAAAACCTTCTGGGCATCTGCACTTTTGATGCATCTTGATATTAAATCCACTTCTGGTCACCAGCCCAAGTCACTGCCCAAGCACGCTTGCAATTTCTCAGCCCTGGCAAATCTATTTTACAAACCACGTGACTTAGTCTGGGGGCTTTTCAGCCTGGCATTAAAAGGTGCCAATGTAGAATGGAAATGCTTGCGAAGCGGAGATCGCTATGCCGTAACCGTTCGTTTCAATGCAAAAAGCTCTTGCCGGGGGATGGCGGTTTTAAATCGACCGGGATTTTGTAGCAATTCCCTTTCCGGTTGGTTCACGGACATAGTGGCAGCAGTGCTCATGGTACCCTCAGACTAAACGCTCCCTGGGTTCTCTGCACCCAGTCTGCTGCCCTACAGTCAGGGTACTTGATCCACCACACTAGCAGCAACGTTTGGGAGGTAGCTGTTTGACATCCCGCTGGATGACAGCTGGTGGGGAGTGCCTGGTCCGTTGCCAAGGAGGAAGGGCAAGTGGCTGGTGACCCATAACCACTGTGCAGCCTGGCTGTGCTTTTCTGAGCTAACCAATTACCGCCCGGTCTCTAACCTCCCTTCAGGAGGATTGGATCCCTCTCCGTTCGAGGCCCTTGGATATGCCAGTGTTGGTCTGGTTAGTGACAGCCACGGGGCAATGGAGAGAGGTCGAGCTCGTGCCAATGTTACTTGGCCTACCAATAAATGGCCAGATGCTTTCATGCCCTTTTGGAACCTGGGCAGTGATTGGTGGACCCTTTCTCTTGGAGAATGTCCTAATGGATGGACTCCATCAGGCTCCAGCTTGTGCCCTCTTGTTTAGCATGTCTGCGCTGCGGAGGGGGAGAGTGAGGCATTCAGATGTTGGGATGCTGTATGATAGGCGTGAAAGGAGAATTCCTGTAACTTCAGAAAACTATTTAAAGTTCATGACCTATTGTCCTTCCCATATATACCCCATTTGACTCGCCTTCCGCCTGCCTGGGTGGTGATAGCCAGAACCGCTAGGCAATCTAAAAGGGGTGAATCAAGCCCTCTTTTTAGAGAGAGGAGCCCTGTCAAATGCTGAGCTTGTTGAAGAGGAGCCGAGACATTTGTAGTGATGTCCTGATTAACATACACATTACACTGCTGCTCTTTCTAAAGACGAGCCAGACTGAAGTCACCAGTGGGCCTGGAGATTTGTAGCACGAGAAACTTTTAATCTCCGGAACAATAGTTAAGCATCCTTGTTAACTCTCCCTCCGACTGTTTCCTCCAGTTATAGGGACTCCAGGGAACTGATCTTTGCCAGCAGTGTTCCCTGCTGATGGACCCTCCTGTTTCTAACCCTTTGAAAGCTGCAGCTGCCCTTCTACACCCCTGGCTACGCTCTCACTGCCGGGGTTCAGCTTGACTGAAAAAGGCAGTTGGGAAACTCCAGACCATCAGCCCCAGGACCGGCCTTGCAGTGGAGGTAAGACTTACATGGTGTGTCTGGGGCAGATCGCTCCAGCTGCCAGATCTAGAGGTATTTCTGTTCCCTGGTCCACCAGGGATGGGTGCGGTGATGGAGAAGGTTGGCCAGCAGCATGTTGTGTGCCTGCTGGCTGGGTGTGCATGCTCTTACAGTGCCGTGGTTGTACCAGTGGGAGATCTCGATTAACGAAAGGCTGCAACTCGTCCTACTGGGAGTGCGGGTGTCCAGGATGCCCACCAGCCGCTACAAAAGGGTGAAGGGCCCTGCTCCCAGGAGGGGTCGGTCTGTGAGTCAATAACCTACTTTGAGATAATCGCATTGAAACTACCCCCGTCTTACCTCACTCTTCCAGCCACTAGACAATTGCCAATTTACACCACCTGTGAAGCTGGCTCTAGGGACACCTAGAAAACTCCATGTGTTAAGCAACCACTTTAAAGTATCGCCAAGGTTTCCAGCACAGTCTTGTTTGACTGTTGATTAGAAACCCAGCCCTCTGCTAAGCAGCTGATTTCTGCCTAACCCTCACTGTTGTTGTTCTACGTATTCGAATGCAGCAGCGTTCTAGGGTGAGAGCACAAAGCCGGCGCTGCGAGCACAATCCAAACCAAGTAACAGTTCAGAGGTAGGGTGAGCAGACGCCCTGCTATTGACTCGGGAAGGTCCCCTGACCAGCATATCCGGACCACCCAAGAAAAGCCTTTCCTCACAAGATCCATCCCAGACCCAGTGCAAACTGGCCCCCGGCTCTGGGGGCTGGATTTTCCTGTGCGGGGTCATGTACACCAGCACAAGGTGGGTGAACAGTTACTAGTGTGATCTGGTAGTATTCTCCCTCCCACTTCGTACTGTAACTAAACCGTCTAAATGGCAAGGGCCAATCCGGCCGCAGGGCATTCGTGCCATAGGGCACCCGAGCAGCAAAGCTCTTATCTCTCTTCCTCACCACTGAGTCTCTCCGAGTTGAGGAACTCCCAATCATAAATCCAGCACCCACCTCAGCAGAGACTCAGGCCGGGCAGCAGCTCTGTCATGTGAGCTGAAAGGGAGCCTGCCTTTGGCAGAGGCACTGGGAGTTGTGCTTGGCTGGAATTTGCTCTTCACATTGCTTCATCGGTTGTTGTGTAAGCCTGGTAGTTACCCGAGTTTCTGTGGCTATTGCAAAATTCCAGTAACGCCCCTTTCATTGTCTGTCTGCACAGATTGAAAGGCACAGCTCTGTGGCCTGGGGTCAGCTGGCAAACCCCAGAAGTTGGCCCCATGTGGCCAATTTTGATATGGTAAGTCAAAAAGCCTGGCTTGGACTAATGTGTTTCAACCTGGCCTCGTGTAAAATACCCAAACACTGAGTCTTTACTCCGTGGGTTTGTAGTGGACATATCCAACTCCATTTCAGACCCAGCTTTGAATCAGAGCTCTCAAGCCGGGTGGGCTATATGGAGATCGCTGGCACCATGGTGTGAACTGTAGCTATGATTATGCTGCTATGTTTAAAAAGTGAGTAATTCTGTAAAATAAACCCTCTTGTCCTGTCAAGGTCTGTGGACGGACATCTCGGACTATGCTGAGATGTGAGGAGTTGTCCTTTCCCCATGCTTTTAAAGTTGTCCTGATAGTCTCCCGGTTTAAACAACTGTACTTCGCCCAATCTGCAGCCAGCCAGCTGCTGTGCCCGACACAAGTCAGGTAGTATTTCTAGGCCTTCCACTCTCCTGGACGTTTAATTCGTCAACTCTCATTTTCCTTTCTCGGGTGGAAGGAGGATTAAGCTCCCAGGACAGGAAAATGAATCAACTTGGTGAGGTTTTAGGGATTTAGCTTTTGTTTCCTTCCAGCTTTTTAAAAATGACGTCGTATCCGTGAATAAAACAGTGTAGGAGTGAAGCAGACCAGAGCACTGTGTTAAGTGATTAAGGGCAGGAGTCTTTCTTCTTCCCCTGCTGTCCTCCTGGGTGCTTTGAGAGGCTTGTGTGAACTGCAAGGCAAAGTAAAGTAACGTGTCCTCAGGGCTGCATCATAAATCAGGGAGCAGGTACAGGTTTTCTGCTTGTTTTAACGTTCAAAACATCTGATCCCGCCTTTCCCTACTGGTCCTCTGGGATCACTGGAGGAACTGACTGGTGATGACAAGGCAGCTGTAACGTGAGCTGCAGCTCTCCCTGATGCTGACTCCTAGGGTGCATGCATAGTAGAAAAACATGTGCCTGTATTCCAGCAATGCAGTGGTGAAGCTGCCCTAAGGTTGGCAGGGCTCAGGCATTCTTAGCTGCTCTTTTCCAAGGCTGAACTGCTCCTGAATGGATTCCAACCACGGCAAACAAATTCTCTGCAGGGTGGATGCCCTGAGAGACTGTAAACCCTGGATAATGTTGAGGTCCATGGCTAAAGTACTAGTTCAGAGGCAGGGTTTGTAGGGTCCTTCCCTCATCGATATGGAGATAAGGCCGTGAAATGAATGCTGGGATGGGTTGAATTTGAATGGCCCTTCCACCAGGCACAAGGAGGTAAAAGTTACAGTGCAGGAGCACTTCAGATAGAAGTCATTTGTGTCACCTGCTTACATGCAAATAGTCACTTATTCAGTGTCAGATCTTTGGCAAGAGTCTAACACCCATCTCAGAGACCTGTACACTGCTCTAGGGAAATAGAATACAGCTAGAGGGCGGGCGGGGGGGGGGGGGGGAACATACCAAGTACTAAAAATAAAGCCACGCCAATTAATCTCCGATTCTTTTGTTTTCCTGCACTAAAGCGATGTTTCCAGCTCTGTTGCACTACAAACTTCTCCAGAGACTGGTCGGTCTCAGTTATGACTACCGGCGCTGGAACCAAATGAAGAGTGGAATTAGTGGCTATGTTAAAGACATGTAAGCGTTCGGGCCTAGCTGACCTATCTTTGAGAAAAGACACTTCTGCCAGCCGTGGTCCATAGAACACACACACCGTAACAACCTGTTTCAGAGGAGTGGGGGTATGACCTGGGAATGTTCTCACAGAAGCCATTGCCCAGGTCCCATCATTATTTGATGGAACAGTTGATTGACAGCAGCACTTTTTAAAATCCAAAATCACCTGTGGACTTGCATTTAAATAGTGAGGAGAGGGAAAGAGAATGCAGCAGCACAGATGCTAATCTGGATTCAAATTGCAACCAAAAGACTGGAAATGCTAATTAGGGGCACGTCTTTAGGGGATTAATCTTTTGCAGTATTTAATAAAGCCTGCTGCGTGAGCAGAAATATGCCATGTACACTAGCCAAGTAGATACAAAGGGTAAAGACACAAAGTATTTGGATGAGGTGGGGAACTATTTCCATTTGGCCCACTCAAAGCTGTTGATGGTGCAACATACTTTTGCTTCCTTGCCACTTTGAGAACAGAAAATGGTCTACAGCAACTTAAATGTATGAATGCCCCAGGAATAAGTGCGGCATAGCTGGTTGCCAGAGCAAATCCACAGCAATGCAGTGCCCCCTCTTACGAATACTGTACTAAGGACTGTTTGTACCAAAGGTGCTGAATGTAGATGGGATTTAGTAGAGTGAAGGGAGTATAGTAAACACAGGTGAACAGTGATCTCTCTATTGCAACCATGTTTAAAGCTGTAGTTAAGCAGATTGAAATTTTACAGCCTCCAAATACCGATTGAAGGGGATGAGTTAGATGTGACTATGCAGCTATGACCAGCATTTATCTCTGGCCATAGGAAGCAGGGGTGGGACTTTCCTCAATAACTCAGACACCAAGGAGACAAGCTCTTGAGTGTACATGCCTTCCAATGAGCTTGCTCATCATTTAAATATAGTATTAATTCACATGGGAAGAGACTTTACTCATACTGAATGTATATGACTCAGGCTGTTGAGATATAGACTAGGAATGTTGAAGGCAGCCAGATAACGCAGGCCACGGATTTAGTGATCCTAAAAGCTTGTTTAGGCACCAGGACACTGTGTTGCTCTGATTCTCTCTTTATGTATCTGACACAGTAATGGACACGTGTCATGCAAGAATGTCACTGCAAAGATGTTACAGGCAAAGTAAGGTTGTTAATTTCTTTAGAACTACTAGCTGGACAATTCCTTGCTGTGACAAGGTGCAGGACAGTTGGGAGAAAAACCACCACCAAAAGCTTTGTAAGGATATCCGTTCTTTATTGGACATTGCAAGATAAGAAAAAAAATAATTTGTACAGCTTTGTGATATAACCGTTGTTGCTAAAGAGTAAGGCTACTCCTCATGTGGTTAACAGGCCCGATGTAGCCACCAAGGTGCTTTGCAGCTCTCTAACTATGCAACATTGAGGGCTTGAGAAACAAACATTTGCTCCGAGCAGGACTCCAGACTTCACGTTGTAGCACATTTTGCACTGAATGGGCCTTACAGTAGCAAAAATGTGGCCTCCCTAGATATTAAAAGGTGAGCAGCCCTGCTCTACAAAACATTATGCAAATGGTACACTGCCAAACACAATTGAATATCAGTCTGCTAGGCTGGTTAGATGGCTCTTGCCTTTTTTTCTTCACCTCTTCTGTCATTAATCCAATGGCATGAGAACCTTATTCCATCTCCCATACCACTTTTGCTCCTCCAGAGCTAGCAAGAGTCACGCTGACTTAGGCACAAGTCTGCATCCATTTCCTCCACATACCCTGCCAAGGCAAAAAGCAATCCTCTCCTTGTACACCAGCGCTGTACTTGACAATGGAAGTTTTAAGTTAAAAGGGACAGCGTGAGGCCTTTAGTGAAAGCAGCCATCAGTTAATCAAGCTTATTTGTGACTCCCAGGAAAGGAGAGCCAATGCACTTTGGGAAATCGCTCAATGGATTGGAGATTAACGTTTAAATGATCAGAATAACCCTTCTGGATATTTAGCTAACCCAAAGAACCTTCAAGTGAAAATCTTAAACTACTCCGAGCAACCATCCATACTGCTGCTCACCCATAGGGTACTGGGCAATAGGATGGGTCAGCAGAAGGTGCTTAGTTTTCCATGGTGTTTTCCTACACTTTTTGCCTTTGAACTTTCACATTGCTGGGTTGAATAAAGTAGATTTTTAAAAATAAAAATATTGTAGGGTAAAAAGGCTGACTTGCAGGGTGAGGTGAGAGATCTTCAAGAGGGAATATACAGAAATCTAGGTGGACCTGTAAAGCATCTCACACAATGCAAAGGGCCTTAGCTATGTCATGGAAGCAGAAGAGAAGCTTTCAGTTACCAACTCGAAATGCCAGAGCTGGACAAAGTTTAACAGTAAAACCAACCTTTAAAAAAAAATTAAATTAGAAAGAATTTAAACGGTTAAAGGCTGTCATGTTTTAAGAACATGTGCCCTCAAAACAGTACATCTTAAGTCAGCTAATGGCTCAGAGGTAACAGTTTCGTTAGCTTAATTTGATGCTTCGGGGCTAGTGACAGGGATAGTTACACTGCACACTTAGCCCCCTTTCCTGTGCTAATCCCTATAGCACCTTATTATTGGAAAACACGTACAAGGTGTTAGAATGGATATTTGTCATCTCAGAATGCATGAAAGAAACTAGTTTCTGGTGCCATTTATGGTACTGAAACACTACTCAGCCATTGCATGAATGTTCCTGTATACACAAGCAAAGAGAGCAATACAGATACAGTGAATAAACAAGCTGAACGTAGATTAGATTATCCAAAAAGAAGCAAGCCATCTCCCCCATACATATACCAGATGTAGAGTCCCAGATAATTTTGGGAGGAGGAGGAGAGAATCTACTTTTAAACAGGAGGATAACTAGAAAACAGTAACTTGATAACGAAGAGTTAGAAAACCTGTCAGACAACCACTTTTTTCTAGCATTGTAAGAATGAAAGCATTCTTTGGGGTTTCACAAACATAAGGTGTATCTTAGACTTTCTAGGAACAGGAGCCAGATAGCTTCCTCTCCTCTATCTTTTCATGCTGCTGAATGCTGTAGTGCACTCACTGTTTCTGAAGGAGTTCCATAAAGGGTAATGCAAACAAACCGAGAAAATAAATAGTACGAAAGCATTCCCTCTTTTCAAAGGCTATTCATTGCAATAAAAACTTATTTGCCTTTTCTTAAGGATAGGAATAGTTTTAAATGAAAAAATCAACCGCAACCTTGTTTAATATATGAAAGTTCAAAGATGTTTCACAGCATAATTGTAGCAATAACTTACACTCCATTGCCAAGTCACAATTCAGTCATTTTCATTAACAGTGTACAAAGAAGGTCCTCAGTTATATATATATATTTTATAAAGTCTGGAAGATCAATATAAATACTGCTCCAGAAATTAAAAAAAGTGTTTACATCCCCAACTCCAATATTACATCTGTGTCCTGTTCTATTATAATCTGTAAAAATCTTAACGGCGCAGAGGTTCAAGTTTTCGTAACTTCAGTGACGTGCTGGATGACAAAGCATCTTGGTTTGAAGAAGAATTCACTATATCTGGAGACTGGAATAATACTTTACCACGATGATTAAATACGTAAAAAGATGGATGGTTCCTTAATGTGTCAAATGTCCTTAAAATAAACATGAAAAATGAAATTAATGTGGCTTTAGAATGATCATTTGACAAAAGTAACTCTTGGAAATACTTATTTTTCTGTTTGTAAACATCTGGTAAGTGCTGTTACCAAATGGCAGGGGTGCCAAGCCTCCCTCAGTGGTGTCCAATAGAAATTCGATGGTAGCCATACTGCTAGCCACACTTGTGGTTTTGATTTTTTCTTATTAGCCATATTTATAAAAAAGCCACATGCATTAGCCACAATTCAATAGCCTATTAGCCACATGTGGCTAGTGGCAAATGTATTGGCCACTACTGCTCTAGATCTTACCCAAATTTCCTATGCCGTAACAAAGATTATGAATTTTAAAGACAAGATGCTAGTGTTAGAGATAGATATGCTGATTGTTCAGTATACAGAAAACACCCACATAATTAATACTTTACTCTCCCTTCTACAGCTTCCTTATATACAAGTGTTAATTACCACAAAATATCACCCAAATTCATCCTCCCTTTGACCTTGCCTCAGCCAAAATCTATATTCATGCCTCAGTGCTAATAATGCTGAGTGCCCTTAATTCTCTCACACTTCACGTTCAGGCCCCCTTGTACTAGTCCCATATTATTCAGACTACTCTCTATAGGAGCAGGTTTTCGGCCCATCTGACTTCCTATCCACCTCAAAATTCAATTCAAAACCCTTCACAGATTTAAACAATTCTATCTATAACAATTCAGCACTTCTATAGCATTTAACTAATTCGTCATCAACACCCTTAGGAGGGGGTATGTGTTATCCCTATTTACTGATGTGAAAACTGAGGCAGAGATGGTTGGAGGTAAGAGCTTCTGCCTCCCAGTCCCATGCTGAGACCACTGGACATGAGTAGTTCTGTAACCTCATATCTCCCTATTCCTCACCTGCTCACTCCACTACTCCAACTCTGAGGTGGGTTTTTAGGAGGCTCAAGGAAGGAGGCAAGGAAGGGCAGAAAGTGCCCCAGTCACTGCTGTAGCCTCATCCTATCTAGAACACTACATCCCACAACCAGACATTGTGTAGTGGCTTCCTGGCTCTGCCTGTCCTTCCCAGCATCACCTCTACAGCATGTTGTCAAGAAGGCGTGAGCTAAAAAGGAGAACATTTCTGGGGCTGCTATTTCACAGGACATGCTGAGTTTATTTATAGAGCAACAGGAAAATGTGTGTTAACGAACAGAAAGAACCCCAACATACTTATTTTTTAGTTCTGAAGTGGCATCCATGTCTTTAAATTCTCCTGCAATATGTACTATTCCATAACACGTAACTGCAAAGGCCAACAGTGTTTGAAGAACTATCTGCAACACAGAGAGATACAATACACCACACAGAAGTTGCTAAACAATATAAGAGAACCCTTATACAAAATTCTCATTTTATTCTCTGTTTTGCTCTCAGTTGTCTTACACAATAAGCATATACACATTTTTCAACCAGAGATCTAGGAAACTGGGCAAATAATTTTATCCCCATTTTAGTGGGGGGGAGGAAATCGAGGCACAAGGATTAAGTAGCTTGCCCAAGCTAGCACTGCAAGTCAATAGCAGAAGCAGGAACAGAAGAGGGATTTCCTGGCACGCATCCTGTACCCTTTGAACTAAACCAAGCTGCCTAGCAAAGTTTTTCAGGCAGATTCTGTATTCCTCACAGCAGTCAGAATCACTGTTCTGTGCACTAAAATTACTGCTTTCACAGGAAGAATTTTGTACTCAGACAAATTATGTAACCTCCATAACACTGTCAACAAGGATGACAACTGGGCACGACCTTTAAGTCCACTTCTGCACATCATTTTCTTATTGGTCAACCAAGAAAGTAAGATGGAATTAAAATCAAAAATAAGAAAATTGAAGTAAACAAAACAGGTTGTGCTGGGATAACAGCAGCACTCAATAGTATTGAATAAACAAATGTCAGCCAACAAAAGCCAGAGGGAGGCAGATGTTTATGCTGCAGAGTATAGAAGACTTATGCAAGGACTTTCCAAGTTCTAACTACAGAAGCCATGGAATTCCTGGAGGAGACATTTCACCAACAGTTCTAAAGAAGGAGAAGGAAGTTAAGGCCTATTCTGATTTGCAAACGCTCTTTGTAAGAGCAGTAACGCATTACTGGACATTAGGACAGGTAGGTGAAACATTCTCAGGCAGAATGAGAACTTGAAAGATTGTATGATTAAAATTCAATTATTCAAATAAAAAATATGAACAGGAACGAAAGCAAGAGACCAAACTATATTATTAGTCTTAAATCTTCCAAACACAATGAAAATGTATAACTTACATCTATCGGCAATGTTTCATCTTCCTTTTCTGTTAATCTCATATAGGAACGATCTATGAAGTAAAGACATACGGGTAAGTTAATTTTTTTTTTTGTAATAAGGCAAATCAATATAAATTCCAGGAGTGTTTGGGTTTCTATGTTTTATGCCATGGACTAACAACTCCCAGTAACGCTGCCATTTTTAATCTTGTTTCCACATTTGCTTCCTCAGACAGCATATCTGATCTTCCAAACCTGCCTTGATAAATAATTTCAGCAATAATTTAGTCTCCTTTCTGCATAAGAGAGGAGAGGGTGTAAGAGGGCTGATGATGGAGCACGCATACGTAGGAAGAATTCTCTATGAATGCCAGATATTGCTTCTCAAACTGTAGTGCAGCCAGCACCATCACAAAGCTACTTCAGCAGAAGGCATTAGATGTTCTAGTTTATTGCAATATGTATAGCCACTGTTCCATACTGAATTTGTCTAAGTTGGTCATCATTACTAGTAAACTGAGGAGCACATTTCTGCACAAGACAATCTGCAATTGCTTTACTACTTCAGCAGCAGACTAGTAAATTTAATAAATGATTCCTTCTTGTACACCCGTAGGGCATTGTATAGAATATGTATATGAAACACTATTGCAGATGAAGCAAAAATCTCTTACAGAATTCTTCATAAATGGGTTCACTGTCCAGATAGGTTGGCTATAACCCATTGAGGTATTAGAACTGTGTGTAAAGAAGAAGCGTTGAGGAATTATTTGTAAATGCTATGCTTACTAGCCTAATTCTACTGACCCCCACTAAGTCATAACAGGTAGAAATGTAGGTCATTACTGTAGATTATTTGTCATTCTATTCAGAGGTGTGTGCTAGTGTAGAATTTTAAAAGCACATTTTACATTAACTTAATCTGTCATAAAATTCAGATAACTCTGGGTTCTAAAGGATATCACCTTTTCCTGAATTATAAATATCATTCTCAATGGTTTACTCCATCTTAGTCACTAGGAGATGCACCGACTTACACCAGGGCTGAATTTGATCCACTGTGCACTAAGAGTTGAAATAATGTGGCCATCCTCTCTCGCATCTTCAAACACTCTTGGCAAAACGGTTCTCTTGCCACCGATTGGAAACGGCATTGTAGCAGTTGCTGTGGTCAGACACTGACTAATACAGGACTCCAAATGCATTGCTGCACCAAGGAATTAATGCAGCACTGACAAATGGTAGGGTCAAGCTTTAATACCTTGCAAACCATCAAGGTTAAATAGTGTTTTCTTCTAGGATGGGCAGATGGAAAGATACTCAACCTTTAAATCATATACTACTAGTTGTTGGCATGTTCCCTTATCTCCCCACCTGAATTCTAAGATAGTTTTAGCCTTTGGTGTCTCAAAAACCCACTAGCATTGAAAACCAGTATTTTAAACAAATTAAAAACTTGGAATTACAAAGAAATCATATATAGTAATCAAAAATATATAACATTCAGGTTTCCCACCTACCACAGCTAAAACCATTTTGATAGATCAGAATAAATGTTTTCAGGGAACAGTAATTTTTCCAAGCAAGAGTCCTGGATTAGTGATCAGAAAAAATAATTGGATCTCTGACTGCACAAGTAAGCAGTTTGGGAGAAATGATACTGCTTTGTTTTAAACATACGAACGACCTCTATTAAACAAACATGTAAAATTCATTTATGCACTACAAAGAGATTAGCTACATTCTACAAATTATTTTCCTACACAGAATATATTAAAAATGGACTCTGAGCTGTAATCACGGCTCTGTGCTGTATCCCCCGCCCCCCACTTTCTCCTTCCCTTGCCCCAGCTGGAAATACTTTCCCAAATCTCCCGTTGAGCAAATGGCTTGAGGTCCAGCGACTCCTCAATAACCTGGCCCTCTATTGCCCTCCTGAAGCGCGCTCCCGTCTTTTAACTCTACTCCATCCCCGCCTGTCACCCTGACTCCCAGTATCACCCGGGTCCAGCTCCTGCATGCCAGATCTCACCGGCTCCACGTATGGACCCAGATTTCATCCTAAGCCCCCCCCCCAATCCCCTGGTCCCCTCCAAGCCGCCCCCCGCTCTCCCCCCAGCCCCCCACATCCCCTGCTCTCCCCCTAAGCCGCCCCCTTTCCCTGCTGCTCGCGCAGTGAGGGGACCGAGGGTGGCTATGGGGGATACAACCCTCCCCCCCCCCCCCGTTCAGTCCTGCTACCTGCCCCGGGCTGCCGCCCCGCTCACCCACCCCGGATCCTGGCCCGCGGCATGCCCGGCCCGGGGACGGGGTGGCCGCGCGGGGGCCCCGCTCACTCACGCTGCGCAGCGGAGAAGGCCGCGTGGGCCAAGGCGAAGAGTCCGAGCCCCACCAGCCCCTTCCACAGCGAGGCGGCCGCCATTGTCCCCCAAGGGCCACGGACACCCTCCCCTCCTCAGCCCGGCCGGCCACCGCCAGGGGCGCCCGCAACGCGACCGGCGCACGGAGATGGCGTCACCGCAGAGGCGGACCAGAGGGCCGACAGTGATAGGAGGGAAGGGCAGGGTCATGGGGCGGGGCCAAGCGGGGGGGGGGTAGGGTCATAGGTCATGGGGCGGAGCACAGGGCGCGGTGCGGACTCGGGTTGGTGTTGCTGCGCATGCGCCTTCCTCGGTCGGGGTTGGTGGCGTCTGCGGAGGAGGCTGCTGCTGGCTGTGGCGCCTTGAAGGGCGCAGCATCCCCTTACAGTGGGGGCGAGCTGGGGAGGGGGCCTGGTCCGGCGCCCCTGGCCGCCTCCCAACCAGCTGGGCCCGGCTGTCAGCCCGCAGGGTGGAGCGGGGCAGCAGCCCCAGAGCAGCGTGGCCCTGGCTGGGTCCCCAAGTCCTTGGCGCCTGTGCAGCCCAGTGCGCTGGCCAGGGGGGTTGTGACACAGGCGCTAGGGATAGTACCCCTGAACCGCTTCTCCAGGTGCCAGACTGAAGCTGCTACTTACCGGAGCTGGCAACCTGACGGCCGGTTGTTCTGTAAGCGGCTGTTCGCCGGAAAGGCATGGAAGCAGCAGCCATATGCCCCGGGCAGGTACAACAGGCTGGTACCCCAGCACGACCAGATGGTTGTCCCACAAGCATTCATCTTCTACTCCCAATGCGTGATCACCCCGCTAGGGCCATCCCCACACCTTTATCCCATTCATCTTTTACTCCCAATGCGTGATCACCCCGCTAGGCCATCCCCACACCTTTATCCCATTCATCTTTTACTCCCAATGCGTGATCACCCCGCTAGGCCATCCCCACACCTTTATCCCATTCATCTTCTACTCCCAATGCGTGATCACCCCGCTAGGCCATCCCCACACCTTTATCCCATTCATCTTTTACTCCCAATGCGTGATCACCCCGGTAGGGCCATCCCCACACCTTTATCCCATTCATCTTCTACTCCCAATGCGTGATCACCCCGCTAGGCCATCCCCACACCTTTATCCCATTCATCTTCTACTCCCAATGCGTGATCACCCCGCTAGGCCATCCCCACACCTTTATCCCATTCATCTTCTACTCCCAATGCGTGATCACCCCGCTAGGCCATCCCCACACCTTTATCCCATTCATCTTCTACTTCCAATGCGTGATCACCCCGCTAGGCCATCCCCACACCTTTATCCCAGTGTAATCAGACACAACAGCTCAATGTGTTTCATTTTTGAGCCTCCGCGTTTCTCCCACTTTCTATGCACAAACCAATGATTAGGCAGCTAATTCGGGCAGCCGTAGAGACCAGCAAAAATTACAGTACGGTTCTGTGGTAAACATAAACTACTGAAAACATAAAGGGAAAAAAGAAACATTTTTCTTCTGCATAGTAAAGTTTCAAAGTTGTATTAAGGCAATGCTCAATGGTACACTTGAAAGAGCCATGTTTTGTTCAGAGCTAGGAACAGCCTCCTTTCCCGAGGTGTTTGTAACTTACTGGGGCAGGTGCACTCTTGGGCAAGTCTAGAAAAGTGGGGGGTTCACGGACACGAGGTGGCTGGCTGTGAAACTGTGTGTGGGGGGGTTCTTTCTTCCTGGCATTTACTCAGCTACAGAAAGTCCTAGTCATCAGGTGCCTCCCCCCCGAAAACTCCTTATCAGTGATTTCCCCCCCCCGAATTTCCCCAACACCCCCCAGTTTTGTAAACTAGTTACATGCCAATTTAGTGACACCCCCCCCAGTAAATTCGAACACCCCCCCCCAATATCAATTTCTGGGGAGGTCACTGCCTCCGATCCGGTGTGACCCAGCGGCGGAGGCTGGGCTATTTCCCAGGCGCCTGGCACACAACACAGGGGCGATTTGCCCCGGCTGTGACCCACCCCGGGCCCCTGACTCTGTCGCCCCGCGGGGCCCCTCACCGCCGTGCAAACGGACGGGCGCCGGCGTTCGCGCTCACCCCGGTGCCAAGCGGGCTTTGCGCAGAGGGGGACGGGGGGAGCAGCGGGGCCCGGAGGGGTCCCCGGTGCGCAGTCAGGCCCTGCGCCCCCATGGCAGCCCCATGCCTGGCCCGTGCCCCCGCCCCCCGCTGGCCCCGCCCCGGCGCCTGCGCCGAGCCCAGCTCGCTGCTCCGCTCGCCAGCCGGGCCCTGCGGACGGAGCCGGAGCCATGGCGCTGCGCGGCGGGGCCGAGCGGGGGCTGCGGCTGCTGCTGGCGGCGGGGCTGGGCGCGCGGGCCGGGGCGGCGGCGCGGGGGGAGGCCGCGGGCCGGCCCGTGGCCCTGGAGGAGGAGATCGTGTCCGAGAAGGCGGCGGAGGAGAGTCACCGGCAGGACAGCGCCAACCTCCTCATCTTCATCCTGCTGCTCACCCTCACCATCCTCACCATCTGGCTCTTCAAGCACCGCCGGGCGCGCTTCCTGCACGAGACCGGCCTGGCCATGATCTACGGTGAGGGGCGCCCCGAGCTGCCGCCCGGCAACCAGCCCCCGCCCCCTGGCGGCTGCCTAGCAACCGGCCCCCAACATCCTTCCCCTCAGCGGCCATCCAGCCCCCCCACATCTAGCACCCAGCAACTAACCCCAACACCCTCATCTAGCACCCAGCACCCAACCCCAGCACCCCTCAGCTAGCACCCACCCCATATCTAACACCCAGCAACCAACCCCGGCACCCCTCATCTAACACCCAGCACCCAACCCCAGCACCCCTCAGCTAGCACCCACCCAATAACCAGCACCCAGCACCCAACCCCAGCACCCTCATCTAGCACCCACCCCCAGAACCTATCCCCTCAGCGGCCATCCAGCACCCCTCATCTAGCACCCAGCAACCAACCCCCAGCACCCCTCATCTAGCACCCACCCAATAACCAACCCTCAGCCCACTCATCTCGCACCCAGCAACCACCCCCCAGCACCCATCCCTGAGCTGTCACACGACTCTCAGCTGCCACCCAGCAACCAGTTGATAGCAGCCACCCTCCAGGCACACTTCCTGCATGAGGCCAGCCTGGCCATGTCTACAGTGAGATCCCCCCACCTCCCAGCCATCCAGACCCACCCACTGACCTGCCACCCAACACTTACCCACCCATCTGGCACCCGCTGCTGGGGCATGTTGACTGCACAAGATCTACCTGGCAACAGTCTATAGTGACACACCTTCCCAGGACCCAACCGTCCTCTGAGCCCCCCAGCAAACAACCCCATCTCCCACCCACTGCGTCAGACCCATCCCTGCACACACTGCCTGCATGAGACCAGCCAGGACATGAACCCCTCCATGTGCTCTGCGCCCCTCATTTAGCACCCACCCTGCAACCCCATCACAGCACTTACTGCATGTACTGACCTGGCTGTTATCTATGGTGATGTACTTTCTGCGTGAGACGTAGGCTGACCATATTTCCTTGAGACAAAAACGGGACATTGGGATGGCAAAAACGGGACGGGGAGACGAGAGGCAGCCGCAACAAGCCGCCCCTCGTCTCCCCGCTCAGCAGCTTGGCGGGGAGATGAGGGGCAGCCGCAACAAGCCGCCCCTCGTCTCCCCGCTCAGCAGCTCGGCGGGGAGACGAGGGGCAGCCGCAACAAGCCGCCCCTCGTCTCCCCGCTCAGCAGCTCGGCGGGGAGACGAGGGGCAGCCGCAACAAGCCGCCCCTCGTCTCCCCGCTCAGCAGCTCGGCGGGGAGACGAGGGGCAGCCGCAACAAGCTGCCCCTCGTCTCCCCGCTCAGCAGCTCGGCGGGGAGACGAGGGGCAGCCGCGGCAAGCCGCCGCCCCTTGTCTCCCCGCTCAGCAGCTCGGCAGAGAGACGAGGGGCAGCCGCAACAAGCCGCCCCTCGTCTCCCCGCTCAGCAGCTCGGCGGGGAGACGAGGGGCAGCCGCAACAAGCTGCCCCTCGTCTCCCCGCTCAGCAGCTCGGCGGGGAGACGAGGGGCAGCCGCAACAAGCCGCCCCTCGTCTCCCCGCTCAGCAGCTCGGCGGGGAGATGAGGGGCAGCCGCGGCAAGCCGCCGCCCCTTGTCTCCCCGCTCAGCAGCTCGGCAGAGAGACAAGGGGCAGCCGCAACAAGCTGCCCCTCATCTCCCCGCTCAGCAGCTCGGCGGGGAGACGAGGGGCAGCCGCAACAAACTGCCCCTCGTCTCCCCACTCAGCAGCTCGGCGGGGAGACGAGGGGCAGCCGCAACAAGCCAGCATTCAGTTTTTTACAAAAAAATAAAAACTATATATAGTTTATTAAAAACGGGACAAAATTGACATTTATATTAAAACGACGGGACGGTTGGGAAATATGAAAAAAACGGTACTGTCCCGTTTAAAACGGTACGTATGGTCAGCCTAGTGAGACGGGACCATGATCTATGATGAGACTGACCAGGAAAATGCCCATCTGGGGTCTCCCTCACTGAGCCACCAGCTTAGCACCCACTGGTGCTGAGCCTCAGCACCCACTGCTGGGCACAATTCCTGCCTAAGAAAGGTCTGGCCATGAGGGGTTGAACTAACTCTAACCCAGGGATTCATGAAAGGCCTATATAGTATCAGAGGTGTGTCCTTAAAGGTTGCAAGAAAATATATTTTAGCTAAGAGGTCTTGGGAATATTGAAAGTGGGCTTTTCAGAGGGGGCAGCCTGTTAAAAATATTCCCGAGTGCAGGTGTCACTCTGTGACAACTGATTTCACATGGTTCTGACAACTGAGTAAGGAAGGTACAATAGGCTAAGAGAATGACAGAGACTTGCTCAGATCCTAGGCCATGTCTTTGCCTGGGAGGTGTGTGTATAACATGTCTCTTACTGGGTGTGTAGGCTAAGAGAATGACAGAGACTTGCTCAGATCCTAGGCCATGTCTTTGCCTGGGAGGTGTGTGTATAACATGTCTCTTACTGGGTGTTAATAAGCTTTTTAAAAATAAATCAATTACATATTGCATCATATCAAGACTAGAGATCTGACATCTAATGTCCAAAAGGGACCACGCTGAAGTGTTTCTATAATTCCTGACCGACTGACACTTGTGGCAAAGAGGTTCCATGTATAGGCCCTGATCCTGCAACTTGTCTCGTGGAGGTGGACATCAGTGTGGCCCTGTGCAGAGCTGCCCCCGTGTGAATCTCAGGTCACAGAGGTTGTCGTCAATGAAAGTGTGAGTCTGTGGAGCCAAGATTTTACAAAGTGATTAGTGATTCTGGGTGCCCAACTTGGGGTGCCACAGTGGGTCCTGCCTGTCATAAAGTGCTGAGCACCCTCCCGCTGACAATCAGCTTCCTTTAAGGTGTCTCTCTAGTTGGGCACTCAAAATAACTAGTCACATTTTAAAATCTTGGCCTGGAACATTAGAGCTATTTCTAACACAGAACTAAACTGTACAAAGGGCAGGAGGACTGGAGTTCTTTACCTCTGCCTTCTCTACATTCTGTGATGCAGCTTGATGAGACCAGGGAAGTCCTAGGTGGCAGTGGATTTGTTACAACATAAGAATGTCTCATGAGGCAATGAAATTCCAGGGTTCCAATCCAGGTTCTGTGGCTGGTTTATACTCAGACTATAGACCAATCACAGCCTCTGTCAGTTTCCCCATTTGTACTATGCTTACCATAGAATCATAGAATATCAGGGTTGGAAGGGACCTTGGGAGGTCATCTAGTCCAACCCCCTGCTCAAAGCAGGACCAATCCCCAATTTTTGCCCCAGATCCCTAAATGGCCCCCTCAAGGATTGAACTCTCAACCCTGGGTTTAGCAGGCCAGTGCTCAAACCACTGAGCTATCCCTCCCCCCAAACCTGTGTAACCCACTGATGAGTATGTTGCAGGACCCCCAATTCACAGAGGATATGAGTTGGTACAGCCCCAGCTAGAGAAACTTAGTTCTTTAGCTCATGCTTATTTCTGGAGATCCCTGATGTGTCAGCCAAGATGGCAATTACACCGTTTTTTCAGACTTCCTTTTGACTCCACTGGTCTCTTGAGGTCGTCTTCTTTGTTCTACCATTACCCCATATCCCATCCCAGGGTTGCTCTCCCTTCGTTTCTAGAGGATGAGTCGTGTAATTTGGATCCTAGACTAATCTGTAATGTGCTTTTTTTCCATCTACACTTTCTTAAACTGAATTTAGAGAATCAATAGCAGAATGAATAACACCAAATACACCAAATACAAACTTTTTCAGTGGTGGCATAGGAAAACCTGGACCATTCTCTGCCTCTATGGCTTTGGGGAAAATATTAGAAATTTGCCTCCTTTGAAGACCGATCACAAGTGTAGACTTAGGAAAAATGAAGGCTAATCTCTTGAAGTGCTGTAGAGGCTGTTCAGACCCCGGTTGCCCAACAGCAGCTAGCTAAAAACTGCACAAAGTAAACGACTTAAGCTTCATCTTTGCCTGTAAGTCCTCAGACTCTCAAGTAAATTGGACTCAGTATTTCTGATCCATCGGAATTTGAGTTTGGGTACTGTAAAGCTGCTAAATAAACACAGAGGGGGCCAGCACAGGTGTAGCATATGTTGGGTTGGATGGTATTGTGAAGAATTAGCTGATTCTGGGCTGAAAACCTATCTGCTAATTCCATTAGAAAGCACTGATATTTGATCTCTTTCAGCTGTATTTCTTGCCAGTAAAACAATGCTAGGGTTCAGCTTGTTCATATTTTCACTGTTAAGTTATAATCTCTCTCTCTCTCGATGAGTTTGTATCTCTCTCATAAATTATCCTGTAGGCTAAAGTCTGCCTGCAATAAAAGACAGGCACCGCAGTGAATTCTTTCAGCACATTGGAAAATATCATTTTGATGGTCTTTGTGCTTCACACAGATGTTTAAGATGCATCGCAAAATTTAAGAGCATTAAAGCTGTGTTCATAGACAGTACATGATCTTCATTTTAAACCCTAGCTCAGAAATATTCAGAAACTCCTAAAAAGGCTATGAGCCTCCACTGTTTGTTGGAAAGGTAAACGTGATGAAAACAGTTCGCTTTGGCATATTATTTCAAAATGATCCAATTAATCTACCATCCTCGCCTTTGAACTTTCCATGCCCTTGCTTCTCTGCATCAGCAGACGTCTCACCATCAATCTCCAGACCAGATTCAAGGAGAGGTTTTGATAAGTGTTACCAAACTAAAACATTAAACCCTATCTGATTGTGACATCACCAGAGTGGAGCTCCAAGCCAGCAATCTTTGCCTTACGTTTTAAACTATTCCCCAGCAATGGTAAGAAGTAGTAACACACGTACATTGTACAGAGAGTGAGAGCTGACTGTGTGGCTTGAAAGCTCGTCTCTCCCACCAGCAGAAGTTGGTCCAATAAAAGATATTACTTCACCCACCTTGTTTCTCTGAAGTTTATTGCCATCTAGGGATTTATCCCTGGCACTTCAAACTAATGCTGTCTTGTAGCCAAAAGATTTCTATTGAGAGGGTCAGTTACACCTAAAACCAATGCAAGGCAAGAGGGATTTTGCCTAGGTGTGTCCCATGTTTCAGTATTCATCTTCAGTGTAACACTGGACCATTGTCAAAACAAATCTATTTTTGGCATAGCCACATTGTCCCAACCTACTAGGTAAATCTGAATGACAAATTTGCATTTAGAAGTGAGGATGTGTTACCCACTAGGTCAGGCCCAGTGTGCTTGAGCTCTCATTCTTGTGTTGATTTGTGTATGTGTATATTTTTTGCATGCTATTTAGTGATTCCGTTTATGGTAAGGGGACTTATTTTTGCTCTTTAACATTCTGTCTTTCAGACTCTTCCCTCTGTTAGCACACACAAGATATAGTATCTTTAGGGCTCGGATGGTCTTTTTAGCAAACATAGGTTTATCCGGTGCTTTCCCTCTCCTGCTTTCCATGGAAACAAATTTATTTGGCAGGATATTGCAAGGAGAGGAATTTTAACTTAGAAGCCAGTATTGTTAAGGTGCCCCTAAATTGTTCATATGTGCACAGCGTCATGTACAGATCTGTTTGAGTTGGACAATGAAGCACTGCTTTGCAAAGATTAAAAGACGTGGAGAAGCAGATGAAGAAAGACGAGCAATTCACAAAGCAGGTGTCCTGTGGAGGGTCTTATCAAGTCCTACCAGCTTCGAAATGTTAAAAATGATCACGGAATGAACCTCCTGGGTAGTATTAAGGAGACGAAGACCAGGTTGATGGTTATTCTTACAGTTTCAGATATTCATGACGGTCCTAAAGTCATCTCTTTTCAAGAGAATACATCCATTGTGCATACCAAGAGGGGCTTAACATCCCATCCATCAGTCCAGTCAGATTTCTCTTTGGGTACTAGCTGTCGTGTACACTTGAAAAATCTGGAGCAGGGCAAAATCCTAACAAGAGTTTCTTTTTTCTGGGAGCGCCTCTCATTAATTCTCAGTCACTTTGCTTTTGTGGGTTAAGCGGGAGCTTTCAGTATAACTTTAATACTGGTGAGTTTGTGCAATAAGTAGCTCTTGAAGATTGTCCTTATGCCAAGGAAAAAGTTGAAGACTCTTCTTCTTTGAGTGTTACATAAACTAGAGTAGTTTTCTGTATGAAAGGAATGCAGGGCACCGTTCTTATTCTATGGCAAATGTACCCCCCATGCCCCTATGAATCAGCTGTGTCAATAACAACTCCTGAGCTGGCAGCAGCAATATGCTAGGTGCGTTCTGATCAGCTGGTTTGCAGTATTGCGGTTTTAGTGTTCGGACCTGCAATTTCAATAGTGCCCTTTATTTGCAATACAGTTGACTGGCGAAACAAAGGAATTCTTAAACTCAACTCCACAGCATTCCTCTTCCTCATTTCCAGGTGCTACACTGCACTGAACACCTTCCTAATACATTGGCAGGACTGATTTCCACCTGGAATTCTAGTAGTGATGCTACCCCTTTTTTTAATCAACCTAGAAGAGACCTTTTATCCTGGTTAGAAATCTTGCAATCCTCTACAGCTTTTATGGTGCCCTAACACTGTAGTATATATGTGTTCCTCACATTCTCAAAAGAATACACAAGGATCTCTGTTATCAGAGGGCTAGCCATGTTAGTCTGGATCTGTAGAAACGACAAAGGGTCCTGTGGCACCTTACAGACTAACAGAGGTATTGGAGCATAAGCTTTTGTGGGTGAATACCCACTTTGTCGGATGTTTTGCATTCGAAGAAGTGGGTATTCACCCACGAAAGCTTATGCTCCAATACCTCTGTTAGTCTGTAAGGTGCCACAGGACCCTTCGTTGCTTCTAAGGATCTCTGTGTATTTCCCCTCAGCAGTATAAGTATTTTCTTTTCTTTTCTATAAATGTTTATAGTTTGGGAAGGCATCCTAGGAAATGGGGCGGTTTCTGTGTATGAACTGTTTATACATGTGAGTTTCCAGTCAGTGGGATGTATATGGTTTGTCTGTCCACATCTGAGGTGTGTTTCCTGGATATAGTAGCTGCATCCTAGGAAATGCTAATTCTGTCCACTCTCAAGAAGAAGTGTGCTACCAATATGTGCATTCTGCAGGTCAGTATGCTAGGAAGAAGTTCTGATGAATTTTCTTTTTTAAAAGAGGTTTTGGTTTGAAGAGGTTTACAGCGCTGAGAAGCTGGCGAGGAGGTATTACAAATACAGAGTTTATCTTCCACATCTGGTGGAATTTAGATGATTAATATTTACAGATGTTGCGTGGCTAACGTTGTGTCTTTATTTCCAGGTGTTCTGATGGGCGTCATCCTTCGATATGGAATTCACGTTCCCAGCGACGTTAATAACGTGACCTTAAGTTGCCAAGTGCAAACCAGTCCAGCTACTTTGTTAGTAAATGTTAGTGGGAAATATTATGAGTATACCCTGAAGGGGGAAATCAGCCCTCATGAACTTAATAACGTTCAAGATAACGAAATGCTGAGAAAGGTGAGCTGCTTAGCATTTGGAAACTTTGCATGGCATAGCTCTTGGCAAATGTCCAAGACAGGATTTGTTAAATGGGCCCAATCCTGTCCCCATGGCAGTTGATAGGAGTTTTGTTCTTCATAGAATCACAGAATATCAGGGTTGGAAGGGACCTTAGAAGGTCATCTAGTCCAACCCCCTGCTCAAAGCAGGATCAATCCCCAATTTTTGCCCCAGATCCCCAAATGGCCCCCTCAAGGATTGAACTCACAACCCTGGGTTTAGCAGGCCAATGCTCAAACCACTGAGCCATTCCCCGCCCCGGGCTGCAGCAGGGGCAGGATTGGGCCCAAACTGTAAACCAGAATGTATTCTTACTACAGTAGCTAATTACATTGTAAAAGGTACAAATTAAAGGATTGCATTTCATGTTCGTTTTCTAGCTTTCATGCCAAACTGTCTTGTCTGATAAAATATGCAACATATTCTGATTACTGTGATTTCTTTTGTCTCATGAAATCTTAACTTCAACAGATTTTATTCTTTTAAACAGGTGACTTTTGATCCTGAAGTATTTTTCAATATCTTACTCCCTCCAATTATATTTTATGCAGGATACAGCTTAAAAAGGGTATGTTTCATTGCATTTCACTTTATTTGAAGGTTATAGGTATTTAAAATGCTTGTAGCTCTGGAAAGACGGTAATACAGAACAAAGGTCAGCAGGCCTCATTTGCAGTCCTACGTTCTGTCTTAGTTATTTCTAGAGTGGTCATCGCCAGAGTGACTAAGCCCAAAGGTTCTCATGCTGGCCCATACTGTGGTGTATGTATACAAAAAAAGGAGAAAAGCTTACAAAATATAATTGTGGCTTGTATAATCTTTATCTGAAATCTCCAGTTTTTGTTCAAATTTGCACTCATAGGTGAGGGTGCTTGTCTGCCTGATCCCTTGTAAAATTTCTGTCTATAGTCCCTCCCCAAAATACACAAGTATAAAGGATCAGGTATGGGAGTTCCCGTAAAAAAGCAACGAAGACTGGGGAAATGGAACCTATAGCCATGTCAGAGACTTGGGTCCAGTACGTGTTAGAATGTTGTGTATGGGTCAGAGCTTTCTCTTGGGATCCAGGAGCTGAGGCAATTGTTACCAAGGCTTACGAAAAGCGGAGGTTTTTTGGCCTGGGTCACTGAGGAGAACATAAGCTTCCCCAGGAGTTCCTCAGGCGGCAGCTATTACAAACCATTTACAAGCACTTACATCAAATTAGGTCACGTGAAGTTTTTTTGCAGGTTTGAAATGAGCGACAGGTTCCTTGTCGTAGCCAAATCTATGAAGTGTTAATATGTAAGGAAGGAAACATGAGCCTCTTTGGCTTATGTAAAAGGAAACAATTCTTCCAGGCTTGGAAATCCCCCAGTCCTCAGCAGCAGCAATCTGCTAAACAAGCTGCTGAAAGCAAACAATTTGTTCATTAGTATTATTTATTAACAGTAGTATTGTGGTAGCACCTAGGGGCCAGCTCATGGATTAAGGCCCCACTTTGCTAGGTGCTGTATAAACACACCTTGATTGCCCCAAAGAATTTACAATCAAAGTATAAGATGAGATGTCGACAACACTTCCTTAATGTGTATGGTCTGAGGAGCGTACAAACAGTACAAGTACAGCTGTAATGCAGTGTGTTTTTTCTCTTCTAGAGGCATTTCTTCAGAAACTTAGGGTCAATCCTAGCGTATGCTTTTCTTGGAACGGCTATCTCCTGTTTTGTGATAGGGTGAGTATTTGAAGTCCATCCACAGGTTTTGGCAATATGGAGGGCTTGTACTCTGGTTGCTAGCTTGTGCCAACACTTCTTTGGTGCTGTTACCTATGCTGGCTAGATTAAAGGTAGTATGGAGATGCCTACCCATTCTATAATCACATCTTCACTTGCAGTGTAGACATGTCCTTAATGTAGAGTAAGATGAAGTGATATGATTTGAGCACAGGATTTAGAGCCAGGACTCCTGGGTTCTAATCCCAGCTCTGACAAGATACTCAACCTCCCTGTCTCATTTTCTTTAAAGGAGGAATTAATACTATTTGCCTACCTTTCAGAGGTGTTGAAGATCAGTTAGGATCTGACAAATATTATACTGCATTTCTTGGTTTCTAGTTACTATTGCAATAAATAGAATATTGATACAAAAATATGAAATTGGGTTTAAAAGGTTTTCAGAGATTTTCACAGGTCTTTAAATACCAGGTATTACTTACGAGACTGGATCAGTGAAAGAATTGGTAGGTCTAAGTAACTAGTGAGGCACTGGTCTGAAATATAGAGGGCCACACAAACTGCATAGTGATTTTAAAAAAACAACACCACCTCCTGATCTGTAATAGTGTCTAAACTGAAAACTTGGCCTAAGAGTAGAGGTTCCTACAAGCGTTATTTTAGTGTTAGCAGTAAAAAAAACCTCCCAGAGGGATTAGGGGCTTTGGGAGTTGCTTGAGGAGCAGTACGGAACGTCGCTGTTGTGTTCCATTCTTCTGCTCCGTGGTAGGGCACAATGCTACTAGACTGGAGAAATGCAGCAGAAACCTACAAGGTGATGTAAACTTTTAAAAAATGAAATTACCTATTTTAATTTTCTTTGCCCAAAAGATATGGAAGTACCAATGGGGTAGAAGGAGTAACACAGGATAAGGCGATTGAAGTAATCAGTAGTTTTTTCCCTTCTTTCTTCTTTCCAGGAAGCCAACTATTTCATACCTTCCCATTCCCCCACACATGCTGTGTTTGATCTAAGCTGTGATTAGTGATGCGATGCCCTTTAGCTACTGGGATACAATATGTGCATACGTAGCAGTAGCTGAAACAAATTTGTGTTTGAAAATGTCCCTTAGAATATTGCAAGAGAGCAGGAGAATTACTGTGATGTGTTAAATTGGCAAGTTAATGGGGCTTGGGTTTGCTCCCGGATATTGTTGGCTGTGCCATGCTGTGATTCTATTTAGTATTATTCATTTATACAGAGAGAGGGAACTAATTCTTATTCTAAGTAGTAAAAATGTGAGAATTACATAGGATGCTCTCAAGAGGAGATTGCGGAAGATCAAAGCAACTTCAGCCTCCATATAGACTTGTCTTAAAAGGAGAGAGAAAAAGAAAGAGGCTTGTTCCAAAGTCAGTGAAAGGTCATTACATTGACCAGTCATATAAAACATGGTAGAAATTAAACCACTTGCGAGATGGGGCAGGCGTGATCGTCTGTTACACATTCCACAAGCTGCTGACATATTTATCCTGTTAAACTGCGTGTATCCAGTAGCTTTATGCACGGAGTAGTTCAGATGTTAAATCCATTTGCTGCTAACCACATATACAGCACTGTGTATTGATTAAATGGGAGTTGAGGGCTCTTAGCGTTTGCAGACTTGCCCCCATCTATGATCACAGCCCAACCTGTCAAACTCCACAGTTCTTGTTTAATATAAATATTAAATAAAATATTGTGTATTGAGGTAAGTTTACGGGTTAAACTTGCCAATTCAAGTGAATTGCATTGTTAAAACAATAGTCACATGCTTTTCAAATATCCAGCCATGTCTCTGCTTATTCAACAGGTCGATCATGTACGGCTGCGTAGCATTGATGAAAGTAACCGGGCAACTTGGAGGAGATTTTTACTTTACAGACTGTCTGTTGTTTGGTGCCATAGTATCAGCTACTGACCCAGGTATATTGTGATCATTGTTTCTCCTCTCACGTTACCAAAGTATTGTTCTGTTTTGGGTTGGGGGAAGAGAGATGTGTGGCTTATGGCATCTTTCCCCGAGTTTTGGAGTTTAAGCAAACTATGACTCATTTTTAGGGGTAAAATTGATCTCCATCAAGAAAAATAATAACTTGAGTTATATATAAAAGCTGCCCCCCTCCAAAGCCTTGTCCGCACGTTAACGACAGTGGAAGGCTTTCTGTCGATTTTACTGGGGTTTAGTTCAGGCCCACAGTGAGTGTGGCAGATGTAAGCCTCTAGCACCCTGTGCAACCAATCAGCACTGCTCAGAGTGTGTGAATTCAGGGTATGTGCTAGACAATCTTTATCCTCAAAGTTTTGCATGGATAGGTTTTTTTGGTCTTAATCTAAAATATGAACTGACTCTATCTAACCATAACAATGGTGATTATTTAAAAAAAAAATTTTTTTATTCCAGTCTCCTGAGCTCTTTAGATTTACGAAGTGCTATACAAATGCTAAATGTTGTTATATTTGAATGCAACAAGGTTTTTTGCTTGTTAACTGTCTTCATCACATTTGTACTCATACATATAATCTAATCTAAGAACACAGAGCAAAAATCTGGCTTTTTTTTTTAATAGAACTTGAATTTCTTCCATTGGTGCCTTACTTCTCAGCTAATCTGAGTAAATCCTTCAGGGGTCTGAGACACTGCAGCCTACCTCTGCCTCCTAAGTTATAGCCGTTCTTATGGTGTGTCTGCCTAGCATCTGGGAGGGCGCCTCTCAGGGCTTCTCTACACTGCGAAGTTGTTGACAAAACTTTTGTCTTTCACGGGTACTTAAAAAAGCCCCCCCACGAAAGACAAAAGTTTTGCCGACGCAAGTGGCAGCGCTCTCCTGCCGACAAAGCTAACGCCGCTCACGGGGCTGGAAGGATTTTGTCCGCAAAAGTGCGGACAAAGAGCGTTTACACACGTTGACTTTTAGCGACAAGGCTGTGTCGACCCAGCCTTGTCGCTAAAAGCTGCATGGTGTAGACAAGCCCCCAGTGCGGGTAGACAGACATGCATTGGCTCTGCTCTCGTGCTCTACACTAAAAATAGCAATGTGGCCACTTGCTCGGGCCAGCCACCTGAGTATGTGCCATGGGGGGCAGGCGGGATTGCATTCAGGTGTGTAGCCTGTGCTGCTGTGACCATCTGCTCTTTTTAGCAAGCCAGCTGGAGCTCATGTCTACCTGTGCTGAGAAGCACCCTCCGAGGTGCCATGTAGACATACCCACCTAGACCTGTCAGTAGCGCAGCCAGGTCCGGAGTGCAGGGGGAGCGGCGCTATAAAAGGCGCCTCCCCCTGGACTCACCCGGCGGCGCTCCGGACTTCGGCGGCTCACTCCGGGTCTTTGGTGGTACCCCGCGCCAAAATGCCGCCGAAGACCCGGAGCGCCGCTGGGTGAGTGCAAGAAGCGGCGCCTTTTTTTAGTGCTTCCGCTGCTTCTGCTCAAGGGGGAGTGGCCGCTCCCCCTGCTCCCACCCTGACTACGCTACTGAGACCTGGTTAAAAGCTGATATTGACACCCTGTGTTGTACAGACTGGGCAGATGTTGTATATGTGCAATGCCTGTGTCTTTTTCTCAATCTGGACAATAAAATGTCCCTGGTTATTCTTGCCAGATGGCGTTTGATTCCTACCTCCTCATCTCACCCATCAATTATTTTCCAAAAAAAAAAAACCACCACGGCATCCTAAAATAACGGTCCAAAACATAAGCTCTTAGCATAGAGTAACTGCATTGTTTTGGATCATTATTGTACAGTATCATAGTATTTTCCAATTTTACTCTAAAAGTTGTGCCTGTACACTTAATATAATCAAGTGACCCTGACAGTTACCCCTTAATAGAACACTTTAAAATAGGAACACCGATCCTTTCCCAGCTTCTCCCAGTGTGTTTTGTGTTGTCTGTTTGTTGAGACTGTTAATTCTTCTGGGCAAGGACTGTCTATTCCAGGGATCTCAAACTCAAATCACCACAAGGGCCACATGAGAACTAGTAAATTGGCCCGAGGGTCGCATCACTGAAACCTTTTCATACAATGATACAAAAGTATAGTCAAAAATGAAGAGTAATATAGTATTCTATTAAAAGTCAATGTATTCACTTTTTAAAAACTGTAATGCAAAGAGGGGTTTTAATAAAATATAAACACTCAGTAATGTTTGGAGCTTGGCTGCCAGTGGAGTTGGCGCTTATGGCGGGCCGCAGGAAATAACTCCGCAGGCCGCATGCGGCCAGTGGGCCGCGGTTTGAGACCCCTGGTCTATTCTGTGTCTTCTGCAGAGCCAAGCACACGGTTAGTCCTTAACAAATTATTCTCTTTATGGCCCCCATTCAGGAAAGCAGTTAAGCACATGCTTATGTCTCACTGACTTCAATGGGACTTACTTCATTTTAAGCATGTGTTTATCTGCATTAGTGGCTTTCTGGAATGGGCATGTTTTCTTGAACCGACCTGTTTTTGGTCATTGGGTCCTATGCTGCTTCAGCCTGAATAAAGTATTACGTGGATTTTAATCTCACGTCAATCAATGAATGCCTTTGTTTGTGGGTAAATGGGTTAAAGCCCCTTAAATATCCATATCTGAGTTTCTTGCCTTTCATATGGTAATTGTTTTAAAAGGGTTTTTAGAGCAGTCACATTGCATTAGTCCAAGCCTATGTGAGAAATGCCTCCGTGTGACTTGGCATGACACAAGAGCAAGGATTGCAGTGTATTACATCTTGCTTATTCTAGACATTCTTACGGTTACCATGAAACTGACCGTAAAACTTGGTGCATTTTCATTACCAACTTGGAGTCAAACAGTTGCAGAAACAATAGATCAAATTCCAATCTCCATTACACTGCTGTAAAACCAGAGTAACTGAAGGCAGAATTTGGCCCGTTGTTTTGTTGTTTCCAGATAACCCCCAAATTCTACCACGTACTGGCACTTTCCTTGATGTTGGTTCATATTGATATTAACCAGCACTTCTGGGATCTTATGATAAAATCAGGACTACTCCGAGATTAAGGTAGAATTTAAAAAGGCCTCCAACGGGGGATAACTCTGCGTTTATACAGGGGAGAAACAGATCCTTGTTCTGTATGGAAAAAACAACATAAACTGTAAAAAACACAAAGTTGAGGAGGCACGGGGCAGAGTAGCAAAGACTGCATGAAGCATTGCTACACTGAGAAGCAGACTAGCAAAATACGAAGGAAGGCAGAATTCTAAAAAGGCCGAGTTTGCTTTAATATATATCTACATCAAAAAAGTAATGGCACCTTTAAAATGTCTCTCTATTTTTCTGTTTGTCAGTGACTGTTCTTGCCATATTCCATGAGCTTCAGGTTGATGTTGAGCTGTATGCCCTTCTCTTTGGCGAAAGTGTCCTCAATGATGCCGTTGCCATAGTGCTGTCTTCGTAAGTGTGTTCTGGTTTTTGAATTGTTATGTATGTCACGAGAGACTTTAAAAATCACCTGGTCTTGCATCAGAGAAAATAGAAATATCAATATTTATCATAATCAGAATTCATTACTAATCCACCTAATACAATCCGCTGTATTCATCACCCTCTAATTAGCCTCACAATGAAAGGCTGCTGCTGGGAATTGAAAGCAACACTGAGGCCATAATTACAGCTATTACAGCGCATGTTTTATTTTTTTTGCCTATTGAATGAGTCAATAGGGAATCTTAACACCCACCTGTAATGTGAAAAAGGAACAACACGTCTGCTCTTTTGCTGTGGGATCCTGCTAATGCTACTCATGGGTGAGATCACTCTCAAATAATTCTCCACCCACGCACACTTGCTTTTCCTCTAGTGGAAATACTTGGGAAAGCAGCTGCTTCCTTTCACCTGCCATTGCATTGAGAAGAAGACAGTTGTTGCAACTGTAGTTAATATCTGGCCTGAGAGCACCAGTGCCAGAAATTCAGTGTCTCCCTAAATCAAGTGGATGCTTTCACACTTTTCTGCATCCGTAACATATTTTTCCTGCATATTCATTGTGTTCGTTGTCATGGAAGTTTTGTTTTGAAATATATAGTATTTGTGATCATGGCAGATTAATTTGTGGTTAAGATTAATGCAGAAAATAATTTAGATCTTCTGAAATATTTGAGAACCCCAGATTGATAATTGTCCACATTTTAATTACAATGTGTGGACCAATCCTGCACCTTGGATCTGAGCAGTACTTACTAAATTGAATAGCCTATTGACGTCTCTACAACTATTTGTATTCATCTCTTTTTGTTTTTATTTGGGTCCATCACCAGAGTATGCAAGTGTTGCACGATCCAGCCACATGTAAGATGTGTCCCAGCATAAAACTGAATTTGAAGGGTGTGTGTTTGCAAGGTTCTGGGTGAAAGTAGGTGAATATGTTGCACATCACAATGATGAAATTCAGGGCTGGGCTACACACCCACTTGCCTGTGTGAACCTAAGTAACTAAATCAATTATAATTCATCCCTTTTGTTGCTTTGGTGCAAGTTCTGTGTGTGGAGGCTCATATTTCAGATTATGAGCATCCTCTTCTGATTAAATTAAATCGAAATAAAACACTCTTATTCAGAAACCAGAGCATTCACTTGTACAATTTGCATCAAAATAAAAATGGTGTGAGCTACAACCCATTGTGTTATTTTGGTGCAAGTTTGTGTGTAGCCCTCCTCTCAAAATGGGGAGGAGTGACAAAGGTAGAAGTGTTTTAAGTGACCTAATTCACATCCCCTTAGCAATGGTCCTGTAACCATGCCTAACAGGCAGAAACACGCTTTTTAAAATAACCCTAGCTTTGTAAATATAGAGCGCATTACTGTAACTAGTTCATTACATTGAAGACCTAAATATACAATCTACAAGGATTTCTCTTTATGTGGATTTGATTCATACCAATTGCTCAGACCATACTGACCAGGGTTACCTACCTTTAGTAAGTTAGCTACAGAAATCTCTTCCTTGACACAGAAAAATGAACTAATTTTTAAGTGCAACGGTTGAGTCAACTCTCAGTCTTGCTTGCAGTTGGAGATAATTACTGTGCTAGGAGTCCAAAGCTCTGATTTGTTGTCTCCCTTTTACGGGGGTAGTTTTTGAATATTTAACAAAAAAGGGCAAGACTTTGGAGACTGCTTAGGTAAAATTCTAGAATCGCATATAGGCTTAGATCCTGCCTGCCCCAGCATCTCCAGGACAGCTTCCCCCTTAGGGTTTGTCTATACTACAAGCGCTACAGTGTCACAGCTACAGCGCTGCAGTTATGCTGCTGTAGCATAGTGTGGATGCTTCCTACAGCGATGGAAGTGGTTTTCCTATTGCTGTCATTAATCCAGCTCTCTGGATGATTTCAGTCATTTCTTGCATGAAAGGTGCTTTGTAAGAGCAAATTCTATTCTGCTTTCACTTTCCTACTATAAAAGGGGGGAAACTGCATGCATAGTTGGGTTTTTTTTAAACATTTAAGTATTTTGCTGTTGTTGCTTAGGAATGAACTAAGGAAAGATTAACATTGGAATAGGGTGCTGCAGCATGCATTTAAAAAGCCTTCAATTGGATAGTTTACCGTTAAAATTCATTCTAGTAATAATGTGAATCGGTTGAAGTGGTGGGTCAGGAGAAAATCACAAGCTGCAGTTTAACTAAAGTTTTAATGTGGACAGAAACTGTGTGGGGCATTTAAATCGCAAAAGCCACTGTTGTTATACTTGCTGCTAAAGACTGACGCTGTCTATCACCGTGGTATCTGAGCACCTTCCATAGAAAATCAATAGTGAAGTCCCTATTGGGCATCGTGGAGTCTCTGGCACTTCTCCCTTTACGGGGCAGGTTTTGGAGTCTGGTGGGGTGGGGTTGGGAAGGCTTTAGGAATAAAAGTTGTGATTGAATTGTCGCTTATGGTGGAAAGGCTTTCTCAAAGAGAGAGGTTTTGCAGGGCTTCCTAAAGATGGTCAGGGTCTGGTTTTGCTTGATCTCCTCTGGAAGACTGTTCCACAGGCAGATTACCTGAGCTTTATGATCTGCATTGTCCCCGGGGAGCGTAGCTATCACAGATTTATAGATCAAAACTTGGTCTTTATGTAACTGGGGCTTGATCCATGAATTAATTTGAAAATTAGGACTAAGGACCTAAACTGGCATCCGGAGCTGACTGGGAGCCAGCGGAGGGACTTGAGCGCAGGCCTGGTGGGCTCACGGCAGCCTGAGCCATGGAGAAGGGAGAAGCTGCAGTCCGTACCACCTGGATCCTGTGCATCGTCATCACGTTCAGCTTCCAGTACCGTGAGCTGCAGGGGACATATGCGTGGGTCACTGTGGCCAGATCCTCATCTGGGAGGAAGGGGTGACGTTTCCTAGCGAGCTGCAGGTGAAACTGAGGCCACGCAGCCATCCAAGCTTAGTGAGGCGTCACACAGGGCCTTGAGCCTTCACACCACTTTGACAAACGGGGCTGGGTGCCTTCAATGGAAGGTGGCGATAATGTCTTGGCCGCCTCTTCGAAGCTTTTCTTCTTTTGAACCCGCATCACTTCGATCTCGCCGGGGTTCAGCGTGAGCCGGTTGGACTTCGTCCAAGAGCCAATCCCCTGTAGGCCCCCTGGCATTTTAGTAGTGGGGGTGGCTGTATCATCTGAGAATGAGAGCGAGAGTTGAGTGCCACCAGCATACTGATGGTAGCTAAGCCCATGACATCCCACTCTCTGTCCGAGTGGTCTCACGGAGATGTTGAAGACAAGATGGATCCTGGCAGGTGGGGGCCTTCAGAGAGCAGGGGTAGTTACCGTCACCACTCTCTGAGTGCTGGAAGAGAGCAACAATTAGAGTTACAGTCACGCTGGGCCATCTACTGCTGCAGTGTCATGTAGGAGTGTTAGCAGTACCTTATTGTCCGCTGTGTCAAAGGCTGCAGAGAAGGCCGTCAATGTGAGCCTGGAGACCTTACCTGTGCCCACATCTGTGAGGAAGTCATCTTTTAATGCCACTAGAGTTGAGTCCTGGTGCAAACCCTAATTGTGAGGGGTCCAGGATGTTGGCTGATGTCACACATTGTTGGAGTTTGGTGGTTTCTACTTTCTCAATTATTACGCCCAGGAATGAGGGGTTGCAGATGTGACGGTAGTTAGGGAGATCTTCAGGGTCACACGTTGGCTACTTGAGGATTGGTGAACTATTGAATTTTTCAAGGTGTTTGGTTGGTGTGCTTCTCTGAAGGAGGCATTGACTGTTCCCATTCACTTTTACCGGCCAGATTTGCATTATGGTCCTTAAACAGGCACCATAGACAAAGAATGGTGGGGTACTACTGGATTGTGGTGGGAAGGGGGGCATTTCCTCCCTTCTCATTTTACCCTTTTCTTTGTCATCACCACTTCCCGTTCCTGGACAGGCTGCTGTTGTGGGGAGGATATGGAGCTGAGAGGGTTTGGTGCCAGTTGGGGGCTGAGTAGCCAACAAGGTGGAACAAGCCCTTTCAGTTCTCTAGATGCTGGGTGGAGGGAGAGTGTGAGACACAGAAGCAGACAGCAAAATAAAAAAATGTGTGTAAAGATTCCCAGCGGGGCTTGTGGCCATGGCAGAGCCCCCACTATGCTATAGTAGATCTAACTGTGTATCAAACCTAACCTTTACCTATAATGAGGAGTTGATCACAGAACTGAAATTAGTGGCTGTTTAGGTGCAAGTGGTCATGATTTGATTATGTCTGTTATGTGTTAATAGAATAACATCCAAACCAGTAATATATGGTGCTTTAAAGGGTCTAATCCACAAAACTGAAAACAATTTTAAGCCAAATCAGCTTGGAGAAAGAATTTAAGCAGAAAAATGTGAATGATATTTGGGAGCTGTTTAAGAATATTTTACTAGATGCCAAAAGTGAGACAGAAAACTATGCTGGTTAAAAAATCAGCCTGGCTTCGAGGGGAAGTGAAAGCAGCTATAAATATATATATAAAACAAAGGGGAAGTTGATTTAATGAATATATATTTGAAACTAGGAATTGTAGAAAATGAATAAGGGAAGCAAGAGGATACAAGGTGAAATCTATGGCCAGCAGAATTAAGGACAATAAGGAGTTTAAGTATATTAGGGAAAAGAATCCTATTAATAATATTGGTTCATTACTAGATGGAAATGGTAAAATTGCCAGTAATAATGCAGGGAAAGAATACTCCATATTTAGGAAAAAGCCAGATGATATATTCCTATCATATGATGTTGATGAAATATTTCCCGTTCCAACAGTAATTCAGGAGCAGAAGCCACTGAAGTTTGATGTTTTAAAATCATCCAGTCTGCATATCTTGCATCCAAGTGTTTTGAAAGAGCCGACAAAGAAGCTCTCAGACCATTAATAATCATTTTCAATAGGTCTTGGAGCACTGGGGAAGTTCCAAAGGACTAGAAGGCAGCTAATGTTGTGCCAATATTTAAAAAGGGTAAACAGACTGACCTGGGTAATTACAGGCCTGTCAACCTGATATCGATCCCAGGCAAAATAATGGAACGGCTGCTGTGGGACTTGATTAATGAACAATTAAAGGGGAGGATAATATTGAATGCCAGTCTACACAGGTTTATGGGTTTTATCTTTTTTTTTTATGGGAGTGTAAATTTGGTTGCTAAAGGTAATAGTGTTGATGTAAGATAGACTTCTGCATGACATTTGACTTGTTACTGCACAACATTTTGATTCAGGAACTAGAACACATCAACACATCGCCCATTAATGGATTAAAAACTGGCTAACTGATAGGGCTCAAAATGTAATTGTAAAGGGAAAATCATACCGAGCAGTCACGTCTGTAGTGGGGTCCCGCAGGTATCAGTTCTTGGCCATACTCCATTTAGCATTCCAATGACCTGGAAGAAGACATAAAATCACTACTGGTAAAGTTTGCAGATAACACAAACATCGGGAGGTGGTAAATAATGAAGAGGGCAGGTCACTGATACAGAGCGATCTGGGCACAAGCAAACAATACATGTTTCAATATACCCAAATGTAAAGTCATGTATCTAGGAACAAAGAATGCAGGCCATGCTTAAAGAATGAGAGACTGTCCTGGGAAGCAGTGGCTCTGAAAAAGATTTGGGTGTCACGGGGGATAATCGGCTGAACATGAGCTCCCAGTGTGATGCTGTGTCCAAAGGGGCTAACGCAGTCCTTGGATGCATGAACAGGGGACATTGAGTAGGAGAAGAGAAGTTATATTATCTCTTTGTTTGGCACCAGTGCAATCACTGCTGGAATACCGTGTCCAGTTATGGTGTTCCCAAATCAAGAGGGATGTTGAAAAATTGGAGAGGGCTCAGAGAAGACCCACGAGAATGATTAAAGGATTGGAGAACACCTTATAGCGAGAGACTTACAGAGCTCAGCTTAGCTTGTGAAAGGGAAGGTTAAGGCGTGACTTGATCAGTCTATAAGTAAGTACAAGGGGAACAAAATGTTGGTAATAGAGGGCTCTTCAGTCTAGCCGAGAAACAAGATCCGATGGCTGGAAGCTGAAACTAGACAAATTCACACTAGAAATGAGCAAATTTTTAACACTGAAAGTAATTAACCACTGGCGCAACTTGGCAGGAGTGGTGATGGATTCTCCAACTCCGGATGTTTTTCAAAAAGCTCTGCTTTAGTCCAACCACAGCTATTGGACTTGAAGCAGGAATTAATTCAGGGAAGTCCAATGTTATGCATGAGGTCAGACAAGATACAATCTGGCCTTAAAATCTATGCCTTCAGGGACAGCAAATGACAGTAGGGATAGTATGTTTGACTTGTATGTGCCCATCTCCATGGGCATCATAGATAGATGCAGCATCCTGTTAAGTTAAACTTCACACAATGGGCATCACAAACAGCCCTTCTCCATGTACCCCTCCCATGCCGCCAAACAATTGTAAATGAGCTAGCAATCATCCACAGCTTAGTATCCAAAAAGCTGTCTTGCACCAGGATGAGAGAGTCACTAAATTTGGGGTATTGCATATCATCAGGAGGAGCAAGTTTCGCAGTTGGGGAGCCTCCCTGGAAACTTCTCACGGCCAGTCTCCAAAAGTGAACATCTGGGCTTGTTGGTAAATGTGCCTTGGCTGTTCCCAGTCATCATGGTGCTCTTTAGGGAGATAGGGTCCAAGAGAAGGTGGGTCACATGGGGCACTACAGTTTAGAATCAGTACCTTGAATTGTACCCAGAACAGACGGGAAACCAGCATAGTTCACAGAGCACATGTAATATGCTCTCACTACCCACTCGAGGAAACAGGTGGGCTGCTACATTCTGGACTATGCTGAAGTGCCAGCATGGGCTTTAAGGGTAGCCCCAAGTAGAGCAGCATGGAAATGGCAAAAGCATGGATGACGGTGATGAGGGCTCCGTAACATCGTGGACTGGCTCCTGCCTCCTGGCTACCTGCGGGTGACAAACAGTAGAATAAACCTCCTCAAAACCCAATAGTATAGGTGGGTCCAAAAGTACCTGTTACAGCGAGAGCTTGATTTGATTCCTCGAGCTGGTGCGATGTGCGCTGAGAAGTCGGGTGCAGTCGCAGCATGGCTTCAGCACACTACTCGAAGTCCCCTTTTTGCCTTTTAGCCCATGTTCCTCCATCTTGTCAAGTTCGTCATCAGTAGAAGCCCTGGCACCAGCCGTTAGATTAACATGCAAATCCACACCGCTTTCTTTCCTGCCAAACTAAGGAGTGTTCCTTTCTTCCAGTTCAATCGTAGCATACCAGCCAGCAGGCGACAACAGCCACACGTTTGATGTCACAGCAATGTTTAAGTCCATTGGCATCTTCCTTGGGATATTCAGTGGCTCTTTTGCCATGGGAGCTGCTACTGGAGTAGTCACTGCTTTAATATCCTTTTCATCGGTATTTCAGAAATCGTATTCCATGTTGTTAGAATGTGTTTCATGTAAGCATAAGCATTTATGATTTTCTGTTCTAGTTTAATGAAAGCTACTAAAGTCGTGTGATTAGAGGGAAGCCATGTAATGTTACCCATTGTATAGAACATGGTCTGATTTCCTTACAGTGTACAGTTTCTTTTTACATCACAAACATCATATCATTGGGACAGTTAATATAGACCACTCAATTTTATTTGAAGGAGATTTCAGATACTATCCATTGGTCATGAGTTACAGCTTAGCCCTGGTCTACACTAGTGGCGGGGGAGGTCGATCTAAGATACGCCGACTTCAGCTACGCTATTCGCGTTGCTGAAGTCGGCGTATCTTAGATCAACTTACCTGGCCGTCCTCACGCCAGGAAGTTGAACACTGCCGCTCCCCCATCGACTCCGCTTGCGCCTCTCGCAAGCTGGACTACCAGGCGGGGAAGTGCTTTCGGGGATCGATTTATCGCGTCTAGATGAGATGTGATAAATCGATCCCCGAAAGATCGATCTCTACCCTCCGATCCGGTGGGTAGTGAAGACCTAGCCTTAATTTATCTAAGTCCTGCACTTGTTATACAGCTCTACAAAAGGTATATTGGGAGTTAAATTCAGTGTGACTTCTTGTGTGAGTCAAGCAAGCAGGATCTGGCCTGATGTATATACCTGGCACAATCAACATTTTAAAGGGAAGATAAATACTTCTGTTAGTGATTTTAGGTAGACCTGAAATATGAATGCCCATGTATATTACCAAATTGGGGACAGTAAGTCATCAAGGAAGCTTTCTGTAATTCTTTAAATCAAAAGTTTACATTACATCTCAATTCTTGGATTATGTGAAGTTAATTGTCATAGGACTGATCCAACAGTTATTAAAGTCAATGAATATACTCCCACCCTAACTCAGTGTAAAAAAAAAATATGGGCGTATCACCAGGTCCTTACTCTGCCACTGCCCTGCTGTTAGTATGGGCTCTCTCTGCCTCTCATCTTGCTGTTTGGAAATGTGTCCTGATAGGTGTGGGCTCTACCATAATATAAATGTCTGATATTATGTCTTCCTGTTTATTTGTTGTATGTAGCATAGCTACAATCTGCCGTGTTAGTATATTGTCCTTAACAGTCCGCAACGTCACCAAGTTCACCAAACTCCGTGAGTTCCCCTTGCTGGAAACTGGTTTGTTTTTCTTGATGTCTTGGAGCACATTCTTGCTGGCTGAAGCGTGTGGTTTCACAGGTAGGATGTACAGCGTGTTAGCTGCTATGAATGGGTAGGAGAGTAAGGGATTCATATAGCTGAGAGACGCATTAGCATGTATGTGTTGAGCATAGGGAAGCCATTTAGTAGTTCAAATGTATTTATTGCATCCAATAATCTCACTCAGCATCAAGTAACTTTCACTACAGCACAAAACTTATCATGTAGCCTAGGGGGGGAATTTTTTTTTTTTTCAAATTTAAATTGTGTAAATTTCATGGGAGTCTCTCTGGAGAGAAGACTAGAAGAAAGGAATGCAAAAGTTATAATTATTTCAATATTTTAGTGTTGCATAAAAATCAATAAAATATAAATAAGTAGCTCTGTTTCCCATTTTATATACAAAAGTTTTAATGTGGCCTTCTGCTCCCCAGGTGTGGTAGCAGTGTTGTTCTGTGGAATCACCCAGGCCCATTATACATATAACAACTTGTCTACAGAGTCTCAGCATAGAACTAAACAGGTAAGAACTGTTCAACCTCTGTGAATATCAAATTCACTTTTCTCTTTCCTTTGCAAGAACTAGTTGGGTTTTCTGAATGTGCCTGGTTTTTACTAAAAAATCCCTTTTGTGGACGTATTTTACAGGCAGGAGAGCACCTTTGTCTTATTGCAAGATAACTAACTACGTTTATTTTTTCTTTAGCTGTTTGAGCTTCTGAATTTCTTGGCAGAAAATTTCATCTTCTCCTACATGGGTCTCACATTGTTCACCTTCCAGAATCACGACTTCAACCCCACTTTTATCGTGGGAGCCTTTGTATCCTTTGGAGCAACCCAGTTTAGTGGGCGTTTCAAGCAGGAGTAGGTCAGGGTGCAGTAGAGAGCATTTGGTGCACAGTAACATGGTTCACACAGCCAGTTAGTGCATAGCAGGTGAGTGTGCTGTAGATGTACACCCAGCTTACTGCACATTGCCTGTCTGCATAGACAAGCCCTTATGCCTTTTTGTCTCGGTTGATGATCTTTAAAGATGTCAATCTCTGCTTTTGCCAAGCTTTTATGTCTGTTACTTTCTTCCATGTCAGTGGATATTATAACCACCTCAGCCTGAAACTCTGCATTGAATTGTAAATGTGCTGCTGAGTGTGGAAGCGAGTACCCTTGAGGGCCACCTGGCAGGGCGAGGGTATGCGTGCACCTGTTATCTACCAGGGCACAGTACTAAGGTTTGCGTGGATGTTCGGAGGGAACCCCCCTGGAGCGGATGGGAACCACACAGACACCGAGGCAATAAGGCTAGAAATTTCAGCTTTATTGCGAATGACACTTATAACCTAGGTTTACAATACACAATTAATGCAAAAAACAAGATTACTCCTATTAAAAACAGCAACAGTCCTTGGAGTTGTTCTAAATCCCAATAATTACTTGGGATGAGCCACGGACTAGTAGAATTAGAGGAATAATACATAGGATACTTCTACAACAATGAATTACAATTGAAGGGGAAGGGGTAAAGCAAAATATTAAAACAATAAGGTATTAAAGAATACTTACGAATACAAACCCGTATACAAACATTACGGCCGGCACACGCTGAGTTGGGGGAGGTTTCGGGTTGATCAGGCCCGAATTGCGAATTCGTGACTTGTATGCGTCTTCGGTTCCTTCCCTCCCGTCCCTCGGGGGGGACGAGACAGATATACCTAAGATGACGCGTCCTTGGGGCCAGAATGACGCGTTTTTTTGGGGCAGTTTTTGTGCCAAATAAGGTAAAAAAAAGAGACCTGTTTTTTTCTCCCTTGACTATTTCCCCATATCTGGTGGAGAGACAGGGGAGAACGGGGGAGGGGCTGCCCCCCAGAAGTTGCAAATTCCGAGAATTGTTTTGTTCATTTGGGCGGTTGAGCAAGATCACTTCCCTGGGGGGTGGGATGGTGGCGAGTGCAATTCTAACTGCCACAGATAGCAAACCTGTTTAGAGGCGAGCAGGGCCCCTGGATATGTATCCTCGAGGGCAGGGCAGAAATAGTAACCCAAAGGGAGCAATTCTTTTAACACTGAGGAACTAAGGCTCATCACGTGTTCCTGTGGCACTAAACAAAGCTAGTGGTTTTGCAAGATGGAACACTTCCTGGTAGAACAAACCATTTACATCCGACTTTCTCTGCTGATCGGGATTGACTGTTAAACTTGGCTAATATCTGAAAAATTCCTCTCAAATCAGCAGCATGAAAGCGTGCGCTGGTGCCTACAAGTAATGTGATAAAGGCTTTGCTGTTCTGCCTGGGCTTGTGCTAGTGCAGACCGGGGGCTTGTGCTCAGACAAATACAAGGGAATCTGGATGTCTCAGAACAAAAAGCGAGGGTTGTGAGGAGTTCAGTTTGGGATTGTAGGGAAACCAGTACAGCCTTGTAAAATTGTCTTCCGTTTGCCTGGGTGGAGTCACTTATTTTTGATGGATGAGTAAAATATCATTAGCATTTTCTTTGTCGGGATTGGAGACTAGATATTGTGGCGGGTGTGGTAAATGGTCGTGATTCTTTGCAAGGCTGTGCTAATGTGCCAAGAGGATGGAGAGCGAAGAAGTCCTGTCTGGGGAAATAGACAAGAGTAGATAGTATATTGTGCCTCTGCAGTGGAAACTGGCTTAGGGAATGGGGACATTCATGGGCAGTATGATAAAAATGTGTCTCATGCAATTCATGACATTCGGGAAAGAAAATAAAAGCTGGAAGGATTTTTGCATGGTACTGTAGGCAGAACTGGAACCCGGCTTCAAGGTTATTGTTGCCGTGAGGGGTGTCAGTATTAAAAGATACAGTCTAAAGGGGAAAGGCAAAAATGTGAAGGGGTTGGATCGCCACGACTGTGAAAACTGGGTGAGAGTATTCCCTGCTGGCTGGCCTCTTACAGCTTTCATTTCACGGGATAATCTGTAAGGACTGGCCCTTCCTTAGAGCATGTGTCCTTCAAACTCCAGCAAAGCTTGGAAATCTGGTACCCTTGGGAGTGTGACTTGAACAGAAGGATGGACGTAGTCAGGATACCTTGAACTCCAGAAAGGTCCCTGAGGATGATAAAGTTGCTGTAACTGTTGCTAGTTGACACACATGCAGCTAATAGTTTTTGAGGTTGAACATGAGCTGGAACGGAGGGAGTGGAATGGAGAACTAGTGATTTTTTTTTTCTCTTCCCTGCTACGTAATTTGCCCTGTATTCTTTGTCTCATTTCTTTTGTTTATACTTGTCTCTTTATGATTATCTTGAACTGCAGTTCTGGATTCTGCTTAGATAGGATTGTAGTTTGTCCCTGAAGCTGGGTTACTATCCATTAATTGCAATAGATGGGACACTTCAAGTTTCTTAAGAATCCTGGTGTACAATAGAAATTAACTTTGAATGCAGATGTAGGGTATAGTGGGAAATGAACTGAAGAAAAAATGTCCTTAATGTGTGTACGAATGTAGCTTGCCATCTTCCTGGGAAGAGCTGCTAATATTTATCCCCTGTCCTTTTTACTTAATTTGGGGAGAAGAAACAAGATTGGAACAAATCTCCAGCACATGATGATGTTTGCCGGTACGTTATCCCTGCCCCTATGTCTCTTCCCTGCCACTCCCTCTCATGAATGCATGAGTAACCACCCTGTTGAACAGCCTGAAACATTCTTCTTCCAACTTTAAACTCAGCTGGGCTACGTGTGAAACCAGGGCCTCAGGTCAGATATCCACATCCTAGCTAGTTAATATAAATGTATCAGTTTTGAGTACAGTTCTTCTCTGTGATATACAAAATGGTGTAGCGCTTAAGGGGTCAGGGTACATTCTCAGCTCTGCCAAGGACCAGCTGTGACCTCGAGCAAAACACGTGACCTCTCACTGCTTGTTTTCCTCATCTTTAAAATGGGGATTGTAATGCCAGGTTTACTCAACTCATCGGGGCACTTCGAGATCCTCCAGTGGTAGGTGCTCTAGAAATGCAAAGGGTGATGAGAACTTGACTGCAGCCAAGAGTAACCTGGCAGGCAGAATGAGCATGGTTAGTCTAGGGAGAGGATTGTAGGATGCCAAGGGTACGCATCTTAGATTAAATAAGCCCCTGTTTGGGAATTGTGATGGACAGTGGGAACCAGCATGGGCTGCAGATTTCATGAGGCTACTGGAGTTCACCTCTTTGCCTTTCCTCTCAGGATTGCGAGGCGCCATGGCTTTTGCCTTGGCCATTCGAGACACTGCCACCTATGCTAGACAGATGATGTTCAGCACAACACTCCTCATTGTGTTTTTCACCGTCTGGGTTTTTGGCGGTGGCACTACAGCCATGTTATCTTGCCTGCATATCAGGTGAGTGAGACCTTTGTCCCCATCCTCTCTTTTCCTAGAATGCAGTGATCCCCCTGGAATCCTGTGCAGTATTATAGCAGGGCGCAGTATTATTTGGTTCCTTCCCAGGTGCAAGTCTCTGTGATTTCCCCACTCTGGAATCTCACGGTTGGGCCTAGGAACTGAAACGGTCATCATTTCTAATCCCCTTATCCCATTATGGCAATCTGACATCTGTTTCCATGGAGGCAGCCACCTTCAGCTGGGTACTTTAAGCTGTCTGCCGGCTGAGACTCAGCAGTAAGTGCTGCTTAAGCATTGGGATCCTATAGCCCGTAAGAGTTTTTCACAGGTGTGTAGGATGGGGAGATCAAAGAAACCCATCTCCTTTTTTTCCTCTCTACCACGGTTCTCCCATACATGCAGACTTTAGCCTTTTAAGGAGGGTCGATGCTTCCTTTTGTGATGCCCTGTATATGCACACACACCCTCTTTGTGTCCGATGGCTTCTGCATCAAGTGATGACACCAGAAATGTTTGGGTGCTTTGAATATACATGCTGGGTGCCTCCCAGCAGAGCCACCAAACCAAACGGCATGGGTGTGCAGAGGAGCCAGCCTTGGGAGAACTGCCATTCATTTTACTGAGAGTCTGAAAATGTTCCAGCCGTTTCCAATGAGAATACAAAAGACTGAATAAAGCCTAGAATCCTGGTTTTTTTACTTCCAGGCAAAACCAAAGCAGTTCAATCTTTGCATGTTCTCTTATGTTTGTATGGAAGACTGCTTTCTTATACAAGTGAAATGAATCCTCTTCACCGCTGGGTGTCACTGTAGATACATACTGTGGTGACTGGCAAATATTCAGTAGCAGAGTGGAAACAAGAGGTAACTTGGGTTCTGAAATAAGGTGTTCCCGATGGTGGTTACCCTTGGGCATCAGTGCGCAGGATCATTTTCGTAAACCCTGCCCACAACTAAGGCCAGTCCAGATGGAGTCATCAAAACACCTCAGTCACTTTATCTTGGGCATCTACCATGTTTCCTCCCGCACCCCCCACTGGATGGAATACTAGAAGTACTGCACCTCCAGAGTTTTTCGAAGGAGCTAAAGATATGCTTGCAAAAGCCAGAGTGACTTCTGCACTAGTGTTCCTGCGAGGGATGGCCAGGCAGTGTCAGCAACACTCTGGGGAGAGCACGCGTCACCCTTCCCTTCCAATGCTCCTCTGCTGAGTCCTACCCCTTGTGAGAGCAAAAAACAGGCGAGGAACATTGGACAGCTTTTTCTAGCATCATATTCATGGTTATTGGCACCCCCACATAGTCCTGTGTGTTGTAACCGTGGCCTCTGAATGCATTTACTTGTACTTATACAGTGCTGTTAGCACCTTGTGTGGGGAGAGGGCTGAATTTTGAATATTGCGAGTGAGGTGCTCTGAAACCATGTTCTCAGTACATGCACATCAGACCAGTTTCCTCACACAGCCCTGGTGCCGGTTCAGGAAAACATGTAAGCACATGGCACACCTATATAGTCTTCAGTGGGACTTAAGCATGTGCTTAAAATTAAGCAGGTGCTTTAAGTGCCGTTCTGAATAGGGACATCGATGGACGTCAGCCTTGAGCTGCTGTGATTGGTGCTAATCCAGGCTGGGGTGGGGGGAAAGAAGTGGGGGGCTGAACAGAGTGTGGAAACTGGAAATTCTGAGCTAGGCTTGTGATGCGTGTCAATGTTTGTCCATTATGGGCAGTCTCTCCCATATGACTGGAGCCAAATCTGACCCTACCCCTTTGATAGGAAAAGCTGATGAATGAACTTAATCTGCTGTGAACCCAAACCTAAAAGAGAGCTCCTCTAAAGACTGTCACACGTGTCTATGGGAGTGTTTGTGTTCACGCTAACCATTTCTTTGTGTTCTCCTCCACAGGGTCGGTGTGGATTCGGATCAAGAACACTTGGTAAATATTTTTCCTTAACTGCTTTCACATGAACCTTTATCTAGGGACTTGCACCACATGTCTGGCGGCAGAAGGTTACATAGAACCACGTGAGTGGTTTATGCATACAACCGAGTGCTCTTTCTCTCCTCCACTCCAGCCCTGGGGTAGTTGGAGGCTTTTTGTGCCATTAGGTGAAAATGTGAAAGGAGGGACACATTTGAGATAACTAAACCCGAGAGAAGGTAGTGGGAAAAGCATCACAACACTGTATATTGTCACTTCCATCTGTTCCCTGGTACAGTCCCTCTCTCCCGTGCTGAAAAAAACCCTTTTCTAAACATAAGCATGGGAGCCAAAAAAAATTGAATTTCAAGACATGCTATATATAGGGTGCCTTAAAGTTGGAGTGTGACTTGATTTTAAGACCAGAACCCCAATTTTCCTGCTTCTGAGGTGTTTGATCTTTAACAATACTTAAACCCTTCCTCTTCTTTATTCCAGCATGTAACACTTTACAGCAGTTTCCTTTGATGATATCGTCTTTTCTGTGCCTGCTGTGCTATTCTGAAGCCTTGGGTTGTCATGCACGACTGTTTGTTCACACCTCTGTTGCCTTCCTGCATTTGTTTATTTTGTAAAACAGGAAGTACTTACAGCTCTAAGACAAGACTCATACAGTGCCCAGTCAGAGTTATTCAAGTGTGCTCTGATAAAATAGCATGCAACCATTCTCCTTGTAGGCTAGGGCCTGAGCTGCTTTGTACTGGGAGGTCTCACTGAAATCACCGGGGTTCTGCTTGCGAGGATCCCATGCATAATAAGACCTATAGGGGGGGTATTCTGCTCTCAGTGATTACTGAGATACTGTTAAGAGGAGCTCAGACCCATCAGTCTGCAAGCCAAACTTGTATGAAATGTTTGATGGAAGAAAAAAAATCTGAATGCCATAAGCCACCATTTCTAAACTGAAGGCGTTTGATATATTGTTGTTCAAGTGGCAAAAAACAGTGAATCCATGTGAAGCATCTGCATATAAAAATCTTTTCTTTAAGAGATGACGTCCCTTGAGTAGCAAACACTGCAATAGATCAGACGTTTTCTGTGTTCAGCTTCTGGATTTTTCAAAAGTAGCACACTGCACCGGTGGACATTAAAAAACATGGCCCTTGCCCCAACAAGTTGGCTCTGTTATAGGGACAAATAACATTAGACAAAGGGGAAGGGAATGGGAGGGAAGTCTCCACTTCTGTTGGGCACAATGTGTAATTCCACTTTAAACTGTCGCAGGAGTGAGGGTTTGCGCTGGAAAGGTGGTAGAAGGAAGTGGGTTCTGAGGTTGAGCAGTACTAACTGGTCACATGGTACAGGCTGCACCTTCTTAATTCTGCTTGCTAAACTGTGTTAGAAGACGCTTCAGATGAAATACCTCACTAGTATTATGTTGTCATGTAAGCAATTGCTGAAGGCACCACGAGCATGTTACATGATCGCCAAAAGAAGATGTGTGTGTTAGAGAATAATGAATTACGGTGCTATGAAAAAGCTGGAGAACCCCTCTTCCTCGACTTACACCTATAATCAGAACAATGGGTTTTCATGCCGATCCGGTTCCTAGAGAAAGAGAATTGCATTGTGCAGTCGTTTAACTTGTGACTCTGTTGCAGGGTGTCCCGGAAAATGAAAGGAGGAGTACGAAAGCGGAAAGTGCCTGGCTGTTCAGGCTGTGGTACAACTTTGATCACAAGTATCCTTAATGGAAATAAGAACACGTAAGAGCCAAAATGTGGCTCATCTGAATAATCCTGTTAACTCAGAGCATGCTTTGACCCCTGGTAGTGGAGTAGCCATCCGTTGTTCTTCTGTACTTCTTATAATGTCTGCACCTGTGAGAATTTATCCAACTCTTACCACCCACCGTTTTAGATGAATGGCTCATCTCAAAGCCAGGCTCACGACAAGGATCATGGAATTATTTAAGTTCTGTGTGTGTGTGTGTGGTTCTTGTGGCAAGAGTCCAGGAATAAGTTCAGAGGCTCTTCTCGGCCCTTTCTTCTCCTGTTAAAACATTCTGAATTCGTGCTGTGCCTGTCTCGTGTGTCCTAATGCATTGCAATGAATTAACAGTGAAGCGATTTGCCAGGCTCTTACGAAAGGTGCTGTCTGCTGGAAAAGTGGTGGTGTTGCCCTTTTTAGAAAAGGGTGTTTAACTGGGACTGCGTTCTGGTATGTTCATTCCACTCGTTTCCCCATTCATTTGGTTGCAATCGTGTTTCCTCGTGTCTTTCATTTGCATGGTCCCAAATATCTAGATTTCCTTTACAAATGATGTTTGGAACTGGTTGCTGTATTTTAGTTGAAGCACCGTAGTCTTTGTAAAGTGCTCTGTGTTCTTTAATGCAGGAAGTGGGAAGAAGACTTTTTCTAAATAAAGAGGAGACATAAGCCTCTCGGAAACCAAATGGTTTCAACATTGAGCTTGTTCTGCTGAGCATTAGCAGCTTTTTGTCCGGGGGAAAACTACTGACTAGCATGGAGGAAGGAAGTGAATGCACCGTGCAGGGGCAAGCAGCTGGGCCCAAGCTCCAGCCTGTGGGTGCGGAACTAGAGTTGGAATCCGGTCATGGTTTTAGTCTCTTCAGCACTTTTGTTAACCCAATGATGGGATTTTCCAAAGTAACTTAGAAGCACAGGGCCCACTGTAAGTCAGTGGGAGTGAAAATCATTGGAATTTGTTGTGCTCCTTTAGTCACACAGGGCACATCTTCATTAGGAAAAAAAGATGTGTTCTTACCGTGCGTTAGCTAATGTGCAGTAACTGGCTCGAGAGGAAATCCTAGTGGAGACAGGGCAGTTAGCAGTTTGCACACAAGTTAGCAGGCCCAGGCAAACCCTAGACTCTCCAAGTCTTTACCTCAGCCTCCTAACTCATGTGCGAACTACGAACTGCCTTGTCCTGTCACTATTTACCTCTTGTTAGTTCCATGCAGTAGCTAGCACGAGTGAGGAATGCCCCATCTTTTCTAGAGAAGACAGTGCCTTGGGCCCTCTTGAAAATCCCACCCAAAACCTTTGCTGTTTCCCTTAAACAAACCCAGAAAATAGAAGATGAGGTGACGTTTCGCCCTGCGACAGTCTGCCGGAGACGCCTGCCAAAGAACAGCTATAGCATGTGAGAAGGGATATAGCAAAAAGCAGAATCAACAGCTACGCAAAGGGTCTGGCATAGACTTGACTGACTTCTTGCCTCTGTTGCTTGATGCTCTGTTCTCAGCAGGGCTGCTTGATGATGTGTTCTCTTTCTTGGCTCCCTAATCAACAGACATGTTTAAATCTTGTTCCCTGTCTCGGCTTTGTATTTCTGCCCCGCGGCATTGTACACTCTGATTTATAAATACAACCGTGCTCCGTCACTGCCTTAACACCCCCCCACAGCTATCTGAAGCCTCTGTTGACGCACAGTGGCCCTCCCCTCACAACGACACTGCCTAGTTGCTGTGGACCTGTTGCCAGATGCTTAACGAGTCCTCAGGCTTATGAAGTAAGTCTAGTACTAGTCTGCCAAATGTGCTCTTTCTATCCCAGTGTTGTCTGAATCAGATGTATTTATCTTTCTGTCCACTTTATGGAGGATGTACACTGATTCCTTAAATCCAATGTTTTGGGGTTTTTCATCTGTTATCTGAAGTTATAAAATATAGTAAAAGTATTTATTCATCAGCTTTTTCACTTCAGCAGTGTGTTGCCAACACATGAGTCACTGTTGGGAACTATCTTGGGACTCTTGCTCCGTGAAACAGCTGATGCTGGGAGCTTTATGGAAAGTTAGATGCTTAGTCTGGCAGATGAGGGACCTCCCTTGTGCATTTTGCCTTCACAGCTGAAAATAATTGATCACAAAATGACTGTGGCCTCGGAGGTGGTTGTGTCTTCCATACCACGTGGTGATTGTGACGTTCACCATAGTGGGTGGATTGAATTAGAAACCAGAAAATTGCCAGTCGGGGTCAAACTGTTCAGAGAATCCTGACACCAGCAGTTCTTGGTACCCATAATGCATCTGGTCACTTGTGAACTATTGTACATGATAGCCTCTTATGATGGACTCTGTCCATACCAAGAGTTTAGTGAGAAGTGACAGCTCAGAAGAAACATTGACCTGAAAGTCCTTGTTGTCCTCACTCAGTTAAGCTAATATTTTAGGCCTGTGTCTTTGGATTGAGGAAGTCTTTGAGGGCACGACTTTGTGGTCAGAGATGTGAAGGAGAGTCCATCACTGGATACTGCCTCTCGTCTGTTGTTGGTTGTTCTCGGACTTTGGGACCAATTCTAGCTGTATGTATAAGAAACTGATAAGCAAATAAAATCTTTATTCTGTTTATTATTCAGAATCAAGAGCAGCTGAAGGACGATGATTCCGACCTTATTTTGAATGATGGAGACATCAGTTTGACATACGGGGATTCTACAGTGAACGCTGATTCTATCACATCCGGTGGCACGTCGAGGAGGATTGTGGGAAACAGTTCAGAAGATGCATTGGATCAGGAGCTGGCATTTGGGGACCATGAACTTGTAATACGGGGAACACGCCTGGTCCTTCCCATGGATGATTCTGAGCCTCCATCGAGTTTGGTAGATAGTGCAAGACATGGCCCAGCGTAAGATTTATGTTGCTCGATTTAATTGACAATAATATCTGCATATGTGATCACGAAGAAATATGTACTACCTAAAATCTAATGCATGTCTCAGAATGTCTAAGCTGTATAAATATTATTTATATGGTGCCAGAAGAATATAAATATTCTCTACAAGATGGCTTGTGAAGAGCAAGCTGCAGTTTCTTAAGCTGAAAACCATGTTGACTGCACTGTGTAGAAAGAAACTGGTTTTTAGCATAATAATCTTTTGCACATGGTGGACTTCTTTTCAAGTGGTGTGATGTAAGGCCTTAGGTCCCAGCTAGGTAGGGAAAGTGGTTAGCATTCAGAATTCAGCTTGACACAGACCGGAATGACAAATGAAATGTTTCCTTTGCTTTGCCCTACCTAGAGTTGTTAGGGAGGTGTCAGCTAAAGATGTAAATTGCTTATTAGTCACATGATGACTGTTTGGTCTCTCATATCTCTGATTGTCAAATACACACATTATAATATTGGCAAAATCTCTGCTCAAAGGTTGGCCTGATAGTCTAGTAGCCAGGCATACTCTGCACTGCTGTATTTGGATCTGAGCTGGGGTCTCCATTTATCCAGGCCAGGAGGAGGTGTAAGGCAGAGCTTCACAGTTTGTGTTTTGCAGTCATATTTGAGGGAACGAATTAATCACACACAAGCTGCATCGGGCTTATTGCACAGGCTTTGTAGTTGGTGAGTTTGCATTTCAGGTGTGTCTTAAACAGCTTTTCTAGAGATGATCAACACATTTTTAACAGGTGATTGCGTTCTGAATTTTGGGAAGGGGCCATGTCTCGTGTGATTGAAGCTGTTTTACTAGTTAGTCACTGAGGAAACTAAATAAACGTACAAGTCTACTGCAGTTCCATGCTATACCACGGAGTCACACCTATCCAAACAGGAAGTGTAAAGGCTGTAGATTGAAACTGTACATGCAGATTTCTTAAGAGATATTTAGAAAATGAGGTGGTACTGAAAGGGAGTCGTCCGTCCTCCTATCTAGTTGAAATTGTTGCACTTTGTTTGATACATTGCATGCTAAGGAGTTACTATAATCTCCTCCCTGATTCATTTTCATGTCTCTTACTGTTTATAATAAATGTTTGTGAGCTGCCATGTTTTTACATTTTTCCAAGGAAGAGCACAGAACAATTTGCCATTCCACATTAGTGTACTAGGGTTTATTCTTCAATGATGGGAATGGCTAAAGGTGCAGTGAAAATTTAAGAAGCTGAGAACTCTTATGTCTTGCTTTCCCCAGGAAAAAAGCTCCAGCCTAGAACTTAACTGTGTATAATTTTAATTTATTTTTAGCCAGTCAACCAGTCCTTTCACAGTCACACATACACACACGAGGCTGATTTCAGAGTTAGCACTCACTCTGTTAAAACAAGAGCGCACTTCCTCAAGGTAGCATGGGACCTAATCCTAAGAGATGTCTGAGCTCTCACACTTCCATTGACTTTGCTTGGAATTGAGAGCACTCTGCACCTCTCAGATCAGGACCTGAGACCTCATTTCAGTTTTCTTTGGATGTTTACCCACCACTGTTGTGGAGTGGGACATTCCTGCAAAGGGGAGGAGAAACAAGGAAATATTTAGACTTTGACTGAGTGTATATTTATAGTTCAGAGAATAAAATTACCTTTTTTCATTTTCTCAGGTCTAAATAACATTGCCTTAAAATTACCGAAGTGGAACTAATTTTTTGCAGTTAAAATATGCCCAAGAAATTTTTTTTTCCCTTTCAAGCAAAATGTACAGGTTTTTTTCTATAGGACTCCTCTATAACTGTGTACATTCTGCATTTACATTTTAGGAAATAAGAATCTTCATTGCACCCAGTAAATGGCAGTTTTAGCTGTTAACATACCCATTTGTTTAGTGGTAGCCGGTTTGTTCTCTGCTATGCAGGGTTTCCATTTATATATGTCTGTATCTTAACTTCATGTGTTTAAAAAAAAGAAAGAAAGAAAGAAAAAGTGAATGTGTTGATTTTTGGTTGCTGCAACGTTAGACATCACATTTTTTCTTCTTCTTTTTAAAAAGAGGTAGGTTAAATAACTACCTCCGGTTTTTTCCTCTGTAAGCTGGGTGACTGTGAATTCAATTTACAAAGTTCCATGCTGATACCATAGAATGTGGAAAACACAGCTATTGGTGTTCAGATATACCTCTGATAAGAGCGCATCATCTGATTTCTTCAGTTACTAGATATTCAAAGCAATTTGAGATTGCTTCCCAATCCCTCCCCGTGGAGGATCCATTGTTGTCAGAGCACGGTAGACCTCCAGCTTTGCCTACTTAATAGTGTCAGTGGAGAAATCCCCAATCACTCCGATCCCAGTCAGAATCCTATTGCATAGAATTCCTATAAGGGTACGTCTACACTGCGGCTTCGAGGGTGCTTCCCAACGCAGGCAGACAGCTCTGCTCGAGCTGACACGTTAAAATAGCAGGGCGGCCATGATGGCTCTAGCTGGCTATCCCAGTCCAATTCTGCCCGACCCCTTCAGTACCACCAGTTTGTGCTGCTGCGGCCACACTGCTATTTTTGGCGAGCTAGCATGTGTCTGTTTGCATTGGGAAGCACCTTCACAGATGCTGCATAGACACTCCTAAGAGACAATTCCTGAAAATTGTTTGCAGTGTTGTAGCTATGTTGGTCCCATCTTATGAGAGAGAGAGAGAGGGACACATGGTGGGTTAGGTAATATCTTTGATTGGACCAACTTCTCGGTGAAAGAGACCAAGCTTTTGAGGTTACACAAGTCTCAAGAAGAGCTCCATGTAAGCTCAAAAGTTTTTTTTTTCACTAACAAAAGCTGATCCAATAAAAGATATTACCTCACCCACTTTGCATTGGGTGTGCTGAAGTGTCCTAGCAGCTAGGGCCTCATCTGGTACTTAATGGAAGCAGCGGCAAAAGCCTCACTGGTCTTGTCTAGCCTAGGACGAAAGGTGTGGTGTTGGAATGTGTTCGCACGCAGCCTTTATGTTTGGAACTGGTCAAGTTCAAAACCAGGCAATGCTCAACTTTTAAAACACGTTAGTTAGAAGGCATTGGCTAATATCTGCTACTGTCACACCTTAAATCTTACCCTAGACAAGGCCTTTGATTTGGAGTTAGGGCCTGCATGCATTGCCTCTATAGCCTAAAACCCTGTGAGAAATTAAGACTCACCTGGCAATGCCAGGTATCATCACAAGGCCGGAATTAACTCCTATTAACTGTTATTAATGTGTTTCTCTCTCCAACTTTAATACATTAGCTACAGTATTTGAATTGCCAACACATGACTACAGTCCTAGGCTTTTGATGTCAATTAACATTTTAATTGATTATTGAAGTACTTTAGAGAAATATTCTAGTGTGTATATTTTTGTGTAGTCAGGAATTATATTGTATGTTAAACATAATATAAGGACTGCTTTAAAAATAAAAACGGAATGAGTGAATCAACCAAAGCTGAGATTCAGGAGTGACTTTATAGCAACAGCTCAAACTAACAGTAAACTATTTCCTTTATTCTATTGTAGTGGAGAATACAGAGGGCTTGATCTTCAGTGGTGTTGAGAACCTACAATTTCCACTTACTTCAAAGGAAGTGGTGAATGCTTAGCACCCCTGGCAATCAGGCCTGTAGATCTTTTGCCAAATATGTAAAACAGCCCCAGATGTACAATTTTACAATGCTTTTATAAAGATTTAGAGATGTCACCCCTTGGGAATCCTCTCATCTGTAAATTGAATTGACTTGGGTTTTGCACATGAAAAAGCACTGTTGATCAAGTTTTGATTTCTACTAGTATTGTTGAATTGTCCAGTAATGGCATTAACTTCAGTAGTTGTGGTGTTTGTGCAGTTGGCTTGTGATAGTTGATGATCATTATTGCACCTTCTGTTTACGCTGACTAAATCTTTTTACTGTTGAGTTGTACTGTGAAAGAAGGATCCTAGGCCTATAAAAAGTTTTTTTTTTTCTTGAATAAGTCTGTAGTGTTTCTTTAATTCACAGGGAAATAAAAACCTATAACAAATGTAACAGTGACATGACATTTTTGCATTGTTAAAAGAATTTTTCACAGCCGTGTGATAAATGGATAAGTGATCGGTTCCTGCTGCAGATCACTGACATTGCATAGCGTGTGGTTTCTTCCAATTAGAACTAATCTATTTGGAGCAGTGGGTTGGAATGTTAAAAGATGTTCACAACTTGACTATCCCAACATCAATACAACTTTGGAGTGTGGAAGGTAAGCAGGGTGGGGAATGGCTGGTGCTGCACAAACCCAAAAAGTCCATCTTTGCTTGAAAGAGTTGACAATCTTTGTATAAGATCAGAGGCAGTAGGTGAATGCCACAGACAGCACAAGGAAACAATGGGACAATACTTGTCATAAGGTAAGTGGCCATTGCAGCACTCAGAAACAGCTGGAAGTCGTGGTGTTGTTGTCATTAGGTAGTATCTCTGTAGACTGCACTGAAGCAATCAGGGTCCTACCGTATAGTTAGGGACCGTATAGTTAGGGTCATGGTGCTGCCAGAGGTGTTGCTGTAGGAGACAACATAAAACAAAGGGGCTGACCACCTGTGGGTTCTGAAGACCTCACTCAGATGTTAGCCCCTGGATCCTGGTTTAATTCTAATTACATTCTGCTCACCCAGATTTCCCCCTTGCAGCTGCATTTTGAGACCACTCTCCTCTCCACTTCATCTCCTACCCAGGTTTGTGGAGCTGGGGGCTGTTGGAGCAGCCATCGTGTTCCCCAGCTGAGGTGGCTTGGGGCTGGGTGATGTGGTTCCTGTTTGCTGTTTAAGGCCTCAGAGGTCCTTCAGCATGAAAGATGTTATGGAAACTTCGGAGATGTAATTTGGGGGTTGTTCTCATTCCCAAAGCGAGATGAGCACCTAATTTTGTAGTTTTCAGTGGCTGAAAATCCCTTATTCTCTGTAGCCCTGCGTCATTCATAAATCTTCATTGACTGCCTATTGCCTAAATTTGTATGCAGTGTGATAAGGCGTCCACCCCACACTGTCAGAGAATGGGTTAAAAGTAGCCTGAACAGGCTGTGCAGGGAACAGCCAATAGGAGAGCGGCTCTGAGGAACAGCCAATCAAGGCCTAGCAGGTCCATATAAAAGGGAGCTTCAGGGCAGAGTATTTCAGTTACTGCAGGGATCCCAAGGGAGAGGACTGGGTTCCTAGAGGGCTGCAGGAGAGTAACGCCTCAGACAGGGCAGCTGCTAGCAGGGACCATGGGAGCTAGAGAGCACTCCTGGCTAGCTGCTGGGACTTGCAGGCTCGAGGCCCTGGCCACTAGCTACAGCAGTGTTTTTCAATCCATGGGTCACGACCGGCATGTAAGGCACATGTCCTGGAAAAGTACTTCATGAACCCCCTCTCTACAGGTGTATATGAAGCACACTCTGTTGGAGATCTGCAGGGCTGATTAATCTGACCTGGCGGCACGCCAGCTCACTTCCTGTGAAGATATTAAAGCAGTTGTTCTGTTGTGTAGGCAAAACAACGGACCTGTTCTAGTCTTAAATAACTCGACTCTTCCGTAAAACTCGAAGCCGCAGGGACTGAGGAAGGTAAATGAATCTGTGTATCGTTGTTCATGTGTACAAATGTCTGACCTAGTCAGGCAACACCTTTTTAAACTGTGGCTGTACAATATTCTAGCAGTGCAGAGGCGATGGAAACTATGTAGCTTTCATCCTTTCCCCGTTCCTGGCTAGAGCCCTGCGCTCAGCAAAGGAGACATCTCATTTGTATTTTCTGAACCCTTGCTGATTCTCCTCTGTGGTGGTGAGTCACCAGCCACTGCAGCTGACTCTGCCAAAGCACTGACTGCAGCCTGCAAGCAGCCTAGAATGGTTCTCACAGGCCCCAGAGGTAAGAATTGCTTGCCCAAAGTCACATTTTGCCTTTGGAAGTGTGTGCCACTGAAAACCCCGTGAGATGCACAGCAAGGGCAGGGGGCAGCCTGGAAATCTTCAAGCAAGTTCCATGGAACTCCTTGCCAGAGAATGCTGTGAAGGCCAAGACTATAACAGGGTTCAAAAAAGAACTAGATACATTCATGGAGGAAAGATCAATCAATGGCTATGGATGGGCAGGGGTGGTGTCCCTAGCCTCTGTTTGCCAGAAGCTGGGAATGGGCGACAGGGGATGGATCACTTGATGGTTACCTGTTCTGTTCATTCTCTCCGAAGCACTTGGCATTGGCCACTGTCGGAAGACAGGATACTGGGCTAGATGGACCTTTGGTCTGACTCTGTATGGCTGTTCTTACGGCAGTTCCTTTATTACTGTTTCCAGTTGGTACAACTGAGGGTTGCTTACCCCTTCCTCATTGGCTTTCTCTATATATCATTCTGGAATCTTCTCTGAAGCTCCTGCCTCCCATGATACTTACGAATACCCTCAGAGCCCAGCTCGGAGGCAGGAGTGGGAGGATCACTTTGAACCCAGCAGTTGAAGTACTCGGGATGTGGGAAACCGAGGTTCAACTCCACCCCCTTTACCTGAGGGGCGGATGGGATTTCGAACCAGGGTCTTCCACCTGTCAGGAGAGTGCTAACCACAGAACCAGGGGATAGTCTGAACTGAATTGAGCATGGTATTGGAGTGGTAGCTGGGACAATACACTCCGATGGTAGTTACTCCTCTCTTAACTCCCAACTCCTGAATGGGGGATTAATTCTACCAGAGCACTCCGGTGACATAAACCACAAGTGCAAAGCAATGTGATCTATGTCGCCCTGGGAGATCGCAGTCTCACGGTCACAATTCTGACTCAGTGGTAATTACCGAGTATTGTTTACTCCGGTTTCCCTCCTTGTGTCTCCTTGTCTGTACCTGGTCACTCTCTTGAATATTGCGCCGCCCATATCTCCAGCCATCAAATCAGATTGACAAATGACCAACTGGAGGGACACCTGGCTATTTTTTATTGTGCCTAACAATTTGTTTTGAGTGACAGGTTTTTCTAATCACAAAAGCCGTGTGTTTGACTCCAGGGCGTTTTGGGTCTGTTGTATAAGTGGTTAGTGGGTACGTTTGTAACCAACGTAAATCCTTGATTCTTGTCTATTTCCTGTTGCCACATTCAACGTCCCCTGCACCAGCTGAATGCTCAAAATCTGTAGACACCTCAAGTGACTTTGGTTTTAGTGAGCCAGTGACCAGCTGCCGTCACCGAGGGGTTGTGAAGATTTACTGAGGAGGCACTTTGTACCATTCACCTGCCTCTGTCTCCCCTTAGCAAAGCCACAGACAGCAAGCAAAGTTTTTTTCCTGACTCCCGTTTGTTGGAAATCGGGATTGTTCTCTTGTCATGACTCTGAGCCAACTACAACTCTTACGGCGGTGCTAAGGAGGCAGAAAGGTACACCGCCACCATAGCCACGGCAACAGCCTTTGTGGGGATATAGAAATAGGACTTGACATGCAGCACAACTGGACCATCATGCAGTAATTACAACCCCAAGACCTCGGCTAGTATTTGTGGGTATAAGCCACGCACAGAAGGAAGCACTTTAGCAGTTCGACTAATGCTTTATTAGGTCTTATTCTTGCAGAGGCGCCGAAGGACCACAGCATGTCCCTTACGCGGACATTTCAACTCAACAGAACTTGATTTTAACTCTGTAACATAAACCTGTTTAAAAAACGTTGTCAAGGCAAGTTGCACGGAAGTTAGATGTCAGCAGTGTGGGAGTACACAGCAGTATTCATTCGTACTGCACTGTCTCTCACTCTCTGTGCTGTTCTGCAGAACAGAAAAGATAATGAAACATACAAGGCTCCTGCTCCCTGAATCAATGTTATTATCTATCTCAATACCTGGGCTGCTTACAAAAGCAGGGCAGCTAGGCAGCATGGAGCATTGGTGCAATACCACACAAACTTAGCCTTGGGGATTTGTAAAACAGCCCAAATCTTACTAGTTGCAGCTCTTGTTTGGGGGTAGGAAGGAGGCAGAGATAACGACCAGCATCAGGAGGGGAAATTTTAAGGTAGAATAAGTTACTGTACCTTGCCAACTCCCCCTCCTTGGTATTTGCCGTAGTTTGCACAGCATTCCTCTCAGAGCTTGTCTACAGGCAGAGTTGCACTGGTTTGCACAGTCAGAGAAGGTGTGGTTTTAAACCGATGTAGTGAAACTGGTGCAAAAGGCTGTGTGGATGTTCTTATTTCAGCTTGAACCAAGCTTGTTTCGGTTTAGTTTAAGATGCTTAGGAAGAGGTTTAAGCTACCGGATACATAACTCTTGGGCCTGGTCTGTGCTTAACAGTTAGGTCGACATTGCTCGGTCAAAAAATCCACACCCCCAAGCGATGTAGCTGGGCTGACCTCACCCCCAGTGTAGACAGAGCTGGGTCAATGGAAGAATGCTTCTGTCGGTCTAGCTACCATTGCTTAGGGAGGTGGAGTTCCTACAGCAATGGAAACACCCGTTCTGTCACGGTAGGGAGCACCTACACTAGGGCGCTCCAACAGAATAGTTACAGCACCGTAGCTGTGCCCCTATAACACCTGCAGCGTAGATGTGACCTCAAACCAAAATAAAAGTTTCCGCATAAGGGTTTGCACGGGTTTAACTAAACCGGTTTAATTAAAGTGTTCCAAGTGAGTGTGTAGACGAGGCCTTTCGCTGCAGATTAAAGTGCCTTGTGTTGGCTGTTTCGCGGTTATTCAGGGTTGTTAATCAGAACACTCCTGTATTTTAATGCTCAAACAGTTGACAATCCTGAGAGCGTGCGTCTCATCCTGTCTGCCAGGCCAAAAGCCTTTGAGTGGGAGGGGGAAAAAATCAAGCTACTTAATCCTCTTGCGTTTCCTGCCATTTCTCTGTATGAACTGCCGGCATCCTTCCTGGGCACACTAGATGGTGCTCTTGCAACAGAGACCAACTGCACAGACCTCAATCATCCCCTCCTGCTCCTGGTCCCGTCCTGCATGATGAGAGAGCTGCGGGAATGAGAGGTCTTCTTTCTAAAAGCACGGAGGCAAATGTATCATCCTTGGTTTTGTCCCCGAAGCTCCATTCCATTGGCACCCTTGTGACAATGATTATGGCAGCAGCATTCACAAGGCCTTATACCCTGTCCAGCTAAGGCGTTTATTACTTTTACATCAATTAGCAGGTGCTCGTTCCTGCTGGCCTTTGTTTATATGGGAAGTGCTGTACACCGCCCCCTGACTGCAACACCATCTGCCTATACAGTTTGCCTCTCTGTGGAGCAGCCTGTTGAAAACTGCTGTATTGTGAGTGATACGTTTCCAGGGTGACTGACTGCCCCTTTGCTTTTGGGGGCTGTGGTTACATTGAGGCGGTGGGTATTTTTCCACAGCTAACTAAGGAACAGAGGCCAAGGCCTTAGTGCAGCCTGGATCTGGTTCTTTCTGAGCTGGGTGCGTGTGCGTGTGCATGTGTGTGTGCGTTTGCGTGTGTGTGTGTGAGAGAGAGAGAGTGTGAGTTTATGGAGGCTTCCAGGCTGAATCGGCACCTGATTTATTTCTCAGCATTCTGCACCCGTTTGGTGAATCGCGCCTTTCCCTTCCCTCATCCTGCTGCTTTTCTCACCTGGGCTGGCTTTTTCTTGTGGGCAAGAGATTTAAAAAGAAAGAAACCAGCAGTTTGTGGATAGGAAAGACGAGCTGGCTGTGTCACCAACTTTAGCCACTCACAGTGGGATTTTCAGCAGTCCTCAGTGTTTTGCCAAACTCTACTCCCATTGGCGCTGCTGACCAACGCTCAGTGCTGTTGAAATTCCCACCCTTAGTAACAAGTTTCTGGGCCTCAGGCCCCTTCCTAAGCTCTTCCACTCTTCTCTTTGTGGCATCATTCAGGCTTAAAACAATCACACCACTTAGGAAGCAACTTCTCTGCTTTAACCCACATTTCCCCTGTCCCCCAGACCCCCAAAAAGAGTGTTTTGGACAGAAGAGTGAAGATTTCAAAGCACTTCACACTCACTAGCAGCCTTGCCTTGCAGCATCACAAACAAACGGCCCTTGTGAGAAGAAGGGGGTTGGTGCAAATGATAAACTATTTTAAAATATTCAGTCTTACATTATTAAGGTAGCAGGTCTCAGATTCTTTTGCTCAGCAGCCCACAGTGTGGCCCAAGAAATCATCCTGCACCTCCCATCCACTTGTGACTGCAAAGCATTGTGGGATTTGAAGGATGGGATGAGTCTTTGCTGGCTGTTTTTAGAGCATAAGATCATAAGAGCTGCCATATGAGGTCAGACCAATGGTCCATCTAGCTCAGTATCCTGTCTTTGGCAGTGGCCAGTACCAGAGCTTCAGGGAGAGTGTATAGAACCGGGCAATTTTCAAGAGATGCTCCCCTGTTTTCACCTTCTGACTTCTGGCACTCAGAGGTTTAGGATTGCCCCGAGCATGGGGTTGCATCCGTGACCATCTTGGCTAAGCCATTGAAGGAGTAATCCTCCTCATTTTTTTCTGAGCTCAGTTATACTTTTGGCCTTCACAACATCCTATTGCAATAAGTTCCACAGGTTAACTGTGCATTGTGGAAAAAGGTACTCCTTTTGTTTATATTAAATCTGAAGCCTATTAATTAATGAATTTGTATTGTGGGAACAGGTGTCTAACACTTCTCTATTCACTTTTTCCATACTATTTATAGACTTCTTTCATATCCCCCCCTTAGTCATCTCTTTTCTAAGATGAACAGCCCTCATCTTTTTAGTCTCTCCTCCTATGGAAGCTGTTCCATACCCTTGATCATCTTTGTTGCTCTTCTGTGAAACTTTCCCAGTTCCACTATATTCTTTTTGAGATGGAGCGACCAGAACCGGACATAGTATTCAAGGTGAGAGCGTACCATGGATTTATATAGTGCCATTATAATAATTTCTGTCTTACATTCTATCCTTTTCCTAATAGCGCCTGCTATTGTTAGCTCTTTGACCACCATGGACGCTTTCAGAGAACTATCCATGGTGACTCCAAGATCCCTTTTTTGAGTGGTAACAGCTAATTTAAAACGCATCATTATATAGGTGTACTTGGGATTATTTTTTCCAATGTGAAATACTTTGTACTTGTCAATGTTGAATTTCATCTGCCATTTTGTTGCCCAACACCTAGTTTTGTGAGCTCCCCTCTTCACAGTCAGATTTGGACTTACTATCTTGAATAATTTTGTATTATCTGCAAACTTTGCCTCTTCACTTGTCAATCCCTTTTCCAGATCATTAGTTAATATGTTGTACAGCACTGTTCCCAGTACAGGTCCATGGGGGACCCCACTGTTTACTTCTCTCCATTGCGAAAACTGACCATTTATTCCTACCATTTGTTTCCTATTTTTAACCAGTTACTGATCCATGAGAGGACCTTCTCTGTTATCCCATGACTATTTAGTTTATTTAAGAGCCTTTGATGAAGGACCTTGTTCAAGTCTTTCTGAAAGTCCAAGTACGCTATATTGACGGGATTCACCCTTACCCACATGCTTGTTGGTACCCTCAAAGAATTCTAATAGATCGGTGACCTATGACTTCCCTTTACAAAAGCCATGTTGACTCTTCCCCAACAAATGGTGTTTATCGGTGTGTCTGATAAGTCTGTTCTTTACTATAGTTTCTACCAATTTGCCCAGTACTGAAGTCAGGCTTACCAGCCTGTAATTGGCAGGATCACCTCTGGAGCCCTTTTTAAAAAATTGTGTTGTATTAGCTACCCTCCAGTCATGTGCTAGAGAGGCTGAGTTCAGTAATAGGAGTTCCATAATTTCATACCTGAGTTCCTTCGGGACTCTTGGGTGAATACCATCTGGTCCTGGTCCTTATTACTGTTTAATTTATCCATTTGTTCTAAAACCTCCTCTATTAACACCTCAGTGTGGGACAATGCTTTAGATTTGTCACCCAGAAGGAATAGCTCAGGTGTGAGTATTGCCCTCACATTCTCTGCAATGAAAACTGATGCAAAGAATTCATTCAGCTTCTCTGCAATGGCTTTATGTTCCCTGAGTGCTCCTTTACCACCCTGGTCATCTAGTGGACTAGTGCCTATTAGGCAGGCTTCCTGCTTCAGATGTACTTACAACATTTCTTACTGTGGAATTTTGCCTCTTTAGCAAGTTGCTTCTCAGACTCTTTCTGGGCCTGCCTTATTATACATTTACACTTAACCTGCCAGAGGTTGTGCTCCTTTAAACTTCATCTAGCAAGCGTCCTCATTTTTGTACCATTCCCCCTTTTAAAATTCAATCTCACCGTGGTGGGGGTTGTTTTTTTGTTGGTTGTTTTGTTATTATCCCTCCTGTGAGGATGTTCAATTGAATTCCATTATGGTCACGATTACTGGGCAGTTCAGCTACAGTCGGACCAGACCCTGTGCTTCACTTAGGACTAAATCAAACATGGCCTCTCCCCTTTCATGGTTGGAGGGGCTGTGTTGGTTCTGTTTTATGGTTGCTTCCCCTCGCTCCCCTCAGCTCTTGGGCAAATCAGTGTTTGTCACAGAGGTGAGGAATATTTTGGAGGAAACATCTTGACAGTGTCTCGCTAACGCAGCAGTTGGGGGAAATGGGATACCTTTTCAGATAGTTGGGGTGCTGAGTGTATTTGTATATATAAACTGCAGGAATGTCTAGCTTCATCTATCTGTAACTAGGAAATAATTGGACCATGAGATGATGGGAGAAAAATGAAGACAGACTGAATTCTCACTAAGTGTTGTAATGAAATCTGTCAAGCGAGTGAGATAGTGCAGACAAGCTGGGAATATTTGTGTATTCTGTGTGTCCAGTGCTGACATAGCAACAATGCATAGTAACAAGCCTGCATTTGGTTAGACCCAGAAACACCACATTTCCCAGATGTGCAGACTGGCCATTACTTGACAGGATTCCTTCGGCTTCCTCTGTGAGCCCTGAACAGCACTGTGGCCACTAGCATAGCACCTTTCAGCTGAGGATCTCAAAGTGCTTGACAAACATTAAGTAATTAAGCTTCCATGCACATCAGGTAGGTAAGGCATGGAGACTAGGGGACTTGCTCAAGGTCATTGAGTAACTTGGTGGCAACATTAGGAATGTTCTGGACTCTCTGTCTCCTGTTCTAAGCCGTAAGTGACTCTGCAAGAAGAATTTTTCCATTGACCCTCCATTACAGTGCCCCAGTTCTGGTTTGCTTATGGCAAAAAATAAGCAATGCAGTGCTGCTGTGAATTTCTGACCTCTGGAAAGTCCCTCCTGTCTCAGAGGAGCCTGATGAGAAATGACGTAGGCTCTCAGCAACCTGGCTGCTTCGGAGAGGTGAAATCCCACAAGTAACCCTACACCATGGGATCGTTTAGTGGATTGAGAGAAAACTAGCTAAAAACTGGGGGGAGGGATAACTCCGTGGTTTGAGCAGTGGCCTGCTAAACCCAGGGTTGTGAGTTCAATCCTTGAGGGGGCCATTTAGGGATCTGGGGCAAAAATCTGTCAGGGGACAGTACTTGGTCCTGCTAGTGAAGGCAGGGGACTGGACTCAATGACCTTTCAAGGTCCTTCCAGTTCTAGGAGATTGGTATATCTCCATTTATTATTCATTATTATTATTAAAGCCTGGGAGACAGAATCAGATCTTGACCCTGTTTAAACAGCGCCAGAATAGCATCAAATTTGTTCCCTGGTTCTTTCCAGATCTAGCTCCGAATACCTTCTAAGTTATAAATAAGAGTTTGGGGAAGTGATTTCATCCTGGGGTAAGTTCTGCCCGGGTAAGTCAGTGGAGGTTCAGGAGTGTAACTGAGGACCATGGTACATAGGGCCTCACATAGTTGATAGATGGTGGTCCTCGTGAATGGGGACAATTCAATACTTCAATTTGTCCTGGAGTTTTAGTAAACCTTGGGCATTCAGGGCATGACCCTGTGATATGCTAAATTTCTGCAATTCCCATTCATGGCTCTGGAAGAATCTCTCAGGATGAGGTCCTTTAGAAAGTACAGTCTCTTTAATGCATCGTCAAATATTTAGACAGAGATTTATACAGGGAATTTTGTGTTTCTTAATCACCCTTTCGTAAGAAATTCCACTAGCCTCTTCTGTTACAAGAGATATAGGAAGATGCAGCTGAAAATTTGGAGTGCCATATATGGTCGTAATCCCCTAACCCTGGGTGTTTCATAGGCTAGTATGGTCACTGGTCACATCCACTTTTAAGGTTGTGTGTGAATATTTCTCCCCTTTATGTCTGCATAAGCACATGGGAATGTAGAACTCAGAATATTAAAATGTATAAATTAAAGTCATCTTTATGCATCATGTCAGCTTTATTAATGGCTGTGACTAGGTTCTTTATTCATTGCTATTACTATGTATTACATCCAACTGGGAGGGCAGAGCAGTGCTTAGGGTAAAATTTCAGCGTTATGAAGAAGAAAAAATCAACCTGCTCTGACTACTGAATTGGGTCGGCACAGAAATGGGGCCCAGTCTTAGACAGTAGAAGACCGTAATAATTGTGGAACTCCCCCCACCAATACTGTACGAGGCTGACTTTTTGCCAACTCTTAGATGCATGCAGTGGAGACCTGTTGAATTGAGTGCTGTCCCAGTCCTAGCCTCCTAGTGTGTCCGTGCACATCAACCCTGCCATGTAGCACCCTGTGCCGTTCCAGTCTTGGGCCCCTCGCATAGCTCAGTCATGGCCTGTCCCACCTGCTGTCCCAGGGAGCCCCCAGCCCAGTTCTGCCTGTGCAGCTCCTTTGCAGCATCCCTGCTCTTCCTGTTTTGGAGACACCAGCTGTCCCAAGGCACCTCATGTCTGCCTAGTAGAACTTCCTGCTGCCCCATGTATGGGCCTCCCAACACAGCTCTGCAAATGCACTTCCCTCCTGGCCTGCAGCCCCCTCGTTCTGTGCAGCATGTTGGGGTGTTTTAATGCAATATGATCATGGATGGCTAGATCAGTTTTTTGTTTTGTTATAACTTCTAGTTAATACTGGATGAGCTAGAAGTTAGAACACATGAGGGGCATTTAAAATGCAATGTATTGGGGGGGGGGGGGGGGGGAAGGGGAGGTTTTCACCCAGACAGTTGCAGGGAGATGATGGACATTTTCAGGACATCTTGTGCAAATCTTCCTATATTTTGCAGGTCCCTCTGCAATCTGTAGTAAGAGAGAACTGAAAAAACAGCTGGCATGGGCCACTGGAAATCTGTGCAGAAGGTTGCTAGATGTCATGGAAATTTCCCCCTCCTCTCCAGATTTTATGGCCGCTTCTGGAGAACCTGCAGGAATTTTTTTCCTTAAATAAATACCCATAAAAACTCAAATAAGTTGTGTAGTTAAAATATTTGTATCTCTGAGCAGTTTAGAATAACTGTTTCATCAACACATATTTGTGCTGGTCTCTGCTGTGAGAGGTGGAGACAGAATTTCTCCATGACAGAAGTGTGGCTGCTCAGGAGATTTGTGCAGACCCTATGGCGGAGAAGCTATGAACTTGCCAGGTACATACAGATGAAACATGTTAAGTCCGGTGAGACTAGATCAGCATCTGCAGCACGCCATGCAAATGTCAGAGGCTGAACTGCTCACAACGGAAGAGGAATTAATTCCCTGACAACCTTGCTGCTGCTTTGAGTTACAGTCCTGCTGTATCACACAGAGTTGTTCACAAACTGGGTTTTTCCAGACTTAGTGCTGGGTGGATCCTACGAAGATGCAGTCGGGAAGCCTTCAGTAGAATGACACCAGGGATAAACCGGGCTCAGGACTTCCAGGGTCTTCATTCTCTGTGGCCAGTATCTGCCTGTTTCTCTGATGCTGGAAACACCAGCCTTGATCCTGTAGTAGGGTATGTAAGAGAATTGTGTAAGCCTCAAAATTAGAAGACTTAGAGGGATGGAACTCTCATCTCCCTCTATAGAGAAGAAGTGAAAAACCAGCTCTGGCCAGCACCATTGACATGAATTATACTGGTGGTTACCCATAGTTCCACACACTGTATTTTGTTGCATTAGCTGGGATTTGTCAGTGTTCTGATTGCGTATCTAATAATAGATTGTTACTGTGAATATATTTGTGAAAGGGCATTGGAACGGTGGAAGATACATCCAGAGTAAATGGGTCACCCTGACTTTACAGGGAGTGGACCCTGGTTTGGGAATGGGATTCAGACTCAACCAGAGAGAGTAGAGAGGTCTTTTTTAAAGACTAGGAGCTCTTGTCTCAGGGAGCAGAGAGGCTAGCCCAGTGTCCTGTACTCCTGTTCTGCTCTGGGTTCACCCCCGGGAGGTTCTGGAGCCTGTGTGGAATGATTCTGAGGGGGAGAGTGGACCACCAGTGACGGACAGGTGGCTTCAGATTGGACCTGCAGCAGTAATACACGGCTGTCTGTGCAGTGAGGCCCTCCTGTCCACCTGACAGCTGCTTTTGTAGGAAGGCTCAACTGGACCAGCAGCAGTGGCGCAGAACCAGCCAGGTAGCCGCTCATCTAGGGTGACCAGATGTCCCGATTTTATAGGGACAGTCCTGATTTGGGGGGCTTTTTTTTATATAGGCACCTATTACCCCCCACCCCTTGTCCTGATTTTTCCCACTTGCTGTCTGGTCACCCTACGCTCATCGGAGCAGGACCTGGTGGTGCGGCTGTGCCTGGCCTGGAGGAGATGACTCAGAACTGAGAGTCAGCTTTTAGGTGGGAGGTGGATATTGTGCCACTAAGAGTTCTGGACCTCAACAAACCAGACAATTCCTAGCTGGCCCCGGGGGTTGGTCACTCTCCTCATGCACTGACAGGGTTTGCGCGTGCTGGTGTACGTAAATATTGGCAGTGTGGGTATCACGTGTTTCTTGTTTGTTTCTTCCTTTTCCTTCTAGCCGAAGAGATGCGTGGGCCTGTGTTCCCAAGGACGCTGGGTGCTGGTGAAGAGGGAAGAACCATCTTGACAGGGGACCAGGGAGGTTCTCTCTTAGTTTCCCAGAGGCAGAAGTAGGAGTTTGGCTTTGCGCGGGGGGCTTGAGCCATTGTTTGTTTTATTGTAGAAGGGGAGCCCTAAACAGATGGAACCAGGACCTTGTTGCTGCCATTGGCACCTGGCTGAAGGGTCACAGTTACATTCTAGCCAGATTGGAATGGGCTGGAGGTAGTTCTGGGTGTACAGCTGAGTCCTGCGTGCACCAGAACCCCAGAGGGATGTGCTGGCATGAATTTCCGTGCCCTGTTCTCTCTTCTGACCAGTGGTCAGTCAGTCTTCGGTTGTAGCCTCCCACCCCTTCTGCCCTCCCGCTCTGCCTCTAAGCGCCCTTTCCCTGGGAGGTGGAATGGAGACCAGCCCCAGTGGTCAGCTCTAGTCGTCCAGCTGGCCTGTGTGAGAGGGGTTAAGGCCTGGCAGAGTCCTCAGCGCCCTGCACACCTGCTCCCTTACTCGCAAAAGAGGGGGGCAGGAGCAGGAAAGGGGGGACCATCTAAGGAGACGGGCACAGCCGAAGTGCAGGATGCAATGATGAAAAGAACCTGAGAAGAGTTACAAAATGTTTTGAGTTGTGTAGATGCTGCAGCCCATCTGACGGTTTTTTAATTTTAATTTAAGTCTTTCAGACAGGTGTCCATCCAATAATATATCTTTGCAGAGAAGGATCAAGAAGTGATTGGGTAATCACGGGACCGAATGATTGTCTCATGCGTTGTCTATTTTGCATATACAAATATTCAAATATTTTATGGAACTTTTTAACTATTCAGATGACTGAGATGTTTGCTGAAACCAAGGGCCCAATCCTGCAAACACTTAAGCACAGGCCTGATCCAGCGCTTATTGAAGTTAATAGAAAGACTCCCACGGACTTCCACAGACAATGGATCGGGTCCTAGGTGCACAACTTTATTCACAGGGGTAGTCCTGTGTGTAAAAACTGCTCATGTGCTTAAGAGTTTGCAGGATCAGGTCTTAAATTAAAGACGTTAACTACACTGGCTGCTCCCCACCCCCCTGGTTTAGTTTGTGGGGTTCCGCAAGGCATCGCATGTATAAGTGGTCTTGGACCAGCAAGCAGTTCAGTTTAGTGTACTTGGATACAAAATGTATACTCCCTTTAATCATTTGGCTCCTGTGGTTATCTGCTATCTTAATCTCTCCTTCTAAAATAGGGGGCTCTCAAACTTCATTGCACCGCGACCCCCTTCTGACAAAAAAAATTACTACACGACCCCAGGAGAGGGGACTGAAGCCTGCGCCTGCCCGATCCCTGCCACTCCAGGTCGGGGGGGGCAAAACCCCACTGCCCCCAGTCGCAGGCAGGGGGCCTGTAATCTCAGCCCCACTGCCCAAGGCTGAAGCCCTCAGCTTCAGTAGGGTATGTAAGAGAATTGTGTAAGCCTCAAAATTAGAAGACTTAGAGGGATGGAACTCTCAGCTCCCTCTATAGAGAAGAAGTGAAAAACCAGCTCTGGCCAGCACCATTGACATGAATTATACTGGTGGTTACCCATAGTTCCACACACTGTATTTTGTTGCATTAGCTGGGATTTGTCAGTGTTCTGATTGCGTATCTAATAATAGATTGTTACTGTGAATATATTTGTGAAAGGGCATTGGAACGGTGGAAGACACATCCAGAGTAAATGGGTCACCCTGACTTTACAGGGAGTGGACCCTGGTTTGGGAATGGGATTCAGACTCAACCAGAGAGAGTAGAGAGGTCTTTTTTAAAGACCAGGAGCTCTTGTCTCAGGGAGCAGAGAGGCTAGCCCAGTGTCCTGTACTCCTGTTCTGCTCTGGGTTCACCCCCGGGAGGTTCTGGAGCCTGTGTGGAATGATTCTGAGGGGGAGAGTGGGCCACCAGTGATGGACAGGTGGCTTCAGATTGGACCTGCAGCAGTAATACACGGCTGTCTGTGCAGTGAGGCCCTCCTGTCCACCTGACAGCTGCTTTTGTAGGAAGGCTCAACTGGAGCTTTGGCCCGAGACGGTGCGGCTTGGGCTTTGGTTTCGGCCCCTGGCCCCAGCAAGTCTAAGCCAGCCCCGGCAACCCCATTAAAATGGGGTCCCGACCCACAGTTTGAGAACCGCTGTTCTAAGCAGTAACTTGGTCAGAAATGCTAGGATTCTAATGACCGTATAAGAGAAGCCAAAAAGCCAAACCTTTGCAGAAAATCTGTAGAGTTTGAATAACCCCCTGGAGGCTTGGGAGATGACTAGTTGGGAAGACTGCCAAAATTCCCTGCAGATTTATATGAACTTGGAGAGCATGGGTAGAAACCTGGGTTTGTGTTGCCCTTTCAAAATGTAGGATAGCTGAGGCAAGAGAGATACCAGATGAGTAACTCTTTGTTGGGGTCTGATGCATCATCATCGTTATAAGTGGAAGTCATTTTAGTAATTTTCCATGCCCAGGGAGAGCAGCTTGTACTTGGAGAAACATTTATGGCATATGCCAAAGGGTGACACATACAGGATACTGCTGCTTCCATTAATCTAAAATCTGAGCAATCCTTGCCTGTTGCTTTTTAGGTGTGAACTACAGTATATCCTCTCTTGCTATACAGATGTCCATAATGATGTGATCAGATTAATACCTCAATGTGTTATTAATTAACCCCTTTAATCTTTTAGCTAGTGACTTCCCAAGTGCTCGGAAAACATTTGCCCCCTGAGTCTGGGGTTTCTCTTCAGTGGATCGTGTAGGTAATGCTACACTACATTTGGATTTTGACATAATGTGATAGGAAGTTGATGTATTTTATGGACAAACCATACCTTTACTTTCCGTGTAGCTTTTTATTTTGCCCAGTAAATACAGGGGAACTTCATCAATTCATCTTGTGCTAATCACACACTTACAAACTAGGCAGAATCCTTTCTTGGCTCCTCACTTCTCACCAGAGTTTCCAAAGCAGAGCGCTGCAGTGAAGTTTCATATTAATTACTAATGTCCCATTCCTGCAATGATCTCTATGTGGACAGTCCTGTGTGTAAAAACTGCTCATGTGCTTAAGAATTTGCAGGATCAGGTCTTAAATTAAAGACGTTAACTACACTGGCTGCTCCCCACCCCCCTGGTTTAGTTTGTGGGGTTCCGCAAGGCATCGCATGTATAAGTTGTCTTGGACCAGCAAGCAGTTCAGTTTAGTGTACTTGGATACAAAATGCTCTGTGAGGGTGCAGGAGTTGACATGCCTGGAGCTCATTGCAGGATTAGGACCTAAGACTGCACTACTGTTCTAGACTATATTAGAGAACTTTCACAGGTGAGGTCTGCCCTGACATGTTACCCAGAGTTTTTCAGAACCCAAAGCAGTGCCAACTTAACTGTTTCTCTCCAGCTGGTGTCAGGAATAAATCAATGGGAACACAGCACTTCTGTCTGATAAATGATTGATACAAGCAAGTGTGCTCTTATCTAAAACTACTATTTATTAGATATTAAACACACACACACGCAATAGGTTTAGGACATCCCAGATATAGTTACCAAGATATAGTCTGAAATGGTTTCCAGTGACCACCAGCCAGGCTTCCAGCCGGGCGCTCTTTCCATCCAGCTGATGGGGAGTTTAGATGTCAATTCCTTGCCCGAAGAAAAGCTCCTTCTGACTGCTCCAAGGTATTTACTTTTACCTAATCTTTTATAGCTAACTCTAACAAAGCACATAACCTATAGTGACTCCTAGTGGGTCAGCATAATAACCTCTACTGGGTCACCAATTCTCCTAATTTCAACAAACTACACATTAACTCAAAACATTTCTAGTATTTCCAGCTAGAACAATATATCAGGGACACCTAAAACCAAGGTTGCTATTCACTCACTCTCTTCCATAACTTTCTGCCCCGTCCTCCCATTCTGATTAACAAACTGCAAGTATGCAGCTGTCTGACCTTATCTCACAAAGGCCGAAGATTATTCCTAGCTATGTGAGGTTTGGTTTTCAGCCAGCAGTGGCTGAACATACAAAATGGCTGACTGCAGTACTGTCAAGTTCTGGAGTACATGCAGGAATGTCAAACTGTGGGGTAATAGACCCATAATGATGAAAATGATTGGGGGGGAGGGGACTTTGGTGATGTGATAACCTTATTTTGATAATTGTTGTTTGCTCCCTTAGGGTTAAATCCTACTTTCTTTTGCAGCCTGTTACACCCTACTGAAGAGAACAGAATTGAATGGAATGTGGTCAAAGACGATTTTGGCTCTAATTCACCAACATTGTAATTTGTGGTGTGTCACACAGGCATTACTGCAAACTAGCAAGGTTCTGCCAGTATCATGGCAACTTCTATTATAAACTTAATTAAATGTGACATGATTCCTTAGCTGACTGTATGTGAGTGTGTGTGGAACCTTGCTTCTCTTACCTATGCTAAAATTCAGGGCCCAAAGCAGCTCCCATTGAAATCCATGCATGTTTAGCCATTGACTTAAATGAGAGCAGGATATGGCTCTCCAGTCTTTGCTTTGCACTATCCCCAGGAAAGATGTCATCGAATTCCCTTTGTTTTACAGGGCTCTGCATGTCATTAAATCATAGAGAAGTCATCTGGGTATTTCCCAGGGTGAATCTATATCTCTAAAATAGGCTGAATAGTGGGGACTGAACACCTTCTTGGTAATGAGACCATATAATCTTCATGATAGTAGTTTTTTTGCACTTAGACAGTTTAACTCCTCTCATTTGAGGATCACAACATCCCAGTAATTTACAAGCCATGACGCACTAGCTTAGAACAACTTGGAAAACAGTGTACTTATGTGTTTAAGCTCCATGGAAAAAGTGTTACATCACTGATGCTTTAACCATATTGTCATAAAATCAAACAACCCCACCCGTGGTCCCTGTGAGAAATGACTCTGAAATGTTTCCTTTCAGCTTTTCCAGCAAATTGGCTGCCTGGCAAATTTTGCTAATGCCCCTAAAGGTAATCAGTTTGTCTCCTAGGAGTTTTGTATATGTATTTCCATGGCAGTGTGACTTAGTCCGCAAATGTTGTCATGTTGGCTATCCTCCTCTTTCTGCAATAAAGAAAATGGCAGGATAGTTCAGTGATTCACAGGTTTTATTCAGATTGTCCCTTGAGCCTGGTAGGTTTTTGATACTGACCATGCCAAAGGGAAGGTGGTATGTGTTTTTGTCCTGGACAGGTTTGGTATTATAGGTAGGGTGACCACCAAAGCAAGTGTGAAAAATCGAGTCACTTTTATGGGGGGGTATGGAAGGGAGTTAGTTGCCTATATAATAAGACAAAGTCCCTAATATTGGGATGGTCCCGATAATATCAGGACGTCTGGTCACCCTAGTTATAGGAGGTCTGAGAAATAAGGGTGAAATTCCTGAAGAAGTGCAGAGACAAAGGGAAGTTCAGACTGTTTCTCTGAGATCTCAGGAGACCAACCTTCAAATGTGATTGTCTCCTACTTCCAGCCTTTCTGGAATGAGGACCAATGACAGCATGTGGATTCTTGTTTTCACCGATGGCAAATAAATATGACAATGCTCCACTTCGTATTCAAAGAATTAAATCAAGAGACTTCCCTACCAGGGATGTTAGAATTCTTATGGGCTGTGCTACCTTGTAGAGTGACAGCATCAAGCCAAGCATAGAATCATAGAATATCAGGGTTGGAAGGGACCTTAGGAGGTCATCTAGTCCAACCCCCTGCTCAAAGCAGGACCAATCCCCAATTTTTGCCCCAGATCCCTAAATGGCCCCCTCAAGGATTGAACTCACAACCCTGGGTTTAGCAGGCCAATGCTCAAACCACTGAGCTATCCCTCCCCCTAAAGCCCTGGGTTTAGCAGAGTTGGCCTGGCCCAGTACTTGGATGGGGAGACTTCTATGAAGTTCCTTTGGTGATTCAGCAGGTGGTGCTCTGAGTTAGCACTGAACCGGTGCATTAGTATAGTATTAGGAGGTGCTGTGTTTCAGATGAGGTCTGAAATTAGGGTCCTGTCTTCTTGGTCGGTAGTATTTTTTCCCTAAGAGTAGGCGTGTTAGCCTTGGTGTCCAACTTGTGTAATTGAATCCCTTTGAGTGTTAACTAGAAAAGCCATTCCTCATTTCTTGTCTTAAACCATTGTGTAGTATTGCTGTGTACCATTGAAACAGCTGCTGTGTTTCACCCAAGAAGTGGCTGCAATTCAGTGAGGGGGGAGGGATAGCTCAGTGGTTTGAGCATTGGCCTGCTAAACCCAGGGTTGTGAGTTCAATCCTTGAGGGGGCCATTTGGGGATCTGGGGCAAAAACTGGGGATTGGTCCTGCTTTAAGCAGGGGGTTGGACTAGATGACCTACTAAGGTCCCTTCCAACCCTGATATTCTATGATTCTATGACAGAAAAACATCCCTGTGTATAATATGTACAGACTTGCAAAGTACAGTGGGGTCCTTTGGAAATGGAAGAGGTCATATACATTGAAGATCATTCTCATGTTAATCAGACACCCTTGTGATGACTTCTTGTCATCTGCGATAGCTGCTGCTTTGATGCTAAGAACTGTAGAGACTTAGATCCTGATCTTGCGACCACTTGCAGGCAGGTGTAACGCTAATTATATGAGTAATCCTCCTACTGAAGTCAATGGAACTACTCGTGTGTGAAGTTACATGTGACCGTAAATGTTTACAGGAGTAGGGGCTGTGATGAGTCATCCCAGAGCCTGAGTGTGATGAGTCGTCAGAGGCAATTACTTGCCGGTCTTGTCATACGCGCCACACCATTCAACCAGGGTTCAGTCAATCCACAGGCGAGGACCCACCCAGGGGATCCCAAGGCAGGTATATAGGCTCCTAAGGGAAGCAGAGTCTCTCCAGTCTGCTCAGTGTCACTACATGGCTGGGAGCACTCCTGTTGCCTGCTAGTTCTGACAGACTGCTCTAGATTGTGCCTGTTTCCTCGCTAGCCAGCCCCTGCTCCAACCTACCTCTGCCCCGGCAGCTCTGACAGGGCCCTAGTGAAGTATGTGTGCATGGGCTATATTTCCCCGCCTATTCTCTATGATTTTTCACACCTCAGCTTTAAAATCCCTTTATCTGAATGGATGAAATATTCTCGCTGTCAGTGCCGCAAACCTCATTAATAAGCCTCCAGGTGGCACGTGCTGCTACTTGGGGTTCCGTGTAGCACTTTGTAGAAAAGCAACCCTCTTTGCCATCTTTCCAAGCTCCAGGATTTCCAAATAAAGTGTTCTCCTGCAGTTAGCTTCTCAATGACTCAAACAACTGAATCGGCGTCCAGCCACCGTGCTCAGAGCTCATTCTTGTTTGGCTAACAAGTCAAGGATTCATTTGTCTCCATTTTTATTATGTTTGCCAAAAATCAGTAAACACGACGAATGATTATTTTTCAGCAAGCAAGCGCCATAGCACCAGAGTGACTCAGGGCTGTTTTAGTACGTCTGAAATTTACTGTGCAGTTTTTACTATTTATTCCTGTTTGAGTATAATTCACTTACACTATGATGCCAGAGAAACCTCTGTAAGTGAAACTGTAATAGGAAAATATTTCCTATTTAAAATTAAAAGATTCACCTACATGCCTTTTCTTTATTTTAGCTGTCCCTCGCTAAATCAATTCATGCCTTTTCAAGAAGCAAATTAAGATCACAGTAATAGATGAATGTATATTATGAGTATTTAAATATTTCTTCTTGTCAGATCTATTAGCTATTTCAACTTACAGGTTTAGGGTCATATCCTGAAAACCTTCATTTACAATCACGAATTGTCTCACTCAGGCTAGTGAGTGGGGATACTTGCAGTTGTACTACGCCTGGGCGTAGGTGGTTCCAGGACTGGATTCGTAGACCTTGCAATTGCTTCAGTGTGGGTGGGCCCTCACGCCAGTGATGCTGTCCAATGAAATCAATAGGAGTGGATATCAGGGTCCACCCGTGTGCATTTGATTTCATAGAATCATAGAATCTCAGGGTTGGAAGGGACCTTAGGAAGTCATCTAGTCCAACCCCCTGCTCAAAACAGGACCAATCCCCAATCTTTGCCCCAGATCCCTAAATGGCCCCCTCAAGGATTGAACTCACAACCCTCGGTTTAGCAGTTTCAGGAGTGGGGCCTTAAACACAAACCTGTGATGAACAATGAATACATCAAAAGTAACACTTCAATCACATGTAATCACTGGCAAGCTGTGATATTAACATTTAGTATGTTACGTAGATCCACTAAATAGCTATCTGTTATCCTAGTACTCCAGTAAATATGATTCTGAGTTTAACAGCTGTGAGTGCAGGAAACAGTTCTGCTCTGATTACGGATTTAAAGACGGGATTTTACTCCCCTAAAACTACAAATCTGATGTATAATACTCTGAGCCCATCAACAGGCCAGCCATGCGCCCCACCCTCACGAGGTAACTCTAACTGTGTTGCAAGCATACTGAAGATATCTGTTGAGCAGACACATTGTGTTATGAATGGAATCGTCTACAGCTTAGCATTTACAATTTAAGATTACCATCCAGAGATGATGGAGGCAACGGAGCAGGGAAGGATATAATGAACGGAGACCAGTGGTTCTGTTTTATGTAGGTTTTGATACCACACTCATGACCGTAGTATCTGAGTGCATTCCAGTCGTGCATTCAGCAAAGTGATTCATATCTGTCACTTATTATTTGTTCTCTCATCCTTTCCCCAGGATGAGAAGTGTGTGGAGTGGAGCGTCTTGTTTTTGTGGGTGTTTTTTTTAAATGTACATGCAGCTATGTATTTATGTTAGAGAAGACAAAGTCAAAGCAATGTGCCTTGAACTTGGAGTGGAAGGTGGTGAGGTTTGTGATGGTCCTTCATTCCTGGGGGAGTCCATTGGACTGGCCCTCAAGAAAGTTCTGTTTCGCAGAGGAGGGGAATTGTTCACCAGAGTTTTCATACCAGAGATCTAGCTGATCATTTAGATAGCTTTGGCCCAGGTCATTGAGCGACTTGAAGATAAGGACCAAGACCTTGAACTTGATTGGATATTCTATGGGAAGCCAGCATAAAGAGAGGACAGTTTTGATGTGCTCATGGTAGCCTGTGTTGCTGAGGAGATGTACTGCAGGGTTCTATTCTAGTTGGAGTTTCCTAAATGCTGCAGGCTTCATGCCCAGGTCTATCGCATTGCTGTAGTCCAGCTGAGAGGTGACAAAGGTGTGAATAAATGAGGCCAAGTCATTGTCTGCCAGCATGGAACGGCATCTCCTGGCCAACTGGAGATGTTAGAAAACATTACTACTGAATGCTGCTATGTGAGAGCTTAGTGTTGGTAAGGAATCCAGGAGCACCCCAAAACTTTGGACTAAATTGCCCAACTGTGCGTGCATCCTCAACCAAAGGAGACTGCAACATGGCTGCAAGACTCTTCAAAATGCTTTCCTTTGGCCACCAGCATCACCTCTGTCTTGCTTCATCCACAAGCTGATCTCATCCAAGCACTGGGACATCTTGGTGGTATTGACATAGTCATACATGGTGAAGGATAGGTAGAGTTCTGTGTCATCGGCATATTGTTGGCCCTGGAGTCCATGGTGTCTGAACTGTTCAGCTAGTGGTTGTACTTAGATGTTGAAAAAGGTGGCAGAGAGAATTGAGTCTTGTCGGATTCCATAAGTGAGGGGTCTGGCTGTGGAAGTATAGTTTCTCAGCAATCCTCACTGGGTGCGTCCTCCCAGTTTCCCACATGTTTAACGCTGGGTCTAGACAAGCCCACAGTCGGAATTTCTATGTTATCGGTATCACAGGTTTGAATATCTTCAATGAAGTTTTGATTAAATGTACTGGTTTTGACAAGGTTTAGAGCAAGCCCACCAGTGAGTGACTCCATAGTGCAGTGATTAGGGCACTGCCCTGGGATGTGGAAGACCCAAGTTCAAGTTCCTGCCTAATGTAGAGTGATTTGGGATGGGAAAAACTCTGCTCTGATTCAAACATGAACTTGGATCAGGCTAGTACCCTAGCCATGAGGCTGGGCTCTTGTCTGAGGTGACCCGAACCCGGAAAGCATCCCTGAATTAGAAAAACTCAGTGTTCAGTCTAAAAACAGATATTCTGACACAATTTCATTTTCGTGAAAATGTTGGAAAGGTTTTTGTTTTCGTTCCACATTGGAATGAAAAACAAATTTTGAACCCTTGAAAATTGCTGTTAAATGGGATTGTCCTGCAGACACGGCTGGTTACCGAGTAATTTTCCCATACAGCATCTAGTGTAGAAAATCTTTTGGTGTAAGTATGGAAAAGCTAAGTCAGTAGGGGAGTTCCCTGTATGGAAGCCCTGTAAGAGTTCCAGACTGGTTCTTAGTCTGCTCATTGACCTCGCCAGCTGGGACACACCTTCTCCAAGGGGATCGCATCTTTTTCCAACTCCATTAACCAAAGGATAACAAAGCATGGCCTCCCATTTCAGTGAAGGGTCTGGTCCTGCACCCAAAACGTTCAGTGACTTCGGAAGGAATTCTGGGTGCACTAGGAATGCAGTATCCGCTCCGAAATGTTTCATAGCTTTGTGACTCAGGCAGGGGCACTAGCTGGTCTCCGGGAAACAAGGCGTTAACCTCAGCTCAGTTTGTGCAGATGTCCATGGGGAAGGATTATAAACTGGCTGCTTGGGAGACACAGCGATTGCTGTATTGGATCAGACCAGAGGTCAATATTGTCCACTGATGATGGCCAGTGCCACCTGTTCAGAGGAGGAAATGCTGCCGGCAGTGGAGGCAGTAATAGGATAAACCGCCCATGGAGAAAGAACATAAGACCATAAGAACAGCCATACTGGGTCAGACCAATCGTTCATCTAGCCCAGTATTCTGTCTTCCGACAGTGACCAATGCCAGGTGCTTCAGAGGGAATGAACAGAACAGATAATCATCAAGTGATCCACCCAACCCCCGTCCAATAGCTAGTTTGGCTTATGCCCCAAAACTTGAACATTTATATCCCTTCCAGTGTGCGTAGGTGTTTTTTATCTTATAACCCTGGATGTTCCTGTTGTCCATTTAGATGTCCAGTCCTTTTTTAAAATCCTACCAGGGTCTTGGGTGCAGTGATATCATGTGGCAGTGAGTTCCACAGGGTAATTGTCCATTGTGTGAAAAAGCAATTCCTTTTAGTTTTGAGTGTGTCAGCTGCTAGTTTAATTTAATTGTCCCCTTGTTCTTGTATTGTCAGGAAACATTCCCCATCTACCAGAGAGATAATAGAGGGTATCGGTGCAAAGGCAGCCTGGGTCATAAGACTGGCATCATGCCCCAGGCTAGGGGAGTTTTCTGTTAATGTTTTTGTTCTGTTTTGACTTCTCATCAGCCAGTAATCCTTGAGAAAAGCCCATTGCTGACTACATATTTCTTTTGTTCCTGCTGAGTTATTCCACCGTGTTACAAGTTAAAATACACATTTTCGACCCTACGGAATGTTAAATTTCAACTAATCTATGGTACGAAAAATGTTGGTATTTCAAACACTCATATTTTATGTATGTGTGACCAATGCTGTTCTCAGCAAGGATAATCTGGGCCTTGAACCATCAATCATCACAATTAATGCACGTTCTCTAACATGCTAGGAATCCTGTTAAATCGGGACTGTGTGGGTTAGCAGACTCTGTGAAAGTCCCCTGCTTTTATGGAGAATGATAGTAAAATGAAGAAGGGCTTAGAAAATGCAAAGGCTACTCTGGGGAGTGTGTTTTGACAGTGTGGCAATATTTCAGTTTCCTTTTACTAGATGAACAAACACCCCTCCAGGGAAACCTGGGCCCTGATCCTTCAATGTTCCCCTGAGTCCCAGCCCTCGCCAACAGGCCCCGCTGCCATCCTCTTGATTGTCAGAAGGCCCATGACTCCCTGTGGCACTGAAAAAGCTTTTTCAAAAGACAAATGAAACACGAAGTTCCATGCACCCCGCCACCCAGCCAAATGAGATCCACAAAGGGAAGCTTTCACAAAAGTGAACGTGACAAATGTATTTTTATAGCCCAACTTGGGTGAAAGGCAAGTAGAAAACAAGCCGAATAAATAGCAAAACGCAACTGTTGATGTTTTCAGATTTAATGATCAAAGGTGGTGTCAGTAACATGGGTAAGGAGATTTGTTTAAACAGACATGATCTTTTTTAACCTGATACTGCTCCTTTTAATGAGCTAAGTATACCATTTGAAATAATATCCCTTCTTCTCAGAGTTTTGTTTATGCTGTGCTCTCTTTAGTCTGGATTTGTTCATTCCCTACAGGCTTCTTATTTAAACAACACATATTTCTCTGTACTGGAAACTCTGAATACCAATCCAAGGATGAAACATAATGCAACTAAACCATCAGTAAAAGCTTTAGTGTATGTTTGGATGGGCAGCGGAGGGTGATGGCTGAGTCAGATGCATTCCCCTCAGAGAGGGAATATGCTGTTTGTTTGCACTGCATCTCCTCGCAGAACAGTGCTAGGAAAATAAGTACTTGGGAATAGTAGAAAATTAATGTATTCCGGTTCTAGTGGGACCAATGGGTTTGACTCCTACTGGAACTGAATTCGCTAAATGTTCCCCAGCGTTATGGCCAATGTGCGTGTGCTACCTTGCTGAATAACCAAGCTAGAATCATGCAGCCTGGGCACAGATGGTGAGACTGTGTCTGTTAAATACATGGACTCTGTTTAATGATATTTAATGCCTGTTGCAGCATCCCTGGCAGACATGTACAATCTCAAACGCCAGCAAGGCCTGTGCATATTCTGTGGCTAGCAGGTACCCAGCAGTGCCTGGAGAGGGAGATAGGCTTCAAGGCTAGTTAACTTTCCTGATGTGGCAGGATGGTGGGTCAGCCGGGACCCCGTGTGACTTGGGGCCAGGCCCAACTGCCACTTTATTTGTCTTGTGGTAGCATCCAGGCCCCCGGGCAGGGAGCAGGGCCCCACTGTGTGAGGTGCTGTATGGACGCAGACCTAGCTTGTTTTCCTGTGCCATTGCTCCGGCTACACACAGTTTAAGCCTGGGAGGAGGCCCCTGCTCCGCCCACCCAGCAGCCTGTGCCCTGGCTGTGGCCTCTCGCTAGGGTAGTGGTTCCCAAACTGGGGTTCACGAAATGTTACGGGGGGTTCTTGGGAAAAAATTCCCTAATGGCGGACAGAGCTGTCCCCCGGGTAGCACAGCCCTCCTGGACTTCCAAGAGCTAAGCAGATCAAAGGATAGCTATCACCCTGAGGAGATTTAAACTCCAAGACTCTTGATAAGAAATGGAAAGGGAGGTGGATATTTTTTGCTGTTTTTAAAATTAAACAGCTAGTATTGTTTTTAAAATTATGAGGCACAACAAGCTTAAGCTTTGTTGTAACGTGTGTTGTTTGCCTGGACTGCCCAAGACCCGAATGCTTGTGTAGGAGGAACAATTTGAGTTGGCTTCTTAAATACCTTCATGCTGTTTCACATCTGATACTCCTTGATGAAACCTAGGAGCCTGGTCTCATAACAGGTTTATTCAAAGTGATACAAGTTATGAAAGTGAGATCGTGGAAGCGTGTTGCCCTTTGCATCATGTAATAAAAATACTGTAATGATAATTAATAATAAATAGTGTGTAATAAGCACGTCATAAAAACAAATGTTATATTCCCAAGATCACTGCTTTTATCATTTATACTCAGGCAAAGGAGCAAAATCCCTGGAAATTTTCATTTTTAGGAGGGGGTTCTCGAGACTTGACATTTTAGTGAAAGGGGTTCACAGGTGGTTAAAGTTTGGGGATCCACTGCTCTAGGGGGTGCCCTCCTTGTCCCTCCCCCCCCCTGCATCTAAGGGACACTGGCCCCTGCTTGCAGCCTGGGCTCCCCCCAGCCTGCTCAGGGCAGACACCTCCCCAGCCCTCCACCTGGGCGCCCCCAGCCCGGGCTGCCCCGCCGCGCGCGCCTTTGCAACCCGCCTGGGGCGGCACCCGGCCCGGAGCAGCCGCCCGCGCGCCTCCCCCCGCCCCACCCCGCCGCGCGCCCCACCCCGCCGCTCTCTCCCCGGACTCCGCGCGCCCCTCACTCCGCCGCCGCCCTCCCGCCTGCAGCCGCCGCCGGCGCGTCGCTCCCGGGCTCCGCCGCCAGCCAGCAAAGAAGGTGCGCGAGCGAGTCTCTCCCTCTCTAGCATCTCCCCGGGGGCGCTGCCCTCAGCCGCCCTCAAGCCGGGGGGGGCTCGCCGGGGAAGGGACTCACGCAGCCGGGGCTGGGGAGAGGCGCACGGTGCTGCCCGTGCAGGACTCTCCCGGGCAAGCCAAGAGCACGGGGGGGTTTTGGGGTGTCAGTGACGCTTTTCCTTTCTGTGACAGTAACTGGGGTGTTTAGCAAGGATTCCAACCTGCCGCTTTGCAGCATCGCCTTGCATGCAGGGCTGGCTCCCTTCGTTGCTGCAGGAAGGGGGCAAAAGGGTGGTTGACTTGCCTGAGACTTCTAATAATACGGGGGGGGACTCCAAACCCACTGGTTTTTTTCAGGGATTGTGTGATTATTGGGGGGGTTTAGATACGGGGTAATGCAGCCCAGCGAAACCGGGATGTCAGCTGTGAAAACGGGACCTGGTTATATATGACTATATCATTGCAATGCTAATGCAGGTAATACTTTAAAAAAGTCAGTCAGTGTCTGTTGTACCCCCCATTTCTGCTCCCCACATTATGGGGTTAGATACTTACACAGTCCTGCTAATTGGAGACATGTTCATGGCTTTGATCCTGCAAACACACCTGAGAATAACTTTACACCTAGGCAGTGTAGTCCTAGTCATATTGGTGAAAAAACGGGATTGGGGTGGGGGTTAATAGGAACCTATATAAGAAAAAGACCCCAAAATCAGGACTGCCCCTATAAAATCGGACCATCTGGTCAGCCTATATTGGTCCCTGGATATTGGAGAGACAAGGTTTGTCATCTTGACTTCAAAGGGATTACTCACATGAGTAAAATTATTCACAGATGTATTTGCAGGATCGGGGGCCTCTATTTCGAGTCTTTGGTAAGCAGGCAAAAGGTGTGTTAATTAATCTTATTTGTGTCTTGTTCACATTTTATGGCCGCAGCATCATGTTTTGCTCAGGAGTGCAAGTATGCGTTTGTTTGCCATCTAGAAATTGATCTTGCAGTCATGTTAATATATAACCAACTTAATTTGAATTAATCAGACTCTAGCCTGTAACAATAACATTAACAAGTCAGACTAAAATGGTTTGTTCGCCGATCTATTTTTTTACCTTCATTCTGAAAAGTTCTTACTCTACAGAAGAGGAAATTGATTAAATTGTTAAGCCGCGATACCTGCAAACCACCTCAGAGTAAATAGATGATACATGTAACCAAATATGGCTTCAGAATTTATAACTTCTACGTTTTTTTTAAAGAAGCGAGACAACAGCTTTTTTTTTTCTTCAAGTGCTGCATTCTTGAATGCAGCCCAATTCCTAATTTCTGCTCAAAAACTTCAGTAAATAAAAATTCAGTCTTGTGCAATAACTGCTAGAAAAATGCAGTAAGAGGTTTCTACAGCTAACATCATACATGCAAAAATAAAAAGCCAGTGGAACCAAAGAATGACTTGCTCAGTTCTTAGCATGAATCTGTTAGGCTTACGTGCCAATTCTGGGCTTGACGGTGCGGTCCATTTCTTAGCCACACTACCATTGTCTTCCCTGGGAAATTTGGCTGAGCAAGGACTGTTATCTTGGGCTCTTTACGTCTTTCTAACAGAAGTGCTATTTTTGCGGTGAATTATGGCAACCCTCCATATATGCTGGTGCAAGTCTCCCTCAGAGTGTAAGTATTGGCAATTGTCCAGAAAAGAGATAATGTGTAAGGTTTTCAAGCTCTTGAAAATAAACACACTAAAATCTGTCATTTATTTTGGAAACTGTATCTTAATTAAACCGTACCCGCCTACATTATCCAGCTGTATGTCAGGAACAAGCTCAGTAGGCGTGTCATTAGGCGTAGCACTGAACAGCAGGATACTATAGTAATAGACCTGCCTGGGACTGCTGCTGATCTGAATTTTATACATTGTCATGTATCTGTTTTGAGGTAGTGCTGACTTGCCAGGCCCCATCGCACTAGGGACTCTACAAAGCTATGACAAACGTACACTTTTTAAAAACTCCCTCTTTCTCCAATAAGCTAATGTTTCGGGGTCCGAATGCTTACGTTAAAAGGGGCTTATTCCATTTTAGGATGTACAGCTCCCATCGCTGTTTCTGTGTTACATGTGAATTGCCGAGAAACTTGTGTCCTTTAGAAAGGACTTCAGGGTTCCTTCAGGCTGTGGACACCCTTCCCCTGACCTAACTCAGAAACAGTCATTACGGGTACTGCTAATGTGCTGTGTTTGTACAGCGCCTCCTGATTTGGGGTGCTGATCTGGGACTGTGGATTCTAGACTGTACTGCAATATAGATCTCTAATGCTACAGGCTGGCTATGGTCTTGGAGCCCCGATTGTACCCTCCTATCAGCAATAATTTAGGCTACTGATGCACTTCTAGGCTGGGATTTTCAAAGGTGTTTCCATGGTGTTTATGCATTTAATTCCCCTTAAATTCCAGACTTAATCACTTGAGTTATATTCCTTTGCTGAAGTTTTAGTATCCTGGGTGGTAAATTATTCTCTCAGCACTTTCCACTAGAGCTCTGCAGCAGGACTGGGATCCTGTGGGTCACACCGGACCCACTGCCATAATAGCAGAAGAGGGTAAAATGTACTTTATTGCGTTGCGGGTGGGATTGAGTGGGGGGAAAAAACCAACGGACTGTGGTAATTTGCAAAGAAACACTAAATCTCTTGTCAGTTTGTCATAAATAGAATTGAAGCAATGTAAATCAAGGTTGTTTTTTTTAATTAAAATGTTTAATACTTAATTTTAAGCGAGGAATAGAAAGAGATTTGATGTCTATTATAGTGGGAGTTAAAGTATTTTTTACATGGTTTAAGCAAGATTTGTTTTATTCTTTAAGTGTTAAAAATTGTGTCTGAATTCTGTGTGTGTGTGTGTGTATATATATATATATATAAACTTTTTTTTAAAAATAGCATGGGGGAATCTGTCTCTCTTGTGGGATTTGTGGGATCTAAGGTTTTTACTGGTGGAAGTGGGATAAAAATGCAAGAAACAATGCAGGAGCAGGTGGGAGTGGGTATTGCGGAGTGAGATTAAAAAAATAGTCCTGCAAACTGCTCTACTTTCCACTCTCATAGTGATGGACACACGCTGAACTCACAGCACAAGTGCATATTACCATGCACATTTCATATGTGGGGAAATTGAGGCATAGACCAGATAGTGAGTCCATGTCAGAGCTGGCATTAAATGAGACCATGTTGCCTCTTACAGCAAGTTGAGCCTAACTGAACTGAATAAACTGTATGTAGCTGGAATCAGGATTGATCCATGGCTCTGGACCCTATGTGCCACTGGAGTTCTAGGGAACAGCATTTGTATCACGCCAGGATATTGAAAAGTTACCATGTGGCATCCTGCTGAGATGCAAACATTGCAGCATCGTCCCCTGTCCTTGTTTAAGGTGACCCTGAATTAGTACGTTGGCAGCTTTGAAAGCATATCTCTTCTCCCCCCATGCTCCTAGCCCACAGACTTCTCTAGAGCTACTGTAGTTGTGTATAGCACTTAAAAGCAGTGATGTTTTGTGTAACTCTACGCTGTATTTATGTAACTTTTGGATACATGACAGCATTTTTGTTTGCAAAGGTAATGGAAGTACGTTCGTTACTGTAAACCTTACCAAATTGGGGCTTGTGATTTTGCAAAAGGAGACATTTTATGCTTTACAAACAAAACCGTGGAGTTCACGTTATTGATGTGTTACATCTAGTTATAAAAGAAGGGGCTGGAGAAACCACAACAGAAATGTCTAAGTTCAGTCGCTCCCGTTCTGGTTTTGGCAGAGTGACTGGGGGAGGAAGAAACCCTTCATGTTTCATTTAGATTACTCTGATTTGTAAAGGAATTTTAACCAGATGGCTCTTGAGATGCCAGGATTCTGAAGGATTAAATGTTCAGATAAAATGCATGTTTCCATTTTCACTGCATATTTCTGGAGGGCGGCGCCATATTCTAGCCTTGATCCAACTGTCCCTGCTTCCACAGCATTTCATCTGAAGCCAGTAGATGCTTTGCACATGTAAGGGCTGTCACCCCTCTCCTCCCATATATACCAAAATCGTGTCATTTCTGGACCAATGAAAGCACAATATGATTTCACCTGGAGTTAGATCTCTCAAACGTCGCCTTGCAATTGGGGGTGTGATTTTGTGGGAGGAAAGATTGCCTAGTGGTTAGGGTACTGCTCTAGGGCTTGGGAGACATGAGTACAAGTCCAAAGTCCAAAGACTTTCTGTGAGACCTTGGGCAAGGCATGTGGCTTCTCTGGGCCCTCTGCCCCCGATGTGGGTAATAGCACTTCCCTACCTCACAAGGGAGTGGTGAGGATAAATTAAAGATTGTGAGGTGTTCAGATGCTATGGGGATAAGGGCCAGATAAGTACCTAAGAAAGCTAGGTTCTGCAAAGGTTTGAATGCTGTTGCCTTTGAAGGAACATAGAGGCGCCCAGCAGGTTTGGACTGCAGATTCCCTAAGGCCCTGAGCCTGCATGTGCTTAACTTTACACCCCATGTGTTGTCTCATTAAGCATGTGCTTAAGTCTTGCATGATTGGGGCCTAAACTTGCCAGGCTAGTGAGAATAAGCTGTTCACTAGAGATCTGAACTCTAGATTCTCACTTGGCAAAGCTCACCAACTTCCATGTGGCTGAGTGTGAAAAGCAAACCTGGAAGCTGCCAGTGTTTATGCACCAATGTTTGGCGAGTCAGATACTTTTTCTGAGAACAGCTGTATGTTTACTTTCCTTTACCTTGGAAATTTATCCCATGAGCTAATTAATGTTGCAGGACTTTCCCTACTAATAGAAAGCCACTTTCACACCCAGGGCCCTGTTCTGCAACCCCTACATGTGGAGAGCTCCAGTTGAATTTAACCGTTTGAGGGATCAGGCCCCAGTTGGGAAGTGAATGACACAATTGTGCTTTCCAATTATTTTTTCCTCTCATGGGCTCTTACTGCTGTTTCAAAGCGCTGAACAATTTTGCTACCTTGCACTTTCCCGTAATCTAAATCAATCAATCTATATTCCTTAAAGAGAAAAATGAGCCTCCCCAACTGCTTCACATTAAAATCAACTTCCTGACCCAGTCTTCTTCATCCTCCACATGCACCCCCAGTTGTGTGTATGCTGCTTTGTTATTGTAGGGTTGCTAATTGTTTTGAGGCAGTGGGCATTGATTAAAAAGCCAGTACAGCAAGACATTAATATATGGAGATATACCTATCTCATAGAACTGGAAGGTCATGGAGTCCAGTCCCCTGCCTTCACAGCAAGACCAAGTACTGTCTCTGACAGATTTTTGCCCTAGATCCCTAAATGGCCCCCTCAAGGATTGAACTCACAACCCTGGGTTTAGCAGGCCAATGCTCAAATCACTGCGCTATCACCTATAGAAGGCACCACCAACACTGTAGCTCAGGGGTTGTCAACCTTTCAGAAGTGGTGTGCCGAGTCTTCATTTATTCTCTCTAATTTAAGGTTTTGCATGCCAGTAATATATTTTAATGGTTTTAGAGGGTCCTTTTCTATAAGTCTATAATATATAACTAAACTATTGTTGTATATAAAGTAAATAAGGGTAAATAGGTGGCCAGGACCCAGGTAGTGTGAGTGCCACTGATAATCAGCTCGCGTGCCGCCTTTGGCACCCGTGCCATAGGTTGCCTACCCCTGCTGTAGCTTATCCATGGATGAAGGGACACTGGAGTAGGAGGGAAGAATTAACGAGTTTCCTTTAAAGAAAAGCCCAAATGGTGGGAACCATTCAAACTTGGCAGGATTATCAGCAGACAGTCACTATTTGTTTAACTTGGGACTGGCTGTCCCTGTCAACTAGGACACTGTCAGCCGCCTTTTTTATCTGTTTTTTACATGAAAAATCAGATAACATTTGATAAGGACACTAATCAAAATTAGTACTCCACTTAGGAAGGAACAATCAGTTGCACACATACAAAATGGGAAATGACTGCCTAGGAAGGAGTTCTGCGGAAAGGGATCTGGGGGTCAGAGTGGATCACAAGCTAAATATGAGTCAACACTGCAGTGTAACACTGTTGCAAAGAAAGCAAACATCATTCTGGGATGTATTAGCAGGAGTGTTGTAAGCAAGATACGAGAAGTAATTCTTCTGCTCTGCGCTGATTAGTCCTCAAGTGGAGTACAGATGCTCCCCGGGTTACGCAAGACCCGGCTTATGCCACTTTTCAGAAAGTATGTGGACAAATTGGAGAAAGTCCAGAGGAGAACAACAAAAATGATTAAAGGTCTAGAAAAGAGGCCCTATGAGGGAAGATTGAAAAAATTGGGTTTGTTTAGTCTGGAGAAAAGGAGACTGTGAGGGGACATAACAGTTTTCAAATACATAAAAGGTTTTTACAAGGAGGAAGGAAAAAAATGTTCCTGTTAACTTCTGAGGATAGGACAAGAAGCAATGGGCTTAAATTGCAGCGAGGGCGGTTTAGGTTGGACATTAGGAAAAACTTCCTATCTGTCAGGGTGGTTAAGCACAGGACTAAATTGCCTAGGGAGGTTGTGGAATTTTTAAGAGCAGGTTAGACAAACACCTGTCAGAGATTGTCTAGATAATACTTAGTCCTGCCATGAGTGCAGGGGGCTGGACTAGATGACCTCTTGAGCTGGACTTGGGCTGGACTAGATGACCTTCCAATCCTACAATTCTATGATTCTATAACCATTAGAGCAAAGACTAAGCATGACTCACTTTTGGGCCTTACCTGGCAGCCTTAGCTGTCATTATCAGGGGTCTGCAACCTTTCAGACCAGCCTTTTGGCAGTCTGCTCTGGCTTCTCTTTTGTACCTTCTTTTCTGCATCTCCCTGTTTAAATCTCAGTTTCATTTTGCTCTCTCTGTTTCTGAGTGTCTCTCTCCTTTGTGCAGTACTCCATCTCACTGCTTGTGTTTGTCCTCTCTGTAGCTAGCATTTTATATAGCATCCTGAAGGTACCCAGAGTGCCTTGCAAACACAACACGGATATATAATTATACAAACTATCATTTCTTCCCTCACTGAAGTGCAGCCACCTCTGGAGTGGAACACAGTTGTTATGCAGTAGTGCACATCTGTTTAAGACAGGAAGTGAAGAATATTCCTTGTCTAGCTGGTAGGCAGAATACTGATTGCCTGGGTTGGAATTTGCCAGGTCACCAGTGATATCACCCTCAACTCATATGAAAAGTGTTAGGATCTTTAATAATCCCAAAGTGAACTCTTGTGGGCAGGAACTGTCTCTTGCTTGCACAGTTCCTAGAACACAGAGCTCTGGCCTCTAGGTGCTATCATCATACAAATAATTCAAATGTTTTCTATTTACTGTGTGATCCCTGAGCCAGTGCTGGGGCATTAGTTCCGTACTGACTCCAAAGAAAGAATTGGTTTCAGAGTAGCAGCCGTGTTAGTCTGTGTCAGCAAAAAGAAAAGGAATACTTGTGGCACCTTAGAGACTAACAAATTTATTTCAGCATAAGCTTTCGTGGACTACAATCCACTTCTTGATGCATCCGAAGATGCATCTTTTCTTTTTAGAAGAAAGAATGATAACTACTGGTTCACCAATACCGCTTACACGTCCCTTAGTGGTCTCCTATTCAAGCACTTCCTGGATCCAGACTTGGTGGTGGTAGCTTATGAGATATAAATCAATAGCATAAGGTGTTTGTTGTGTTTGAGTCCTAGATCAGATTATTTATAGATATATATGGGCCAACTACCTTCTGTGTGTTTAGAGAGATAAGGTGGGTGAGGTAATATCTTTTATTGCACCAACTTCTGTGTTCGGAAGGAATTAACATTTCCTTTTGGCTGTCGGACACAAAGATTACCCTGTACTCTTGCTCAGATAAAGGGAATGCAATTTAATGAATTGAATATAGGTTATTTGCTACTGTATATACGAGATCATAGCAGGGTTATAGTGTCCCCCCATGGTCCTTTGAGGTGAAACTACACGACAACTTTATTAACAGGAAGAACAGCCTGTTGTTTATAATATCAAGAAACACCAGCAGATGTAGCTCTGTCAGTTCAGGTACCTTACACATTCTGATTTTACTCTTTGCTTTTTGCTGGGGCTGCGGGCGGGGCCCCGAGTTCACGGTTCTGCATGTGTGTAGCAGAGCCCGCTAGTCAGTAGTCTGTCTTGATTTGTAGGTTTGTATTTAATAATTTAACTTGTAGCAAGTCATCCTGGAAAAGCGCAGCTCAGCTTAATGGTCACCACTGAAGGTTCTCTTATAGTGTTCCATCACCTACAAGCCGATACCTCCTCTAATTCCACCAGTCAGTACTGGTAGGGTCCCGTGAAATATTTTATATGCAGAGATCTATTCTTTTACTAGCGTATTGAGACCTCTGCGCAATCATCATCTCCTGCTTCGAGCCTGCTGATTTGTTCTGAATTGCAGAATATCAGTACAGTTCCTTTGTTTGCTAGATTTTCCATCCCACCCCCTCCCATATCTATATTTTAAACAAATACATAAACATATAAAGAATTGTACCAATCTTGGACGTTTCCTAAGAGGTTTCCTCATAGGTGGCCAAACAGATCACAGAGAGCTAAATCAGCACCATCACATTCCTGTGGCCACCTTCAGTCACATCCAAGGCCCTGTGTCCTTGGGAGAAGGTTGGACCTATATTCTGTGGCGTTTGGAGCAGCAGAATGGAAATCCTGTGACAGCTTCATTTACTTTTTTTAAAAGAAAAGTTGCAGTGAAAATGAATAGCTGTCAGTGCAGCAGCCCCTTGTGCTAGTTATTAGGGTGTTTTTCAATCTCCCCCACATTTTCAGTGCTCAGTGTCTGCAGATCTTTGTACTGACAATGAATGACTGTGCTGTGTAGACGTTGCCAAGGGTGAAGAGGTTTGGCAGCTCAGTAGCAGACAGTTAGAGCTTTTGGGACTTGGGGAGGCATGAGAAGCAGTTTGGAGATGTTCCCGTTAGCTGTATGTTCCTGCTGAAATTAAGTGTTGACATTTCTATTGTAATCTTTAGGTTTCAGAGTTAACACCATATTGAGATGAATGAGGCTGTTCATGGTTCTTACTGATAATGATTCTGATTCAGGAAAACATCACTGCATTGATTTACCTGCGCTTCTCTTTCAAGGTTACTGTAACAACTATTGTCTATTGCTTTGCCTGGAATTGTGGGAGACTCTTGAGCCTGCTTCTCCTTCCCTTTACACCAATTTAAATAATGAGTAACTCCATAGTGGTCACTGGGGTTACATCAATATAAAACCAGTATAGGTGGCAGGCCTGGGAATTAGAATTCAGGTCTCTTGACTTTTAGGTCTGGCCCCAATTCAGCCAAGTACTTAAGCATGTATTTAAGCACATCAGTGGCACTTAAGCACATGCCTAAGTGTTTTGCTGAATAAGTGTTTTTTTGAATACCTACCCCAGGGCCGGAGGTAAAGGAAACAACACCTTTTCTTCAATTTCAAAAGATAAGAATGGCCTCTCCGTTTAGAAATGCACATTGGAGGGCTTCATTTTGCAGGATCTTTTAGAATTTTAGACTTCCAGATAGAGCTGGTCAGGAAATGTTTTTCTCTCCTGCAAATATTTTGATGGAAAAAAAATAATTTTTATCAGAAATTCTCTATAAAACTTTTCAGGTTTTGGTTTGAAAACTGAACGCTTTTGTGGTTCCTGAAAGCCTAAAAGCTTCGGCAAGTTGGGTAAATTTTTTTGGTTTTACTGAAGATGTTTATCTGACCAGCCAAAGATTTTCAGTTTTCTGAAAACTGATTTTTTTTTTTTGTGGTGAAAAACCTGACATTTTTAAAATTGAAAATGGACATTTCCCACAGAAATTTCCTTTTGATGGAAAAGCCATTTTTGTTGAAAAAATATTTTGAATTAGAAATTTCATCCAGTTCTACTTCTGGGACAGGGCAAAATGGACACATTTCTTTTGACTCTTTTTTGAATGCCACGTTTTGGAGACTATAACATGCTAAATATACTGGAGTAAGTCAATTGATTCCCCCTCCCCCACTCCCCAGTGGTGTTACTGCTGATGTATTTTTGGAAAAGTCATGCAACTGATCTGTGCCATAATTTCTCCACCTGTAAAATGGGTATGATATTTATTTCCTACTTTGTGGGGCATTAGGGTCTGTAAAGAGTTTTGAGATCCCTGGGTAGAAAGTGCTGTACAAGTGAAAATGCTTATTATTATTAAAATATCATGAAACTTACTAGAGGAGGATTCTATCCCTTCCAGTTCTGTTTGTCTGGGATGGGGCAGCGTAGCAGTATGGATTTTGTGGCATAGATGAACTAAAGCCATGTCTTGCATCTGCTTTTTGGAGGTCATGTTGTGCCACATGCTTGAATTTGTGGTTGCCTTAGATCTGCAATACCAATATGTCCCATCTCCATAGAAATTACTCTAAACACTGTCTTAGGTTGTGCAATTTATTAAGCTAGGTCAGTGCTACTGTTCCCTCTAAGCTGTGCGTGTGCGTGCACACACACAGATCCTAAACCCCATGCACACGGCGAAACACCGCGTGCACAAAAATTTGCACAGAAGCACAACAATTTGCACAGAAGACATTTTTTGTGCACACGGCCTGTCAAAAATTAGAGGGAACATTAGTCAGTGCTGTAATATAGTGAAATGTTCTGAGTATTTTTCTACACATTGAGACAAGCAACTAATATATCTCTTATAAACTGGCAAGTCATTTGTTTTGGTAACCAAGGTGATTGCCCAGTGCTGATTGAAACCTGAAATAGCCGATGAGCTCATCTCTCTAACAATACAGTGCACTTGAGATAGTGCGGCCAGACAACAAGAAAGCTAGTCCCTTGCCAGTAGAAACGCACTACGATAACCAGACATTCGGAGAGCTATGCAGACCCAGTAGCATAGCCAGGTGGGGAGCAGGGGGAGCGGCTGCTCCCCCTGTGAGCAGAAGCTGCACCGCTTCTTTTTAAGCACCGCTTCTTGCACTCACCCGGCGACGCTCTGGGTCTTCGGCGGCATTTCGGCGGCGGGTACCACTGAAGACCCGGAGCGAGTGAGGACCCGCCGCCGAAGACCCGGAGCGCCGCTGGGTGAGTACAGGGGGAGGTGCCTTTTTACAGCGCCGCTCCCCCTGCGCTCCGGACCTGCCTACGCTACTGTGCAGACCATTGTGCTACCTCACTTTGGCGTAGCCGAGCAAGAGTTGTTGCCCAGTGCCTGCCCCAAGGAGTTATCGCTCTAAACAGGCAATGATCCAAGGCAAAGGCTGGGAGGGAAGGAGGGAGGTGCCCAGCTTCCATTGTCTGGACAAAGCCCAGCTAAAATGGGTTTCAGCTGATGTTAGGTGCGTGTCTTGTTGCAGTCATCTAGCTTTCTTTCCTTTTCCCGTCCCTTCCCTATCAGCCCTTTGTCTTCCCCTCTCTCCACATACCCCAGCCAGACTGCCGTGCCTCTGCTGCCCCCTGTCCACCCTTCCCACCCCACTGGTGTTTTACGGGGGGAGAGGGACAGCGAGCTGCGTGGAGCCCATGTTCATGAGAATGTCTGCAGGCCTCATGTGTGTGGCGGGGGACGGGGAAGGGGTGAGGAGCGCTTCCACATGGCCTCCTACCCCTGGCATTGTCAGCTCCTGCTAGTCACTCCCGCCTCCCCTTGGTGGGTGGGACACAGGGGGATATTTGATTCAAAGCTAGCATTAGCCCTTGATTCTTGCTGTCTCCCCAGGTGACCTCTCATGTCTTAGGCTTGGTGTACACTACTCACTTTTGCCGGTGTAAATCCACACCCTTGAGCAACCCGGTGATACCGACCTAGCTCCAAGTGTAGACAGCGCTGGGTCGGCAGGAGGGCGTCTCCCCTCGACATCGCTTCTGCCTCTCGGGGAGGTGGAGGACCTATGCTGACGGGAGACGCCCTCCCATTGGCGTAGTGAGCGGCTTCGCTGAGCGCTACCAGCACTGAGAGTGCAGACCAGCCCTCGCCGTGAACTCTGACACCCATCCCCAGTCCCGCCAGGGCGTAGCGCCTACCCCTGAGATGCACCCGCAGGCACAGTGCGGATTTCAGGCAGAGTTACTCGAGCGGTAAACTCACCTGAACCGGCACATGCTGGTGGAAACCGGACCAGGCCAATGAGCAGCAGGGGAAAATGGGGATTTAAATAGCTATAGATCATTAGCACACATCTTAGTAGGGAGCAGCACACCAGCAGGGCATGGGGAGGGGAAGGCATCTGCCCTGCATTGAACCATCCAGCAGCTACAGTGAAGGACCGAGGAACCATTTCAAATGTGCCCTTAACTGGGTGCATGTGCGATCGGAATCCTTCCCACACTCTCAGAGATCACTTACGGGATGGATGAGGTTCTGTCTTCCCTGTCTGGCCCGGGCCTGGCCAGGGCCTTGCCTCAAATTTGGAGCTAGAGCTATGGCTGCCAAAGGCACCATCATCCTGTTTGTTGGAATCCGTTGTCCTAGGAGGTAGTCACTGCCGTCGCACTTTGCATGCACAATAAGCAATGCACAAAATATTAACAGATTGAAAAGTCATCTTCAGGCACAGCCGAGCCCCTTGGCAGCCACCTAGAGCGAGGAAGCCGCGCGAAGTGAGCAAAGGGCTGCAGAGCAGGGCATTGACTAGTTCACAGGGGATCGCTCCTGCGAACAGACCTGCAGGCAACACTAGGTGTCACTAGCACCTACCGCAGTGAGGGGAAGGAGCGAACTCTGCTTCAGTTAATTTGTGCTGAGAGACCCAGAGCTCTGCCTTCTGCTCTGCCTACCAGAGCTCAGGTTTTCTCCAAGTGGGGAGGGGGACAAAGAGAAGCTGCTGGAGGAGTGGTCAGTGCTTTTGTCGCCCTCCCCGCTTGGTTTTGGCACCCCACTCCCATGTGTGCACAATACATGACTTCGCTGGCAGTTGTCCCAATGAAGCAGACCACAGGCCATTTATCAGAGGGCTCATTAATGCATTCCACCAAACTCCTGGAAACAGAGTTACCCAGTGATGTAAAACACGCAGCAATGATCATTGGTGCAACTGTGGACAAACTCTGCACACTTAAAACAGATGTCAAGGAATGTACACTCTCTGTCTATAAATAAAATGACTTATATTGATAAACTGTCTAGCTCATGCAAACTCTCCCTCAACAGCACCAGGGAGGCAAAGATGGTTTCTATTAAAAGTGTGCGGTTTCAGCTATGCTTTTTGGAAGTGCTGGTCTTTTATTGCAGTTCATAAGCATCATAATGCTCATACTTTGGAATTCTTCTGGCTGGCTGCCTTCTACAATGAACCATTTGGCAAAATGAGCAACATAATCCAGTAAAATAACCCACTGGTTAACGATGAACTCCAGGATGGAGTTCTGTACCCAAGGGTCTAAACTGTGATCGTCCAGTGCACATAGGGTGACCAGATGTCCCGATTTTATAGGGACAGTCCAGATATTTGGGGGTTTGTCTTATATAGGCTCCTATTACCCGCCAACCCCTGTCCCGATTTTTCACACTTGCTGTCTGCTCACCCTTAGTGCACAGTGAAAGAGTTATGTGAAATGAACATAAGCTTGAAGTCTGTCCATATCATGTATTATAAAGAACGTTTATGTTAGCAGATTATTTTCATGCAAGGATTATAATTAATGATTTGATTGTAAACAAAACTATTTGCTAGCCTGTGCGTATCACCCTTTTATATCTGATGAGCTGAGATGATGTTTTGGAATATATTTTCTTTAAAAGGCATAATAAAATAACAGCCCTTCTGTGTCTTTTCATGAGTTCCTAAAGCATCTTTGAATCTTGTGTTAGTCTGGTCTGTTAGCTTGCGTCCTGGCAGGGAGCATAGAATGATTTGGGGACGTTGCCTTTATTGGAATGATCAGGTAGCTAATGAAACACTTTGCAGTGTTTTATCCCTCGCTCTTGGCTGCTGTTTGGGGAATGAGACAATGACTTGCTTAGTTTTTGTTTGTTTTTTTAAATTTGCCCTTGTGTGTCCCCTCTTTTCTTCGTTAGCCTGGATCAGCGTGGGTGCTGGCATTAGTGTCTGGAGATCAGACACACATTCCAGTTGGCTTGGAATATCCTCCCTTTGGACATTCCTGCAGGAGGATATTTTCATAAGCCATTCTTCTGCCCAGCATTTTGGATGCTGTATGTCGGGACAGACAAACTTGCTGCAGCCATGCTTGTTCGGCTTGCCCTGACGAGCTAAAAGTTCCACTGTCTTGTCCAGAATATAAAGTCAAGTGGGACAAATTCAACCCTCTCTTATCACTGGTGTAAGTCCAGGTTACCTCCGTTGACTCCAGACTTACTTTAGTCTGTCTGAGAGCGCACTCTGACCCAATAGGTATATTTGAATAAAGGTAGGTTAGTGGGGCCATACAATGTCTTGCCAGTGGTGAATAACATACATTGGGGATTGTCTGAAATCTCACTCTTCTTTCCTGTTGTTCTGTGCATGCCTTCCAGAGAACAGCTAGCTCTTTTGAGCTCTCCTTCGATAGGGTTGCAGTGCCTTTTTTAGTGTTTTAAGTTAGGTTATTTATTTCACGTCTGTTTTAGCTTTTTGCCTGTTTCCTTTGGCTCTTGCCTATAGTCAGCAGGGCTGACTCTAACAGATTGACTTGGACAGTAGTTTGAGAGCTAGCTGCAGTTGTGTTGAATGAGTTTGAGTTGTTTCTTTGGCCCTGAATTTACTACCCTGCTGCTCTCCATTCTAGTGACTTTTTTGTCATGTTACCATTTTAGGCCCTGACCCAGCCCTGGAGCACGGGTTTAACTGTCAGCACAGGTAGTCTCATGGACCTCAATGGGATTACTCACATGCATAAAGCCAAGCGTGTGCTCCAGTGCTTTGCTAGCTCAGGGATCACGTGTAGTATTGCTACCATTCCTGCTAACATTCCTCCAGAAGTCTCTCCACGCCCTGTGGCTGTCCTGTGTCTTGTCTCCGCGTGGTTTGGGAAAGCGCCGGCGGCGGTTGCTGGCCGTGAGTAATGAGAATAAGGTGTGGGCATGAGATGCTCTGTACAAAACATATATTGACTGGTGATGGCAGAGGCTGCTCCAGACAACCTGCTTCTAGAGGCCTGACCTCGGTGGGCCGCCCCCTCCTACCGCACAGAGTGCGCCCTACACATACGAACAGTTCCCTCGCGTAGGTACTGGGTTTGTAACATTTTTACATGCCTAGGGGTCAGAAGACGAACAGAGCCCCTAAGCTGTGGTGCTAAACCTGGCTACAGCCCTGGCCTGGGTGGGTAAGTGACCCCCACTCCGCCTCCCGGCATCTGGTATAAAGATGGATGGGACCTAAGCGACTCTTTTAAATCAGCACTCATATTTCAAGGGGACGCCTCAGGCATACAAGAGAGACCCCCTGTGGCTTCCTCCTCTCCTCCCCCCGGTCAGTTCCCTCTTTGGGGTGACGGAGTGGCAAATATTGCAATGTGTTCCTCCATTAACAGGCTTCCCTGGAAGGACCTCCCTGAACAACACTGCATCATGGGGCTTCATCTGCTCTCCCAGTTGGGATCTGCCCTCCCCATCCCAAGCAAACCTCTCTGGGTGTCAGTCTTAGAGGCTGGGGGGATCTGCACCAGGCCAGGTGGGTGGATCCCTAATATGAGGCTGAGGGAAGGGGGCATACTCTATATGGTTGGAACAATGGGGGGATTATACAGGGGACTGGAAATTGGACACAGGCTGGGGATGGGGACCAGGAGTCAGGGAGAGACCAGGACACAGGATGGATGGGGTAGGGTTCAAGACACTGAGGGGGGACAAATAGGGTGGGAGGACATAGACTTGGGGGGGGTAATAGGGGGCTAGGAAAACAGGCGGAAGATGGGGCAGGACAGTAGAGAGGGAAGCCGTGGCACTGGTGGGAACAGGACCCCAAGGGCAGATAGGGTAGCGGGCAGAACATGGTCAGGTAGGGGGACTGGGGAAAGAGACAGACCTGGGGCAGATGAGGTGGGAGATAGATGAGGGGACAGGACTGTGTGTGGCAGATGGGCTAGGACATAGGAGGGAGATGGGGGATAGGAACCCAGGGGGCAGGGACAGCTGAGGTGGGGTAAGATTTGGGGGACAAAGAGGGGCAGGAAGAGTAGGGCAAGGGGCAGATAGCAGACAGGGGGTGCCACTTCCATGGTCACCGGTCACCTCGTCCTCAGATTTGTCCAGGGAGAGGCCGCTGGTGGCCAGGTTGTGGGCTCCCACAGGGCCGGGATCTCCGGCTGCATGGTCCATGCTGAGGCCTCTGCAGGAGTGTTAATGCACACGAGGGTACGCACCGGGCGTGCCCTGCCGACACACTGAGTTTGTTAATGCACTTTGATCTAGACCCGTTTCAAAAAGAACTAGTTCGAAGCACCTGAAGGAATGGCTAATGCGCGCAGGGTGCACATGGACAATTATTGCACGCTGCAGCAGGCTACTACGGGGTACATCACGGTTTACAAATCTTGCCAACCTAGACAGCTGCCTAGCTTGCCTATGCCTAGAGCGGCCTCTGGATGCCTGGCTAGTTCGCTATTTTAGCCCTTCCGAATGGAGGAGTCCATGGCCCTTGAGAGCTCAGAGCTGAGCACTGGCTTTGCTATTTGAAGGAGACAATCCTGTTATGTGCTTCTCCTCTGCAAACTGAGCCCCACACACGGGGTGAAGACAGAAGACCTGGGTCCCTGGGATGGATGGCAGGTGTGCTTCACCCAGTGCACGTAAAAGGTCAGATTTTTCTTCACTGTTTGCTCAAGTGTTGTTCTCCTCTGACTTGATGGAAGCCCATGTATGTGATCCGTGAGCGCTGAGTTTTGCATTTTGGGGACTGGGAGGGGAGGGCTGAGGCCATGGGAGTTGCAAACCTTTTGCTTCATCTCCTTCCAAGAGAATGCTGACAGTGTCACTACAGATGTAGGAATATCAGTGGGTTTCCTGGGCCTCGCAGTTTTTCTGTGGTGGGCAGTAGTTTTTGGTTGGGAGCTGGAGTGGTTTTTAGTAGAAAGATGAAGAATGAAATGTTTTGAAAAAAATGCTCTAAAATAAAATGTAAGCTAAAATTGTTACTTGGGTTTGGAATGCAGCGAAGGCACTTTGCAACACCTGGAGTCAAACGTGTGACATGTTGGTTTGTTGTGTTAACATTTTCAGCTATAAAGAAGGCAAAATAATCCTCTCATTTTGTAATCCAGAGTAGGGTAATGCTTTAATCTTATGGGGCAAATTAAATTTAGCAATGTAAAAAACTCTAGCACTCTCTGGAGCCGTGCCATCTATGCCATGGTTTATTTAACACAGATCTAGGTACAATTTCCAAAACCGCTTAAGTGCTGCAGCAATTTAAATCCTCATTTCAAAAGTGATTACGTGCTTAGGAGCCTAAATCTTACTGAGAGGTAGGCTCCTAAGAATGTAAGTGTGTTTTGGGAATGGCTCCTAAATCACTTGGACAATGTAACCCCTTCTTGCTACTAAAAGTTCACATGCATTTTAACACCTTTATTGGAAATTTAAGCTTCAGCATTTCCCTCGCTTGACATTGTTCTGTACCCTTGGGCAAACCATACACAGGATGTCTCATTAGATTGCTTCAGAAAGCATGAATCAAGCCAAGGTATTTTCCTGACCCATAGGTACATTTAGCTTCACTTACCTAACTTTATTATTATTTTGCTTCTGCGTTCACTTTTACCACATGTAAGGAAAGGGCAAATATGTTTTCTATATGCTAGAGAAATAGTAACACAAACACACACGCCAACTGGGTAGGGTGACCAGATAGCAAGTGTGAAAAATTGGGACGGGGTGGGAGGTAATAGGGGCCGGTATACGACAAATCCCCGAATATCGGGACTGTCCCTATAAAATTGAGATATCTGGTTACCATACAGCTGGGTAAAGTATGGGACACAACCTTTGGGAAGGTTACAGTAGCAAGGGTCTGAATGTAAAAGAACAGCTATAGGCTCTTCGTCACTGTAGCTAACAATTGCCAAGTGTCACACGATTGTGAAGATGGTGTTTCTGATCCCAGTTCACACGTCCTATTCATCCAAGTACTCGTGTGCATATGTTATATGTTTAGATGTGTGTTTTTTAACTAATAAGCACAGGGGTCTAAAAGCAGGTGAGCGTATACTTAAACCACCATAAAAGGGAAAAGTTGTCGAGGGGAGCTGAGCTGGCGTGAGATGATAGGAAGGCCTGATCATCACTAGGAAAAAAAGGTATGTAGCTGGACTATGAGACCTTTCTAAAGGTCGCAGCCCCTGGCAAGCAGCCCAGTTGGGCAGCCCATTGCTACTGCAAACATGCTTCATAAAAAACCAAGTGATTTATGGCAGGCTTTTGCGATAATCTGGTCTTCTCTGTGATTGTGCATGAAAACTTTTCAAAGCAGCCATACTCCTTGTCATGCAACCAGAAGACAAACAAAAGCAGGTTATTTTTAAAATCTGTTCCTCTTCTGAACTAACTGAGCCAGGAAATGAGTCTGCATCACAGTGCATTTGGCTTTTAACCCACAAGATGTCTTGCCATCTCTGCCTTTGTCCAAGTGTAATCCATAAGGGGAATTGTAGGCATTTACCCTCCAGCGGTTGGAGGGTTGGAAGCTCTTACAGGAACTCCCCCTCCCACTCCCCACCCCCGTCCAGGATAGAGAAATTAAATACAAATGATGCTTTCTGAATTGCTTGCTGTTTGTTCTGCACCCCCTCCCCCGTGAAGTGAGGCTGTATTTCCCTTCAAGCTCTTCTTTAACCCCTGTGGCCTCCCCTGTTGGGCCAGTTGTTCTCCCTGGTAAATGGGTCTGGACCTGGCTCTCTTCAGAGCCTCTCCTTGCCATCACTGAGTCTGCTGGAGGGATCAGTAAGGAGTGTGGAAAGGCCCTTGGTCCCCTGTACTGGCTCCAGAGCTCTCCGTAGGTGCCAACTTTGACTTTTCCCCAGGGGGGTGCTTCATCCCTGCTCTTCCCAAGGCCCTGCCCATACTCTGCTTCTTCCTGCTCCCACTCCACCCCCTCCCCAAGGCCCCCGCCAGCCCGCCGCTCACTGCTCTCCACCCTCCCCCAGCCCCAGAGGACCCACGGTGTTGACACCTATGCTCCCAGCTCCCGTTGGACTGGCGTGAGAGACCCGGGCTGCAGACCCAGCATGGCAGTGTGTGGTGCTCCTGCTAACCACACGGAGGTGTGACAAGGCACTGGTGACTTATTTTGTTAGGTAATTTTCTGTGGGTATTAATAGAGTGATTGGGAAATAAAAGCAGTTCTGTTAAGGAAAGGAGAATTTACCGGCAGCATTGCCTCCCCGGAGTACACGCACACCCCTGGAGCCAGCCAGCGCTATCGGTAGCCTTTTTCAGAGGCTGTGGCTCTCAAGCGTTCTCACAGGGTGGACCACGTCTTGTAAGGGAGTGCGTGACTCATAGGCCACCTCTCTGCCCACTCAGGACAACACAGACCAGCTCTTCTCCTGGTGGAGTCCAGTAACAACCCCCATGGCACCAACAGTACTTGCTCTCATGGTGGAGTGATGCCAAGGAAATATTCACGTACATTTAGCTTCTTTAATGGCAACTTGGGAGGAGGCGCCAACAGCAGGTGATCAGTTCTCTGTGGCTCCAGACCACGGCTTGGGAACCACTGACTTAGACGATACCGGCCTAAAGGAAGCGTCTCCAGGCTGCATGTATGATTTCTTGATTTGCATTCCCGTAACGCCGAGGAGCCCGCTCATAGGCCAGGCCCTCATTGTCCTAGGCACTGTACAAACCCAGAACAAGAAGATATCCCTGCCAGCAGAAGCCTCCAATATAAGTATAAGATGAGACAAGAGATGCATACAGACAGATGAGGGGTCCAAGGAAACAGTGAGACAATATTGGTCAGCATAATAGACAGTGGTCTCAGTGCACCCGTGCCCTACCTGTTGTCAAGTTTTTTTGGAGGCATCATGGCTTATTTTTCCTGCTACAGGAATCTTTGCACAGTTCTATTGTAGAAAATCACATTTTGTTGACTGGAGATAAGCTTTTGTGGCTCACTCACGTACAGCTGGTAAATAATACAGTTGTTATCACTTCCAAGTCGGGTAACAAAAGACTGAATGATCTCAGCTAAGCCACTTAACAAGCACCTTTAATTAGCATTGAAGTGCCAGTGCAGCCTGGAGAATGATTTCGGTTAGCAATAAAGAGTTATCCATGAAAATGAAATACATGACACAGTAGGATGCTCTAATGCTGGTAGAAATCAACACTGGTATTTCCGTTGAATTACTCTGTTTGGATAGCACCAAGTCAGGTGGGAATTGATATTTGATCTTGTTCTGTGTGTACTGAGTTACCATCATAACACCATGGAAATTAAGCCCCGGAGCTGGCTGTGCGACAAAGGGATTAGTGCACTTCTTCAAGTTGTTACTAAATATTAGCCTGTCCTTTATAGTGAAAAAAGGAGACCGCCTAGTTCATTTCAAAACAAACTTCTCTAAAGTTAGAAATAAAAGCAGCCATACCCATCCAGGGAGTGACCTTTGTGTCTAATCCACCCAACAGGGTCCCACTAAGGTGGGCTTTGCAGCTATGTTTTTCCTTGTAAAGAATGCAGGACATACATGCTGACAATTATTTAGAGCAACCAAAAATACACTGTCAACCCTCCAGGCTGATCCCTTTTGACTGTCGGAGCAAAGACAGGCCCAGGCTTCGGGGCTGGTTATTTTTAATGTGGGCACATAACTTCCAGTCACCACTGCTGCCTAACAACTGAAAATAGAGTTATCAGAGTGCTCGCTGATCTTCGCCTTGCTGCTTGTTCTTCTGGGCCTGTTCCAGGCTGGCCGTATTCAAGTGCTGCTCCACTGAAGACAGCGGAGTGGGGCCTCCTTATGCCGGGTCTGAATAACAATAGTTTATCATTTGTATAGTGGTAGCAGCCCTGATTAGACCAGAGCCCCAGTGTGCTAGACACTAGACAAACACCGAACACGAAGACGGTCCCTGCCTAGTGATTATTCACATAAGCCAGCAGGATTTGGCCCCGTATGTGATAAAGTAATTCTGTAAATTGTGACTGTACAGTGATAAGTATAATGAAGTACAAGGGGGTGTGTCTGGGGGTGGGGAGGATGTGCCAAAAGCAGGGGGAGGCAGATGCTGTGCTTCACAGATGCACCAGGCATATGATACGGTGTTGAAATCAATGTAGATATATGAGACAAGAATGATGGCGAATTCTGCCGTTGGATTGTGGTGCCTTTTCCAGGTTGGGGCGCTAAGGTCAGTGCTATGACTCAGAGCAGTGCAATAGATCTTTGACATGCACCAGCTAAATGCTACCAGCAGCACGGCATACAGGGCCCTTGCTCAGGTTATATGACAATTAAAGAGACTGCACGAAAAGAACACTGGTAAGGTTGCAGTGTCAAGCCCTCCAAAATTAGCAAATGCCAGAATTAAGGTTGCTTGTGCAATCCTAATTCCAACCTCTTGTGTGTATGCATGTTCACAGAGTCGTCTTCAATTACATGAGCACAATGCTGTCTTTTCCACAGGACCCCACCCTCATTCAGGTGCTCAGGGTATGAAGCAGGGTTGTGTGGTTAATGAGGCTGCTATCTCTAGGTGCCCTGCTAATCCCAGGCTCCCCCACAAACCACCTTAGCTCCTCTTCCCAGGCCCAGTCCACAGCCCCCCTCTGCTTCTTACTCCATTCTCAATTGCCGCCCCTAGGCTGAGATCTTCATCCCTCTAAACTCCAGTGTGGCTGCCTCCTCCTAGTCCTCCCTGCCTGGGTACCAGCAGGGAGCACTGTGCTTAGGACAGATGAAATCTTTAGCAAATGTAGCTGAGAAGCTCTATCAACCTTCTACTGAGCAAGTGTGTGTTGACATTTTTAGAGGCTCATAAATTGGCCAGATTTGGGCGTTTCGTCACGGGGACAGCAAGAGGCGTATCCCGGACACCGTGGACTCTGCTGCCAAATTTCAAGCCTTTGCTCCAAAGAACTAGAGACACTAGAGCTTCTCAGTGAAATGGTTGGAAAACAATTTAACATTGGGGGAAATAGTGTATTTTCCCCTATCCTCCATCTGAGAAATGACTAGACTGTGCTTGCTGACATTTTCCAATAATTGTTCAGCCTGACGGAGACACCCTTGGAAAATTACAGCTCAAACGATTAAAATCTGGCAAAATTATATAAGCAACTCAATATTTTATAAATAGAAATGTCAGGCAACCTTAACTATAGGTAGCGCAGCCTGCTGCACCTGCAATAACCAACCCTCTGCTGAACTCCGTTGGTCTCAGACTGATAAAACCAGCACGGATTTTGGAAACCTAGAAGTGGTTGTGTCCTTCACTTTGTAGAGGCCAAGGATTGAATGGGCATGGAGACTTCTCAATCCCTAGAGTAGGTCTCTCCATGTCAGAGGTGAAGCAGAGTGGGGGAAACTTGCATGGCTGGCCATTCTTCTATGGAGAGAGTAATTGAGTCTTCAGAGCTCAGTTTAACCGGAAACCCCCCTACGCCCAAAGTGTTATCCTACTCATGGAGGAAATATGTGGGCATAACCAACATCAGCAATTTGACTTCCGCGACCTTCGTATGGTCACACTCTGACCGGCTGGTGTGGTACAGGAGCAGCATTGGGTACTGACACATGGGTTTGCAAGGTTAGGAGAAGATGATCATTCCTGAATCATATTGCACGGGTGTCACTTTCCAAGGAAAGTGACTTGCCCAGCTTTCTAGTTGAATATAAATTCATATCTGAACTTCCTTCATGGCCCCTTTCAGTGAACTGTATAAATCCACCAAAGGGAAAGCCTTATAAAGCAGGCAAACATGCGTATGAAAATTAACTGAATGCTGTTAAGAGTGCGGGGTGGGAATTGGGAGGCATTATAGATTATTTCAATAACGGTTTCACTAATAACGTGTGCGGTGGGAGCGCGCGAGGGGTCACTAAGCGTTCTGAGGCTACACATCAAACCTGCTTCTCCTGTAGGAGGTTCGCCTAGGGAACCTGCCAGGATCTGTGTGTGACTGGATTGACAGGGAGTCATGCCGCTTTTGCCTAGCCCGGAAGTTTTAATTTCCAAAGGTAAATGGAGCTGGTGGCTGGGTCCGGGGGGACATGTAACTGATTAGTTCCTCAGTCCGTGGCTGGGCTTCATGAGCTTTCCACATGTTAATGCAGCTAAGACTCAATCAGGGATCCTTGTAATCTACCGCGTTAGCTCTGCTAGGTGAGTCAGACTGGAGCCTTGTCCTAGTCAAGCCGCAGGGAGCCGTGGTGCACTTGCATCTGCAGGAAGATCTCTTCCAATGACGAGCACGGCCTGCAGGCACCAAGCTGTGCTGTGGTCTGATCTAAGCAGAGTGGAGTTGGTTTAGTCACCGGAAGGGATAGCTCTAAGGAACACAGTGCAGGTGATACAGAAATTGGCTCTCTTCTCTCTCAAAGCTGGTGCCTTGCCATGGGGTTTGGGGTGCTGTGCTGCTGAATGTTTTGGGGTGAGCTATAAAGCTCCAGTCCTGAGCAGTGTGGTAATCAAATATCCCCTGGCACTTCACTCAAGCAGGAAGTGTAACATCCAATCTCTTGGTCAAACTGAAACTTAGGTACAGTAATTGCATCATTGGGGATCCCAAGTTGCTAAATGACTCTCGTTCAGATTTGCTCAGGTTACTAGTGAAAATGTGGCTTTTGGAAGCCTGTGATCTGAAAGTCAAGCTGGGTTTTCTCTGCCTAGCCCATCATCCCCAGTAACAGACCTTCTGCAGGCCAGCCTCTGCCCTCAGCTGCTTGAACAAATCCACAGTGTATTACTGTATGGTGCAGGGTTTGTTGGTGCCCGTGGGTGGCATGCAGACACCCTGCCTGTCTGGGGCGCCGGAAGGCAATGTGTGCCGGGGGAGGCACAACCTCTCCTGCGGCTCCCCAGGGTCCCTGGCAAGCGGTCAGCCTGCTGTCCCCTGTGAGCCCAGCCAGCTCCATGGTGTAGTGCAGAAGGAGGTGGAGTTGTGGTCCTGCCCTTCAGGGCTGTAGCCATTGTGGGACAGGAAGCCTGAGACGGGAGGACTCCTTTTACCTTGCCCTCCCATCCCTCAGTTGGTGCCGGGGTACATTCTGGGCTCTGGTTGTCATTAGAGCAGGCCACGCTGGGCCTGCATGTTGTGCGGCGTGTCTGGCAGCCCACAGTGTTACCAGTGGCCCTTCATCACGGGAGCATGTTCACAAGAGTTCACAATTCAAGCACTTCAGTTTGAGATCCTTGAGTGGAAGGAAACAATGACAAAATATCAAGACAATAAACTAAAAGGAAAATCTTAATGATTTGGGCTTTGTGTCTTATGTAGGCCTAGAGCAGTGGGGGGGTTGTGCGTGGTCACAGGGAGGGACAGTCCACCTGCTACCGAGAGGAGAATTCGTAGGGGAGAAAAGTAACCGTAATACAAATGAACAGGTTTCAAATGCACTGAGTGTTCTCAGTAACTAGAAATCCCTCGATTCAGGGTGGGTTTGCAGCAGTGCTTCCCTGCACCCCACACATGCTCTGCTTTATTTGGCAGGAAGCTTTCCTGGCTTTGGTTCTCCTCTCCAAGCCCGAAATAGAAAAGAGGGATTGAACAAAAACTTGGATGTACAAAGCAGGGTCTGATTTATAGCCCCCACCAGAATCTCCATGTCAGCCGGCTATCAGCAACCAGTCAACGGTTTGCAATGTTCACAACAGGTGGAGCGAATGGGTGCCGGGCGGAAAGCATGCTTGGAAGGGGTTTGGGAGCAGAGCAGGTGGTGGCATGGAAGTAAAATGGGACTATCTCTGCTGGCTGGGGGCAGAGTCCTGACAATAATCCAGTGCAGTAAAACAGATGGATAGATGCTTACAGTTCCTCCTCTTTCCATGTCTGCTATTTTTCCACTCTCTTTACTTCCAATGTCCCGCTGGGCCATTCCATCGTTAATTCTAGTCACTTCCCCACTCTGTTCAGCTTCCCTCCCTTTTCCTTTGTTCTTACGTTTTTACTCTCCCCTTGCCCCAGTGCTTCAAGTGGTCTGAAAAAAGTAGAGGGGCGCGGGGTCTACCATAATCTGGGAGTAGCAGACTGTTGGTGAGACAGTGCTTAAAGTGCGTCCCTCAGCAGCCCGGCTCAATTTTTACTTATTTATTTATTTTGCTGGGTCTGTGACTCCCCTTGAAGCCCCTCCCCCACCATCGCCTTTAAGCACTGAGTCTCCCACATTCATATCTAGGTCCTTAGGTGGCATCTAACCATATAGTGTCTTCGTGCCGTACATACATTAATGAACTTATTCCCAGTCTTCCTGTTCCTCCCCCAGATCTGGTTCTAAAAGCATCCCGTGACTGTCCTGGGTGCCTTCTGACTCACTTCACACAGCCCACCACCCTCTGGATCTAGTGCTCGGGCTGGGATTGGAGGCCAGGGAAGGGTCATGGGCTCGTTGCCTTCTGCGCTGTGAGGTGGAGCACACCTGCCCTGCAGATGTGAAGGAGCTGTGGCGTAGGGAGGCTGTCCTAGCTGGATGGAGTCTGAGGGATTCCAGATGGCTCAGAGGAGGAATGTAGTCTAACCCACAGACTGCTCTATTCGTGGTTTAGTACAGCTGTACAAACATCTGTACAGCAACTGGCTTTGCTCCCATGTGTCACCCTGGCTTATGTATGGCTTTCTACAGATGAATGGAGATGGCCGGAGTGCCCTGGGGTGGATAGCTAGGATAGAATCGGATTGAGTGCCGCATATATACTATTTATAGTGCACTGTGGCTGTGGAGGAGGCAAAGAAATGTAGTTTTGCCTTTGCTGTATCATCCACAAGGTCTCCTGCAGCAGGACTCGGGCTGGGTGGTTTTTGCCTGGTGAGTCTGCGCTGCGTCTGGTCTGTTACAGAGTCCAGTCCTCATTCTCGGGAAGAGTTTTCATGCTGCTTTGTGGCTAGCACCACTCAGATCTTGATTGATCTGGCTTCTTCCCTGGAGACCGCACATGGAGACACCACCAGTGTGCTGTGTCCTCGACAGGATGAGGCTAGTTCTTGTGCTTGATCCCTGGTCAGTCCGTTCGCTGAGGATCCAGAAGTGCTAGGGTACTTTTTGTGCCACACCCTTTGGAGTTGGGTACGTGTTCTCCTGGCTGTGGAAGGCCAGCGGGGAGGTGCTGGCTTCTCTTTTGGTGGGTTTTCTCACGGCCTCCCCCTGGGGCTGGGCTGTGTGACCACTGGTTGTGGAGTAGCTCTTGTATGGCTCTGGTTAAGGGACCACCACTTGACATTGTCTGTTTTACCCATTACTGACCTGCCTCACTGACGTCGTTTTCAGGGAAGATCATTGAGAAGGTGATGGTAGGTCACCTCTGGCAGTTTCCAGAGTCATCCTGGTTATGTGGGTTTAGACTGTGGTTTGGGGATAGGCACCGCATTGTCTGCTGGGGTTGATGATCTTCTCTTAGGCCTGGATGTGAACAGGGAAGGCGTCACTGCTGGTTCTGTGGGATCGGTCAGCCTCCTTTGAGGCTGCTGGCCATGAGGTTTGGTTGGGAAGCTTGCAGTTCCTGGTCGGGCTGGATAAGTTACTCTCGAGTGGTTCTGTTCAGCCCTTTCTGGGAGTGACCAAAAGGAAGTTTGGGGCAAGTTTCCCTCCACTCTGGAAGTCTGTGCGGGGCACAACAGAGGTTGGTTTTGTCCCTTCTCCTCCTGCTCAAGGCCATAGGGAGAGTCAGTCAGGACCCCTAGCTAGCAGTGAGCTCAACATACTGATGGCACTCGGTGTTTCCATCATATCCAAGCTGGCTGGGGCCGTGGAAGGAATCACCCAGGGTTTGATGGCCTTGCAGAACGGGCGAGGGCGGGCTGGCTGCGAGAACTGTGCTGCTCCCCTCACCTTTTGGGTGGAGTTCAAGGGGCTGATCTTATACATCCTAGACCCGGTGACTGGGAGGTACCTCACTGATGCAGCAGAGATTAGCAGAGATGCCCTAGTGGGAGCTTCTTCCATGAGGGGATGAGGGGGAGCTGCTGGCAGGGCGATTCCCATGAGAGCTCCATGACCCTGAACACCCTTCCATTTTCCGGAGCCCTGGTCCTTCACCTCCCAGGCATGCTGCAGCGTTCGTCTTTCTCGGCCACCGTAAAAGGCATGTGAGGGAAGGACTGAAAACTGAAGGGATGTTTCCCAGGAGATCTTTGGCTGAAAGGTGTGTTTTCTCTTGTGGGCCAGTATAAACTGGCCTTTGTGGCATTGGCAATTTGAATAAAAACACTGCATTGATACTTTTTTTTTTTTTTTTCACATCTGTGAGTACATTTTGGGAGGCACCGAGCACTGAGCATGGGCCCCCGCAACACTGAATAAAGAAGTATAATGTTAAGCACTAAATTCCCTCTTAAATGTTCATTGCCTGAAATGAAAACCCTCAGGCACATTTACCACACCTGTCCTCTGCTGTCACAGCTGATTCCAAACCAGGGGGCAGAATTCCAGAAGCTAGCTGGAAGGAAGCTAAATGATTATGGGGCAGCATTCAATAAGAGGAGGCTGAATTTGTCCAGCAGTCCAAATCAGCCGTGTATCCTTATTTGTTTATCAGTCACTTCACAGTGCTGTGTGTCGCGCAGTCAACATACATGGAGCTTGAAAGTAAAACGCTACTCTGAAATGTAGGCATGATGTCCTGCCACCTCTCTATATTTATTGCTGCTCAGTTGTCTCTGATGATGGTGACTAATAGTTCATCAATGCCTGGCTATCTCCTGTCTCTATTTAAGTGGCTGTTTCTGTCTTGTCGAGTGACAGATGGACATGTGAGACGCCTGGAGCGGCTCAGGCCTTTTCTGGCAGGATGATTCAGGTCAAGAAAATACTCTGGAAAACACAATGTTGAATCACTCTTTATTCAGGTACGTGACACGATCCCTTAATCATGCTGCCGGCTCGACAACCACCACGCTGATAAAAAGTTAACGCTGGGGGAATGTCTCTTCGGGTAACTCCTGTAGTAGTTGGAAAAAATAAAGAAATCTAGGACTAAACTACCAATGTTAAAAATGACACAGGCGCAGCTCAAATCCTCATCCTTGCACCAGCAGACCCAGGCCTAGTGCTACAGTTTTCAACCCTTCCAGAATTCAGCTAGACAGGATTAATTCACAGAAGGAGAAAGACGTGCCCAGGGCCGAAGGTGAACTCAGAACTCCTGTACCATGAATTCTGGCTCTTGGTTGCTTTGGGGTGCAAGGCCCTGCACCCACTGCCCTTCGAAATTCTGCTGGTACTTGATTCTCCTGGCAGCATTGATAGGGAACTCCAGTTGGACTGGCTTCTCCACTTTTCAGTGTAAACTCCAGTGTCTCCCTGGAGCTTAGTACAGAGTGGCCTTCTGGGCTCTATCATAATATACAGAACAATAATACTACTACTGCCAGAAAGTACCAGAATAGCAGTAAATGAGGTGGAAAGGGGCCTTGGTGATCACTGGGGCGAAACACTGGTCTGGAGTGAAGTGTGAAATTGCCTAAGGCCATAGAATCATAGAGTTAGAAGAGACCGCAGGGATCATCTGGTCTAACCCCCTGCCAAGATGCAGGACTGGTTGTGTCTAAACCACCCAAGACAGGTGACTATCCAGCCTACTTTTGAAAACCTCCAGTGAAGGAGCTTCTACAATCTCTTGAGGCGTCTGTTCCATTGTCCAGCTGTTCTTACAGTGAGGAAGTTTTCCCTGAGATTTAATCTATATTTTCTGTGCTGTCATTTGAACCCTTGTCCTGCCCTCTGTGGTAAGAGAGAACAACTTTTCTCCATCTTTTTTATGGCAGCCTTTCAAGTATTTGAAGACCGCGATCATGTCCCCCCTCAACCTCCTCTTTTCCAGCTAAACGTATCTAGTTCCTTCAGCCTTTGCTCATATGGCTTGCATTTCATCGCTTTGATCATCTTTGTCACTCGCCTCTGGCCAGTTTCTCCACATCCTTTCTATACATTGGTGACCAAAATTCGACACAGCACTCCAGGTTAGGCCTGACCAGTGCCCAGTAGAGCAGTCCCTGTGATTTGCATGCTATGCCTCTGTTAAGGCAACCTAAAATTGCATTTGCTTTTTTTGCAACGGCATCGCATTGCTGACTCATGTTGAGGTTGTGATCCAACACAACGCCCAGATTCTCAGCGGTGCTGCCGCCAAGTCAGTTATCCCCTATTCTGTATTTGTGCATTTGATTTTTCTTCTCTCAGTGTAGCCCCTTACATTTCTCTTCGTTGAATTTCATTGTGTTGTCTATAACTCAGTTATACTAGGACTACCAACCAGGAAAACAGCTATGCCACCACCTCTAGAGTGAGGGAGCTGTGCTCCAGACCATGTTGTCCTGCCCTGTGCCACATAAGAGGTGACACATTGGGGGAGGGGTCATGTGGGATCACGTCTCTTCCCCCCGCCCCTAGATTTGCTGCTTGGCTTGTACTGAGCATGCTCTGCCCCTCACACACACACACCCATATCAGTAGGCATGGGTCGTCTCTGTGCCACATGGTGATAACTTTACATTTATGGGCTTGCTATTATACACGGTGTTGCAAACTACACTCCTGGGATGAAATCCTATGGCCTGTCAAAGTGAATGGTAAAACTCCCATTGACTTCAGTGGGGCCAGGATTCCACCCATTCTATTCTCCGAACCTCTGCCTGTCCCTTTCTCCTTGTTTCTCCTCTTCTCCCTCTCCATTGTGTGTGTGTCTCTGGGTGCGAAATACACTCTCACACCCTCTCTTTCTCTAGCATACCCACAGAACACTTACGTGTGTACATAATGCTTGTCCCATCCCATTCATGAATCTCTTCACTCCCATTGAAATGCAGCCATCTCTGGGGTGGAACGTGATAGCTGTTTAACATTGCACAGGAATGTTACACAGCTCTGTAGGCCAGGAAGTGAAGAATACCAAATCTGTTTGAAATTGCAGAGGATATTTTAGGGAGGCTGTAATTACTCAAACTGGACTGTGGCGAGAACCACCAGCACTCACATACCCTAGGGGGAGTGGTATGCCAGAGAGTTGCTGAAACAGTAACAAGAATGGTTATCCATGTGAACACCACACACCTTGCCAAAACGACCCGCTATGTATACGATTCATACGGAAGGAGACTGGCTCAGTTAAAAATGCCAGTTGTTCTGATTCCCGTGGCCTCGTGAACCACGAGAACAATTTGCTAGAGTTTGAGACGTTGACTGGGAGAATTTTCTTAGCCAAAGCATTTTCGTTTCTTATGAACAATCTGCTGGATCAGCCATAAGTGGATCCGCTCTTTTTGCCATTTTGGAAATGAATGTTTTTAAACATGGTCGTTTCAAGCAATCTTACGAAACGTTTAGCTGTAAATGACCGTTGTGAAGGAGGCTGGTTATGGTGCTGTATCTTTGCAGCATGGAAGCTCCCGGCAGAGGAGAGCTGACTGGTGTCACTATTATACGCATCGTTGTGGTACTTGGCCAACCTTCCTGTAGTTAAAATAGGAGACTTTCCAGATATTTGCAGCACACCTCACAATACCAACAGCGATACTTAGCACTTTCGATTCCAGTTGCTGTGCAAAGTGCGGGGGCCACAGAGATGGGCCTCATTGAAAAGAATTGCAGCATTAGCTCGCAGCTCCCTCTGAGTAGGTGAGAGGGGAAAGTTGAGCTCGAGAGGTTAACAGACTTTCCCACGGCCCCGCAGTCAGTCAGTGTCGTAAACAGGATTAGAATTCAGGAGTTCCTGGCTTCCAGCCCTGAGCTCAGACCACTGATCACCCTGTCTGTCTGCCATGCCTGGAAAGAAACAGCTGTTTTGTGGTGTTAGGGCCTCTGCTCATGTAGCTTCCTGCCACGTCACCCTGTAAGCTAGTGGGTAATACTTGAGAAATGGGGCTTATTATAAAGACAGTAGCAGGCCAGCCTCAGCTGTGGGTGTGAAAATGAATTGCATTAAGTTATGCAAGATTTGAAATCCCAGAAGTAAATCTTCAGTGCATGTAAATTCCCCGTTTGTGCCCTACTCCCTGGTAAGGGGCCTTGGGTTCTGGCATGCCTAGCTGTGGTTTCCCCCTCGACCTAGCAGAGCTGGTGGGGATCTAAGACTGGCATTTGGGGGGGAGGGATAGCTCAGTGGTTTGAGCACTGGCCTGCTAAACCCAGGGTTGTGAGTTCAATCCTTGAGGGGGCCATTTAGGGATCTGGGGCAAAAATTGGGGATTGGTCCTGCTTTGAGCAGGGGATTGGACTAGATGACCTCCTAAGGTCCCTTCCAACCCTGAGATTCTATGATTTTTAACTAATTCAGTTTTTCAGCTGGATCTTAAATATTTTGCAGTCAGTCTTTTTCTTTCTTTCTTTCTATAAAGAACAGCTGAGAATTAGTATAACCGAGACAGCCCTGCCCCAAACCATTTGGGTCTGTACATTAGGTTAACATGTTGTAACAGTTGTAAGCTATTTCTAAAGCCAAGGCCAAATTGTACTTTAGCAGAGAGGTCGAGTTCCTATAGTGCTTCTCTGCCTTTAAAACTAATTTGGATGCTGAAGTAGTTGTGCAGGTATTTATATGTTGTTTATGGTACTTTCACCAGATCCTATTCTTCTCCCTTGGATCACCTAAAATGGTAAGAATTTTTGACTGGGATTAATTTGTGATCTCTGGGGAGGGGACAACTGCGGGTGGGTCTTTCTGTATTAATAGCCTCCCCTTAAATGTATGTTATCAAAGAGACACATTCTTATCAGCCGAGAAACTCTGAACTCAGTTGTCTAAGGGGCTGCCTGTGAATTTGTTCCTCTAATAATGGCTTACCACAGACATTCAGGTAAAATGGAAATATCATAGACTATTTAATAAGTGCCAGTCCTGTGTTTAAAATACCTTTATATTGTGCAACTTGTTTTGGTAGCAGGATATTGTATCATAAAAGTGATTCTTTATTTAGTACATTCTTAGTGGTTTGAACAATTGGCAAGCTGTAATTAACGATAACTATTTGGGATTGCAACAATAGAAGTTATTACACCATGTAGCCAAAGATATTGTTGATTAAGCTCTTTTGAAATGGTTTTAAATAGTAAATGCTTTGCTATACAGTACAGTGGGAAGCCTGCGGTTTGACAGTGATTTTAGAAAAGCTATCAAATGATCCCCAGATTTGGGGTGGGAGGGTGGGGAATGGCTGGTGGATATTTACTATGGAATGTGCTGGCTTTGGCATTATCGTTGGTAGTAGGGGAAATGTACAGCAGCGGAGAATGGAGGGAAGTAGAAAATATAACCACAGATGGGTTGCTACACTTTAGGGGAAGGACTGTGGTTACTTTGCATTTCTTCTCTTTGTTACAGTGATAGCCTCCTGGATCCAACAGAGAGACCCTCTGCATTAGCAAGAAAGAGTAGGGTTCTCTCTCCCATGTACACAGATGGGAGTTAAGCAAGCATGTTTAGTGTGTACCCCTTAGCATACACCTATTTCATGGCTTACGATCTGATGTGAGGAGGTCACTGAAAATGCCCTACATAAACCGACTGGCAGCTGTTTGGGATTTTGATGGGTGTTATATATTTTAATAATTTGGTCAATTTCCTCAAGTTAACTGATTTTTTTTTAACGGTGCAGTGCATTGTTACACCCACAGACTAAAGATGACAACTACTTTTACCATTCTGACTCTCATCACAAGTGGCTCTGCTCTGGGAATATATTGTATTCTCAGTTTGTAGCCCAGCTCCTGCTGACACCAATCTGAACTACACACATGGAACAAGTGGAGTTCACGGCCCTTAAGAGTTAATTCGATGAGACTACAAGATCCTTTCAAAATTAGAGGGGAAAGGTATGGAATGTAGCCTAGTTTATGCCCAGATTCTCAGGTGTCTTTTGAGTAATACGTGTACAATATTCCTACAGAACGGAGTATTGGTACTTCTCATTTTTTTACATTAAAATAAAAATTAATGTAGGTGGCATCACTTTAAGCCAGAGGTGGGCAAAACTTTTGGCCCGAGGGCCACATCGGGGTTGCAAAACTGCACGGAGGGCCGGGTAGGGAAGGCTGTGCCTCCCCAAACAGCCTGGCCCCCGCCCCCTCCCACTTCCTGCCCCCTGACTGCCTCCCTCAGAACCCCCAACCCATCCAACCCCCCCGTGCTCCTTGTCCCCTGACCACCCCCTCCTGGGACCCCCTTCCCCTAACTGCCCCCCCCCATGGGACACCACCCCCTGTTCAACCCCCCCCTGCCCCCTGAGTGCCCCGACCCCTATCCGCACGCCCACCCCCCGGACTCCCTCGCCTATCCAACCACCCCCTGTTCCTTGGCCCCTGACTGCCCCCCTCAGAACCCCTGCCCCATCCAACTGCCCCCTGCTCCCTGTCATCTGACTGTCCCTCGGGACTCCCTGCCCCTTATCCAACCCCCCCGCTCCCCGCCCCCTTACCATGCCGCTCAGAGCGGCAGGAGCTCGCCGCCACGCTGCCTGGCAGGCGAGGCGGGCCAGTGGAGAGGCATGCTGAGGCTGTGGGGGAGGGGGACAGCAGGGGAGGGGCCAGGGACTAACCTCCCCGGGCGGGAGCTTAGAGGCCGGGCAGGACGGTCCTGCAGGCCGGATGTGGCCCACGGGCCGTAATTTTCCCACCTCTGCTTTAAGCACCTCTGAGTTAATAGAGCCACTCCTTTCATTTAGATTTTAGCAAGACGTTTATATTTTGTTCACAAGCAATTTATTGTTCAAACACACCCTCGATAGCGAGGACGGCTCCAAGTATGCCACACGGGTTACTCTACCGTAGGTTCTTCTTCCTGGCCTTGTGGATGAGAGACGCTGGGGTGGGACTCGAGAGACCTGGCTTCAGTTTTCTGCTCTGCCACAGAGTCCCTGCATGACCATGAGCAAACGGCTTAGGCCCTGATCCTGTAAGTGCTTGGGCATGTCAGGAGCCCCATTAACTTCAGTGGGGCTTCTCACACGTCGGAAGTTAAGAGTTTGATCTAGTTGGGGTTGGTCCTGCTTTGAGCAGGGGGTTGGACTAGATGACCTCCTGAGGTCCCTTCCAACCCTGAGATTCTATGATTCTATGATTCTATGATGGCCTCAATCACTCTGCTTCATAGCCCCATCTGCAAACTTGGGTTACTAGCACTTCCCTACCTCCAAGAGGTGTTGTGAGGGCCCATTGTTATACCTGCGAGGTGCTCAGATCCTGCGGCGATGGGGCTGCATCGATATTGCAAAATGCCTGAGGAACTTGCAGTAGCCCATGTCTTAATAAAAGCACCTCTCGTTTATCAACATAGTCGCTTGTAGATTGTGCTGGGTGAGAACGCACACGCACGGAAGCTTTGAAATGGAAGAACGCTGCTCTTGGCTTATCTCCTTGCACAAATGAACCTTAACCTTTTCTCTCTCTTTCCGGTTTGCCAGGGGTACGTACCACCAGCCCGCAATCCCCTTTTACAAGAGCAGCTATTAACTTCATGCCTCATGACTGATTAAGGGAAGGGTCCTTCCTTTTCAGTGTATTCGGGCGGCACCTTTGCGGTTTATAGCAAACCAGATGGCATTGCATGAAGGGATTCAGAGTACAGTAACTAAGATCCTACACACATCCTCAGCTGCCGTGCATCAGCCTAGCTCCATTGCAGTGATTGAAGCTGCACTGGTTTACACTAGCATTGAAAGAGAACATCCTCCGCTACCTGAAAATCCTGTTTGCAGTGGTGTTATAGCTGTGTTGGTCCCAGGATATTAGAGACACAAGGCAGATGAGGTAATATCCTTTACTGGACCAACTGCTGTTGGTGGAAGCTTTTGAGTTTCACAGAACTCTTCTTCAGCCTCCTTTGAGCGCCTCAAGTAATAATAGGAGTTCAGGATATCCAGTGACACCTGTAATCCCCTCTTTGTTACACTTCCAAGAGCTCAGACTTCACTGGGAGCAGCAGCACCGATTTTCCTAAAGCAGCTCCAGAAACTAACTCCATCTTGAGCTAGGTATTGAGTTCCCAGCCCCTCTGGCAGTGCAATGCCTAGACCTCACGCCCTGGTGAGCTGGGCTACTGTTACTGAAGAGCTCTGTGAAGTTTGAAAGCTTGTCTCTTCCATCAACAGAAGTTGGCAATAAAAGAACTGAAACTATGTCTGTAATGTATCAACATACCAATAGAAGGTTAGTAGGTTACGGTCTCATCTTCCTTCCTAAGTGGCAAACAGGTTAATAAAGTTTAAGCACAGTTTCCCTATTCATTTTTACAGCCCAACCTTTGAGTTCCTGTATAAAGCTTTATCGCATTTGTACAGACTCCCTGGAGACATTAACACACACAGCCTATGCGAAGTGCTCTGCTTATCGGTTATGCTTAAGTTTCATTTGTTAAATGTGTTCTGCAAATCGTTGCTATGATGTGTTGCTTTATATAACCCGACTGGATTCCAGGTAATCAAGCTGGAGGCCACGAAAGCCAGGAAAACGAGTGTTCTTATGTTTGGGGGGAGAGGGAAGGCCTTGCAGAAGGGTTTTGAAATTAATGTTCACAGAGAGAAGTTGATTAGTCAGCCCTGGATATGGTGTATTGCTTGCAGATAGAGCTTGCTCAAGCGTGTCATTCTAAGCAGTGTTTATTTGTACGAACGTAATTGTCCTTGCACCCAATTTCAAGCTACGTTGTTAGCAATGCTTTGGGGCTTTGTGTTCTTTGGAGAGAACGTGTTAAGAAATATAGAGTTGGTTACCATAGTGTAGAATTATTACTGACCATACAGCCAAACTGAAAGCTCACCCTGGAAGTGGAGGCATGAGGCAATCATTAGACAGTGCCCAAGCCATTCGAGAGGGTGAAAAGGGTTGGTGTGTATGAAATGAGGGGTGGCTTTGGAAAAGGAGCAGAAGCTCTTTTTGCACAATCAGCTAATTGGCACCTTTTTGGTCAGGTAGATTTACAGCTGAATTGTAACTTGTTTTCACATCAATTTGCTGACATGTGATAAGGTCACTGGTATGGCCTGCTACCCTGCAGCCGTAGCCCAGCTCACCAGGGCGTGAGGTCTAGGCATTGCATCGCCAGAGCTGCTGGGAACTCAATACCTAGCTCAAGATGGAGTTAGTTTCTGGAGCTGCTTTAGGAAAATTGGTGCTGCTGCTCCCAGTGAAGTCTGAGCTCTTGGCAGAATAACAAAAAGAGGATTACAAGTGTCATCGGATATCCTGGACTCTTGTTATTACTTGAGGCTCTCAAGGGAGTTTGAGGAGTTGGCACGTAATGCAGCAAATCCTCCTCTGGCAGTTCACACCCCCACACGTCTACACATAGCTTATCCTGCACCTCACGGAGATCAGCCCAGGTGGGGAAATCATTCAAGTCTGGTTGTTGCTTATGCCTCTTTCTTTAGAGTTTCCCAATCCGTATTTTCTTGCCTCAGTGATTGGTTTATATGTAAAGCCGAAGGAAAACATGGATCACAATATATTCTGATGATGCATGTGTGATACTTCTGAAGTTAAACAATGCTGCTCAAACTCCCTTCAACGAGACACCATGGTCAGGAAAAAATTAGCTTGTAGAACAGTTACATCCAAAGAAGACACGTTTGAGGTTATTTCAAGCTAGAACACATGCACCACACTGTCTTGCTCTTGAAGCATGTGCCGCACCTGTAACGTTATTGTATCCCTTGATTAGTGCTCGCTTTGACGTGCAGAGAGCTACTTTGCATTGCTGTAGGATGTGTGTTGCCCTGGCATTGGTCCATACTGTACACTGGATAGCCGCTGAGCAACTAATGTAATGCAACTCTGAAAAGCTGCACGCTGAACTAAAGACAGGTGAAGGAAGACAGAGACCAGGAGAAGGGGGTGGGGGGAGGGAATCTGGGTATTTCCATATATCCAGTGTTGGGTTTGTGATCGATGACATGGGATTACTTTCCAGACAACAGGGGCATGTCAGGGTTGAAGTACCTGGAAGTGTGAGCAAGTTCAGTGGTGGGGATTGTAATAGGGGTAGGTGACTATGGGGATACAAATCTCTCTTCTCCAAAATAATGAACTGCGGCGGCTGCTGCCGAGTCTCCAGTCGAGTAAGGGGCGGAGTGGGGGAGGCAGGGAAGGCAAAGGGGACAGTGTTGTCTAGATGTTACTTTGTCAGAGTCTGCCTGGCACAGGGAATTGGGGATTTGGTGCTGCTCCTGTCGTCCTCAGGGCTGCAGCATCCGTAAGTCATTCTAATGGGCAGCCCCTTAGCCTGTGGGACATGACTGGCCATGGTCCTGTCCCCGGTGTCATCATTGCCCCCGCAGCCCCACCAGCGAGCATGGCAGAATGGCCATGGCCCACCCGTTCCGAGAGGTGCTTCTGCCACCTTACAGGTCTGGCATGTTGGCTGGTTGGAGTAGGGATGCTTGTGCTGGGGCATGCTGCCTGGCTACATGCAGGCCGTCCTCGCACACAGCTCCTTTCGCCGGCGCTCAGGGGCTGGAGTTCCTCACTCTCATTCTGGTTTTACGCGGCTGTAACCCCAGTCACTTCAATGGAGTCACTTCTTGCCTCTGCTGAGGTGAGGTCAGAGACCCGCCTCCTCCCGGGAGACCTTCCCACATGACCCTGTCGCCCCCACCATGAAGAAGGCTGCAGAGCTCACCCTCGGGCCTGGTGGATCCTCAGGAGGTCAGGTCATCCGTGCTGCGGCACCGTGCCTCCTGCCTGAGCCCGCCAGCTCCAGCATGGCCTTGGAGCCATGCTACTGGGGACTCCCTCGGCCCACAGTGGCCCCTGGGGAGCTGGGGACTCCGTGGAGAAGGTCGTACGGCCTTGGGATTGGCCCAATTCCACACAGAGAGGGGACATGGCTAGCTCCATGGAAGCACCCCTTCTCCTGCTGTCGCCTTCCCTTTGCAGGACTAACGGGTGGACAATGTATTTTCCCCTCCGGGCCCCTCTAGCCTTTGCTCCATCCCCTGTGTACTTGCCTCCACGGAGAGGTCTGGGAGGGGTTTGGGAGGGGAAGGGATGGCTCTGCAGAGGTGGCTGGCTGGGAATGCTCCAGGCCATGATTAGTCCCTCGGTTTACAAAAAATGGAACCCTCTGGTAGCTAGAATCTGTCAGGAGCTGTGTGGTGGCTCCTTTGCTTTTGTGTCCCAGGAGTAGTGGGTGCTGTGTTTATCTTTTGCAGACACTCAAGCTGGGAGGGTAGCATTGCTATCTGTTGGTTGTACATGGTGCGTTAAGGCTCAGCGACGCGGTTGCAAGGAAGGGCCATGGGTTTGTAGTTATATGGGTCTTGCTCAAGGGAATCATAAAACTAAGATCAAGAAGGGTTCTAATGCTGTCTGCCCTGGACGGCACTTAATTCAATTTCTTTCAAATAAATCCTGTTCGGCTGACAAGGCTGCACATATTTGGCCATTGTCAACATAGTTCCCATATTTCTCATCGGTTTACATGGTTCGGAAATGATACACATGTGGCTCCCGGCTCAGTTCCAGGATGTGCCTGGGCTCCACACTGCATTGTCAGCCGGAGATTGTTGTCCCTCTGACCTTGGCAAGGCAGCGTTTCCAGACAGGAAAACTGGCCTGGGTCCTGCTAGAAATCTGTTTGCCCAGCTGCTTGGGCTTTAAAATGGAAAGAGAACAGAACTGGTGAAAGCTCTCTTCTAATCTCTGCCGCTGACTCACTGTGCAACGCCCGTCTCTCGGTGTGCGTCCGCTCACCTCCCCTCTCAGACCAGGGAGGGGACTGTCTGATGGGAGTACTCGGAGCGCACATGCGCGGGTCATGTGTGTTCTAGACTGGTCAGAAACCAAATAGGAGACAAAAAGGAGGTTTCTCCCTCTTGAAAACCTAAGCAGCACCAGCGGGTGCGAGCCCACCCCCTCCGCATCCTGTGTTTATATTTGGATGTGTTAATAACATGAGAAGAAATCGAATCCAGTGTGACCCGATGGCCATCGACACGCATGTGCGGCTCGTGGCCAGTCACTGAGCCCAAGCAGGGAGCATCGGGCGAGGATGAAGGAAACCGCAGGTTCACCTCCAGAGAGGCCTCGCCGGAGCTTGGCAGACAAGGAGCGTTCCTTTCAACGCTGCTCTGTCTCCTTTGGTGAGGAAAGTCATTTTTGCTGCCGGTTGGTTTGTAGTTAATGAGACACAACAGAACAACCGACCTGCTGGTGCTAACGATGTTGATGGCTCGGGCCTGCTCCCACTGAAACCAAAGGCAATGCGCCCAGTAGACCAGGGTTCAAGCCCTTAGCTTGTCATTTCTAATAGTGCAATTAGTGGGAAATTACCAGTCGCTTGGGACTGGCGAGTGGCCAACCAGAAAGGAGCACAAACAAGTCCTCTAGCTGTCAGCACCGTCCTCTGCTGCCTTCAGAGCACGTCAGTAATAAATAGCAAGGGTTGAAGGGACACCTGCTGCCTGATTGCCATGGAAACTCCACCGCCTTGAAGGCTTGCACCAATCCGAGAGGTTTGCCTACCTCTTCTGCACCCACCTAGTCCTGCCCCCTCCCTGTGGGCCCAGTCTGTGACCCAGAATAGGAGCGAAGAAGCCATAAGAGTCTGTCCCGGTTCCTGCACATGGCACTGAATTTCATGAGCCATAGGGATAAGGCAGGCTGTGCAGCCAAAAGCATCAATCAAAAGCCCACTGGCTGTTTTTTCAAAGGGTAGCTGAGGCTAGGTAGGTCTGACACTACACCGCAGAACTAGAAGGCTGCAGAGCTCACCCCAGTACACCGCAGTAATACCAGCCAGTGCATTTGCCCTGCACTCTTGCCGTTTCTTTGAATGGATGCACATCATAGGCGCCGACTCCGTGGGTGTTCTGGGGCTGGAGCACCCGCCGGCTCCCGCGCTGCCCCCGGCCCCAACTCACCTCCGCCTCCCGAGGCGCCACCGCTCCGCTTTTCCTCCCTCCCAGGCTTGCCGCGCGCCAACTGTTTGGCGTGCGGCAAGCCTGGGAGGGAGCGGGATGGGCGGGGAAAGCGGAGCGGTGGCACCTCGGGGGAGGGGGAGGAAGCGGAGGTGAGCTGGGGCAGGGAGCGGTTTCTCTGCACCCCCCCCCACCCAGCTCACCTCTGCCTCCTTCCCTTCCTCCTGCAAACCCCTCCCCCAAGGCACCGCCGCTCCCCTTCCCCCCCCCCACCCCCCTGGCTTGCCGCGGAGCCTGGGGAGGGAGGAAAAGACATCTGGTCACCCTAATGACAGGGCATATTTACAAGAAGGTGCCGCTTGGCGCATACATCTGTCATTCCCCTTTTCCCTCTGCTGTCTTTCTGGGGGAGGGTGGGAAACCTTTCTCAGAGAAGGGGATTTCGCCAGGTGCCCTGAACCTGCTCAGATTCTGAATCCGTCCACCTTCCTCTGTCCTCCCACCACCAAGAACACTGCGTCTGGCCCGCACGGGTCTCCTGGGATCTTTGAAAGAGGCATTGTCCCCGTGGCCATGGATGGAGCTGCAATGACTGACACCCTGGCTATGATGCCTGAGAAAGTGCCTTGACCTGACAACACAAGCAGGGTGGGAACCGCCACCCGAGGGGTTGCAGCACCAGGGTGATTTGCTCCTGGTGGCTTTTCCCACGGCGGAGGCAAGCAGCCACATTTTGCACTAGCTGGAGCCTGTGCGTTGCATCCGCCTTCGGCCCCCGCTGGCGTGAGCTCTGGGCGTGATGAACATGTGCCCCGCCGTGGCCAGGTTCTTGCCTGGCAGGAAGGGGCAGTGGCCAAGGATGCTGGAGATGGAAGGCCATTTATGCACCATTGACGCTACCTGGCCCTCATGGGTTAGGGCTCAGTCCTGCAGATGCTGAGCACCGCAGCCCTGATCCAGCAGAGCCCTTGCTTTAACCTTGGGTGTAGCACGTGCCAGGACGCGTTGCTGAATCGTGGCCAGAGGGAGCCGCACGCTGCAGGATCAAGTCCCCAGCCAAGAACTGAGCCGGCCCCGGAGGCTTTGCACCATAAGGCGATGAGTGGCAGCTGCCTTGGACGGAAGCGGGGGAGGGAGTGACGCAGTGTCCCGGCTCATTCTTTGAAGTGTTTCCCTCTTGCAGCTAGATTACAGGGGGCTTGTTTGGGTTCCATTGGAGCCGCCTGCTCTTGCAGGCATCACCACATCCTGGTGACGGTCGGTGGCAACTGTGGAAAGGCGAGATAGAGCTGGGTGGAGCTGGCACGTTGTTGGCAGTGGAGCCCGGGCACCTGGCTGTCTGGGTGGACTGGTGGATAATAAGACAGGTCCCTTGAGACTCAGCAGAAGGCACCTTCCTTTGCACAGAGACCCATCTCCCTTTGCTGGGCCGTGTTGCAGAGGAACGATGCTCCCTCCTCTACTCCAGGGATGGTGTTGAGCTCTATAGTCTACTGAGGTCGGGGCCCCATTATGCTAGGCACTGTATAGACAAATAGCAAGTCCCTACCCCAAAGAGCTTCGGGTCTACGCAGACAAATGACGGGAGGGGACACAGGCACAGAGAGGTGAAGTGGCTTGCTTGAGATCACACGGCAAATCATGGTCAGAGCCAGGCGCAGAACGCCGGTCTCCTGGGCACCAGCCCGGCACCCTGTCCTTTGGCCCGTGCCAGCAGTACCCCGACTGCATGGAACGCTGCAGCGAGCTCAAGCGGCGGGAGCAGCCCATGCCTCCATCCATTGCCCAGAGACGGGCGGGGCGTAGTAGCGCTAGGGCTGGCCCCAGGCCGGGCATGTTCGCCAGCGTCCCTGTTCCACGTGGCTGCCGCAGTGGCTGTACCTGGGCGTGGCAGGTTAGAGACGGGGGGGTTGCAGAGGGGGTTCTTTGCCCCTGTGGCTGCTGCTCTTTGAGGAGAGGCGGCTGCTGGAGTTTGGGAAGTTTGTTTCTCTAGCCGAGGCACTGACGGTTCTTCACCACCCCGGAGGGGCACAGCTCTGTTTGACCGGTGATGGCTAGAACGTCCCTTGCGCTCTGTCTCAGGTACTGGTATGGCCCCCACTTCCATACTGTCTCCGCACGTCACAACCTTTACTCTATCTGTCCTGGGAGGTAGGGCAGTGCTATCCCCCCCCCTCACCCCGTGGTACAGATGGGGAACCAAAGCCCAGCGAGACGGGGACTTCCCCAAGGGCAAGCAGGGCGGCTGTGGCAGAGCGGAGCACTGTACCAGAGTCCCGGGCTAGTGGCCTAGCCCCTGGGCCATCCTTACTTCCAAAGGGCTTCTGGAGCCCCCTCCTGAGTGATGTGACTGGACTCCATTGCGGGGGAATGGGTTAGTCGGGCGTAGTATTTTTCTCTCCATGTATTTTCCCCCTGTAACATGCTCTTCATGGCCCCTGAAAAGCCAGCATGCAGGGAGCTGAAGAGGCAGAGAGAACAGACTTTGGTCAACAACAACAGGAAACGAGGATCATTTACGTTGTCTAATCTAATTCTGTTTTCCTGCCGCCCCTGGCTTTAGGGCTATCAAGAGCCAATAATTGAATTTCCTCTTGGCGTTTTCTGTTGACAGGACTCAGCCTCATCTCTCTGTCCAGCTATTGCCAAGGAGGAAAGTTCTTGTTTACTTCACACTTTCATTACAGTAAACTGAAAAAAATGTGGCTGAGTGTAATGGAGGAAAGCAGCCTGTCAAGATAAATTAGCAAAGGCTGTTTTACATCCCCAAGGCCAGAAGACTAATTGTTTTGGGAGGAATTTTCACACACACCCCTGCTGACCCTGGACACATGACTACAGGGAATTGTGTCTCAGTGCAGATGCTTATATGCCATGGTGACAGGAACCTTCCCTGGCTCCTATCTGCAGATAGGTATAGGGAACGGGAACAGAAGTTGTCCTTGGGGTATCGAGCAGTGACCTGCCAGCCAGGGTTGGACGTCTATGGGGGGTGATCCCTGACTCCCAGCCAAGGTGCAACTCAGCTGGCAAACGTTACTTCCAGTGGAAAATGCTACAGCATCACATCTGCCTCCTGAAAGGCTGGGGCCAGGTTCAAAATGTAAGCTAGCAGCCAGATTTCTATTGCTGGACCCCTGTAAAGACAGAGAGGAAGCAGGCACACGTTAGCAGAGCCATGCTGGCAGGAAGTTTCCTTTAATTTAGGGCAATTTCTCTCTCATTTTGTCTTCATGTTAAACCTAAGACCAATGCACGGTGCAGTTGGAAGCATACTCAAGTACCCAGCATAGAAGGCCCTGAAACGCAGCTGGAGGCTGTAATCATAAGAACGCTTCAAATTCTCTGTTTTGCGTGGATTTTGATTAGCTAGAGGGAGGTCCTTCTAAGTCACCCTCCATCCAAGGGCGCTTTGCAGCCAGGAATTAATTCACCTTGCTTGTAAGGCGATTAAGTCTAATTACCCCAGCTTGCGATGAAACTATACTTGCTCAAGCGGGGAAAAAAAATCTACTTGCCCTCCTTTTATCATGATGATAAGGAAAAAACACCGAATGTTGGACTCATCAATAGAATCGCTTTCCCCGAGAAACGGCATGAGACTTGCCAGGCTGTATTAGTCTCATTTTACAGATGGAAAAACTGAGGCGTAGCAACACAAAGGTTTCCACTGCTGTCTGGCCTGAGGCCTGGCTGCTGTCCCCATTTGTGGGCCCAAATTTTGTGCTCTTGTATTATTGATGCAAGTGCAAATGTTGATGCTGCCTCTGCATTGCAATTACAGGATTTCCAGCCTCTGTACATGGACCCCTTGCTCAAGTCCTCACTGAAATAAGGACAGTGCCATGAATTAACTCAGATCTCCTGACTCCCGCTCCTGTGTCTTAACGCCAGGCCATCCTACCTCTGACACATCCCATCCAACTCCTGGAGGGTGATATAAAATGTGTGTGTGGGGGGCTGATAAGGTATTTTCCCCCCTCACTTTTCATTGTTAAATTGCGAAGAGCTCCTTTAATTCTTCAGTTACCAGGTGCAAGCTGTAGGAATCAATCCGTGTATGTTCCGGTTACTGAGAGTGAAGTACTCTTGTATGTGAGGACGGCTGAGCACACAACGCTGCTCTGACCTCTCGTCTATTGGCTTCGACTTGGGCCACCCGCCCCTCCAAAGCTCAAATATAAAACTGACGTTTAAACACAATTTTTGGATTCTGCTGCCGCTGACAAAATTCAGATTTTGGAGCAGATGCAGCAGCGGCAGATTAGTCACAGGGTGGTGTGTAGGGGTCCCAGCCCACTGGGGGGGCCCCTGGTTTCCACCGCCAGGCGGGTGTGGGGCGGGGAAGGCCCCCTGACTCCATCCCTGGCAGAAGCTGCGGGGTAGGGGAAGCCCCCGCCGAGCACCCCGCCCCCCCCACTCTGGTCCCATGCAAAAGTGGGGGGTGGCAGGTGCAGCCCCAGCACCCGGTCCCCTAGGACTGGAGGAGCTCTCGCTCCCTGCTGCGCCCCTAGGACCGGAGGAGCTCTCACGCCCTGCTGCGCCCCTAGGACCGGAGGGGCTCTCGCGCCCTGCTGCGCCCCTAGGACCGGAGGGGCTCTCGCGCCCTGCTGCGCCCCTAGGACCGGAGGAGCTCTCGCGCCCTGCTGCGCCCCTAGGACCGGAGGGGCTCTCGCTCCCTGCTGCGCCCCTAGGACCGGAGGGGCTCTCGCTCCCTGCTGCGCCCCTAGGACCGGAGGGGCTCTCGCGCCCTGCTGCGCCCCTAGGACCGGAGGGGCTCTCGCGCCCTGCTGCGCCCCTAGGACCGGAGGGGCTCTCGCGCCCTGCTGCGCCCCTAGGACCGGAGGGGCTCTCGCGCCCTGCTGCGCCCCTAGGACCGGAGGGGCTCTCGCTCCCTGCTGCGCCCCTAGGACCGGAGGGGCTCTCGCGCCCTGCTGCGCCCCTAGGACCGGAGGGGCTCTCGCGCCCTGCTGCGCCCCTAGGACCGGAGGGGCTCTCGCGCCCTGCTGCGCCCCTAGGACCGGAGGGGCTCTCGCTCCCTGCTGCGCCCCTAGGACCGGAGGGGCTCTCGCTCCCTGCTGCGCCCCTAGGACCGGAGGGGCTCTCGCGCCCTGCTGCGCCCCTAGGACCGGAGGGGCTCTCGCGCCCTGCTGCGCCCCTAGGACCGGAGGGGCTCTCGCGCCCTGCTGCGCCCCTAGGACCGGAGGGGCTCTCGCTCCCTGCTGCGCCCCTAGGACCGGAGGGGCTCTCGCGCCCTGCTGCGCCCCTAGGACCGGAGGGGCTCTCGCGCCCTGCTGCGCCCCTAGGACCGGAGGGGCTCTCGCTCCCTGCTGCGCCCCTAGGACCGGAGGGGCTCTCGCGCCCTGCTGCGCCCCTAGGACCGGAGGAGCTCTCGCGCCCTGCTGCGCCCCTAGGACCGGAGGGGCTCTCGCGCCCTGCTGCGCCCCTAGGACCGGCGGGGCTCTCGCGCCCTGCTGCGCCCCTAGGACCGGAGGGGCTCTCGCGCCCTGCTGCGCCCCTAGGACCGGAGGGGCTCTCGCGCCCTGCTGCGCCCCTAGGACCGGAGGGGCTCTCGCGCCCTGCTGCGCCCCTAGGACCGGAGGGGCTCTCGCGCCCTGCTGCGCCCCTAGGACCGGAGGGGCTCTCGCTCCCTGCTGCGCCCCTAGGACCGGAGGAGCTCTCGCTCCCTGCTGCGCCCCTAGGACCGGAGGAGCTCTCGCTCCCTGCTGCGCCCCTAGGACCGGAGGAGCTCTCGCTCCCTGCTGCGCCCCTAGGACCGGAGGGGCTCTCGCGCCCTGCTGCGCCCCTAGGACCGGAGGGGCTCTCGCTCCCTGCTGCGCCCCTAGGACCGGAGGAGCTCTCGCTCCCTGCTGCGCCCCTAGGACCGGAGGGGCTCTCGCTCCCTGCTGCGCCCCTAGGACCGGAGGGGCTCTCGCGCCCTGCTGCGCCCCTAGGACCGGAGGGGCTCTCGCGCCCTGCTGCGCCCCTAGGACCGGAGGGGCTCTCGCGCCCTGCTGCGCCCCTAGGACCGGAGGGGCTCTCGCTCCCTGCTGCGCCCCTAGGACCGGAGGGGCTCTCGCGCCCTGCTGCGCCCCTAGGACCGGAGGGGCTCTCGCGCCCTGCTGCGCCCCTAGGACCGGAGGGGCTCTCGCGCCCTGCTGCGCCCCTAGGACCGGAGGGGCTCTCGCGCCCTGCTGCGCCCCTAGGACCGGAGGGGCTCTCGCTCCCTGCTGCGCCCCTAGGACCGGAGGGGCTCTCGCGCCCTGCTGCGCCCCTAGGACCGGAGGGGCTCTCGCGCCCTGCTGCGCCCCTAGGACCGGAGGGGCTCTCGCGCCCTGCTGCGCCCCTAGGACCGGAGGGGCTCTCGCGCCCTGCTGCGCCCCTAGGACCGGAGGGGCTCTCGCTCCCTGCTGCGCCCCTAGGACCGGAGGGGCTCTCGCTCCCTGCTGCGCCCCTAGGACCGGAGGGGCTCTCGCTCCCTGCTGCGCCCCTAGGACCGGAGGGGCTCTCGCTCCCTGCTGCGCCCCTAGGACCGGAGGGGCTCTCGCTCCCTGCTGCGCCCCTAGGACTGGAGGGGCTCTCGCGCCCTGCTGCGGCCCCGGGGCCGTGGCGCGGGGCCAGAGCTTTTCCAGTCTTGGGGCCGCAGTGGGGCGGGGGGGAGGAAGTGTAGAAAGGAGCAAACGGGTTGTGGGGTGGGCAGAATGGGGGGGAACCCTGTGTGGAACAGAGACCAGGCCCTGGTGAAGGGGCAGAAAAGGGTGGGGCTGTGGGTGGGGCCACACGTGAACGGGGCCGGGCCCACAGGTGGAAGGTGTGGGGGGCCCCCCCCACACTTGCTCTGGCCCAGTGCCCCAGGAAATCTTAATCCGCCTCTGTGTGCTAGCCCGTCAGTAACAACGGAGGGGGTGTGTCAGTGTCTCCTTGACACAGCAGGGCACACTGGCCGGCTTGGGAAGGGCTCACACAGCTCCTAGGCAGGGTAGGAGATGCCCTCTGCTGGCAACAGAGGGTGAGTGTGCCGATGTTCCCGCGAGAACCCTGGAGCTGGGAGACGACTCAAGACTGCCCGGGGTGGGGCTGGTTGGGTGAAAGACACCGCTGTTCCTGGGGCTCAAGCCCTTCCCATGACTGCCTAAACACACGTGCACACACCCACACGGTTTTGAAACCTGCCATCACCAGGAGGCCAATGATGTCCGTGAAACAGGGCTGTGCCCAAAGGGCCGGGCAAGGGAAAAGCGGTGACGATACAGAGTATGCAGCGTCCGGCGGCTTGTGCAGCCAGCATTGCTGTCAGACACCCTGTTCCACACTGTGGCACGTAGCTCCCAGGTTCTTTTACCGATTCTGCGCTCTGCGTCACTGCCGGCTGGCCGGCGCACGGCAGCGTTTGCTTGTGATGACGGGTGGATGGGTTGAGTATCATGCACTGGGCACAGCACAATACTGAGGGCCCATTGCCTGGTGTGGTGGGTGCAGGGGGGGTGGGGGAGAGGCCGTGAGCCAGGCGCGAGGCCCTGTAATGTGTTTCCGTGAGGCAGCTGCTTGGCAAGGCCCAACCATGAGCCACTGGTGGGTGAAGACGCTCATCAACAGGGGTAGACCTGGCGATTTTGTGCTAAGTCAGCGCGGCTGCTCCCCCACCAACATGAACAGCACGGTGCCATCAGCCATTAAAATGCCCTTGAAGAACTTTGCTTGTGGTGAACTTGCTGCTGTATCACATGCTTAGCCTGGCCGGCAGGCGGGCCCCTGGCCACACCAATCTTGCTGTCGCACGAAGGGTTGGCGCGTAGCGGCGTGCAGCCAAAGCCCCGCACTATGGCTGGCGCGGCAGACGTGTGTGGGACTGGCTCTCTCAGGACAATGTACCGTCCTCTCCCCCTGCAGGGCCCAGCAGTTACACCGTGGGCACCATGTCGGAGCGCTTTGATTGCCACTACTGCCGCGACCCGCTGCACGGGAAGAAGTATGTGCAGAAGGAGAGCCGCCACTGCTGTGTGAAGTGCTTTGAAAAATTCTGTGCCAACACCTGTATCGAGTGCAAGAAACCCATTGGCGCTGACTCCAAGGTACAGTGGGCTGCTGCTTGCTCCCCCGCCCCCCCTCCCCCATGGCAATACATTCGCAAAGTAGTGACCAGTGGCTTCCAACTGGCTTGTGGTGTAGGGCGGTCACTGTCCTGGGGCCAGATTTTGGGGGGGGGGGGTGGTTGATTGTCCCCATTTTACCCTCCCCCCCCCCCGCTCTTTCTGACCTTTTAAAATAAAGTGGGGGAGGGGTGTTTGGAAGCCGTGGCTTGGCTGGGGTCAGGGCTATTGGCAGGAGGAAAGGCGTTGGCGGTGCAGACAGCACTGTATGGCGCAGGAACGCCTTCCGAGGATAGGTACTGGAGATGATGGCAGGCACTTGGAGCCCAATACCCGGAGGCTGGTCCCAACACATGGGGTGGTTTGAAAGAAGGGCCCAGCCTGGGAGTGGGCAAAGGGAGCAGCATGGGGAGGAGGGAGGCGAGTTGGTGGGGCAGCGTTGATACATCCTTTTGGCTAGAGTGGGGCAGAGACGCTGGGTACAAGGCCTGTAACGGGAGTGGATCTGGAGCAAGAGGCTCAGGCTTCTGGAGGGCCAGAGATCTGTTAACACCAGGCTGAAAGTCTGTTCCCCACACACACCTTTCAGCTCTAGGTTCCTGTTCGTACCTGAAATCTTTATTTGACAAACTGTTACGGGCCACGTGGTCAGCATGTGCCAGTCCGCACTGGCCCGCTGCTGCCGCTTGGGGAAGCTGGCTGGGAAATCCAAGGTTCCAATAGGATGGGCATTGGCTAAATGTAACTGGTTCTTCGGCAAGTGTGTGCGGTGAAAAAGGGCAAAACTGCACAGCAGACACTTTCCCCACATTTAGCCCTGGCAAAATGTCACCATTGGCCCAGCAACAACTATTTCTGGGGTTTGCACAGACTAACCTTGGGTGAGCAAGGACGCTCAGCTGCCCACATTCCTTTTTCAGGCCGCGCCAGTAAATCAGATACTTTTCTGTGATTTCGGCCTCGTTTAACATAGTGAACGTCCAGCTCCCCTCAGACTGCATTCTAACGGCAGGGAGCCTGGCCACAGCAAAGGCCAAAGGAACCCTAGACTACGCACTCTGAAAGGGGTGTGTCTATTGCACTGGGCTCGAAACATCTTCCCTCACTGGAACCTAGCTTCAAAGTGTGCCACGCCCAACTCAGTGCTTCAGAGAGAAATAGATTAAGTACCATGCAGTCTACCCCATGTGGACCTTTCAAATGAGATCTTAAAAATCAAGCGCCTATATATTATGATGGCTATTAAAGAATCCAATGTTATCCTGGTGTCCATGACCAATGTTTCCTGTTCTTCCATTGGTGTGCTGTTTGGTGGCTGGTTGGCTGCTGTCCTCCACCCCAGAGCTGGCTGCAGTCAGGCATACTAGACACACGTGTGTGTGCTGGTAGCTAAAGTGGGAACATATTTGGCGTGAAAAGGTGCGACAGTATTGTGAAATCTTGTCATTAGCACATGCGCGCTTTAGGAGATGCGGGGGGTTTATGGCACTGTACAATGATGCATTGTTGTTCTTGTTGTTCCTAGGAGCTGCATTTCAAAAACCGTTACTGGCACGATAGCTGCTTCCGCTGTTTTAAGTGCTACGCGTCTCTGGTCACCGAGCCCTTCATGCTCAAGGAAAACAATAAAGTTTGGTGTAGCACCTGCAGCGCCACTGAGGGTGCAAACAAATGCAAAGGCTGCTTCAAAGCTATTATTGCAGGTACGGCTGCTAGTTACCCAGCTTGGTGTAGAATCCAGATCTAGGGTCACCAGATGGCCTGATTTGTGTAGAGCTAGTCCTGATATTTGGGGCTTTGTCATATACAGGCGCCTATTACCCCCACCTCCTAGTTAGCTGGTCACCGTAGCTAACTCTCACTGCTGACTAGGGGTTCTAGCCAGGACAAACTACCAGGCGCTTGCCAAGCCATGGCAGGCAGCAGCTAATGGCCGTGCGCCAGGCTGACTTGCTCGGGAAGATGGACCTGCTCCTGAAAACACAGAGAACCAGGCCGTGGCCTAACCCCACAGCCAGGAGCTGTGCAAGCCCGTGCTCAAGGGGCAGGGTGACTGGCACTTGCCTAGTTAGTTCCAGCTTTACAGGCTAATTAAAAATAAGCCCTTGCCTTTTTCTGTCTGTGGTTTAGCCTTGTGCCGCTACTTTCCCCTAGCACTTGGTTTTTTAATCCAGTCCCTTAAAACCAACACTGGCTCCCCGGCGGAGAGCACTAGAGCCAGGATTCTGGCACGCGCTCAGCTTCCGTTTAGGCAGCAGAACCAGAGCCCCCATTTTCAGGAGCTCAGCCTGGTCGAGGCCGAACTTTGCTGGCCATAAGTGTCCCAATTGGCGTTGCGGCGGCCCACCCCCCTGCACCTCCCATTGGCCAGGAACCGTGGCCACTGGGAGCTGTGGGGGGCCGGGCCTGCGGACGGTCAGTGTAAACAAAACGTGTCGCAGCCCGCCAGCAGATTACCCTGCTGGGCCGCGTGACGAAGGTTGCCGACCCCTGCTTTAGAGCATGGTTTTGCATCCCTGCTAATCGCCATTGATGGACATCTCCTCCATTAATTTATCTAGTTCTTTTTTGAACCCTGTTATAGTCTTGGCCTTCACAAGATCCTCTGGCAAAATGTGAAGAAATATTTCCTTTTGTTTGTTTTAAACCTGCTGCCTATTAATTTCATTTGGTGACCCCTCTAATTCTTGTGTTATGGGTAAATACCATTTCCTTATTTACTTTCTCCACATCAGTCATGATTTTATAGCCCTCCACCATATTGCCCCTTAGTGATCTCTTGTCCAAGCTGAAAAGTCCCAGTCTTACTACTCTCGCCTCATCTGGAAGCCTTCCATGCCCCTAATAATTTTTGTTCCCCTTTTGTGTACCTTTTCCAATGCCAATATATCGTTTTTGAGCTGGGTCAACCACATCTACATGCAGTATTCAAGATGTGGGCATACTATGGCTATCTATAGAGGGAATCTGATATTTTATCTATTCCTTTCTTAATGATTCCCAACATTTTGTTAGATGTGTGAGTGTTCATGCAGCAATGGCCCTGAAAGCATTAATAGTGACCCATGTGGGCTGCACAAAGTCCTGTACCAGCAACCTATTGTTTTCTGTTGCAGGAGACCAAAATGTTGAATACAAGAAGTCATTCTGGCACAAGGAATGCTTCACCTGCAGCCAGTGCAAGCAAGTGATAGGAACAGGCAGCTTCTTCCCCAAAGGAGAGGATATCTACTGTGTCTCTTGCCATGAACATAAGTTTGCCAAGCTGTGTGTTAAGTGCAAGAATGTAAGTCACTATACAGTTCTAGGGTTGGGAAGGGGCTCTTTGCCTACAGGAGCATTGAGTTGAGCAGAGGAGCAGAACAACCTTAACCTTTTTTTTTAATTGAGAAAATCATCAGATTGAGCAAAGATTTCACTGGAGTTGTCATAATTTTTCCAGGCGCCAGTATTTAGGCAAAGGAATTTAGGCTTAGTCTCTTGCCTCCATCAAAAGGAAAGCTTCCCTGCATGACGAATAACGCAACGCAAACACCAGCCTCACTTCCACTGCTAAAAAGTTGACAACTGTTGCTTACTGATGTACTTTGCTGGAATCATTAGTGCAAAGCTGGTACTGGAAACAACCAGCGCTGGAAAATATCTGTAACAAAGAGCGGAGATGTTTTCCTGGAAGTTCCTGACTGATCAGAGGTCAGCTTTGGGCTGGTGTCTGTTAGGGAAATCCCCCTGCCCCTGTTTGAGGACAGGGGAACCCAACCCCACACAAGACCTAACTGTAGCAAGCTCCTTCACCCCAGTTCTGAGACCCAGCTGGCCTACCTGTAATGATTTGCAGTGATGGTTACAACGTAACACTTCCCTTATGTTCATTTCTGCCCCAGGCCATCACGTCTGGAGGAATCACTTACCAGGAGCAGCCTTGGCATTCAGAGTGCTTTGTCTGTACTGGCTGCTCAAAGCAGATTGGTGGGAAACGCTTCACTGCTGTGGAGGATCAGTTCTACTGTGTGGATTGCTACAAGACATTTGTTGCCAAGAAGTGTGCTGGCTGCAAGAACCCCATTACAGGTAGGTTGGGCAATTAGTGCATATGGAGACTCAGAAAAGGCAGCATTGTTTTAGCCAGCCCTTCCTCCCTCTTAAGGATTTGTCCAGGTGCTTTCTCACCCCTTCACCCTGACCACCCCCAGGCAGTCTCCTGCAGAATAGGCTTAAAATAGACAGAAGCAGGTGGCTTTCATTTGGGCTAAAAGTGGTGTAAGAAATTCTAGTAAGAAAACTGGAGGCAGGTAGGTGAATACAGTTTCGTTTCTTGCTGATGTTCTACATCCCACACATTGTAACACCTGTTTTAAGTAACAACTAGTGACCTAGACCTGCAGAACTGGAACATGAACATTTGACATGAACATGAACATGGAACATTTGCTTCCTTGTGGCTAATTAGATACAGGAATGAAGTGGAAAGCAGGGGATGATTTCCATTAACTCCAAAAACCCTTATAGAAACATTGTATAGATGTGATTCTAAAACCCACATGGAGAATGGCTTTTGGACCTATCAGCAGTTTGAAATGGTTTGCTGGGGTAGACAAGAGAGAGCAGGGCATCTGGGACCAAGTCCAGCTCCTGATAGGTCTGGTGGATTTTATACAGGCGAGGGAATATTGTTCTAGGAAAGCAACCAACTACTCTATTCTTTCTGTAAGTCAATAGACGTTAACAAAGAACAAGTTACTTTTTATTGAAAGGAATGTTATTAATTACCTTCTGTAATAATTGCCTCTATCTTTCTAAATAGGGTTTGGAAAAGGATCAGCTGTGGTCAGCCATGAAGGCCAATCCTGGCATGATTATTGTTTCAAGTGTACCAAGTGTTCCCGTCCCTTGGCTAACAGGCGCTTTGTCTATCATAATGAGCAAATTTACTGTGCTGACTGTCCCCATAGACTGTAAGGAGCAGCCTCAGCCTTTGCTGTAAAATGGATTGGGGCCTTGCTAAAGGAGCTTGCATATTAAACCCTCCCTTCTTCCGTTTTACAGAATGGTTCAGACCTCCAGCCCCAGCATAGTTGAGCTTGTTTGATTTTAGATTTTAAGCTTCTCCAGTAACAAAACTTACTCAATTGCTAAACTAACTTTGCTTTCATGACAACCATTAACACAAAAGCTTGAGATGCCAGCATTTTAGGTCCTGAAATATCCAAATATTGCCTTTTCTGCATGATGATTAGCATAAAATAAATAAAACAAAAGTGATTTTGTAACTTTTAAGTTGAAGTCTGACACTTAATGAAGTGGTTTTTGACAAGGAACGTACAAATCTTTGCAACTCACTGAAACAAAAAAAACACACATCAGTAAGGAAATGCAAAGATCACATCCAGGATCATAGATATGGTGCTTCGTAATTATACATTCATGAGTACTTTATATACAGATATGCAGTTAGTAGCAACTGAACATTAATGCCTTTGCTTATACTACCATATAAAGCAAGTTACAGCAAGTATATGGTATGGCTTTGTTTATAATGTTTTGCTACTGTGGTTTAGCTAGAGAATGCTAAAACAGATTTATGGCAATTTTAACTTAAGGTTTAGTCCTGATTTTAAATTGGCTTGTCAGAGGGTTTTGCTTACCAGCTTTTTTACTTTAATTATGCTGTCTACACCTGGTTTACTAATTCACCACCTTCAAGAAGTTATTCTTTGAAGCATAACATACAATGAATGTATATGCATTTTAAAAACATTGTAGGATGTCTCCTACCATGCCAACATGTTATTTTTAAATCTAATAAACATTGGATTAATGCTTGTTTGGATTCATGAAGTCTGGACGGTTGTTTCTCTTCATTTGCTTTTGCAGGAAACAAATATCAAGGTGTGTCAAAGTCACTAAGCCTCTCCCCCCCCCATTACACTGCAAAACTGAATTTACTTGTTTTGAGGACCCCTCCTTCCCCCATTGCAGTTAACACTAAGTGCCAACACCTTCACTGCCAAGAGCATATTTAAATGTGCCTGTGGCCAACATACAGTTACTGGAAAATTAATCTCAAACTGGTGTCTGTCCCTCTGAAATCCCTCTTCCAGATGTAATCTATTTTTAAATGAGCCACATTAAGCCATCCCAACTTCCTGAATTCCCCTTGTGATTCAGGGCAGGGACAGGGGGATAGAAGGAGGTCGTACAACAAACACAAGGTTTTGAGGATGACCGCTGCAGTGGGGAGATAGGAGGGAGCATACTTTGTTATTCTCTATGCTTTGCTACAAGACCTTATACAAAGCTCAAACCATTGCCCTTAGCAGGCAAGGTATTAAACCAGAGCACAATTACACAGTTTCTTCAGACCCCCCAAAACATGGAAATTAGAGAGCCATTCTACAGCACCTTGGATCTTTGAACGAAATGAAAGACCTATAGCCCTGAAATACTCAATTTCTTGAAACTTTTTTCAATTTCACAGCAGCGAGGCGGCTCACTGAACTTTGTCTTTCATCATAGAGTACACCTCAGAATTTACCAGATTTAGAGGCCAGAATGTAATAGTCTAATAAAAGGAAAATATAAGATGTCTTGCACTACAAAGTGACTCTAAACAACATTGAAGATGGGTTTTTGTGACAGGATTTATACTTGGAGAAAGGAAAGTGTCAAGTTTAACAGCAACAAGGTACTAACTTATCTTCTCCAAATCCTGTTGTTTGGCACTTCATTAAAGGAAACGATTTATCCTCTTGGTAATTAAACTGGTGTTAATTTATACGAGTTCCCTATTCATCCAGGTGATGATCAATGGACCTCAGACATTCAAACTAGTAATAGTTTAGGGCAAGGGAGTTGCTGATAATCACTTACCTATAAGACTTCTAGTCCGTCAATGTTGTTTTCTACTTTAAATGGTAGCAATACTTAATGGCAGGACTATCCCCTTGTATATTTTAATTCTACATTGCATAAGAATAGCTCCAGCCACCAATACTGAAAGAGCGGGGCATGCCACCGCCCTCCCCCCCGGCGCTCCTCCGGCCGGCCGGGGGAGAGCGGGGCATGCCGCCGCCCTCCCCCCCGGCGCTCCTCCGGCCGGCCGGGGGTGAGCGGGGGCATGCCGCCGCCCTCCCCGCAGTGCTCCTCCGGCCGGCCGGGGTTGAGCGGGGGCATGCCGCCGCCCTCCCCGCAGCGCTCCTCCGGCCGGCCGGGGGTGAGCGGGGACATGCCGCCGCCCTCCCAACCGGCACCCGGAGCTGGGCTGCAGGCATGCTGCGTTCCCCACCCCTGCCCCAGTGGGGTTACGGACATGCCGCGCTCCCCACCAAACCGGGCAGCGGGGCCGCGGGCATACCGCCCTCCCTGCCGGCGCCCCGACGGGGCAGCTGGGAGGCGGGCATGTCGCGCTCCCAGCTGCTTTTTTGCCTGGAGCGGCAAAAAAGCCAGAGCCGGCCCTGCAACCATTCACATTTTATTTTAATAGTAACAGTTTATGGTTAGAGTGTAGTAGCAGTGTTAGTCTGTGTCAGGAAAAAGAAAATAAGAAAGAAATACTTGTGGCACCTTAGAGACTAACAAATTTATTTCAGCATAAGCTTTCGTGGGTTAGAACCCACTTCATCGGATGCATGGAGGTTATGGAGTCTATTGTATATTAGAGTGGTTGTTTTGGTCAACATTTGACTATCTTCAGGCAAAGCAGTTTGGGAGACATTTTGAGAGCCCTAGTAACCTAACGTTCAGTACTGCAAAAACCAACACATTGTTCAACCGCAAAGTTTATTTACCAGTGCACACATATTTACATACAGCTGTAACAGAGCATTCAACAAATAACATCTGCACAGAAAAAAATATCAGCATCTTGTTTGTTAGAATGATTGTCTCTGCCAGAAACAGCTATTATACAAAAATACATTTTTCTTTTTACCTAAGGCACTGCTCTAAGTCTAAAACAGTTCTACTATACTTGTAATAGCAAAGGGTTGAGAAAGTAGGAAGGATGAGGGTTTCCTGTTTTAACCGAGGTGTCAAGAAAGGAACACATTTAGTTCCAGCAAGAACATTTGCATTTTAACACTGAAAATGCAGCTGCCATTCAGATGAATTGGTACTGAAGTGTCAGCTAAGGATTTAAGCAGGGCTTGAGATAGCAATTCCTTCAAGAAATCATTATCCCGTATCTCTTACAAAGGCATAAGAACAGGACTGCACTTACACTTTTTGTAGCAGCCATTTGCAAAAGATACTCAGTTAATCTTTTCATGCTGTAAAAAGCAAGTGACTGTAGATTAAATTACTGAATGCAGCCTTGAGGAACGGGAATACAGATGCTATTTGCGTTATTGTTATAAAGCTAGCACAGGAACATGTCGAATAATTAACATGAACAAAAAACAGGACTTGAATGGCCTAATACTGTTATGTACACAACATAATACTTACATGAATGTAGATAAACTTAAATACGTAATTCGAATGAAAACATTTTAAAAAGCATGACAAATGTTAAACTGCACTGTAACAAACGTTTAGGTACTCAACATTTTTGCAGTATATTAGTGCATACATACTCGTGTATATTGTAAAATGTTAGGACGTTCCAGTAACATTAAAATGTATTAATGATTGTACAATACTGTATTTTGAAGCTACTAATATTTTCATATTAGAAATAATCCCAGTTTCTTAACCCAGTGTTGGATCAAAGAGATAAATGACCAATTTAGCTTTTCTTAAATATCCTATTAGTATCACCAACTGTACAGAGATGTTACAAGAAAACAACAAATGGGATTTGGTTTTAATATGCAAGGAATGCATAATTTTTATTTTAAATTTGCAAACTGCCACTTCAGAAACAGCAAAAATATTTGTCAGTGGCCAACTGGTAAATTTCCAATGGCACACGGAGACTGTACATCACACTAATATGAAAATAAAAAGACCCAGAGACAGGTTAGCAGAGATTTTGTAAAAGGAGAACAAGTGATATTTAACAAGGAAAACTTGTCAAACAGTCCGCTAAACAAATGGAAAAGGAACAACAGCAAGGAAGTCTCCCTGAAAGTTTTCAAGGTGCAAATTTAGGAGTTTATTATCCCTTCCCTGCTGGTCTTTTTTGCAAGCTTGAAGACAGGTAAAGGTTAACAAGCAGCTTTTCAAAACAAGGCCTTCGGTACTTGATAAAACACTGGATTACTGAAGTGCAATCAGGTTATTTCCAGGACTCTAGTGTTCACAGTTCTGTCCAAAGAGCAAAGAAGAGATGGTTAATGTTCTCATGCGGTGCAGTATGTACTGTATATAAGACACCAAGTACATCTGCTATCTGTGTCAGGGGCCCCATCTAACATAGCCAGGAGCAGATCTGCAGCTTATCTATTTCATTAACTGGCAGAACAGTAGTTTCTGTCTCAGGATAACAGCTGGTTAGTCACACTTGCACATGCATAATAAAATATAACAAATGCAGTACATTTTCCCTGATATAAATGTGTAAATATATTAGTTTGTAAAACTATGTACATACCTGCTACATCACACTACCTCAAAACATATCTAGCTGAACAAGGCTCAAAGCCCAGCCTAGAGACTATGGTTTCTCTAATTAAATATACTCCTCTTCTGTTTAACTGCATTAGCTATTAGCAGGCTCAAAATACTGTCATTCTATTTAGACTAACTTTCAAAATGCAGTAAGAATCTGGGGTGAACATTTCAAACCTCACTGGTGTTTATGGAAGGAGGTGTGAAAGCACCCAAACCTGAAGTCCTCCAATTACCCACAGAAGCAATATAGCACTGGCACTGTGTACCTAGCTACTGTGGCTGAACTCCAATCTGGAAGAACCATAGCAGGAGCAAGCCCTTTGCTCCATTTCCATGGCCTAGTCACAACCTTTGGCCTCTCACCTAAGTGGTAACAAGGGTGTACACTGCAATGGCATATATGTGACAAGTACATGAAACACAGTACTTGTGTGTACATCTATCCTCTGGGAACTGGACAGAGCAGACAGCTGTCAGGAGTTTGGAAACGTTAAATGCTCTAATTTTTATGTGTCATGTCTGAAGAGATGACTTGGGTAGGGTAACCATCCAATTTCCACTACACAGCTTTTCCATTTAGAACACATGTCCACATGAGTCCTTGTCATGTGGGTGGAGATCTCTTGTTATGAGCACGTTTTTGAACTGGTGTGTTGGAGATGCTCACTTCCAATGTAAAAAAAGAGAGTCCAGTCCTATACCAGCTAGTTTCACTCAAATCTCTGACCCACCACCCTAATGATCAGTCATGGACACGGATAACGACACATGATTTCTGATAAGACAACAACTTTTGGAGGATTCCCACTATTAGACTGGTAATTCTTCTCTCCCCCACACTTCACACTCAGGCCTGTCAGCTTGATGTCTGTAGAACTCTTATTTGGTTTTTATAAACCTGTTTGTGCAATTCAGATTTTGTTTCCATAACCTCAGAAGTTTTGCTTGGGATGAAACACTGGGTTTGATATACTGTTCTCTGCATTACAAATCTCTAACCAACAGCTTTTACAAATTAATGCATTCTCTACTGAGTTTACCGGAAAGAAATCACAGTTCCTTTCCAGCAAAGCACAACACAGTTAACACTTCCTCCCTACTGCTTATTGTCTAGTGTTTAGAGGAGAGGACTGGTAGTCAGGACTCTTGGGTTCTTTTCCCACCTCTATCACTAATTCACAGTGTGGCCACGAGCAAGTCTCAACTTCTGTCCACTCATCTGTAAAATCAGCACATCTACCTCAGAGGTGTACGAGGCTCTTCTTAAATGAAATGCATCAAGTGCACAATATTAATTAAATAATCATTTGCTCTAGAAACAAATATCTGTTATTCATTTTATCCCCATATTAATGGAACATATTTCATTGAGCACTAGCACCAAGAGTATGCCTGTTATGTCTAGTCAAGCTCACACAACATGAATAATTATTATTATTTTACAGTAAAAAACAGGCGTCAAGCAGAAGATTGTTCTGCAACAAGTGCCGAGTAGCCAAAAGCCCTACAGACTTTGAAGTGGTAATTTTAAGACTCAGAAAAGCTCAGCCCCAGCAAAGTGCAAGAAGAATATACTTGAATGCAAGGGTTTAAGTCAGAGAGATCTAGCTCATGAAGGATTATAATAGTAACCAGCAACATTTTAAAAATTATCTTTAAAAAGATAATTTTTTGTAAGAGATTTAAGAACAAAAAAATAAAAAAACAGAAAAGTTTTAGTCCTAAGGAGAGGTACAGAAGCTTCATAGTGACTGAGCTGTATTTTTGGAAGAGAGCACTCAGTTGGTGTGTTAACTAGCTGTAATAGTTAAGTCCCTTCAAAAGTCATCAACTAGTTACTCCTCTGACAAAAGGAAAATAAGCACAACAGTAAGAGCCTGTTGCTAGTTTAGAGAATGAGAGATTTAAAAAAAAAATTTTTTTTTTAAAAAGGGGGCCACAAAAATATAGTAAATATTTAACAAAGCTACCTTAATTTAGTGGAAGCAGGAGGTAGAAGGGAGTCAGCATACATTACCTGATGCAGTCTCTATAGGTTTGGTCAAGGAATTCACCATGCCATCGTCCTCAAATGCTAATTTCGGACTCGAGGGAACAGCATCATTCAAGTTTTCATTACAGTTATCAGCAGTGATGCTGTCTGAACTCAGTTTGGTTGACTTGGAATGTACTCCAAGATCAATAATTTCTTCAAAAGTCCATGCATTAGATTTTCCATTGAGATTCTGTAGAAGTCCAATCGTATGATCAGCTTCATTAACGTGCAATATTTCTGAATTCTGGATAACCATTTCTTTTGCTGAAGGACTGGAGAAAGAACAAACACATTTGTTAAGAGTGCTGGACACCTGACCCTTATTTACCAATGGAGGTCAGCCAATTAGAAATCCCCATATTCTCCCCAACGAATAATTTTCGGGATAAGCTGCCCTACCTGCCATGCGATTGTTACAGGAGTCAGATCAGAAGGAACAACTGCAGCAACATCCATTCAGTCACTTCTGCACCAATAACCATCAGATAAGAGCACAACGCCACAGAATTGGTATAAAAAAAAGTCACAGGATCCATGTCCCTGTTTTAATAGTCTGTGTTTCTGCTTTGTTGTCAGATTCATTTTTTGATAAACACATGCATTTACTGAGTACTCTGTAAAAGTGTTAAATTTACTACTCTGTAAAAGTGTTATATTCAAACCATCAGTTTCAATTAATTTTTGAAGAAGTCATGAAACATTTACACTTTATATTCAGTCACTAGACATGTGGCAAGAACAGAAACTTAATTTAATATCAGAAAATTTTCACAGTGCAAATTCTAAAGCATCATTAGGATTTGGACAAGCAAACAGAATTGCCCATGAATCTAGAGATTTTTCCTAGGACTGGATGGAAATTCTCTCTCTAAAAAAGATGAAAATGAGAAATGTATTGTTAAAAACCTCACTTGGTGGGAATTTTAGTATTAGTTTTTAATATTGTTTTAGCTGAATTGAAGGTGTCTAAGAGAATCCTGTAGATACTCTCCCTTCTATTTTCTTGTTTGGGAATTTAGTAACAAACTGTCATCCAACCTCTGGGAAAACCATTCAGGTTGTTGCCTTTGTTTACCAGTAAGTTAGGCATGTTTCTGTTTGTTTGGCAACATCTCAGTCCACTTACCAACACCACTGTTATTGACATGACACTATCAAAAACAAGCACCTTATGCATTAAATAGCAAACTGACAGTTTGATCATGTAATACACTTAAGGCAGTGGGCACTGCTTCATAATAGAAAGTTTTAAACGGATATTTTTCTTTATCAAGATACTGATGCTTTAGTAAATTCTGAAGCAAAACAAAATCAATCTCTGGATTAGGTTCTGTACAGTAAATCAGTTGATCAGTTGTGGGCCTGTTCAATTTCACACCAGACTTACACTGAGATATATCTCCACTGAATTCACTAGTGTTACTCCAGACTCACGTTAGATTGAGAGGAATCACAATCAGGTCCAAAATACAACAATGTATAATTATACAAGAAGGAATAATAATTTATATTTTATTTTATAATTTAATGTTACGTTGTTTTATATATTTAAGTGGAATATATCATTTTTTAAATATTAACAAAGTTTTGCCCAGAGTAAATCAGGTGTTTCCTGACAACTACAACAAAACTCGACAGTCTCAAACTAAATTTTTGGCAACCTATGATCAGTACTAAACACAACTACATGAAGTGTATTTAAGGATTTCTTGTGTAAATTACAATCAGATGCAACCTTTGCATTAGGACAACACCACACAGGCTCACCTGTAACCCTTTAGCTGCGTAACATGCAAAGACTCCTCATTATTCTTCTTCTGATAAATGTCTAGCTCATCTCCATTCATAAGGACTTCATCTGCCTCCATTTTTGACATATCTTGCATTGACGATTCTGTAGAAGTCAAACCACATGCAAACTCAGAACTACATTGTGTCTGCACCTTGATTTCTTGAGACAGATCGACACCATTTATCTTTTCTGAAAGAAAGAGAATTGCAATATATTAGGGTTGCTATTCCAAATTAACAACACACAAACAAATGCCTAACTGGTCTCTCACCTAGCTGGAATGTTCTGAACATACAGTCTCATAAAACGAACATCTCTAATGGGAAATTGGCTATAATGATATGGACTAACACATGTATTTTTAAAGTGCCAAAACAAATCAAACATTATTATTGTATAGTCATTCTCAAATCATACATTTTTAGTTAACAATTTTGCCTGTCTTCCGCACTATGGAATAAATAATCTATCATCATTTTAAGCACACTACTTCCACAGTTGCCATGGAAGCACTGTACTCAAATCATCATACAGCAGCATGAAAATTAACTTACAGTAAATATTGCCAACTGCTGAAAATGGAGTAAAGCCTTTCAGAGGAGGAGTGAAGAAACAAAATCCTTCGTTTATTAGGGAGTCCAGATCCCAGTGAGAATGCTTTAGAGTATATGTGATTTTAACCATTTTGGACCTCATTTACCAAACATTGTTTACCTGGCTGATATATTTTTTCAAGGCCCAACTCTCCCTCCTCTTCAGCATCCTCTTCCTCGTCAGCCTCATTAGCAGACTTCTCTTCATTCTGTAACAGAAATCTGTATTACTGCTAACTTAAACTGTTGTAAGTAACACAACACCACACAATGTGTATCGCGAATCGCCCACATATCATCACACAGGCCATGATCCAATACATTTTAAAAGATGTACATCCAGCTTACATGCTGCAGACCCCCTTGGGAGTATTTAAGAATTGCCCTGAGTATACTGAGAGTTACTAGCCGGTAACATACACAGGATCCTTGTGCTATGAATGGAAGCCATTTCATTTCAGTTGAACAGAATTTAAAGGTCATAGAATCATAGAATCTCAGGGTTGGAAGGGACCTTAGGAGGTCATCTAGTCCAACCCCCTGCTCAAAGCAGGACCAATCCCCAATTTTTGCCCCAGATCCCTAAATGGCCCCCTCAAGGTTTGAGCTCACAACCCTGGGTTTAGCAGGCCAGTGCTCAAACCACTGAGCTATCCCTCCCCCCATGTTATTCTTCTGAAAGTGAAGGATTTAATGGAAAGGTTCTGAAAGTGAAACATGAGAACTCCTTCAATCTACATAATGTCACAAATAAACAAGTACCTTGGCTTCATTCTGATCTGACTTCCGAGTTCTTTTCATTATTTCTTCAATTCTCTGTTAAAGCAAATAAAAGTGAATTTGTCACAACACGGAAAAGGCTGAACTTTGATCATTTGGCTTCTTTTATCAACTTTTGTATTTCAAGGATTTAAAAATTCCTTACTCTATTTACCATTTTAAATTTTCATTTTTTAGAATAGAAACCAAAATATACATTTAAAAATGCAGTTTGATTTATTCAAATACATGTGACTGTGTATTCAAATACAGTGCAGATGGTTTAACTTTATTCACCAAATTTCTTTAACATTAGAGTCTCAACACACTTTAAGCTCATTTAACAGCTTGAAAGCAAGAACTATGCACCTTTTTCCTTTCAAGTCTCTCCTGCATATTTTGCTGCATAATTCTCTCTCGCTCCTGCCGTTGTCTTTCAGCTTCTTCTTGGGCTTTTGCTTCAGCTTCCTCTCTCTAAAATTAAGGCAGAGAATATGGGATCCAATACATAATTTAATTTTAAGGTGTCAAGAGAGCTACTTTATCATTAGTTATTTTGTAGATGAGATAAATGGTTCATACCACCATTTAAACAGCGGGTGTGCAGTACATGTAAATACCTATTATCCTAATCCTGAAAATCTGAATTACAGATTTGCCACCTGATTCTGAAATTCACAGAAAAAATATTTAGTTAAATGATTATCCAAGTTCTTTAGATGTCCCCAGAGCTATCTGAATAGTTAGTTTAACCTGTACTTCAGAATGAAGGTCCATTTAAGGAAGATACTTTAGAAACCATGAGGAAAGCAGTTAAATTGCAAATATAGCAAAATTAATTAAAACCTTTGCAGACAGATATTTATAATTAAGATAGCTGGCACTGAATATCTTAGTTCTCCTATTATAACGGAATCTGTTTTTCACTATGATTGCCAGCCTTGATGGGGAGATAAGAAGATTCTTAACACTAGCTTATTTTGATAACAATTGTTCAGAACAGTAAAGTATGATAGAGACTGAGAATGAAAAGTTTATTCAACAGTTAGAGAGACAATATATATCAGAGGTACAAATGGCTATTCGATATTCATCATACCTTGAACAAGGTCCATATAGCCTGAAAAATGTAATTTCTTTCATTCATTAGGAAGGATATCTTTTCCAGGTTATACAAACATTAATTAGCCATGAAAGACTATATTTAGGGATTAGTAGTATTTTCATTCCTAGTATGTGGGGACCATGGATCAGCATTCATGTCACACTGTGCGCCAGCATCCGGGCTGGGCAAACTAATGATCCAACCAGTGGACCAAATTCAGTGACGAATCCTGGTCACGTACGCTAAGAAGTATTTTCAAATCTGCTGCATCAGTCTCTTAGCTATTACCTTTTATAGAGAAGTTAGATCGCACAAGGTACCCCAGACGCCTCTCTGATCTTTTAAATCAGGAAGCTCTGTAATTGGCCCCAATAAGATTATGAAGAAACTCTATTATACTTTGGCTTTTACAGAGTTCCTTGCATCTTACCTACCAAGCAGCTTTCGGCCACCAGTGCACTGAACATGACTAAAATGGTTATGAAATATCTGCTTCTTTCCCAGACCCAAAAGCCACACAAAATGTAGGAAGATTTCAATAGTTTTATCTATGGTATCCTATGTCCCTTTATGATCAGGCATTTTCCAACATGAACTGATCCAGCATCTAAAAAGAATGACTTAACAGCTTTTCAAGGAAGAGAGTCATGTTCTACATCTAGCAAGTAACCCTGTTAAACCTACTAGTTTTTCCTGCTCCTCCTGTTCTTTGCAAATTCTCTCTTCAGCTTGTCTTTGCTGTTCTTCATCATCAAGTCTTTTTTCTTCCTCCAGTCTCTGGAGTTCCTCCTCTCTTTGTGCTTTATCTTCAATCATTTTCTTTACCATCTCTTCTTCTCTGCTCCTAGTATTTCCAAGAAATGGATTACAGACTGGATATTATTTATTGAAAGTGAGAGAGAAAGTTTAAAGCTTGTGAAAGATGCCAAAGGGTAGGTCTACACTGCAGCTGGGAGCATGCTATACATAGCAGTGTGGACGTTGCCACAGGGCTAGTCACACGAGCTGGGACCCAGGGGATCAGGCAGGCTTGCTCTTGGGCAGCTAGCAGAGCCACAACATTGACGCTGCTATTTTTAGCACACTACTTTGAGTGGAGGTAGAACATGTCTGTCTACCTGGGTTGGGAGGCACGCTCCCAGCGGCACTGTACACATACCCAAACTCACAGTTCTGAAGACCAAAGTCAGCTATAGTAGATTCCACTTATTACCAACAACCAAGGGGTTGCCAGCAAAAAAGTTGCCAATAAGCTGAAGGCAGGTTTGTGGGGCTGTAGCTAGGGAAAGGAAACACTGGGACACATCTTGCCAACCTGGTTGTGAGCAGAGCAGCAGCGAGGAGGGGGGTTGCAGCCCAAAAGCCAGGGCTTTACATGGGGAGGGGAAGCTGTGGGCAGGGCAGCAGCAGGAAGAGGTACCATGCAGCTCCATGGACCCCCCACCTGCTCCCCATGGAAAGCTGTGGCATCCAGGCTGCAGCCACCCCCGTTGCTCTGCCACAGCTGCCCTCCCAGCAAACAGAACTGGGACTTGTACAAAAAGGTAATTCATCCTTCCGGGACGGTTCATTCTTTGGACACTACGGATAACAGATAATACTCGTAGTCCCGCTCTCTGCACTGAGGCAGGACTACATGACCTATCGAGGTCCCGTCCAGTCCTACATTTCTATGATACGGTCAAGAAGGGTGCCAGTTGTTCTGGTAATATGGACACTTGTCCACTGAGAACTGGACTAATAAGAGGAATGCATTGCATGTACACTACCTGCCATCCATCACGTGGCATCTCAGTCATCATCAACTCGGGATGAATTTAAACTCGGGACTTAGGAGTTAACATGTCTCCCAAATTTGCCAAAGAAGAGTTTAAGAGGAATACATCAGAACCTAAGTTACAAACTGACCGGTCAACCACACCCCTCATTTGGAACTGGAAGTACACAATCAAGCAGCAGAGAGCAAAAAAGCAAATACTGTACAGTACAGTACTGTGTTAAAGGTAAACTACTAAAAAATAAAGGGAAAGTTCAAAAAAGACTTGACAAGTTAAGGAAATGGTTTGTGTGCTTGTTTTGTTTAAATTAAGATTGTTAAAAACAGCATTTTTCTTCTGCATAGTAAAGTTTCAAAGCTGTATTAAGTTAATATTCAGCTGTAAACTTTTGAAAGAACCACCATGATGTTTTGTTCAGAGTTACGAACAACCTCCATTCCTGAAGTGTTCATAACTGAAGTTCTACTGTAGTTTGAAGAGGACTTTAATATCCTATAAAGAAAATTAAATGTACCTGGAGTAAGAAGTATATCCTATATCTTAAGTAGTAGAATCACTGGAGACTTGAAAGGAAGAGAAGTGGTCTGCCTAGAAAGTGACATCCCATTTCACAGACTTCTGACATTCACAAGGATATGTATTTCCAGCAAACTCTGCCATTTGTACCTGCCTCTCTGCAGATTCTCGCATGTGTAACTAAAATACATGCCAGCCAGATTTACATGCCCATCAAATTTGCACCACAGAAAATACTGTTTTCCAGTATTTACAAGTTACCTTTCCTCCTCTTCTCTCTGAATTCTTTCCTGGTCTTCACGCTCTCTTTGCTCCCGGGCAAGACGTCGTTTCTCTGCTAACATTTTAGCGGCTTCTTCGGCTGTGGTGGTTCCCGGAATAGTTTTGCTACTAGGTTCTGTAATTTGAAAAAGATGCTGTTATATAGTATATCATCCACTTCAAAACATGCCTTCACCACTGTGATATGAGAGGCGAGTAACACTGCTTTGTCCAACTGCCCTACCATCATTAACATAGGTATTCAACCAGCCATTCAAAGCACTCAGTATTCAACACATTGGGAGACTGGAAGAAAGTCCTAAACGGTTGAAAGAAAGCAACAATAAGAGCCCAGTACCTTATTTCCACTGCAGACATACTACACTAACTCATTCCAGCCATACACCTTTGGCTGTTTTCAGATAATGTTACTACTGAAAGTATATAACAATAATTTAAAGACCACTCAGGTTTAAATGCAAACAAGAACAAACTTTATTCCAGGGGTCTTACTGGCACCCCTATTCCTCATGACCCCCACTGCAGTGTCTTTTCTTCTTCCTCCTGGCTCCACTTCCTGGTTTCTTAAAGGAGCCACACCTCATAAGCAACCATTCCAAGCAATATTCTGAAAAGCCACTTGACTAATTTGTACTGTAAACAAACCCCTTGTTTTTAGGAAGTATCCCCATCTTCTTGAAGCTTAACTGGTTTTAAATGTAACTGATGTCTGATCTTTAGAACATATAGGGCTTGATTTTCAGTTGCTGTAAATCAGTCTAGTTCCACTGAAGGCAATATGCCTATGCCAATTACTACTAGCTGAGATTCTTCCCTTAATTTTTGTTGTTGTTAACATCCTTACAGATGGGCAGATAACTGCTGGTGTAACACTGATAAATCCTTCAAGTCCAAATGATTAATATTTGGAAAATTCTTCAAATGAAAAAAAATTAGACTTATTTCAATAAGCAGCAAAATCAATGCACCGACAAAAGTATTTTGCTTCTAGCCTGAAAAAAACATTACTTCAATATAATGTGCCAATTTATGTGAAATTCAGACACTATTTATAAGTTTAAGACAGTACAGTGGGAACGATTTTCCAAGAGTTGGGTATGGACTGTGAATGTGAAGTCATTGTCCACAAACTATAGAGTGAAAATATCAACTGCACGTATACATCTGTAGAGTCAAGACAAAGCTTTGTGCACACAAATTGTGCTTGGAAAACTGAGGGGGTGTAAGTGTGTACACAGGATTCCAATTTTCTAGCTGGCACTGCTGGAAAGTATTTTTCTATGTATTTAAGATTTATACAATCTCCAGAGCTTCTACCACCTTTGACTTAAGAAATGCAATAACACCAGTACAAGCAAGAATAAAACTGTATCATCGCCAAACCCAGAAACAAGCCAATCCAAAGAATACTGAAATACTCACCCTCCCCAAGCAACACCAAACCACACAGACCATCCCTCTGCACATACCTACCTCCCAAATTGCACAGGAGAGCAGTCGGGACAGGTGCAGAGACTGGTTCTGGTACCAATCACCTACCTCCTCAAATAAAAGCTTTGTATGCATAGCAGGAAGATTGACTCCATTAAAAACAATACTAAGGGAAAGTATTTTTCTTCAAACATTCTTAAGCTATTTGTTGTATGAAAAATTGGGAAAGAAAACACTTAAGTTGATAATACACAGAGCACAGCATGTATGTGCAAAGAGTTAGCTTTCTAAACCTCACAGAGAAGCCATTGCTTGCATCAGGCATTGACGTTTTTGAAATGGACCTTGGGAGGCAAACATACAGAGGTAGGGGGTTGTTCACTTCTGGTCATGAAGTCTGGCTACTACTGTGGGCTAATGTGTAGGACACTGGACTGGGAGTCAAGACACCTGGGTACTAATCGCAGCTCTATCACTAGAGCTTGCTGTGTGACATCAGGCAAGTCATTTCAACTCTGTGCCTGATCCCATGCCACCCTTGATCTGCCTCATCTCTAGAAATCATAGACAGTACCTTCCCCAGACAGCTACAAGTCTGTCAGCACTAGCACAATGGGCCCTGATCTAGGCACTACTAGAATATAAAACAATAGCAGCAGCGCTGTTAAGCCAACAGGATTCTTACACCTGCTCTGTTTATGCACAAAGCCAAAGCCAAGTCAATAAAACAGTGATGCCATCAATAATTAATCATTACACGTGGGCAATGTATCGCAAAACTGAGCCTGACTATATATTCCTATAAAGAATGCAGACCCTCAGTGTAAAATCTCTACCTGAGGCAATACCATTTTAGAATTAGAAGCTACACGCCACCACATAAAATACTGTCTGAGTAGGCAATATCAAAAAAGATAAAGGAAACCAGTCACAGTAATGTTCAGAATAGCAGATTATTGGGACAGATCAAGATGGGGAAGGAAATAGGAAGAAGATGGAAAGCCTGCAGGGTGGGAGAGGCAATTTGTGAAAGATGTACATTTTCCCTCTTTGAAGGTGGATCATAGTTTTCCATAAGGATTTCAGCACAGACTAACTCTGCACTCAAGATTAGGAGCACAAATTTCTGGGCATGCCGTAGTGAGTGTACACATTTTGAAATATTCTCAGATATACATGTACCAACATCATTTGGTGCACAAGTAAAGTATGCAGACACGTGGGTACCTGAATTGTATGTGGTCAGTTTTGGGACACAAATTTAAGTCTTCCATGATCTCTGTCTTGCTCAATTCCTCCCTCTGCGCTACATGGAGCTTCTTGCGTCTGTAGAGCAAAAGAGGTCGTCTTCCAACTCAGGAAAGTGCTTCTTCAGAGGGCCTGTATAATCCTCCTCTGTCTTTGCATCAGTGGGGATGGAAGATGATGTACTTTTTATGCTCCTATGTCACATATTCCATCTACCCAGAGCCAGAATTTCAGGCAGATTTAGTTGTTACAGAACAGGCCCCCCAACACGAACACATGCCTTAGCAATGTTCTCCCATTGCAGCTTTGTGTGCTGTTCAGTTTTCTACAGTGATATTCCTGACGATCTTTCATTTCTAAGGATTGTCTCATTTCTTTCCTGTACTTTTTAAAACAAGCTGATTTAAAAGTAACCCAACAGGACTGCTGTTCAGTTGCTGGTGTTTGGTGGTACTCGCTGTCAGCTTGTGGATTATGAGACGCTCTCCTTGAAAGGAAGCAGAAATTGCAACACCTCTAGCCCCATTATGTGTGTAGGGTTTCTTCAACCAACTCCTAGAATTCACTGTCAGCACTACTTGACCTGTGTGGGTTAAGGGGTGGAAGGAGTGTGTTAAGTAGGCCTGTGGAACTGTTGTTACCTTGTGAAGAATTGGTGGTGGTTTACCCTCTTCCCCAGATCTAGTGAAGCTACAGTTTCCTGTATGCTGGATTGAAGAATGTTCCACATTACAGCTATCTAAGGAGGAGCCTGCCATCTCCTCACTGGAATGTGTTTTTTTACCTAGTCACTAAGATAATGTGTACCCGTGTTGAAACAGTGTGATGTGTGGCATTAGACAGAAGGTTATCACCCATACCTCAATGTGGGCTATTTGTTTTACCCTTATGCCCTCCAACTCCTCAACAACCCAGACATATAATTATTACATTCAAGTTTATTACCCATCATAACACACAAGATGACAACTCATATGAATGAGCACTTCTTATGTTTTTAAGTTGAAACAAGCCTTTTAACTCATGAAGAGAAGCTGTGTAAAACTGCTCCAAGTCACTGAAAAATAAGATGTGTTTTATTGCATAATAGCATATTTTAACTACTTATCAATGTGACACAAAAGGAAACAAACAAGACAAGGCGTGTTGACAGGCAATCAAGTCCACCATAGGGGAAAAAGTGACATGAAGATCCAAGTGTGACGAACTGGGAGATACCTGCATTATCGTTATGACTATTATGTTTCCCTGTTCAGTTTTGGATGGCTGTCTACTTGAACTCCAAAGCTTAAGCCCAACTGGAGCTGGGTGGTTGGCTAAGGCAGGAAACAAAACAAGGACTAAGAACTAAGACAGCCCCTCAGGTACACACCTCAGGCAAAGTTAAGTGTTCAATGGGGGCTTTTACTGGGAGATGCCACTTACAGGTGCCAGCAAAGTTAACAGGACTTGTTTTGCCAAGGCGATCATAAAGATCAAAAGTTTAAAAAGAATCCACTGGCAGAAAGGGAGAGAGAAAGCGATCAGCAGGCCATGCGGCAGACACAGACTGGGGGAGAGATAGGAGCTCCGGGGTAGTCAGTCTCACCTTAAGCAGGGCCTAAGCATCTGAGCCAGGAGTAGCTAAAAGACTTGATATGGTCCATTTGGTGAGGTCTCCTTTTGTGTTATTTTTATTGCATGTCTCTGAATGCTCTGTTGTACAGTTATGTTAAACAATACTGTTTGAGAAGCTTGTGTGGTCCTTGTGTAACTGCTAGTCACAGCTGCTGGAGAGAAGTCAATACCAGGGTCTAAACCTCAGTTGGACCTGCTGAAGTAGTCACAATTGGCAACTGGGGGGCTGTAACCCAGGTCCTAGTCTAAAAGTGGGTGAACTGCAGAACTCTACCCCAGCAGAGATAAAGGTTTGAGGTCTGACTTCTTGTGAGAGGTGCACTCAGTGAGATCCCCAAGAAGGGACAATGGTGCAGCTAGCCCAGACACCATGACACCAAGTACACTCAACGCTACCTTGAAATTAAGGTTGAGCCCAGAACTTGATAGAAACTCAGGTGCCACGGGACACCTCAGTGGTGAAAGCCAGTGTCTTGGGCGGAAGCCTCAGGAGCTGGTTGGGGTTTGGTACTGTGCCAAAGCACTGAGGTAGCCTGGCTAGATGGCCACTCACTCCCCTCAGTTCTTGCCCTCTGATGTCAACTCCACAGCACATGATTTCAATGATGTGAAGCAACTTTTCCAGAACAGAGGGATCTGCCTCCATGTTCACAGGTAGGGCACGTAAGGGGAATATCTGGCCAGGAGTGGACACCCCATACTCACAAGGAAGAGATAAACCAACACCTCTGTGTTGATCAACTTCCATACTATCTTCCTGCTTTATAAACTCCACAAAGAGTTAGGTAGAGAACTACTCCCAGCCTCCTATTGTCAATGACTGCAAAGAAAGTGATAATCTGGATAGCAGCAGAGCAAGATGGAAGGAGATGAGGTGGGTAAATACAGTTCCAGAAGTTAGCACTGGGAAAAGAGAGAAGAGGCACCCAAGTAATGAGCAGAAGTGGCAACATGAGATACAGGGTTGAGTTCCAAACACAGTTTAGAAGAGGCAGCAGAGGAGGCAGGTCAAAGTCCTGGCAATGAGAAGGTAAAGCTTCAGAGGATGAGAGGCCCAGAGGTAGATGAGGATGTAGCAGGTGGGTTTATGAAGGACAAGGATGATTCTGTAAAGGAAAACATGCATGACTGAAGCCAAAGAGTAACTGGTAGATACCTGTGAATAGGACAGACAGCAGGGATCAAATATCAGTGATGTGGATTACTGATCTATTTCTCATGCTCTAGACAGGTCTAAAATACACATTTATTACAATCAGGAGCACGGGACACCATTTTAAGATTGATGTACAACTCCATACGACATTGACAATTAGCTATCTTTCCACAAGAATGTAGGTGCGCAAAGCACAGTAAAACATATGGGATCCCAAAGAATTTCTGGCCATATTTCACACCCAGTTTAAAGTGTTAACACAGGGGAATTTTCAGACATTCCCTCAAGCTTACACACATTCAGGAATACACATAAGTATCTTTACATGCAGTGACATGCATCAGGCATATGATCCCACTTACCCATGGTATTTAAAGGATTTTCACCCTCAGTATCACCACCAGTTGCCTGTTCAAACTCCTTTTTCTGTTAAGTTTCCCCCATGACCTTCTCCACAGAGAAGTGCATGTGATACCTCATCAGAAGTCTTTCCCAGATTCTTTTCTGGAGATTGTAGAGGGTGTTCTTCCTGGTTGGAGGGGTAGAGGATGTGCTCATTTGGCACAATGAATGGGGTCAGGAGATTTATTTCCAACCTGGGAGAAGCATGTCTCGTTCATTCTCCTCTGTGTGGCAGTGATGCCCATTGTCTCCTGATGCTGTGGCGATTGCACACACATTGGAATCAAAATTTAGGCAGGCCTCTAACCATTTGGAAGCTAGGTCTCATGTATGCTACGATGAATGAGCAGTTGATTTTTCCTCCAGGCTAAGGCATATGCATGCAATTTTTAAAGCGATAGCTGGCTCAATTTCATAGGTATCTGGTTTACAGAACAAGGTTTCAAAGGTGTGTGCTTTAATTTGTATGCATTTCCTGCTATTTGAAATCACTTTGCATGTGTGTCTTGGATTTGAGAATCAAATCCAGTATTTCTAATGTACAAAGTGGAACAGGATTTAGTTTAGAAGTTACATTGTAAACAAGACTAAAAGTCAATACATTTAGCTCTCTAGTCAAAGGAACTGACTACTATATATGGTATAACCCAGCAATTTATAAAGCTATTGTATAATTGACAATTTGCAAATAACATCTTTTAACCTGAAGCATCCCAAAATCCCCTACAAAATTGTTTTACAAACTACAGTATAAAGGGATTGTTTCATTCATCACTGAAATGCTGTCAATTCTTGGGTAGAATGCACCACTATTCAGTTGTATTCAGTGAAACTTCAGGAACTGAATATTAATACTTTTCACTTCTATAGTGCCTTCCCACCAAGAAGTTCTAAATATTTTATAAATATTAATGAATCTCCATTTTACTCATGTAAAAGTCAAGGCACAGAGAAGTTCCAGATAGAAAGGCATAAAGCAAGATCACACAAGAATTTGGTGGAAAGATCAGAAATAGAACCAGATATCCTGACTCCAAGTGCTCTTATTTAACCATAGAGATACGGTATTCTTCAAAGTGAGGAAGGGATATCAAACCAGAGATGCAGGGGAAATTTAAGAAGGAGATGGAACTTGGGTAGGATTTTTTCAGGAATTGCCAAGTCATCTTTAGTGTCTACAAGCAGTCAGGAACATAATTTGTGCCCATTCCAAAACATTTAAGTTTCTTCTAGATCAGGGGTCTCCAAACTACGGCCCGCGGGCCGGATCCGGCCCGGGGCTTCCATTTGTCCGACCCGCCAACCAACCGGAGAAGTGAACAGCTGAGTAGGCATGCCAAGCAGGCAGGGGGAGGGGCTGTCAGCAGCAGCTCATGCAGGGCGGCAGCACAGCTGAGCTGTGCAGAGGGGTGAGTGCCCCCAGGAGCCAGTGTCCCCCCAAAAGGGGAGCCAACTTAGGGGAGTCATTGCTGTAGCCGAGGAGATACAGGGAGAAGCAAAAGCAGGCTGCAGCTGAGTAGGCACGCAGAGCAGGCAGGGGGAGGGGCTGCTGGCAGCAGCTTGTGCGGGGGGGGGGGGGAAAAGGAGGGGAGCACAGCTGAGCTGTGCAGAGGGGTGAGTGCCCCTTGGAGCCAGTGTCCCCCCCAAAAGGGGAACCAACTTAGGGGAGAGTCATTGCTGCAGCCAAGGAGGCACGGACCCCTGCCTTAGTAGAGTAAAAATACAAGCCAGATGCTTAATTACATCTCCAATAAATGGAGTAAAGAAGATGGAAATTAACAATTTCATAATGGTTAAATTTTAACTACAGCACTAATAGAACCAAACAGTCCCAACCAACAATGGGAACCCGGAGCTTCTCTTACCAAAGTACAGCCAAACTTTCAATCAATTATGATGATAGGGAACACTAACTTTGAACCACAGCTAAATGCAATTTTGTTAGAAAAACATCAGTACCATACTTCTCATTAATCTTAAAATAAAGAAATATTATTTTTGAATATGTGAATGTGATTTTTAATGTATTGACAAATATTTTGTGTGATTTCACAGTACCTGCATCGATTAAGATTAACTTTTATACCTGATTTAGAATTTAATGCAACACTGAGTAGAGTAGTGTTGTTTTTAACAATTTTGCATACATTTGCATATATTTAATTTATTTCACCGTTGCTTCAGCCCGCAAAGCCCCTTCAAAAATCTAATATGGCCCTCGTCTCATGAAGTTTGGAGACCCCTGTTCTAGATTGCTTTAAAATTTTTTGCATACTTTCAAAGACCTCTCTCTCTAACGCTATTTATAGGTAATTACCATAATTAAACTTCAATCTGTAGTGGACCACCATCAAGATAAATGGAATAGACAAGTGGATCACTTAAAGGCTCCTACCTTCTTTGGTCTTTGTGGCAATTGCGACAGTTTCCCTCTCAGAGGTTGGAGAAGTGCCATGCTCTTGTCCTGCTCCTTCTTCGCACTTGTCCTTTGGTTTGCACTCCATTTCAGGTTTCTTTTTGGTAATATTCATAACACTTGGTGTGAGAGGCAGGCGTTGAATAGGTGCTGGTTTGGAGACTGTAGTGGGGGATGATGGCCTTTGTTTCAATACACTAGGTGAAGGTGGACGGGCCTTTTGATTTTGTCTGCAGAGAAAGAAACACTTATTAAAGGCTTCACTGAAAGCCCGAAGTATGTAACTGATTTTATACATATAGCAACAATATGTACATTCTGCATACATACTGGACAGTATCAGGACACCAAACCTGTGGCATAGAAAGTCGTGCTCATTTTGTTCTGAACGTGGTTTAGGATGAACACAGATTTAAACATACCTAGCTGTAGAGGGAGATGAAGGACGTTTTGCCAAATTAGCAGGGGATGGAGATCTTCTACGAGCTGACACGGATGGCGATGGAGGGCGCCTTCCAGCAGGACTTGGGGACTTCTTTTCTGTCTCCGATTTCTGATCAGATACACAAATAGTGGTAATGTACATCTTCTAAAGTATGTTCAAGACACCAGAGAAATGTAGAAGTGCTGTCATCACAATATTCACTGGTCACATTAAGATACCCTTGAATTTTCCTTTATCTTCCTGAACATGGCTCTAGTAATGTAATATTAATGAGACTTTAGGATTTATAATCAACAGCCCTGAAAATACAGAGGGGCTCATTCCACAAAATTCATATCCAGATTTCAAACATCCCAAAGTCTTATGATGTTTGAATCTGGGGATTTAGGTAAGTAGATTATAAAGATAAATGTACAGTCTAGATCCAGGCCGATTTAGGTTTGGCTTTAAACACCCTGAAATTCTGGGGTGTTTGAAATTTTGGTTTGGCGACACCCTAAAATAAAGCTCTCTTTTTTAAGAAAAGAAGTGACTCTTTAATATACCTATTCTTCCATTTGGAATTATTTTTACTAACTTGCATAATTAGTAACCAAAGATTATTAAAACTTTAAAAAGAAATATCAACTTGTTCTTATCATTACAATAGTATTTTGTGACTTTTCCAACAATGTTTATCTACAATGCAAAATAAATACATTTAACTAACATTTAGGTGTTCTTATGCAATAAATAGCGCAGCTAACTAGGATTGCAAACGGTTATAACACGCCCCTAACCTGACCTGTCCAAAAAAAGAAAAACCAAAAGCCTTTTGTAAAAGGAACTTTTCAACAGACCTGTGTGGATTCTGGAGAGCTGGTGTCAGATGAAGATACAGTGCTCTTCAATCTGTCGATGCTACGGCTGCGCACGGGCACTTTAGGAGTTTGGATTGGAGAACTGATGGAACTGGCTGAAGCTGAACGAGGACAGAGGTGAGATTCTATAAAGTTAGGAATTTGACAAGACAAAACAGAGAACCAAGTGCACAGCATCAGAATAGGAAAAAAGGACAGAGAAAGAGAAAGAAAGAAAGAAAGAAAGATTGTGTGTGTTAGAACCCATACAGAGAAAACACCACTGGAAGTGCACATTGCAACAGGTCATGGACGCAAGACACCACCACCACACGATTAGGAGTTTGGAAGCCACAGCACCAAGAATGAAACCATTCCGAAAGCAGCAGTCAAGTGTAGATAAAAAAAATAAAGTGCTTTTCCAAACAATGTCTACATTAAACTTTCAATATCTAAATTTAGTTTCCAATTTAGTCAAACTGTATCTTGCCATGATTACTTCTAGATGAACAGAACTCTGATGGCCAACCCCTTGCACAGGGCGAAGAAGCATATCTCACAAATGCTTCACAATGTGTAGATAAAGCTGCGTTAGTTATAAAATGTTTTGTTTTGTCCAACCGACATGGAATGATTTTTCATAAAACACTGTCTGACAAACTGCAGTTACCATATTAAGTATTTTAACCTTGTTTTATGCACTTCCTTATTACATCAGCTGCCATATAACAGTATTGCTTATTTTTACGTTTTTCCCCAAACCACACACTTTATCCACATTAACAAAACAAGATTAAAGTATGTGAAGAAACTAGAAGTGTAAAGGGTTAATAGTCAATTATAATTACTTTACCACCTCCAAAACTGTCAGCCTCTTCACATACATTAAGATGTGATGAGAAAATATGATAACTGCATTGGATCCTTCACTAAACACAGTGGTGCATATATAATATACAACTCATCTATGAAGTGTATATAGTTATGTAAATTGAGATTTGCAAATAGATTAAAGCTAGCATATCTAAGATTTTAAAATATCTAGGGATACAAAAATCCAATGACAGATGTTAGCTCCTAATCACTGTACTCTTATGGATAAAAGATTTTATTTTAATATCTACAGCATTTTTGTAGAGAGAACTGCACTCTTATGATCAATAATTTGAACTAGAATAGAGCAAGGAGATTATTACTGAAATTAAGTGTTAATGCTATTGAAAGTACCATAAGCTTGCTGATAGTTAAAGCAAAAGTCCTGAACCTTTGTCTGAATAAACACTGAGTCAGCGCCACATTCTATCAGTACAAAATAAGAGATTTCCCTCATATGAACTGAAGTAACACATTTTGTGGAAAAATAAAATGCACACAAATAGCTGTGCAAAAACATGAACATAAATTATGAATCAGCAAAGGCAAGGATTGATTACAGTCAGGTCAACAGTGTAGAAGTTTCGTCACTACTAGTGAGGACTGTTAATTGGCTTAAGTTATACAAAAAAATAAAGACGGAGGAATGCATCTGAAAGGAAAAAAGGCACACAAAAAAGTTGATTGTGAGTTGAAAGATTAAAAAAAGAACAGGGGGAATGAACTCCAGTTTGGTGCGCATTACATTGACTTTACATTGAACACAGTACTTTCACTGGAACTTTCTTAGATTAAAAAAAAAAATCACAGGTAACCCAGTTGTCTTGTTCCAGCAATTTTTTTGCTGAAAAATTTGCTCACCCTCAGATAAGTCAATTTGTGCCCCTTGCTTATTAGTCTCTTAGGCCTCCTTTGAAATGTTACTGGTTTTCCAATTCCTCCTCCTAAGCCGTCATTTAAATTCAAATGCAGATCTCAGAGACAGCTCAGTGCAAAAATAAATACCAGTATAAAATTCTCTGCAGAATGAATGAACTGGTATTGTAGTTTAAAAGCCAATACTACTCTATGAAATCGCAAAATAAACATGCAACATAAAATATGGATTGCATTTATTTTACCAAAGTAAATGTTAGTGAAGTATTACACATAGTGATGTGTTAACTAAATGTTTGAATTGTGCTGAAAGGTAACATAGTTAGCAACTGTCATATTAACTCTTCCTTTGAAAGCAACTGCTATCACTTTCAGGCTTTTACTGCACTCCTGTTACCTGAGGGATCTTGTCCATCAGCCGATAATGTAGCAGCACTTTTACTCCTAGCTAAGGAGGCCTGTGTGGGGGCGAGGAGGCGACTGATTACATTACTCTCCAGAGGACTGATCTGGGAGCGACGAGCTGAATGATGGGAACAAATCAAAAAGGATTCAACATGAAGTCATATAATGAAGAAAGTAAGCATCAAAGCAAAAAGGAGCTTTGTGAATATTGTTGCAAATCATAACATTTTCAGAAGAAAATATTAAAGTAATGAAGAGGGAAATACATAGTAATAGTATAGCAGGATTAAACATTGCAATCAGATATGATTGCATTTGTTGTCCTTGACTTATTACTAATTGTTATGTGCAGAGAATGATATGCAAACAAACATAAAACACAGATGGAGTGCTGAAATAAGTCAAAACATGGAAAGCTTTGGATTCAGCTTTGCAGAGGTTATCTTCATTGGAAGTCAGGATGTAACAGAGGATATTACAACAGACTGGTGGCACAAAACAGAGAAAAACCTTGCAAATTATTGCCAACAGTTGTTAGCTATTGTTAAGTTTTATTTGCACACACAAGCTCACATATACAGTAATCATTGTCAACTTAATATGAAAAAGGGTTCCAAGCATTCTACTATAGTTTCTTATCAGGGAAAGAGCTGCTAAGAAGGAAAATTTCAAATGGGTTAATTGAAAGGGAGATGTTTGTTGAAGAAGCTGGCATCCATTAGCTTCAAGTAGAAAATAGTTATTAGAAAGAAGTTTTAATAAGGAGGTGTCTTGTACTTTAAGGATGGATGTAAAGAAAAGCAGAGACACAAATGAGAACAGATTTCCCCCCTAATTTGGGGGCACTAAACTCAGTCCAGCAGCAGGAACAGAGATGTTGCTTGTAAACTGAAAAACTAACAGAGCTTTTAAAGCCAAACAAAATAAGATACAGGAAAAAAATATTAACATTTAAAGTGAAATGATTATCTTTAATTTATCAAGATTATCTTTCCAAACCTTAGCTCTTTGACTTGTATATATATAATCGTTTTGCTCACCTACTTCTAGCACGATTAAGTATAATTCACAAAAACCATGACAGGATTTTTTTTGTCAGAGATAAGAAATTTAAAGAGAGTTAGATCTTTACTACAAAATAACTAGAATTCTCACTAAGTTTCCAGATGTAGAGGAACCAGAAGAAACTACTCAAGTAACGTAATCCTATCCAATTTTACTATGCATTGCTTTTAAATAGCCAGATTAGGATTTAGTTTTATAAATAGCTAACCACCTGGTCTTTCTTCTTTTTTCACATTCTCTAGTTCAGGAGAAGAATGAGGTTTACTACTTATTCTATTCAAAGATGTGCTCCTCTTCTTTTCTGTTCCTCCTAGAGAACAAGCGCAAAGGAATATTATTTTTAACGAGAGATTTGCATAGTTGAAAGTATTTCTAAACAAAGTTTGGATATTTCAGTTTAAACACAACTTAAATTTAAGAAATATTCAATTTGCTATCTCCTATTTAAAAAAAAAAATTCTGTTTCCTGCACCTTTTTGTTCCACCTGTGAACCTTTTGGTGGTGGCTGCTCAGACTGCAGAGAAACTTTGTTACTCAGTCTGTTTAATGAAGCACTTCTCTTCGTGGTACCTGTAAGTGAAAGTGCAAATTATGTGATTTCAGGATTCTCTATAAAATGTAGTGTTCCTTTAACCATCTACCCCTATTTTCTATATACAGTATAAGCCATAGCAGTGTAATCAAATCTGATTGATTTATAAACCGTACAGAACCACCTTGTGGCAAGAAATAAAAAGTGCATCCTCAAATAAGTTGAGAGCATAAATAATCATTCTGAATCCTTAAGTTTCTAATATATACACCAAATTTCTGTTAAAAATAAACAAATAAATAAGCAAACAAACAAACGAATCAATCAAGATTCAACAAAGAAGTATATGATAAGGCTCTAGATGAACTGAAGAAAAATGTGTTTGATTAACTTGTTTTTAAATCAGTTCAGTTTAAGAGTATAAAAATATCTATCTGGCCAGTATTATCAGGAAGGTATTAAAACAGAAGGTCTACATAAATACATATAGGTCTTAAAGGCATAAAACAAGGTTAATCTGAATTATACTATTACATAGAACAATACCGCTTTGAAAGCACATCCCAGTGTGCAAAATAGTAGCGGTGGGAGGAACTTGAAATCTCATATTTTCCCTACATAAGTACAGTTAAGGTGGCTAATAAAGACAAAATGTTAAATCCGATTAAACTTTTTATTTTTTTTTAAAACAGCATCTCAGATGACAATGTGTCAGGCTGGACCCAGCACACAAGTTACAACCATCCCAGGTGGGCACCTCTATGAAGCTGTGATGGGACACAGAAGAGCTGCAGCAGAACCTGAAGAGCTGTGCACATTCCATGCATCATTCACCTAAAGACTAGCTGCTCTCTGGAAGCCAGATCAAGAGTGTATAATTGCTCTGACCTGTTGGGCTGGTATGAGCAGAATCTTGGAGTCTTGATCTAAATCTCTCTTCGTTGTTAGAGAAAATAAAGGTGAGCACCGGACATTTTCCCCAGAATCTGAATATTCACACCGTTTCAAAGCAATTGAACCTGTATTCCTACTCTGTGGTCCACCAAGGACACCCATTTAAGATTTCCGGCTCTCAGCCATCACCTCACTTGGGCAGAGACCTGCATGTCACTCCCTCATAACCAGAGATTTTGAGGCTACACAGCTCCCTGCCTTACACTGTGATATCCCCAGCAAGCCAGACTCCCTAAAAGGTCAGCATCTGTGCTTTCCTTTTCTCTCACATGGCTATTACCAATGTATTGCCCGCAACTACAAGATACCACACAGCTCCTTCTACACAAGCACATTTATTCTTAAGGTAAAAGCATTACAGAGAAAACATTAAAACAATAAAAGAACCTTCATGCATGTAAAAAAAGCTTACCAGAGGTCACCCCCAAATCCAACTGCAACCTAGGGCTTTGGTTGGTTTTAGTCCTTTAAAACCCACAACTGGGTTTTCCCTGTGGTTACAAATTCATCCATCTTAGATCCAGAACAAGAAAGAAGGCCCGAATCAGTTTAAGCACCGGCTATTTAGCCAAAAGTCCTTTCTTTGTCTGGTGATATCTGGAGAATTCAGTCTCAGCCAGACTATGCAAGCCTCCATAGGACATGGTACCTTTCTGGAAGTGTTATAACCCGAGTGATTTGCCATAATTATCCCCTACTGTTTTCATTTTCTGGAACAGCTGTGGTACTTCATTTGGGAAGGAAAAAAATCAAATGCACAACTACAAAATAGGAAATAACTGTCTAGATGGTAGTACTGCTGCAAAGTATCTGGGGGTTATAGTGGACTACAAACTGAATGAGTCATTAATGTGATGCAGCTACAAAAACAGGCGAATATGATTCTGGGGTATAGTAACAGGAGTGTTGTATGTAAAACACAGGAGGTAATTGTCCCACTCTACTCGGCACTGGTGAGGTCCCAGCTGGAGTACTGTGTCCAATTCTGGGCACCACAGTTTAGGAAAGATGTGGACAAACTGGAAAGAGTTCAGAGGAGAGCAACAAAAATGATGAAAGGTTTAGAAAACCTGACCTATAAGGAAAGATTGAAAAAAACTGGACGTTTAGTCTTGAGAAAAGACGACCAAGAGGTGACCTTATAACTGTCTTTCAATGGGTTAAGGATGGTGACAAAGAGCATGGTGATCAATTGTTCTCTATGTCCACTGTAGGCAGGACAAGAAGTAATGGGCTTCATCTGCAGCAAGGGAGATTTAGGTTAGATACTAGGAAGAACTTTCCAACTAGAAGGGTAGTGAAGCTCTGGAATAGGCCTCCAAGGAAGGCTATGTAGGAAGGCCTCCAAGGAAGGCTCCATCATTGGAGGTTTTTAAGAACAGGTTAGACTAACACCTGTCAGAGATGGTCTAGGTTTACTTGATCCTGCCACAGAGCACGGGGCTGGAATTGATGACTTCCAACCCATTTCTAGGATTTCTTTTAAGCCGCTTAATATAATAGGGCTTCCTAAAAATACTAGAGGAAGTTGTTCTGTTAGGTTTTCTGTTACAGAATGGCAATAGGTTTAGTAGCAATCCCTTTTGACTGATAATTTATTAAATATTTTTTCCTTTCTGTGCTAGTGTGCATATAAACCATAATTTTATAAACCTCTTTGTTTCTGGTACATACCTAGAGCCTAATCCTGCAAACACAGATATATATATAAATAATTCTAATTACAAGTAGTCCCAGACTTCAACAGGGATAATCACACATGTAAAGTTACCCACATGTATAGCTGTTTGCAGGACTGGGCCCTTAATCTGTCTTCATGTTAGGCTTCAGAAAAAAAAAAGTTATCCTTTCTCCTCAATGTATGCATGATTTCTGTAACAATAAGGGATAGTAATTTCTGGAAGGAGGGAAACAGTCCACCACGACTGCCCTCTAAACATGCTAGCATAACACTGCAGAGGGTTCAGAGCGATCTCAGCCTTGAGAACATACAAGAAAAGGGACATTATTTTGGTGGTGGAATTCATTTTTAATTTTCTCCTCTAAAAGCACATTAGCGACCTTCCTAGTGTTACTATCAGCTTTTCGATCTGAAACGGCACGATGACATGTACTTCATAAGAGGGCAGCAGACAGGCAGAACTACAGCATTACTGGTAATATTTACTGATGCTTGTTCAGGTTTTGTTTGTTTTTAATAAATCACTTCTGTCTGAAAACTCACTTAATGCTACACGTAACACTTATGTTCCCTATCATGAAAAAAGGAGAAAAAAAGGATTCAATTTTCCCGGTTTGTTTACTTTATGCATTTGATAGTATTTTCCCCATTGGTATGATTTTACACAGCAACAGCAGAAACCTTTAAAAAATATAAAATAGGACTGTCAAACCTCAAAAATTGACAGGGGGACAGTGGAGCAAGTGTTATATCAGCAATTCATTTTTAAAAACGGACTGGATTTTAAGTTGATTACGTCCCTCAGCAGTAGTAAGCTCAGCAGTTTACACCCCAGGGTTTTGGAGAGAACAGAAATAAACATCAAGAAAACAAGCAATGCTCCATTCTGGGGGGGGAAAAAACTTATGTACATCATTATAGAGTTTGGAAAGTGCAATAGTTTAATACAGTGGTTTTCAACCTATGGTCTACAGACCCCTGGGGGTCCGCAGACTATGTCTAAGATTTCCAAAGGAGTCCACACCTTCATTCAAAAATTTGTAGGGGTCTGCAAATGAAAAAAAGGTTGAAAACCACTGGTTTAATACATTGGAACTAATGGTATAAGCATTCTGCATGGCTAGTATGAAGATAGATCCCATGAAACAGCAATGCCCAAGGTCAATGTGAAAGAGGGAACAGCAGAATTTTCACACTTTTTTGCCCGTGTTACAAAACAATTCTACATCTTACAAGGAATCAGGGCTCTGCAATATGTAGAGCGTGAGTTCAGGGCCATGCTATAGATTTTTAATGTCAAGATGCAAATTTATTTTAGTTGTGAATATGCAACCAAAGATTTGAATCTATTTAACTCAGGAAAATAGTTGTCTTCTGTGCAATTTAAACACCCCCGCCCCACCATTACTATGTTTAGTATTATCTAAAATTAGGTCTGTGATTTAAGGCATGCAAACTCTTAGAGTTGGTATGAAATGGTTAATTCATAAATTGTTCACCAAGATTTGGCTTTAATAAAACTTTATCCTAGAAATATGAAAAGTGATCTTTACCATTACTCTTCTGCTCTAACAAAGGGATCACAACCAAGGATTGGGTCAAAGACCTGCACAGTCTGCTGGATTAACAAATTGGGTAAAATGCATTTGAGATCACATGAGAAATGAATTAACAAGTAGGTTGGAGGAACAGTACACTCATTATCTACTCCCCAAGAAACCAAGTAGCTCCCTCCCAAAATCCCAAACACTTACTCCGATCAGGAGAGTTTAGAAGTGCTGCAGAAGATGACAAACGTTTGTTGATGACAGCTTCTGTTTGTTTGAGGTTTGCTGTGGATGTGGAACGTTTGTTGGCTGCAGAAAGAAACGTTTATTTTAGCATTTATCTTCAGTCAGAAAAAGTGTCCTTCAACATATTTTTCTGGGGATAAATTTGGAAGTGTGAGTATTACTTCCCAAAAGCCATTTCCAGTTCTGCTCTGATTCTTTTACACAGTACTTCCCACTCAAGGATCTCAAAGCACTTTACAAACAATTCATAAATCACAAACCCCTTTGAGGTAGGTAAGTATTTCCTGGTAGTGCATGCTAAAAGTTGCACAAACCAGCATGGTAAAACCCTAAAATTCTGCACATTCTGTTGCATGCATATCAAATGTTAATGGCGAAGCTTGTTAATGTATTAGCAAATAAAGCCATACAAAGGGGAAAAAAGGGTTACTAACCTTGGAAGGAGCTTCTTTTCCCTTTTCACAAGGCTCCTCAACATGCTATGGCAGTTTGCTCAAGAAGCAGCCAATATATGAGGATTTGACTGTATTGGCCTGCATGTATGTATGTATGTACGTACGTACGTACGTGAGTGAGTGTACAAACCCCAGAATTGCTACATTGCTACCCTCCCTGATACACAAAGGAACTGTTTTAAGGAGGTGCGAAAGGACAGCAAAGTAAGAGCAGATTGAGAAAGAAGAGAAGCTTCCTTTTTTAGGACATTCCACTCCCACAGCATGATTTGAAAGATCTATTGTATATCACCGGAATAGTAAATGTCAGAAATGAAGATTTAAGTTTGGGACACTTTTTCTAAGGCAGACACAAAGGTTATTTTATAAGGGAAGATGCCAGAGAACTGGGATAGCTGCAACAGCTTTTGGAGTTTTTAGATGAACTTCAGGAATTTTCTAAGGGAAATTACATCCACTAATAGTTATTTTCCATCACTTCTGTGTGAATTCCCTTTCCCTTTTTTTTTTTTAAATTAAATATAGCATATGCACTAGGGGTGGGATTTTCAAAAACATGTAACAATAGTCTGACTATTCACATGAACTTCAGTTATCAAAAAGTCAACTGACTCAAAGTATGAGTGATATATAACATTGTAAAAACGAAACCTTATTAAGAACAAGAGATATGTACGTGGTATTTGCATTTCCATTTGCAAGAAAGCTTTAAGTTACACCCAGCGTTTAGGATCTAACAAACCCTACTTAACCTGTCTGGTGAACACAATTTTAATGACTTGATAAGATGGCTTCAATTATTCCTTTAGTCTGGCCACTAGTGGGAAGAATTGCTTCTGAGGTCCTAGGGAATTATCTGAGAAAAATTTTCATTGCATCAAATCAATGGTTTCTTAACTATTAGTATGACTTTGTTCTGTGTTTACAGGATTTTCCTTTGGAAAAAGAAAGTTATATATAGATCATTTATATATAAAAATTGCAAGAATTGGAGCAAGTGTGCAACATAATGCCAGGATAATTTTTCAATGTGCACAGAGGGACTAAACAGGTACTGGAATAAGGCATCAAACTTCATGTCTGATGACCATCATATTCTCAAATGGCACACACCTTTGTCTCTCAGGCACTTCATCATCTGGTTTTGTGACAGGGAACTTTTCTCAATTGCTGGGATTTTGCTGTCAAGGACTCTATGTATTTTATTGTGCAATGTTGCCATTTCTCACAGGCTTCTTGACAACAGAATCGAACCCTGCATTTGTTAGCATTAACCACTTCTTTCTCTTAATACCATGGTACAGTAAAAGCTGTTTTATCCGGCACTTCACTAAGTGGAAAAACCTCTATAAACCGGCATTTCTGATCTTCATTGTAATTCCAGTTTACAGGCTGGTTGGCACGAGGCCAGCAGGGGGTTGGGGCGCAGGACGGGGTGCAGAGCACGGGCTCTGGGAGGGGGTATAGAGTGCCGGATCCAGGGGCCACTTTCCTCAGGCAGCTCCCAACAAGCAGCGACCTGTCCCAGCTGCTCCTAGGTAGAGGCGCGGCAGGCAGCTCTGCGCGCCGCCTCCGCTGGCAGGCTCCACACCCACAGCTCCCATTGGCTGCAGTTCCTGGCCAATAGGAGCTGCAGACCCAGCATCCAGGGCGGGGTGGGGGTAGCTCGCAGAGCCGCGCCTCCACCTAGGAGCAGCCGGGACAGGTCGCTGCTTGTGGGGAGCCGCCCGAGGTGAGCAACCCCCGGATCCAGCACCCCGAGCCCCCTCCTGCACCTAAACTCCCTCCCAGAGCATGTGACGACCCCTTCTCCCTCCCTCTTAGTTAACCAGCATTTTTCACTTACCGGCACCCCCCATTCCCTGAACATGCTGGATAAAACAGCTTTAACTGTAAAATGCTTGATTGTGGGGGGTTTTGTTTTTAATTTCTAACGTTCAATGGGGAGTAATCCTGAATCATGCACATTATCTCAATGTACAATGTTTTCTGAATACAGGATTTGATCTTCCAGAAGTTCTTGAAATGTCTGATTATGTATGGTTTACTTTTCAGTACACTTGTGAATCTACTGCTATTTCAGCCAGAGATTTACCTTGCTTGGTCAAGAGTTCTAAATATTTATATTCATATGAATCCGGTTCCGATCATGACAGAATGTGCCTGGAAAGAAAGATTGTTGGGGGTACATTTTCTTGGATCATGAATTACTAAACACAGAAGGCTTTTCTGCAGTATCTGGAATAGCTTTGGTCTCCCAGCATATTCAAAAGCTGATCAACTATCTCTGAATATGCCACATGAACAGTCAGAAGAGAACATTGCAACTATTCTGTAACCCTCTTCTAATGATGTTGTTAGAGAAACTGAAACATTATTAATCAATAATGTGATAATACTATAGCAACCACAATATTAGGCATTTTTCAGACACCGGAAAAGGGATGGTCCCCATGGAGTCTAAGGACTGACCAGGTACACAGATGTTAGAGAAAGGGGAACAAAAAGATTTGTATACAAACCAATTTGATTTAGTGTAGGTAGTAGAGTAAAGGGGGGTACTGTTTATACTGGCTAGCTATATTAGAGCCTGAAGTTAGAGGCTATCGGCAATCTTTGAGATGGGGAAAAAAAGGAGGAAACTGATTCAAGGGTTCATTTTAATACAATACTGCTTGGGTGAGGTAGCTGTACATCGGAAACCCATCTAAAGATTAGTTTATTGATACAAAAATGTAACGGGTGATTGCACACAGTTCTGGATAAGCATTCATTATCTATTTCTCTCACATCTAAATTTTGAGTTCTGATGTGAAGGTTACTATTAACTGATTTCAGCATAGTAGAAGCAAGGAAAACCTACACTTTTCTTGCTCACTAGGCACAGGAAGACAGAGCCACAGAGTACTGAACATGACACGGGTGCAGTAATTTGTTTCAATTTCTCAAGAGATCTGAAAAATTAATCCAACACAGAATTTTATCTTCAAGGAGTTAAAACTGGATAGCAGGTATGTGACTGCTCGATTCTGTGTCTCAGTGTGAACTGAACGTTCCAGTACCAGTGCCTGTAACGTCTGCGTTACCTTTACCTCTTGCTGTTTCTTGGACAAGACAAAACATTTTAACCAAAACAAAACCAACCAACCAACAAAATCCCAAAAAATGAGATTAAACTGTTTAGAGAAAATTCAGATTAAGATTGTTTAGAATGCTGAACAGACAAAACAGACCTTATGCAAAACCCATAAGGGTGAACTACAAAACAAAAAAGGGGCATGTGCCCCTTATTGCTACTTGATGATGATGTATACACACATCAAGGTTTGTTGTTTTACATCAAAAATATGAGGCCTGACATTTTTGTTGGAGGACTCTGGTAATTTTTGATGGACCTGGATAGTGACATCAAGAACGAGAGAAATACATTCAAGACTTATGTCCTTCAGCAACAAGACGGAAGTAAAGGCTTATTATTAGTGTAAAATACAACTGAGGCTGTCTTTAACGATGAGCAATAAAGAGCACATTTTGTTTTTGCTGTCATTTAGAAATGGGGAAAACAAAAAAGGGCAGAGATAAATATGACTTTCAGAAATAGGACAAAACTTGATACTCTAATCTGGCTTTCAAGAGAAATTAGACTGGATAATGGGAAACAACGGGAATTAATACATGTACCTCAGGATCACACGTTTAATAGAGGTTTAATAGAGTCAAACTGGTTAATTTTGGAGAAAACTGCCAATCCATGCTGAGGGGAAAAGAGGGAAAAAATGTGCTATGGCTGCCAGCATAAGCTGTGGCAGTTAAATCATGCTCAGTTAAACTTTCACTGAGTTTTCAAGCCTCATATTGTCAGCACTATGAGACAGCTGGACTAGATTAGTATAGCTACGAGCATGCATAGAGTTTTCAGTTCTCATAGACTTAGCTGGGTCTCACATGAGGGGGCTGTCATTTTAGCCCTCAGTTACAAAAATTAAATGTCCTTGAGTACACATAGGCCAGGTCTACACCACAAACCTTTGCCAGCATAGCTATGTCGCTCAGGGGCGTGAAGATGCATGATCCCTGACAGATGTAACTGCCAGCAAGAGAATCTAGTGTAGATGCAGTTCTACCAGGCAATTATTTTGCTGGAATAAACTATACCAGCAAAAACAAGTTTGGCTGGTATAAATGGTGTCCACATTGAAAGTGCTTTTGCCAGTATAATATACCACCAAAGCCCTTCAAGTGTAGACCTGGCCTTAGAAACCATTTGGATTGCTTATAAATTAGTCTATGAGTGTGTCTCAACCTCTTCCACGGAAGGTGCTAGAAAGTCAATGGAAAATGAATTTTAAAAGTTTGGAATCACTGTCACTCATTGGAATAACTATCACTCATTATTTTTGCAAACTCCTTCCATAGAAATTAAATGTAGTTAAAGGAAAATTCTCCCCAATATATTTCTTTGTACTATATCATGAAAATGTACCATTTGTGAAATGTACCAAATTTGTGCACTGGAGAATTTCTCCAGCTATTGTTTAAACTGTTTGCAAAGTAACAAATCATTGTTTACAAAATTCTGGTTTACAGAGTACCATATTAATATCCATTCAGCATATACCCAGAGCCAGAAAGATCTCCCATTTTTTTTCCATGCTTTATATCCTCATCCTTGAGGCACTAAACTACAGATAATATCCTGTCTCAGACTCCCTTATGATCTCATCAATGGAAATGCCCACCTTAATTGGCTGGGAGGGATTGTTAAAGATATAGGGCACTCTCTCCACCGAGGACCAAGTGTGCTGCTTCTGCAGTGCTCTGAACCCTGCTGGCCTAGATCCAGCTATGTAAAAGTAACTCCCCTTAACTCCAATCAGTGAAAGTGAGAATTCCAGTTCAAAAGGTTAGTGGTTAATGTAAAGTAATAGCAAAAGGCCATTTTGGAAATCAATACTACCAGCTCCACCTTCATCTGCAGTCTGTGGCTCTGTAGAAGAACAAGGTTTGTAAGATAAATCACAAGGCTGGATAGCACTTAATATAACAACAGAGAAATGGGGAAAGCGGAAATAATACTTATAATTAAGGTAATTATTATTTCAAAAAACACTTTATAGGACTTGAGTTATAGATACAGCCTGACAGTCAACACCACAATTAGTTACACCTTGAGTATTTTTGACACAATTCTAGCACTAGAGCAGAAAACAAAAGTGAGCTCAGGTATGTTTTTTATTTCTGCACGGTTACTTTTAAAATTCCCATTGACTTGCATGTATTATTGTCCTTACAACCTCCCGCTTTTAACTGGAAATTGAGAAGTTATTAATAGTTCACTATACCAAGTTTGATTTGCCCTTAAAAATATTTGTATTGCTCAGGAAAGTGAGGGCCTGATCATGTTTAGTGCCATGCATTGTGAAGACTCCTTATTTTCCAATTCATTTCAGTCATCGATTCCAAGGCCAGAAGGGACCATTGTGATAATTTATTTTGACATCCTCCATAACACTGGCCATAGGATTGCCCCAAAAGAATTCCTAGAGCAGCTCTTTCAGACAAACATCCAATCCTGAATTAACAACACTCAGTGATGGAGAATCGACCACAACCTTTGGTAAATTATTTCAATGGTTAACCACCCTCACTGTAAAATGTATGCCTTTATTTTCAGTCTGAATTTGTCTAGCTTTAACTTCCAGCCATTGAATCGTGTTACACCTTGCTCTGCTAGATTGAAGAGCCCATTATTAAATATTTGATTCCCATGTAGAACTTAGACCAATCAAGTCAACCTTTAGCCTCTCTTTATTAAGCAAAACAGACCAAGCTCATTGAGCCTATCACTATGAGGCTTGTTTTCTAATCCTTGAATCATTCTCGTGGGTCCTCTCTGAACCCTCTCCAATTTATCAATATCCTTCTTGAATTGTGGGCACCAGAACTGGACAAGGTATTCCAGCAGCAGTCGCCAAATAGAGAGGTACAATAACCTCTATACACCTACTTGAAATTCCTGTTTACGCATCCCAGGATCACATTAGCTCTTTAGCACACATCATCACACTAGGAGCTCTTGTTCAGCTGGATTATCCACTGTGACCCCCAAATTTTTTTTCAGAGTCATTGCTTGCCAGGTCCCCCATCCCATAGGATTGCCTATATTCTTTGTTTCTAAATGTATACATTTAGCCATATTAAAACACATATTGTTTGCTTACATTCAATTTACCAAGCAATTCAGATTCCTCTGAATCAGTGACCTGTCCTCTTCATTATTTATCACTCCCCCCAAGTATAGAACAGAAATATTTATTGAACACTTCTGCCTTTTCTGCATTATTATTGGTAAGTTTACCAGTTCCTTTGTCAGGATTCTTTTTGTTCCTAATATACTTAAACAACTCCTTATTGTCCTTAACTCTGCTGTGCCCCTCTGCTCCCTTATCAATTTTCTACAATTCCTAGCTTCTGATTTATATGCATTACTAGCAATTTCACCTTTCTTCCATTTGTTAAATATTATTATTTTAATTTTTTTAATAGCTGTCTTCACTTCCCTTCTAAAGCGGATTGGTTAACCAGCGTAGCCATCTTCCTCAATTATGTGGGTTTTTGTGTTCTTAAATGATTCCCCGTTATCACAGTTTCCAGATCAAAGTCTTCCTCCCAGCTGATCTGGCTCATAATTATTTTCAAGCGTTGTGAAACTTGCCCTAATAAGGGATCAAGTATACATATTTACTGGTCTGGACTTAATTTTGCTTGCACATTATAAATGTGATCTAATCATGAACACTTGTACCTAAACTGCCATTAATTTTTAGTTCTATGATCAGTTCATCTCTATCCGCTAGGACAAGGTCTAAAAGAATTCCCTAGTGTTGGCCACAACACTTTTTGAGTTAGGAAATCTTCATCTATAATGTTTAGAAATTCCAAGGATGTTTTAGTACTGCCAGCATGAGACCTTCAGCATATGTCATTCAAACTCGAGTCCCCCATGATCATGCAGTTTTTTTCCTATAAATTATAGATAAGTGATTAAGGAGGCAGGTCATCCTGTTCTACTATTCTAATGCTGGGCTTCTGATAAGTAGAAATTGCTGATTATGTCAAATTACACGATGGTTTAATAAGAACCTGTTTGAGACCAAGTGCATTTAAAATGTATAACCTCAGATGGGATTCAACACAGACTCCAGAGCTGAAAAGCTCGAGCATTACCATCTTACCCATTTAACCGCTATTTAAAACATGGAGCATCATCAATTAGTATTCAAAGCAAGTCTATTAAAGGATGCATTTTCAAGGCATTTTACATGTCATAGCTGCATTCATTATATTAAACAATAAAAGTATTAAATAGAAATAGTTAAAACAGCATTATAAATACTACTTTTGAATTAGTCTTCAAGGTATCTTAATTATAAATGTGACAACACTATAAATCAACATAATGCACTCAATTTTAGCAACCCTTACCAGTCTTGCTGTCTGAATTTGAAGTTACAGACCCTCCCCATGACCACCTCTTCTGTCGTGTTTCCAGACGTTGGCTCCGCTCCAAGGTACGATGCACAACTGCTTCATATCGCTCCTATTACCAAATAATATTTCTATAAGGCTATATAAACCATTATTAAGCACAACTATGTTCAACACAAAACAAATCTTTCTTCCCTGAAGACCTTGAAATCTATCAAAAACATCTGTTTTACCTGCACCATGTGACCATAACTAATTCTAAAACAAATGTGATGTGCAAAAAGACTGAAGACACCAATCATTTTAATATAATGCACAAATATTCCTCTAATATTTCACACACAGATGTGCTACACTGAAGTGAAATTAAACTTTTAGGGTTAACACATTCAAAATGCATTTGATCAAGAATCTGCTGTAGCAACTATGCATCAGTTCAGATATATTATACAGAACAACACTTATCCACAGGTGTCTTGATTATCAGAGACTTCTAAATAAATGTAAAGTGGGAGGAAGGATTATAAAATCTCAAGTGTTTAAACTGTCAATTCTAGTTTTCCAACCAAGCAACCATTTGGGTATGAAACTCCAGAATTCTCCTGAAATAAATTATAATTTTCTTCAAGTGTTCATATATTAAACAATCTTAAAAATATGTGAAGTAAACTGTAGAGATCTCTCTCTGTGAAAGAAGACCTTTAATTAACATCTCACTGGGCTTTAAAAAAAAAAGTTAGAATGTTGGCTAGAAGATTTTTTTTTTAAAGAAAAATAATTCTCTTGTAAGAAGAGAACTCGAACGCCAAAGCACAGCTGCTGACAGAAAATACTGTTGCTTAATGAAATATCTAAATAAAGTACATTCTTTTTTTTTTAAAAAAAAAACTGGTTAAAAGTCTGCATTAACAAATATTAAGGACACTATCTTTTCAAAGTACTATACAAACATTAACTCATCTCTCTAAAACACAAAGGAATCTTGCCATCGACTTCAATGGAAGCAGGATGGGACCCAAAAAAAGGTAAAACTTAAAAGGAAAATTTTATGACAAGCTGAAAGTCTTTTTTAACTTGTAAACTCTGGACTTTGGCAATAATTGCTGACATGACTAACATCTGGAACAGCACTGGAGTACAACTCTCCCCCCATCTCAAGTGCTCATACCAATTGGTGGAGAAGGAAAACAAAACCCAGAACATTGAACTCCAGTCCTATCATATAAAAAGGGTTACACAGTTCACTTAACAGACCTCCTCTTCACCATCATAGAATCATAGAATCATAGAATCTCAGGGTTGGAAGGGACCTCAGGAGGTCATCTAGTCCAACCCCCTGCTCAAAGCAGGACCAACCCCAACTAGATCATCCCAGCCAGGGCTTTGTCAAGCCTGACCTTAAAAACCTCTAAGGAAGGAGATTCCACCACCTCCCTAGGTAACCCATTCCAGTGCTTCACCACCCTACTAGTGAAAAAGTTTTTCCTAATATCCAACCTAAACCTCCCCCTCTGCAACTTGAGACCATTACTCCTTGTTCTGTCATCTTCTACCACTGAGAACAGTCTAGATCCATCCTCTTTGGAACCCCCTTTTAGGTAGTTGAAAGCAGCTATCAAATCCCCCCTCACTCTTCTCTTCTGCAGGCTAAACAATCTCAGTTCCCTCAGCCTCTCCTCATAAGTCATGTGCTCCAGCCCCCTAATCATTTTTGTTGCCCTCCGTTGGACTCTTTCCAATTTATCCACATCCTTCTTGTAGTGTGGGGCCCAAAACTGGACACAGTACTCCAAATGAGGCCTCACCAGTGCCGAATAGAGGGGAATAATCACATCCCTCGATCTGCTGGAAATGCCCCTACTTATACAGCCCAAAATGCCGTTAGCCTTCTTGGCAACAAGGGCACACTGTTGACTCATATTCAGCTTTTCGTCCACTGTAACCCCTAGGTCCTTTTCTGCAGAACTGCTGCCCAGCCATTCGGTCCCTAGTCTGTAGCAGTGCATGGGATTCTTCCGTCCTAAGTGCAGGACTCTGCACTTGTCCTTGTTGAACCTCATCAGATTTCTTTTGGCCCAATCCTCTAATTTGTCTAGGTCCCTCTGTATCCTATCCCTACCCTCCAGCGTATCAACCACTCCTCCCAGTTTAGTGTCATCTGCAAACTTGCTAAGGGTGCAGTCCACACCATCCTCCAGGTCGTTGATGAAGATATTGAACAAAACCGGCCCCAGCACCGACCCTTGGGGCACTCCACTTGATACCGGCTGCCAACTAGACATGGAGCCATTGATCACTACCCGTTGAGCACGACCATCCAGCCAGTTTTCTATCCACCTTACCGTCCATTCATCCAGCCCATACTTCTTTAACTTGCTGGCAAGAACGCTGTGCGAGACTGTATCAAAAGCTTTGCTAAAGTCAAGAAATAGCACATCCACTGCTTTCCCCTCATCCACAGAGCCAGTTATCTCATCATAGAAGGCAATTAGGTTAGTCAGGCATGACTTGCCCTTGGTGAATCCATGCTGACTGTTCCTGATCACTTTCCCCTCCTTTAAGTGGTTCAAAATTGATTCCTTGAGGACCTGTTCCATGATTTTTCCAGGGATTGAGGTGAGACTGACTGGCCTGTAGTTCCCCGGATCTTCCTTCTTCCCTTTTTTAAAGATGGGCACTACATTAGCTTTTTTCCAGTCATCCGGGACCTCCCCTGATTGCCATGATTTGTCAAAGATAATGGCCAATGGCTCTGTAATCACATCGGCCAACTCCTTTAGCACCCTCGGATGCAGTGCATCCGGCCCCATGGACTTGTGTTCGTCCAGCTTTTCTAAATAGTCCCGAACTACTTCTTTCTCCACAGAGGGCTGGTCACCTCCTCCCCATACCGTGCTGCGGAGTGCAGCCATCTGGGAGCTGCCCTTGTCTGTGAAGACAGAGGCAAAAAAAGCATTGAGTACACTAGCTTTCTCCGCATCCTCTGTCACAAGGTTCCCTCCCTCATTCAGCAAGGGGCCCACACGTTCCTTGACTTTCTTCTTGTTGCTAACATACCTGAAGAAACCCTTCTTGTTACTCCTAACATCTCCAGCTAGCTGCAACTCCAAGTGTGATTTGGCCTTCCTAATTTCACTCCTGCATGCCTGAACAATATTTTTATACTCCTCCCTGGTCATTTGTCCAATCTTCCACTTCTTGTAAGCTGCTTTTTTGTGTTTAAGACGAGCAAGGATTTCACTGTTAAGCCAAGCTGGTCGCCTGCCATATTTACTTTTCTTTCTACACATCGGGATGGTTTGTTCCTGCAACCTCAATAAGGTTTCTTTAAAATACAGCCAGCTTTCCTCGACTCCTTTCCCCCTCATGTTATTCTCCCAGGGGACCTTGCCCATCAGTTCCCTGAGGGAGTCAAAGTCTGCTTTTCTGAAGTCCAGGCTCTGTATTCTACTGTTCTCCTTTCTTCCTTGTGTCAGGATCCTGAACTCGACCATCTCATGGTCACTGCCTCCCAGGTTCCCATCCACTATTGCTTCCTCTACTATTTCTTCCCTGTTTGTGAGCAGCAGGTCAAGAAGAGCTTTTCCCCTAGTTGGTTCCTCCAGCACTTGCACCAGGAAATTGTCCCCTACACTTTCCAAAAACTTCCTGGATTGTCTGTGGACCGCTGTATTGCTCTCCCAGCAGATGTCAAGGTTTAAAAGCATCTGGGACTGCCTGGCTATGAAGATCAACAACAGGGTCATATCCTGGAATAGCTATGACTGAGAGCTCCTTTGTCAGTATTTATCACCAACATGCTACAAGATACCAAGGGACCAGTTATTCAAACAATTTTCTCTCCTGGGGACAGAAGGCTTTCATTCTCCCTTAACATGAATTTCATAACAACACAGACTAAAAAGTCTGCATGCACTTTGGGGTTTCTTCAGTGACAAAAAACTTGGAAGGAAAGGGTATAAATCTCCCAAGCTCTGAAGAAACAGGAGGTATTGTTTGCCATGCAAAGCTTTCCAGAAAAATATTCTTGGGACTGCAGATTATCTACCTCTAAAGAAAAATGAGACACCAACTCCAATCTGGTTTATTTTACTGACTTTTGATACAGTCTAGGACCCTTACCCTGCAATTACATCCATGCGGACAGAACTCTAAGGTATCAATGACCAAAGTATCTAGTCAAGGATCTATAGAACACACTGCTACTGGGATTCTTTTAATTATTTGTATTGCAACAGAATGTAAAGGTCCCAATCGGGGATCAGGGCCCTATTGCACCAACATGGTGACTATCTCAAAAAGATTACAATCTAAGTATTGTTGCACATACGACCTATATATTTTGCACAGCTAGTAACAATGCACTTGAGTCTTAATTATTGTCATTAAACAGAATAATGTTTTTTAATCTTAGTAATGAGGCTTTCATGATCGGTCTCAGGCAGGTGGTAACTAATTCTTCCACCTGTTCTCACTATGATGATTCCTTTTTTAAATTACCTGTGGGAGGTGATTAACCAGAAATGATTTGGCTGAAATATGAAACAAAGAATGAAAAAATATGGTTTGCTATGTCCTTAGTAAATCTTGGAGTGAAGGAAGACGTCTTAAATGATTTATGCCAAACCATCTGGAAAAAGGGGTAAACAGTGAGCTGGCAAAATTTGCAGATGATATAAAACTACTCAAGATAGTTAAAGTGCCAGGCAGACAGTGAAGAGCTACAAAAGGATCTCTCGAAACTGGGTGACTGGGCAACAAAATGGCAGATGAAACTCAATGTTGATAAATGCAAAGTAATGCACATTGGAAAATATAATCCCAATTACACATATAAAATGATGGGGTCTAAATTAGCTGTTACCACTCAAGAAAGAGATCTTGAAGTCATTGTGGATAGTTCTCTGAAAACATCCACTCAATGGGCAGCAGCAGTCAAAAAAGCAAACAGAACTTTGGGAATAATTAAGAAAGCGATAGATAAGATGACAGAAAATATCATATTGCCTCTATATAAATCCATGGTATGCCCACATCCTGAATACTGCGTGCAGATGCGGTCGCCCTATCTCAAAAAAGATATATTGGAATTGGAAAAGGTTCAGAAAAGGGCAACAAAAATTATTAGGGGTATGGAACGGCTGCCATATGAGGCGAAATAAATAAAAATGGGACTTTTCAGCTTGGAAAAGATACGACTAAGGGGGGATTTGATAGAGGTCTATAAATTCATGACTAGTGTAGAGAAAGCAAATAAGGAAGTGTTATTTACTCCTTCTAATAACACAAGAAATAGGGGTCAACAAATGAAATTAATAGAAGTATTTCTTCACACAATGCACAGTCAACCTGTGGAACTCCTTGCCAGAGGATGTTGTGAAGGCCAAGACTATAACAGAGTTAAAAAAAAGAACTAGATAAATTCATGGAGGATATTAGCCAGGATGGACAGGGATGGTGTCCCTAGCCTCTGTTTGCCAGAAGCTGGGAATGGGTGACAGGGGATGGATCACTTGATGGTTACCTGTTCTGTTCCTTCCGTCTGGCGCACCTGGCATTGGCCACTGTTGGAAGACAGGATACTGGGCTAGATGGACCTTTGGTCTGACACAATATGGCCGTTCTTATGTTCTTATAGGTAAATATCAAACAGTTTATTTTAAAGTAAAAGTATTTTCTGATCATATTTCTCATTATCTAGCCCCTGCCTTCACTTCCTGGCTGAATGCAGTTTGTATGGGTTAGACTCTCATCATTAGGCAAAACTAGAAGATACTCTCCCAGGTGCTAGGTTCTGTGTGCGTAGATATCTGCGTCTGATCCTCTTCTAAGGAGAGGATCTGGTAAAGATCAGCTTAATATCAGTCAGAGACTGATTTGTCAGGGATTGTTTCTCTGATAATCAAATAAATGGTTTCACCAGTAGCCACTGGTGTTGCCTTCAGACTAACCTTTCTCTGGAGAAAGTCTGAAGCTAAAAACAGTGCTTGTGTGTTCCAAGGGATGTAGTTCCATTAGACTGCAATTCCATCCTGAACCATCAACAGTACAGGACAAACATTTTTGCTTTTTTTCAGCAATGTAAATTATTTCTTTAGCTGCTAATCAAAACACCTGGGACTTAATTATCTCAAATAACATGAGCATAACAGAATTCAAGTGAAAGAGTTGCACACAAAACATGCACGAGAGGAACATTGGGCAACTGAAAATGGCACAAAATGTAAACGCAACCAGTGTAGGATGATGTTTCTAAGAGTGCAAAATGCCCATGTTAGGGCAGAGGGAGGACAAAGTGACAGTCATAAAATGATGGCCAAAACAGAGTTCAAAGTAGCAAAGGATAACTAGATAAGGCAGAAAGAGTAGTCTGATCAGCAGCACAAAAGAAGGCACCATGACTAGTAACATAGGAGAACTGAGACAGTGGGAGCCGGCCAGAACCCAGTGGAAAACATACCAAGTTAGGAAACCATGTTAGTTTACTAGAAACGCAGCAAAACTTGTCTACAAAATGAAAGCTAAAATGTCAGGGATATTTTCACACTCTATGTTAAAAATGATTAAGAACAAATTAAGATAACTAGCTAACGTTCCCTTTGGTACAGGGAGAGCTAGGACTGACTGGAATTAACTGTGAGACTAAATAATGGACCACCATTGCAAAAAGTAACATGGGTGCTTTGAATACTAGAGTAGGAATTCCAACAACTTTCAAATGAAAAACTGATCAATGTACTCATACTATCCTTAACTAATCTATTTCATAATAAGGATATAATTTAGACATTTTTCACAATGTTACATAATAGCTGTTAACAGTACCTTTTCCGCCTCTATTTTTTGTTTTCTTTTTTCTTCTACTGCAGATCTTCTCTGTTCTTCTTTCTGTTTCTGTTCTTTCAATTTTCTCTGCTTTTCTTCCATCTGTTTTTCATACTGGAGTTTTGCTTTTTTTTCCTTTTCAAATATCTGTGTTTCTTTGGCAGCTATACATGTTTAAAAAAATTTAACTAAGTAAACTTAAATAAAACTTTAAAAAGTACTCACAAATACCACAACTGACAAAGGTGAAAAGCATACACTAGTCCACCTCTACAACATAACACTCTAGCTGATCTAATTCAGATGTATAGTTAATCTTACATCTTAATCGAATAGCGTTGCATGTGACCTAACCTTCTATTCCATTTTGTCCCCAGCTTTGGGAACAGACTAGAACTTTTTCTGAAGTTTTACACTTTACGATCTGTATGTAAGTTCATAGAGAACATGCCTTATGCAATGCATGCATTTGCAGTGCTGTCATAATTAAATTCAATGTTGATAAATGCAAAGTAATGCACATTGGAAAACATAATCCCAACTACACATATAAAATGATGGGATCTAAATTAGCTGTTACCACTCAAGAAAGATCGCAGAGTCATTGTGGATAGTGAAAACATCCACTCAATGTGAAGCAGCAGTCAAAAAAGCAAACAGAATGTTGGGAATTATTAAGAAAGGGGTAGATAATAAGACAGAAAATATCATATTGCCTCTATATAAATCAATGGTATGCCCACATCTTGAATACTGCGTGTAGATGTGGTCGCCCCATCTCAAAAAAAAGATATATTGTGTCTGTTACAGCTGTCCCCCTGCTGGATTCTTTTTCCCCCTTCCGTTCTGTTTGTGCTGAGTGGCCACCCCCCCCAGCCATGGAACTGACCAAAGTTACAGCCTGCCCCTGCTCATGGAAATGGCTTGTGCAGACTGACTGGGGCCATTGCTCTGCTCAGGAAGAGGGGGCTTTTCGCTCCTTTGTTCGGACCCGGCTCGGTGTAGGGGTGCTCTGCCCAGGTATGCAAGACCTAAAGTGGCCACATAGCTGAGCATATGAGTCATACCTGTGGCTCAGAACATGCCCAGGCATGCCTATGCTTACCTGTAGTTTTCCCTGCCTTCTCTCCTCCCCCGTATTAAGGGGAACCAATCAAAGTTACTGGCGGGAGACTGCCTAAGTTTGCCTTTAAAACCAGACATTTTCTGATCAGACCCCCGGAGAAGGTCCTTGCTTTGCCACCTGGTCTGATCAGCTAGGGGTCTTTGGGGGTCCCTCTCCCCGCTCTCGTTTGTTTTTGAGCGTACCCCCGTTTTAAACTCCCCTCCCACGAACAACGGATTTGTGCCTGGAGATGATCTGATTATTGTAAGCGAATCGAGTCTTCTCTGCGTCCTCTGATGCTGAAACTGCTGTTCCTGCTGCTGCTTTGGGGATTGGTAAGGAAAAACCTCTTGCACACTCCCCTTGTTTCAACTGCTGGCTTTCTTTCCCCAGCAGGCAGACCCAAGCTAACTCCTTGGTCTGTATCTGTAATCTGCTTTTAGCTCCACAGCAGCGCCTTTGCTGCTAGAAATAAAACTGCTGCAGCCACCACTAGTTAAACCCCCCCCCCCCCCCACTCCTTGGTCTGTATCCTGGGCACACACCACTCTGCCCTCTGGAACTACCCCTAGTATAAGGAGCACCCATTAGGTTTAGTCTTTAGTCTAGATAAATTGTAATTTCATTTTGCATAGCTGTGGTTAAGTTAGCTTTAAAGAATTGTTTGTATTGTGCTCTGTAAGTTAGGTGTAACAAGTTGTTGCATTGTGTTCTGTTACTTGCTAACTTGTGTAATCTTGGTTAATATAGATCATAGATAAGATTTTGCTGTGTTCTGTATAAACCCCCCAACCTCATTCCTCTACCACTGTCTCTCTCTCTCTCTCTCTCTTAATCCCTTCCACCACGTGCTCACCCCCCCTCCTATAGCTGCCAAACCTCAATTGCATTACTAAAGTCTAGCATAAAAACCCCATTGGTTACCTTTTTTCTCTCTAACACACCTCACATTTTACATTTACACCACTGTGACACATTTTTACTTAGAGTTGTTGGTTATTTAACACATTTTACCCATAACTGTTAGTTGGTTATATGCTGCTGTGACACACCCTTTACATAGAAATTGTTAGCTACCTGTTACATTTATACTTCAGTGTTAATTGGTTACCAACTGTATTGTACCATTACAGTGTTGTATTGTACCCCACTATTGAAACCCCCTATCCTGTTTACTAAAAGAAACCCCTCCCCAATTGTCTACCTTAACAAACCCCATACCCCTCACTATTGAATTTTTCCCTGTTTTTATATTTTCTTAATAAAGTTTATTTTGCACCCCACCAGTGCAGTAATTGTCCCCCAAGATCCCCTACCTGCTGGCAGGGACATATTGGAATAGGAAAAGGGCAACAAAAATGATTAGGGGTATGGAACAGCTTCCAAATGAGCAGAGATTAATAAGAGTGGAAAAGGGACTGGGGAGGGGGGCAGTATTATAGAGGTCTATAAAATCATGACCGGTGTGGAGAAAGTAAATAAGGAAGTGTTATTTACTCCTTCTCAAAAACACACAAACTAGGGGTCACCAAATAAAATTAATAGGCAGCAGGTTTAAAACAAACAAAATTAAGTATTTCTTCATGCAATGCACAGTCAACCTGTGGATCGAAGGCCAAGACTATAAACAGGGTTTATAAAAGAACTAGATAAATTCATGGAGGATAGGTCCATCAATGGCTATTAGCCAGGATGGGCAGCGATGGTGTCCAGAAGCTGGGAATGAATGACAGGGAATGGATAACCTGTTCTGTTCATTCCCTCTGGGGCACCTGGCATTGTTCACTATCGGAAGACAGGATACTGGGCTAGATGGACCTTTGGTCTGACCCTGTATGGCTGTTCTTATGTTCTTAGTATTAAAGCCTCACTGCGAAGTTGGGCATCAGAGAGGAAAACTTAAAATGGACTTGTGTCACATTTAACACCCATTTATACGCAATAAAAAAAAAATCTAAATAACTGGCATATTTTCTCATTCAGTGAACACATCAGAGCTCAGACTACAATTACTTTCTCAAAAGTTCAGAATCTTCCACAACATACTTCTGGAAATTACTGAACAGTTTAAAGGCAAGTCCACAAGTAATAAAATAAATGAACCCACAATTGAACACAATGGCAGAGAAGCCTGAGGCTAGCAGGAAGATGTTAACTAAATGGATAAGTCACTGTACTAGTACGCAGACAGTCTCTGAGCTTTAGCACACATGTAGATGCATGGTCCACATTTATACAACTTTTCCTGGATTCATATCTAAAATGAAGTGCACTATAAATATACTTGATAAGGACTCAATCCAGGAGTTTTTTATTCTTTCTAGAACCTTAAAAAAACAGAGAATGTTGAAGGCAATCAAGCAGTTCAGATGGCCAAACATTTTTGGATCATTAATAATATTATCTGAATGGTATTCTATACACAATATAAACACAGAAATCTGTCAAGGGTCTTTTGTCTACCCTGATACTTTTCTCAAAATCTCACACTTACCAATACTGCGGCATTGGTGGGTTGTAATAGTGGGGACTGGGTGCTTGCAAAGATTGGCCACTAACATTTTACCACTATGTAATCTACCCCACACAGGCTGGAAGTGTAAATGTAAGAAGAGTGCCAGTGTACACAAAGCCAAGACGACTTTGGGAAAGAAATAATGTGTGGCACTGTACGTAACTTATACCACAAGCATTAATACATATTATTTTAAATATAGTTAAACGTGAATATACCATTTTGCTTTTCCCGCTCTTCTCTTCGCTCCCGGGCTAATCTTTGTCTTTCTTCTGTTCTCAGAGTGGAGCCATCTATCACTGTCAAAAAAAAAGGATTTGTAATTGTCAGTCATTTAGAACACAGATTTAAAAAGAAACAAGCTGTTTCACATATAGATTATTGAACCCATTCTGAGAAAGGCACCCGTTCACCATGGTATCATATATTTTACACAGGTTAGAAGAGTACTAACAAGCTTTTCCTCCAGTACAGGAAGCATGTACTCTGGAATCCTTCCTCCCCCCCCAATAGCCAATACAACAATCTTAAGAGGACCAGCAAATACCAGACATAAGATCAAATGGCCCAAGCCATAAAATTAATAGAAAGCCTAAACAAAGAGGTGGTCCCTGCATTATGCTCTAGCCACAGCCCGTATTTCTGGCAGGTGTAAATTCCAGAGGTGAGAGGCAGTGATCAAGAATGACCTGTCTCTAGCTCCCACAAAGATTACCATGGATACAATTAGCTGAAGTGCTACAGTTATAAACACATGTTGTGACGAGCCAAGGGGAGAATGGTATTTCAGTTAAGTGGAGCCCAGACCATTTGGGCCTTTATAGACAGTAGGAAAACCCTTAATTTCACCTAGAAGTGAATTGGCAACAAGAGCAGAGTATAGAGCAAAAAAATTAAGTTGTCTTCACTGTTCTGCCCTATTCAGAGTGGGCAAGCTGCACTAACTGAATCCTGGGAAGAGCAAGAATGGAAGCCTGATTGATGTTAAAGTTATTAGGCCAGCTACCCAACTCTGAGTTCTCTAAAGGGAGAAAGCAAAGCCACTTCAGAACAGTTCTATCCAGCCCTGTCAACACCTACTGGCGAATCAACAGAACTTTCAAGATCAACAGTAGTCAGAGATTACACCTGGTTTAGTAGCTGTCTTTATGTTTATTGCAGTTTGGACTGGAACAGGGCTAATACCACTTTGGTTTCTTCTTTCTTCTGCTATTGCTTGGGCTGCAGCAACTGTAAAAAACAGTTTAAAGAGACAATTACTACCAATAAGATTGTCATCAACAGGACTCAGTTATTTTATTCCTGAAATCTCTGGTCAGGTTTCCTTTCCCATCATTCTGTATGGACAACCTGTTCACTATGGTGTCATCTTACATTTAAAATAGTCACCCTCTTCTTCCCGCTAGAGTGAAACGACTGTGAATGGGAAAGTAAATGCAAGGGGAGAAATATTCAAGGTTAAGGACAAACAACCTATCCACATATCTCCGCACACAATTAAGAGGGAGACACCCCTTTCATTAGTGATGTGTACAATACTCTGTCTTCCCTACGTGTAAACCACTGTAGCCAAAGTAATGAACATAGAGCTAGAAGACAGTTTAGATTCTTTTAGGAACCAATAGAAGACAAATTTCAAGAACCACCAAGAAACCAGACAAACATAAGACTTTATATATACTAAAATATTTTTAAAAAATCTAGACCCACTTGTAGCAAAAGTTATCCTAGTCAAATGATTTAAAGTTTATAGCTGAGGAAGGATGATTATTAAATTTGGTATTTTTCCTGAAAGAAACAGATATCATTGATATCAATGATAAATGCTAATTACAATATTTATTCAGCAACTCTAAACTGTCACCCTCAGCTGTTGCCATGTCTTGAATACCCCGCTGCAGCACGTAACAAAAACCTTCTGCAATCTTACCTATGTATTCTAGTACATCTTTGAGGGTCTTTTCATATAAATAAGCAATATCACATATTGCAATACGATATTCTGACCAGTTGGCAAAGTATAAAAATGGGTACACTGCAATTTTACTAAGTACACTAAAGATTTAAAAATCAAAAAGCTAATTTTGTACATTGTGGCATGTCATGCAGACAATATTAATCCAATTCAAAGCAGTGAACAGAGAACACAATTTTTCCAACCACACAAGGGCTAACATGAGAAAGAGGCATAACACAACACAGGCTACAGCAGGCATATCTGCGTACAGGCACAGATGCACCACTTACATCACCAGTGAAAAAGATCAAAAAAGCCTTCAATTAATAGAAGACTAGAATATGACCAATCTTACAACACAACTGAAGAATAAAACTGAAAAGCCTTTTGATGATACCAAGCTATATACCCTCATCTCTCACAGAGACAAAGATGAGGGGGTAATGCGATTTGTAAGAGGTAGATCAAAAGAATTCAAATTAGTACAGGTGGGAAATGAACACTGCAGAGCAAATTCAACTCTGGCACAGACAGGTTAAACATCCTATGACTTCAATCACACCAGATAACTTACACCAAGACTGACATTTTTACCTCAAGACTCCAAAATATATTTTAAAAACCAATCATTCTGCTGTGTTTTGTAACAGAATGCTTCTTGCGTGAAGCGAGCTGTAATATAAACTGGAATAAAATTTTGAGGATGGAATTAACTATATGCAAATACTGCGGTACTTTTAGTACTTAAAGTCATGACTTGTTGATTTACTATGCAAATGAAATTAACTGTTGCCTTTGGTTTCAAAACCTCATTAAAGATATATCTTAAATGTTTTAATGTTAAGTATTTTCCATAAAATCTATTCATATACTCAATTTAACTTTTATGAAGCTGAAATTAACATATGAGAAAAGCTGGTAAAAAAAGGAGTACACAAGTATCACAAAGTCATTAGTTCTACCTTCTCCAACATATTTGCATTTTTAACATGAATTGTGTCAAAAATCTCTTGAGATGGTATTTGTGTGTCTTCCCACATGACACCACAAGAAGTACTGTTTTAACTTTTAAAGAGGAATATTTGGGGCCTAGCCACAGTAATGCCACATTCATAAGTTTCCAATGTGCATATTTAAGATCCTATCCACTTTATCAATTTATTTGCATGGGCTTTGGGGGGGGGCAAGGTGAGCAAACATGGTTATTGATCACTGGTATTTTCTTTTAGATTAATTTCTTCTGGTTAGTTAACACTGGTTAAGTGGCCGGAGCCAGGCTGCTACATTTGGGAGACAGCTTGGCATGTATTTTTAAAGGTTTGACTAGGGCATACAGAACATATTTAAAATTTTATTAGAGAATGTTTGAAAATAAGCGATACAAACAGTTTGAAGCGTCAGTTATTGGTCATTGGGGGTGACATACAGAGTATAGGGGAATGTTAGTATTTTGGGGTTGGGCAGCACACATAATACATACGGACTGCAATGTCCCCAATGGGGGGTAGGCAGCGGGCGGGATCAAGATACAGTTGGTAAGCGGTGAGGGTCTATCACTCATACAGAGAGTACAGACAGTCATGGGTATAAGTAAGTGGGCTGGGTAATGAGAATGTGGAGACCCTCACGTGGTGGGATTCAGTTAGGTTGGGTGGGTTCGGGGCTCAGGGGATGAGGTCCGGGGGGGGGGGGGGGTGTTAATAGGTCCCTTCCCTCTTGTGGGTGGACGAGGTCTCCCCAGCTCACTCCTGGTATTGGCGGTGGCCGGTTATGTGCTCCGTGTAAATGCCTCGGGACCAACGGATAGTGTCCGAGACCATTAGGCGTCTCATGAGCCGCGCGTAGTGACGGCCCACCCCACAGGTCCTCAGCACGCGTTCGTTGCATGGGTCCCAGGCACCCAGGGCCCCGACGAGCAAAGCGTCGGTGTGTACCTCATAGCCCTTTGTCCGCAGCGTGTCGGCCATGGGGGCATACTTTTCAAGCTTGTGGGCTTGGGCTTCGCGGAGGGCCGGGGTCCTGCTCTCAAACGGGATCGTTACGTCAACCAGGATGATCTTTTTTCCAACCTTGTCCGTGATGACGTTGTCTGGGCGCAGCTGGCGGTCGGTGCCGGGGATGGCGCGGTTGACGGCGACCTGCCCCAGGCGCGGGTCGATGGCCTTCACTAGACGGTCCTGGACGGCGTTGTGGCGCAGTTGCCAGGCTCTGGCGTGGGGCTTGCAGCTGCATAGGACATGGGGCAGGGTTTCGGTGACGTACCCGCACTTCCTGCAGCACTTCTCCCGGTTCCCGTGACGGACGGCTCCGTTGCGGGGGACGCAATTCAGCCGGACACGGTGTATAAACCACCAATCGGCGAACCGGGTGAAGCTGCCCGTGGGGAGGAAGTGGTTGCTGGAGTCCCACTTGCTGGTCACCTCAAAGGCCTTACCCTGATCCGGTTTTTTCTTCAGGGTGGCCACGTAGAGCACGCGGACAGCGGCCTTCAGGGATCTCTCCAGCACGCCTTTGGCTCCGGGGGTGGTGATAGTGTTGTCCTCAGACTCGATCCGCGGCACCAGGACTCCCAGCTCCCGTCATTCCTCGTTCCATACCCAGCGGCAGCCCAGCCGCTTCCCAGTCGGCGTGCGGCATTGCGGGCGCGGGACCACAGCGAGGCGATGTCGCCCCTGCCCCAGGCGAACTCGCCGTCCAGGGAGCCGCTCAGGAAGGTGGCCACGTCCCGGTCGGAGGGGGGTCTGCCGATTCGCTTCCCGACGGCGGCGCGCAGGGCGGTCGTCGCGACATTCTTCACTTAGGCGTCCGGGCACATCAGGAGGCGGAAGGCGTGCGTGATGACCGCGATGTCGCACAGGTTCCCCCATGCGGGGGATGTTGGCGCCCCCGTGCCTGTGCGCGATGTATACGAGCTCGTTGCTGGCTCTCTGGGGCAGGGACAGCCAGCTCTTGACCAGCTGCCGGATGGTGTTGTCCGCCTTGTTGAGGGGCACCTTTGCCACGGCGGATCCTCTCAGGACGAAGGCGATGCGGGGGATCAGGAAGGTGTTGAGGGCGTTGATTTTCTGCCACGGCGCCAGCAGGGATGCATCGATCTTGGCGGCGTCCTGCAGGATCTCCCGGATGGTGTCCTCGGGGGTCTGCCGGACGCAGAAGCCCGTCGGCGTGCTGAGGTGCTGGTACGCCTGTCCCTCTGCCAGGGGGGACGACGGATTTACACTCAAATGTACTTGACTTAGGCCAAGTGAGAGCAGTCACAATGCAAAACAACACCTGAGCCACACAGAATGACTGGATTAGCAGCAAAGAGTAGCCTGAATCCCAACTGCATTACTAGCTCAAGTGTCAGTAGCACTCAACCCACACCCCAAAAAGTCAGCTAGCTCCAGTTTAAAGCATCACTTAACTCATGCATGAGATTCAAATACAACTGGAAGTCAGAATGGGGAAAGACTCAAGTTATACCCTGAGCTAACAGTGCAGTGAAGACAAGCCCCATGATAACCTCCCTCTCATATCTACTTTTCCTTTGTAACATCCATTTACATTTTTCTCCCCCATAGCATTATCTTCAGCACAGGGAAATGGGCTAGCTTCCCACCTTCACCCTTTTCACCATGTCTAGTTTATCCTCTCTTGTTCTGAGCATCCCTTTCTAAATGTTGTTTGTCCTCGTTTGCATGCTAGCTATTGTTTAATACATCAGAACTCAAACAAGCAGCCATCTGTACAACAGAGCCTAGCACTGCAAATCACAAGTGATTCAAGTCAAATTCTGTGAAAGCCCAACTTTGAGCCCTCTTTAAAGAGAAAATAATGGCTCCACTATGTGATATAAGTGAAAACTACTGCTAGTGCATTTTTAACCTTTATCCCTTCTTCTCCTTCCTTATTAGGGTGACTACACTACTTGTTAATGTTATTTCTGCTTCTCAGCAAGTGAGCACGAGGTGCTACACAAGCAGTGCATCCAAGATGTACAAGAGGCCAGATGACAACACCGATCTCCATGCATGCAGTACCCAGTCTCAAACCCAGTCATGTATCAGTACGTCCTCAGTGCTGACCTGTTACCTTTTTATAGTTTAGATTGTCCTTTTGCAATACCATAATAAAACATTTGTTTTTCATTGCCTTCTGCAGAAGAGAATGGTATGAAATTTAAAGAATTAAACTCCAACATTGATTAAAACTGAAAATCACTGCACCCTAAAATCTTTGTTAAGGTACAGTTTAGGTTGCAGGCACATCTTCTTTCTAATACAGTTACACTTACAGACCCCAAACATGTAATAAAGAGATGGTCTCCACCCCCAGAGAGTTTATAATCTGGATGTGTAAAAAGACAAGCAGAGTAAAGGCAGAAGAAGAGGACAAGGTAACACTTAAAAAGAGTAAGTTTTGCATAATAAATCAAAGTCTCAGTTCACCTTGCCTAGCCATTGTCAAATGGAAGAGGTGAGTCTTAAGGAGGAAAATGAAGGAGAATAAGGTGATGTCTGCCAGTTTGGTCAGGAGACTGATGATCAAGGCCTATCATATCTAGAATGTAATATGGACCAATAATCTGTAATTTAAATCAAAGCATTACATTTCTTTCAAACAAACTTGAGAAAGCTAACGAAAGCTGAAAACTTTCAATTATAACAGGAAATTTGTTTGTTTAATTCCTGGTATCCCTACATATACATCTCTGCAGATTCCAACTCTTGGGTCCGATTCCAGTGCAAAATAAGTCAGGGGTTCACACTGTTTTAGATTGCAGAGCCTCTGAGGCACCTTAGTCAGAGAATGTAGTTCTATGGCTATTGCAATACCTATGCCAGGCATCGGCAACCTTCGGCACGCGGCTCGCCAGGGTAAGTCCCCTGGCGGGCCGGGCCACTTTGTTTACTTGCCACGTCTGCAGGTTCGGCTGATCGCGGCTCCCATTGGCCGCGGTTCGCGGTCCCCGGCCAATGGGGGCTGCGGGAAGCAGTGGCCAGCACGCCACTTCCCGCATTGGTCAGGGACGGCAAACCGTGGCTAGTGGGAGCCGCGATCGGCCGAACTGGCAAATAAACAATCCGGCCCGACCCGCCAGGGGGCTTACCCTGGTGAGCCGAGTGCCAAAGGTCACCGTTGCCTGACCTATGCCATCCCCCTGAATTCCCAGGGCAGCTCATTTCAATAGCAAAGGGTGGTATGGTCAAATTAAAGCCCAGTAAAAAGTACTAGGAGAAAAATATTTTCAAAGTTCTCTCCAAACTCTGAAGGAAGAAAGGTGGAAGAGCTGTAAACGGGAGATGGGGCATCTTCTAGGCATAACTACTAGTGGTTAACTATTTGCAAAGATAACTCTCTGTGAATCCCTCTCTTGGATCCAGCTCAAAGAATATTTGAAAAATAAATTTCAGTAGAAAACAGATGCCATGCAAATAGAAGGCTAACTTGCTTTAAACAGAAAACAACAAATGCATGTATATCATAAATTACACACATATGTACCACATTGACATTTATCGTGGATAATGAAGGCATTTTATTACAGGTATTTCCAATGCCAACTAAATTATTACAACTTTCAAATAAAAATACACCAAGTGATAACTATGATTTTCCTTTTATGTATAAATTGGCTGCCTGTGCTCAGACTCAACACTACTGCTCTCAATTATAGACCTGATATTACTACAAAGGTCTGTGTTATTGGATGGTCATGTGTACACCTACCAAAAGCTAAACCACGAACTAAGAAATTATCTCTGGTATCCGGTTGGAAGTAAGTATTACCGAACCTTACATTTTAGTTGTGGTAAACTGGGAAGTTGAAATGTATGCATCTACTTTATGTTTAGACTTCCTGATGATGTAGTAAAAACAACCCAAATGAAATATGCCATCATATTATAAAAAAAATGTTTTGTATCCTTCACATTTTAGACTGATAAGTGTTGAACTGTACTATGAAAACAACAGGGACTTTTTTACAATTTAACTTATGGTTTCTGAAAGTCTGACAGGTATTAGTATTTACTCATTTTAGGTAATGACTTCAGGAAAACAAGATCTTACTATTGCACTTCACAAACCCAAACCCCTGGCAATGTACAATACAAACACTAGTTTACTTACATGGGTATCATTAGCTACTGCATAAATATTGATGCTACAGGTAAACAGGTTAAAAAAAATGGCTGTGTGATAACTATGGCATCTTCTGACCATTATGTAAACATCATCAATAATTGGTTATAAAAAGTAAAGTTCTAATTAAATGTTTACAATAAAAACATTAATGAAGTGAACACATCAGAGTCCAGTACCTAGTGAGAATAACCTGGCAACTAACCTTCACATGAGGTTTTGAAGTGCGTAAAACTATTCACTCAAAAGACTACTTGAACAGTGCTTCACTGCCACTTCCCTCTTAACTTTAAATTAGACTTGGGCGGTTAAATTCCATGATTTTGTTTAATAAAGGCACTATAGCACTCCAACAGATTTGCAAATTGGAATAAAACCAGATAATTTTTAAATGGTATCCAGCACAGCTTTCTATGGTATTTTTCCCTCACAACTGCAGCAGCTTTTAAATTCTCAAACAGAAATGTAATATATTGGGAGGATAAAATGCCTCCCAAATGTTGTGAGGTTTTTAGATAGTAAATGATAGGCATGAGAAGCAGATGAAAACACTGGAAAGCACAGCCAATTTAGATCTTATTTACTCTAGGCTATTTTGGATCTACAATTCCCAATACCAACAGAGGCAGAGATCTTCCAATGACAGCACCAGCATAATGTATAGTTTAGACAAGATGAGACCAGAGTCTCTTCTACACTACTGCTTCATCTAGTACTATCACCAAGAAACTCACTGGAAATTATGGATCTGAACATTCTAGGATAGATGAAGCCTTAATGTGAAGGCAGAGTGGTTTTGAGAAGATCAGTTAAAGAAAAACAAAATGAAGATTTAAACACTTAATATTTTCACTTGTCACTGAAGAGCTATTTAAGCCTTTATTTTTATTTATACTCAGCTGTGGTAGAATGCTATGAATTCTGTCACTTTGAAACTATTTTTTGGTCAGGCAAAATAAATAGCCTTTCATAATTTGGAGCAATTGAGGGAAAAACTTTCTATTTGCTATTTAAATAAGCCCTACTTAAAAGATAGTTACGTGATCTAAGCTCTGGGTAGACACTAAATTCTACCCTGTGCATTTCTGAAATTTGTACTCAGTTAAGCAATTGATGGGCTTACAGCAATCCGTGCACAGTTTGCAATCTGTTGGTGTTTTCCCTACTTCCCAGAGGTACAGATCTCCAAATCTGCAATCTACTAATACTCTTACAAAAGTGGGTGGAGTATGGCCTGCAAGGTGCAGATTTAGCTAGACAGGTTCATTCTGTGTCCAGTTCTGACTGAAATCAATGGCAGAAGCTGGCCTCAATAGATACTATGGTGACAGATGTGCTATATTATAGAAAAACCTGAAATAGATTAAATTTACTCAAAGTTTTCCAAGTGTTTTTGGACCCAATTCTGAGGACGCACTTTATAAATTTTGACCTTAGATGGAACAATCTGTATTTGAGCTGCATTCTCAGTATTTTACCCAACAGGAATTGTGCCACGTGTTTTAAATGCCTTTCTGATAAATCAAATGCACATTTTAAAAAATTAATCAATCAGGGATATCACTGTAATATTGACTGCAAAGGGATATTACTGTACATATACAATATATATCCTAGAACTTATCATCCAAGTTCTCAGATCCCATTCATGAACACTTGCTCTCAAACACTCTGTTGTAGGTATTACAATTTATATTTCAAAGATGGGTGCACTAAGAAAGAGGGTAAGTGACCTACCTAAAGTCACATTACCAGAGTAGGAGAAGAAAGAATAGGACACATGGGTGGTAATTTCCAGTCCTGTGCTTTTACCACATGACATGCAAGACTAGTGGTCTACAATAGTTCACTGTTAGATTTAATGTTACTTTTTTAATCGGAGATGGATGAAATCTTGATCCCATACTTTCCATTTTATGTAACTTTCAGAGAACACAAGATGCAGAGACAGGCACTGGAGTTAGTCAGAGGAAGGCCACCCAAAAAAAATGGAGGCTTGAATATCACCAGCAGGAGGCTGACAGAGGGGTGTGCTAGGAGATCTAGGAGAGGGGCACAGAGAAAGTTTTGGAGACTGTTCTGCAGAGGCCAGCAGGCTCTGGACAATACAAAACAGAAATAGCTCCTTCCCTCTTCAAGCAGCAGCAGACTATGAGGAGATTAATTTATCAAACGCCTAATAGCCAGGGATTGATCTGTAAAATAGAGCCCAGAGCCTAAGACAGAACCCAGGTACAAATTCCATCATCCTTCCATTTGCAGTACTTGAACAGCTCACCAGGGCACTGCCCTTGGAATTCACCAGTACCTCTTTCTGTTTTGTATATACCTCTGACTTGTTTCCACCCCAGTAAATTTTTCAAACCTAACTGGAAATCATAAATAAGATATGCAAATTGGGGTCAAATAATGAATTTGGTAGCCTTGTGTGTTCTGGACTTCCTGTCTGAGCACTGCAGTTTTAAGACTAGTTATACATCCTTCAGACAGTGCAAATCATAGTTATAATTATCTGCACTATAACTACTGAAGAAGTTACTAGGAAATTTGTTCTGAGGTAGACAGACAAAACCAGGCACATGGTAGACACAAAACCATCATACTGTGCTTCTGAAGTACAGTTCTACTATGAAAAAGGATTATGTAAAAGTGACATTGTGAAGCTAAATATTTATGTCAGTGATTCCTAAGCAAATTTGTTCAAAGCATTTTTTTTAAACTAGCCACATTGCTAACCTAATATCAAAGTCAAGATGGGGTCTCTTTCTTTCTCACACATCTGCAATAGTACCAAAAATGTGCTGGTTAAGTGGAGCTGCAAAAGTATAACTAATTCCCTTCAGTGGGGCTGGACAGACAATTTGACCTTGCAATCTGAACACAGGCCCCAAGCCTGTAAACTGCTCCATGCTGGTGTACCCCTTCCTGCACCCACATAAAATTCCACTGACTTCTACGGATGATCCATTCATGTAAACCTGGAGGATCAGGACCCTGGTTAGCAATTCTGTGGATAGGTGAGAAGCAACAGAAACCAGCTCATTCTCCAACTGTGCTGATTCTGCAGTGGTAATTGGATGGGGGGAAATAAACTTTATTTTTGTGTCACTAACAAAGAGATAACTGAATACACAAATGGAGCATATCTGTTAAATAATATGCTATTTTTATTCAGTCACTTTTCTGATTAGAACCTCACATTTTATTAGAGATCCACATGGAGCAAATTTATGGGTTAGATATTGAATGAATGTACTACTTTTTTTAATGGATATAAGCTCTGACCATATAGGTCTTGACTAGCCAAGAGATAGAAACTATGCCCACAGCAGATCTGTCAAAATGTATTCACAGGGAGAAGGCACCATGCTGCTGTCCTAACTCAAATTCGCAAAGATTTCCCACTTGAGCATACAGATATCTGAAAAAAGTAGGATTTGGCACTTCAACAACAACAACAAAACAACAATTTAATACCCATTCACACAATGATCCAATATACATCACGGAGGGATATCTCCCAATGAAGCAGAAGTGAATGGCACCAAGTTCTTGCAATGTAACAGCCAGTTGCCAACAAGATCACAACTGTCAAGATAAAGCATTTCATGACTCTAATAGACTAAAAAGGCAAAAGCAGCCTAACTTAAAATAAGTTCAAATATTAATCTGATTACCATATTACTCAAGAAGTAAATGCCTTCTAACTGAGCAAACCATAGAAAGCAACAGACTAACACCCTCTCTCAAATCTGTATGGGCTCAACAGTGTTTACAGAATTAAAATATCAGTAAACCCCTTTTGTCCCCATAATAAGAGGCTATAACTTTGATCTCTGGATATTTTCAATGGAGTTAGATAGTGCCATTTATATGTAGTTGTTTATGAGCATAAAATCATATTTTAGATCTAGGTTTAATACATTTCCTGGGCATGCATCATTCACGGCAGTGTTAACCAAATTCTATTTGCAGGACCAAATTCTGCTCTCATGCTGTCTGTCTGAAGGTTGGACAGATGAAAGAACGAACACAATAGAATTGCAGAACTGTCATTAAGGGCATGATTTGGCCTCCATGACCTCTTTATTATAGGTGATGCATGAAGAAAAAGCACACTTTCCCTCAGATTGAGTAGGCACAGTTGAGAATGAGGAAACTCTTTTTACTTTAAACTTAGCAAATGTGATAAGGAAGCTATTGAGAAATAAGAAGAGCAGAACCCCCTGATGCCAATTTTCAGAGCTTTACTTGAAACAGTGACCAGACTTCTCCCAGCCAGAAGACTAAACCTACATCCAGAGGTTGCTATGAAAGACTGGAGGCATGGAAGAGGAAGCCAGTAAGGTCCAGGGTAAATGTTCTGCAAAGAAACCCAGACTCCACCCCAGCTACTAAGAAAGAGGAGCGTCTTTGGTTTCTTGGCAGGATGCTGTCCATACTGCATATTAGCATCTGGCTACCAGGTATTTGATAAGTCTGTAGCTCCCCTCAACGCTTTGTTTGTTGGAAGGCAGAAAGTTACATTCCTGCACCACCACCCCACCCCCAATCGACGAGCCTCTTGAGGTCCTCTTTGTTGTTGCTGGCACTGGCAATGGGGATAGGGCAAAAGGGTTTTCATTACTCTATTGCTCCTACAGCCTCCTATTCTCCTTTTCAGTCCTCATCTGCAAATAGCTTCTGTGTATGACTTGGTTGCAGCTCACAACTTTGTCAAACAGCAGAAATAAAGTGCCATGATTCTTGTCAATTTCACTGCTTCCCACAAAGTCCTGGATATAGGCTCTGGAACTGACCCTAGGCAATATCCCTCTCTGGCCACTTGGAAAAAGCCATATTGGAATTGTCTGTTTGCAGACTCAAAAACACAGCACTACATTAATTCATGTTAGTTATCTTTGTAGCCAAAGTACTAAAATATGTTTAAGTTAAAGTTCAGATTCTGCTCCATCAATTTTTACCTTCTATGCGGAAAGAAAGGAAGAGGATTTTTCAAGCCCTGTCTTTTTCAGTGTCACTTCTTTAAAAAAAAACAAAATAAAATAAGATCTTCACTTTAGAAAGGGAGGTGGGGCTGGATGGCTCTAGGAACCCTTCCCTTTTGGTTACCTGCATCTAGTCCAAGACAGCTGTAAACAAGAATGAATGCCATCTGCTTGGTGGTCTCTGGAAGGATTTGCAGTCTTAAGTCTAGTTTCCATTAGATGAGTGTCCATCTCATAAAACGCTATAAAAATTAGTAATTTCAGCACAGAGAACAAGAACAAAGTGGGCTCATAAAATAAATGACCCTTTCTCTCTTAGTTAAGGTCCCTTCAGGTCAGGACTGAGTTATGCTGGTGAAGCTGTGTTGCTATTACCTGTGCTCTCTCTAGTCTGTGGACAAATAGGTCTTGAGTCTGATGTCCTCTGTCAAATAATTATCTTTCACAAGCACTAAATTCATCTTAAAAAACTGGAAAGGGGAATCAACACACACACACACACCCCCCTGACTTCTGCATCAAAGAAGGAAGAAAGACTTCCAGATCTGAGCTGAAGCCTCAAGACCTTAAGACCAATTTGTAAGAGTCACCAGAACTCTTACATCAGTCATTGCACTGTTACATAAAGAAATCAGTCACAGAAACAGACTGATAACTTTAAACACTGACAAAGTAAGTTTGCACACAGTCTAGGTTAGTTAATTTTTACATCAAACCAGAGATCATAACTCTCTTTCCTTTAGTCTCTTCTTTATGCTTAGTCTGGAATAATCAAAATGTTTTCATCTGTACTGACTCACCCACAAATCTATTGTGTGCACACATGCACCTTGACAAGCATAACACTCACTCTACACAGAACACAAAATGGATTAACAAGGACCCCAATATACATAAAGTCTCAAACAGGAAATAACCAAAGCAGTTTCTAACAAACTACATTTACATATTTTTAGCCTTTACTGGTATCTTAATTCCAAAAAAGTGTTAAAGCATCATTAAGAGTTTGATTAAGAAGCAACATTTAAGAATTCAGACTGTCACATCATACTTTGCAAGATATTGCAGCAGACACTGGGCATGGCAACTGTGAGGAGCGGTCTGCAAAAAACTAGAAAATTGAGACAAGACTCATTAAAGAAATACAACGATGTGGACTTTCAAGGGATCACAAAAGGCAGACAATTCATTTTAAAATGAAGTCCTCAAGTGGCACTCATTCCTGTCTATGTATTGCAGACATCTCAAATCAGCAGCTAAAGTCTTGTAGGAAAATTACGTGCTGCAGCTTTATAGGCAAATCAGGGTGAGTGTAAGGCAGCGTATGTTTTATATTAAATGTAAGTCAGACCCTGCATATTAATGCAACATCTATTCATTGCAGGGAGGAGAAGAGACTTGTGTTTCATACTCCACTCAAGAAATATTTTGAAGTTAAAACCCAGACGTAGGAAGGATTTTAAAGCTGAGACACTCAGCAGAAGCCCCAGATTTCTTTTCCAGAATCCCTTTCCCATTGCAAAGCCAGCCCTGCAGCACAGAGAAAGGAGGAGGGCATGGGGAGATCAGAGCCAGGGTGGGGGGTAGTCCAGACAAACAGGGGGGAGTGGGGAAGCCACAAAAGGATCATGGTGTGGGGGGTGGGGTGGGAGAAGGGGAGTTAGGCTGGGCCAGGGTGTGGGGCTCAGGCCAATGAGCGGAAAGGGGGGGGCAGACATGATCTCCCCGAGGCCCACTACCCCCCATTCGTCCCAGGGCCCAGCGGGGGGCTAGGATCGCGGCCCCCGGGGGGGGCCTGGGCCGAGAAGAGCCCGCCTGAGGGCCGCGTCCCTGGCTCGCTCTCAGGCCGGCCCCCCAGCATCTGAGGGGACTTCCTCTCCGCCCCGGGGCGCCGGCCACACTGGGCAGCCCGGGACTACAGCCAGAGCCCCGGGCCGCGAGGTGCCCTGCCAGCTCTCACCCATCTGCTCCCGCAGCCCCTTCAGCGACGAGCCGCCACCACCCTCCGCCATCTTCAGCCTAGTGAAGGCGCCGCTGCCGGCAGAGCCTCGGAAGAGCGCGAGGCGCAGTGCGCACGCTCCAGGCTGCCCGCGCCCGGCAGCGCCGCCGCGAGGGAGGGAATAGCGCCCGGAGCCGGCTCCTCCGCCCCGCCCCCTCCCAGCCACAGCGCCTCTCAGCCCCGCCCCGCGGCCCCCTCCCGCCGAGATCCCGCCACGGCCCCGCCCACCCAGTTCCCGCTACTCCGCCTCCCCGCCTCAGAGCCCCTCCACGCCTTCACCGCCCCACCCACCCAGCTCCCGCTACTCCCCCTCCCCGCCTCAGAGCCCCGCCGCGCCTTCCCCGCCCCACAGCCCCGCCCACCCAGCTCCCGCTACTCCTCCTCCCCGCCTCAGAGCCCCTCCGCGCCTTCACCGCCCCACAGCCCCGCCCACCCAGCTCCCGCTACTCCTCCTCCCCGCCTCAGAGCCCCTCCGCGCCTTCCCCGCCCCACAGCCCCGCCCACCCAGCTCCCGCTACTCCTCCTCCCCGCCTCAGAGCCCCTCCGCGCCTTCCCCGCCCCACAGCCCCGCCCACCCAGCTCCCGCTACTCCTCCTCCCCGCCTCAGAGCCCCTCCGCGCCTTCACCGCCCCACAGCCCCGCCCACCCAGCTCCCGCTACTCCTCCTCCCCGCCTCAGAGCCCCTCCGCGCCTTCCCCGCCCCACAGCCCCGCCCACCCAGCTCCCGCTACTCCTCCTCCCCGCCTCAGAGCCCCTCCGCGCCTTCCCCGCGCCACAGCCCCGCCCACCCAGCTCCCACTACTCCTCCTCCCCACCTCAGAGCCCCTCCGCGCCTTCCCCGCCCCACAGCCCCGCCCACCCAGTTCCCGCTACTCCTCCTCCCCGCCTCAGAGCCCCTCCGCGCCTTCCCCGCCCCACAGCCCCGCCCACCCAGTTCCCGCTACTCCTCCTCCCCGCCTCAGAGCCCCTCCGCGCCTTCCCCGCCCCACAGCCCCGCCCACTCAGCTCCCACTACTCCTCCTCCCCCCCTCACAGCCCCTCCGCGCCTTCCCCGCGCCACAGCCCCGCCCACTCAGCTCCCGCTACTCCTCCTCCCCGCCTCAGAGCCCCTGCGTGCCTTCCCCGCCCCACAGCCCCGCCCACTCAGCTCCCACTACTCCTCCTCCCCCCCTCACAGCCCCTCCGCGCCTTCCCCGCGCCACAGCCCCGCCCACTCAGCTCCCGCTACTCCTCCTCCCCGCCTCACAGCCCCTCCGCGCCTTCACCGCCCCACGGCCCCGCCCACTCAGCTCCCGCTACTCCTCCTCCCCGCCTCACAGCCCCTCCGCGCCTTCCCCGCCCCACAGCCCCGCCCACCCAGCTCCCGCTACTCCTCCTCCCCGCCTCAGAGCCCCTCCGTGCCTTCCCCGCCCCACAGCCCCGCCCACTCAGCTCCCGCTACTCCTCCTCCCCGCCTCAGAGCCCCTCCGTGCCTTCCCCGCCCCACAGCCCCGCCCACCCAGTTCCCGCTACTCCTCCTCCCCGCCTCAGAGCCCCTCCGTGCCTTCCCCGCCCCACAGCCCCGCCCACCCAGCTCCCGCTACTCCTCCTCCCCGCCTCAGAGCCCCTCCGCGCCTTCCCCGCCCCACAGCCCCGCCCACTCAGCTCCCGCTACTCCTCCTCCCCGCCTCAGAGCCCCTCCGCGCCTTCCCCGCCCCACAGCCCCGCCCACCCAGCTCCCGCTACTCCTCCTCCCCGCCTCAGAGCTCCTCCGCGCCTTCCCCGCCCCACAGCCCCACCCACCCAGCTCCCGCTACTCCTCCTCCCCGCCTCAGAGCCCCTCCGCGCCTTCACCGCGCCACAGCCCCGCCCACTCAGCTCCCGCTACTCCTCCTCCCCGCCTCAGAGCCCCTCCGCGCCTTCCCCGCCCCACAGCCCCGCCCACCCAGCTCCCGCTACTCCTTCTCCCCGCCTCAGAGCCCCTCCGCGCCTTCCCCGCCCCACAGCCCCGCCCACCCAGCTCCCACTACTCCTCCTCCCCGCCTCAGAGCCCCTCCGCGCCTTCCCCGCCCCACAGCCCCGCCCACTCAGCTCCCGCTACTCCTCCTCCCCGCCTCAGAGCCCCTCCGCACCTTCACCGCGCCACAGCCCCGCCCACTCAGCTCCCGCTACTCCTCCTCCCCGCCTCAGAGCCCCTCCGCGCCTTCACCGCCCCACCCACCCAGCTCCCGCTACTCCTCCTCCCCGCCTCAGAGCCCCTCCGCGCCTTCACCGCCCCACCCACCCAGCTCCCGCTACTCCTCCCCGCCTCAGAGCCCCTCCGCGCCTTCACCGCCCCACGGCCCCGCCCACCCAGCTCCCGCTACTCCTTCTCCCCGCCTCAGAGCCCCTCCGCGCCTTCCCCGCCCCACAGCCCCGCCCACCCAGTTCCCGCTACTCCTCCTCCCCGCCTCAGAGCCCCTCCGCGCCTTCACCGCGCCACAGCCCCGCCCACTCAGCTCCCGCTACTCCTCCTCCCCGCCTCAGAGCCCCTCCGCGCCTTCACCGCCCCACGGCCCCGCCCACCCAGCTCCCGCTACTCCTCCTCCCCGCCTCAGAGCCCCTCCGCGCCTTCACCGCGCCACAGCCCCGCCCACTCAGCTCCCGCTACTCCTCCTCCCCGCCTCAGAGCCCCTCCGCGCCTTCCCCGCCCCACAGCCCCGCCCACCCAGCTCCCGCTACTCCTCCTCCCCGCCTCACAGCCCCTCCACGCCTTCACCGCCCCACAGCCCCGCCCACCCAGCTCCCGCTACTCCTCCTCCCCGCCTCACAGCCCCTCCGCGCCTTCACCGCGCCACCCACCCAGCTCCCGCTACTCCTCCTCCCCGCCTCAGAGCCCCTCCGCGCCTTCACCGCCCCACGGCCCCGCCCACCCAGCTCCCACTACTCCTCCTCCCCGCCTCAGAGCCCCTCCGCGCCTTCCCCGCCCCACAGCCCCGCCCACCCAGTTCCCGCTACTCCTCCTCCCCGCCTCAGAGCCCCTCCGCGCCTTCACCGCCCCACAGCCCCGCCCACTCAGCTCCCGCTACTCCTCCTCCCCGCCTCACAGCCCCTCCACGCCTTCACCGCCCCACAGCCCCGCCCACCCAGCTCCCGCTCCCCCTCTCTCTCCCCCCCGAGCTCCCGCCACGGCCCCTCCCGCTCAGCTCCCGCTCCTCCCCGCCTCAGAGCCCCTCCCCCACACAGCCCACTCAGCTCCTGCTCCCCTTCCCTCTCCCCCCCGAGCTCCCGCCACAGCCCCTCCTGCTCAGCTCCCGCTCCTCCCCGCCTCAGAGCCCCTCCCACGCCCATCAAAGTCCCCCCCTGCCCACTCAGCTCCCGCTCCCCTTCCCTCTCCCCCCCCCGAGCTCCCGCCACGGCCCCTCCCGCTCTCTCAGCCCCGCCCACCCAGCTCCCGCTCCTCCCCGCCTCAGAGCCCCTCCCCCGCCCATCGAACTCCCGCCCCGCCCACTCAGCTTCCCCTCCCCGTCTCAACGCCCCTCTCCGTCCTTCGCTCTCCCACCCCTCCTGTAGCCCTCTAATCCTGGCCCTTCCCCGTTCCTCACCCCCCTCGCTCGCCGTTTCTCCCAGCCCCCTTCTGCCCTGCCCCTGCCTCTGCAGCCAGAGGAGACCCCTTCCCTTCCCTTCCCACCAGCGGCAGGATGGACCCCGTTCCCGCCACGCGCTTAGGGATCCTGTCAGGAAAGCTTCGGCGTCTAGCGCCCCTTTGCTCTACGTTCACATCCAGAGCAGCCCCTGACTGCTGCGAGGACAGTAGGTGCCATTCCCCCGGCGTACCCAAAACCGGGACACTGGGGGCCCCAAATCACCAGCGGGGTTACAAACAATAAAGGTGGGGGCGGGGTTCTCGCTGCATGTTTTGCCGCTTTTCCCCTGCAACGCTGAAGACCAGAAATGTGTGTTTGTTAATGCAAGCCGAGATCCCCATGCGATTGAGTCCAGCAGTTGGGGCTTTAGGAGAGACACCAGCTATCAGGAAGCTTGTGATAAAATCATGAGAGCTGGCGCCACTTCACGTGGCAGTGTCACTAGTCATACACTAGTTTTCCACTGCTTGCATCCGAAGAAGTGGGTATTCACCCACGAAAGCTTATGCTCCAATACCTCTGTTAGTCTATAAGGTGCCACAGGACCCTTTGTCACTTCTACTAGTCATACAGGAGCCCCGAGCCCCTGGAGGGTGGGCTGAGCCTTTGGGGAGAAGGCTAGTCCATAGCACACGGCTATTGATTGGCTTTAACAATAAGGAATAAACCAAGAATATTAATTTTGAAAAAACAGTTGTGTTACTATGGGCCTGATCCTGAAAGGTACTTAGTGCCCCCACATCCCAGTAAAATCACCACTCAGGTTCAGTCCCTATATAGGCACTTGTGCTAATAGGACCCATATAGGCAGAATTCATGCACCAGTCAATGGCAGCAGTGAACTGTAAATCTAAATATAGGCAGCCATGTTGGTTAGTTTCTGCTTCACTAAGGCTACAGGGGGGAAATTAACTCAAATGAAGAAGTAAACAGTAAAAAATAAAACTATTCAAAAGAGATGATACCTTTGATAATGTTACACGGGTTTATCCATACCAAGGAATAACCCACATCAAAAGCTTTTTGCAAATCAGCTATGTCAGCCATCAGTACATGACAAGCATCAAGGTATTGAACAGTTTCATTAATACATTCAAAGAGCTGTAGATGTACCCCTAATAGGTCTAAAACTGAATTTTTCATTAATGAAGAGCTTATTCAAATTATGGAGTCCTTGCATATGACCCACTCTTTTAAGCATTTGTATCAAAGATGATAATTTATAGCAATTGGATTGTACTAATTATAATTGTGATAAATATGTCACAATTTTAGAAGCCAATAATCTGTCCAACTAGACATCCAGGTAATTCTGGACAATTCATCTATTAAACTTGTTTTCCACAAATCTAGCTTTCCATCAATGAGACTAAATGAAAGCAAACATGAAACGGGATAATTTTTAGATAATTCACTCTCAGTTTACATAGGTGTAAATCTGTAGAAACTCGATGGAGTTACACTGGTATATCTAAGCGCAGAATTAGCTCAAGATTATAACATATTTAGCCAACTAGAAGAGCTAGTATGAATTTGTAGCTGTTGGCACTTAGGGTACCTATGGCCTAGTTAAGCACTGGGTATTTCTTACTGTCAGAAACAGGGTACTGGACTTGATTGACCAGTGGTCTAAAGTGTACATATCTCTGATTTGATCAAGCATTCTGCATTACTGAAATGTAAGCTGATTGGAAGGTAACTCTGTAAACTGAAAAATCAACAGCCCCAGATGTGTTCAGTATTTGGAAACATTAAAATACCCAGAAGTAGTTTACAATACATAGTGGGAAATAAGCACAAATGTCATAGATGGGTTAGTATGAGTTCTCCAAATTTACCAGTCCATTTTGAGGGTATAAATTCTACTAGTAGAATGAGGTGGAAAAAGCAAAGCTTCACTTTCTCTGTCAAAGATGCTGGCAGGCAGACCCTGCTCATTCCTAACATTTTACTGTCTTTTAGAACAGTCTAGGTCAGGCTGAGCATCAGATCTCTGCCCATCCAGTGACTGAGAGCCTGGTACTGAGAACTGAATCATGATCCTGTGGCAGCATAGAATACTAGCACCACCATACTACCTAGTGACAGTTTTATGGTTCTTGTGGGTTCCCTAAGCAAGAACATGGCCTAAAGCTGCTGGAAGCGAATATCAAACCATGGGTTGCTGTCCAGTCTGGTAATTTTACAGGAGGGGAGGGTCTGGTGGATGGTGTTGCTGCCAGCGTCTGCTCATGAGTTATTTCCATGGGATAATGGGCCAACAAAATAGGGAAGCCACAAGAGACTGATTGCTTTGGGATTAAGACTAAACTCTATCCTACCAAGCTAGTCAAAGTTTTTTAAACAGAAGATCTCATAATCTGAAAATGACACTGCACTCAGTAGAAGAGTTGTCGGCTCATGAATTTGATTGTGCAACCCATACTCACTTTGGCGGGTACCTTACTCTCACAATTAGTATCATAGCTCCATTGACCTCAGTGAGACTAGTTAGGTGAATAAGTGCTCACCAACATGAGTAAGGGCTGTACAGTCTTGTCCCATATATTTAGCATTGCTGTTTGTACACGGTTCCAAATGAAGAACTAGGTATGAGTGAGGAAGTGAAGCCATTCTGGTGAATATTACTCAGGGAAGATCTACACTTAAAACGCTACATCAGCACAGTTGCACGGATGCAGCTATGCCACTTTAGCACTTAAGTGAATAGGCTCCTATGCCAACAGAAGAACTTCTCCCATCTGTGTAGTTAATTCTCCTCCCTGAGAGGTGGTAGCTATATCGACGGGAGAAGATCTCCCATCAACATAGTACTGTCTACACGGGGGGTAAGGTCGGTATGTTGCTCGGGTGTTTTTCACACTCCAGAGTGACCAAGTTATACTAATATTGGTCTGTATTGTAGACCTGGCCTCAATAGCTTGGCTTAGTAGAATTGGCTTAGTAGTCCCCTAATAATATTGCCATTCTACAATAGGTCAGAGTTCTTTGTCACCTGTTTGTTTTGCTGTCTCTTTGCATATTTATTTCTCTGCTGGCATAATTTCTGCACAACTTGCATCTGGGTTGTTACTACTTGGGAAGAGTATAAGGAATGTACTGTAGCAGTGCCTACATTAAACGGTAGATCCTGAATTTCTGGTAGGAAATCTGCCTCCCAAATCAGCAAAGCTTGAAACCAGTGGGAGGTTGGCCTGCCTGAGAGCTACTTGTTAGGCCGTAAATGGGAGGAGTGGAGAGGAAGCAGTAATTAAATAATGCAGCATTTCAGAGGTGACTGCAAATAGAATGCTTAGAACTATTTTACAGATAGGCTCCATCTTAGCTTGAGGATTCTGAGTACAGATTTGCCTTTGTGTTGTTCTTTGTTATTGTTGCTTTCCCCTCTCTCATTGTCTGTGCATGTAAAATTACATTCTTTTGTTTTCTTTGCCTCACTTATTTCCTCTTGATTTTATACAATGCCATGTAGTATTTGTTTTCTTTTAAATAAAATGGGCAATTTAACAATGGGAGAGAACAGAAGATTACTGAATTCCCAAAGATATTTTGATGTTTAGAATACGTAATAATAATACTTTGAATTTCTATATTGCTTGCAATTTGAAGATCTGAGAGTGCTTTACAAACATTAAGAATTAAATATCACAACACCACTGTGAGATAAACAATTGCAAGTGCATTACCTTCATCTTCTACAAATGAGGAAACTAAGTCACAGAGGGATTAAAGTTTCTACTTGACAAAGTCACCCACAAAGCAGCATAGTGAAATACAGAACCCAAGTACCCTGACTTCCTGTTCGGGGTTCTTCTATTTTTTCCATCTTTCCTTCCCTCATAGCTATTGTAGAAGATTTCCAGAATGTTTCTATGAGAGTTGTATATTATATCACAATGGGGAACTAAAATGGTGGGACTATATATGTGATTAAATCTAAATGTCTTCAGGTCTTTGCAAGTCCTCTGAGTAGCATGCTACTGTGAGGGTGTGCTTTCATATGTCTACTGAATGTTCACAATGTATATTCACTGCACATTTGAAATAAAAAATCATAGGACTGGCAGGGACCTCAAGAGGTTATCTAGTCCAGTCCCCTGCACTCATGGCAGGACTAAGTATTATCTAGAGGCCAAATGCTATTGCCCTCCGCGTGATGGAAATTCTTGTAAGGCATTATGTAATAAAAGGGAGAAAATGTCACTATATCCATTTTTGTCTTCAAGGAAAATATCCCAGGAAGAACAATTCTGCTGTAAGAAACTCTTTCAAATTAGAGAACATGGGAGAGACACACAGAAAGTTTTCATATGAGATGGCATCTTATGCTATTCCCCATTCAATACGCTTAACACATGTAGGGCCTCATCCCGGCTTTTAAAATAGTGCCTGCAATTTTTCACATCTAATTTTTTGTACACAGAAATGTCAGATTTGAAGGTGCAAATTGAATGTATGAATATAAACTGGGGAATTAGATCAAACCCAGTTGCACATACAGTTCTGAATTTTTGCATACACAAAAACTTGTATGTGAAATATTGTGGGCACAGTTTGAGAGCCTGATTTTACTTTTAGGTACCTCAATCCAGTTTTTATGAAAAAGGGAAAATATCAGATAAAACCCACAGTTGCAAGTGTTGGATACATTTCCACATGCGAACAACTTCACTCCTATCCCATACTGCCTGCTATGCATGGAATGAATGCCCTCCCAATTCTAGTTAACTAGGACATCACCTTATATTCCTCCTCAGAACCTACTTCTTACACAATGTCCATATTTTAAATATGGGGGGAGGAAGGGGGAGGAAAAGTCTGTATCCTCATGTGTGCTTTTCCCAGTGCATGCTGTCTTCTTGTGTATCTTTCTTTTAGACTGTAAGCAATTTGAGGCAATGATTGCATTTTTGAGTGTGCATCTTGTACACCAAGCAAATTGTTGGTGCTAAATAAACAACAGTAGTTGAGGTGACATAGCCAAATTTGCAAAACTGGCTGCCTAAACTTCATATGTAAGCCAGCATCTGTGCATGCAAACTGGGAATTTCATGCATAAGTGCCCTTTGGCACATGCAAATTTCTATTCATATTGGATTGCAAATTCTGAATATTATTTATTATTATTTGCATTTCCATAGTGCCCAGGCATCCCAGTCATGGACCAGGATCCTTTGTGCTAGGCACTGTACATACACAGAACAAAAAGATGTCCCTTTCCCAAAGAGTTTACAATGAGTAATCGTAGAAGACATGAGTCGTAGGGGAATTTGTAGTTTAGGTGGCTAGTTTTGAAAAATGTCTCCCCATGTCTGTTGCTGTGTTTTGGAGCAGTACATTCCTCAGGTAAATGATTAAGGGGAGGAGACTGAATTGTCTCAGGGTGCAAATCTCATGACCCTGAATGACTATGCAAATACTACATTTGAATGCTTGCTTTCCATCGACAAACTCATTCTGGCATTTCTGTTTGCTCTGAAATGCAGTTTCACTAGTTTTTTGTATCATTGCTAAATTATCCATAATTTCTATGTGATAGTGTGTCAATGCATCAAGTGATAAGAGTTTGACAATGTAAACTGTGATATGGTAATCTTATCAACCTTAACTTCAGATATTTTAATGTCATCATCATGTTCTGATGAGATAATATATTCTAGCAGTGGTATTTTATGAATGTTATATTACTTCATCTGGTATGATACCATTATGCAGAGTTATAGGGTTACGCTGGCAATGCTATGGCTCTGATTGAGAGGGTATTTTCATTTGAAGACTCAATTTTCATTATCTTATACATTTCCTCAGATCTGCCTAATGGGTTGAAGATGCCTGTTCTCAGCCCAGACGCGAGTACTTTATGGGAATTTTGATAATGCAAAGTAATTTTTCAGTTACCGGAGCAAGAAAATAATGTTTCTTCTGTCAAAGATTGTTCAGACTTTTTCCCTCTTGTGAATAACTCAAAGATGGCTTCATTTTAAGGGCCAGGTTCCAAAGGGGCCTCCTAAGCTGAACAAGAACATGTAATTGTGCAAATCAGTGCCTGTTTGCATGCACAAATGCATGCTTTTGTATCTACAAATCTCATAGGTGCAGTTAAGGAGATTTCCCAGTAACTCTGCCTTGTTGTTACTACTGGAAAAGTGGCAAAAAGACAGAACTTAATGGCCAGATGATGTAGGTGGGCCTCGGGAAGGCACAGAGTTTGAGCCCTTGTTCAGGGACTGAAGCTGTGGCTGGTACCTGTGTCCTCCTGAGTTTGTTGAGGAGGGTGGCTTGGAACCCTCTGACAGAGACTCCAAAAATGGAATTGCCAAGATCCATGCAAGCTCTTTGCCTCACACAGCCACCTGCTTCCCCTGGCTCTCTCCGGACTTCTTGGCAGTGCTGGGCTTAATAACCTTGTTGCATTATCTTCATTCTCTGTGTGCAGTTTCAATATATTCAGTGTGAAGCCTTGTGCCTGGGAGTTTCCATGCCAAAAGGAAGGTGGACTCCAGCCAAAGAGAAAGAAAGGCATTTCTCTTTTCAATGAGCATCATAATAACTTGTTCACAAGAATACTAACTATTTGTGCAAAGGAAGGAGTTATTTTAATCCCTGTTTCAATTCTCCTAAATGTTTTGGGAATTGCCTACCTGAGCAACTCTCTCTCCATGCTGTATTACTCCAGTTGTGATCAGTGGAGCTGCTCAGGTACAAGCCCATTGCTATAAATATCTGGGCATTTGGGGGGATGTTCCCTCAACTTTGCAACTTGTTCCCTCTCTTGGTTTGCCAAAGCCCAGGCAAACCTGTAGAGGTTACCTCTTCTTGCAAACATTTGAGGAAGAGTGGGCTGATGCCTGGGCAGATGAATTCTTTGTGGGAGGCAGTTGATAAGCCTGTTCAGTGATGATGGTTCTGGTTAGAATGTACAGTACTGAGCGGAACTGTAAAATGTTGTTAGTGTGAGTTTACCACTCTTATAGCTGCACAAGTACATAATGAATGGTACTGGCATAGATGGGTACCTACTGTACTTAGAATGGGCCAAATTCACAAGTAATGTCAGCAGGGTACATGACCATTACTTTCCGTGGAGTTGCAATCGGCTTACTTGCATGGTAAATTTGATCTACTCCATTCAATTAGCCCAGCCCCATTGGATTCACTAGAAATGGAGTTTGGAGATGAAATATAGATCTTGGCCAGGATGTACTGGGACATATCCTAGCTGTTTTGTGTTTCTTTTTTTTTTTTTTTTACTGTTTTTCAGATGACTGATTTCATTTCATACCAATATAAACAACACCTTGGCAAATAAAGCAGGTCCTATTTGTAAGAAATATATTTAGAGCAAAGGCCTCGGCATTACAGTTGTTACTTTAACATATAACCCTCCTTCCTGTTTTGGCTTGGAGGTCACTGCTTTGGCAATTCCCTTCTGGCTTCTAATGTGGTTTTGAGAAACCCTAATTTTACAGGCTGCTCTCCCATAGACCCTACCTTGTCCTCTCATGAAATGGGCCCTCTACTCCTGAGCAGCTGAAGCAGCTTGGAGGGGGATCCTGCAGGGACAAAGTAGGGCCCTCTCCAGTATTTTATACTGAAATACTGTGAAGGTCCTGTGTTCCAGTATAAAAAGACGGCAAGTAGATAAATGACTCCAGTGTTTGTTCATTTTGCTTAAAGAAGCTTCCTTTTGTTAGCCTGTTCCACACAATTATCCTTCTTTCAGTGGGAAATGGATCCCTTGTGTCTTAATTTAAATCCCAATATATTGTTATTTGTTCAAAAGCTTAAAAATACTTTAGAGGCATTATCTAAAAGCTTTTACAACATCAAATATTTGTTCCAGCTCCCTGCTCCCACATACATTCACATAGGAACGATAAATATAGGGCCTGATTCTGATCTGACACGCACCAGTTTTACACTGAAATTACTCCTGATTTAAACAGATGCACTTAAACTCAGATTCAAGCCCTTCAGCCGATCCTCAGAACACTATGTCGCACAGGAAAGAGTATTATAAGAGAACAAGGCTGTGTTATCCGTCCAACCAGCTCCTTAAATTATTAAAGATATTATAGGCAACTAGACTTGAAATTGTGGCAGAGCCTTAAAAAACCAAGCTTCAGTAGATCTGTGGCTGATTTTCCTGCCTGTTGGGCATATTTCCAGAATTCAGTGCTACAGAATCACAGAGTGATATTTTCTCTTTTAACTCTGCACTGCATTGCAGGGATTGCCATACCAAATTGTTAGCATTTGCTATAAGTGAGTCTCATTCATACCTCTCTCTGCTACATGTGCTGTATTAACCTGGATTTCACTTTTCTTTAAACCTTGAGTGGTGGTCCAGAGTAGGAAGAGAAAGGCTAGCTGTTCCTTCTTGAGTATTACTAAACATCTCGCTCTCTTTCTCTCCAAAACACATACGTTCAATGATTCCTTTAATTTCAAGTCTTTTTTTTAATGTCAATGTTGGGCATGGACATAGTGGGGGGAGAGGGGGCAGGAAGCATTGCCCTCCCAAACTGCAAGCCTCGGGCAGGTGCGGAATTTGCTGCCCCACGCGCAGCCCCATTGACCTGACAGGAGCTGCCCCCCAAATACTGAAGTCAAACTACGCCTATGATTTTGGGTAGTCTTCAAGGTCAAAACATTAAAGGAAATACACTGCAGCTTCTAACTGTAATAGCAGGCAGGCAGCTCTTTGCTCTAGTGAATGGCTGCAGAATGTAATATTCACTTGGGAGCATGCACACAGTTCCCTTTGTAATCAAAGGGATGTTTTTCCCTAACACTACACATTCTCCAAATACATCTGTAAGCTGGCACAGAATCACAAATTCTGTACTAGGCTTTCAACCACACAGAGATGATGCATAGTTCATTGATGAACAAGGGAATTTGTCACTGACATTTATTTTTAAACAAAGCCCTAAACAATAACCAATTTCAATTATTATTATACAATTATCAACATTTAACATGTACAAAATACTGCACCCATGAGTAGTTTGCCTGTGGGAAATATTTGTGAGTACTGTGCGCAGTCCGTAAAGCTTTCTATAAAAGTAATAAAGATAATGCAGATGCTAAAAGTATTACAGTACCTACCTTTTTGTGTGCACAATAAATTAATCATTCTATCCTAAACAATTAACTCACCATCAGGCATAACCAACCACATGCTTTGCAGCCAGGCGTCTTGCTTACATCATTGCAGTAAGAACTTATGAAGTCTGTTGCTTTGACGGATGAGTGTTTAGCTAGTATTGACTTTAGTTCTGGGTTTATTTGTTTTTATGGCTTCTTACATAGGAAGCGAGTCCAATCCTATATTTGCAAATGCGGTTGCAAGTCTTGCAAGTGTAATCCTTACTGAGGGGAGGGTTTGAGGCGTTGGCCTTACGACGTGCTCTCTTCTCCTGCAAAGACCTCACATACCACTCCTTAAAAGTGGACATGGCGGCATGGCAGAGACCTCACCATCTGGGTCTGTCAAGTGCAATGAGTTCCCAGGTTTTAATGTCTATCTTGCATGCTTTGAGGTTGGCCTTCAAGGTGTCTTTGTACCTGAGGATGGGTCAAGCCTCAGAGCAGGTTCCCATGCTCAGTTGGCTTTAGAACACCACTTTCGATATACGGAAAACCCCCATGCAGACTGCATGTCCGACCCAGCAAAGCTGAGCCCTGATGAGCATATTCTCGATGACAGTGATTTGATACTTCTCAAGAGCTTCCGTGCTGGGCATCCTGTCCTGCCACTTGATGTTGCAGATGAATCTTAGGCAGTGAAAGTGGAAGCTCTCCAGTTGTTCGCTGTGGCAATGATAGAATGTTCATATCTCGCAGCCGTAGAGGAGTGAGGTGAGTATAACAGCGTGGTAGATTGTTATCTTGGTTCTGAGGCAGACTCCATGCTCCCTCCAGAGCCCGTGGGTGAGCCAGCCAAATGCCAAGCTGACCTTTGCCAGGCACTGAATGATCTCATCATCCAACATGGCCTTGATGGAAAGTATGCTACCCAGGTAGCAGAATTTCCTGACTGAGTTGAGGGGTGTATTGTTAATTGTGACAACTGGATCATTGTGCTCATGATGCTGATGGTCTGGTGGTGGCTGGTACATGACCTCTGTCTTTTTCAGGTTGATTGTGAAACCGAAGCATTTTGAAGCTTAGGCAAAGTGGTCTATGATAAGCTGAATGTCCTTGAGTATGTGTGCAATGAGGACACAGTCATCAGCAAACAGGAGCTCTCTTAATAGCTGTTTGATTTCCTTGGTGAGGACCCTGAGTTGCTGTAGATTGAATACACCCCTATTCAATCTAAACCTGATGTGTGCACCTCTGTCAAAGTCTTGGAATGTGAACAAAAACATGGCTGAAAAGACAATGGCAAAGAGGACTGGAGCCATTACACATCCTTGTTTGATGGTGTTGGTGACAGGGAAGGCTTCTGATGAGTCACTACACTCCATCACTCTAGTCATCATGCCATTGTGAAATGAGTGGATGACAGCAATCATCTTCTCTGGGCAACAAAATTTATGAAGGGGTTTCCATAGGCCTTTGCAATTCACCATGTTAAGGCCTTGGTTGGATCAACAAACACTTTGTACAGGTCCTTGTTCTGTTCGCCAGCCTTCTCTTGTATTTGTTGATCCGCAAAAATCATGTCCATGGTGCCACGGCCAGCACAAAAGCCACACTGTGACTCTGGATATACTGAGTCTACTAGGTGAGAGACAAGCCTATCGAGGACAACCCATGCAAGGATCTTCCCCGCTGTAGACAGCAGTGAAATTCTGTGATGGTTGTCATAGCAAGATATGCTTCCCTTCCTTTTGTATGGATGGACTATAAAAGCATCATTATACGTCTGGCGAACAGTTCCCTGTTCCCATATAGTCTTGAAAAGGCTGGTGAGTTTCCTGACCAGGTGGGCACCTCCATATGTATACACTTCAGATGGAATGCCCTTGGGGCCTGGAGACTTGCCTATGGACAGCTGTTTGATGGCTTTAGTAACCTCGTCTACAAAAGAGTCCCGTGGACAGTTCCTCCAGACAGGATATTGTGGGAGTAAGTCAATAGCTTTGTCAAACATAGTGAATTGACAGTTCAGGAGACTATCAAAGTGCTCTGCACAGCAAGAGAGAATATCACAGTTGTCTGTGAGCAGCCAGTTACCATCTGCTGTGAGGACCGTTGCTGTACCATTAGATTTTGGGTCATATACAGCACGGAGACCTTCATAGAAGGCCTTCGTGTCATGCTTGTCAACTGCTTCCTGCAGTTCTGCAGTCTTCTGTTCTCACCAGTGATTCTTCTTTAGCCTTAATCAGGTTTGTAGTGCATGTTTGGGCTGATGGTACTTCGCCTTCTTCATTGCTGATTTCTTGTCCATATGTAGGACTTGTGTGTGGTGTGTATGGTCTCTAGTAGCCAGTCTATCTCAGGATCATTCTCATTGAACCGGTCTTGGTGTTTCTGACTTACAAAGCCAAGAACCTTGAATGCTGTATTATATGTGACCTCTCTGAGCATCTGCCAGGTGCTTCTGTAGCCCTGATGATGTACATTACACATGTAGACACAGTAATGGTCTGGTTTTCTAGTAAGTGGAGGCTTTCAGTACTATTGCAATTAGGACAGGTCTCAGATAGGGTCACCCTTTATCACAAGTGACAGTGAATGGAGTTTGTCCTTTAGTTTATTTGCTAGAACTTCTGCTTTCAGATCAGAGGGTTCCTGGTTCAAGTCCCAGCAGTGGTAAGCCCACAGTGGTTTGAGAACCTTCTGTGGTAAACAGCATGATATAACTTAATGTGAACACACCCCAACTGCGTCTACACCTATCATGAGCTCTGCAGGGAGTTCTCTTTATATTTGTGCAGTTGAGGTTTTATGGTTTGTCCAGAGGAGGGAGGGAATGGGGGTAACTTGATGGTTTGGCCTTGGAGGACCTGGAGACCTGCGATTATCCTTTACCTCAGTCGGTACAGCTCCTGCTCTTGGCTCTGAGATTCCCAGTTAAAATCCCTTCAGTGCTGGATCAAGTCAGTCTGCTCATATACGGCTCTTTTTAAGGTTGGTCTTCTCTAAAGAAGAAAAAAAGAATTATCCGGTGCATAATGCAGAGATTTGAATGTGTACTCCTTTAATTCTACCCAGGCCTACTTACTGTTATTCTTGTTTATCTTTATAGTGACAACAATATACTCAGCCCTTTGGCTTTTGTGGCACTGCCTCATTTCAATAAAACATAGACTTCTCACCTGGGGCATGATTTTTCAGAGATGCTGAGCCCTCGACTTCAGCTGGAGTTGTGAGTGCTCAACACTTCTGAAAATCAGGCTGCTGCTGATTTTGCAGCTGTGCCAACTTTGCCTAGTTAGCAGATGGAACCCTGTATGTATATATATTTCTCTACTTAAAGTGGTAACCACTAAAATGCCAGCATTTGCCAACTGTTACTGCCTAGTGCAGGGGTGGGCAAACTTTTTGGCCCGAGGGCCACATCGGGGTTGCGAAACTGTAGGGAGGGCTGGCTAGGGAAGGCTGTGCCTCCCCGAACAGCCTGGCCCTTGCCCCCTATCCGCCCCCTCCCACTTCCCGCACCCTGATTGTCCCCTTCAGAACCCCCAACCCATCCAACCCCCCCCCCCCGCTCCTTGTCCCCTGACCGCCCCCACCCCTATCCACACCCCTGCCCCCTGGAACCCAACCCCCTATCTAAGCCCCCCTGCTCCCCGTTCCCTGACCGCCCCCTCCCCAGAACCTCTGCCCCATCGAACCGCCCCCTGCTTCCTGTCCCCTGACTGCCCCCCGGGATCCCCTGCCCCTTATCCAACCCCCCACTCCCAGCCCCCTTACCATGCTGGAGCCAGCCATGCCGCCATGGTGCCTGGCAGGAGCTTGCAGCTGTGGCACCCAGAGCGCTGGCGGCGTGGCTAGCTGAGGCTGCGGGGGAGGGGGGACAGCAGGGGAGGGGTCGGGGGCTAGTCTCCCCAGCCGGGAGCTCAAGGGCCAGGCAGGACGGTCCCACGGGCCGAATGTGGTCTGCAGGCCGTAGTTTGCCCACTTCTGGCCTAGTGGTATCTGAGCTACCCTAGTCATTTCCTTATACCAAGCATAGGGATACAACTGCGGTAGTTCAGACACCACTATAATAACCGTTAGCAACTGTTGCCGTTTTCTGCTAACCACTCCAGCAACTAAAAGGGAGGTCACAGACCTTAGTTAGTTAATATTTGTACTGTGTTCTGGCCCTGTAAAGCACTAAGTTCTTAGTATTGTTATTATTAGGTCAGCTACAGCGTGGTGCTGAATTATAGCCCACAAGTGGTGCATTAGTAACTTCACCCAGAACTTTCTGTTCCCAAGACACATTTCCCTACCATGAATCGAAGGAGAATCTCCATTCACTCGAATTTTCTTCTAGCGATCCTGATCTAGACAAAATGTAAGCACATGCTTAACTTTAAGCACGTGAATAGTTCAGTTGAAGTAAATGGGATTTACATGCTGAAAAGATGAGCACTATATAAGAACTTTACCAACGAGAAGCGCCGGTGTGCACAGTGCTTTCTCGGCAGGCGCGCTATCCTGCCGACAAAGCTGCTGCCGCTTGTTGGGGGTGGAATTTTTTTGTCGGCGGGAGAGCTCTCTCCTGTTGACAAACAGTAACTACACTGCGCGCCTTTTAGTGGCACAGCCGTGTCACTAAAAGCTGCATAGTGTAGCCAGAGCCTTAGTCATTGTTTTAATTTTTAAATGCAAAATACATCTCTGCAGACTCCCTTTGGACACTTTTTCTAGCACGCTGTCACTGGAAATGGCTGACTTAAAACAAAGCTAATTTCCAGCTAGTCGTTTAGATGATTTGTTATCTGAAGCTTGACATTGTTTATTTTTGTGCCAAATGGTATTTGTGTTGTGCATTTCTTTGTTCCATTATCTGTGAATTACTCAATGTGCATGGTGTGGGATCCTACTGAAAATGTCATTGATTTTCCTAGGGAGTTCATGGAAGAACTTTTAATAGATCCACCAATGTCACGCAGAGCCAATGCTCTGTCAATGAAATCATCGTGTCACAGCAGTATATTAACTATCAGGGCCCGCTTTAGGAAGTGTGGGGCCCCATTCAAACAGTTTCAAACCTCCCCCACCCCGAAATGCCTCCAAAGACAGCGGCAGTGATTGAGCTGCAACCGAAGTGCCGCCGACACGGACATTGCGGGGCCCCTCTTAGGCGCGGGGCCGGTATTGGGGGAATCGGCCTAAAGCCGGCCCTGTTAACTATTGTGAATAGATGTTTGTTAGCTTCCTAGAGGTAACAGAACAGGCTAACTTTGCCTTAGTGATGAATTGTGCTAGCATACATATGAGGATATGCTTAGGACTGTTGGAATAGTTTTAAAAGAACAAGAAGCGACAAAGGGTCCTGTGGCACCTTATAGACTAACAGAGGTATTGAAGCATAAGCTTTCGTGGGTCAATACCCACTTCTTCGGATGCATGCAGTGGAAAAGCAGCTTGCATCCAAAGAAGCGGGTATTGACCCACGAAAGCTTATGCTTCAATACCTCTGTTAGTCTATAAGGTGCCACAGGACCCTTTGTCGCTTCTGCAGATCCAGACTAACACGGCTGCCCCCTCTGATACTTTAAAAGAACAAATATCCCTCAGAGCTAAGTATTGGTGCCATCTGCAGAATTAAAGGCAGTCCTACTGCCTCCTGCTCACTGGCCTCCCCAATAATGTCTGAATTCCAGTGGATAAGCAGTTATCAGTCTTGAATTATGACCATTGTTATGCTGGACGTGTTAATGGCAGCCATCAATCACAGACCCTGTTAAACTGATGGGAATGCTAATGACCTTTCTTTCAGGCTAAATGGAAAGCGCAATTAAGCTCCTTTATATAGTGATAGTTGGGAAATAATAGGAGACTACAACCCAAGGCAATGGGTTGCCTGGCAAAGCCTGAGCAGAGTTTAGCTGTGAGTTCTGAGGAGTTTACCTATCACTAGCTGCAAATGCAGAGGTTAGGGGTTTTGTCAGAGGAAGAAAGCCAGGAGAAAGCCAGAGGAAATGAAGGGAGAAGCAGCTGTGAGAGTGGTCATGAGACAAAGCAGAGAGACAGAGCTCTTTGGGGCACAAGACTGGCTAGAATAAAGGCAGGCTTGGAAATAGTTAGCAAGGAAGCTGTCTCCTGTTTGTTCCTATTGTGTTCAGGGAAACAGGACTTTGTGTGCATGCTATGTAAATAAACAGGATTGCACCAAATAATATACTTGGATCATATCATCAGTTTCTCCTCCTAACGGAAACCAGCCAGAAAGGCCCCGAATACTGGCTAACTACTCAAGAAAAAGGGAAACAACGTATATGCTTTTAAATCAAGTAAGTTTCCTCCCATTAAATAATACATCTATAAATTACGGATACTGTGTGGTTAAATGTGAACTTCTAGAATTAGAAATAGGCTCAAGTGCAAAATTAGGATCTAGATACAGTTTCTGAAATCCCCAGACACTAGAAGTGTGAGGATCTGGGAGGTATGGGTTGGTTCATTACAAAGCTTAAGGTAGAGTGACCAGATATCCTAATTTTATAGGGGCAGTCCCTATGTTTGGGGCTTTGTCTTATATAGGCGCCACCACCCCCGTCCCTATTTTTCACAGTTGCTGTCTGGTCACTCTAGATAAAGTACATTTTGCAAAATTCAGATCTGGATTTGGATTTCAAACACCTCCATAGTCTGGAAGTTTTATGATATAGTTTTGGCTCAGGACCATTTATATCTAGAATAGTAGGAGTTGAAGGTCATGCTGCATGGTATGTCACTGGAAAAATAATTTCCCTTATATTTAAAGTCTCAGATTAGACTAGTGACCTCACTGTCACAATACTGTTGGGATTCTGCATGCACAAAGGCTGGACTTTTATCATTAGCTGTAAATTTTGCCATATGTCTTTTGAAAGGGCATTTCCCCAGGTTTGCAGTAAAGTCTCAGATTTGAGCTATGCTCTCCATATCAGGATTTAGCCCTGATCCTGGACATGGATCCACGTTGGCCCAAAAGTCATGCATGAATCCATTTACAGGACTCATCTCTGATTGTAAATTCTCTGGGGCGCAGACTATGTATTATTTGCACAGTACTGAGCATAATGAGGCACTGATGAAAACTGGGGTCTTTGGATGAAGATAAAGTTGATGATGATAATACAAATAACTGGTATTCTTAATATGCCTTTTTCTCAAGCAGGTATCTCTACTTGTAAACACCTATGTACATTATGTACATAATAACAGTCTTCGATAATAACTAATTAAAAAGCTAAACCAATACACATAAAAAGATTGCATAGAAAAATCAATGTTTTTTTGGTGCAAAGATTAAAACCTGCTGAAACCAGCCACTCCTCAAAGCCCTGCTTTATTGTTTCAGATAGTTTGCTATGTCAGAATTATTTCAGATATATTTCAAAACATATGGTTCTCCCAAATATGTTAAAGATGTTCTCAAGCTATTCAAAACTTCATGCACGTTTACAGATAGCTGCCTCTGCACATCTACTTTCTTTATCTTGGCCCAAGTTTAAACTATACTTATGTAACAGAAAAATTGAATGCCTTTAAGAAACAAGGCCTCAGAGTGACTTTAGTGTGGTGGTATTGATTTTATGGACACAAACACTGAGACCCAGATTCTATTTTTAACTGTCTCTCTTGGTTAAAAAAGGAAAAATATCAGGACATTTAGAAAATGTGAAGAGGAAGTAATGTAGTGCAAACTCCGGGGACTGTTAAAAGAAAGGAAATGAGTCAGCGAGTCGCTAAGTAAGGGAAGTTGTCTGTTTATACAGGAGTTAAAAGAGTTAAAGAGCCTGTTTATGAAATTTCCAATCTGATTTTCAGACCAAAGCACATAGGATATTAGGATGCGTTTGGGATAAGAGTGTCCAGACCACTGAACCTTCTGAGGTTTGTCTATTGCTAGTACAGACACAAAATATATGATCAGCCACAAATATGGGCAAAAGTCAGAAGCCACCACAAGACAAACCCCTTTCTTGACTGTTAGCAAACAAGAGGTTATTCAAATATTGGTAGTAATAATAATACTGTTATTACTGTGGGATAGAGGCAGAATTGGAGCCAGCCCTAGAGAATTAAACTCCTCTCTTTGTCCACAGCACGGAAGGTGCAGTGCAAGCATTCCCTATGCTGACATGTCAGTGGGTCTTCACCGTGCCCTGCAAAGAGCCAAAACCTTTTCCTTGTGCTCTTTTTTGCTGCTTTATGGTGTAAGAAGATGGGTCGGAAGGTTATTGGTTTTTACAAAACAACCCCCCTGGCCTCCTTCATATATTCTGAAGGAGGGAAATAGGTCATGAAACCATTTTTTTTCCTTTGCAGATCATCTTTAACCCTGACCCAGGGTGACTACCTGCAGGAGTGATGAGAGTAGTTAGGTGTCCATGGCACAGTCTCTCGCCTTTTCTTTAGAAACTGACAGAAAGGGACCCATTAGGATCAATTGAGGTGGGGTATTTTGGGTGTGTGAGATGGACACCTCTACATGGGAACTGGGCTGAGACCATCAACTCATTTCACAGAAGACACCAAACACTCTTCTGATAGTAAAAACCTTTTGTCATTTATCATTTTGGTCTGGATTTCCAGGGTATTCTATTCCCATAATATTTTTTCTGCCTTTCTTTCTCTCTTCATCAGATCCAAGCAGCCAGGTAGTTGGAACAGAGAAAAAAATGTCTTCCTCTGACTCAGACCCTACCCCCACAATAACTGGAAAAATACTTACTCTTCTTATTAAACAAGAATGTCTTAACGTTTCTCTGAATGGTTGTTTCCATTAATAACCGTGGGTTTGATTTTGCTTTTCTCAGCATCAGAGACAAAGTGAAATGGCACCTGAATTCAGTAATAAAATACAGTGATCAAAGAAACAGCTTCTGGGTCAAGGAGAACCCTATACTTACACACTTTTCCGCAATGTGATATTTCTGATGTATAACTAGCGAACAAATAACCACCGTTTTTGTGGCCCTCTAACTACACACACAGGCTAATTTCTGATCAGCTGGAGGCAGATAGAGGAATTGCATCCACTTACACAAGGTCTGAATATGGCCCTATTGGTAGGTTCTCTCAAAAGTTTGCTTAATTCATTTTGTCTAGTTAAAATGTTACTACAGCTTTAAGGTACTCCTTATATGCCTCAGTTTCAAACATGAAAAAGCAGCAAGGCTTCTTCTGCTGAGATGGATTGAATTCAGACTTTGGAAAAAATCTTGGCTATGGCACATGTCTATTTGTGATCCAGTCCTCTGTACTTTCATAGCAGAATAGCTCACATAGTTCAGTCAGCAGCCCTGATTTCCCAACTGGAAACAGCTAGTGAAGAAATCCTTCCAATTAGTCTGAGCGAGTTGCTGCAATAATTGTTTGCTGCTGTCTTTCTCACAGATCCACAGTCAGATGTTAATCTGAATACTGCAGAACTGAGAATTGAAAGTGGCCTTGTCCTAATGGTTTGTTTTTTCAGGCCCTTAGCTGGCTTTATTCATAAGTGTATATTTTGAAAGGTGTAAAACAGCAGGAGGCATAATGATTAATACCGGATCTAGTTTGCTGTCAGAACATGAGAGCATCTGTTATTTTTGACCAGCGACACCTTGGCCACAGCGGAAATCCACAGCAGTCTAAGATTCCCTTTTATTGTGGAGTCCTGTCTCTCCTAACCCCTGCTAGAACACTACTATACCGTATCTGCACTTGCTCTGTTTGAGGGCTGTTGCTCCATCACTTTCACAAACACTAAACATACCCCTATGTCTTTACACAAATGTGTGAGTGGGTGGGGTTTTAAAGAGTGAAGAAACTAAGATTAAAGACATTGTACAAATCCCTGGTGTAACTCCATTGGTTTTGGTTTATAACATCTGTGGGATTACATCAATTGATGAATCTGGCCTATTGGCACCAATGAGTCTGAAAATGGCTTTAAAAATTAACATTGTAGGTCAGTTTATAGCAACATTTGCTGCTATTCTTGAAGAGGGTGCTAATGAGTTATGGGGAGTGATGGTAGAAATTGTTGACCCTGATTAGTTGGGAAGACAAGAGGGCTACTGTTGGTTTATCTTCTTCCATGTTGTGTTTGATTTTTACAGTTCTTACACCTAGAGCCTGGGATAGGGACATCTTAAAAATGAAATAAATCCTGTCCAGGTGATGAGATGGATTGTATTGATGCGACACAGATAACAGCGGGGTTGCAGCCGGTCTCATTTTGTTGATGAATCATATCATGGACTACCAGTTACGCTTGAGTGGCCTTTTCTTTGTCTTGGGCGTAAGCAGTAACACCTACCTGAGAGATCTGTGTTATGTGATCTGTCTCTAGTACATGTCACTTGACAAATACTATGTTTCATAGGGTGGTAAGAGAATAGTGTGGCTAGATTCTTATTTCATGCTGGTGTAAATCTGTAGGAACTAAGATGAAGTGACTCTTAATTTACTCCCAGAGCAGAATTCAACCCTTATTCTTTGAAAAGAAACTTCCTAACATCTTTTTTCTTGACTTGCTTTCATTTTTTTAATAAACAGTTTATTTCTTTGGCTTTTATTCTTTCTTCCATTTCAGCACTTCCCTGGCAAAAACCACCTACTGGGCACTAAATAAAAGTTCTTTCAGCTGTAATTGTGTGGGGCAACAGTGACACCCAGTGGGTAGTAAGGTTAGTGTATAATTCATAAACATATCTCCAGGCTATGGTCTATTTTCCCATTTTCCCATGCTGTGTGTTGGACAGAGTAACTATTATCTTGGCACATTTTGTGTAAGGTTATAATAAATAACTCCAGCTCTAACAATGCAAGGATTAGCATCCCTTAAGAATAAAATAAAAATGAAACCCCACTAAGTCATATTTTTTTTGCAGACATAAATTCATTGTAAGAAAAAGCCATTACGAATATTTGACACAGTTATATTAAAAAGAATAAACAAATTGCTGCTTTGGTAGCTTATATACACAATGCTGTACAATATACTGCCATCATCCAATAAGGCGATCTTGTTAAGATGGAAACCCGTGTACTGCGTATTCTGGTCTCAAGGACAAGTGTCAAGCCCCAGAGTGCTGTATCTAAAGTCTGCCTCACAATGCACTTAATTCAGTCACTTGTACAGTAAGACGAGTCACCACTTTTTCCTAAAAGCCCTAACTGGGCTGGTGCCTAGCATCATGGCCACCTTTCATTCAATGCCTCTTCATGGTAGCACTGAATGGTTGGAGCTGAGGTTCAAACCCCTTGGTAAGGGCCTTGAGATCCTGCTCTTACTCCAGTAGCAGCAAAGCTGTGCCAGTGGGATGGGCCAGGTTCCTAAGAACACCCCTCCCCCACACCTCAGGACTTTCAAGCAGCTAGTATGTGCCGCAACTCATGCTGCCGCGGCTACACCGCTATTATTACTTGAGCTAGCTTTGAGCTAGCCGATGGAAGCTAACTCGGATATATTTACAGGAGTTGCAGTTACACCTCCTGATCGCCTTGAACACATGCCCCTAGTGCCACACTGCAGAGTGGAAGGTGGTAGCTGGCATACTCTTTGGGAATTGGGCCAGCTGGTGTATATCAGAGTAGTTCAATGGAGCTATACTGATTTATACGAGGCCTCTTCTCTAGGCTGCTTGAATCCCTGCTTTGGAACATTTCCCCCATTTAAAGAAAGTCTAAAGCTAGTGCCCATCAATCCCATTCCTAACACAAATCCCTACAAAATATAGTTATGAATATACAATGAAAAGAGGTCTCTAGTCTGCCTTTAGCATAATGCTCTTCAAGAGGTCCAGGAAACCCCCTGGAAGGGAATCTGTGTGCAAAGTACAACCGCAAAGACAACAGAGCCGTTGCCGTATCTGTGGGCATGTCCGCACAGCAGCTGGGTGACAAGATTCCCTCTATAGGCAGACATACACATGCTAGCTCTGCTCATGCTAGTGCACTGAAAATGGCAGTGTGGCCGCAGCAGCACAGATTGCAGCTTGGGCCAGTCTGACACCCTCGGTGCATACTCAGGCAGCAAGCCTGAGCTCCTTGCCTGGGCTGCCACACCCACACGACTATTTTTAGGCGCTAGCTCAAGCAGAGCTAGAATGCGGACGTCTATCCAAGCAGGGACTCACATTTCCAGCTGCACTGTAGCCCTGCCCTGGATTTCCTCCAGAGGGTTGAAGATCCTGGAGTCCTTTGTGGAGTTAATCCCATATTCTTCCCTTTGCTATTTATCTCAGGGACTTTATATGCAAAAAGCTCAGTTCTCTCCACCCCCCTTGGATTATTCATTATCAGTATTTTGCACTTTTAGCACCTTTAATCCAAGGCTCTGAATGTGCTTTACAAACATTAATTAATAAGGCCTCCCACAGATGGAGGCTAAGTGACTTACTCAATGGAGGCTGGAGAAATGGAGGATAAGTGACTTACTCAATGTCACACAGTAAATCAGTGCTCAAGAACAGAGTCTAGTAGTCCTAACTCCCAGTCCCTGGCTGCAACCACAAATCATATATTACAACAGGTTTTCTTTGGGAGATGGGATATGATAAAATGAAGGATTACTATGCATCACAGTGTAACCACAGATGGCCAGCTTGACTTGGGGGGAGGGGGGGGGAAGAAAGGAAGAAAGCAAAAAAGAAAGACTCTCTTAAAGTATGTCTACACTGGAGCTGGAGGTATAATTTCTAGTGTAAACAGACATGCCTGTGCTAGCTCTGATTGAGATAGTGTGCTAAAAATAGAAGTGTAGCCGCAGCACCATGAGTAGTGGGAGGGGCTAGCCACAGGAGTACATTCCTAGGGTCTCAGATGGGATCATACTCGGGTTGACTAGCCCATCCTAGTGCTTGTGCCACTGTGGATACACTTCTATATTTAGCACACTAGCTTGATCAGAGTTGGCACAGTTATGTCTACTCAAACTGGAAATGAAACCTTCCAGATACAATAGAGACATACCTTAGGTTGGTGTGTTGTAGTGGGAGTGGGGTGGGTATAGAATGCCCTATATTCAGTACAGATTTAAGCATGTGCCTAATTTTATTCACTGAGAGTAGCTCCCCTGACTTTCAGGGTGGGGGCATCAAATCAATGGGAGTGTCAAATGTCCCTCTCAGGCTAGTTAGTGGGCCATACAGCACAGGTTTCTGGAATAAATGACATGTATTTATTCATTTTATTTGCAAATCACTGTTCTCATCAAGAAGCCGTGCCTCTTAGGTTTGTAATGACTAAAATAACTCTAATCATGGGAATCTCAGTGTCTGTATCCTTATCTCCCAGCTGCTTTATCTACTGTTGAGAAAAACAAGCTGTAATGTGATGAGATCATTTGCCTGAATTGAATGGCTATTCTGCCTTAAGCCTCAATCAATAGGCTGCTCATATAAAGCAAGGAGTGTTTAATAATTTTTGAGCAACAAATATTTGTTAATATTTCTTTTTTTAAAGTCAGCTTTCCCCCCCTTTTTATGCCCACGTACCAGTCAGAAAGCAATCCTGCAAAAGATTCTCATGATGTGATGCCTGGTGGTTTTCAGAGAACTGCATGGTAGAGAAGCTTTAGTAGGATTCTTTAAGTGTAATAATTCTGAAAGTGGTCTAATGAAAAATACAGAAAAGTTAAAAGAAATATTGGTAAAACCAGGGCTCCGGGGATGGTAATAAGATATGGGTTGTGAGCTGATGGAGACTCCATCCAGGTCCACACAAAAACTACACAGCCGGAGAGCCAAAAAGTTACCATCTGGGAGGCTTGTGGATTTAAGAAAGGCAGTTCCAAAATAAAAATACATATACCTACAAAAGGAGCCTTCCCTATAGACTTGGCTACTCCAAAGGGTTCCTCTCCTCTCCCAGACTCTAGTTCTCTCTGTCAGGGGGCTCGCAGGGTGGCTCTCCGAGACCCTGCTTCTCTCTGTAAAAGGGCTCACGGGGTTCCTCTCCTCCCCCAAAGCCTGGTTTTCTCTGTCAGAGGGCTGTTTTATCCCCAATTATCAGCATCTACCCCAGTGAATCAACCATAACTAATCTGCAGCTGCCAGTTGGATTCCAACACCTGCTAGTAGAATGGGCAATAGAAGAATCTTGCCAATAGGAGAATAGGTCCCCTGGCTAGTCTCTGACCCAGTTCAGATGTGAATGGCAGAGTTTATCACCAAAGTAATTTTTTGGTGTCCGTTCTGCTCCTTTTTGGCCAATACCTACATTACAAAACCACCATCACAGCCAGCTCTAAGGGGCTCCTTGGATGGCAGTCTCAGCAGACAGAGCAAGGATTAAATGGGCCCCTTGCCCTTACACTCCCAGAGATTGCTCTTCCTATCAAGGTCATAGTTCACTGGAGGGTTGATGGAGTGACTGCTTGCACTATTGCTGTTCCCCAGGTGGTATTTGTTGTGTGGGCAAATAGAGGAATTCAACTTGCTGCTAACTTTCATCAGCTCTAAAACGCGTGGGAAGGAGAGTCCCAATGTTGAGTAATTTAAAGATATCCGACATTATTAAATGCAGATTTTATCCACCCAAACTCCAGTAAGGATCACTGAAGGCCTGGGCACTTGCTGTATAAGTCAGCTGTACATGTAAAACTGGTTTTAAACAGATAATTTGATATTACGTTTCTGCATTTCACTTAACTCTCATTACTGACCTGTAACCCTCTCTGCCCAGCTCACCACCATCTCTCCCACCTCCACCTCTGCTTTCCCGCTCTTTCCGTGTTGTCACTATAAATCTCATCCAAGATTAATCTATTTGCTTCCAGGGCAGTAAATGTCCATTCCAAGGTCTCATCACATCAAGTTCTTTCCAAGGCAACACTGTATTCAGAATGCATGATTCCAGCAAACCACAAAGAGACTCTCCTACTAAAATCAGGTATGAAATTAACTTCATAATTCATGTCAGTGTTAGCATGCCAGTCACTAGTACCACTGCCAGGGTTGTAACTAAGGAGTGGAGTTCAGGCGTGTTGAATGGAATTAGCTGTTTGTCCCAGCAATCAAATCATAGAATCATAGAATCATAGAATATCAGGGTTGGAAGGGACCTTAGGAGGTCATCTAGTCCAACCCAAATGTTTCAGTTCAGTAGAAACTTTTTGTGGTGTGTACAGCATCCTCTCCACTTAATTTGCCTTAAGAAATGTGGTGATGATGGTGGAATTAAGCCTGAAAGCCTTGATCCTAAGGTCCAATTGTTGGCAGGGGTGGCAAAGGAGGTGTTATAATCCCTGCAGCGGTGTGGGACTCACTCTTGCGGCGCCTCCTGCTGGTTGTCCGGGAATTAGCTCTTTTTTCCAGCCCGGAGCGCCCTCTGCAGGTCGCTGTCCCGCTCACCATTGGCCCCCGTGTCCCTCCCAGACCCCAGTGCCCTTTTGTCAGGGGTGCTGCCCCCTGGCAGTACCCCCTTAGTCTGGGTCTCCCCTCCCAGGGGAACCTCCACCTTGCCTCAGCCTATGGGCTACTGCCAGTCATCATCAAGCCCCCGTTCACTGAGGCAGACTGCAGTCTGTAACAGCCAGTCATCATAGGCAAGGGAGGTTTGGACCTGCTGCCTTTACCCATCCCTGGGGGCTGCCCCTTCGCAGCCCCAGAACCTGTTTAGGCCCCGCACAAGGCCCTGCAGCCAGCCAGGTTTCCAGGCAGGAGCTCCCCAGCTCCTCTTGCCTTCCCCAAGAGCTGCCCCACCTCAGCTTCCCAACTGCCAGGCCCTTCTGCCTCTAAAGGCAGAGAGAGACTCTTCTTCTCCAGGCTCACTGACCTCATATAAGGGCCAGCTAGGCCCTGATTAAACTGGCCACAGCTACGTCTGCTTCCCCAATCAGACGGCTCTTCCCCTTCACAGCCCTCTCCTGGGGTGCTTTAACCCCTGGAGGGCAGGAGCGGGGTAGTCACCCCGCTACAGTCCCCGATCCTGGGCCCAAGCTAAGGCCAAAGCAGCTTTACCTCCTATCAGTTACAGTAATGCCCAAGGAGCCATTGTCAAGCTGTGGATTGCTGAAGTGCAGTGATGCCCAGCCACAATCTCTCCCCTTCCCACTGGCCGTCCCTGACATACTTCCTACAAAAGGCCAGTCAATCTAGTTCTACGCTACCTAGAGCTTCCTCCAAGCCAGGGGAATCTCCACACAGCCAGTACTGTGAGCTTTCCAGATGCTAGACCATTCACAGTGCCCATCACCATGTATCTGAGCAGGGCAAAGCAGCCAGAATGGGGAGCCAAGGACTTGGGCTTAAGCCTTCACCAGCTTTAAGATCTAACAGCTCACTGGCATTAGTAGTTTCTGTATTTTGAGATACAGTGAAGTCTAGCTGCTGAGCAGTAGCGTAGCCGGGGGGGAGCAGGGGGAGCGGCCGCTCCCCCTTGAGCGGAAGTGGCGCCTTTTTTTAGCAGCACTAAAAAAAGGCGCCGCTTCTTTTTAAGCGCCGCTTCTTGCACTCACCCGGCGGCGCTCCGGGTCTTCGGCGGCATTTTGGCGCGGGGGATACCACCAAAGACCCGGAGTGAGCCGCCGAAGTGCCACCGAAGACCCGGAGCGCCACCGGGTGAGTCCAAGGGGAGGCGCCTTTTATAGCGCCGCTCCCCCTGCGCGCCGGACCTGGGAATGTATGTAATAGTCATCATCAGGTTGAAAGTCATGATGTTTTTCACACCTTGAATGCAGCAGATGTGTCTCTAAAATAAAGCAGGTAAATAAAGACAATGTAGCTAAAAAGAGCCGTTCATTGAAATTGTTAGACCATGGAAACACAGCCAGAGAGAGTAAACAGGGAAAAAGCCCAATGGCTTCTGAGGGCAACCGACAAGAAAGCTCAAGCAGAGGATTTTTCAGATGTGAAATGCCAAAGGGGGCTAGATGGTGCAGTGAATGAATGAACTAGCCATTCACCTCAGGGGACAAATCTTTACCTATGTTAATGCTGAGAATGAAGTGGGTGAAGGCATGGCTCCAGCATGCTGCATTCCAGCAATCTCCATGGGTATAACAGCTCCTATGAGCCCTCACAACTTGATGCAACTTAGAGCAGCTCGGACGGTTGCTCACCAAGGATCTGAAGGGGCAGAAAGGTGATGGAAAGGCAGGGTGTGCTGAGCACTGCAAAGTACAGTGCAGTGTGTACCTGAACATTGTATTACGAGCATTGCTGTTTTAAGAGCTTCATCATGGGAGACACTGTTGCTAGGTGATTAGTGTTTTTCTAACACTTCACTAACTCTTTTAATGTGTACAGGACTGCATCCTCTTGCATGTGCTTACACTTAATAGCAGCAATTCCAAGAATCTGACTGCTATATTCCTTATATCTTTATCCTCCCAGGTAAACGCCATCAATGCTGCATTTAACTCCCTTCTTTTTCTACCTAATCATGAAGTCTCAGAAAGTGATTTCAATTTGCAGCATTGTTTCTTAAGTGAATCACACAAGGTCAGGTTCTCTGCTGCATTCAGTTTATTCTGGGCACAGCAGAGAGGACTCCCTGATTCTCTCCCCAGACCTAGCCCCTTGCAAAGTTTAGAGCAGCCAGAGGGCTTGCTCTAATCTGCGCTAGCTGAGTATGGTCCCATAGAAACCATATGCTATCTGAGGATTGCTGGAGTGCTTTGGGCTCTGGCTGCTCTCCCTCCCCTGCATGGAGGGCTGTGGGGAAGGAAGGCATAGGAACCAGCTCCAATGGGAGCTCTGGGAAGCGGCGGCCAGCACATCCCTGCAGCCCGCGCTGCTCTCCACAGCTCCCATTGACCGGGAACGGTGAACCGCGGCCACTGGGAGCTGCGGGCGGCCGTGCAAATGTAAACAAACTGTCTGGCGGCCCGCCAGCAGATTACTCTGATGGGCCGCAGGTTTCCCACTACTGGTTTACCCCTTTTTCCAGATCATTTATGAATACATTGAACAGCACTGGTCCCAGTACAGATCCCTAGGGGACAATGCTATTTACCTCTCTCCCTTCTGAAAACTGACCATTTATTTCTATCCTTTGTTTCCTGTCTTTTAACTAGTTACTGACTGTGGCAGGTTTTGTACCTCATCGATCCCCCGAGTCAGGGGCGGGAGGTAACCCTGCCTCTCTGTGCCTACGTCTGTTTTCTAAACCCCCTCCAGTAGACAGCAGAGTGTGGCCCAATGGCCAGAGCCCATCTACCGCCTCTTCCCAAGGGGGGTAGCGTGGCCTAGTGGCCAGACTCCATTCAATATGCCCCTAGGGCAGTGTGGCCCAATGGCCAGAATCCACCTAAGTCTCCTCCCCTAGTGGGATAGCGCGGCCTAGTGGCCTGAGTCAATACAGCCACCTTTGGAGGCAGGGTAGGGTGACCTAGTGGCTGGAGCCTGGGGGGGCCATCACAATGGGGTGGCGACCCCCCGGTAGGGGGGCCCAGGTCTACCCGACTCCACTGGGCCCCAACCCAGGGCCCAAACAGCGGCAGAGCGGTCCGCCACGGGTCAGTGGAGAATCCCACCGAAACACGCTGCCCTCATAAGGGTGGGAGGTACCACTCCCTTCCCCCGCCCCAGGTCACTTTGTACCGGCTCTCCTGCAGCACTGGTCCATATGGTATCAGGGTCTCCAGGCTCCTCAGCACCAGACACTTCCTGGGGTTCCAGTAGCGGCCAGCCTCTGGTCCCGGTTTTGGGCTCTTCAGCTCTCGCAGGTAAATACTGTAACAGCTCCTGGGCTGGCGCCCCTGTTGGGCGTCCTTCCTCCTCGGCAGTCAGCCCTGACTGAGCGGCTCTGCCAGCTTTTATACCTGACTTCTGGGTGGAGCATCCCCAGCAGAGCCTCAGGGGCGGGGCTTCCTCTGCTAGGAGGGAAGGGTTAACCCCTTCAGTACCCGTGCGGGGCTGGTCCACCCCATCACACGGACACATGAGAGGACCTTCCCTTTTATCCCACGACGGCTTAGTTTGCTTATGAGCCTTTGGTGAGGTACCTTGTCAAAGGCTTTCTGAAAGTCCAAGTATACTATTGTTGGCCCCCTTAAAGAATTCTAATAGATTAGTGAGGCATGATTTCCCTTTAAAAAAGCTATATTGACTCTTCCCCCCAAAATTATATTAATCTGTGTATCTGATAGTTCTGTTCTTTACTATAGTTTCCAACAATTTGCCTGGTACTGAAGTTAGTCTTATCAGCCTGTAATTGCCAGGATCACTTCTGTAGCCTTTTTCAAAAATTGGCATCACATTAGCTATCCTCCAGTCATCTGGTACAGAGGCTGATTTAAGTGATAAGTTACATACCACACTTACTAATTCTGCAATTTCATATTTGAATTCCTTCAGACCTCTTGGGTGAATACCGTCTGGTCCCGGAGACTTATTACTGTTTAATTTATCAGTTTGATCCAAAACCTTCTCTATTGACACCTCAATCTGGGACAGTTCCTCAGATTTGTCAGAATGGCTCAGGTGTGGGAACCTCCCTCACATCCTCTGCAGTGAAGATGGATGCAAAGAATTCATTGAGATTCTCCGGAATGGCCTTGTCATCTTTGAGTGCTCCTTTAGCACCTTGATCATCCAGTGGCCCCACTGTTGTTTGGCGGGCTTCATGCTTCTGATGTACTTTTAAAAAATGTGTTGTTAGTTGCTGATTTTTTTGCCAGTTATTCTTCCAATTCTTGTTTGGCCTGCCTAAGTATACATTTACACATATCTTGACAGAGTTTATGTTCCTTTCTATTTATCTCATTAGGATCTGACTTCCAATTTTTAAAGGATATCTTTTTGCCTCTAACCACCTGTTTTACTCTGTTGTTTAGCCACGGGGGCATTTTTGGGGGTCTTCTTATTATTCTTTTTAATTTGGCATATACATTTAATTTGAGCCTCTGTTATGGTGTTTTTAAAAAGTTTTCATGCAGCTTAGAGGCATTTCACTCTTGTGACTATTCCTTGTAATTTCCGTTTAACTAGTTTCCTCATTTTTGTGTAGTTTCCCTTAAATGCTAGCATGATGGGCTTCTTTGGTATTTGTCCCCCTCCACAAATATGTTAAATTATATTATGGTCACTATTACTGAGAAGTTCAGCTATATTAATCTCCTAGTTCCATTTAGGACTAAATCAAAAATTGCCTCTCCTCTTGTGGATTCCAGCAATAGCTGCTTCAAGAAGCAGTCATTAATGGTGTCTAGAAACTTTATCTCAGCATCCCATTGTGAGGTGGCATATACCCAGTCAGTATGGGGATAGTTGAAATCCCTCATGATTAATGAGTTTTCTATTTTTGTATCCTCTCTAATCTCCCTGAGCATTTCACAATCACCATCACCATCCTGGTCAAGTGGTTGGTAGTATATTCCTACTGCTATACTCTTATTATTCAAGCATGGAATTCCACATATGGTACATGTTCTATTGTACAGTTTGATTCATTTAAGATTTTTACTATATTTGACTCTTATGCTTTCTTTCTCATATAGTGCCATTCCCCCACCAGCATGACCTACTTTGTCATTCCTATATATTTTGTACCCTGGTATTACCATGTCCCATTGATTATCATCATTACACCCAGTTTCTGTGATGCCTCTTATATCAATATCCTTATTTAATACCAGGCACTCAAGTTCACCCATCTTAGTATTTAGACTTCTAGCATTTGACATTTTCATCACATATACACCAAATACACTGGAAAATATTGTCATTTTAGACTGACATTGTTCCTGCCTAGCTCTACAACACATGCTACCACAAGGGAGATGCAGCGCTGAGGCTCAAAACTTGGATCTTTACACCTGGGACAAACAGGGATGGAGATATGCCTATCTCATAGAACTGGAAGGTCATTGAGTCCAGTCCCCTGCCTTCACTAGCAGGACCAAGTACTGTCCCCTGACAGATTTTTGCCCCAGATCCCTAAATGGCCCCTCAAGGATTGAACTCACAACCCTGGGTTTAGCAGGCCAATGCTCAAACCTCTGAGCTATCCCTCCCCCCTAATAAGTGTTACGCAGGCAGAGTGCTCAGCCCCTAACCCTGGGACCAGGGGGTCACCTATGCCCATCTGACATGAGTCCTGTAGGTCAGAATTTTGGCTGTTTATGGACTATCTAATATGTTTAGTACATTCATGGGGTTCTTGGCTCTCTTGATTCCCCTGCTTCAATTGGTCTCAGAATGTGGAATTTGGGGAATTGAAGAGACATACACGCTGGGGCACTCCTGAACTCTACAATGAATGTTAAGGCTCTGGTTTAGCTGGTCATACATGCTTTATAAGGTCCACATGAGGCCAATGGTACATTATGAAGTGTGCATGACCGGCTGTCCATGCCATTATTTTAAATGATCAACATGAATTAGCACTGTTGGTGTATACAATGTTCAGTGTGAGTGGATGGTATAGAAAACTTCAGTTAAAGGGATGTGAAACCTTCAGTGCCAGTTAATCTCGCCCAGGAATAACTGATAACCGTGATCAGGGTTATCCATAACAGATAATATTTTTTTTAAATCAAATTAGAGGATTCATTCAGTTTTCCTTGTACCTTTAGTATGCATATAGTGACCTGCTAAAACCAAGCTGTATTAACATTAAGGGGACCCCAAAAATCTGAATCATTTGTCACATTTTTAAGCGATAATTCTTAAAGAGCTGTAACAATAAAATGATTTGGTTGATTCCCTAAAAATTTCCAAAATAATCTACTCTGGTTCAAAAGATCCACAGATTCATTGGTGAAAAGATTTTCTCTGTCCAAAGTTATAAGGTGAGTGAAAATTTCAGTCTTACAATTGAAACCTATCTGTGACATTAACATCTTGTATGGAGCAGCTCCCAAATGGTGGCACAATATATTATTATTTATAGCTTCAAGAATTTTGAAGGAATTTTCCTTCATAAAAGCATCCATCTTTTCCCCTTGCTCCTATTTTATTTTATTTTTTTAGTAAACTAATCTAATCTTTTACAATATAGCTCACTAGATGGGTTATGTTTTATGATCTAATACATTACTTATAACCTATTCTTTTGCAATCGTTAAGCACTTTGAGGGTTAGTGATCAGAGGTCGCTCTAAAGTTCCATCCAGCCTGTTAGTTCTGCATATGGGCCCTAATTCAGCAAGGTGCTTAAGCGCATGTTTAACTTTAAGCACCTGAGCAGTCCCATTGACTTCAATCACTGCAAACTTGAGTGAAGATTTTTGCCATCTTCTCAGTGACATCAGAGAAGAAATACACAACTCAGAATTGGTCCTCTGGGGGCATGAGTAGCAGTGGTTATTAAATTTGTCTCTGTAATATTGCTCTGTTACTACATGAGAGCTTTGTTCTGCTCTTCATTATGAGCCAATGATGTGAGGGGACTGCAGATATTCAAAGTACATTCAAAACCAAAAGCAGCATTAGGTCAATCTTTTCTCAATTCTGTAAATATTTTCTCAGGGACATGTGGCAGTCACTCCTTTGTTTGGCACAGCCTTTTTTTGAATTTTTAGGTTAATTTTTTTTACCCTTTTCCTCATTTTATTTAGATTATTGGTATTCCACAGTGCAAAACCACATTTTACCTTAATTATTACTTCTACCTTAATTACTCCACATATTACAGGTACATGGTAGTAACATCAGCATTGAACTTGTCGGACAGTTTCCATTAGAAATGATATTTTGAACCTACCTCTCTAATCTTCGGCCTGAAGTTTAGTTTTAAGTCATATGAGAATTGTGGGAAAAGATGGATGTTATTGGGATAAGCCATTTTTGTCTAACTTTTCTATTTGCAAAAGTATGTATAAAAATAGCTTGCTCTCTAAACTTGTATGCAGTGTAGTTGTAGCTGTGTCGGTCACAGGATATTAGAGAGACAAGGTCGGTGAGGTAATATCTTTTATTGGACCAGCTTCTGTTGGTAAGAGAGACAAGCTTTCAAATTACACAGAGCTCTTCTTCAGATCTGGGTAAGGAACTCCCAGCATTACAGCAAAATGCAAGGTGGAATAGAGTGTTTATCATATGTAGTTAGCACATATTGTAAGGGACCATTCAAGATAGAATGGCTCATTAACACCTCTGCAGTCATAGGACAAAAAGAGGGGGTTAGTGAGTTACAGATTATTGTAATAAACCATAAATCCATGGGTTTTGGTATCTAGCAGAGTAATGAACTTAAGTTTCCAGGCTCATCTTTTGAAAGAGTTGTGCAGGTTTCCTTTGAGGATGAAGACTGATAGGTCAGATACAGAGTGATCACTTTGTGAAAAGTGACAAAGGGTCCTGTGGCACCTTATAGACTAACAGAGATATTGAAGCATAAGCTTTCATGGGTGAATACCCACTTCTTCATGCATCCGAAGAAGTGGGTATTCACCCACGAAAGCTTATGCTTCAATACCTCTGTTAGTCTATAAGGTGCCACAGGACCCTTTGTCGCTTCTACAGATCCAGACTAACACGGCTGCCCCTCTGATATTTGTGAAAAGTGTTCACCCACAGGTGATAGTTTGTTTTTGTCTTTTATCATTTTCCTGTGTGGGTTCATTCGAGAGCACAGTGATTGTCTAGTTTCACCCATATAATTGTCACCCGGCCATTTAGTGCACCAGAGGAGGTACACCACATAGTGTAATAGGCATGTGTGGGAACCAGGGGCGTGCACAGGAATAAAAATTTGGCCGCTTTTGGAGGGGCACTTTCTGTGCCCCCTGCAGCTGGGGGAGCTGGCTCTCCTCCCCCCGCCCCAGGCTGGAGGAACTGGCTTTCCCTGGGGCCCGAGGACCTAGTTCTCCCTGCGGCAGTCCCAGGCTGGGGGAGCTGGCTTTCTCCCCTTCCCCCTGCAGCCCCAAGGCCAGAGGAGCTGTCATCTCCTGCCCAGGCCAGGCTGGAAGAGCTCACTCTCTGTGCATCTCTGCTCCCCCCACTCCTCACGTGTGCACATCTGGGGTGGAAGCCATGGATCTTAAAAGGAGTTTTGGGGGGGGGGGGGGTTGTAGCAGATATTGTAGCAGTGGAGAGATGTCTGCAGGTTTTGCATCTGTTGTTCTGGCAGGGTCTGGTGCTGCTTTGAGTTGGTGTGTCCTTATCTGTGGGGAGCTTGCTTCTGAGGATGAGCTTGGAGAGATTGCGGGGGGGAGGGTTGAAGGCCAGAAGTGGGGGTTCAGAAAAGATTTCCTTCTGGATGGGGTCCCCATTGAGTATGGATTGTATTTGTTTGATGATACCCCACATGGGTTCCAGTGTGGGGTGGTATGTGAGAACTAGGGGTGTGCTGTCAGAGGGGGTTTGTTACTGTCTTGAAGCAGGTTCTCTCAGGATACTTGGGTGGCCCATTCTTGGGTGTCTGGTGGAATGTCCTTGTGTGGTGAAGGTGGTTTAAAGCATGTTAAGGTGTATATCCCGGACTGTCTTCTCAGAGCATATTCTGTGGTATCTGAATGTCTGGCTGTAAATACAGATTTCTTGGTGTGTTTGGAGTGGTTACTGGATCTGCAAAGGTAGGTGTGGTGATCTGTGGGTTTCTGATATATGGTTGTCTGTAGGGTTCACTATTGAAGCTGATTGTGATGTCCAGGAAGCTGATACTAGTGTGGGAGTATTTCAGAGGGAGTTTAATGGACAGATGATGGTTGTTGAAGTTGTTGAAGTTGTGGTGGAAATCTATAAGGGAGTTTAAGCCATTTGTCCAGAGGATGAAAATATCTTTGATGTATATCAGGTATATAATTGGTTTTGTGGTGCCTTTGCCCAGAAATTCTTCTTTAAGGTGGCCCATAAAGAGGTTGGCTTATTGGGGAGCCATCCTAGGACTCATGGCTGTTCCCATGGTTTGGACAAAGTGTTTGTTGTTGAATGTAAAATTGTTACGGGTGAGGATGAAATGGATGAGTTTGGCGATGTGTTTGTGATGGCTATCTGAGGGCTGTCCATTGTCTTGTAAATATCTGAGGCAGGCAGCTATGCGGTCACTGTGAGTGATGTTGGTGTACAGAGATCTGACATGCATGGTGACAAGGATGATGTTCTGAGGGAGGTTGTAACTAATTGCAAAGTTTGTAGAGGAAATCAGTTGTGTCCTGGAGGAAGCTGGCCTTTTGTGTGGTGAGTGGTTTGAGGATGGGTTCTATGAGTTCTGATATTCCTTCAGATATGGCCAGACATGATAGATCTGCCCAGTAGTGCAAGTAGGGTGGTACCCTTCAGTACACAGTACTGGTAAGATATTTTTTAACAGGTACGGGGTACCGAAAGGACTTGGGGCTAGCCCTTCTCCCCTTTGGGGAGGGGGCTGTGCTCTGGAGCAGAACGCAGCTAGGGAGGGCATTCATTCTTTATATGGCTTTAACAGCACAATGCATGTGCTAACAAACTTAAACAAAGGTTTTGTTTAAGTTTGTTAGCATATGTATTGTGCTATTAAATTGGTCAGGAGGGAAGGGGTGGAGGGATGGAAGGTGTTTAAAAAGTGTTTTTGATTCTGTCTGTATCTCCCCACTGGTCTGAATTATCCATGACATTCATACTGCATCACATCAAGTCCAGATCATTAGAGGAATGCCTCTGCTTGCACTGACCAGAGGATGTTTGGATTCTGATGTCAGCCCAGTTCTGCAGCCTGACAGGAATTCGATGTTGTCCCCAGTGTACATAGAAGTCTTCTTTGCAGCCAAACTAGTCTAACATGCATTTTGTTAACTGGAACTGGAGCAGCAAAACAAAGAAAACAAACACCTAATTTTCCAGCTTTTTGGGTGAGAGAACTATAAGTGAAGATTATAATGCCGGACACTGACAGCCTTAAACCAGCTGCCTCAGGAATCTGCCAAGAACTTTGCTGAAAATATGTTCCTAATCTTAGCAACGGAGCGAAGACTTATCACACATCTGCCCACTTTTATTCGAATGAAGCTCCTTCTGATCTGACAGCTCTGGCATTGTCAGTTTCATCCAAAAAAATTTACAAACTTGGAACCTAATCCTGTAAACCCTTAATCATTTGATCAATCCCATTGAAGATAATGGGACTTTTTGCATGACTGTGGACCAATTTTGTGGTAAGAGTTTCAAGGGGATGTTCTGTTCCTATAAAGGAAGTTGAATCTCCCACTGAAATGCAATGTTTGGGTACAATAACATAAAGCAGTTTAGGATACAGTTCTACTTAAAAATTTGTCTTTTAATAAGTCATGCATATGCTGAAATGGCTCCTCACCCAACTCCCATATTCCATATAAACAGACTGAAATACTACATATTTTGGGGGAAAGTGAGTAGTTAAGCATGTTGATATTTGAATATACAAACACCCATTTCATCACTGTACTGGAAAATATAGTTGAACTTAATTTTCTATGGAATTTGAAGAAAGTTTAACAGCCCCAATTGTTTTCGGAGTTAATCAGTGTGTACCTGAAAAAATTACATGCCTTCTAAGAGAAAAGAATCAGTCCACACTTACTGGGGGGAAAAAATTCCTTCCAACTGGTGTTCAGAAGAGTGTTACAAGACACATACATAACCTCATGAGCAGAGGGCGGAGAGGATACCCTCCCACATTATGACCAGCCAAAAATAAATAAATAAATAATAATAAAACCTCAAAGAGGCAGAGGTTCACAGATTTGCAAACCTAAAAACCCGTGTTATGCTTTAAACCACCTCAGCACCTACAGGTTTATGAACATTAAAAAGTTAACTGCAAAGGAACTCTGAAGTCCATTGACCTGAATGCGTGCAAGTATGCCCTCACTGACTAAAGATGCAGTCACACCTGAACAGCTAAAAATTAACCTTGCCCTCTTAGGCTAAACAGAGTCGTGTCACTGGCTCCATCTCTGTTGTTACATCACATAACAAAATTCTAGTGGGGTATGGTGCTGGCACATAGGGTCTCAGGTACGTGGGGTGATTGTTCAGAATCTCTTTTGGGAATAGTCATGTACGTGAAATAGCTGGTACTTATGATTATGCTATTTCTATGCATGTATATTCATCTTGGTATCTGAAGTTATGAATATTAGCTCTGTTTACTACATGTTTACTCCTGTGGTAATGCCCACAAGGTATTTAGCCAGCACATGAAGGGACAAGTCAAGTTGAATGGCCCATTAAGGAACACTCAGCTCACAATGGACCCTGGAAAATACCTGTTTACACTTAATGGACTTTTTGTGAACGTTCTAACTAGAATATGGGTGGGGGTGATGGACATGTAACTTGCCTATGTGACTCCAGACACCATCTTCCAAAGTGAAAACAGATTTCCTTTTACTTGGCACTTGGCAGAAGCTAAAAGCCCTTGGTCTGGAAACATCTCCATTTTGCCTCTTTCCTGCTCCAGCCTCTGGACTATGAACATATACTAATGGGAGCATTCTAACCAAGGGATTGAGGATTTTAAAGTAATCTGGAGCCTTCATATTTCCTTGATCCTTTGCAGATGGACTTATGAGTTGGACATGGTACAGAGACTGTTCTGGCCTCATTGATTGCTGATTTCTCCCTTGCAATGGACAAAGATCAGATGTCTGCTGACTTTCTCACATGAGTCAGCAGCCTTTGATACCTGTGGTATAAGCAACATAGTCCTTGCTCGAGTGGTTTTGTTCTTTCCTCTCAAAATGTCAAAGCCTGTTCCCATTGAACTCAATAGCAAAACTCCTTTTGATTTCAATGGGAACAGGATTTGGCTCCAAGAGATCAGAGAATGTGATTTTGATCAATTGCTTATTTGTTCAGAGACAGTTCTCCTGCGTGTTCTGCCAGGCTGATTTTGGGCTGTAGTTCTATCAAGATGTCCATGGCACACACAGCTCTATGCCTCTTTTCCATCAAACCCAGATGGCGCAGCATCTTTGCTGTCCTAGTGCCTGGCGGAGAGCAATACTTAGATAAAGGCGAGCTGTTGGGAGCTTAGTTTGGACATAAGGGAAACACTTATAGTGTGTTAAGGGGAAGTGGGGTGCTTGTCCTCCCTAGCCTTCTTTCATTTAAGAAGTTTTCAATTTGGGGGGCTGCTGGATCCTCAATGACACTTGGAAGTACAGGTGGCACCAGGGGCCCAAAGCATCATTTTACAACTGCATCTGTTTAACAAATGCAGTTGTAAAATGTTAGACAGGTAAGGGGGGTATTGGAGGGGACGGGGAGAGCATGGGGGCCCTGGGCTGGGGCGGGGAGGAGTCAAATGGAGGGTCACGTGGTGCCCCCATTTGTGTCCCTCCCGTGAGTGCGGTACTGGCAAGAAGTGACTTCTGTTTGCACCACTGGGTCTGCCTGGGTTTCCTTGTTTGTGTATCTTGGGACGCATGTAGACAATCCCTGGGGTGAGTTCATAGGGGATGAGTTTGTAGACTTTTCTTGGAGTGGTTTATAAACTTTACATTTGTTTTACACATTTGTGCTTAATAAGAATTAATGTATTAATAAGGAGCATGAAACATTTTGGAGTTTAGATGCAAATCCGAGTCTCTGGAAGTTGCTTAAATGTTTGTGCAAGCATTCTAAAGTCCTTGAGCTGTGGTGTAGAATTTATAAGCAACAGAAGAGAGTCTGGAGAACTTGCAAGTTCCATGGGACAGAGTATAAGAGTGAAGAGTTTCCACTGTAAGCCCATTTTTATACCCTCTGCCGTACACTTGGACCATAGCGGGACAGTGGGCTGTGAAAGGTTCAAGTTTCTTGCATATATTTATCAAAGTTAAAAAATAAGATGTTAGTATATCTGACCCATAACAAGTATGTAGACTGGAGGAGGTTTGGGGTAGTGATTGTTATATGGTGGTTCTCAGATCAGTATATAATTGCGGAGGGGATAGTCCACTGAAGTCAAGCGAGACATTCTGTTGATTGCAATGGGCATTGGATTAGGCCTATAGTGAGGGACTTTAACTCTTATTGGAAATGTACTGCATGTGGGTGTAAGCAAGCTTCTGGCCTAGAAATGGAGGGTGAGAATGGATATAGGCTCAGTAAGCTTTCTGGGGCAGGACTGGTGTCTTTCTTTGTATTTGTCTATATAATGTACAGCACAATGAGGCCTCTTGGAGCTACTGTACCATAAATATAATATAAAATAAAACAATAATATGAATACAGATTAAGGCAAATGTTAATATAGATTGTTGAAACTTAATGCCTCACTTCTAAACATTTAGTGATACCAATATTTCTGACTACAACAATCTGAGTTTTTTTGGCTTAAAAGATATATATTTGCAACCTTAAAAATGCATTTTGTCCAGGGATACGCATATAGCTACAGTAGATCTATCTACTAGAAAATATGGAGAATCTAACAAGAAAGCTGTTTGTACACGTCCGTTCTTTCAACATTCAATCAGTTGTGATAGAATTAAATAACAAAAGTGAATAAATGTGATAGCAACTCTTTCATAATTACACATAGTTTAGTTTGGGGATCAAATATAAATGTCCAGCTGTATAAAGGAAGCTCAGTCCAATTGGGAAATGAATGTTCTTCAAACAACATTAACTGAAGCATAATGCAGAGTTGAGGTATTCTGAAAAGGGCACACCCATTTACTTAGACAGTGATTCATGGAGTCATTTGGGAAGGACGACAGCTATTCTGTGCTGAAAGATCTAACAGAAACAGAAAACAGCTATTAAGGCTCGGGGCATATGAATCTTTCCATTTCAATAAAATGGCCGGTGGCAAGATATGCTAGTGAACCAGACACCCACATTCCTCATCCTGACAATCAGACTCCCAGCAAGCAGACAGGCTTTCGACATAATTACAGTACACAGAAGTTTGGAAGATCTTAAAAATCTCCATAGCAACCTCCATGGCAAAAATCTTTGCATATCCAAAGAAGAGCAAAAACACTCTAAGGATTGTTCATCTGAACATTCTATTTCGGTCTGAACAGCCAGACGTGGTCTTTGTGGTGGAGCCATTTTGTACAAGGCTTCATTTCATTACATTTATTTCATAGGGAGATTGTTTAGCTTTTTGTGTCACATCTTCCTCTAAGCTTCCCAAAGAGATTTTTCACTCGAGAACCTGGGGCTGTTGGCTATTACACCAAACCTCTGATGTAACTTGTCAGAATGACCAGTAATTGATATTTACAAAGCCTATCCCAGCATAGTTCTCCGGGCTCTCTCAATCATCTCTAGTAAATTAAAAAAAAACACTATTTAAAGCACAGTAAAAGTGTCAATGTGATTAAACCTACCTCTGAATTAAACACTAGAAAAACAAATAGAGGGGTATGGCAAGCGGAAGCGGGGAGAGGGAGCGGGAGAAGTCCTGTATGCTTTGTGTAATGGCACATAGAAATCACAATCAAAACACTTGCACCTCTAGGGATGCAAAGTAGCCATAAAGTCTTAACTGGTACAACCTGTAGGTGGCTTTTAAAAGCCTTGCCCAGGGCTACGTTTGGAGTACCTGAACACAGCTGCCAAGTGTTGGGCAGCTCCATGAGGGATCGTTTCTGCAAATTATTTCAAAATATGCAGTTTAGCTCATTAAATATTTTGCATATTTGCAGGATAGCTTTTTAAATAATTTGCATATCTGTAAATTTGTATGGCCATAAACTTCAACGTAAGGTCAGCAACCCTGCCCAAGCAGGGATGGGAGCAGGAATGGCACTGCACAGGCCTTGGCAGGTGGATAAGAGCTGAAGGGTGTCTGGGGACTAGGGGGTGTTGGGTGGCAGGAGTCAGGGAGGCAGTGGGTTTGTGAGGGTATCCAGGGGGAAGCCAAAGTAGCTGGGAGCTGGGTGTAGTTAGATTTGTGGAGCTGTCCAGGGGAGAGCTCAAGGGAGAAGCTGGAGACAGCGGGGCCTGTGGGAGGTATCTGTGGGACAAATGGGGCCACCTAGGGAAGAAGGCTTTGTGGGAACTAGGGTGGGATGCCAGGGGAAAGATGGGTAGAGTTCCTGAGGGTTGGGTGGAAGCTGGAGGCAGCTGGGGCCTGTTTAGGCCTCTTGCTGAATGGGGGAGCCTGGGGCCAGTACTGGGTCCCCTTCACCTGCCTGGCTGCTCCTTCCCTGCTCAGGTCCAGCAGTGGGAGCTAATTACAGTGTAACGGTTGGGAGTAAGAGGCAAGGCATTGTGAGCGGGATACTGTCCACTCAGTAGGAGACATGAATGAGCTCCATCCAGGGCTCTGTTCAAACCTTACCTTTTCTCCAAAGCCCACTGACAATAACAGCAGTTGGAAGATGGAGATGCCAAGTATAGAGGAAGAGGTAAAGAAATGCCAAGCTCTAGGATGGCAAGAACCTGTCCATCTTGAATTAAAATGTTATGTCAATCTTCATACTGTATCAGATACCTAGATACCATGGAGAGAGAGTAAAATAACCTGATGTTACTCTTTTGAGAAGCTGTCAGCCTCTGGTCCATAGAGTCTTTCCTGGCAGCTGGTAGAATTAAATTGTTTTAGAACCAAATAGTGGGGAGAATGAAGTATTGGAAGGGCAGATGGGCTCAGGAGAGAATCTTTGTTATGAAGTACAGAGAGAAGAGGTTGGAGAACAGTTCTGGGGAAACTGAAGCTACTACTCAGACCTCTGTCACTTTCTAAACAGAACCAAGCAGAAGATGCCTTAGCTCATCTTTTTCAATTCCATTTGACATTTGACAATGTTGTAAACTCTGGACTTCGCTCTTGCATGCACATCAAATTTTATCCCCCATGGATATGTCTGTGACGTCCTATAGGCTGCAGAGAAGGACAAAATGATTTGTCAATAAAATGGTATGGCAGGAGTCAACAAATCACAGGTAGGGTAATAAAGGAGAAGGCAGGCAGACAGGTTTGTTGTTACAGCAGATTTTTCAATAACTCGAAGGGGTGAGAACTCAAAATGGAGATGGTCTGCTATTCACTAGCTGATCCTCTTAAAGCTTCAAAGCATCCTGTCTGATTTCCTCTTTGTGCCAGTAATGCACTTTGTTGTTTGAAAGGGTGAAATGTGTGCGGAGTTTGGCAAAAATCTACCTTGATTTTCATTTGCTGCCTCCCAACCAGGTGAGTTTTTGAAAAGTATCTTGTAATGGCTATAAAGTTTTTATATGTAAATGGAGTAAATGTATAAGAACAGCTGCTTGTGTCAGATACTAAACAGAAAGTTGAACTTACTTTTTTTCTAATCGCTATATTTTATAAAATCTTTTAAACTGGTTTCACAAGTGCAGTAATGTGCTCTTTTCAGTCGAACTGTGCAGATATCCAGGAGTGGCTCAGTTGCTTTATTCCACTAAATGTATGTTTAGTTCATCTGGCTCTAGAGGAACTATTTCCATTTTCACAGTGCTCAGATTGTAAAGACTATTAGCACAGAACGCAAGGCAATGTCCTCCGCTTCCATACATCCGCACACTCCCTTGAAATCAGTGATTTTACTGGAGCGATGCCAATTCTCATTTGCTGAGGATCTGGCCCCACAGTTTCCAAGTTAAATACAACATTGTTAGTTAAGGGCTCGATCCTGCAGAGCTCTGAGCTCACTGGTGAGGTGCTGAGTGCACTTGAGTCCCACTGAAGTGAATGCGGGAGATGCTGACAACTCAGAGGACTTCCAAAAGACAAAGCTAGCAGCTAGGGGCTTTTCTAGACTCAGAATAGCACAGCTTCCACGCCATGATTTTAAACTGACTTAGTTAAACTGGTGCGAAGCTCTGTGTGGACCCACTTATTTCAGTTTAAATCTGGCTTGCTTTGGTTTAACTTAAATTGATTGAGAACAGGCTTCAGCTGAACAGAACAGAACTATAAGCCTCTCAAACGAAAATAACAATGGCATCAGATTTACTAAACTGGTGAAAGTTTGATGGGATAACCAAAATTAGGCTATTAATTGATCTTTGACTATTAGCGGTAAATATGCCCAATGGCCTGTGATGGGATGCTAGATGGGGGGGGGAGGGGAGATCTGAGTTACTACAGAGAATTCTTTCCTGGATGTCTGGCTGGTGAGTCTTGCCCACATGCTCAGGGTTTAGCTGATCACCAAAGTGACTTCTGACTTTAAAGTCTCTGAGTCTATACAAGGCCTAAAACTGAGAAAAGCTGATTTTGTTTGACTTAGTTCTTTCCCATATTTTCTGTCCTAAATTAAAACATTGACTTTTCTTCCCCTCCCCCTTAAATTAAAAAAAGTAGGGCCCAATCCTCAGCAAGTGTTCCTGACATGGCTCCCCTGCCCCACTTTAAATTGTTTGTGCAGCTCAGTAGCGGAGAATTATTTGTCCAATCTAATGAAATTATGATGTTTACAGATACAGTATAGACACAGGTCCTGATGCTGAAAACACTTAAGCACATGAGTAACCGTACTCACATGTTATCCCCGTTGAAGCCCATTGGGCGGAAGCATTATGGTACTTTAAAGAATAACGTTTGAATGAATGTAATGCTCCTGTGAGTTGCCCAGCTCAGCTGTCAGCCTTGGACACGGAGGCTGAGATTTTCAAAAGTAGAGGCCTATGTTGTTAGGCTCAAAGATCCACATTTAGGTAATTTATGTAATGAATTGGTCTGATTTTCGAAAGTGCTGAGCATGCAGCAACTTCCACTGACGTCAATGAGAGTTTTGCCAATGACTTCCGTAGGAGCAGAAGCAAGTTCATGATGCCCAACGACATCACTGCATTAAGGGCCAGATCAGCCCCCAAGTGCCAGTTGTGCTGGTGCAGACGTTGCAATGTACCGCATGCGTCTCCTACACTAGAGAATAATGAATCTGCTACTTGCATCGAAGCAAGATCTTTAGTGCCATGATGAAGGCCTGAGGATGGATTCACAAGGTGGACGTAGTCACCTAAATCCAACATTAAGGCACCACTTGCTTTCAACCAATGCTCAGTTGCCACCTAACCCTGTAGGTACCTAAGTTCCACAGTACCATCCTCTAGATGCCTACATTTCTGCCGGAGGGCATGCACACAGTCACCTCAGCCCTGACACTGCCAAGCAGCTCAGCGCCTCTAACTCACAGCAGGATTCACAAGGTAGGTTCTCCCCCACCTATCTCACCTGCAAGGCCTGATCTGGCTGATGCACTCTAGGGCAGCTTCTGAGCACATCGACTGGATTGGGCCCTCCACAAAACACAGAGGGTGGTGGTGCAGGGAATGCGTTTCCCACATCCTCACTGAGTGCCCTAATCTCTGCACTCTAGAGTTAATTGCTCTTGTTTACACTCTTTCTCTCTGGCCCAATGAATTAATTTCATAGTACAAAGGGGAACAACTTCAACGGGAGAGACAGAGAGTCACACCTCAGAATACCCCACAGCCCAGTGATTAGGCAACTCACTTCAAAAGGTGGGAGACCTGGGGTCAAAACCCTGCTCCACATCAGGCAGAATGGTGTCCCACATGCTTGGTGAGTGTTCTAACCACTGGGCTGTTGGCTAGAAGGGAGAGATGATCTCCACCGTCTCTTCCTCCTTGGTTTTTCCTTGAGAAAGGACTGACCTGTTTTATGCACCTAACTCCCGGAGAGGATTCACAGCTATGAATCCTGGGTGGATGGAGGCACCTCCCTCCTGTTGAAGCTCAGGCCTCTAACTCCCTTTGAGGGGTGAAATTTGGCCCCCACCCCTCTCCTCAGCATTTCCTGGTGGCTAGTTTAGGCAGCTCCCCACTCAGCATGTGGACTTCTATGAATCATTTTTAAGTCCCTAGCTACCCTCATGCATTATATAGGGAGCCTGGGTGCCCTAACTCGGGGTTGTGAATTCCATTTGGCAGAAAGGTACCTAAAAGTTAGGTGCAGCAATGCTCAGCCAAAGTCCCCTTTGGGAATCTAGCTCCAGGAGATGTTTTGGGAAGATGAAAGAGCAGCATTCTAGTCCCGGCTTCCCAGGAATGTGTGTGTGATATACCCAGTAATGTTGACACAATTAGCCAGTAATTTCATCTGCAGTGTGTTAATTTGTTATAGCAGCTGTCTGTTAGGAAACGGATGGAGGTTACCAGTTCACTTTTCATCTGCTTTGAAGAGTCTAACACAAGGAAACAGACTAGAAGTAACATCTTTTTAGTATCAAATTATTTGCTAATAATATTTAAATGTTGCAAGGTCCAAGGACTTTGGCCTGAATGAAAAAAATATATTTGCATAGGAACAAGAAACTTCTAAACTTGATTCTAGTTGTCTCTTGGGCACATACCATTTTTAATACACAGCATTATCTATGTCCTTGAGTTAAGACATTAGGGCTAAGAGGTTCAAATGTACCTAGAGAGAACTAAATTTCAATGGGATTTGGGTGCCTAAGTCTCTTTGGCTCCTTTGAAAATGCCAACCTAGACTTACACAGTTAACACAAATTTTGCTAACAAGAGTTAAATATCAGTTGTGTTAGGGAATGATAGAATGTCCAAAATATGGTCTAAATTGGAAGCAAGCAAGGTTGTTACTGAAAATATAAAAACTACATCTGTCAAGCGATTAAAAAAATTAATCGCGTTGAATCGCACTGTTAAACAATAATTGAATACCATTTATTTAAATATTTGTGGGTGTTTTCTACATTTTCAAATATATTGATTTCAATTACAACATAGAATACAAAGTGTACAGTGCTCACTTTATATTTATTTTTGATTACAAGTATTTGCACTGTAAAAAAACAAAAGAAATAGTATTTTTCAATTCACCTAATACAAGTGCAATCTCTTTATCATGAAAGTTGAACTTACAAATGTAGAATTATGTACAAAAATAACTGCATTCAAAAATAAAACAATGCAACATTTTAGAGCCTGCAAGTCCACTCAATCCTACTTCTTGTTCAGCCAATTGCTCAGACAAACAAGTTTATTTACATTTGCAGGGGATAATGCTGCCCACGTCTTGTTTACAATGTCACCTAAAAGTGAGAACAGGCATTCGCGTGGCACTGTTATAGCCAGCGTCACAAGATATTTATGTGCCAGATGAACTAAAGATTCATATGTCCCTTCATGCTTCAACCACCATTCCAGAGGACATACGTCCATGCTGATGATGGGTTCTTCTCGATAACAATCCAAAGCAGAGCGGACTGACGCATGTTAATTTTCATTATCTGAGTCAGATGCCATCAGAAGGTTGATTTTCTTTTTTGGTGGTTCGGGTTCTGTAGTTTCCGCATTGGAGTGTTGCTCTTTTAAGACTTCTGAAGGCATGCTCCACACCTCGTCCCTCTCAGATTTTGGAAGGCACTTCAGATTCTTAAACCTTGGGTCGAGTGCTGTAGCTATCTTTAGAAATCTCACATTGGTACCTTTGCATTTTGTGACATCTGCAGTGAAAGTGTTCTTAAAAATGAAGATGTGATGTGTCATCATCCAAGACTGCTATAATATGAAATATATGGCAGAATGCGGTTAAAACAGAGCAGGGGACATACAATTCTCTCCTAAGGAGTTCAGTCACAAATGTAATTAACACATTATTTTTTTAACAAGCATAATCAGCATGGAAGCATGTCCTCTGGAATGGTGGCTGAAACATGAAGGGTCATACGAACGTTTAGCATATCTGGCACGTAAATACCATGCTATGCCGGCTACAAAAGTTCTCACTTTCTGGTGACATTGTAAATAAGAAGAGGGCAACATTATCTCCTGTAAATGTAAACAAACTTCTTTGTCTTAGTGACTGGCTGAACAAGAAATAGGACTGAGTGGACTTGTAGGCTCTGAAGTTTTATATTGTTTTGTTTTTGAGTGCAGTTATATAACCAAAAAAAAAATAAAAAAATCTACATTTGTAAGTTGCAGTTTCATGACAAAGAGATTGCACTACAGTACTTGTATGAGGTGAATTAAAAAATACTAGTCTTGTTTATCATTTTTACAGTGCAAATATTTGTAATCAAAAATATACACTTTGATTTAAATTACAAACACAGATTACAATATATATGAAAATTTAGAAAAACATCAAAAATGTTTAATAAATTTCAGTTGGTATTCTCTTAACAGTGCGATTAAAACTGCAATTAATTACGATTAATTTTTTAAATCGTGATTAATTCTTTTTAGTTAATCACGAGTTAACTGTGATTAATTGACAGTTCTAATAAAAACACAAGTCTGGTCTGTCTTGCTTTATAAGGCGGCAGCAAGTCTAGAGGTCAGGGCAGGGGACTGGAAGTCAGGACACCTGGGTTCTTTTTTTTATGCTTGCCACCGACTCTGTGTGATCCTGAGCAAGTCACTCACCTGTCTATGCCTCGCTTTTGCCATCTGTGATATGAGGATTATACAGTTTAGTCATTTGTGTAAAGGGTTTTGAATTGCTAAGGTGCAATGAGTAAGTGTTACTATCTCTTTCAGAACATGTCTAGAAATGAAGACACCTATGTGGAGTCCTGTACACCACTTTCCTGACAAGTTTCTTTGTGGCCTGATTGTCACAGCCAGTCTTTTCCTTCTCTCAGGTATAGTTATTTCTAATCTGTGAACACTTGACTCTGAGCTGAAGCCCCCTGGCTGGTGCACAAGGGCTTGGGAGGAGGGTGTGAAGAACCTCTACTACTCAGACCCTACCCCCGCCAGCATACTCTACCCCCGCCAGTTGGGCAGAATACCCCCAGCACCCGGGCGGGGGACAGAGGTAATTGGCCAGTCACCCTGCCCCAGCTGGCTCCTGGCATATGCTGCAGTCAATAGCAAATGCTAGTCAGCATCTGGACACGGCATCTTTTGCACCTGCTGTAAGGAGCAGGAAATTGAGTTTGGCAGCACTTCCCACCCTCAGGGATCCTGCCTGGTACCAGCTGGATGTATCTGCCAGCATCCTAGTTCTTATTTGCTATGTTGGCTGCTTCCACCTAGGGCAGGATCTAGCCCCTGCTGCCATATGTCGTGCAAACACTGCATCTGCAAAGCTGGTTTTTTCCATGAAGATGTTAGTAAGTCAGTGGTTTGTGCCCAGGTGTGAATGCACTTTCCTCTTGCCCTGGCAGCCTCACTCCTACATATTTTGCTCAAAGCTTTCCTCTTCCTTCTACTCAAAACTATGAGTGATTAGGCTTCCTTGGCCATTCTTACCCTCACAGCCTTCTTCCCTGAGCAAACGCAGGGCCAGCCTCTCAGCTGTGGTAGGGCATACCTTCACCCACGCAGCTGGGCCAAACTCTCCTGGCCGCAGCTTATAGACTTTGAGGTCAGAAGGGACCATTATGATCATCTAGTCTGACCTCCTGCACAATGCAGGCCACAGAATCTCACCCACCCACTGCTGGAATAATCCTCTCACCTATGTCTCAGCTATTGAAGTCCTCAAATCATGGTTTAAAGACTTCAAGATGCAGAGAATCCTCCAGTAAGTGACCCGTGCCCCATGCTGCAGAGGAAGGCGAAAAGCCTCCAGGGCCTCTGCCAATCTACCCTGGAGGAAAATTCCTTCCCGACCCCAAATATGGCGATCAGCTGAACCCCGAGCATGTGGGCAAGACTCACCAGCCAGACACCCAGGAAAAAGTTCTCTGTAGTAACTTCTAAAGAATCAGGGGACTCTATTTTGCACATCACAAGGTTAGGAAAAACCAACTGCAAGGGTAGCTGAGTAATCCTTGTTTGCAGCTAGCACATCATCCTACCATCAGTGCACTTCCCACACACCATGATGATAATTTGGGGCAACACAGAGCTGGAAGTAAATGCCTGTTTTTGACTCATCCATAGCTATTGCCCACACTTAGGAGGTGAAATGCCCGCTTGTTGTTTTTTTCTGGGAGGTTTCCTTATCCTTCCACACTTGAAGGGCTAACATTTTCCCAGTAAGCGACAAAGGGTCCTGTGGCACCTTATAGACTAACAGAGGTATTGAAGCATAAGCTTTCGTGGGTCAATACCCACTTCTTCAGATGCAAGCAGTGGAAATGTCCAGAGGCAGATAAGTGTCATTTTCCCAGTGTCATTTTACTCATCAGAAAGGGAGATCATGTATTTGATTTGTAGCTTTATCATGTTGGAGGAAAAGCCAAAAGCTAATGCTTGTAACTCAGGCATTGAATCAGCTACTAGCTGTTCTGTTTCATGAACACACCAGACCCCATGTCATCCATTCCTGGATAGGACATCTGCATAATAATTGTTTCCAGGCCATTTTTGCTTATTTAATTTATCTTGACTTTCACATTCTAGCCTCAAGAACAATTCCAGGGGCAAGGATAATTCAAGATTTAATCATGCATCCTACTATATAATTCAGCTGGAGCGATTGTCAACACTAAACCACTTCCTAGTCCACAAAAAACTAAGCTCCTTATTCCCAGCTCTAGCCACCTCTGAAAAAACAGGGTGGATAAACATCTGGACCTCACCCTTGTGAAGAAATGTGGATCCATCTCTCTGACTACACTACAAGTTACTTCAGTATAACTTAATGTTGCTCAGGAGGTCTGAATAATTCACACCCATGAGCAACGTAAATTATACCGACCTAAGCACCAGTGAATGTAGACATCACTATGTTGGAGGGAGAGCTTCTCACATGGATATAGCTACTGCCTCTTGCGGAGGCAGGAGTTATTAAGCCTAAGGAAGAGCTTTCTCCCATCGGCGTAGAGTGTCTCCACCACAAGTGGTGCAGTTGCATCACTGTAAGTGCGGTAGTGTAGATGTAGCCTCAATTGCTGCTGAGCTGTGTTCTTCACAGCAGGGCAGAGATGGATTTATGCCACCTTCACCCACACTCCTGCCCCACTCTCAGAACTGGCCAAAAGGTCAAATTAACTCCTGATGCAGTTTAGAGCAGCCTGAGGGCTGCTGTAAGTTATGGTTGGCTGCAGTGGCTCCTAAGGGGTTGCTCTATGATCTGGAGATTGCTGGAGCACAGTAGTGCCCTGGCCACCCACGAAGGAAGGATGCAGAGGTCAGAGTAGATTATCACGATGGTTCCTTCTGCCAACCTAATGCCACCTGGGGGTTACCCTAGACTGGGGGAATTCCAGGAAGCTGGATTCAGAGTCCTTTTATAACTATGCAAAGGATGACCAAGATCTGTGCTGTGTTCTCTTGCTCTGTTTGAGAACTGAATCCACTCTACTTGGGCTGAAAATGATGATCTCTGTCTGTCCCTTTCTGTTCTGACTCCACTATAGACCTTTTTCTGCAGTCCTGACAGGCGAAATGTCCACTGACTTCATGCCCAGCAGTATGTTCCTGGGGATTCCCACTGCTGGGTTGGGCTCTATGTTGTAAACCAACCAATTTAGATACAACGGCCCAGATTTTCCTGTGCCTTGAGCCTTATTTACCTCAGCCCAGTGGGTGTAAAATGCGGCCTTTCTGATTTCAACTCCCATACACCCTTACTCACAGGTGTCAATGGTGACACCACATGCAAGCCAACAGGCCTGATTCTAATCTGGACTGGTGTAGGTCAGCAGTAACTCAATTTAAACCAATAGAGTTGCACTGGTGTAAATGAGATCAGGACCAGCATACTTTAGCACATGAGGTTGGTACAATGACCTGAGCTTTGGAATTCAGGGACTCACACACACATTAGTTATCAGGCCAGACTGTGATTATGTATCTAGAAAGTACTTTTGACACCGTGGGAGAAAGAGGCTTTGGTAGAAAAACAATGCTTTAGTTTAATTGGCCACAGAGAGTTAGACCATAAATCAATCAGTGCTTCTGATTTGAAGCAGATGGGGGAAGTGTCTCCTGGTTTCACACGTTCATGACGTGTGTAACCTTTATTCAAAGCACAAACAATCACTTGAGATTTACAGGTTTGGTTTGAATCAGGGGATTTACAATGCCTGCTGCGTATGGCTAGCAATCAGGGTTTGGTGTACATGATGTCATTAGAGAAAGGGACTGGAAAAAGCATTGAGATATGGTAATAATGGTTTCAGCCCCATGGCAGTTCTCTCCTAAAAGGAATAAATCTTTAATTAATGAAACACATGTAAACGTGTTAGGACGATAGTAAGGCAAACCTGTAAATCACTCCACAGACAGCCTGACTTATACTTTGGATCTAAATAGGCCTCATTGTCCCTATGCCTTGCTACATACATGGGTCCAAATTATCTGCTGATGTTAATGGGCCAAATGGAGCAGTGATCATTTACACCAGTAGAGAATTTGGTTCATGGCCTATCTCACGCAAGGACAGAAAACTGGATGCTTCTATTGTGTCATGTACTGGTGTTCTATGGGGCTTTGTATAGAATAAAGAGTTCAGTTTTGCAGCCTAACTTAATTCTCTGATGGCAGCAGCCTCCCTAACTCTGGGCTCTTGGAAAGGAAACAAACAGTTTTATTGCTGCACCGCAGCTGATGGGTTCTTTTTCCATTAGCAGTTACTTCGGTTCTAAACAGATCAGAAAGACAAAAGAAGCAACATAATATCCCTGCCCTTCTTCCTAACCAACTTCAGCAGCAAGCCCTCACATTGAGTAATGACTTCATCTTTGGGAGTAAAAAGAACAGGAGTACTTGTGGCACTTTAGTCCCACTTCACTGTAGCCCACGAAAGCTTATGCTGAAATAAATGTGTTAGTCTCTAAAGTGCCACAAGTACTCCTGTTCTTTTTGCTGACACAGACTAACACGGCTGCTACTCTGAAACCTGTCTTTGGGAGTGTAGCTCTAGAAAGTCATGGCAGGGGACGAGTGCCTCTTGTTTCTAGCATAGCTGAAGAGAGGTTCTCTGCATCGTGCTGGAAGCCAGGGCTTCTCTGCTGCAAAGAGCTGGCAGGGAAGTACCCAGGCTTACACTCATGCCAGAACTGCAGCAAACATTACAGGCTTTCCTAATTTTGTGTAGCACTAGGGATTTTAATGTATACATGTTTGGGAAAGGTTATGGCAAGGTTACGACTCCAGTGGGACTATTTGTTTGCTACTCAGTGTGATTAAAGGTTGCAAAATCAGGAACTTTCTGACCCAGGGCTGGGCAGGTGGGTAGTTACAGACATGCTGACAATACTGCAACACTAGGGCTAAGGCGATAAGGGCAGCAAGAGCTAACAAGCGTTAAAAAAAAAAAAAATTAAAAAGAAAAATTAAATTAAAAAAACCCTTCTGAATACTCCCAAAGGGCCCGATCCCATTATTGTCACTTCATGAATGTGCCCATGGAAGTCAAAGATACAAGACCCCCAGCATAGGCGCCAACTTCCCCGCTTTCCCCTGGGTGCTCAACCCCCTCTCTGCCTTCCACCCCTTCCATGCGGCCCTGCCCCTTCCCTGCCCCCATTCCAATGCCTTCCCCAAAGTCCCCACCCCAACTCTGCTCCCATTCCAATTCCTTCCCCAAATCTTCCTTGCCTCCTTCTCTGAGCGTGCCACGTTCCCGCGCCTCCCATTCCCTCTCACAGCTGTTTGGCGGCGGCCGGGCAGGAAACGCTGGGAGGTAGGCGGAGGAGGGGGGACGTGGTGCGCTCAGGAGGGGAGGAGGAGTGGGGTGGGGGGGAGGGGAGCCTGGCTGCCAGTGGGTGCTGAGACCCACTAATTTTTCCCTGTGGGTGCTCCAGCCCCAGAGCACCCACAGAGTCAGCGCCCATGACCCTCAGTTTTCCATTCTGCTATGGCTCCTTTGCACCTCTCTGATGGTGCAAAGGGACTGGGAGCCATGAGGACGTGGCCAGCCATTCGTTCCCATTGTGTGGCGGGAGACCTCCTGTAGTACAGAGCTGGCTTAGCAGGGCAAAAGGGCCAGTGTGGAATGGAGCATGAGGCCCATGTGGCCAAATTCTGCCCTAACATGCGTCCATGGGGTCTCACTGAAATTTGTGTGTGGTCTGAATTCCAAACCCAGATCCAAATTCTGCCAATAGCTCCTATATTCAGAGTGGGCTGAAGCAAGACCTCTGATCCAAACACCAGCACTCAGTGTTGGGGCATTTGAAATCCAGAGCTGAATTCTGTGCCCATTTCAATTTAACAGACTTGAAAATCCCTAGCTTTTCTTTGTTTAATCAGACCCACTTAGGCTTTGTCAGGGATGTAGGAGGCCTCAGCTCTGCATTTCAAAGAGAGGAGCCAGAAATAGAATAAACCTTTAATTTTTTGATCATCTTGTGATATTGCTACAGAGAGTGATTTGGAAACCGGCTGTCATATGATGGACACAATCCATTTACATGCAGCAATTATCCTAACAGAAAAGTACCCGAATGAGGTCATGTTGCAGCTTTCTCTGAAAAGTGAGATTTTCTTCTTTTTCACCCCTCCCCCCATTTTTACAGAAACCAATCTCCTGAAAGGAAAAAAACTGGATTTATTTGGAAGGAATGATAAGTTTGCATCCTTGGCCAACAACAGCATCCCCTCACTATGCCAATTCACTGTGTGCATTGATCTAAACAGAGCCACAAATGTCAGTTCTTGGACAGCATTTTCATACCATACAAACAGCAGCAACTCCACTGACATAAATGATCTCGAGCTCGGACTCTGCGGTGCAAACAGACATCTAAGACTGTATCTTTTTGGCACAAAGATAGACATTGAGCTTGATTTAACTCTTTTTATATGGCACAGTGTGTGCTGCATATGGAATGGTAATAAGAGACTGCTGCAAGTCTACCACAATGGCAACCTATTGTCTGAGAAAGTGATTAACGGAACCATGTGCCTGGAACCAGATGGGAGCTTGGTGCTAGGGCATTTGCACAAAATCCAGAATGGCTATATCATGATTCGGGGCAGCGATAGCTTCATTGGCAGCTTGTACTACTTTCAACTGTGGGACAGAGTAAGAGAGCAGAGCGAGTTAAAGAAGTGTGCCCCAGGAAATGTCGTCAGCTGGAGGGAGGATTATTGGCACTTTGACAACATAGTTCCAATCCCTGACCCTCATCTACGCTGCGGTGAGTAGTGTGCAATCATTTTTTCTCCCTGACGATGTAGGTGGTGATAAAAACGGCATATGTAGCATGAAACATAGAAATATCCTGGAAATGACGTTCTGCCATTGCACAGCGATATATAATGACAAAGAACAAGTAATCTACAAGTGTGCCAAAGCTCTGTCCTTGTCTCAGTGGGTCCCGTGCCTCCCGGCGGATTTCGCTGACCTCAGAGGCTCACTGTGACCCTCCACGTAGCCCTTCTCTCTCTAGAGGCAACGGTCACAGCCTACTGAGCCATTTTCATCATACGCCAGCAAGGGAGGTGAGGAGAAGCAACTCCCCCTCACACAGTCTCTGTTGTCTCCCAGTCTCAGTGATTAATTGGGGAGGGGAGAGCCCGGGCCTGCCCTCTACTCCAGGCTCCAGCCCAGGGACCCTAATAGTAGCAGCTATGGTAGCTGACTTTTTGGAAATAGGACGTGTACAATTCCCTGGGCCACTTCCCCACCACAGCCCTGGGACGTTGCAGGACTCACCCACGGTGCCTCCTGCTGCGTGTCCAGGTAATTAGCTTTTCCCAGCCCGGAGCGCCCTCTGCTGGTCACTGTCCTGCTCGCTGTTGGCCCCCCGCGTCCCTCCTGGACCCCGGTGCCCTTTTGTCTGGGTTGCTGCCCCCTCGGTCTGGGTCTCCTCTCCCAGGGGAACCCCCACCCTCTATCCCCACCTTGCCTCAGCCTATGGGCTACTGCCAGTCATCAAGCCCCCGCTCCCTGGGGCAGACTGCAGTCTGTAATAGCCAGTCATCATAGGCAAGGGAGGTTTGGACCTGCTGACTTTCCCTGCAACCCAGTACCTCCGTGGGCCTTGGACAAGGCCCTGCAGGCTGGGAAGTTGCCGGCCCAGAGCTCCCCAGCTCCTCTGGCCTTTCCCCACCCCTGCTTCACTTGGTACCCTTAGGTTTCCTGGGCAGTTAGGCCCATCTCCCTCCTCCTCTAGAAGGAGACTACCTGAGTGCCTGGTTCACAGCCCCTTTATACAGGCCAGCTGTGGCCTGATTGGGGCATGGCCCAGCCACAACTGCTTCCCCAATCAGCCCAGCCTTTCCCCTGCCACAGCCCTCTCCAGGGCTGCTTTTAACCCCTTTTATTTTAGGAGCAGGGTAGCCACCCCGCTACAAGCCCCCACTCAATATCTCCTTCACCGTTACCTCAGAGCCTCCTTTCTTGCGCCCGATATGGATTTGTACTGCTTAGTTCCTCCAACAGCGTAGCTTCCTCCTACAGCTCCTGACACACGCCTCACTGACTAACTGGGGGCTTTTAACTAGTTCCAGCTAGCCCTTGATTGGCTTCAGGTGTCCTAATCAACTTAGCTATCTCCACTGCTTTCTAGAAGGATCTTAATTGGCGTCAGGTGTCTTGATTAATCTGGAGCAACTGTCATTTGGTTACCAAGGTACCAGGGATTTGTTTAGCCCGGGGCTAACATACCTGTTCCTCACCACTTTACTATAACCATCTGGCCTTGCCCCGTCACACAAGCTTCACAGCTTTCACCTGTTACACTGTCTGAGGCCAAGAACATTACAGTACTGTAGACAGACACTTTGAAATAACTGAATTTAGTTACACTATAAGTTGTAATTCCTTCAGAGCTTAACGTTGGACCCCCGCATGACCACTAGACAAACACCTGCTTTTTCACTTGCATTTACGAACAACAACTCTTTTGTAACGTACAGATGCTAAGTTTCATGGCTATCCAGGTTCAGAAAATAAAACCAAACCACAGAAACAACCTGGGCCAGATTCTGACCTCCATTAGGGCCCATCAACACCAAACTGCTGCTGGTGCAGAGCAACTTGAGTGCTGGCATAACTGGCCGCAGGAGGATCACCCCAGCATACAAGCATCCTCCAGTGGCACAGAGCTGCTGTAGCAGCTCTTATACCAACCTTCCTCCCTGAGGGTGGCCTAGGGGGTGTGGAGGGGGGAAAATTGGTGTAGCGAGGCCCTCCCTGCACCCTGACTATTCCTAGCTGGTGTAACAGCTCCTCAGGGGTCACTGGCAGCTGGCGCAACTTAGAGCAACCCCTCAGGCTGCTGTAAATTGTGCTGCGGGATTGACCTGGCATACAGCTGGCCCGGCACTGAGGGAGGTAAAAGGAGTTCAGAGACACGTCTGGATCTTTGCTGTCTGAGTTGCGCTGAGTACCCCTAGGCCACAGCTCAGGAGCTGAGCCCTTGTAAAGGTAGTCAAAAATGACTGACAAATTCTTAGGCAACATAACCCCTTTGACTTGAATAGAGTTAGGCCAGCACTGAAGGTGACCCATCATGTCCAGTGACATGCTCCCACGTGACATGGGGCACCCCAACACACTTTCCCTTTTAGCCTGTGATAAATGCTATATCCTAGGAGTGGGTGCTAGCAAAGGGGGAGGGGTGAAGAGTGGGGACTAGACTCAATCTATACAGTATTGTCTTGTTGGCACCTACATATTACAATTCCTCGAGATATTTTAACATACTTTCTTCTAACCAGATAGGAAGGCAACATGATAATTGGAATGTTATAACCAATGGTTACAACTTATTTAAATGTTCATGGGGGCCTTCAATTTGAGTGACATACTGGAGCTCTCATGCTGCCAGTACTAAAAGATCCTTGAAATTTCTAAACATTATAGATGACAGTTTCCTAACTCAAAGAGTGTTGCAGCCAACATGGGAGAATTCTTTATTCAACCTGGTCCTAGCAGATAGAGGAACTGATCAGAGAACTAAAATTAATGTTTGCTAAAGTACAAGTGATCATACTTGATCACACTTATAATGTACAAGCAGAATAAAGTCCAGACTGGTAATATGTGTTCTTGGTATTTTAAGACAGCCAATTTCACAAAGCTGAAAACAATTGAGCCAAGTCAGCTGGGAGGAATAATTTAATCAGAAAAATGTGAATGATAATTGGCAGTCTTTTAAGAACACCTAATTAGATGCTGTAAAATCCACAATCGAGGAAGACATTACCAGTTGAAAAACCAAACTGGTGTAGAGGGGAAGTGAAGGCAGCTATTAAAATAAATAATAAAAGGACAAATGGAAGAAAGAGGAAGTTGGTAGTAATGAGTATAAATCAGAAATTGTAAAAAAAACCAACAACTGATAAGGAAAGCAGAGGGACACAAGGAGAAATCTATGGCCAACAGTGTTAAGGAAAAGAAGAGGTTTTTTAAAATATATCAGGGAGAAAAAGCATCCTAAAATGGTATTGGTCCATTACTAGGTGGAAATAGTAGAATCATCAATAATACAGAAAAGGCAGAACTGTTCTTATTTCTGTTCTGTATTTATGGAAAAAACAGATGATAATGTCATATGGTGATGAGACATTCTTTCCATTCCACTAGTATCTCAGGAGGACATTAAATAGAAGCTACTAAAGTTAAACATTTTAACATCATCAGGTCCAGATAACTTGCACCCAAGAGTTTAAAAAGAGCTGGCTTAGGCACTGTAATGGGTCAAGACTCACCCCTGTGGCGCCTTCTGCTGGTCATCCAGGGAATTAGTGTTCTAGCCTCCGGAGCGCTCTCTGCAGGCCAGTGTCTCACTGCCACTGGCCCCCATGTTCCTCCCGGACCCCGGTGCCCCTTTCCGCCGGGTGCTGCTCCCTGGCAGTACCCCCACATCACCTCAGTCTTTGGCTACTGCCCAGTCACCATCTAGCCCCCGTTCACTGGGACAGACTGCAGTATATGAGCCACTTATCACAGGTAAGGGGGGTTTGGATCTGCTGCCTCTACCTACCCCGTGGGTTGCCCCCTGCAACCCCAGTACCTATCCAGCCTTACATAGGCCTGCAGCCTGGGGGATTTCCAGGCCAGAGCTCCCCAGGCCTTCTTCCAGCCCTACTCCACCTCAGGTACTCTGGTATGCTCCTCAGCAGCCAGGCCCTTCTCCCTCTAAAGGCAGAAAGAGAGAGTCTTCCTAGGTCCTGGCTTCCCTGGCCTTTATAGGGCCAGCTGGGTCTGTTTGGGGCATGGCCCTCAGCTGTGGCTGCTCCGCCAATGAGCCCAGCTTCGCCCCTGCCCCAGTCCTCTCCCAGGGCTATTTTAAGCCCTTCAGGGCAGGAGCAGGTGACTACCTTGCTACAGGCACTCACTGGACCATAAAAGTTGATTTTTAGTAAGCCTTGAAGAACTGGGGAAGTTCCAGAAGACTGGAAGAGAGCTAATAATCTGACTTCAGTGGCAGCTGAGAGTGCTCAGCCCTTCTGCAAATCAGACACCAGGGTATCAAGCTGGGCACCCCAAAAATGAGGAACACACAATTAATAACCCTCTGTGACAGGTTTGGTTTAAGTGACTTGCCCAGCATCACATAAGAACTCTGGGATGGACTTCACTTCTCCAGGGCAACATTCAACTGCATTAACCTTGAGAACATCCTCTCTTCCACCAGTCCTCTGCCTCCTTCACTAAACACCTTCCAGCTTCTGCAACAAATGAAGCAGGGTGTCTATAGACAACAGCCTCCTTTACTACACAACCCTGATTCACCCCAGAGCAAGTCCGTCCTGTGCACTCAGTGAGGCAGGGGTCCTATGAGAAAAATAGTATGTGATCGTATAATAAGACTCTACCATAATGCATAGGCACAAGGGAGCCAAATTAAGGTAACTTCAATCTTGGCATTTCCTAACTTTTGAATGCTTGACTCTGCATCTTTATTAATGTTGTTTTAACAGTTTGATTTGGGGGAGGGTATATTTTCCAGGGTTTTTTAAAAAAGCAAACTGAAAAATTGTAAACATAAATTCCATCATGTGGCATCATACTGACCCCCACAAGTCATCAGCAGGGCTGGAACCTCTGGATCTACCACACAGACCCATCACTTGAGCTAACAGAGTAACTTATAGCAGTAGTAGGTTGTCATCCTGTATGTGGACCAGCACTAGAGGGGGATGAGATACACACTTTGCCAGTGGGATACACAGATATCTGCTAGCAGCTGAGAAATAGTGGGTTTCATTCCAGACTCTGGCGGGAAGTGTTCTGTAGTGGGCAGAGACTTTTCTTCCCATTTCTCCCAAGCTTGACCCCTTCTGCCCCATCTCCTCCAGACTGTTCTTGTCCCAGTCCTCAGACTTCTCATCCCAGTACCAGTCGCATTGCCCACCCAGTCCTAGTTTCCCACTCTGGGCTCACTGCCCAAATCCAAATCTCCTCCCTGACTCCTACTCTCTCCCCCCCACGCCACATCCAGTCCCAGGCTCCCTTTCCAGCCAGTCCCAGTTGCTCCCTCCCTGGGCTCCTCATCCAATCTCAGTCTCCCCCCATGCTCTCTTTGGCTCCTTGATCCAGTCTCTGCCCAGCCAGTCCCAGTTCTCCCCCTCCCACATACTTAGCTCCTTATCAAATCTCTCTCTTCTAGTCTCTCCCCCACTCCCTGGCTCCTAGTCCTAGTCTCTTTGTCCAGCCCTGCCCTCCTCTACTCTGCCTGGGTGCCAGCTGTAGAGATGTCATTGAGAGCACATGAGAGAAAGGGTCTCAGTTCTGGTATCAGGCCCCACTTGTCCCATAGCAGCTGGCAGCAGCAACTACAGGGAAAGTTATTCCGAGTTTCCCTAGTTCTGGGCTGGAGCATGTTCAGCACTCTGTGGGGTCAGGTTTCAGTGTAGTAGCCGTGTTAGTCTGTGTCAGCAAAATGAAAATAAGAAAGAAAAACTTGTAGCACCTTAGAGACTAACAAATTTATTTCAGCATAAGCTTTCGTGGGTTAGTACCCACTTCATCGGATGCATGGAATGAAATTATATTTCAGATATATTTATACAGTCAGAGAAACATGATGGTCCAGGTGTATAGACCAATCTTAAGAGGCTAATTAGTTGAGAGGAAACATGACAGCAGGGGAAGAAAAAGCTTTTGAAGTGATAAACAAGATGGTCACACAGGTGTGAATGAGGATCGTTAACTTAAGGGAAATAGATTCAATTAACATAATGGCCGAGCCATTCCAAATCACGATTTAATCCGGAGGCAACGCAATCTAGTTTGCATATCAATTCGAGTTCAATAGTTTCTCTTTGAAGTCTGCTTTTGGAGTTAATCTGTCGCAACACTGCTATCCTCAAATCTGTCATTGAGTGATCAGGGAGGTTGAAGTGTTCACCTACTGGTTTTTGAATGTTATGATTCCTGATGTCAGATTTATGTCCATTTATTCTTTTGCGTAGAGACTGTCCGGTTTGGCCAATGTACATGGCAGAGGGGCATTGCTGGCACATGATGGCATATATCACATTGGTAGATGTGCAGGTGAATGAGCCCCTGATGGCGTGGCGGATGTGATTAGGCCCTGTGATGGTATCACTTGAATCGATATGTTGACAGAGTTGGCATCGGGCTTTGTTGCAAGGATAGGTTCCTGGGTTGGTGTTTTTGTTGTATGGTGTGTGGTTGCTGGTGAGTAATTGCTTCAGGTTGGGGGGCTGTCTGTAAGCAAGGATTGGTCTGTCACCCAAGATCTGTGAGAGTGAGGGATCATCTTTTAGGATAGGTTGTAGATCTTTGATGATGCGCTGGAGAGGTTTTAGTTGGGGGCTAAAGGTGACGGCTAGTGGTGTTCTGTTATTTTCTTTTTTGGGCCTGTCTTGTAGAAGGTGACTCCTGGGTACTCTTTTGGCCCTGTCGATCTGTTTTTTCACTTCAGCAGGTGGGTATTGTAGTTGTAAGAATGCTTGATAGAGATCTTGTAGGTGTTTGCTAATCTCTTCAGCACTAGGAGCTGTGAGGGGATGGAGCATGCTCCCTGAGGACAAAATCTTCAGGGGATTTAGTGGCAAAAATCTAAGTCTCCACTAAGTATCTGCAAACTGTGATTTTTCAAAGGTTTATAACTTGGCCATATTTGGGCAGATTTTCACAGCGAGGGCAAAAGGCACATTTCTGACACCAGGGTGACCCGGCTACCTAGTTTCAAGACCCTGCTCTAAAGTATGGGTGTGCTAGATTTATTCCAAGAAAAGGTCAGAACTTTCCAACATGGGTGAAACACGGTACTTTCCTCCAGCCTTCTTCTTGGAAATGGCTGAACTGTTTTTGGTTGAAATTTTCTAATAAAATTCAGCCTGAGGCAGGCACCTGGCGTGGAAGATTTCAGATCAAACATTTAAAGTCTGGCAAAGTTATAAGCAACTGAAACCAGAGTTTTATAATGGGCCGTGTCAGGTAACCTTAATAATAGGCAGTGCTACTAGCCCCACCTGTAATGTTAGGAAGTTCAGAAAACCGGGTAGATGTTTAGTTAGAGTAAAGGCTAAGGAATCCCGTTTTGCTCAAAGACTAAGACTATAGTTTTGCAAACCTACTTACAGGAGGGTTGTAAAGTTTAATTATGTTTGAGATTCTTGTGTCAAATCTTGAATATATTTTATAGGAACATTTGCATACACTATATACTTCTTCCTTTGCTTTTTATTACTACTTTAACAACTGAAATTTCTGAGCAATCTCTTGTACTTAGAGACACTAAATAGAAACAAACAGCAAGGCTCACTTGGGATAGCAATGGGTATTATATGGGTTGCGATTTATGTGCCATGTCAGAATTATAAAGTTTCAAGGAGCACAAATTTTTATGCATTGTTTATAGTGCACTAAGGCACAGAGGCTCTGTGAGAATGTTTGTAGCAGTGGTATCACTGGATTTTAGAGGGCAGAAGTCAGAAATAACCTTGCATAGTAGATGATATGTAATGAAATACTCTGAAAAAACTCTCATTATTGGTGACTGCAATGCAATCTGTTCCCATTTACCGGTGTTTTTGGTAAATGGGACATCACCATTTTACAGTGGACATCACTTCAGTTTACAGTGTTCAGTTAAACTTAAAACTAGATAGCAAACTTGGAGTTTTACAGGGGAACTGTGTAACTAGCTGTTCTGGACAGGGCCGGCTCTGGCTTTTTTTCCGCCCCAGGCAAAAAAGCTGCCGGCCGCCCCTCTCCCCCTGCAGGTCGCCGGCGGGTAGCATGGCATGCCCACGGCCCCGTTGCCCCTGCGGGGAGGGTGGCATGCCCACGGCCCGGCTGGGGCGCCAGCGGGGAACGCAGAAAGTCGCGCTCTCCCGTGGCCGGAGGAGCGGGGCCGCAGGGAGGTAGGTGGCATGCCCCGCTCTCCCCTGGCCGATGGAGCACGGCTGCGGGGAGGGTGGCGGCATGCCCCGCTCTCGCCCGGCCGGAGGAGAGCCGCGGGGAGGGTGGCGGCATGCCCCGCTCTCGCCCGGCCGGAGGAATGCCCACGGGGAGGGTGGCGGCATGCCCCGCTCTCCCCTGGCCGGAGGAGCGCCGCGGGGAGGGTGGCGGCATGCCCTGCTCTCCCCTGGCCGGAGGAGCGCCCACGGGGAGGGTGGCAGCATGCCCCGCTCTCCCCCGGCCGGCAGAGCAGTGCGGGGCAGTGATTTCCCTACACCCCACCCCAGGGGGGGTGTACACCCCTCCTGAATTGTCCCAACACCCCCCCCCCCAGTTTTGTGATCTAGTTACATGCAGTGTTGCCAATTTAGTGATTGTTTGGGAATTTGAATTGAAATTGAAACATGAATACACACTTTAAAAGCATATAAAGTATATGATAAAATACATGTATCTGAAAAAGTATAATAGATTTGAAAAGTATGAACACAGACTAGCTTCATTATACAGATTGTTTTTTGTGACTGTCAGTGCATTCATTTCGGTGACGTTGGCCAACCTAATAATTTCAAATGATGATTTGTAAGCAAAGTTTAAATGAGCTCTCCCTGACAGCTAGTGATGAGCTGGGGACTGGGGGGAAAGGCCAGATTGTATTTACATTCACACCTAATCTACCTAGGTATCCAGCAAACAGAGCTGTGTTGCCCAAGTGATAGATTTTGGCTGGGGTTGGGTTACAAATCACTTGAATGCAGGGGGTAATGAAATGTTGTTGTTTTTATTGTACGAGTAAAGGGCAGTAGAACTGTCCTTAGCCTGTGCTGATTGAGGGCATCAAGAGAGAGGGTGGGGACAGGTGTTTTGCTTTATGGTCTGACTGAGTCACACCTACTATTTTGACCTTCGCCTCTCCACTGTTTAAAGACAGAGCTGATTAGGCTTCATAGAGAGTCTTTTGGTTTATTAAGTGACCACTAGAGCTGAAGTCTCTGATAATCAGGTCTAAGTGCTTAGACCTGCGGTGGGACGGTGTTTCTGTGGAAGAGATGCCCCAGTCTGCAATAGCACCGAAGTTCCCCCCACCACGAAGAGCTGAAATCACTGAGAGTCGGGTGGAACTGCGAGAGGCCGACTCACAGAGGTCACAGTGGCAGGTGGCAGCAGAAGGTGACAGTGTAGGGCTATTGGGGCAGAGCAATAGAGTGAACGGTGGCAGGACAAACAACAGCGGCCAGAGCATTGGACTTAGGGTGACCAGATGTCCCGATTTTATAGGGATAGTCCTGATTTTGGGGTCTTTTTCTTATATAGGCTCCTATTACTCCCCACCCCCGTCCCGATTTTTCACACTTGCTTTCTGGTCACCCTAATTGGACTATGTTTTAGTGACCTTTCTCCAGAAGCTATATTTGTGACTGGGAAACTTATATAAATATATGTTTCCTAGTAGGCCAAGATTTTAAAAACGCATTATTTGCCAAGATCATTATCTCACATCATTGCTATCTCAAGAGGTTGTTATCTTGGGGAGTTTCTGTACTAAACTTTTTTATTATTATAATTATTTTTTATGTAAGAATGGCTATATTGGGTCAGATCAATGGTCCATCTATCCCAGTATCCTGTCTTCCGACAGTGACTGTTCCAGGTGCTTCAGAGGGAATGAACAGAACAGGGAAACATCGATTGATCCATCCCCTGTCGTCCACTCCCAGCTTCTGGTCAACAGAGGCTAGGGACATTCAGATCATGATGTTGCATCCCTGCCCATCCTGGCTAATAGCCACTGATAGACCAATCTTCCATGAACTTCTCTAGTTCTTTTTTGAACCCTCTTATAATTTTGGCCTTCACAACATCCCTGGCAAAAAGTTCCATGGGTGACTGTGCGCTGTGTGAAGAAATACTTCCTTTAAAACTTTGTTTTAAACTTACTGCCTATTAATTTCATTGGGTGACCCCTGGTTCTTTTGTTAAGTGAAGGGATAAATAACACTTCCTTATTCATTTTCTCCTCACCAATCAAGATTTTATAAGACTCTATCATATCCACTCTTAGTCATCTCTTTTCCAAGCTGAAAAGGCCCAGTTTTCTCTCCTCATATGGAATCTGCTCCATACCCCTAATTATTTTTGTTGCCCTTCTCTGTACCTTTTTCAATTCCAATATATCTTTTTTGAGATGGTGTGACCAGAAATACACCCAATATTTAAGATGTGGGCATGTCATGGATTTATATAGTAAAAGTGGAGGAGCTTGGTTTGCCACACTGATAAGCTAAGCCAATACTGACAACCTGCAAAACACCATGCTTCTGGACTGCATCAACATGCAGAAAGCCTTATAAGCCAGTCATCGTCAAAGCCAATTTTAGAAGAACTTAATGAGGCTGTTAAGAATGCTGCAGACACAACTCAGTTTATGTGAACCAACATGGCTGTTGCATCATACTTTCTATTTAAGCAAGAGATACCACACACTACAAACTAGAGGCCTATGTTAAGTGCATGGTCACTTGTTAATCCTGAAGTTGGACACTGGTTCCGAACAAGACTGGCAAATGCTCACTATCTTTCTGCAGAAAACTCAGCTGACTCTCTTGAAACATGTGGTGCAACAGTGAAAGACTCAGGAGTTGAAAAAGTGAAGAAAATTCTCTCACTATATTCAAAATATGTGCATACATGGCCAACAAATGCACCAATGCAAATAGGCATCAAGTATTAAGTCATTACGTATGTTATCTTGATGTCCGTGGTAGGCCAGTAGATGCATTCTAGATGTTTAGTTATAGAAGACACATCAGCTGCATCTGTGACATCTTAGAAGAGTTAAATGCTTGTAAATTGAACCCCAAACAGATGGCTGCTTGTGCATTTGATGGAACTACAAACTTTGCTGGAAGACATAGTGGAGTACAAGCTTTGCTCAGGGAAAAGTGTAACCCTAATCTCTCCTATACACACAGTAGAGGCCATCTACTCCAGCTAGCGCTAGTACAGGCTGCAGAATCTTCAAAAGACATTAAAAAGCCACAAATGTAATGGCTTTTTTTATACTCTTTTTTTCCCAGCAAGAGTCCAAAAGGACTGAACATTTTGTAAACAAATAGAAGATACCCTGGGATTGAAGTTTAAATGAGTCCAACCTGGGAAAACCTGCTGGCTTTCTCATGAGTGATTCTTGGCATTTATCTTAAAATTACTGCAACCGTTATTACTGGCTTTAGAAAGTATCCACCAAGATAGGACAGATCTAAGTAGTGAGGCTGGTGGACTACTTTTGTTACTAAGTTCAGCGAAGACTATCGCCATTCTCTCTCTTGTAAGTCTACTGTTGAAACCACTTGGGTCATTAAACAATGTAATCCAGGCATCTGCTACAACAGTAGTAGATCTTTGTCCAAAAATAGAAGCTATCCTTGGATCAATCAGAGATATCCATTGAAAATGTACTGGAAGAAGCAGACTTCAGTCCAGAAGTTGACTAATGAAGGTACTTATATTGACTCCATAAGTGAAGAGGACAAGAAGTGTTTGTTAAGCCACCTGAAAAAGTACAAAGACTTGATTCTTACAAATCTACAATAGAGAATTCTGGATTCTATTCAACCTCCTTGTAGCTTTTACAGATGCCTGTCTTATAAAACACCTACAGTTGAGTGGAGTGAGGCACTACCAGCAATGGGGCTGCTATGTGATCAGGGCAGAATAGAGAATTTTGAACACAGAGTGGAATATCATATGATGAACGAATGAAGATTTAACTTCAACTTCTTTATCATCACTAATGGTTCGACCCAATCTTTGTGCTGTTTCCTGCCATGAAAGTAGGAATTCATCTCTTGCTAATCCCAGTCACAACAGCTACAGCTGAACATAATTTTTCCTCATTGAATAGAATTTTGTGTTCTGAAAGAAGTCGCCTTCTGCCTGATCATGGGCATATCATGAAGGACTGGAAGTAACGGACACACAAGAAGACACCAAGGAGTGCAAAATTACAACAAGAAACCAAGACTGATGTAGATGTAGTGCTTCATAGTAGGCTTGAGTAGCCAACTTTAATTTTTGTGATGGCTTTAAAACATGAGTTAAATCTAATAAAATGATTGTGAAACATTTTTCAGTTTTTACTATAGTGCCATACAGCCCACCTTTGCCCTCACGGTCTCAGCCCTCATCGGCCTTCACCCCCCCCCCCCCCCGAATATTTCAACACCCCCCCTAATTTCAATTCCTGGTGAAGACACTGGAGGGCAGCATGCCAGCCCGCAGCGCTGCCCCCCTCGGCTTGCCGCCCCAGGCACGCGCTTGCTGCGCTGGTGCCTGGAGCTGCCCCTGCTTCTGGATATTCTGCATGAATACTGAAAAACTAGTGGTCCTGTCACACAAAGCCTTTCTGGGGAAAGTCAATGAAATTAACTCACATGAGTAAAGCAGGTGTGAGTCCTAAGGAAGTACCTTTACTCTATATTGAGTGAGACAGACATCACAGAAATACTTTTCACTTAATTTGCTCAGGTTTTGCCTTATAATGGTCAGTAAGAATGTTACTTTGCTCTTAGCATGTCTTTCACCCAAAGAGCTCTCAGCACTTCACAGATGTTAATTATTTAGAAGTTGGTGAGTATTTTTAGCACTATTTTACAGATGGGGCAGCTGACGCACACAGAGGAAAGCTGGGATTTTCAAAGGACCTAAGGTAGGCGGTTAACTCCATCGATAGTCAATGGGAGGCAGTCCTAGCCCAGCTGACTTGTTCACAGTCACACAATGGGTCACTGGGAGAGGAAGGAAAAGAATCCTGGAACCTCAGCTCCTTATCCCATGCTTCACTAGATCATAGCTCCTCCTTCTGGGACTTGGCTCCTGCAACTATTTGAATACTGGGGACAAGGGACCACCATCTTAAGTGGCCTCACTGTGAGTCTTAAAAGAACTGTTAGCAGAACTGACTCCACTATGTTAGCCAGTCCCAATTCTCTGACATGGTTGCCCCACTCCTGGAAGTAGCCCCTTCCAATAGGATATGCAGGACATACGCACCAGGGGGCAAATTGAGGTTGAAGAAGCAACCATAATTCTGGAATTTTCTAACTTTTGAAGACCTGACTTTGCAACCTTAATATGTTCTTTTAGCATAGGAAATTGCACACAAAATCTGAACTGAAAACCCCCCCAGAAATCCCATCATGTGGCATTATACTGGTACCCAACATGGTTCACCAGTAAGCTGAAACCTTAAGATCTAGCACACAGGCCTGCCACTTGAGCTACCACAATAACCAGTAGCAGGTTGTCATCCTCTATGTGAACCAGCACTAAAGGTGGTTGGGGACTCTTTGCTAGTGGGTTTCTCAGATACTTGCTGACAGCAGAAGAAGGGGCGACACTCGGGAATCTTGGGTTCCATTCCAGACTTGGTGAGGGAGCGAGGGGGAACAGTCCTCTAGTGGACAGACTCTTCAGTCCCTTCCCCTCAAGCATGACTTCTTCTGCTCTGTCCCTTCCAACCTGTCCCTGACTCAATCCTGTCTCTTCCCTACCCTTGACTCCTTGACCCAGTCCCATTCTCCTCACACACTCGGTCCCAGCCTCCACTTTTCAGGCCTCTCATCCCAGTAGATGCTGGTCTCCTTGCCCAGTAGATGCTGGTCTCACCCTTGCAGACTCCCCATTCCAGTCTCTTGCCCAGCCAGTCCCAGTCTTCCCCTACCCCAACTTCCACTGCCAGTTCTCCTCTTCCACCTACCAGCCGCCAGTCCCAGTGTCCACCCACCCGCCCTTTTTGGTCCATCTCTTGTCCCCACTCCCTTTGACTCAGGCAGCTCCTCCTCCATGATGCCTGGACCCAGCGTGGGGGTGGGATACTGAGGAGAGAGTCTCAGTTCTCTCAATTCAGGTGCCCAGACCCAACATGGCCTACAGCAGCCCAGAGCTGCAATTGGAGGGAAGGTCCTGTTCATCCCCAGGCTTGAGCATGCCCAAAGTGAACAAAATCATGGGGGAATTTAGCTGCTAAAATCTAAGAAGTCTCTACTGAAGATGGATGAACTACAATTTCCCCAAGGTTTATAACTTGGTTAAAATTTGTCTGGAGTTTCACAGGGAGGGCAAAAGGCACATTCCTGACACCAGGGTGATCTTGTTGCTAAATTTCAAGTCCCTGCTCTAAAGCACGGGGATGGCCTTTCTGTCAGGAAAAAAGAGATTACCTTTAAAAAAAAACAAAAAACAACAACATGGGCAAAACAACATATTTTTCTCTAACCTCATTCTTGGAAACAGCTAAACCATTTTGGCTGAAATTTTCCAAAAATAAATAAATAAAAGCCTGAGGCAGGTACCCAGCATGGAAAATGTCAGCCCAAATAGTTAAAGTCTAGCAAAGTTAGAAGTAACTGAAAACAAGTGCCTAACAATCTTAATCATAAGCAATAGTCCCAGCCCCACCGATGACAGAGGAACTCTCACTTTCCAAAACTCAGTTCATCTTTCACAATTAAAAATGTGGGTCCTGATTCTGTTACAATAAATCCTCGCTTAACATTGTAGTTATGTTCCTGAAAAATGCGACTTTAAGCGAAACGATGTTAAGGGGAGGAACAGCTGAACTGCCAGCAATTGATAGCCTGCTGGGTGGCTGCTGCACAGGGAACTTATGGGAGCGGGGAGCTGATAGGGGGGCTGCCGGTCCACCCTAGTTCCAAGCCCCCACCAGCTAGCTCCAATGGGCTGCTCTTCCTGAAAGCAGTGGACAAAGCAGGTGGCTGCCAAACAACGTTATAAGGGAGCATTGCCCAACTTTAAACAAGCATGTTCTCTGATTGATCAGCAACGGAACAACGTTAACCAGGATGACTTTAAGTGAGGAGTTACTGTACAAAGTCAATGGAAAAACTCTCACTGATTTCAATGGAAGCAAGAGCAGAGCCTTTAACATTAATTTAAAATAATCTCATGGTAATGACGATGGTAATGACTAATACTAGGTTATTACCATTCACATGCTCACTTATTTACTGGTATAATTTGTACAGCTCTTTTATTGGAATTATGCATGTTTTGGAGAATGCCATTTGCTAAAGCACTAAATTCAAACTCCATGATTTGGATATTACAATTTCAGTAGTACGGTATTTTTTCTAGCTGCAGATTACATCTGTCATCTCTCTTCAACCATCATTTTATGAGCAGAATTTTGTGCAGGTTAATCAAAACAAGTCATGTTATGGGATGCAGGTGTCTAGTCCTACATCTGTGAAACAGTAACGATCGCTGACATGTGATGATAAACACAGATTTTCTAATTCAGGTGATAATGAGGGAGAGGGATTTGAATATGTTAAATTGCAATTATGCTTGACTTGTCATTATTTAAATGAAAAATGCATCATGAGATACTTCTCTAATTAGAGTGGGTTTGATTTTTGTTTAGCAATTTGTGTATCTTTTTTGTTCCCACCCCCAGACTTTGCTGGATCATTATACCTGACCCCCATTGACCTCGTACATAACCCCAAGGCAACACTGTTTGAAACATGACACCATTAACACTGGAAACCCAAATGTAATCTACAGCAATAAAGCTCTGGTCATAAACTTCCATTATTTGGAGAAGAATCAGCAGCATATGTCACAGCTATAAAGACAAATTAAAACCTAGACTTTGCGCAAAGCACAATCAATTTAGTTTAGTGCTTGATAAATCTTATTCAAAAAGCACTTTTGTATTTCTATAAACTAGTTGGGGAAAAAAATAAAATGAAAAAATAAAAATTTATTCTAAGAAAAGGGCCTGGTAGGGTGACATTTCACTTTTATGGTTTCTCATTACTTTCCCTAGATCACAGTAATAAGCAGGAGTGAATTAAGACTAAGTGGGACCAAGGTCACGATAACTTTGCTAAATTGTTGTGGTCCGTCTGAAAATTCAAATCCATGGCTCCTTATTAATAGATTCCACAGCCAAAAGGGGCCATCATCTAGTCTCCTGTATAACACAGGCAATAGAACTACCCCAAAATACTTCCAAGAACAGATCTTTTAGAAAAAACATCCAGTCTTGATTTAAAAATGGTCAGTGATGGAGAATTCACCACCACCCTTGGTAAATTGTTCTAATGGTTGATTACTCTCTGTTATAAATTTATGCCTTATTTCCAGTGTGCTTTGTCTAGCTTCAACCTCCAACCACTGGATCTTGTTATAACTTTCTCTTCTCAAAGAGCCCATTATTAAAATTTGTTCCCCATGTACATACTTTTAGACTAATCAAGTCACCCCTTAACCGTCTCTTTGTTAAGCTAAACAGATTGAGCTCCTTGAGTCTATCACTATAAGGCATGTTTGCTAATCCTTTAATCATTCTCATGGGTCTTTGAATCCTCTCCAATTTAACAACATCCTACTTGAATTGTGGGCACCAGAATTGGACACAATATTCCAGTAGTGGTTGTATCAGTGCCAAAAACAGAGGTAAAATAACCCCTCTACTGCTACACAATGTTCCCACCTTATTCACCCCAGGATCGCATTTGTCTTTTTGGCCACAGCATCCCACTGGAGCTCATGTTCAGCTGATTATCCACCATGACCCCAATTTATTTTCAGTCAGTGCTTCCCAGGATAGAGTCCCTAATTGTGTAAGTATGGCCTATATTCGTTGTTCCTAGATGTATACATTTAGGCGTATTAGGCGTATACATTAAACCAGATCACAACAGTAAAATATCGGGACACATTGGGGTGCCATTGTCCCCGCCCATGGTACACCCCCGCTCTGCCCCAACTCTGCCCCAGGTCACGCCCCCTCCCCACTCACCCTGCCCCCCACGTCTTTCCTCATCCCCCGGCCCGCCCTGACTTGCTGCGTCCCTCCTCAGTCCCCCACCCACCGCTCGCCTCCTATTACCCCCCCCAACCTGCCACTCACCTCCTCACTCCCCCGCCAGAAACCCCCATGCCTGCCCCGAGAACCCCTGAACGCCACTGGCTCACAGCTTCACCTCCTCACTCCCCTGCCAGCGGCCCCCACCCCCCACTCACCTGTCACTGGCTCGCTGCTCGTCTCCTCACCCTCCCCGGCCGCTGGCTTGCCTCCTTGCCCGCCCGCCCGCCGGCCGCTGGCTTGCCACCTCGCACCCCCCCCCTCCGCCGCTGGCTCGCTGCTCACCTTTTCACCCCCCCCCGCCCGCCACTCACCTACTTATCCCTCCCACTTGCCTCCTAACCTGAATATCGGGACAATTGGTGTCCCGATCATACATCGATCAGGACGAGGGACAAAGGGTTAAATATCGGAACAGTCCCGATTTTATCGGGAAATCTGGTCACCCTAAGGCGTATTAAAATACATAGTTTGCTTGCACCCAGCTTACCTTCTTCTGTTCCTTCTCTCTCAGAGAGCACGTTGTCCTCCTTGCCCTGCAGGGCAGATGATGGGGGTCTGGTCCTCCTCACTTTATTAGCCTATTGATATGATTGCAGGACTCATGCATTTTCACTCCTGGTTCCCTCTTCCACTTTATGCACATGGTTGCACCTCTATAGACAGACTCATCCTCCCTGCTTTGGGGGGATGCTTTGATATGGCCCACCTAGGGCTTGAACCTGCATCACTCGTGCAGGATCCATCTTTTGTTTATTCCATGATTCATTGCTGTGTCAGGCCCTCTGAGAGTATTAAGCCAAGCTCCCACAGGCTTGGAGCATAAGTTAAGGGGGATGGGGCAGTTATGGGAACCCCCTTGTGAAATCTCAATGTAAGGCTCTTCAGTTTGCCAACTGCTGTTTCGAGCATGGACCCAGACTCACAAATCTCTGAAATATTTTTTAAAAAAATCCTTAGTGAATGTGGATTCTGTTTTGTAGAGCAAAAGGCTTTTCCTATGAAATGTCATTCTTATTGTACCCCCTGGAGATACTGTGTTGAGTAATGTCTCTGGCAGGAGCCATTTGACTCATCCTGTGAAGTTTTACAGGCCACAGGATTATAAGGAAGAAATATAGTTAGACAAAATTTTTCTTCCATTACTGCCGTCAACATGAAACCAGAGATAGAGGTTTGTATTAACGAGATGTGGATTTCAGAGAGCTCAAGTTTATTTTAGGACTACAATATAGCTAAGAACATCTAGATTTCACATTCCCCTGTGGTACTGGGGGATGTGTTTTCCACTGCCTTGTTTTGCCTTGTCACTGTAGAGAGAAAAAGCACAGCACTTTCCCTTAGGGTTCCTCTACTTGTGTTATTTTTCTGGCTGCTTCTCGTTAACATACTGTGTGTGTCAAACAGCATTTAAGGAAAGGGCTAAGCATGCCCTCTGGTTGAAGGCCTGTATACTGAGCTTCTAGGTTTGGATTTGTCTTGTAGTTGGTTGATTCAAGACTGAGGAGTGAGGACATGACAATTTGTTTCAAATAGCAGAGCAGCAAATAATTATTTGGTCAGCTCAAATTACTGTCCTACTGCAGTTTGCTAGAAGAAAGTAACTTGGAGTCTAGAGGAAGGGAGAAAATAGAGGTAGAGCAAATGAGACCTTTTCATTCCAGAAGTGCAGTAGCCCCTCTGGAGCAAGAGGTCTGAATAAACAAAAGCAATCCCCAAAGCACATGCCTCACTATACCACAATATCATGATCCATCACGTACTGTGTGAAAAGGTGTCTGGCTTTTTTATTGCATCCTAGCACAGGCTGGGAGCAGCAACAAGAAGTCAGTCTCTTGGTCAGGGGTTGGGTTACAAGAGCAATATTCTACAAAAGGACAACTGACTCCCCAGACATCTGACGGTGCCACAAACAAGGGTGTGAACTGACTGCTGAACTATGCTGTAATACTTGTTCTGGGGTGGCCTGTACATCATTATGTCTTTCCAACCATCCACCACACTGTCCGGTGGAGAGGAACAAGGAGATCCAGTTCTTTGCCAGTTCTGAGTGATGTGGCTCCCCTGTTATTACAGACATCTCATTCCTAAAAGCACTGTTTCCCACTTTCAGCAATTCTTGAAGTTACACTGAAAACATGGACACACACCCAAGAGGAGTGGACTTCACACTGGACAAGAGCAGGAAGGAGTTAATGGACTGACTCTCCTGAAGACAGGGGCTGAAGCTGGCCTGTAACACCTTCCAGTGCTATAAAGGCTGGAGGATATGAAAAGGGAGCAAGGAGACCCCAGAATAGGATTCCTGAAAGAGGGATTTTGAGTCTGAGGCAGTGAGGACCCAAGAAATGGCTGAACAACTGGAGTCTGGACTTCATGTTGTCTGAGGCTATGTCTACACTTATAATGCTATAGCAGCACAGCTTCAATGTAGATACTCACTACAGAGACGGGAGGGATTTTCCTGTCACTGGAGTTAATCCACCTCCCTGAGGGTATGTCTACACTTAAAATACTACTGCGGCAGAGCCAGAGTGCTCCAGTGTAGACACTACCTATGCCAACGGGAGAGCTTGTCAGCGTAGGAAATCCACCTTCCCAAGAGGTGGTAGCTAGGTTGATGAAAGAATTCTTCCATTGACCTAGCCCTGTCTACATTGGGGGTTAGGTCAGCATAGATACGTCTCTCTGGGGTGTGTTGCCGATGTAAGTTCCCAGTGTCGACCAGCCCGTATTAACACATAAAACGAACAATAAAGTCAGACCTTAGGAAGAGATGAATTTTGACTCTACACAGAGTGCAAGGCCTATGCCTTAGAGAAAATGAGAGGAGGAAGCGGAAATGAGTTTATAAGATTTCACAAAATACCAGCTCTAGGGAAGAAAATCACTGAAGCAGAGCCATTCAATCAACATGCATCAAATTCAGTACTCACGGGCTCCAGCCCAAGCCTGAATGTCAACACTCCAGTTTATAGCCTGCAGCCCAGCTGTGCGTGTTTTATTGCAGTGTAGACATACCCCACATTACTCTTACTCAGAGCGAGAACGCCAGTCTCTGAATTTCCTCTGAGTGGAAACAGGCATCAGACGGGGGGAGGGATAGCTCAGTGGTTTGAGCATTGGCCTGCTAAATCCAGGGTTGTGAGTTCAATCCTTGAGGGGGCCATTTAGGGATCTGGGGCAAAAATTGGGGATTAGTCCTGCTTTGAGCAGGGGGTTGGACTAGATGACCTTCTAAGGTCCCTTCAACCCTGATGTTCCAGGATTCTATGAAAGTTCAAGCAGAGCAGCGCAATTGCACCAGTAAGGCAAAGTGTTGTGAACGTGCTATTTTCTTTTGTTAATGTAACCCTTCTGCCAGTCAGAGTAGGCAGCAACAAGGGCAGGGTTCAGTATCTAGGGGTTCCGTTCCAATAACACAATGCAAAACCGGCTCGAGCCCCCACCCAGTGACCTGGGACAAATATATATCACCCCCCTGGGCGCCTCTAAGAGGCAATACTTTCCCTCTTGCAAGCGCAGAGTCTGAGTGTAGCAAAAGCTTTTTTGACAGAGAGAAACAATGCGGCATTATGTTGGGAAAACACCATAAACAGGATTCATAACCAAACCATGAGTGACAAGACCCACCCCAGCAAATTGGGCAGTGTCCTTTCCCTTTGGTTCTTGAGTCCAGCAATCCAAAAGTCACCCAAAGTCCCAAAAGTCCAACAACCACAAAGTCCAGCACCCAAAAGTCTCTGTCCCTGGTCAGTGCAGCCCCAGAGTTCAAAAGTTTATCTGCAGAGTCCCCACCTCCCCATCCCAGTGGAAATGGTGCGGGGGGGGGGGAGGTAAAAGGGCACCTTACGTGGTCCAAGGCCGACCGCCTCGCCTCTCTGAGGGGTTCTACTGCAGCCTTCACAGCAAGCCGCTCCACTCTGCTCTGCCAGCCATCCCGCAAGCCACTCCGCTCTACCAGCCGTCCCATGAGCCACTCCAACCGTCCCGCGAACTACTCCACTCTGTCAGCTGCTCCACTCTGTCAGCCACTCAGCAATATACCTTTAGGCCCCCCCACTACGTAGCACAGCACTCAGTGATCTCACCTCTTAGTAATTTTAGCTCTTTAGTGATTTCAGCTTGTAGTAAGGGGGGGCCTCAGTGCAGGTGCATCCGTGGCCCAAAGTAAATCCAGTTCAGCAGTAACTAGACTCCTAACAGAATCAAAATTAGCTCTGATATTCCACAGTGGAGTGGGTAGGCAGTGTAATTGGCATCTAGGGCCCTCAGAGGGGACTCATACCACCAGGCACAAAGACTTATCCCCAGCCTTTCTCAATTCACTGGGTTTTGGAACCCATGTCCCTTGCCTAGCGAGTGCTGCTTAGTTGATGGCGAGTTCCCCTCCATCATGACAAAAGGCCAAGTACAGTTCCATTGGCCTTGATTTACATAATCAGTATAATAACAGTTTATTCTTCCTGCCCCAATAACAGAAATTCCTGCCCCAATACATAAAAACTGGGGATCCTACAGCAGCCCAAAGTGACCATTTGGGCTATTATGGGCTCATGCTAGGCGGGGTGGGTGTGCCTATGCAAATGAGATCAGCCCCTGAAGTTCTTTGTCACAACTCATCACCAGATGTCAGGGTGGGGCTCATCCTGACTCTGCTTACATTAATAATCAGTATCACTGTGCAATGCATCTACAGTGATTCAGTTCATTGCCATTTTCTGTTGAACATATGAGTTTGTATTATCCATTTTGCTCTTGTCTGGCTGACGATGAGGCAGGTTGCATATGAAATACAAAGACCTATCTGGTTTGACAAGGTGATTCATTTCAAGGATAATTAACTGACTAATTCTCAGCGCTCTCCATTTGGAAAATAACAGGAAAGCTTCCCAGGCGTATATAATGAGAATCCTTTATGCCATGTTATCATTAAATATTCAGAGGCCATGAATTTCACATTCTCTACTGCATGTTAGCCAGGTACCTCTTTGTATTCAGAAAAGTCTCCTCCTGGAAGCTAACATTTCAGTTTAGCCAAGTCAGAAGCAAACATAGATTTCAATCTGTGTTCTAATTGGAATGCAATATTCTCCAAACTTCTCTAGCATTTTCCTGATGAACGGCTCCATGCTACCTTTCACCAAACTGGGCAGAGGTGAAGGTGGTTGTAGAAGAGAGAATTATCTGTGCTGTATAACACCCTGCACCCTGAGAAGTCCCAGATGCCCTTCTGCAGCCACTCCATAGGATTAGGCTTCCGTGGCTGTGGGGGTAGAGAGTGGGCTGGGGAGCAGCATCTCTCCAACATGTGTTTTCCTGGAGACCCAGCAGGTATTCTGTCAAATATCCACATGGGGCTTAATGCTGCTTCCCACTCCCAGTCACACCCAGGAATGGGAGCCAATGTCAGCATAACTCCTAAAGGAGTCTGTCAAGAGGAAGGGGTAGATGGGCAGCACCATGGACAGGCAGGCACTCCAAAGGCATTCCTTCCTCTGGGTATCCTGGCATCTGTAAGGTTTAGAGACCTCCCTAATGAGCCCAGGAGAAAAGAAGGCTGGGGGAAACCTGAGAACAGTCTTTAAGTATCTCAAGGGCTGTTATAAAGAGGCTGGTGATCAGTTGTTCTCCATGTCCACTGAAAGTAGGACAAGAAGTAATGGGTTTCATCTGTAGCAAGGGAGATTTAAGTTAGATATTAGGAAAAAATGTCTTACTATTAGGGTAGGTAAGCTCTGGAATAGGCTTCCAAGAGAGGTTGTCCAATCCCCATCATTGGAGGTTTTTAAGAAGAGATTGACAAATGCCCATCAGGAATGGTCTAGGTTTACTTGGTTCTACTTCAGCACAGAGGATTGGACTTGATGATCTTTCAAGATCCCTTCCAGCCCGACATTTCTATAAAATGCCTCCCCACCTTGGGTTAGAAGGGGATATCAGAGGTGATGTGTATATATATATTTTTTCTGGATCTCTTATTTCATCTCTCCCTAGGAGTATAGGTTTAAAAGAAAACCCTTAACAGCTTAGTGGCCAGAATGAAGGGAGAAAGTCATAATGTATGTGATAATACATACTAAGAACGTGTTATAATGATCAAGTTTTATTGTTCTTTAAGATAAGTACCGACTTTGGATTTGTTTCTGTCAACAGTCTCCTTTTCGGTCAATAAATCATAGAATCATAGGACTGGAAGGGACCTCGAGAGGTCATCTAGTCCAGTCCCCTGCACTCATGGCAGGACTAAGTATTATCTAGACCATTCCTGACAGGTGTTTGTCTAACCTGCTCTTAAAAATCTTCAATGATGGAGATTCTACCACCTCTGTAGGCAATTTATTCCAGTGTTTAACTGCCCTGACAGAAAACCTGGACATTAGGTTTTCCTAATGTCCAACCTAAACCTCCCTTGCTGCAATTTAAGCCCATTGCTTCTTGTCCTATCCTCAGAGGTTAAGAAGAACAATTCTTCTTCCTTGTAACAACAAATCTTCTGGTTCACTTCAAAGGAAGTCAGTATTTGCTTATCATCCTGCCATCTGCTACATCTTCATTATCATTCCTCTGTGTTGGTTGGTTCATTGTCATTGAAAATTCTCCTGTGATGGTGCCAGCCAGAATGGTGGTGGCTGGCACGAATGGAACTTGCCCAGCTGAGGTTCCCATAGATTAGGCATTGAAGGTGTTATTTATTCTGTACATGCCATGATCACACTAAGGGAATAAGACTCAGATATCATGGTGATGGATGCACACGGGAATGCAGAGCCATGAAAAAGAAATGGGCTTACTGCAGCCAGTCTTGAAGCCAACTTATCATCCTTTTGCCACAGAAAGTCTGATTTCCAATTTGGTCCAAACTCTGCAACTCCCCATTTCTCGCCCATATGTAGTCCAATTATCCCTGGAGTAATCAGCACCACCTGAGCACATGTTCCTCGGTGTGGGGGTTCTGCAGCGGTCCCTGTTGTAAGAACAGTCCTCTGTTGTACTGGTCATTCATTGCTGAAGTTTAGTTTCTTTTACAGTAGCTTTTCTCTTGCATATTCATTTTGCCTCTATAGATTTGTACATCTTTTATTTATCTTCTCAACAGGCTCAGAGGAAGTATCGTCAACAGCTGCTACTACATTATCTCCACCCACATCTACTAATGATAGCACTCCAGGTATGTGCCTTTCTTGAAGCAAAGCCTGTAAATGTTAAAGTGATCATCACTGATAAGTACCTGATTCATATTACATCCATAGCAACAGACTTTTAAAAATGTCCATTTATTATCGTTTCATGTAAAAATGCATATGATTCTAGATAGCGTGTAATGAAAAGTGAAAGAGGGCCCTGATGTTTTCACTGGTGTGAAATTAGAGTGTAACAGTGGTAAATTGGGCCATATATCTAATATCAATAAATGTTACACAAGCTCAGCAGAAAGAGAGACCTTGTTTAACACACAGTGCCAAATCCTCAGCTGGTGTAAGCAGTAGCGGCGCCAGGGTTTTTGCCGCTCTAGGCAGCAGCACTCCTCCACCGTAATCGGCGGCGCTTTGGCGGCAGCTCCTCTGAAGCTGCGTTCTTGGTGGCGTTTTGGCGGCCGCTTTTCTTGCTGCTGAATCGCTGCCGGGAAATGAGTCGCTGCCGAAATGCCGCCTCCAAATCCTGCCACCCTAGCCGACTGCCTAGGGTCGCCTGGTGGAAGCGCAGGCCCTGGGTGTAAGTCAGTGTAGCTCCATTGGGCCCTCTGTCTTCTGAGGTCAGAAGTCTGATTCAGCACTGGATTACTCTTATTTTATGCCAGTCTCATTCTATTTAAATCAATGGCGTGACACAAGCATAGAACTGGATTAGCACAGTACTGAACCAAGCCCCAGAAGAGCAAGGAGGACACAACTTATGATAGAAAGCTTAAGCAAATTAGTCTGATATTCCATAGCACCATTACATGTATGTTATGCAGCCTGTGTTTGGTTATAACATATCGGTGTGTGTGAAAGGTTACCCTGAAATCTTCAATTCATGTTGGTCTTAAAAAGTAATCCCTAAGTGTTAATTATTCACCTGTAATGACATGAGATGGTTTTCTCCAAGTTATTTTTCCCTAACAAGATTTGTTAGTACAAATAGGCTGATCCTGCAAGGTGCTGATCAGCTCCAGGAGTTGCTTTCAGCTGGGGTTGAAGATGCCCAGCATCTCATAAGATCAAGCCTAAAATGGGGGGGCGGGGTGACTGCATTTGAAAATTATTATATTTGGATTAAGATGTATTTCAAAATGTTTTGCTTTCATAGCTTCCACTGGAGATGCAACAACTGAAGATACAACCATAGCTGTTCCTGGATATACCACTGTACATTATCCAACTATACCTGTCCCTGAGCCAACAGAGATGACAAGAGTTGAATCCTCTACTACTGCTGCAACACCTCAAGCACCTGAGACCACATCAATGGTTATCCCTGATGGGACCACACATACACTCATATCCTCTTCCACAACATCAACGCCCAGTACCTCAGTTACTGTGCCCAGGACATCCCATCCATCGATATCTGCTGGGACCACAGCTTCACCCACATCCTCTTCCACAACATCAATGCCCAGTACCTCAGTTACTGTGCCCGGGACGACCCATCCATCGATATCTGCTGGGACCACAGCTTCACCCACATCCTCTTCCACAACATCAATGCCCATTACCTCAGTTACTGTGCCCAGGACTTCACCCACACCCTCTTCCACAACATCAATGCCCACTACCTCAGTTACTGTGCCCGGGACTTCCCACCCATTGATATCTGCTAGGACCACTGCTTCACCCACATCCTCTTCCACAACATCAACGCCCAGTACCTCAGTTAGTGTGCCCGGGACAACCCACCCATCGATATCTGCTGGGACCTCAGCTTCACCCACATCCTCTTCCACAACATCAACACCCACTACCTCAGTTACTGTGTCCAGGACATCCCATCCTTTGATATCTGCTGGGACCACAGCTTCACCCACATCCTCTTCCACAACATCAATGCCCAGTACCTCAGTTACTGTGCCCAGGACTTCACCCACATCCGCTTCCACAACATCAATGCCCACTACCTCAGTTACTGTGCCTGGGACTTCCCATCCATCGATATCTGCTGGGACCACGGCTTCACCCACATCCTCTTCCACAACATCAATGCCCAGTACTTCAGTTACTGTGCCCGGGACTTCACCCACATCCTCTTCCACAATATCAATGCCCACTACCTCAGTTACTGTGCCCGGGACGACCCACCCATTGATATCTGCTGGGACCACAGCTTCCCCCACATACTCTTCCACAACATCAGCGCCCAGTACCTCAGTTACTGTGCCTGGGACTTCCCATCCATCGATATCTGCTGGGACCTCAGCTTCACCCACATCCGCTTCCACAACATCAATGCCCACTACCTCAGTTACTGTGCCTGGGACTTCCCATCCATCGATATCTGCTGGGACCACGGCTTCACCCACATCCTCTTCCACAACATCAATGCCCAGTACTTCAGTTACTGTGCCCGGGACTTCACCCACATCCTCTTCCACAATATCAATGCCCACTACCTCAGTTACTGTGCCCGGGACGACCCACCCATTGATATCTGCTGGGACCACAGCTTCCCCCACATACTCTTCCACAACATCAGCGCCCAGTACCTCAGTTACTGTGCCTGGGACTTCCCATCCATCGATATCTGCTGGGACCTCAGCTTCACCCACATCCTCTTCCACAACATCAACGCCCAGTACCTCAGTTACTGTGCCCGGGACTTCCCACCCATCGATATCTGCTGGGACCACAGTTTCACCCACACCCTCTTCCACAACATCAATGCCCACTACCTCAGTTACTGTGCCCGGGACTTCCCACCCATTGATATCTGCTAGGACCACTGCTTCACCCACATCCTCTTCCACAACATCAACGCCCAGTACCTCAGTTAGTGTGCCCGGGACAACCCACCCATCGATATCTGCTGGGACCTCAGCTTCACCCACATCCTCTTCCACAACATCAACACCCACTACCTCAGTTACTGTGTCCAGGACATCCCATCCTTTGATATCTGCTGGGACCACAGCTTCACCCACATCCTCTTCCACAACATCAATGCCCAGTACCTCAGTTACTGTGCCCAGGACTTCACCCACATCCGCTTCCACAACATCAATGCCCACTACCTCAGTTACTGTGCCTGGGACTTCCCATCCATCGATATCTGCTGGGACCACGGCTTCACCCACATCCTCTTCCACAACATCAATGCCCAGTACTTCAGTTACTGTGCCCGGGACTTCACCCACATCCTCTTCCACAATATCAGTGCCCACTACCTCAGTTACTGTGCCCGGGACGACCCACCCATTGATATCTGCTGGGACCACAGCTTCCCCCACATACTCTTCCACAACATCAGCGCCCAGTACCTCAGTTACTGTGCCTGGGACTTCCCATCCATCGATATCTGCTGGGACCTCAGCTTCACCCACATCCGCTTCCACAACATCAATGCCCACTACCTCAGTTACTGTGCCTGGGACTTCCCATCCATCGATATCTGCTGGGACCACGGCTTCACCCACATCCTCTTCCACAACATCAATGCCCAGTACTTCAGTTACTGTGCCCGGGACTTCACCCACATCCTCTTCCACAACATCAATGCCCACTACCTCAGTTACTGTGCCCGGGATGACCCATCCATCGATATCTGCTGGGACCTCAGCTTCACCCACATCCGCTTCCACAACATCAATGCCCACTACCTCAGTTACTGTGCCTGGGACTTCCCATCCATCGATATCTGCTGGGACCACGGCTTCACCCACATCCTCTTCCACAACATCAATGCCCAGTACTTCAGTTACTGTGCCCGGGACTTCACCCACATCCTCTTCCACAACATCAATGCCCACTACCTCAGTTACTGTGCCCGGGATGACCCATCCATCGATATCTGCTGGGACCTCAGCTTCACCCACATCCTCTTCCACAACATCAGTGCCCAGTACCTCAGTTACTGTGCCCAGTACTACCCACCCATTGATATCTGCTGGGACCACGGCTTCACCCACATCCTCTTCCACAACATCAGTGCCCACTACCTCAGTTACTGTGCCCAGTACTACCCACCCATTGATATCTGCTGGGAACACAGCTTCACCCACACCCTCTTCCACAACATCAATGCCCACTACCTCAGTTACTGTGCCCAGGACTACCCACCCATTGATATCTGCTGGGACCACGGCTTCACCCACACCCTCTTCCACAACATCAATGCCCACTACCTCAGTTACTGTGCCCAGGACTACCCATCCATTGATATCTGCTGGGACCACGGCTTCACCCACATCCTCTTCCACAACATCAATGCCCACTACCTCAGTTACTGTGCCCGGGATGACCCACCCATTGATATCTGCTAGGACCACAGCTTCCCCCACATACTCTTCCACAACATCAGCGCCCAGTACCTCAGTTACTGTGCCTGGGACTTCCCATTCATCGATATCTGCTGGGACCTCAGCTTCACTCACATCCTCTTCGACAACATCAACACCCAGTACCTCAGTTACTGTGCCGAGGACTACCCACCCATTGATATCTGCTGGGACCACGGCTTCACCCACATCCTCTTCCACAACATCAGTGCCCACTACCTCAGTTACTGTGCCCAGTACTACCCACCCATTGATATCTGCTGGGAACACGGCTTCACCCACACCCTCTTCCACAACATCAATGCCCAGTACCTCAGTTAGTGTGCCCGGGACAACCCACCCATCGATATCTGCTGGGACCTCAGCTTCACCCACATCCTCTTCCACAACATCAATGCCCACTACCTCAGTTACTGTGCCCGGGACGACCCACCCATTGATATCTGCTGGGACCACAGCTTCCCCCACATACTCTTCCACAACATCAGCGCCCAGTACCTCAGTTACTGTGCCTGGGACTTCCCATCCATCGATATCTGCTGGGACCTCAGCTTCACCCACATCCTCTTCGACAACATCAACACCCAGTACCTCAGTTAGTGTGCCCGGGACAACCCACCCATCGATATCTGCTGGGACCTCAGCTTCACCCACATCCTCTTCCACAACATCAATGCCCACTCCCTCAGTTACTGTGCCCGGGACGACCCACCCATTGATATCTGCTGGGACCACAGCTTCCCCCACATACTCTTCCACAACATCAGCGCCCAGTACCTCAGTTACTGTGCCTGGGACTTCCCATCCATCGATATCTGCTGGGACCTCAGCTTCACCCACATCCTCTTCAACAACATCAACACCCAGTACCTCAGTTACTGTGCCCAGTACTACCCACCCATTGATATCTGCTGGGACCACGGCTTCACCCACATCCTCTTCCACAACATCAGTGCTCACTACCTCAGTTACTGTGCCCAGTACTACCCACCCATTGATATCTGCTGGGACCACGGCTTCACCCACACCCTCTTCCACAACATCAATGCCCACTACCTCAGTTACTGTGCCCAGGACTACCCATCCATTGATATCTGCTGGGACCACGGCTTCACCCACATCCTCTTCCACAACATCAATGCCCAGTACCTCAGTTACTGTGCCCAGGACTTCACCCACATCCTCTTCCACAACATCAATGCCCACTACCTCAGTTACTGTGCCTGGGACTTCCCATCCATCGATATCTGCTGGGACCTCAGCTTCACCCACATTCTCTTCCACAACATCAACACCCAGTACCTCAGTTACTGTGCCCAGGACGACCCACCCATTGATATCTGCTGGGACCACAGCTTCCCCCACATCCTCTTCCACAACATCAGTGCCCAGTACCTCAGTTACTGTGCCTGGGACTACCCATCCATTGATATCTGCTGGGACCACAGCTTCACCCACATCCTCTTCCACAACATCAATGCCCAGTACCTCAGTTACTGTGCCCGGGACTACCCATCCATTGATATCTGCTGGGACCACAGCTTCACCCAAACCTAAGGAGACTGTTCCTACCTCCAAACCTGGCGAGGGCACATCACAACCTATTGTAACTACATCTACCACTAAACCTGCTAGTATTTTGCCTGTTTCCAGAGCAACAGTGACAACCTTGTCTACAGATACCAAAAACACATCCACACCCTCTGAGTCCACATCTGTATCTACACCTGATCTGTCCACTCCAGGAAAATCAGATAAAAAAGGTATGGAATTTGCATGATTTTCTGTGGGTAAAGAGTAGTGGACTATACAGAACGCCAATTTCATCTAGGCTTCTACATTAAATCATGAAGAGAAACACCCCTTCTAATGATCCAGCCCTAGTAGCAAGGAAATGAGATGAGAACCCTGGTAGTTCTTAGGCATTGTTCAGCCAGCTAAGAGCATCACATTTAATCCATAGTATACGATATCTTTCTTAAAATAAAAGGAAGCATGACAACCTGTTTGATTGAGTTTCTCTTTTTGCAGGCTCTCATATAGTTGTCTCTGCAGATTCATTGTGGGCACAAATTAGCAAGTCATGATTGTTTGGGCTTGTTAGTCATTAGCTGCCTAGCTACCTGTTTAACACAGGTGGTTAGATGCTAACAAGTGATGCTTCCAGCTCCCTGCAGTTCATTGCTGGCTAAACAAATGCAGCTGCAGTTGTCGCTACATGATTATCTGGCTGTTAATCCCAGCCAAATACATCTATACATTTTGACTACATATAGTATGCCTAATTTGTTGAGATTAACTATTTTTCTTAGAAAAGCAATTTAAGCAGCTCCCTGATGTAAATTAGGCAGAAACCCACACAGCTGCTATATATCTAAGAGCTAGATTGTGCCTTTAAGATCAAATATATAGAAGTGAAAAGGTAAATTGCATATCTTCCAACTGTCACAAAAGCAGACCAATCTATCATCTGTGAAGGCTTTTTTCTCTTTCTTATTGTGCATCTTCCCTATGATGTAACTCTAAATGAAAAGGACTATTATTTTTTATTAGAGAGAGAAGCTGAGTGAGGTAATAATCTTTTATTGAACCAACTTCTGTTGGTCAGAGAGACAAGCTTTCAAACTACACAGAGCTCTTTCAGGTTTGGAAAAGGTACTCAGAAGGCATGTCTACACAGAGATTAAAAAAACCCATGGCTGGCCCCATCAGCTGACTTGGGCTCATGGGATTTGGGCTCCAGGGTTGAAAAATTGTGTAGAGATTTGGGCTCAGGCTGATGCCTGAGCTGTGTGGGACCCTGCCAGGGTTGAAGGTCTCAGATCTCGGGCTCCAGCCTGAGCCCGAATGTCTACACAGCACTTTTTAGTCCCGCTGCCTGAACACCATGAGCCCGAGTCAGCTGATCTGGCCAGGCCACGGGTGTCACAGCTAAATTCAAGGTGGAACAGATTGTTTAGCATATTAAGTTAACACATATGTCAAGGGACCATTCAATGTGAAGTGGCCTGTTAACACCTCTCCAGTCATAGGGGCGAGGGGGAGGCGGGGGAGGGGGAAGCTGTGGGAGGGGTAAATTGGTTATAGATTGGTGTAATAAACCATACATCTAGTATCTATTCAGTCCATGATTTTAAGTGTCTAGCAGAGTTATGAATGTAAGCTCCCCTGCTTGTCTTTTCAAGGTGTTATGCAGATTTCCTTTGAGGATGAGGACCAGCAGTTCAAACACTAGATGGGGATGTCTGAGTTACTGCAGAGAATTCTTTCCCACGGGTCTGGCTGGTGGGTCTGCCGCATGCTCAGGGTCTAACTGATCACCATATTGGGGGTCGGGAAGGAATTTTTCCCTAGGTCAGATTGGCGGAGACTCTGGGGGGGTTTTCAACTTCCTCTGCCACATTGGTCACTTGCAGGTTTAGTGTAAATGGTGGATTCTCTGTAACATGAAGTCTTTAAATCATGATTTGAGGACTTCAGTAACTCAGCCAGAGGTTAAGGGTCTATTACAGGAGTAGGTGGGTGAGGCTCTGTGGCCTGCGATGTAGATAGTGATGGTCCCTTCCGGTCTTAATGTCTATGAGTCATTCTGTAAAAAGTGTTCACCCACAAGTGACAGTGTTTGTCTTATTTTTTCCTCTGTGAATTCATTCAAGAGTATAGTGATTGTCTCATTTCAGCCACATAGTTATTGGTCTACACTGAGGGGGGGAGAGGGAAATTGATCTAATTTACGCAACTTCAGCGACGTGAATAACGTCGCTGAAGTCGACTTACTTAGATCTACTAACCGCGGCGTCTTCACTGGACCCCCGCTGGATCGATCGCTACCTGCCGATCCGGCAGGCAGTATAGACATACCCTGAGTGTTGGATGAGATACAGTAGAACCTCAGCGTTACGAACACCAGAGGTATGAACTGACCACACACCTCATTTGGAATTGGAAGTATGCAAGCAGGCAGCAGCAGAGAGACAAAACCCCCCAAACCAAATACAGTACACTGCCTTGTTAAATGTGAACCACTAAAAAAATAAGGGGAAAGGTGGTTGTTGTTTTTTAAATGTTTGACAAGGTAAGGAAACTGTGCTTGTTTCGTTTAAATTAAGATTGTTAAAAGCAGCATTTTTCTTCTGCATAGTGAAGTGTAAAAAGCTGTATTAAGTCAATGTTCAGTTGTAAACTTTTGAAAGAACAACCATGTTTAGTTCAGAGTTACAAATCTTTCAGAGTTACAAACAACCTCCATTTCTGAGATGTTCATAACTCAGAGGTTCTACTGTACACCACATGCTTTGCTAGGCATGTGTAGCACCCATGGATCTTAAATGGTGTATTGTGGGGGGCTGTTGATCATCATAGCAGTGGAAGTATGTCTACAGGTTTTGCAGCTATTGTTCTGGCATGGTCTGATGTTGCTTTGAGTTGGTGTGTCCTGGTTTGTGGGGAGTTTGGTTCTAATGATGAGCATGGAAAGGCTGGGGGGGGGGGTGTTTGCAGGTCAGAAGTGGGGGTTTAGGAAAGATTTCTTTCAAGATGTGGTCCCCATGGAGTATGGTTGTAGTTTGAGGATCCTCTGCATCAGTTCCACTATGGGATGTAGGTGATAACTTAGGGGTGGGCGGTCAGAGGGGGTTTTATTTCTGTATTGAAGCATGTTCTCTCAGGGTACTTGTAGGTTTCCTCATGGAACCGGCCACCCTTCTCTGTGGGAGTGTCCTTGTTTGGTGAAGGTGGTTCAAGGTGTGTCAAGGTGTGTCAAGGTGTATAGCCCAGACTACATATATTACCATTTATTATTTGTATGACAGTAATAGCCAGGGGCTCCTCTTAGGGATCAAGTGTGGCAGATGCGGTACAAACATGGAGTAAAATTACAAGCCCTACTTCAAAGAGCTTCTAGTTAAAGGCCCAGATCCTGCAATGAGCAGTTACTGGGCAGACCCATGCTCAGCCTCAGTGAAGTCAATGGGGATCTGTGCACCCACAGGAGACTGACCACTCAGAGCTCATTGCAGGATCAGGCTCTGAGTCATAAGGGGGTTAGGTACCCAACTCCTGTTGACTCCAGGAGTGCCAAACAGTTGACAGACAGAGATGGGAGGAGATGGGGATACCAACATATTTTTATGCTGACTACAAAATACAGCTCTCCTTATTTTCCATTACTACAGTTACCTTCTATGACATCAAAATGAACTTTTCTCTCTTCTACGAAACTCAGAGAACTCCTGATTATGATGATGCACACAACTTTGCTAAAAACTGGGTAAGTAGATTCCCCCCATTAAATTGTGAATAAGTATCAGGAGATAAGGGCATCTGAAAGAACAATATGAACTCCCAGGGCAAAGTGCAGAGAATTGTTCAGTTAACAAAAGGAACAACATTATGGAGTTTCATAATAATGTTATCTGACAGATTTTTCATAAAGAGACACGGTGGGAGAGGTAATATCTTTAATTGGACCAACTTCTGTTGGTGAGAGGAACAAGCTTTTGAGCTATATAGAGCTCTTCTTCAAGTCTGGGAAAGGTAGTCCTAGGATCACTACTAAATGGAAGGTAGAGCAGACTATTTAGCATAAGTAAATATTGTAAGGGACCATTCAAGGTAGAGTGGCCTGTCAATACTTCTGCAGTCATAGGACAAAAAGAAGTGGTTAGTGGGTCACAGATTATTGTAATAAGACATAAACCCTGTGTTTCTGCTCAGTCCATGATTTGTAGACTCTGGCAAAGTTATGAGCCTGGGCGCTTAAATTCATCTTTTGAAAGTGTTGTGCAGGTTTCCTTTGAGGAGGAGGACTGACTCATCAAGCTATATCTGACCTTTTTGTGAAAAAAGGGTTCATGGGTTAGAATTAGAGTGGGTCAAAAACCAGAATGAAATTTGACATTTTTGCTAACTTTTGCAAACATTTTTACTCGTTTTTCAAAAACATTGAAACTATGACTTTACAAGCGTCTCTAGTTAAAATATTGACCTGAGTTACTGAGAAACTTGTTTCTTTTACAGTTTAATGCCAGATTTCTTGAAGGTGAATTTGTTGTGACAAATTATAATGTAAAAACTGCAGGCAGGTAAGTACTTGACTATAGTGTGTTTATTTACTCCACAACCTAACCTAAACTTTGGGAGAGTTTGTAATCAGGACCCTGACTGACATTTCACAAATGACCTCTCTGTATAATGGGACAAACCAGAACCCCAGATCCAACCGTAACCTTTAGGAGTTTCCAAACTTTGTATTTTGAACCTACTTCACATGTGTCCTGCACAAGGCAGGCAGAACATTTTGAGCCAAATTGTGAACTCATTTGCACCCATGCAGCTGGAGACACAGGAACACGTTCTAGTTGAAGACGGTGAAAGTGTTCATTGCATCTGGGGTTGTATGGATGTAAATGAGGTTGGTCAGGATTTTGACCTATGAAAATTCAGAACCAGAGTGTGAGGTCACAGATCATCATAAGCCAAATGTAATGTGCCTAACTAGGTACTTATAGGGCTTCCCACTGCAGTATTTGAGGCCCAGACCCTGAAAGATATATAGGCCTAACTCCCATTGAAATAAATGGACGTTAGGCACCAAATTCCTTTGAGGATCTAGGTCTGAGTGCCTAAAGTCTGGTGCAGGATTTACAGGCACAAAACTCTATTAAAAAATAACAGTATTTCTGCATCAAACTCCCACACTGATCTTTAGAGCCAAACCCATGTATGTTTATATTTAATCTGTAGGCAGGTGAGAGAAGTGGGGTTGTTTAGCATTTGCTTGATTGATGGAAATGTCACTTTGAGATACAGTTTTACCATTATGCACATTTTGACTTTCTGCTTTCTCCTCCCTCATCATCACTTGAATGATGGAGGTTGTGGATGGCAACAACAAAACAAAACATTGCACTGTTTACATGAAGCATGTCAGATTCTGAACATTTTAAGGGGAAAAATAGAGACTGAAATAAAGACAGGGAAAGGGGGATTAAAAATGACAACTACTGGATCTGCTGTAACCATATGCAAGATGCATTAGTTAAATGGCTCTTAGGAATTAAGGGGTTAACAATTTTTTAAGTGGGAGTGAAGGACTTCTAGACTATAGGATGAAAAACATGGTACTGAAGCTTATACTGTACCTGTAGTAGTCTCGCCTCCTGAGCTAATTAGCCCTAAAAAGCAAGACACTGACAGAAGTGACAGGGCTAGAATGAACAACTGTACAGGCATTTAAAACTGGTTTGGGAGGACACTATTGTAAGGAACTGGCTCAAGTGTGCAACTGCTGAATCATGCCATGGGCCCTATGCTATTAATAAATTCTTAACAAATCCAGTTGTAAGGGCAGGACCATGTGAAGGCTATTGCTGATGTAACCCTGAAGTCTGAGAGGCCATTGGGAGCAGTGCAGTGACATCAGCGATTGTTTATGACTGACCACAGATTTGTTACAGTATGAAATATTCCTGAAGACAGAATGGGGCTGATTCTGTGCCAAGGAAGTCAATGGTGACAGTCCCACTGACTTCAGTGGCCCAAGGTCAGGCTCATTATCAGCTATGGGACAATTTCTTTGGGAGATTTTTTATATATATGCTATGAGACACTTATTCTGCTCTTTTTTGATACAGGAATAATTCTCCAGGAGGAAGTGTCCAGAGGAGAGCCGATGTACGTATTATAAGACACAAACTCTACCTGTGTTGAGTTCTTCTCATAGGATAATCAATAAATCATTTTTCCTCTTGCCTTTTGCTTATACAATATTTTAGTTGCATTCTGAAAGTAGAAACACAGACACTATACATTAAAATGTAGTGTGACTACTCTGCCTAGAGATGGTAGAACCTCTAAAGATCAGCTCCAACCATTTTGCTCAGCCAGCTAGTCTGACAGTTCATAGAGTAAGATGGATTTCTCACTACAAATTAACTCAGAAATGAATTTCAAAACACTTGCTAGCCTCCTGGGGAAAGTCCTGCAGACTGCAGTGTGATTTTACACTCTTGGTATCCCTGCCTGATTTTCATACCAAGGCTAGGGGTTCAAGTGCCCAGGGAGGGAGTTAGAAGTAAGACAAGCAAGCTGAGTTTGGAACTGGTTAGTAATATTTGACTCTAAGCACGGCATGTGGTTGCACCTCATACATTGTTATTCTGTTGTTAGTAACCATGACAACAACAGTATTTTGCCCCACCAGAGGCCTAGGCTGGCACAGCACTGTCCTCCTGCATCTGGTTCAACATACTGTTTTTCTGCTGCATTGATAGGTGGAAGGACTGGACCCAAGCGTCGGTAGGAGTCCTATCTTTGCAGTAAGACATCCCAGAGTGCATTGGCCCATGAGTTGGTGGTGCTGCTATCCAGCATGTCTTCCCTCTGCTGAAGTCCAATCGGATAGCTGCTCAGATTTTCCCAGAATGCACTGGTGCCAACAGGAGTAGGCAGAGTGGGAGGGCTGGACCCGAGGACACGGCTGTGGTGGTGTGCACACACAAATGAAACCGTGTGACTTGTGACCAGGACTCTAAACAGTAACAGTTCTAGCTGGAGCAGGCATGGGCCTTTATTCAGTGTGGTGTTTTTCAAAAGCCCCATTCCCTCCTCTCTCTCTTTCTGGCTGATTGCAAGGTGCCAGTCCTACTCTGTCTCAGATCCATAGCTGAGCCACAGTCTTCTGTCCCTGTTCGCATCCTCACATCAGCAGCAACTAGCTGCCCTACCTTGTTTTTATCATAATCTTAATATAATGCACCATTAAAACTACTGCAAAATGCAAATGTACTGTACATGAATTGTCAAATACTGACATTTAAAGCATTGAGGGTGTTAATAGCTACTGTTCACTTTCACTGAAAACCATTATAATTACATTAAAGCCAGTTGTATTATTCTAACCTTATTCTTGTCTTGTTCTGTATTTTGTGAACTGAAGATGGAGGAAAAGCAGAATTCACAAAGGTAGGCTACATGTTTACGAATTGTGTTGGTAGAATTTAGATTTAAGCACCCAATGAAATCAATTCCCTCCTTCACTTTTACACAGTATATTGGTGCTGATTCAATAATAGGATGATCAAGGTACTTACTAATTATAGGGGGTTAAGTTCCTTAAAATTATGATATTACTTTTGTAACAAAGTAGAGCAAGGCATTTCAGAATGAGGAGGATATCTAGCATACTCTTCGGTGGAACCTATACAAGAAACCATCCTTAAGACACACCCCAAAAAATCCGCTGACATACTCAGAATAGTTCTGCTCCCTGTGTAGAAAACCAAGGAGTGATTGCTCACGAGAGGTTTCAGTGCTATACCATGCTTTGTACACTACTGGGCCTGCACAGGAAGAGACCGCAGGCAATACTCTCCCAGCCGAGGCTGTAAGAGCCAGGTTTGGTCTGAGTGATGCTCTTATTCTCCGCTTAGCGTGTTTGGTGGCAATACTCCCCCACATGGTACGACTAGGCCCTCTGCTAAAGAGGCCACAGGAGGCTTAACTTTGGCAGAGTAACAAAAGCCTTAGAGACACTTTGGTGGGTGTGGTTTTTGGGGGGAAATGGAGAATGGTTACTTTGGTGTTTCATTTTCTAAAAACATGAGCACCTATGATGTCACACCCCATCTGTACTTAATTCTGGAAAGCTCAATTGAGGGCCTGAGGTACCTCATTCAAACCCCCAGCTTCAGAGATTTCTCCTTCTCTGTAGAGGATTGGGAGGGGAGATGCCCCTTTAAGATTGGGCAGCGTGCAATACCCTTCGCCAGCCCCTGGGCCAACGGCGCTGAGGGAAAAGGGAGAGGGGCCCTCTGAGGGGGAGAGCACGTTAGCAGGAGATTGAAAGGATAGTCTTCAGGGAAAGAGTAGCTGATTCAGACACTGGAAGAGGAAAAGCATCTGAATCACTTCACCCCATGGTCCCTGCTGCAAGGTCAGGGCTGAGAGGGGACTAACCACACAAAGTCAGTGAGCCAGAGCCACTGCAGCTAAATGGCTCATTGGTAGCAGGAGGTCACAAGAGCTGGCACTCTTCGTGGTAGCTGAGGCCTTGCCAGTCAGAGAGCTTGTGAGAGAGAAGGTTGGTTTGCACCTTTCTCAACCATCTTAGCATGGCCCTTGCCTGTGGGCTGGCTCAGAGCAGAAATGGCTTCTTCCAGGTTGCTACAAGAGCCCACCCGTCTTTCCTGGAGATTCAGGAAGTTCCTGCAAAATTTTCCTGCATGTTCTGCAAGCCATGGAGATAGGTGTGGTGGGCACTGGCCTGGTCTCAGTGAAGGGTCTGCTCAACTGTCTCAGCATAGACCCCAGCCACTCACCACCTGGTAGCCAGGTTTCAGTATGGGCTGATTGATTCTCTCGGTATGGACCGCTTCCACACACTGACTGGGAGCTGGGTCCTGCAGCCGCTATGTCTGCCCTTTCTGAGGGTTGAGGGAAGGAGAGGTGCTGTCCTGCAAACCATCCTCAGAAAGCCACAAGAATTGTATTGGATTTATTTATTGAGTTTAGCTGTTTTGAGGAGAAAAACTTGGAAACCAACACTCTAAAGGTAGCAATGGAGCCAGCTGCATGTGCTGCTTGGAGGCAGAAAATTCTGGGCAGTGCTTCGAGTGTTGGTCTTATGCCCAGCCTCAGAGCTAAGTTCTGGTCTGGCTCTAGGTGCCAGGGAAATGGGGAATGCCCAGGGATGAAGCAGCATACCCTAGCAGCACACATCATATGCGGGGGAGAGGGATAGCTCAGTGGTTTGAGCATTGGCCTGCTAAACCCAGGGTTGTGAGTTCAATCCTTGAGGGGGCGATATGGGGCAAAAATTGGGGATTGGTCCTGCTTTCAGCAGGGGGTTGGACTAGATGACCTGCTAAGGTCCCTTCCAACCCTGATATTCTATATCCAGGGTTACAGTTTTGTTCAATGGCTTTTGGCACCCCTACTATACAAATCATGTCAATGCCACTAGGAATGCCCCACTCTGAAGACTGAATGTAAAGTGCTATGGATTCTGCATACAGTTAGACATTAGCGTAATTACATGGTTCGCTTATTCCATATTCTGAACAATTGCTGGAAACAAATGCCTGGTTGGGACTTAACAAAGAAGAGTGTAAGATAAAGTTAGAGACTCGTGATCACAGTTTCACAGGAAACTGAAATTCGGGGCCAGATTCTCATGCCACAAGAAATACTTCACTCCAGAATCAGGCCCTTGTTTTCAATGGTAAGGTACTACTCAGCATAAAGTAATAGTATCAGTATCTGGTCATTACTGTAACAGTGTAAACACAATAGGCGATGAAATTATGCAATTCAATATAATGTTGAATGTTACAGGATAGCCTGATGGTACAAATGTATCATTGTTTGTGGGTGTTATATTTGTAGCTATGCCGCCAAAGCCATCATAAAAGCCACATCCACTCATGCGCAAGAACACTTGATTACCACGATAACACAACAGTTGCAGGTGAAATACGAAGAGGGGCCCTTGTCTGTATCTGTGGAACCTGAAGATGTGACTGTCAGTGCAATTGGTAATATTTTATTTATTAAGTTCTAATTTGTTGCCAGACTTCAAAAAACACATGAGTTTCATGAAGGCTGGCCCAAACTCAAAGTTGGTATAGCGTCAGATTCCAAGGGCAGAAGCGACCATTATGTTCAGACCTGACCTCATGCATGGAACAGGCCATAGAATTTTACCTAATGATTCTTGCATCAAGACCACCAACATACAGCTTAACTAGAGGATTTCTCTCAAAGATACCCAGGCTTGATGTAAAGACTCCAGGGGATGGAAATCAACCACTCACAGCCCTTAGTAATCTGTTCCAATGGTCACTTACAGAAAATGAGGTATACGTGGCTTCAACATCACTTAAGTCACCTGCCTACCCTGTGTCTGAATTTGGCCTGTTATATTTTACGGTGCACTCCACTTCCAGACAAGTGGAGACCGACCGAAACTAGAGTCCTGGGTCTGGACATTTCTGAAATGCAGGAAAAGTGCCCATGTGGTATGCCTCCAAGCATGGCAGCTCAGGTCCTTTGCTAGAAACAAGTCTCCTGATTGCTGGAGCTAGTGCTAATGCAAAAAAAATCAAGTCCCCCAACACCAAACCCAAAACATACCACAGAAGGCAAAGGACTTAGCATCACTAAAAGAAGGTTCCCCCTCTCCCCAATTCCATTTTGGGTCTCATGAAAATACACTGTTTAGAGGTGGAAAGAGTTGGAGGTTGTACCGCAACACAATTCAATACTAAAAATCCTGGTTTGTGGATTTCATTTGAGTTCTCCATGATGTGCTTAACTCTTGCTGTATAGTGATTGAATGACTATATCTAATGTAGTGTATTTTTTTTTTAAGAGAGAGGAATGGTGATAGCACAGAGCACAGCACTGGGAACCAGGATCCCTGCTCGTTACTATCTGGGTGACCTTGAGCAAGACACTGATTCTCTGTGATAAATTTACCTGTACCTCTTTGCCGGGTATTACACCTTGTATCTTAGGAAGCTTATAAAAATAAATGAATTCACTCATTGGCAGCTATAACTGCCCTCTTTATAAATCACCTCCTGCATACATGTTGTTGTAGGTCACAGTTTTTATGATGATTGGCAACATATCTACAGATAAGTTTGGCTAAGTCTTCTGGAAAGTTTAAAGCAGTAAATAATATTTGATCCCCAGAGACCTAATCCAAAGCCATTGAAGCCAGTGGCAGACACTCTATTGATGTCCGTGGGTACCGGAACAGGCCCACATTTATTTCTCATTTGTTTTATTGACTTGGATATATGCCTTGTCAACCTTTAAAAAATACAGAAGTAGGCAAGAGATAAGCAAGGAACATAATGGGGGGAGGGATAGCTCAGTGGTTTGAGCATTGGGCTGCTAAACCCAGTGTTGTGAGTTCAATCCTTGAGGGGGCCATTTGGGGATATGGGGCAAAAATTGGGGATTGGTCCTGCTTTCAGCAGGGGGTTGGACTAGATGACCTCCTAAGGTCCCTTCCAACCCTGAGATTCTATGATTCTATGAATGTACTTGCATTTAAAAAAAACACATATTTGACACCATTCATAAACAAGACTAATACACAAGAGAAGTTACAGGGAAAGCAGTCCTTGTGGAAAAGGCACTGATTGGGTAATGAGCAGTCGCCTGCTTTGGTAAAAGATTATGGGTCAGGTAAAGGAAAAGTAATGAGCAAAGTATCAGAGGGGTAGCCGTGTTAGTCTGGATCTGTAGAAGCGACAAAGGTCCTGTGGCACCTTATAGACTACCAGACGTACTGGAGCATAAGTTTTTGTGGGTGAGTACCCACTTCGTCGGATGCATGCAGTGGACACCACTGCATACATCCGACAAAGTGGGTATTCACCCACAAAAGCTTATGCTCCAATACGTCTGGTAGTCTATAAGGTGCCACAGGACCCTTTGTCGTAATGAGCAAAGTAACCCTATTATTGATTTCTGTGGTAATTTCACCCTCCACATGGCAGAGGGCACATTGAAAGTGGAAGAAACAGCACCAGTACTGCTAGCTCTGTCTACTAAATAAAGGACTACAATTTCCAATGCTGACAACCAATACTGATAGGATAAAAGTCTATAAAATCATGACTGGTGTGGAGAAAGTAAATAAGGAAGTGTTATTTACTCTCTCATAACACAAGAAATAGGGGTCAAATGAAATTAATAAGCAGCAGGTTTAAACAAACAAAAGGAAGTATTTCTTCATACAACGCACAGTCAACCTGTGGAACTCCTTGCCAGAGGATGTCGTGAAGGCAAAGACTAACACGGTTAAACAAACAAACAAACAACCACCCTGAACTAGATAAATTCATGTAGGATAGGTCCATTAATGGCTATTAGGCAGGATGGGCAGGGATGGTGCCTCTGTTTGCCAGAAGCTGGGAATGGGCGACGAAGATGACTTGATTACCTGTTCTGTTCATTTCTTCAGGCCACCTGGCATTGGCCACTGTCGGAAGACAGGATACTGGGCTAGATGGACCTTTGGTCTGACCCAGTATGGCTATTCTTATGTTTTTAACCCAGCACCTGCCCTGGGGAAAAAGTCTTAGGGGAAACAGAAGGCAAACGAGAATTTAGGCAGAACTTTTTCTTATATCAAGACAACAGGAGAGGAAAACATTATAGCTTTGTTCCAGTGAGAGAATATCCAGATTATTAATGGGCCCTAGTTAGGCTGGAAGCCAGTGAAGACTCCCTTTTAGCTTGTAAAAGCTTTATGAGTAATTGTATGAGTCTTGTTCCTAGCTCCAGGAACCTGCCCAGAAGAATGGTCAACCTACAAAGGGAAATATCTGTGGACACGGACTAATCCTGCTAGCACAACTGAATTAAGATGTGTGAAAAATTCTAAGCACTCTGCCACCAGGAGTTGGTAAGTGATGAGAGCATCTCCACTTTGGCATTGATTCAGCAGAGGCTGGCATGGGGAGTAGGAGGGTGAGCAGCGGGGAAACAAGGTTATGTGTGATAGGGTGTCCAGCTGGTGAGCTACTTTAGCATACAACACTGCACCTGCCTAATTGAGTGGGATGCACACCAGGGCTAGAAGAGGCATGATCTTTAGGAAAAGGGCCGGCTTCAGGCACCAGATGACAAAGCACGTGTCTGGGGCGGCGCCTTGTAAGGGGTGGCGGTCCAGGGATTCTGGGGTGTCCTTTTTTTTTTACTTTGGCAGTTCAGTGGCAGCCTCTCTTTTTTTTTGGCTTCGGCAGTTCGGCGGCAGCCATATTTTTTTTTTTTTTGCTTCGGCAGCGGCCATTCTTTGTTTTTGCTTGGGGCGGCCAAAAAGCTGTAGCCAGCCCTGATAGCTAGTATGCTGTTCCAGCATTAAGGAGTAGTAGATACTCTGTAGTGTATTGTTCCCTCTCCACATATGGCTCTGTACCCTACAATGACAGAATGTCTCTGGTACTAGACACCTCATATTGCATTGGAGTTTCAGCTGATGTCCACAATTGGAGAACTGGCATGGGGGGAAAATGTGGCCCTTGAATTAATCTGTTTCCAAACATTAGTTATTAAATGTTTGTAGCCACTGTATTTGCAAGTGCAGCGAACATCACTGAATAAAATCTGTTTCTTTCAATTAAAGTAATGCATTCTGCTTTTATATTTTAGCATGATAAATATTAAGAGCGGGAAAGCTTATTGGGGAAGACCAAATATGAGACAATGTAAATTACTGGAAGAACTTCCAAATAATATTATAGGTCTTAAAAACATTACCATAACAGAAGGTAAGATTCCAAAAAGTTTAATATGATGGGTCAAAGTATAACTGCAACTGATTTAATACAGCTCATTTAAAAAAGTATGTTTTGGGTATCTGAACAACAGCAGTAACAATTATTTTTCATGTCATACTCACTTGTTTATCTTAAAGTGGTGTTCTTTTTTAAAAACAGAAATAGTTTTGAGTCCTGCTTTGAAGTTCTGTCATTTTGACGACTTAGTTTCTATCTCCAGTCCACATTTTGATTACTAGAACAAATAATTCACAATGAACTTTGCTTTTTTATCCTGTATGTGGATTGTCTAGAAACAAACTTCCTGGAATTTGTGGGTAGTTTGGAATTATTCACACACTTTTTCAGTAAATAATTCTTTGTCTGGAGATCAAACTGAATAATAAATCTGCATATACAACTTGATATTTTCATTTTGTGCCAGGGTGACTAATTAGGTAAATCATCCCAACAGAAACAATACCACATGGCTTATGTAGCTAACTACTAGAGGCACTGATCTGACAAGTTGTTCCATGTGGACGGATCCCCGTGCTTGCATAAAGCCCCACTGATTTCTACAGAAACCTACCCATGTAGAAAAGCTTGCATGGTGAAGGCCAGAATGTGAACTGTAAATAGCACAACGAGTACAGAATTTGCTTCTGGTGCATGTTCAAACTAAACACTGACTTTGGGGGGAGTATTTGTGCTAGTAGAGCTAGAGCAATCAAATGGTCCCAGCGTGCAAACACAAAAGCTTGTTAACATGGTTGAAATGAAATGAGTTTAGAATTGAAAAAATATTGGAGACTTTTTAGCACTATTTGCTGTATTGATTATACTCCATTAATAAAACTGCATTTCTCTCTCCTGGAAATACAACCTGAGATTTGAAGACGTCACGCTAAAGGAGTGAGCTTGTTGACACCTGATTTATTTTTCTTTTCAAAAGCACTAATTTCACACTAGGCTGGAAGCACTATGTGCATTTTTGAGAGAAGAACAAACCTCAGCTCCCTAGGTTCAAAGTCTCCATGGTACAGGCAGACTCACCCTGTAGGTCATTCATACAGCGTGAACTCGACTAGCTTCATACGGGCCTGGAAGGCCTCCAGCTCAGTAAACCATCACAGCTGGGCACCATATTTCTCTGGCACATGCAGGGACAGGGACTAAGCAACTTTGAATGGAGCAGAGGAGGGCTCCATACCAACTCCCCATCGATCAGCACAGGGGTGGGGGTTGGGAGCGTAGCCAGTGGGTTCATGATTACACACAAAATGCCCACCAACCAAGTGGTGGTGGCTCCTGTTCTAGTGAAGAATCCTCTTCCTGTGACTGGAAGAGCAGTTGTGGAGGAGCTGCCTTGTGTCAGGTCCATTGGCTGGGGTGGGGGGTCCTGTGTCCTTCAGCCCCTTGTGTACTTCCCCCATGCACCAATATCTTGTTGTGTGGAGGTAGGCAAGATTTCTGTCTCTACAGTACTTGCCAGAGTAGCATTTTCCATAGTCGTTAAATAAGTGGGGGTGGGGGGGGGGAGAAAAGGGAAGAGAGCACAAACCCCAGGGGGTATAGTTTTCCACTGCAGAGAGCTAAAAAGCTCAGGAGAAGTGTGTTTGATCTTTTTACCTCAAGCATTAAATGAGTGGCATTGATTATTTAAATGAAGAACAGGTTCCATAAGACACTAATGAAAAAGGTGAAAGATGGCAGAAGTGAGTTTTAGCACTGGACTGGTAATCAGGATTTTCCAGTATTAATCAACACAAGTGCAGTTAGAAAGGATCAAATGCAATAAGAAACAAAGCACAGATATCTTGAGGTTTGTGTGCTGGCTAACATGCAGGGCCGGTTCCAGGCACCAGCATTCCAAGCTGGTGCTTGGGGCGGCAACGCGGAAGGGGCGGCAATTAGGTGGCGAGTCCGCCCTCAAGCCAGCCATAGCGGCAATTTGGCGGCAGGCGGGCCCGCCCTCAAGCCAGCCGCGGCAGCAATTCAGTGCGCTGCGTTGGGCGGCACAAATAGTAGAGCCGGCCCTGCTAACATGCATACAGTTTAGTTTGCAAGTGTATCTGAAGTTATAGCTGCTTCCATTCCAGTAACAATAGACTGAGAGTGAAGCTACTTTATTTGCACTAGGATTATTACATAATTTAACAGTTTCTGGAGCACATCTTTTAACTCTCATTGTAAAAAACTTTGTGTTATGGAGCTGGGGCCGGATCAATGCACATTTACACAATCTATAACAGTCTTTTCATCTACTGAATCTGTTTAACAAGCTGAGCATTTCTTTTAACAAGAATAACCATTTCAGCTCTGCTATATTGCAAAACATTAAGTCACCTCTATGTTCTTTAATCTATTACAGAAAATGCAGAGGATGTTGCAGAGCACCTTTTAAATCTGTTGATAAACTTTACAGCATTGGATAAGGTAGAAACTGAGGTTATTGTAAACAAAGTCTCTGCTATTTCAAAGTGTGATGAGATAAGCAGGCCACTTGCTGTGACTACCTTAAACATACTGAACTCTATTTTGCTGAAAGAAAAGAATATACAGGGCTTGCAGACAGTGACCAATAGGTAAGTAAAGTATCTAGTAAATCACTTGTACAGAAGTTAAAGAAATTCACTGAGGAACCAAAAAGCCATCTTGAGACCTACTGCATCCATCCTGCAACTTTCCCAAATATAGGATATATGGTATTGATGCTACAGGCTGTTGGAGTATTCCCCTGGCCAGTGTATTTATGGGAAGGTATGGCTGACAAACTAAGATCCAGAACCACAAAAATACTTAGATCTCTAAACCCCAGACTTAGGTACTTAAGTCCTGTTGTAGGCACCACTGTGATCTACAACCCCCCTGCCCATCTGCCACTTAACTTACTTAGTGCCTAGATATTCGCTATAAGAGTTCCCAAAATGTCTATGTTTCTGCCTCTGGGCATGTGCCCTGCATTCTAGGTGTCTAGACACATCTCCTGCCTAAGCCCCAGTGAGAGCCATAAGCTGGGGGAAGATAGATGGGGTGCATCTTTTTTTCCTGGTAGGCCCCATCCAGTAGGTGTGCCCAGAGCCACCTACCATTCAAGATCTGGCCAGAGGAGGCAGTGGTGTGGTTGCTGACCACCTTATGCCTTTTAGCCCAGTGGTTGGCACACTCCCCTGGGAGGTGGGACACTCAGGTTCAATTCTCCCCTCTGCCTAAGGGGCTGAAAGGATTTGAACAGACACCTCCCAGGAGGGTACTCTAACCCCTGAACTGTGGGATACTCAGATGTGGGTCTCCTTCAGTCTCTGCAGTTGAAGCTGTTTCACTGTGTATAAATACTGATTGGGGCAGAGAGAGAGAGACTCTCCCACAAAGAGAACCACTCCTGCCATCTCTACTATATTATTGTGACAAAGATTTTAATAACTAAGTGCCTACAGTTAGGTTCCCAACTCTGTATTTAGGCTCCTAAATAAGTGGTGGGATTTTCAAGAGTGCTGGGCAGGCAGCAGCTCCCACTGAGGTCCACATTGCTCAGTACTTTTGAAAAGTCACTTTTCTTAACTGAGAACTGAAATGTGGAGCTGGGGGAACCTATCTTCAGACACTTATTTCAAAAGTGTTTGCCTGCGTCAATTAAGAGAGTGCCCCTTGCCAGGGCTGGTAAATGAGCGTGTCAGTCATCAGCACTAGATACAGTTACTTAAAAAGTTCTCTCTCCAGCTCTGACTTTGCAGACTGCCATAGTTTGCAAGTTTCTCACATGATGTTTTGCTTTCACCAATGTTTTTGGAAGAGTTTCCAAGGAAAATGAAGCTTTCAATTTAAAGTCAGTCCATGTGTCTGTCTCTTGGAGGAAGTGTATAAAGTTGCCCAGCTCTTTGCAGTAGGCAAGTGTGTGTGGTCTTTCTAAACAGGAAAAAAAGATGCCAAAAATAGTTTAAATATGCCAGATGACACTTCTCAGTGTCATTATAAGCCTCTTTGCAATATTCTCTCACAAGCGAGTCTCTCACTGCAGTGTGGGCGGTATGCCTGCTGGCAGTATAGAACCACCCCTGCTTTTTAAAAATGTGTTTTACAATTAAAAAAAAAAAGAAATCCTGGTGAAAACTTTGTACTGAACTCCTCAGCGGAGTGTGAGCTCATCAGGGCAGGGACCATCGTCTGTTACAGGTGTTCCCTGGGGCCCTGATCATGACTGGGGAGTCTAGGTGCCACCACACTACCAAGCAGAGATAATAATTTATCTAGGGGCAGAACCTCCCTCACCCCCCCACCCCCATTTGTTATTTTAGAACTATTTGAGTTTTGAAGAACTTAAGTTACAACCTTGTTATTTAAAGAACATAGAGAGTCCATAGCAGGAACACATTAATCCTCGCCTTAAAGCCAGATGGATCATTGTGATGAATCCTCAGAAGCACCTGCTTCTAAGTGGTTCCATAAGAATCTGTATTATGTTAACAGATACAGATTATAAAGCCAGGTGGGACCATTGTGATAATCTAGTTCAACCTCCTATGCAACAGGCCACAGGAATTAATTCAGGGAAGTCCTATTCAAAGTAGCTTTGAGCATTTATTTTACAAAGACACTCTTAATTTTAAAATTTCCACTGATGGAGAATTTACCACAACCTTTGGTCAGCTGTTCCAAAGGTTAGTTACTCAAACGTTTTTTTTAAAAAAGCCTTATTTCTAGGCAGAATTTGTGTAGCTTCAACTTCCAGACATTGGATCTCATTATGCCTTTGTCTGCTAGATTGAAGAGCTCATTAAAGTTTTGTTCCCCCTGTAGGTACGTATAGACTGACCAAATCACCCCGTAACTCAGGGATGGCCCTGGACTAAAATCTTGGCTGGAGATGTTTTGGTGAAGTTCAAAGGGAACTCCAGGCTTCACAGCTCTGGGCAGTCTGTAATCTGAAGGAATCCTATTACGGACCCTCATTCACTTGTCCTGACAGAGTATACATCAAGCAGGTTCTCTCCCAATGGCAACCTGGAAATTGGGGCCAGCTTAAGTAGAAATATTAAGGTTTCCATCCACAACCATTGCAGTCTTAGCATACATTTTCCCACTCTACAGACTCCTACTGGTTGACAAATCTCTACCAAGGCTAGGAAGATAACTGGCATGTACTTTGGCCTCAGGTCTCCCAAATGAGAAGTGGAGCTGGCTTTGTTTATTTTCTTTAATAACCATAAACATTGCCAATATAACGCTGTAATAGGGTGATGCTGTTGATAGTAGGACTGAGCCTACAATAGGCAAAGCTACCGCTGGATTTCAATGGGAATTTTGCCTGAATGGAAACTGCAGGTTTTGGTCCTGTTTTCCATTGAACGCTCATGCCTGCCCCACAGTCAGCAAGGGGACAGAACAAAGAGTTTAGTCAATACGTCTGATAATCAGAAACGGCACAGTAATAGAAACATTTCAAGATGTCTTTCTTGTTATACTTTATAAAGAATCTTAAGGACAACTGAAGAGATAGGTTTCAAGATGCCTTATACTGGGAGAAATGAATCAATAGTATTGGCTGTACTGGCTTTGGCTGTGATACGTCCAGATCCCAGTGGTTTCCAAGGAGCAGCCTTTGGTGTCACCTCATATAAGGAAGGCATTGATCCCACGGTGAGTTGAAAACTTTAGCTCATGGGTTTTGGATGATGGAATGAAGAGACATGAGTAAACCTACCTGCAGTCAGACACCAACCCTCAACTAGTATAATTTGGCTTAATTACTGAAGTCAACACGTACTGAGGATCTAGCCCATATTTCTGTGAATTTACCAAAGAAACTGGTTTAGAGTTTGTGCCACAATCCCATTCTCTCCACCATCCCCCCCAAATCTCTTTTCCTTAATGTGATGTAATGACTAGAGAAATAGTTCAGTTTTATCTAGAGATGGGACTACACCTGAATATCAAATCTGATCCCTTTCCAGTTCAAATTCTAAGTCTGCCCTTTGGCTTTGGTCCTAGGATGGATTCCATACTGGGAGAGTTCTGTTTAATGGTTCCAGTTGAGATAGGTCAGAACTACTACAAGAACAACATTTCCACAGTTCAAAATTGTAGGAATCTTATTTAATCAGATTTTTGTCCTTTGGGGACACAAAAAGACCTACCACAAAAACACCTTTCAAGATTTCAATACCAATAAATCCACAACCACAAAACCAGCCCTGGCTCTACATGAACCCTAAACTGAATTCATATTCACATCCAAACACCTCCCATTGTCCCACCTACATTTTTAACTAATTATTAAAAATGGTTTTTTTCTTCCTTTGGATTTTGTTTCCAGTCCATGAAAGTCATGGGCAAATTGGCCTGGGGAAAAATAATAAACAATGCCTAGCTCTTGTACTGTGTAGCACTTATCTTTAGATCTCAAGCACTAACTGCCCCACCCTAAAAACCTTGTGTACATCAGAATCTTCACTCTTTGTAGAATCATCTCAGAAAATTTGAGGTTCTGAAGTGCCTGGAGAATTTACTTCACTTGCAGTCAGAGACAGAACCAGAAATGCCAGAAATTGTGTTAGAAAAGCACAGTAAAGAGGATAGTTCAGACAAGCCTCATATGTACTCAAACTCTAAAAACCATTTGAGATCTATCGTTAACTGTCGTGTAAGGAAGTATGTGACAAGGTAAAGGCTCTACAGCCTGTAAAGAGTTAAGAGGCTCCCAGCTGGTCACACAGCTGTTTGGGGCAGAGTATAGAGGAAGGGGAACCAAGGAGAAGGGTGTATACTCTCCATGGCTGGCTGGCGCAGGGAACACTTCTGATGATTAATGCGGAGTGATTTTCAGTTAGCTTGCTTTTGTTTTGGGGATAATAAAACAAGCTCCAATGAACATGTCTTATCAGGACTAATGCTTGGAGCTCCTCCCTGGCTGGTGAACCACCTATCATTTTACAGGGTGACAGACAGAGACTGGTCTCGATGCACATGTTCCTGCATAACACTGGTGACCTATTTTGCCTGGAACTGCTGCATTTGTGCTCCCTGCTCCTGCATAGTTAAGAGTATATAGCTGTAGAAGTGTTCACTCACCACAGGCATGCCCCCTCTTGGCACAGCAGAATGTCCATCTTTAGCACCCGCTGCTGATGGTCACTCCAGATCTGTGACCATCAGCATTTCCACCTCTTCTCACAACTCAGCCAGGTCATGTTTTCATTTCACCCCTTTCAGGGTAACAGAAAGTAAGTCCAACAAATAATTCCAGGACCTTGTGTCAAGTGGATCCATTGGTCCTTACAACCCTCTCTCTGGACTCTGAATTATCCTTATCTTCCTTCCATTGAGAGAGCTTCCCCGTAGCTGGCAGGGGAACACAGGCCCACCCTTTACACAGAGTTCCAGTCCAGGGACCTTGGACAAACAACCAAAGTCTGTTTCATCAGACTTCCTGCTGTTGCCTCTCTGGACTCCTTCCCACCAATAGTCTTTCCTCAAGCCTTTCCCCCAGCCCCTTCCTGGGCTCTTTGTCATAAGCAACACTTTTCAAGGTTGCTCTCAAGAGGTCTAGTTCCTGCCCTTGTGGGAATGGGTCAAGTTCCTGGGGTTGACCCTTACACATCTTCCAAGAATGCCATTTTCTAATGCCCATGGAATAACTACAGAGCTCTTCCCTATTGCCCCTCATATTTCAGTCCAAACACCCTTTGGCATCACTGCTTTCAGGAAAACTTATGTCTGGCCTAAGGTTTCACTACCCCCAGCATCCCTTCTAGATTTGGACCCTTCAGTTCTGGCTTCATGTTTCTTTCAGCCTTTAGCCTGCAAGAGGAAACACCCTACTGCCTGTCTCCTGGGGCTCCAACTTTCCCTTCCCCTACTGCCCTATGCTCCTTCCTTTATGAAGACCCAGCTGGATTTGATCAGTTAGGCCTATCACCCCTCCAGGTTCCAGCGAGCAGCCTCACTGGGCTCAGGCTTCTGTTAATCCAGGATAACCAGTGGGAGGTTTAAATACCCCATCATGATGGTTCTGTGTTTGTAAAACATTTCCATTCTATGTCTGTTGTTGACCCAATCCCACTATTGGGTGGGGTACAGAAAGGAAACAACTGTTCACCTTTATCTTTGATTGCAGGGGCACATTTTTCCCCAGACTGAATAAAATGTTCAAAAAGAAAACAAACTGAAAGGGAAATTCCCCCCACTCCCAAAAACCTAACAAAAAAAAAGCAAGCCAGTGCCTAGGGATATTATCATGTATTAGGCCTGAGGCAGACATATCTCTGAGCATTTTCTCTCTTTCATACAGATTGAAATACGTGAAAAACCTTTTACAAAGGCCCAGGCTGCTGTGTTTTTGCCAAGATCGCTGAGAAACTACTTGGGGAGCCAATCTTTAGATCCAGAACATCATTCAAAGATTCAGTTTAATTTTTTTGGAACAACTTCACTCTTTGTGGTAAATATTGTCATTAGCTAACACTAGCCTAATAGCATTTAGATAAACTGCTTCTTCTAAACTGTGCAGGGAAAGGATCCTGGCAGTGTTATCTATTAGCTAGAGGAAGCTGCATTGCTGGGCACAGTTAAAACTAGAGAGGACCATGCACTAATAAATGTGGGGTAAGGTGCAACTTTGCATCTGTGGGGAGCATACTGGATGGCCTAACTGGCCTTCTGTGTTTCTAGGCATCTCTGATCATTGTCTACAGAGTTGAGTAATTTTCATCTTGTCTATTGGCATTATTCCAACTCTTTTATTACACAAAATAATCAGAACACAACCTAATCTCTCTCCTTCATTATAATTTACTGTTTCTTACAGAACATGCATAATACCTGTCAAATTATCATTAAAAATAATAGCAACAATAATATGCCGTCTTGCAGGCTGTTCTGTTGCTTTTTGGAATTTTGTTGCAGTCCAGATACTGTAAAGATGGGCACACTAGAAAAGCCTTGATAGATTTTATGTAATTTATATTATGGTAGCACTCAGTGTACAAAGTGTTGCCTCTGCACATACAAGAAGGCATGGTCTCTGCCTGGAAGGGCTCACAATCTGTTGGGCTTCATGCCTAACATTTTAAGTGATATGCCACTGACTGCCTTGTTGTAGGGAAATGGTGGTGAAGCCCTCCTGGGCCAGTCAGTGTGGTTGCAGCTATATTTCACTTTAGCTAACTAGAAGAGAGTTTGTCTCTGAATTTCCCACTAACTACATTTCCTAAATAAATAGTGGGAATCTGAATTAAATCAGGCATTCCAAGGTGTTCCTCTCATCGATTCTAATTAATACAGTTTTCAAACAAACCAGACAGCAAACAGTTGGAATCCTAGTAGCCCGAATAACCTGAACTCTTATTTTCTGTACATTTCCATTGCAGGGTAACAGTCGCAGGAATGAAACGTTGAACACCTATGTTGTGAGTGCCAGCATTGAAAATGTATCAATTCACAACCTCAGTGAGCCAGTGAATATTATTCTACAGCATATAGAACCAAATAGGGTACGGCATTTGTATTTAATCACAGGCCTCTTCAATTCAAATCAATTTCATCCCTCTTCATCCTTAAAATAGGATTACCTGTCTTGTTGTCAGGGCCAGCTCCAGGCACCAGCCGACCAAGCACATGCTTGGGGCGGCACCTGGGGGTGGGGGCGGCGCTGAGGGTTGTTTTTTGGGTTTTTTTTAAATTAAAAAAAACACTCTTCCCAGCCCCCGCTCCCCACCGGCACCCCGGCTGGAGGAGCGGTGCCCCGGCCGGGGGAGTGGGGCGGCGGGCGGCTTTTTTGCCTGGGGCGGCAAAAAAGCCAGAGCCAGCCCTGCTTGTTGTCCACTTGAAACGTTCTTCCTACGGAACTAACCTTTGCATGCCGCAGGTCAACGGCAAGACTAACAGTTCAAACAGATTTCAGGCTGTCTGTTTAATTCACACAAGTTACCTAAGCATGTGTTCCCTTACCAAATCTCTAGCAGGCAGTAAGGGGCACTCACTCTTTTTCCTTGATCTCAAGGAAACCAACAAGTTGATTTTCCCCCTGATGCCTATTAATTGAGATTAAGGAACTATAATTCAGCACTTAGATAGTGCAAAGGGACAGCAACATAAACATAAAAATGCTATACCCAGTCTGGGTGCTGGCATGCAGAAATATGACTTGATCTACAGAAGTGCAAGAAGTGGCCCACAGTATACTGATTGTACTTTTCAATCAGTAGGCCCTCGGCTAACATTTAGGTGTGTCCTTTTGTTACAAAGAGTACATGAAAACACACACAGAGTTTCAGAGAGGAGCCTGCTTTTTATTGCAGATCGTATTAATCAGAAACAACTTTCTGGAGTATTGTAAGGGCAGAAAGGCAGAGGAAAGCACTTTGTTTCTTTTTACATCCTTCAGGCGCTACCTAGAAATACTGCATATTAACATTTAGAGTGAAATTCACCTCCTCCTCCTGCACAAAGCTTTGTTAATATTATGTAATACTTATATTGTGCTTTCCATCCATACCTCTCCATGGACTTCCCAAGGGTGGGCGGGTGGGTATCATCCTCCTCACTTGACAGATGGGAAGCTGAGACATAGAATAGCCAGGTGACTTGCCTAAAAGGTTTCACAGCAAGTGTGTGACCAAGCTCGTCTACTGGTCCATGTCCTGTTGTGGTGCTGGAAGGTCCATAGTGTAGACATTATCTTACTCCGTCAGAGTTAGGCTAACATACTGATGGGAGGTTGGGATGATGTAGGAAACTGGTAATGGGAAATCCACTGATCTCTAGGATGCTCCTTCTAATCTAGCCCAGGCAGGCAGTAAACGTTACCACCTGAGCGCTTTTCGATGGCACATGTGAGATTGCTTGGACTCTTAAGTCCAGCTCTCAGTGGACAGGAGTGCACATCCCCCAAAACCACCAGCACATTTGGTAACCTTGCTCATGGTCTCAGCAGAGAGCCAGGAGAGAACAGACTGAACTCCACTTTTATTTCTAGATGGGCTACTTAGGTCAGACTTAAGACACATTGACAGGCAACATGGAGGAAGCTTGCACGCCAACTGGCCATGTAGCTGTTGTCGAACCAAACAACCTCTGCAGAAGTCTTTGCCAAACCCAGTTTTTGCCCCTCAGAGTGGAAAACAAATTAGGATTGATCACTTCTCATACAGTCAGAGTTAAAGAGCAGACATTGAAGGGAGTGTACAGCAATGTCACAGCACTCACTTTCCTTTTTTTCAGAACAATGCTACAGTGCACTGTGCGTTTTGGGACTTTACGGAGAACAGTAAGTACTATTTACAAGGTTGCCATATTTTAGCCATCACCATCCTGATGATGCCCTTGGCTACCTAATGTGGCATTACAAACACTGATGTCTGTAGTTCAGGTCAAGTGCATCCAGGATAGGTGCTTTTTACTGAAAGCTACACCAGTGTGCACATGCCATCCCAGGTCTCCCCCTCATGGCCTGGGGTGGCCCACAGGCACCCTGCCTCAGTTTCTCTCTGAGTTCCCCCAAGAATAATCCAGTCACAGCCAAGCTCTTTGAAACAATAGTTCCACTTCTTCTAGGGTCTAACTTATTCAATATCATTTAGCATCCACAAACATTCATTTCTGCTCACCCTTCAGGGTGAGGGTTGTCCCACTTTCCTGGGACTGTGGCTTTATGTTCTGGCCTCCCCAGTCCATAACTCACCACTCAGATCTAGGATGTCACAGTCTTTCTTCCTGCGACTGTGGCTCATAGACTTCTTTTCCCCAGCAGCTTCTTTCAGTAACTCCCTTCCCTAGGGACTGTGGCAGGCATCTGGCTTTTCTGGACTCTGTTTACCCAATCCTCTCCTTTATCAGAGCCTATGGGTTAGGTTACCCATTTTCTGCACCTGGGAAGGCAGGTTATGCTTGTCACAGATGGGCTGGGTTCCATCTTCCCTCAAGGGGCCAGCCATCCTATGACAACCAATATAGTCAGTGTTATTACTGAGGGATGGTCACCTAGCAGTACCTGTAATGAGGCATCAACACAAATGGAGAAGCGTAAAAATAAACTAAAAGCAGAGTAAAAGTAAATCTAAAATTAAATTTACTTAAATTAATCAAATCAGTGTTATGCTTAAGTTTCAAATGTTTAATAAGTAGGTATGATGAGCAGATATGAATAATAAACTCCCTATGGGCAGGCTAGGCAGAAGATTGGGAGACAGGATATAGATACTATAGTAATCACTGCATTATAAATGCATAAGACCAACAGACCTGAGTTTTCTGTTCCTGATTCTGACACTCATCCACTTGTAAAATGGGAATAAAAACGTCCACCCTCACAGTGGTGTTGTGAGACCTAATTTATTAATGGTTGTTAAGGAGCAATACGATATTCAGCTAAAAAGTGCCTTAGCCACACACAATATTATAATCATCTTCACCTGGGACATGCAACGGAACAGGACTCATTCAGTGGAGTATGGGTAGCGTAAGGAGGTTCTCTTCATATCTCTAGCTCATTAAACAGGAAAGGGGTTGGACAGGTTATCCTTGTTGAAAATGCTACCTGAAGGTTGCTGAGTATGCATGTTGGGGCTAATTCTGCACTCGTTTACACTGGTGCAAATCAGGAGTAACTCCGTTGACTGCAATGTAGCTACACTGGTATAGTACTAGGGTCAGTGGAGAATCAGAGCTGGGGTAGGCTCGAACCACAAAATTTGGATTAGGATTCTGAATTGGCAGGAGTGTCTGGATCCAAGGTTTTGGTTTGGCCCATTATAAATAAAGGACCCAGTCATGGAATTTGGATCAGGGTTCAAATCTGAAAGTTCTCAGAATTCATGGGTGACAGACTCCAGGATTTGGGGTTGGCCCATCTCATTTGTGTTCTGCTTTTAATGTGGACCAGCAGTATAACTAACACTTTCTGGTAAGATGAAACAGCTCCCAGTAACAAAAGTACTTCCCTCCTCAAAACCATGAAATGCTCACAGAAAGGGCTAGCTGATCTCCTGGTTAGAAATGGCAGAAAATCACTGTCAGTGAACTTCAATCTATTGAGTGTGCCAGGATGGATCTAACAAAAAAATGAGAGTTCGGCTATGTCTAGGTGACCAGATGTCCCGTTTTTAAAGGGACAGTCTCGCTTTTTGGGACTTTTTCGTATATAGGCGCCTATTACCTCTCACCCCCTGACTCATTTTTTCCACAGTTGCTATCTGGTCACCCTAGCTATGTCAACACTACAGACCTGTGCTGCTGTAAGGTCTCTTATGTAGCTGGCTATGCTGGCAGGAGAGAGCTCTCCTCCCAACGAGTGGCTGTAGGTGCTCTCTCGCCAACACAGGGCTGTCCACACCGGCCCTTTTGTCAGTGAATCTTGTGTCAGTCAGAGGGGTGGTTTTTTTCACACCCCAACCAACAAAAGTTTTACCAACAAAAGTGCTAGTGTAGACATAATCTTGGACTGCAAACAATACTAAAAGAGCTCCAAAATGCTTCAGAAGCGGGAGGGGTTGCTTCATGTCAGTCTCCAGTGAGTCCCTTCAGCCATTCATCTCTATCTGGAAGGGTAGGCGAGTCCAAAATAGGGCCTTTGATGGGGGAGCAAATAAAGGGGAGATTGGGAGTTCCTGGGGGATCACTTCTTTCCCCCTAAAATACATGATTCAAGCTTTACATATCATGGTTTTGCAATGAAAGATCAACATTCTTCTCAGAGTTACTCCATTAAGTTAATGGTGTCACTTTAGTGTAGCTGAGTGTGGAATTTGGCCCACACTTTCTGCAGACTCAGAAAGACAACAGTGTACTAATTTATAATCAGCTTGTGTTTGCGAGGTTTTCTGTGCCACCATCAATACTAGAAATTTCTTCTTCTTTTAACTGAGAGTTTAGATTCTGCAGAATCTGAATATGTGATACCAGCCACATAAATAGGTTATAAATAAGTCACACCAGGAGAGATCTGGTCTCCAAGCAGAATGTTTGACTTCCCTAACCTAAACCGTTCCCCCCCACCTTTCAAATATTTTCCGTGTCCTCACCTCCTTAGATGTAATCTAGCCAACCTGTCTCTCACTATAAATATGTAGTACTCGAAATATTTCTTCATTCCCCAAGTTTCATCCATACAAGTTTAGAGATTCTAATCTCCGACAGCAATTCAAAGCATGTGTTCTTGTATGAAATCTCACCCATGTGTGCTGTTAGCTGACCTGCGATCTGACCCTGCGATCTGTACTAATTTGAGCTCATAATCACACCTCCTGCATTTTTCAGAGCTATAAATTAGTGGATATGACTAACTGGTTAAAAATTCCTTTCTGTATTGTACAGATGGACTGGGTGGTTGGAGTACATCAGGGTGTGAAGTGAAACGCAGAGAGATGAATTACACAATCTGTTATTGTAACCATCTTACCCATTTTGGAGTGTTGCTGGTAAGTACTCCATGAATCATCTCCAGAAGACACTGATAGCACTACACCAAGTCATCACTGGACTTGTGGGAGACATCTTAGTTCCAAATTAGCTTTTAGAGAGCAAATGGTATTTTGCTGGAAGTAATACTAAAGAAAGCAAATAAAAGTAATTTTTAAGTTAAAAAAGAAACTGAAGTCCAACTGCACACTCAATACAAATTCATTTTACAGCAATTGTCATTGCCTCTTAGCTTTCATTGCAGCTTTACAATTTTCCCTAATGAATATTACTGCATTAGCTGTTGTATTGGGTTGTATGGTAATGTTAATTACCTGCCAACAGCAACGAATGGTGTTCAGTTTCCCTGAAAGTGTCACTAATTAAACTCTCTTAATCTAAAAATGTATCAGCATTATCATCTATTATTTACATAGCACCAAAAGTGTGTTAAGTACTTTAACAAAGTTCCTGTCCCAAAAACCTTACAATCAAAACAGACAATGTACAAATGAAGGACTGAAAATGGTTGCAAGAAAAAGCAAAGTGATTGGGGAATTCTGAATAAAGTAGGTAGCAGATATTAGCAGAATTTCCTCACCCTGACATAGGAGAACTTACATGGGGGAAACACGGGTCCATTTCCCTTTGGTATGTTCAATGTAAACACAAATACACACCTGTGATTAAACTAACTTGCCCCTAGAGGTCATCATTACTCTCCTCAAATATAGATGCAAGAGCCCTCTCTGGTAGTAAAAATGTTACTTCTACAAAAAGGAAATTTGGATGTTGCAGATTTCATGCAGCTTGTCGTATTTCTAAATAAAACAAGTCGGACTGAACCAAATTGTAAACTCGCTGTTCTCCATTGCCATTCCGGTTACATGCACTGTACGAACTGTTTTGACTGCATGATGCCTACAATTCTCAGTACAAAAGAAAACAAATTACTCTTGCTTAGTTCAAAAGTCACATATAAAGCATATAGCAGCAGGTTATGGCAGGCAACAAGATTCATGTCATGAACATCATTGGGAACGAATATATGGGAGCGAGGCCCATTTTACTGAGTGTTTTTCACAGCCTGGCTCTTGAAAGTACTTTTGACTTGGTGAATCCTCCCACACTTTGAAGCATCTGGCATGTGTCTCCATCCCCCACTTTCAGCAACCCCCATTTTAACAAACGAGAGTTTCTTCTACAAAATGAGTGCCTATTAAATATTTTTGCTGTATTACTTTAAAAGCCGCATGGAAGTCTGAGGTGCAATGAGAATAATGCTTTTGCAACTTCTTGGCAATTAAATACTGGATATTTTCACTGTCTTTGGTATTTCATTACATTCTAAAATGAATGGTTTGTAACAATAATAAAAACATTTAGAAAAAAAATGAATAGAAACTGCTCTCTTTCCCCAATGTGAAAATGTAGGAAGCAATTGTATTTTTTCTGCATGACGTAGGCCAGTTATGAGTAATTACCAGAATTCTTTATATTTTGACCTAGGACTTAACCCGGACAGAGATAGATGGTGTGAATCATCGCATTTTAACTCTGATAACCTATGCAGGATGTGGTGCCTCTTCCCTTTGCTTGGGGGTAGTGCTGGTGATGTACCTAACTCTTGAGTAAGTTGAATCTTTTATTTTATTGTTTTTTCCCCCATGCAGAAGCAATAATGACCCCCGCAGTCACTGCAGGAGTTTTCAGTAACACTGATGCTAAATCAGTCAGACACAAGAAGATGATGAAAGGATGATTTGAATATAATACAGTGGAATAGTGATGATATAAAACTTCATGTTTCAGGGCATAAGACAACCTCCAACTAATGGAGATTAGGAAGCGATTTCCCCTATGAACATGTTATTCCAAAACTGCCAGGGTGCTAATACAAATAATATTATATTAAGTAAAACATGGGCTATGGCTGTAAGACAATGAAGTTCTTTGGCTTTTCCACTCACTGCAGTCATGCCAATTCTAGAATGCTCCCCTGAACATGGATAATATATACTCCCAGCCTTTGCAGGGTAGAACAAGCAGGGAATTGAATTCTGTCTGTTATTTAAAGACATTAGTGTGCAGGGTATGCCCTGATGTTGGATACCAGCGGAGTGTTTTTAATTAAAAACAAGTTTTTATGAAGCTTAGTTATGTCACTTAATACACATTTTTATTCCTCCTGCTAGAGAACAAAATGTGATAAATAACCTTTCATTAATTGGCAGCAAGTGCAACTGCACAATGACAATATTGGAAATACTTATTTCTTTTCACTTTTATTTTAGCAAACTTCGCAGAGATTATCCTTCAAAAATCCTGTTAAATCTCTGCACTGCACTGCTGATGCTAAACCTGGTATTCCTGGTCAATTCCTGGCTGTCATCATTTAACAACCATGGCCTGTGTATCACAGTGGCTGTGTTCCTGCATTACTTTCTGCTTGTAGCCTTCACATGGATGGGCCTGGAATCCGTTCACATGTACTTTGCTCTCATCAAAGTCTTCAGAATATACATTCCAAACTATATACTGAAATTCTGCATTGCTGGGTGGGGTAAGTAAGCAGCTTGTCTCTCTTGATATCTGTGCTTGGTATACTGCTCTAATGTAGGCTTTCCTCGTGTGAAAATGCACTGCACCAGTACAGGAAAGATTCCTTAGGTCAGACATGTCCTGCTGACAGCTACTCCTGGATATGAGAGTGTAGCAGATAGTCCTTGCTGCTCCTCTTCGGCACAGGAATACGGGCATGTGGATCTGTACTGTGCCTGCAAGGCAGTATCTATACTCAAAGGCTTCATGGGTCAGCATCACCCAGCCCTGCTCTCTGCTGGGGCAAGACTGTTATTGGCCCCCTCCATGGATGTGCAAAGAGAGAGGGGACTTAATGAGCTTCTTTCCCAACCTCTCATGCCCCTGCACAGGGATCACTACAATGAGGGGGTCCTAGTGATCCGTGCATGCCAGCTGCCTGAATGAAGGCAGCATGGGGGAAGAACCATAGCCCATCTCCATCCTGTGGCCAGGTGGCGGGGGGGAGGGGAGATCACTCCATCTCCAAGGACAGTGTCCTGTAGCTGCCCCTCCAACATGCACTTCCAGGGAGCCCTGTGAGTGAACTCTGGCTCTCACTCAGAATATTTTTGGGGGACTCCAGCAGCAGCTTGGCCCCATCCACTCTCCCTCCAAACAGGGCACCAAAGGCATCATGTATCCATTAGCAGGGAAGACTGGCAAAAAAGGGGCTAACAAGCAGGTTTGCATTAAAAAAAGGGCAGAATTTGACACAATGATTGTAGTTCTGTTGAGTTGCCTGAATAGTTGCTAAACTCTGACTATTTTTAAATACCACATGTACATCACCATCTCCGTCATTAGTTTTTGCACACAACTATGCTGATTATTAGCCTTACAAGAACTCCGTTTAGGCACAGCTCTTAGCAGTGGTGATGTCTGTAACAATCATTCTGGCAAACAACAAAACCAGGCGCTGAAAGGAACATGGCAAAGAGGAAAGGAGTGGCACTGAAGATTTGTGAACAAGTACTATTTGAAAAATGTCAACCTCATTAGACTGTTACACAGGGTGCTACTACCAATTTGTCTTTTGCCGTTCTAAGATTTTTCTAATGAGTAGGGGTTGTGTTTGAGCTATTATTTTAGCAGAGTGGATCCCTTCTGGACATGTTTGAGAACTTGCAAACAAAGATATTTTATGCCTACTCATCTGCAGTTTATATAAAATAAATAGACAATCCTGCTCTGCTGCACATGATTTTAGCAGAGGCTTCAGGTGTGTTATTGAGAGGAGACCTTGACCTACACATCTGTATCACTGCTGTAATTATTATTCATGGACTGTCACACCCAGAAAAGATTAGAAGATTGGAAGTGAGAGACATCCAGATTTCCTTTTTTTGTTTTAAAAAAATCTCTTTTTCTCTTATCTCCCATGCTATTAGGAATACCAGCTATTGTAGTTGCTACTCTCCTCATTATAAATACAGACTTTTATGGCAATGGATCATTTTCTAAAAAACAGAACTCATTCACTTTTTTGTAAGTATATTTGAAGGAATTGGTTCAACATCTTATCTTCTTTTATTTCTTCTAGTTCATGCTAATCTCCTTTTTACTTTGCCACTTTGAGTGTCAATTCCTCTCTTTCTTTTTGGAAAATCTCTTTGCTTCTGGAACACATTAACATAATCTCATAGACTCTTAAAGCCAGAAAAGACCATCATGATCATGTAGCCTGACTTCCTGCACACTGCAGGCTGAGGCCACAGAACCTCACCCACCCATTCCTGAAATAGAGGACACAACTTTTGGCTGAATTACCGAAGTCCTCAAATCATGATTTAAAGACTTCAAGTTACAGAGAATCCATCATTTACACTAGTTGAAACTTGGAAGTGACTCTTGTCCCATGCTGCAGAGGAACGCAAAATAACCCCATGATTTCTGCCAATCTGACCGAGAAAAATTCGTTCCCGACCCAAAATATGACGATCAGTTGGATTTGAGTATGTCGGCACGACCCGACAGCCAGACACTTGGGAAAGAATTCTCTGTACTGTAGTAACTCAGAGTTCTCCCCCTCTAGTGTCCCATCACCTGCCATTGGGGATCTTTGCTACTAGCAGTCGCAGATTGCCTGCAATGGCACGTAGGCAGGCTCATTATCCCATCCCTTCCATAAACTTATCGAGATCAGTCTTGAAGCCAATTAGGTTTTTTTGTCCCCTTGGAAGACTGATTGGTGTCTTGATTCACTCCAAACCTATTCCATGTGTTCAGTAGAGTCTCTATAAAAATAATTTGGTCCAGTGTTCCACATGCTTATGTTAATTCCCCAGGTTTTTGAACTTCATTCCTGTATCTCCTTTGTCATTCAAACCTCTCATAATTTTGAATTCTTCAGTTAGAACACATCAACCTTTCATTTCCAGTGACAATAAGCTACTCTTTTAGCCTTTCTTCTGAAATAATGTTTACATCAGGAATACTCCCACTTGCTTTTTGCCATGCTTTATCTAGGATGGTACTATTCCAGATTAGACAGATTCTAAATGCACAACCAGGGGGCAGCACATAGCTATGGGATCTCATGAGCAGAACAGGGAAGGAATTATGTATCAGAGGCACTATTACTACCACACTGGAGCAAGGGGGAAGTAGGAATCTGCTACTGACACATCATCTGAGGAAATTCTAATCAATGCCCATCCATGTGCTGTATTGATAACAGAATAGCTCCCTAATTAGTTATTTTCAACTTTCTATGTTCTTCCCCTTTCCTGTAGTTGCTGGATTCAAGATGATATTGTCTTTTACACCTCCGTTGTGGCCTATTTCTGCTTAGTATTTCTGATTAACATAGTGATGTTCATCAATGTTCTTCTTCAAATTCATAACATGAAATCAAAGCAGCAAATAAAATCCAAGAACTGGAAGCAGGACTTTCTCCATGATCTGCGGAGCACAGTCAGCCTGACATTCTTACTTGGCTTAACCTGGGGCTTTGCCTTTTTTGCCTGGGGATCAGCAAGGATTTTTTTCTTGTATGTCTTCACCATTTGTAACACACTGCAAGGTAACTTCTGTATGAGATGCTGATAGCAAGATGGTGTATTTCTATCAGTTTATGGGTGTGATATGTAAATACATTCAGAATATCATCTTACCTACCTAAATTGGGGTGGTTAAGTAGCTTTGTTTGTATCATTTGGAAGTTTGGATAGTTTAATAATAAAAATCCTTTTGAGTAACTTTATATATCACTGTCACAATTCAATACTAGTATGTAAGGACTTGTGGTAATGCCTTCGAAATACAGGTCCCAATCTATGCCCTTTTCAGAGACACAGACACAATCCATTTAATCTGGGCATAGAAATGCACGCTTGGATTTTGCAGTGACTAGAAGATTGCCAAGAATGTCTACCCCAATATCAAATCTGTAGAGGACTCTTTTAGTCATCTGTTAACTCATGTGCATTAAGGAAGAGAAGAATAGCCCTCAGTAGAGTTCTGTGCTAATATAATATAGGCTGTGGATCTGCCTCTCTCAAAGACTCAGACTTTAAGGCTAGAAGGGACCATCATTATCATCTAGTCTGACCTCCTGCACATCGCAGGCCAGAGAACCTCACACACCCACTTCTGCAATAGGCCCATCACCTTTGGCTGAGTTACTAAATCCTCAAATCTTGATTTAAAGATAGGCTGACCATATTTCCTTGAGACAAAAACGGGACATTGGGATGGCAAAAACGGGACGGGGAGACAAGGGGCAGCCGCAACAAGCCGCCCCTTGTCTCCCCGCTCAGCAGCTCGGCGGGGAGACGAGGGGCAGCCGCAACAAGCTGCCCCTCGTCTCCCCGCTCAGCAGCTCGGCGGGGAGACGAGGGGCAGCCGCAACAAGCCGCCCCTCGTCTCCCCGCTCAGCAGCTCGGCGGGGAGACGAGGGGTAGCCGCGGCAAGCCGCTGCCCCTTGTCTCCCCGCTCAGCAGCTCGGCAGGGAGACGAGGGGCAGCCGCAACAAGCCAGCGTTCAGTTTTTTACAAAAAAATAAAAACTATATATAGTTTATTAAAAACGGGACAAAATTGACATTTATATTAAAACGACGGGACGGTCGGGAAATATGAAAAAAACGGTACTGTCCCGTTTAAAACGGTACGTATGGTCAGCCTATTTAAAGACTTAAAGTTACAGAGAATCCACCATTTACTCTAGTTCAAACTAGCAAGTTCCCCATGCTGCAGAGGGTCTCTGCCAGTCTGACTTTGGGGGAAAATTCCTTCCTGACCCCAAATACAGAGATCAGTTAGACCCTGAACATGTGGGCAAGACCCACCAGCCAAACTCTGTGTTGTATATGATATGTCTGTGATTGAAGAGAGCATGAAAGCTTCAGAAATGAGGCAGGAGGCTGGGGAATCAATATGAAAAATACTGATTTTATCTTCCTTTAGGGCTCTTTATCTTCGTATATCATTGCCTAATGAAAGAGACAGTGCGGAAGCAGTGCCGAGTGCACTTTTGCTGGGGGAGGTTTCGGCTCAATAATTATTCTGGTAAGACACTTACGTTTATTGTTTTGCTTGACTCATTTTTAAGCTATTAATGGCATAAGAATTAAAATGGAAATGCTTGTGTGTCACAAAAGTACTGCTCCTATTCTGGCATTTAAGATTGAGTAATCTACAGTGAAGGATCAATTGCAGTATATTTTTATCGAATAACTTTTTTCCTAAAATATATCTGAATTGACTTGAATATGGAAGTGCTTAGTGTTGCTGTCTTTATATACTGCACTTCTGTGGCACTTGCCATCCAAGGTTCTCAAAGTGCTTTACAAATACACCCCTTACAAGGCCTCCCACTTATGTCACATGCATTCTACACCAGAAACCTGGGGTGTCCCAATGTACAGGTTTTCCACAATTCCCCCACTAAAGTGGAAAAGTGTTAGGTCTTAACGTTCCTCCATGAATTCTTCATAGACTGGACCTTGATTAATAGATTCAATAGCTAATGTGGTGAGGGGGTGACAGCATATAGATACAGGACAGATTTTCAAAACAGCTTCAGCCTCACCTCTAAAACGGCAGCTGCAATGGTTTATTGCATGTACAGATGGTATTTTTATACAGAATTCCAATCATTACAGCAAATGCAGTTTGCTTATACAAATCTGAAATTCTGAGCATACAAAAATCTTGGGCATAAATTTGGAGGCTGAGTAATGGGGTCAGCACCCACCTCTCACAAGTGCTCCCCTTGGTTGATGGTTTTTTTGGCAGGTCTTCAGTGTCTCAGCTTTCCAGAGAAGTCACACACACTGTCAGTAAACAGAACAGAACAAACCTCTTTCAGGGGTTTACCCTCTCTTGGCCCTACTGTGGGGCTGTACCCCCAGGGCTTCCTCTCTGGGGGTACTGTTTTCCTGCAGCCCTCCCTAGGCTCCATCCCAGCAGTCAGCCAGGAGCTCCTTCTTAGTCCCTGCCCAGACTGAGCTGTCTGTGGTCCTACTGCTCTTTCAGCCAGCCAGGAACCCAGTCCTCTCTCTCTTTCAGCTCCAGGCAGTAACTGATTGACTCGGTCTCTGCTGCTCCTTTTTATATGGCCCTCCTGTCCCCTGACTGGCCACTCCTGCAGCCCCTCTAATTGGCTGATTCCCCTGCAGCCACTCTAAGTCGCTTGGAGGACTTCTCTTCTGCTCCTCTCTGGGACAGGGTGTGGTGAGACCCAGAGGCCTCCAGCAGGGGGCCTGTGGGCCAAGTCCACCCCATCACAAGCTGTTAAAAAGTTTGGTATACAATTAATAGAGTGTGGAACCCCTGGTTTTACTTCAGCAGCTCTTCTGATTTGACAGCTCAAGAAAGAGCAATCCATGCACTGCCATATAAATATTAATATGTGTGTATAATATATAAAAAAAGAATATTGTATGTAATACATATACTATGCATCAGATTGTACTTTTAAGGTGCAGGCCTGTGTTGGGGTGGTGCAACTCTCCACCACGCCAAGGGATCGTAGCGGAAGTGCACCACCTCTAAAATGTGTGTAGCATTGTGGCAGGGTGCTGCTGGAGAAGCCCTTAATCAGCTCCTGCCATTCCAGCCCCAATCAGGGAGAATGGATTGGGGCTGGGTGAGTCACCCTATGTTTGCCTGGTAACTGACCACAGCAGCGAGCCTCATTAGCAGGCGCTATAAAGCTGGAAGGAAGTGAGGGGTGGGGGTGCAGAGACTAAGAGCAGGAGGTCAGGCTCAGAGGGAATAGGAACCGCATAGCCTGTTGCTGGCTTAATCTGTGGTAGGCCAAGCAGTTGTAAAGCCTGTATATAGTTGGAAACTGGTAGTGGGAAACTGATCATGAATAAAGAACATGGATGTTGCACCAGACTGAAGTGTCCCTGATTCATGGAGGAGAGGGGGCCAAGGGGCTGAATCCAGAGGGGTGCTGTGGGTACCCCGTTACAAGCACTTTCTCTCCTGAACATCTGGTCAACCTCACTGGCTGGTTATAGAGAGTGGGAGGCCATGACCCCACCTCTTTTCCATCCATCCCATCATCTTTGGAATGGCTAGCTTGGAAAGACTACAATTGTACTTAGTCCCTTTATAGGGAGGCAGAGGCTCCTTATATCCATCACCTCTTGCACAGGCATGTAAGAGCTAATATAAAAATTGTCAGCATGGATTAGAACCAAGGTCCATCTCGTCCAGTATCCTGTCACCAGCACCAGATGCTTCAGAGGAAGGCGCAAGAACTCCACAGCAGGCAGCTGTGTTTTCCCTGCCATAAGTCTCATCCTGGTCTCTAATAGTTGGAGATTTGGCATGAGCCCTGAAACAAAGTTTAATATCCTTCCAAACTCTTTGTCATTAATTATGATAACTCTGGGTATTTTTGTTACCCCTATAAATGTCCAATTCCATTCTGAAACCTGCTAAGTTCTTGGCCTCAGTGACTTCCTGTGGCAATGAGTTCCACAGTTTAAGCACATTTTGTGAAAAAAGTATTTCTTTTTACCAGTTTGAATTTCCCACCTTTTAATTGCACTAACTGTATCTTTGTTCTTGTATTATGAGTCAGGGAGAAGGGAACCTCCCAATCTCCCTTCTCTAGAGCACTCAGTATTTTATAAACTTTGATCATGCCCCTCTTATTAATTTCATTAGATAAACAATCTCCATCTTTTCAATATCACATCACATGAGATTTTTTTCCAGGCCCTTAATCATTCTCATTACTCTTCTCTGAACCCTCGCCAGTTCTGCAATATTCTTTTTGAGCTGGAGCGACAGTATAGCCAGTATATCCAGATAACTGATTTATATAAATCCATTATAACATTCTGCATATTGTTCTCCATCTCATTCCTTATGCGTCCTACCATCTTGTTAGCTTTTCTGACCAGAGCTGCTCATTGAGCAGAGGTTTTCACTGATCTGTCCATAATGACAACATACTTCAGTTGATACAATTAATTTAGAACCTTGTAAGGCATATGAGTAGTCTGAATTAAATCAGATGCTTAAATTATTGATTAAAGGGTTAGAAAATGTGCCTTATAATGATAGACTCAAGGAGTTCAATCTATTTAGTTTAACAAAAAGAAGGTTAAGGCGTGGCTTGATTAGTCTGCAAGTACCAACATGGGGAACAAGTATTTAAAAATGGACATTTCAATTTAGCAGAGTAAGGTATAACACGATCCAGTGGCTGGAAGTTGACACTAGACAAATTCAGATTTAATATAAAGCGGAATTTTTTTAACAGTGAGAGTAATTAACCATTGGAACAACGTACCAAATGTCACTGTGGATTCTTCATCACTGACAATTTTAAAATCAAGATTGGCTGTTTTTTTCTAAAAGATCTGCTCCAGGAAGTATTTTGGGAAAGTTCTCAGGCCTGTGTTATACAGGAGGTCAGACTAGATGATCACAATGGTTCCTTCTGATCTTTCAATCTATGAATTTTATTTCAAACTCCCTTTCTAAAGATTAATGTCACTGTGTCTTTTTTTTGGCTAGGCACAATGTAGCCTTGGGTGTGTGATTATATATTAACACTCAGAACATAGACAGATGCAATAGACACATTTGCAGATTTACAACAGGAGGGCTAAGACACCGAAAGGAATAAAGGCAGAAGAGGAAAGTGTGTTGCAAATGTTCTTAGATGCATCACAGTATATTATAAATAGTGTTTAAAAAAGAACACAGAGAGGGAATTTTATTTTATAGTTATGCAAATAATTAACCAAAGAGACCATCTATGGAGGAGCTTCTAATAAAATATACCTAGAAGAACACAAGAAAGCAATGGGACAATTACATCTTTTGGGTTGCTTACACTTCAAAATCAGGTTTATGAAAGCAAGATCATTTCTGTCTGCAACAAACGCCAACAAAGCTCCAGCCCAGAGTGAACAAACTGTAATATACCGGGTATGTCTCCACCAGAAACCCACTCAGGAGAATTAGTATATATTTTATATAGTACTGGAAACATTTCCCCAATGTACAGACATTGATTCCTGTCTAGTGTAGTTGTGAGTGTATTACACAGTACCTATTTCCAAACTCTGCTACCTCAGGAAACCACTCAGAGTGCCATGGAGTAATCAGCTGCAGCTCATGATATAGTGACCTAACTAACTGCACCCAAAATATTACCTCTTATATGTCCTTTTATTCCCAAACTCACCACTCTATAATTTCAGATTGGAGCGGGGCAGAAATATCTGTTGGATATAAACCAAGAAATTTAGAGCATAAACTATCATCGCATTCTTTGAAATCAACCAAGTCTCTGAAGTCTAATGAAACAAGCTCAACTTCCACTGGTTCAGGCTCCTTACCGGAGGCTTCTTTGGATATGGACTTGAGAGCAGGTAAAAGGAAAGGAATGTGCACTGATTTTTATAAATTCAGAATGTAACAAACCAACACCTGTGTGGCTGTCAAAGACCAAACTGTGGAAATAGAAATTTTTTTGCTACCATGTCTATGTCAGACCCAGACTTCAGGCTAGGGTTTCTGTTACAGCCAGCTTCTGCTAGGCACACCAGAGTTGGAAGGTTACCAAGGAGCTGGCTCTGGCTTCCTGATTCTCTGTTCAGACTTATTGCTAAGTACAGATGGGGCTATTCTAATTTATGCCATATGACAAGAGTCCTCAAGGAATTGCAGAAGTGAATTCAACTCTGGGTTCACCCCCTTCCATTCCCAACATGTTACATATACTAGGGGTTGCACAGGAGTGGCACAGGAGTCAGCTTTTCCAGCTCTATGCCAATTAGGGGCATCTTCACCCCCAAAAGAATCCCAGCAGGAGAGTTACACCTTAAAGGGGTCTGATTTTCAGAAAGTGCTGAGCACTCACACTCTGAAAAAGGAGTGTGAAGCTTGGCATGCAAAATCATTCATCATTTTTGAAACAGGCCTAGTTTCTTTCTCTCCCAAGGAAGTTAAAGCATAGTGGTATTCTGTTCTCCCTCTTATTTGGAAAGATTTTTGTAATGAGAGCATTACATAGAAATCTGTATTTCAAAACATGTAAACAAGGGAATCAAACCATGGTTACTGAAAATGATCCTTTATTCATTTTGCCTAGCTGAGGTGCAATACAACCCGGGCTCTGGAACTCCGTCTGCTTATCATGGAAAACATCCTCGGGCAAGAAGAATATCACCTGTGGATATATAACTGCACAGTACTCAGAAAACTAAGTTTTTGCAGTGATACCCAACCTGTTTTTTTCTGTTTAGCTGAAGACTGTCCTATTTTGTGGCCTGCACAAATACATGTTTATCCAAGTATTTATTTATTTTTAATTATAAAATAAGCATTCTGAAGATTGTTATAGGGCAAAAGTCCTGCTCGTGCAATCCTTTTGGCTTCAATGGGATTGCATTGCTGCACATGTGGGGAGAATTTGGCCCTTGTGTGTGTGGTGGTTGCAGAATCAGACCACTGATGTTAAGTCTTGACTTGATAATGGAATGCTGCTGAATGATGACGTATGTGATACAAAGATCCATTCATTATTTTTGTAACTGTCTGATTTAATTGTTAATTAGCATCAGCATATCAAACCATGTCCAGATCCAAAAGCTACACTTAACTTACAATTAATAAAATGTAGAACTGGTAAAAAACATAGGCTTGGAGTTTCCCAGTAAGAAGAACATGAAACAATTCTGGATGTGTAAAAATGTCTCATTTTTAGGGAGTGGCAAACGTTATGGATTGTGAGGCTATGTCTACACTTTACACTTTGGTCAATATAAATTACATCTGTGTAAAGCCGCTGCGGTTAGTATATTGCTCAGAAGCATGCATGGTTGGCTGCTTACATCGGTGCTGCACATATTCACCAGGAGTGTTTGTGCTGATGCACAGTGCGGTGCACCATGCATAAGTAATCCAGTCTGCCACTTGCCACCACCCAGTGCACTGTCTTTTGAGAAATTTTCACAATATATGGTGGGACAGAAGTGAGTTGTGCAGGGGTGACTGGGAGCAAGGGGTCAAGTTCCATCATGCAAATTTCCCATCCCATAATGCCATCCATAGCCTATACTTGTGTCTCATCTTTTAAAAAAATCCCAAAAACTTGTGTGGCACTTTTTGCTATCCACCATCTCTGACAGAAGCATGAAGGCTGCAGAGCTCTGCACTATTGTCATGAACCTTGCAAACACAGGATGAACAATCCTCTGATATTTGCAAAGCTGCAGGAAGTACCACAACAATGGGGGATATGACAGTTTCTTCAAGGATGGATTGCTGAGGGACACAGCCAAATCCAATTCAGTGTTGTTGGTTGCGTTCATGGACCAGCTGCAGATAGTGGAGGGCTGCTTCTGGGCCCGAGAAAAAAGTACTAACTGGTGAGATTACTGTGACATTGCACCCCAGAATGCTTTATAGAAATATGCTTATGGAGGGTAAATATGATGTAACTGGAATATGTTTTATGCTAGATATGCCATGTAACACATCTTTGCAAAGGTTATGTTCTTCTGCATGTATTCATCCTATTGGTATGTATGTATCATTTTTATATCTGAAGTTATAAACGTTGGCTCTATGCTTGTATTTAAAGTGTTTGCTGTAGAAAGCACCTAAGGCAGATTTGGTCAACATAGTGTGAAGGGGTTATTCAAGTAATTGGGAGTACTTGGTTAACAATGAACCTTGATATGTCTGCATCACCATAATGGGGCACTTACATCTGCCAGAGTCAAATCTGAATGTAGACACATGAGCAAATAGATCAACACAAGGCAACTTACGTCGAACTAACTTTGTAACATAGGGCTGGTCCACACTAACCCCCCAGTTCGAACTAAGATACGCAACTTCAGCTACGTGAATAACGTAGCGGAAGTCGAAGTATCCTAGTTCAAACTAAACAGCACTTACCGCGGGTCTACACGCAGCAGGCAGGCTCCCCCATCGACTCCGCTTACTCCTCGCGTGGAGCAGGAGTACCGGTGTCGATGGCGATCACTTCCGGGATCGATTTATCACGTCTAGACGAGACACGATAAATCGATCCCGGAAGATTGATTACTACCCGCCGAATCAGGCGGGTAGTATAGACGTACCCATAGACGAAGCTTCAAGTTTTATGGGCTCAGCAAACTATTGTTTTGCTTCAGAGTGTATGCAATATACTACGTAGCACCTATCTCCATATATTTAAACCCTTCTTTAAAAAGTTTCTCTATTTGAAAGGGAAGCCTATGCCAACTTTTAGGGACTGCAGAACACCCCTAAAAGTAAGGCTGAGACTAGAAAGTGGGCTCTATAGAGCATATCATATATATTTTTCATTGGAAATGTTCTCTTCACCATCCTCACCCCGAATCCTCTCTCACATCCTCTCTTTTTGTATTCTATTTTGCCTGCCCTCTGTTCCATTTTTCACCCAATGAGTTTGACAGAAACTTTTTTTTCAGTCTTTCCTACAAGGAACATGTACACAACAATGTTCAGTTTGCAGCCAAACTTTTGAGCCACTTGGCCAATGTTTTTAAAGATGGGTGTCTAGTGTTAAGCATCTAAGTCAGTATTTATGCTCCTAAATCAGTGTCCTTCCTGATTTTCAAAGGTGCTGAGCAGCTGAGACCTTTGAGTGTTCCTTGCTTCAGGAAATCAGGAGCCTTTGATTTAGGAATCTAAATACAGTTTGAGAGGACCCACTCGAGACACCCATGTTTGAAATGTTCTCCAACATCTTCACATGAAATTTGAAATCACGCAACGCTAAGTTTGCCCATCCCTAGTAGTCATCTACTGTATAATGAACATCCAAAGTACATGGCACGGGCTCGAGTGATAAACGAGTTTTGTTTTTTTACTGTAAAAATTAAACTATTTTAATTTCTACCATTTCTAGAGCTGCCAAATCTTCTCTCTGGAGAAACATTTTGCTCTGAATTCACTAGAGGCTGAATGCCATCTTTAATTTAATAAGATCATAAAATGTCACCACCGATGGCTGGAATAATATTGCTCGGCAAGTTCTTCTTGATACATCTGTCAACTCCCTTGTGTTGTTCATGGCCTAATTCAGCTCCCCTAGAAGCAAATAGGAGTCTTTGCAGTGGGGGCTGGCTCAGGCCCATAGTCACCAGGCTGTTTCTGTGAGGGATGGATTTTGATGTTATGGTAAGAAATATAACTCCAAATAAAGAAACCATCCAGAGGAATGGTAGAGATAGCCTTGGTCTTTTACTCAAGGATTTTTCAGCATGATATGGTTAAATCAGTGGCATGCAAGCCAAACTGAATAATAGCTGCATTTTTGAATGCCTTCCTCCATATCATTCCAGCTCATTATCAGACTTAAGATTTTTGATAATTGCTCTCTTAAACAGTAAAAGACTAACCTTTACCAGAAATGAAGAAGTGAAGTAATATAATGGAATGATGTTTTAGCGTCTGTATATGAAATAGGAAATATAAAAGGTTCTTTTATTCAGTGAATAACTCCCACACAGCAATTAGTGGGGAAGATGAATATTTCAATGAACAGTAGCAACAGCAAACCTTCTTGAAATTAGATAGATAACCTTCAGGTGCATGGTTTTATGGGGGAAAAGGTTAGCATATGAAAGCAAGCAAACAAACAAAAAGCCCAGCCTAGTAATTACCCTTTTGTAACTTGAAATGCTGTTAATGGGGAAGGAATTTAATATGAGATGCAATATAACTGTCAGAGATATGCTTGCATTGTCTTCCACTGCATGAGTAAGCCCAAGGCTACCTATTTTATTTTCAACAGTGCTGTGAATATTATCTCTATGGTTCACATCCACTGCTAAGTATCCTTTTAATACTGCTTATGGTGAAGTATTTAAGCACACCTGCTTTCTGCACACTGAATATCACAGCAAAATGAAGTGCAGCACCTCCCAATCCTGGGCTATGCTGCAGGCTGGAGAGGACACAGAAAGTCCTGGGATCCTGTATGAGTTATGGCAGCCTCTCCCTGGATTGCCTGATGGGTTACAGGGATGCCTGGAATCTCCACAGGGTTGCATTACATGCTGCAGCCTCCACTCCCACATTTGATGCCCCCCCCTCACCCCTAGCCCCACCAGCACACCTTATGGGTCCTCAGGAGGCAGCCTTATGGCTGGCTTTACAGTGTCTGCACTGGGAGAATACACTAACAGCAAGAACCAGAGCTTTTAGGGTCACGTTTACACCACGCCAGCCCTTTTACATAGCATAAGGGGCACAGAGCAGGGGTACCAGACTTTCTTCCTTAGCTTCTGTGGTTTCAGCCCTTATTGTCCCCTTCTTTTTCTGTTGTTGAATCTCTTTGTATATACAAGTTCACTGAATCATAGCATTAAAAAAGAATGACAGTAAAGTCAAATAAGTCAAGGAGTCATAACGGCCCCAATTCTCCAGCACAGGGGGGCTCCTTTCTATCACTTTAGTGGCACAATGCAGCCATAAAAAGAGTGCACCCTGACATTTTAGAGAAGAGAAATTTTGAGTGGCATAGAATCACTATAGCAGATGCTATGCCACATCCGCCCCCCAGCCCAGCCCATGCAAAGGAAAGGGGGGATGTGACTGGGCTATCTAAGCATCTAGCTGATTTCAGCTACTATAATGATCCTAGTGGCTGTTGGCAGCTTGCACAAGATAGGGTAGCCAAAAGGATATTCTACTGTGTGCTGGGGATTTGGCTGGCACATGGATGCGCCAGGACTGGGGCAATGCAAAAATTACTTAAAGCTAACTTTGCCCCTTCCCACAGCTGGTCCTGAGAATCTGGCCCAATATGTTGTTCACACTCTCTTTTCCAAATTTCTTCTAGCCCCATTAAGCTCTTTGCTGAATTGTGTGTGTGTTCAGTTAGTGCCTAGAATGGTTTGTAATTTGGTCATGAAGAAACAAAGACTGTATAGACTTTTTTGAGGACTGGTGATTCAAAAAATAATTTATTTTGATAAAAGTGGGATTAGTGAAAGAGAAAGTGAATCCAAATTTTAATATATGCAGCTATATGTATTGTACTTTTTACTTCTCCAATGGCTGGAGGAGCAGTACAAGGATGATCCTAACTGGGTAAGTATCCTGATAAAGAAGCTAGGCTATTTGAGGGTAAAGGAAAACTCTCTTTTCAACCTGCTACATTACTTACAATGAGTTAATAAAAAGGTGACCCAATGGGACATAACTGATTTTCTAAAAACTTTTGATAAGGAGTCTTACAAGAGACTCAAAGGAAATAAATGACCACACGGAGAGGGACAAAAGAACTAGATTAGAAACTGGGCAAGCAATAAGAAGCAACGATGCTGGAGTGTTGACTGCTATTCAGTAAGGTGAGAAATAACTGGGAGTCCTGCCTGAGTAAGGAGGGTAGGATCCATCTATCTTCCTCGTGTTAGAGGTATAATAGTGGGAAGGTCAACAAACATACTGCAGGAGATGCGGATATTTTAGTCCTCTGTAGTCTAATTTTCTTTTTCATTTTGAAGAGCAAAATCTGGAAGTAAACTTAAAAATACATCAACTTGCTTATGCAAAAAGCACAGCACCATTTGTTCTAGGTGGTTAGCTTGCTTCCATTTTCCATCATGTGTCTAATGGCTTTTCCAGCTAAACAGTGTATCATTTATGTTTCAAATGCACCATTGTTTAGGTTGTCAGCAAGAGTGAAGATGTGTAATTTTCTTTGGGCTTGAATAATATCTTATGCACAGGCCCCATTACATTTGCTCTCCTTTAGCATATCTCCACTGACATTCTGTCATAGAATTGTGCAGTGATATTATTCACAGGAATAGGAGATGCACAAAGACAAATGTAATTAAAAATGGTTATGCTCTCATGATTCACACCTTAATCATTTTTAGTGACTGGAATAGCTTCTGATGCTGCAGTTCCGGTTTAGCATCTAAAAGGAAGGCTCGAGGTTTGTTTCAAAAACAAATTATTTTCCACACTGGGTTTTTAGTTGCATCTGCTGAATGTGTTCACTCTGGGGATACGCTCATCTGAAGCTCTTTTGATTTCTGAATTGTTCTTAGTTACCCTTAAATTGCTTGCTTACAGCTGGTACATACACCAGAAAAACATGTTCTGCTTTAAACTGGCTCACATGGGGATTTTTAAAAAATGCATCAAGATTTTATGTCAAATCACAACTGGTTATTAACACTGGGCTAGACTATGCCTTTAGACCCAACACTGAACAAGGGGGTGATGGATAAGCTGCACTACCCCAGCAGTAGTCCTGGAAGGCATAGTGTCTCAGAGATACTTCTGGGAAACAAAGTTCCCTCTCTGCTCTCGACAAGTTAGATACAGTAATTTGCTGCTCATAGAGTTTAGGGCCAGAAGGGTCCATCATGATCACACACATGAGCACACTGGAGGCCACAGAATCTCACCCACTCACTCCTGTAATAGACCTCTAACCTTTGGCAGAGTTAATTAAGTCCTCAAATCATGGTTTAAAGACTTCAAGTTATAGAGAATCCACCATTTACACTAGTTCAAACCTGGAAGAGACCCATGACCCATGCTGCAGAGGAAGGCAAAAAACCCTCAGGGTCTCTGCCAATCTAACTCAGGGAAAAATTCCTTCCCAAGCACAAATATGGCGATCAGTTGGACCCTGAGCATTTCAGCAGGACCCAGCAGGCAGACACTAGGAAATAATTCTCTGTAGTAACTCACAGCCCTCCATAGCTAGTGTCGCATCATCGGCCATTGGGGATATTTGCTACTAGTCGTTGCAGGTCAGCAACATGCCATTGTAGGCACTCTCATTAGCCCATCCCCTCCATAAACATATCAAGCTCAGTCTTGAAGCCAGTTAGGTTTCTTGCCCGCACTGCTCCCCTTAGAAGGCTGTTCCAGAACTTCACTCCTCTGATGGTTAGAAACCATCATCTAATTTCAAGCCTAAACTTGTTGATGGCCAGTTTATATCCATTTGTTCCTGTGTCAACACTAGTGCTTAACTTAAATAACTCCTCTCCCTCCCTGGTATTTATCCCTCTAATGTATTTATAGAGAGCAATCATATCTTCCCTCAGCCTTCATTTGGTTAGGCTAAACAAGCCAAGCTCTTTGAATCTCCTCTAGTAAGATAGGTTTTCCATTCCTCTGATCTTCCTAGTAGCCCTTTTCTGCACCTGCTCCAGTTTGAATTAATCTTTCTTAAACATGGGAGACCAGAATTGCATATAGTATGCCAGATGAGGTCTCACCAGTGCCTTGTATAATGGTACTAACACTTCTCTATCTCTACTGGAAATACCTCGCCTGATGCTTCCCAGGATCACAGTAACTTTTTTCAAAGCCATATCACATTGGCATCTCATAGTCATCCTGTGATCAGCCAATACACCCAAGTCTTTCTCCTCCTCTGTTGCTTCCAACTAAGTCCCCAGCCTATAGCAAAAATTCTTGTTGTTAGTTCCTAAGTGCATGACCATGCACTTTGCACTATTAAATTTCATCCCTTTTCTATTATTCCACTTTCAAGGTTATCCAAACCCTCTTTTATGATATTCCGGTCCTCCTAAGTATTGGCAATACCTCTCAATTTTGTGTCATTCGCACAAATCTGGATCAGCACAAAATTATACCCCCCTCATGCTGGCTTCAGTACACAGAGCGGTGCTGTGTACTTAAGCAGCTAGGAGAGATGGAGCCAAGACTCCTCCAATTCCTCACCCATTCCCACCCACCTTCCTCCAGGGGGACTGAATGGACGTCCAGCATCTGCTTACACCTCAGCATTCAGGCCCAAGTTCCACGTACCTCACACTGTGGTGTACGGGTGTTTCTCACTCGTCTGCATGGGCATGTAGTCCAAGTCACATTCTAGCCCAACGTATTTAAGGCATATTAACAACCCGTGCAATAGACACATACATTACTGCATGATTGTTAAATCATTACAAATTGTGTAAATTATCCTTTGATATCCACTCAAGATTCAATAATGTTTAGAGTTAGATGTCTGGGATATTCCTAGATGTTCAGTCTCTCTTTAGATATTAGAAGATTTATTTGATAAATGAAAGGCAAATCATTAAGGGAAACCTACTTGCAGGTTAAAAATCAAAATACTATATCGGATAATTATCTGTTGCATAATATAGTTCAATCTTAATACACAATACTGAATGCTTTTAAGCATCAGAGAGTATTTAGCATATAATAAAAAGTTCCTGGATCCAAATTAAATGCATAGTTAAAGCTTTAAAGATGCCCACAAGAATTACTCCAGATGGGTTATTTCATTTTCTGAGCATTCATCTGCTAACAGAAATTAAGAGATTTCTTATGCTCATTTTCCCCTCTGCAGAGAAGTGACACCAAAGAAATCCCTTTAATAAACCAATATGAAAATAGATTCTAACCATTCATATATTGAAACTAGTCAGGGATTCTTAGAAGCTGTCAAGAAGGTTGGGACGATGTGATGTAACAGTGGTGGAGAACAGTAGGAGTTTCAAGCTAATGACTGGTAAATGCCTTTCACCACCTGTCAAATATCACAAAGAAAATTAAATTTCAACAGGTTTCAGAAATTCCAACAGCAACTCTACTGGACACACTGGGTTTACATCTTCTAGCAATTTTGGAAGCCATTCTCTTAGGCTTTAACCAATAAGCTATTATTCTCCGTGCTGCATCGCTAAGCAATGATTCTGACAGCTCATCAGAGTTGGCCTTCCAACCTACCTCTTGCAACACAGAAGTAGTGGATGGTGTTATTTTTACTTCTAGAGACGCTGATAAACCTTTTACTATTTGAAAGTAGAACTGAATAACTTGTGTTTACTTCCAAATCTAAAGGCTCATTTCTGATCAGATGTTACTGTGAGGTCTTGTACCTCAGTCTTGAAAAGTCTGCTCAAGCCCATGCGCCCTTTTTACAACACATGTGATTTAGAATGGAGCTCTAAGCACTGGATACTGTAACATATCCAATACTAATTCAATGTATTTCTCTCACAAAAAGGTTGCCTTCAGTAATTACTGGTGACCAGATGCTGCTCAGAATCTTGCAGTGCCAAGAAAATGATTGCTAGAGCTTCCTCAACACTGGCCACCCATTTTGGTGGCTCAAAATGTTTTGTGCCCTATTGATGGAGACTACAAACACTCCAGAGAGACAGGCCAATGGTAAACTGGAAATGATTAAAATGAAAGGTGTGAAGACAGTTTTGCATCTTTTTATTTTTCAGTGGTGAGTAGCATCAGATTGACAGTCCTAGAAACAGAACTCTTTTGTTATCCCTTTAAAAGGAACAACATAGGTAGTACAAGTGCACAGTTCCTTGACAAAGTGACTTACCCGACCTGCAAAGACAATCAGGAAGATTAATAATTGTTTCACAGCACCCCAACAGATGGGAAATATTGTTATCCCCATTTGAAAGAGGAGCAAGCACAGTCTCAGAGCAGTTAAGTGATTCTGCCAAGATCACACAGAAAGACAGAGGTGGAGCTGAGAATAGAACCCAGAACTCTGACTGCCAGTCCCGTGCTCTAAGCAATAACTATGCTCCGTCTCTGACAGAAGCATTTACGCTCCACGTACATTCAATCTCTGGTCTCTCCGATTATGTTGCCTAAACAGGTGCCAGTTTGTGGTAATTGTGAGGAGTTTTTCTGTGATATACTTAGCCTCTTGCCCACTAGAAAATGGACAGGAAATAATCTCACAGGCCACTCAACAGCAATCAGATAATAATCTCATTATTACTAATGACCTGAGCTGTATTTAACTCAGTGACTTTGTGTTACCATAATTTAACATACTATTAACAACTTCCATTTAAACCGAAGTTACTGAAGCTGCAGTTTAGGTGCTGGATGTACGTTCCACCCCAATGCACTACACAGCTCTGTGCTTGGCAGACCACTGGTTAGATAGGTTCCATAGCACATCCCACTAGCCCACATGAAGGTAAAATGTTCAAGACCAGTAAGCAGGACCGAAGGTGTCACCAATGATCTTCAATCAGATCTCACAGAAGTCTCCTAGGAAAAGTACAACTAAAAATACTGCATACTCATAAAGAGACCTGAGAAATGAAAACAGAGTTTTGGTTTGTTCTCAGTGTCACAGACAGAGACCGGAGAAGCCAAAAGACAATGAAAAGTAGCAGTGGGAAGAGAATTGTCAACCATGCCCATGCTCCTCTCTCTGTAATTTTGTATGCCTCTAGCAGAGCCAGTTCAGATAATACTAGCAAATTTGTAGCTCCAGGGCTCTCAGGTCATGAGGGCTGTAAAAGATCATACTGGCCCTTTAAGGTTAATCCAAACTTGTAGGCCTATTACTCAGACCTTGGCTCCTTTAAGACCAAGGATTCTGAGAGTTGGAGTACTCAGAGGGGTTGTGTGTCTGGAAGTGGGGCCTCCTGGGAGAAGGGGATTGGGTTATTAATGAGACATCCTTTTGGTCAACAAGAGGAGGTTAGGGATTGAGATCTGGAGAGAGCCTGTCCACATGAGCTCAGAGGAGAGGTTTGGAGCAGAATCTTCAAAGGGATCTGTGGCTAGAAGCTGTAAAAGAGAAGAGAGGGGCTTAGGACAATACATTTCTGGTGGCAGCTAAAGGCTGGGGAATAGTTAAGAGGTCCCAGGATGGGGCTTCTGCAGAGGCTAGGTGGAAGTCCCCCTTCACCTCTGCTTCAAAATGGCTAACTCTGGGTGAAAGGCTATCTGATTCAGCTCAGCTGGACTCTTGTTTTGCCCTGGAAGGGGAGGACTCTTATTGGTTTAGCTGGAGTGCTAAACCTCAACTCAGGTCCATCACTAGAAGGAAGTGCCAATGGGAAACTGAAGTACAGATGTACACCTCCACCGTTTCGTCGACGAAACCTGACACTTGTCAACAAAAGTTTGTAGTGTAGACAAGGCCTAAGAGATAGCTAAATATTTCTAGGCACAGACAATACAATTACTGCCTAGCAAGCTGAGTTAAAATAATCATAAAGAGCTCAGGCTGGTTACGCCAAAAGGCATTTCCCTGTCTAAAAATTCTCTATACCTGCCAGTTTAGTTGTGAAACTTTTTCATGTATTTCAGATAAATAACAATCAACCCTGCCTGTTCAATAAAATGATAAAAATAGAATACAAATATACTACACAGAATAATTACAGGTTAGACAAGTTAGTCCTTTAATAGGAATTATGACCTTGGTTGTTCTCTTCATGCTTGGTTTTGTACAGGTATTTTTCCTAAGTGGGTATTACTGCACAGTTCATAGAAATTACTTAAAAGACAGTATGCATTCTGCATTAAAACAGAACGTTTTCATTCAGAGAAACAGCTAAATGAAGCACTCTGAAGTGGTTTATTTCTATGATCTTGCAGCAGGTGAGTTTAAAAGGAACATTCATTTTCTGTAAAATACTATACTTTAAGAATGAGAGTCAGAATTACCCAAAGTGATTTTCTCTTAACAGTTTAAAAATACCCGGCTCTTGCTGCTTACTGTTTAGGGCAGGCATTGGCAACCTGCGGCATGCGGCTCGCCAGGGTAAGCCCCCTGGCAGGCTGGTTTGTTTACTTGCCATGTCCACCGGTTCGGCCGATCACGGCTCCCACTGGCTGTGGTTCGCCGTCCCAGGCCAATGGGGGCTGTGGGAAGCGGCGGCCAGCGTGCTGCTTCCTGCATTGGCTGGGAACAGTGAACCGTGGGAGCCGTGATCGGCCGAACCGGCGGACACGGCAAGTAAACAATCCGGCCCGCCAGGGGGCTTACCCCGGCGTGTCGAAGATTGCCGATGCCTGGTTTAGGGTAATGATGTCATTCTCCTCTTCCTTTTTCCGTTTGGATTTTCACAACGGAAATCCATCGGAATCGCCTTTAATTTTTTAAAAATCTGTTTTGCCTAAATTCAGACTGGAAAACAAACTATTCTCTTTGAAGCTGAATAACTACCATATGAGGTCTGATTGGTAGAGACCCATAATCATGAACAGTATGCACATTTTGTGGGTTTAGTGGCTTTTCACATATTTTGATGGATTTCCTAAAATCCAGGGGAGTTTCGTTTTTTCAAAGTGAAATTTCCATCGACTAGAACTTTGGCTGTGAAAATATTCTCCGCTCTGTAATCAGTGCCTGGATGGCTTGTAAATCTGCAGCCAGGATCCTCTCTGATTCCAACAATACCTCCATCAGAAATGCAAACAGCTTCCAATCCTCCCTGGGAAGAATTAGTGAGAGGCAGGCAAGCCTCTCCTTGACAGCTCTCACTGAGGAGGTATGAAGCTGGTAAATATCAACTGTAGAAAGAGCAGACCTAAGCAGGAAAACTACTGCTCGAATTTGGCATGCTCATGTAAACTGGGGTGGAAAGCTGTACTGTGCAACTACCATACATTAGAGATAAATAAGAGCAGGCTAAATGTGTCCCCATATTCCCACGTAACATCGGCTTTTAAATTGTAAATATTACGGAATTTCCCTGATCCAAAACTCTGCATCAGAACCACTTCCCCCCACTCCCCAAAGTGTGACAGCTGGATTCAGATCCAGAGTCCAGATCCTTGGCTTTGGCTGAGGCGCACACAGTACAATTTGGGAGTGTGTGAAAAGTGGGCTTTATACCTTCCTTGTGCTCCCTCTTCCTGCATTGCTTTAATTTGTGCCAGCTGTTAGCAGCCCTAAGGGGCCAATATGGCAGCTGAGGCCTGCTAGAGTGCAGGGAAGCCCATCATATACCTCCTTTTCACTGAACATGCCCCCTATGTTACCTGCTGGAAGAGGTGGTAGTTTAGGAGTCTCCATGCCACCAGAGGATCCCTTACACTAAAGTGATCTTCCCAGGGTCAGCTGCATCTGCTTAGGTCCAGCATCCTCCAATAATGTGATGCCCAGTGGTCACACTGCAGAGGAAAATCTGGGCCTCAGATTTTATTTTGCCTGCTCCAATCTCTCTAGTGGGTCTGAATATCGTGAGACTTTGGGAAAGTTCACATCTGGATTTATACCTTAACACTGCAGCATGGGCAAATCTTGAATATAATCCCAATGTGAGTTAGAAGTTTATCTCAGCTAAATCCCAGTTTTAGGTACACACATCTGGTGTTTCATTCTCTGTGCTATTCTAATAGATGTTCAACAGTTTGTGGATTGTATTTGTCCCCCAGTGAATAAAAATAATGAAAGCAATTAGTTCCTAGTGTTTGGAGATACATACTCCTCCTTTACAGGGAATCTAAACATTTTACATAACGATGTGACATTAAGCTGTCACAATGTGCTACAGTTGCAGCACTCCATATTAAGCATAATGTGCACAACTATACCAGTGTGGGTGGACAATATAATCAGGCCATCCTCAAAGGCACCTAAATTTGTGAGCAGCCTACACAGAGTACCCATACAATGGGATTTATGAGGGATGATCGTGATAAGAACTTGTTTACTAAAAAGAACTCAATAAAGGGTCCTAATCTGAATTTTTGACTTACATACTTTTTATGTATCCATGACCTGTTTTTCTACACAGACTCAACCTGTGTGTATCCTGCATGCCCCTCTGATCTTTGAATGTCAAATATGGCATAGTGGTGAGTGCAGATATTTTGGCTGTCATACAGAAAAATCAGGAGATTCCTGTATGGTTTTATGATCTGATTTTTTTATTACTTTACATGGAACAAGCTCAATTTATGCTAATTGGATTTTGTACTGAGATCCAGCAAATCCCCTCTATCAAAAATTCATATTTTATATAGATTGGTGGAGAGAAATAGACAGTGATTCAAAATATGGATGCTGTAAGGCTATGAATGAAGGAAAATGTCCTGTTGTCTAACGGCTAAATAAGGGAAAGTGGAGAAAAAAAATACTCCAGACACAGATCTTTGCCCTTAATCATCTCTCCCTTTCCCAAGCTGAGGAAAAAGAGTTTTGCCTGCTTATATTAAGGGTATATTTGACCCAGTGGGTCCAATTCCCAATACCTTGGGGAAGCAAGTCGATGGGGTCATCTCAGAGCAGAATTTGGTCCATAAATAAGATTTGATTGTTAATTGCCTAATCTGGGATACTAAGAACCATAGCACTAATAACTTTGAAGTAGTGTAATATAAAAAAAGCTAATAAGTTACTGTTCTATCAAATGATCTGTGCTATCAGTTCTACCATCTACATGCTCAACAGTTTGTAGATTGTATTTGTTAACCAGTGAATTATAATTAAAGAAATTAGTTACTAATATTTGGAGATACAGACTCCTCCTGTATTTCCCATAACTATCTGGCTAAACATCTGTTTTATCAGTCCTACCAGTCATATCTGACAGGTGTATGGGTGATCACAAGATAACAGGCCTCAATTCTGCAACCCCTTATGTATCTGCTTAACTTTAATCATGAGTCATTCTAATGAAGTCAATGGGATTGCTCAGGTCAGTGAAATTAAGCATGTGTGTAAGCATTAGGAGCAATGGAGCCATAGTTTGCTATCTTATAGCCCACTGGATTACTATGCTATACTTGAATTTATCCACATTTCTGCAGAGAACTGATCTAAACAATCAACACAGCTTCGCGACTCTCTATCTTTTCCTATAGATGTTTATTATCTGTGTTTCAATATGTTTTTATCCAATATTAACACATGCCGCGAAGCACTATGTTAATTAGCAGACTTTACACGTACCTATAATCTTTTGAAAACCTGAAAGGTTCCCTATATAAGTAGTACAGAGTACATTTCTTTTGTAAAAATGTTTTAACAAAGCCTTAAGGAATATTTACTAGGTAATATTCAAAAATAGCCGTTTTAATAATAATAAAAAAGCATCTATTCACAAGTACCTCAATGAGAAAAAAAATGACTGCAGATAATACCTTTAAGAACCCATTTTCCTCCTCCCTCCCCACCTTCAGTGGCTGAAAAGCCAATAAAAATTTTTGCCACCTCCCACACAGTTCAGTACTGGATCTGTGTGCATTATCCCAATCATACTTTGGGATTTAGGAGTGGTGAAAGAAATTACTTAACGTACTAAGGAATCTTAATTTCAAACACAATTCTATACCTTTTAAATGGTCTTTCTTGCTGACATGCTACAGGTTGAGAATTAAACATTTCTCATCAATTTCAACTCAGCCTGGATAGAAGACACATTTAAAGAGATGTCTCTGGCACACTGGCATTCAGCTAATCAGACTTCACACGCATCGGTCAATATTACAGAACAACTGAGATCTACCACTGACAACGATATTTTAGATCAAGGATGGACTGAAGACTCCTTTCCAGGATTAGAAATACTGTGCACAATTTATGTTACATATGCTGTAATCATTTCAGTGGGTCTCCTTGGAAATGCTATACTCATCAAAGTCTTTTTCAAGATTAAATCAATGCAGACTGTTCCAAACATTTTCATAACCAGCTTGGCTTTTGGAGACCTGCTTCTTTTGTTAACCTGTGTGCCAGTAGATGCAACACGCTATATTGTGGATACCTGGCTCTTTGGAAGAATTGGATGCAAGCTGTTATCTTTTATCCAGCTAACTTCAGTTGGAGTATCAGTGTTCACTTTAACTGTTCTCAGTGCTGACAGGTAGGTCTGTAGCAATTTGGTTTGTCAGGAAGTACTTGTGCATTAAGATAGAAATGAATAAAAGGGAAGAAGCTATCACTTTGCATTAATCTGTAATACTTAGTCCTTGGATAGATAAATATGATATTAAATGTTCCCATTAAAAGCTAGATGATTTTTTCCAATAATCATTAAAAATCAACTCCAATTTGTTTAAGTTAAGAGATCAATATTCTCTGAAAGTGTAAAATAATTCTTTTTAATGAAGTGAATTTTAAAAGAATTAAAAAAAATAATCTGACCTTTTATTAGTTTGAAGTGATGTAAGAAAAACATTTTTCCTCTATTGAATCAAGAAAGATAAAAGGCTTACAGCAGGGAAAAGATAGTTTGTATATTGGTGCTACCTAGTGGTGTACAGAAGTAGTCAGTGAGGATGAACAACACATCCTCATGTGAAAATGACTAAGGACAATGGGAATCCTTCTATTCACTTCAATGGGCTTTGGATCAGGCCTTAAAACTCTGACTAAATTGACTGCCACTTATGGGTAAAGTATAAACAAAATTGTTAGTTCAAATTACTTTTAAGACTCTTTACAATTTGAAGGCTATTGCAATACAATAATAATTTTAAGCATGGCAAGTGCTCACTATTTCACTATTTTAATTGCTATTGTACTTCTAGTTACTGTAACTTTTCCAGTGACATTTTACTTCATAGGACCTCAAATTAAAATCAGACTAATCTGAATACTTTATTATTAGAGCACATAAGTGCTTCCATCTGACTGACTTCACAAGTGATTTGGAATAATCCATTTTCACCAAGAAGCATTTACAATATGCTTTATTTATATTGTAAATAACAACAAATCGAAAGCAGCAGAGTAATGAGCATAAATTATCAAAGACTACAAACAGTCCAAATGAACTCTCAAGGTTAAAGGAAGGAAAAGGTTTTCAAATACCAGTAACTAGAAAACCTAGTTAATAGCAACTAGGTCAGGTATATAGAATGAAAAAAAATCAGTCCAAGTCAGTATTAGGACAATGGGTAATTGCTTCTGACTTCAATTTCTTACTAGATGCCATTGTATAATTGCCTTGAACAATATTTTAATCCAGTAATTATATGGTTAAAATTACTCTGAAAGTTCAGAACCTGTGTTCATTATAACACCATGAGCTACTGTGTTCTGATTGACCAGGATGGCCTGGGGTCAGTAAAAGGTTATTACTAATGTTCTAGTCTGCAGTAGTGTGTCTAATTTTTCCCAGAGGAGAAACAGAGGGCCAGATCCTCACTTGGTGTAAATTGGTACAACTCCACTGAAGGCTCTGCCTTCCCTCCATAGTACTGATCTGTGCCCCGTTTCACTGTATTCTCTTTCACGGCCGTCTCCTGCCCTCTTCCATGGATCTCCCCAATCTGCCTAACCCAGGGCTCATCCATTCTGAGATCAGGGAGTGTGGTTCCATGCGCTCCCCAGTTCCCTATGCCCAGTCCTCCCTCCTGGTCCCTTGCCTTCCTCTCTATGTCCCCTGTCCACATTCTCCTGTCCCCACACGTTTACCCAGGTCCACACATTTTCCCCCTATCTGGCTCAGCCCACTTGTTGCAGCAGTACAGCCAGGAATCAACAGCAGGTCAGTTTATAAGCGTCTATATATTATCTTAAATCTTGCTCTGTATACATGTGTAAACTGTCCTGTATGAGTGTGACCTGGGCTGTGGTCACAGGAACACAGGGGGAAATAGATACTACACAGTATCCTATCATTTTAAATCCTATGCACTTCTGCACAGATTGTTTTGCACAAGGAATCAATGCCAAAGTTTTCTTTTGCCTGGTCCAAAAACAAGAACAAACCAGCAGCAACCAAGGAATGGCTTGCAGCCATCAGGAAAACAAACATCCCTGAACTTATAAAGCCCCTTGTAGCAGAATAGTCCATCTGGAGTAGCAAAATGGTCAGTTTCCAGTTCTCCTCTCATTCCAATTCTGGGAGCTTCCTGGCCCTTCTCCTAGGCTGAACTAGACTGGGAATGAGCACTCCATCTTCCCTTCAGGTGCCCTCCTCTGCCTTTTGTTGCTATGTCTACCTCAACAAAACTTTAATTAAACCCTTTCATGATTACCTTTAATGTGGGGCATGTGCAACTCCACACAAGCTCTTTATATTACATATCTTTGTAAATTCCCCATTTACCTCCCCTTGTGCACCCATAATACAGAATATAAAACTCCACTACCCCATCCTCCAATATTAACTTGCACACAAAACCCATCTAAACACTAGACGGCACCTCTCCTCAGCATGGTTTACAAAGCACACTGAATTTGGAGTTTGCAGACCAGTCTATTTTGGAGATATGATCATTCTGGGGGAGGAAAGTTACAAGACAATTAAAGTCAATAGGATTTAAGTACATGCTTAAAGTTCATCCTTGAGCTTCTGCCTTCCTTATGGAGAGGCTAGCATCACTTCAAAACACAGAAGAACAAATGCATAATTATGTATATATCTAGCATTTAAAAAACTAAAATGGACCAAATTCACCCCTTTAAATTCCCAAGACAACTATGTTAATCTTAGTGGAGATATATCAGGCATGAATTTGTCCCCACAATTTTAAATTATTGATGCCACAAGACTAATGTTACTGCATTTTTTTCCTAACACTATGATGTTGGTTGTGTTTCTAGGTACAGAGCTATTGTTAAGCCCTTGGAACTGCAAACATCAGATGCAGTTCTGAAGACGTGCTGTAAAGCTGGCTGTGTTTGGATTGTCTCCATGATATTAGCAATCCCAGAAGCTGTATTTTCGGATTTATATTCATTCAGCAATCCAGAAAAAAATGTATCTTTTGAAGCATGTGCCCCTTATCCTGTATCTGAGAAGATACTGCAAGAAGCTCATTCTCTGGTTTGCTTTTTGGTGTTCTATATTATACCGCTAGCTGTCATTTCTGTCTATTATTTTCTTATTGCCAAAACATTGTACAAAAGTACATTCAACATGCCAGCTGAAGAACATGGCCATGCCCGTAAACAGGTAAGGAAGGATCACAAACTCAGGTGCCCAGCTTTTAGAAGTCTAAGCATACTGATTGAAATCTTGATTGAATTTGAGTGCAAACTTTTTACATATACAGTATACACAATAGACAAGTAACAAGCCTATGTAAAGTACAGCCTGTAGACACAGGCTGAAATAGCCCTGATTCAGCAAGGCATTTAAGCACGTGCTTAAATCCTATTGATTTAGTTTTAAGTATGTGCTTAAATGCTTTGCTGAATAGTGATGGATCATGCTTTGCTGAATCAGGACCACACTGAATTTGGGAGTTATGGCACCTTTCACTACATTTTAAACACTGAGGGACGGAGCCTGCATTAGAATGCATTAGCTAACCTGTGAACATCACATCCTTAAATCCTTGTCTAGACGAGGCCTCGGTGGGTTCTCTCAGACCAAAGGGCAGGAGAGGGAGTATCATAGTCAGATGCTCCCAAGGGAAAACACACTGTCCAAAGCCACAAAAATGTAAGGGTGAAAATGAAAATGTTTTAGTTTCTGCTTTGTTGCCATACTGCCTTTCAATAATTATCATATGTCAACTGATTTTTATTAAGGGCCTCAGAGCCCTCCAGGGAGTAGCATTATATATATATATATATATATATGTATTAATACTAGATATGCAATTATTTTTTCCTAGATTGAATCCCGCAAGAGAGTGGCAAAAACAGTGCTGGTGCTGGTTGGTTTGTTTGCCCTCTGCTGGCTGCCTAACCACATTCTCTATTTGTATCGATCCTTCACCTACCACTCCTCTGTAGATGCCTCTGCCTTTCATCTTATAGTCACCATTTTCTCCCGGGCTTTGGCCTTCAGCAATTCCTGTGTCAATCCCTTTGCTCTTTATTGGCTGAGTAAAAGTTTCCGGCAACATTTTAAAAAGCAAATCTTGTGTTGCAAGGCGAGGCTTCCCACACGGCCTCCCAGCAACACACCTACCAGAGCTTTGTCAGCCACAGGCAGCACAAATGGTTCAGAAATCAGTGTTACTTTGATAACAGATTATAGTATCACAAAGGAAGAGGAGAGTGTTTAGTTCTTCGATCATGGAGAAGAGCCCAAATCATGCATTTCCCAAGATTCTAGTGCACCGGGACCCTGCTAGGAGCTGCAAGTAAACAAAAGAATGCATCCTTTATACAGTCTGTGAAAGCATCTTCAGCAGGACTTCTTAACATCTTCAATTAGACAATGGAGAAATCACACCAGTGTGTGTGGGGAAAAGAAGAAACACAACTGATGTAAGCTCAGTCAAGAGGATAGTGCCTATTCCCCGGGAATGCTATGCATCCTTTCCATATGCCTGAGGTTTCTGCACCAAGCTGACAAAGTTAAGCTCAGTTAAACAAAGTTAAACTCACTTGAGCTGTAGGACTATTTTTGTACTGGCTCTGTGTTCAGAGAATTAGAATTGCTGTTATACTCTTGGCCACAGAGTAGTGATAATGAGCGCTGCCTTTTGTTGAGCACTTATGTTGTCTCTGATGTTTTTAAAAATGGAAGCAGCTCTCCATAAAATGACAAACCAGAGAGGTTTCTGATTTTGTCACTTTCCTTGCATCAAATATTAAACAATGGTCTAAACTTTGGAGTGAAAGTTTAGGGGGAGGTTGTTTATTATTTTTCATAAACTGAAATTAAACTACACTGAAAGTGGTAGCACAATGCTGAGAAGGCACTAAGCCCTGGTCTACACTACAAATGTATGTCAGTATAATGCATTGCTCAGGGGGGTGGAAAATCCACCCCCTGACCGATACAGCTATACCGACCTAGCTCCAAGTATAGACAGTGCTATGTCGGCATGAGGGCTTCTCCTGTCGACATAGCTATCGCCTCTCAGGGAGGCGGAGTACCTATGCCAATGAGAGAAACTCTCCCATCGGCATAGGTAGCATTGTCACTAAGTGCTACGGTGGCACAGCTGCAGTGCTGTAAGTGTAAACAAGCCCCAAGAGTCAGAAGCTCTAGATCAGGCATCGGCAACCTTTGGCATGCAGCTCGCCGGTGAAGCCTCCTGGCGGGCCGGGCCGGTTTGATAACTTACTGCGCCGCTGGTTCGGCCGATCGCGGCTCCCACTGGCCACGGTTCGCCGTCCCCGGCCAATGGGGGCTGCGGGAAGCAGCGCGGGCCAATGGGGGCTGTGGGAAGTGGCGCAGGCTGGGGGATGTGCTGGCTGCCGCTTCCCGCAGCCCCCATTGGCTGGGGACGGCGAACCGTGGCCAGAGGGAGCCACGATCGGCCGAACCGGCAGCGCAGCAAGTTATCAAACTGGCCCGGTTCGCCAGGGGGCTTACCCTGGAGAGCCACATGCCGAAGGTTGCCGATGCCTGTTCTAGATCCTATTCCATAGTCTGCCATTGACTTGCTGTGTGACTCTGGACAAGTTGCTTACTGTATGGTCTGATTTTAACAGATCTGAGCTCCTACGCTCCTAATTAAGTCAGTGGGAGCAGCAGGCACTCACATCTGTTAAATGGGGATAATCATACTTACCCACCTTTGTAAAGTACTTTGAGATCTATAGATAAAAAAGTCCATTAAAGGACTAAGTGTTATTATTTAGTATTATATTGATCAAGGGAGGAAAAATCAATCTACCCTATCAACTCAGTAGTCAGAAAAAGCTAGAATAGGTGCTGGGAGTTAGTTTGCTTTATAGCAGTGGTTTTCAAACTTTTTTTCTGGCAACCCAGTTGAAGAAAATTGTTGATGCTCATGACCCAACGGAGCTGGGGATGAGGGGTTTGGGAGGGGCTCAGGGCTGGGGCAGAGAGTTGGGGTGCGGGAGAGGGTCAGGGTTTTGGGCTGGGGGTGCAGGAAGGGGGTCCAGGTTTGGGGGGGGGATCAGAGCTGGAGCGTGGGGTTGGGGGGCAGGCTTACCTCGGGCGGCTCCCGGTCAGCGACGCAGTGCGGGTGCTAAGGCAGGCTTCCTGTCTGTCCTGGCACCGCGAACCGCGCTGTGCCCTGCAAGCAGCCAGCAGCAGGTCCGGCTCCTAGGCGGAGGCATGCAAGCAGCTCCGTGTGGCTCTTGCCCGCAGGCACTGCCCCCCCGCCCCAGCTCCCAATGGCCGGTTCCCAGCCAATTGGAGTGTGGAGCCGGTGCTTGGGGCGGGAGCAGCACATGGAGCCCCGTGGCCCTCTGCCTCCTCTCCCCAGGCCTAGGAGCAACACGTTTGAGTGGCAATTACTTGTAGTGCCCCTAGCAATAGTGACTGGTATGTAGCAAAAAGGAACACTGGATGGATGGATGAAATGCTTCTGCATAATTCGGAAGTTTGGTTGTATTGTGTAATGCATATACATTCTCCCTCTGCTGACCTCCCTGATACAGAATAGCAAAACCAAACTGTACAAATCCTGATGTGATTTTAATGAACCCTTTTTGGCTGCCTTAAACTAGTTTAATGACTACCCATTTAAACCCATCAAACCTGGCCTTATTTTATTGCAATTCTGCATGCTTCATTCTGGAGGCTTCAAGTAATAACTTTCATATGACTACTTAGGGCCTGATTCTCAACTCTGTTACACCATTACTGAAATCAATAGAAATATACTAGCATAAAACTTGCAATTTTATGGAGAATAAGGCTCTGGAATCTTCTCTTACCCTCTGTGTCTTGATACAGCACATTCACTTGTGTAGAACCAGTTTCCTCTTAGCCTCCTGTGCATTCCTGGGGGAAAGGGGTCATGGTCAGGGCATTCCTGAACCCCAGTGACCCTCACTTGCCAGGAAATTCTTGGATGTCAGAGCAGCTCTGGACTCGGATGGGCCCTGGCCAGTCCAAGGATAAGTGCCTTCAAGTCATGTTTTTCCTCCCTCACTAGTCCTGCGCCAAGCAAAGCTTGGCTGGAGCAAAGAATCAGGCCCCATGTACCTTGAACAACATTTAGATGCCCCCCTTCTCTTTGCCTCTAATAGGGCTATGGGATAGGCCTACAATTGATAAACCCACACAAATATGAACAAACTTAGCTTCATGGAGTTGAACATGGGAAACTTTAAACAAAAGAAAGCATTATTTCCTCACCTAGAGTTTGCGTTTAAATTCCATACTTTCATACCCCCGCTTCTGAAGGGCCTCTGGAAAGTGAATCTCCAAAGGGTTCCAAACTTTAGACACGTTCTCTGCTGAAGGCTACACTTTAAAGTACATCATCTTTGGGTATTCCTCATTACAGCCCCTAGAAATGGCAGCTTCTAAGATTCACTATTTTTCTTGCTTTGCATTAGTTACTTTTTGCCTTCTGTATCTATTGTTCTAAATGAGCTAACTTGTTGCTACTGTATGCTTTTATAAATGTATGTTTCGCTGTACATTGTACATTTGACAGTTGGGGATCAACTATATTGCAGGCCATAACAGGACCTAACCATTCCATCTGTCAGTGACTGGGATGTAGGCAGTTGTGCCTAGTGCTTGAAGCATGAGTTAGGCCTACTAGTTAGAGCAGGAATCAATAGCCAGGGTCAGAACCAGAGGCTGAGGCCAGATGCCAGAGCAAAGGTCAAAGCCAAAGTCAGAAATTGGTGCCAAATGTCAGAACCCGGTTACCTGGAAGGAAAGCAGGAGCAGGACTGGGTTTGAGGCACGTGCTATCATAGTGATGGGCAAATGCTTTGAGCAGCCGCCAAACTGCTGGGCTTAAGAGCTGTTCTGTGGACTCTTCCCAACAATCTGGCAGTCTACTACAGGCCAGCTGCACTCATTAGGTTGCCCAGAGACTGGCTCTGCTGCAGGCCCAGATTTTTGACATCATCATATAACACACTATATGGTGTTATCATTCTACCTTTTTTCAACAATAGTTATATTTGCACTCTCATGATTCACTGTATCAGAGAGATGTATTGGTTAACATTTACTTTATCTGAACAATCTGTCGTTACTGCTCGGTCTATCCACCTAACAATCCATATGCAATGAATAATACATCTCTAGACTACCAACATTAGATGTAGGGAAAAGGGTTTAAGGCTTCATTGGAAATCTTTTCTTAATGTTTCTTTCTGGAAAGCAGAGTATGAGTGAAATTCAGCCCTGGGTAATGCAGATCTAAATCTACTCAAGTTAAGGTTGTGATGCCCACTTACACCAGCACTGAACGTGATTTAGAAAAGAATTGTGACATGATGGAGTCTGGATTTATAATGTAAATTCATATTGAGATCGAGAATACAATATGCAAAATATGTAAAAACAAAAAAATAATTGAAAACTAGGGGCTCAATCTTGCAAAGCCTTACTTGCGTAAGTGCTACTCATGTAACATGAAGGCTTGCAGGACGGGACCCTATATTATTTTATAAATGAGATATATCCCCAGGTTGCTTTCTTTTGCATGTATGGAACATACAATTTCATCTAATGATGTTTTAATTTGCTTGTGAACATTTTGTGCACATTTAATAGCCCTGTTAACTATAAAGGCCCCAATTCAGCATAGGACTTATTAGGATTTAAGAACGTGCTTAGATGCTTTGCTAAATCAGGGCCAAAGTCTTTCTTCAGGCTGAAAAGTATTATTCAGCTGAACTTAAAACATTGCTATCCTCCAGTAAAATAATTCCAGTGTCTCTTCACTTATAGGTTCCTTAGTTAAACAACCCTTGGCTCCAAATCCTGACTTTCAGTTTTGTGGAACTTGCTTGTTGCATTATTTAGTAATTTTGACAAAGTATTTTAAAAATATATTTATGTTTAAACCAAAACGTTTTTTAAAATGACAGTCATTACAATATGTTGTAAACATTGTTGTACACAATGTTGTAAACATTACCTGCTTGAAAATGAGTAAAAGTGTAGACATTGTTAAAAGAACTGTTGCTAACATGAATATTATCAGTATTTCAATTTGTGCTTATCATAATGTAAGATACTGGCTTGGGACTGAAATCACCTTTCAATCAGAAAAGTAAAGCAAATCATATCAAAGCATGCATATATTGTAAGAAGCTGAATCTCTGGCAAATAGAAATGCTGAAGTTATTTCATAAAAATCACCAATTTTTAATTTTTTCTTTTACGCTCCTCAGAAGAGAGTCTTATTTTACTGTAAGTAGTTTAACATGGGCTGCCTGCTGACAGTAATGTATTTCTGCTAAGCATATTACAATTAAAGAATAAACTAAAGTTGCACACAGCTAAAGCATTTGTACAGTTCAATCAGTGGTACTTATTAAAAAGAATACAGATTAGGGCCGGCTCTAACTTTTTTGACGCCCCAAGCAAAAAAAAACCCCTCTCGGGCGCCCTGCCGTAACAACTCCTCCCAGAGTGCTGCGCCGCTGCAACAACCCTCCCAGAACGCCCCCCCCCCCCCGAGCGCCACCCTGCCACAAGAAACCTCCCCCCCGAGTGCCCCACCGGAACCGCCCCCCCCGAATGTCCTGTGGCAACAACCCCCCACCCCGAGCGCCGCACTGCACCGCCCCACGGTAACAACCCCCCCAGCGCCCTGCCGAAACAAACCCACCCCTTCCCCGAGCACCACCCTGCCAAAGTGTGTTTAAAAAAAAACAAAAAAAACCCCTGAGCGCTGCCCCAAGATTGGCCGCCCCAAAGGTGCCGCCCCAAGCACATGCTTGGTCGGCTGGTGCCTGGAGCCGGCCCTGATACAGACTCTATGCAGTGGATGATTTTTGGCTCTGCAGCAGATGCTCTATTCAGCAGAAAGGTAAGCTATTTCATGGAAGTCATTTTCTTTGTGAATATGGACAGTATTGTCCTGAATTTTTAACATACCGGGCTGATCCTGTCATTTTTATGCAGCTCAGACTGCCACTGAATGTAATTGGAATCTTATGTGCATAAGGACTATAAGATCCCTCGTGTAAGGCACAACCAAGAGTAACCTCTCTGCAAACTCAAGAATGGCCATTTAGATTTGCCCAAAGGCATTTTCCTTTAAAATATATTCTTCTGAATTCTCTGTCTGATTACTAAAGGGTGAAATCCCATGACCTCATTGAAGTAAATGACATAATTCCCATTTACTGGAGCCAGAATTTCACACTATATTTTTACTAACTGTCACATTCAGAGCACTAATAATCAACTCTAAAGAGCTGGGAGCCCCCTTTTATCAATGAATGGAGTCACAGCCAGCCACCAAACAATCATGGGGCAACATCCTAACATTGCTTTGTAGTGTTTGCCTCATGATGCTGGTTTGAGATGACACAGCCTCATCACACATTGATGCAATGCCATGATGCAAATGTTGTAAGACATGTGACTCTCTGAAACTCCCTTCAATAAAACATAAAAATCTCCTCTCTCTCTTCACTCCACCTTTGGCTGCTGTCAGCTAACCAGGAGATCTAAATGCAAAAGTTAGCACACAAAGACATCTGATTTCTTCTGGGGAGCTTTAGGTAAATAAACTAATCAATGTATTATACTATATCTTTCACATTTAACATACGTATGTGTATGTATACTTGAATGTGTGGTGTTTTGTAAAAGTTTTATCTGAATGAGCTTGGGATGGCTGGAGTACTTACGAATCAATTGTATAGGTCATCCAAAAATCAAACCTTATATCACAATATATTCGCATGCATACTGTTTAATATCACAGATATTAAAGAGAAATTATTTTAGAGTGTTTTTTTAAAAAATTTATTGATACTATTTAATATGTTTCTGCTTGTAAAATGAAACACCATTAGTACAATAAATCCAACAGCAGTCTGTGAGAAGGAAAATTTATTTATAACAGATTTCTGAAACCTCTAAAATAGCTTTTCTATATATAATAGCAATTTGAAATCTGCTATCTCATGAGCTAGTAAAAAGGACTGTGTTCCATTGTAAACTATCCCTGATGATTCAAGATATTGGATTGTAAACCCATCATTGCTGCAAAACTTAATACTGTGTGTCCCGTGTCTTGGGCCAGCACAGGGGAAATCCATGTTTGGGGAAAGAAAAAAACATTTTAAAGTGGTATATCTTTGAATTTGCTGTGCGGTTGGAAGTGTTAGAAGTAATCTCAGTAGAGACAGATTATTGGGCTGGTTACACTGTCAGCCAATTTATCACATAGTTCTGCAGTTTATCATCACTGGACATCATCACCACATATGGTGAGTGAGTGGATGTTTTACAGGTGTAACAGATATGATACGGATAATGTCCTGCATTCAATAAGTAATCCAACTCAGTGGAAATTACTAATAAATTACAAATTGTTTCATTTTATTCAACTCTTTTAGAATATATATGAGAACAGACAACTGCATGGAAATTAATCAGAGAAAAGACAAGAAGTAACGTCACAATTTTCTGAAACAGCACGTGACAGCTGAAAAACCAGTTGTGTTTTGGCTTTCATTTCCTTGAAAAGCATGCCACACATCATAAAATGTTATAATCCTAACAGCAAAATACTGTAATACATATCAGTCAGGTGGTCAATGCTAGGCTATATTTAATTTTTTTAAACAGAGTAGTCATATAGGATTAAAAATGGGGACAAACATGTATAATATGTTTCTTACGTATACCTCCTGTATGTTAGCCAAGTTGTTTGCAGGTTGCAGTTTCAGCAGAAAATATGCTGTTTGTTTTGTTCAATTAAAAACAGCTAGGAAGCCTGTGCTGGACAGCCAGAAGGAGTGCATACTAATAAAGTAAATAAATAGAAGTTTGTACCGAGTCATAAATGAAGAGGAATTTAAAATTTCACATTTAATGCTCATAAAAAACATACTGTTAGGTCTAGAGACTGAGGTCCTTTAATTATTCATTGACCGATTACATCACAGAGAGCAGGGCATGCATTCCTCACACCGCCCTGCCAGCAGGCCTAAGCCTCAACCTGGAGGAACCATGTTTATGTGTGAGAGGATCGTTTATTTTCCACACTTATTTAATGCTTGGTCTCTATACTGAAATTGACAAGAGTGGTGCTAATTAGTGTCAGATGTGGGGTGGTGCTCTGATGTGGACATTTATCTATTGGAAACTGAACTGACACTACTGAACAGGTCATCCAACAGGCACATGATGGTAACTATTGGACATGTAGTGCCTGACTTTAAGAAATGCTGAGTCCCGGCAATGTATATTGCTCAGCACTTCTGAGAATCAGATTCTTATTGATTTGGGACAGTCTCCTACTCTGCCCTGAGGTGGAAAGCTCTATTAACCCATTACCACTTCCCAAGTCATCCAGTCCTCCATAAATATGAGTTAAATACTAACTGTATTTGCCAAAGGTACGGATACGGGAAATTCTGTTACACACAGATCTGACAAAACAACCAAAGCAGTATAAAATGTAAGCTGTATTCTCCTTACTGCATTCAGAGACATTACTTTGTACTGATGTTGTTTCCTCTCTGCCTCCAAACAAACATCAGAATCAGTTTTTGTAAATGCTTACAATAATCTGATCTGTTACTCTTCATTTTCACCAGTTTAACTGAAGTCAGAATCTGGATCATTGTAGTTCTTCCTTCAACCCTCTAATTTAGGCTGTGCTGAGCTTCCTGGATTAAAACAACACTTCATGGAAACTGCTTTTCCTGGCATATGTGTTGATGTTTTTATTCAAAGATATGAAAATAAAATTTAGGTTAATGAAAAAATTGATGTTAATTTTGGGAGCTTTGAAACAAAAGTAACTCAAATGCCTCTCAAGCTGTCAGTTTGTAAGTGATTGTAAAACAGTCTTTGGACCACTATCATCATAGCTCTGCCAAAAGAAAATTCTTGAAAGATGAAAGAAGATGTCACTAACTACACATTGGATGTTCTTTGTATACCAGCCAGAGATTACTGAAAGTCTATATTTATAGCTGTAGCAATCTTATATGACAGTCTGTTGACTGGCAAGTTAACTGATCTCTGTCTCTCCTCAGAGCTTTACTTTTATTTTACTACTATTCCAGTGTATATGACAGTAAAGATATATTTGCTCCTAGAATATTGATTTCCAAAAAGCCTCTAGACTGCATATCCTTCCCATTATAGGGTAAAAAGTTTGTTTTGCAACTGCAGCAATCAACAGTTGCCAATCTGTATGGATTTGTTCAACTACGTTTTTATTTAGAAGAGTTAAAATAAGTCATATTAATACTTCAATTTTGTAGTCCTAAGCCAAAATTCATGTAACAAAAGTCTACATAATATGCTTTCTATATAATGCACATAAAAACAACGTTTTCTATTCATATTCTTTTGCAAACAAACATACTTGCAACTCAAAAAGTCTCCCGATCACCTTCTGAAAATCACTAGATGATTTGGTCACAGTTTAGGGCAACTGCACCTGTATTCTCCCTCCATGGTCCAGCAGGGACACCCACTTTTAGACTCCTGGCTCCCAGCTGTCATCTCTCTCGGGTGGAGACCTATGTCTCTTTCCTTTCTGATCAGGGGCTGCACCCTTCCCTGTGTTATTGCCAGCAAGTCAGACTGCCTAAACAGGCTAGTGTCTGTGCTTTGCTCTCTCTTCAGAGGCTATAAACAGCATAACTGCCCTCAATTAGAAGTTACCACACAGCTCTTTCTAAGCAAGCACATTTATTTTCAAGGTGACAGCATTACAGAAAAAAAACACATTAAAAACAACAAAAGAATGTACACACATGCTAATAAGCTTACCAAAAATCACTGACTCCAGAAGGGTGTGTGGTAGCAGTCAGTTCTTCAAACCTCATAAAGAGGGGTTTTTTTTGGTGTGGTTATAAGTTCATAACAGCTTTACTTCATAATAAGCACACTCATGCACAGTATTTCTGTGGTGCATTAAGAACTTTATAATTAAATGTTGTGCTTTATTAATCAACTAAGTAGATGTCTATTACTCTACAACAATAATTATAATAATACTCATATAGCATCCCCATCTTCTCCATCAATGCACTGAGAACATGGCAAACGGAATTAAAATACAATAGACACTGATGAAGAATTAACTAATTACCCACTTGAGTCAGTCTCTGGTACTGTCATTAAGAAAGCAATCTTCATCCATTAAAAAACAATTTAAAATTCCGAGTACAAATGTAGTAATTTGCACAGCACCAGTATAGCTTTTTGAACAGTAAGCCGAAATACATTCTCCAGAAGTTGTAGATATGAATAACTTCTACCATTCTTTTATTTCTAAAAAGCAGATATTTGGGAGACAGTAGAAGTATTTTAGAAGTTTCAGCAGTGGACACTTCTGGAAGAGGGGACATCTGGTCATGTCCTCTGCTCCAACACCTGAGGCAACACAACATTTTGAAGCAACACCAATGTACAGTCTTATCTTTTTTTTGTTTATTCCTGCCAATAAAATGTTATGAAAATGAGCTTTCTATCCAACGAAAGATGACTGCCTGCTCACAGAAAAACACTGCAGCAGCAGAAGTAGGAATTATTGTTCAATTCTAGTATATTTTGATATTCTTGAATGAATGATCAATGGCTATTACATCCATCAATGGCTATTAGCCAAAATGGTCAGAGATGCAACCCCATGCTCTGGGTATCCCTAAACCTCTGAGTGCCAGAAGCTGGGACCGGACAACCAGGGATGGATCACTCAATAATTGCCCTGTTCTGTTCATTCCTTCTGAAGCACCTGGCACTGGTCATTGTTGGAAGACAGGATACTGGGCAAGATGGACCACTGGTTTGACCCAGTATGGCCATTCTTATGTTCTTAATGATACACTGCAACACTAAAGAGTAAATTTATAAAGGCGTGTCTGGAACGTGAGCTGCTCAATTCCAGTGAAAGTAAATGAAATGGAGCTTGAAATATCTGAGAGAAATTAGCACTAGGCACAAGATCCACAACTTAGGGACTGCCAAATGCACACTATAAAGCAAATAGGAAGCATCTTCTTGAACCAAGTTGTAGGAACAGGCACTTTAAATCCAGCTTCCACTGCCAATGTTCATTGTGTTCCTGAATACGTTTTTAATCTTTTGCCGATGCTGCCTACCATATATACTGATGAACTAATCACGATGCATTGACATTTTCTGCATAAATGTGACAACATACACAAAACACATTTCCATATTGAGAGTATAAATGTAGACTGATAAGATAAAATAACATGAAACTGCCTTTCTTACCTTAGTGAGCACTGAGATGGCCTCTGCTATCCTTTGAAATGAACATCAGGCAGGTGTGAATGGGAGACATGTGAAGGCCAGCTTTGATTTTGAGGGGCCTATCTGGCATCCTTTGAGCTAAACCAGCTGCACAAGTCTATTGCCCAACAGCATATGCTTCTATTGCATGCCTGGAGAGATTCCTGTGGAGGAATCACTCACAGGACAGTGGGCTGCTGCCATCATGCAGCAAAACTTTGCAATTTGTGCTGCCAAAGTGCACAGTGGACAAGATAAACGGTTAGCATCATGGCACAAGAGCAATTGGCAGCAGCACGATGGCATCTCAAGAACACCAGGCTATCACCAGTGGGCATGCCTGAGGGGGGGCACATGTGACAGCACAGCCAGACCAAGATGATGGCCCACAAGGGATTAGGACGTAACCTGCAGCAATGGGGCCCGAGAGAGGCAAAGGAGATGGACTGTGCTGAAAGGCCATGTGGCAGGGCCGACTCTGGTGAGTAGACCCCACGCAGAATGAGGAGCAGGACAGACTGTGGCGAGGGGCCTCCGGCCTGAGAGGAAGGGCTTGCCTGCCCTGAGCAGGTACAAGGGCCCCTTTCCCAAAGTTGACTGGAGCAGGACACCCGGTCAGTGGTTCCCACAGCTTGTACTAAGGCAACCCACCAGCTGCACTTTGCCTTGTTTCGCGCCCCACCCATTACACATTCACACCCTCCGCCCGATAGGGAGGCCCTGGGGAGTGAGGGGCTGCACAGCTCAGCCCCCCCCCGGGCCCTCCAGTGGCAGCCTGTCCCGCATGGCTGGGCCCAGCTCCAGGCCTCACTGCCCAGTGCAGGTCACCGCGCTGCCGGGCTGCCCTCCTCCATGACCCAAGCAGCCCCGGGGCAACATCCTGCACTGGGTCGGGGAGCGCTGGGAAAGGGGCACTGCTGTGGGGTGGGCTCCCCCGAAGAAGTATGTTTGCCTAGGCCAGAAACCGGTTAATCCCGCCCTGAACTGGTCTAGGACCCTTCTAGAACCTTCCCGGGCCCCGCCCTTGAGGAAATACTGCGCTAGGCCACGCCCCAGGCGGGAAAAGAAGCTACAGCCCGCCTGCTCCCAGGAAGGGAGGGCCTATCGCTCTGTCTGTGCCTCCCATTGGCCCGCAGCTGACCACGTGCTGGCCCAGCCCTTGCCCGTTGGCTCCGTTGAGCACGTCCATTCCCTCCTATCCCCACCTACGCGCTCTCAGAATGGTTTCGCCCATCCCGTCCCTTCCGGGGTGGGGCAGACTGCTCACTTCCGCTCTTGCGCATTGAGACCCGGGCCGGGCGGCAGGTCAGCGGGGCTCGGTGGGTAGCGGCTGCCTCCCTGAGGGGAGGCAGGGGCTAGTGGCTGGCGAGGCGGCGGAGCTGCGGCTCCTCCGGGGCGCCGAGGCGAGGCGTGTGGCCCGGGCCCGCTGAGGCGGCGCCGAGCCCCGCGTGTACGATGAGCGGCGGCGGCGGCGCGGACGGGAACGAGGAGTTCTACCAGCAGCTGCGGCTCCAGCAGCTGCACGAGGCCCGCCGCAGGGGCGAGGGCGAGCCCGACCCCTTCACCTACGTGGACCCGGCGGATGGGACGGCCTACGAGTGGGACCGCGAGAAGAAGGCCTGGTTCCCTAAGGTAAGGCGGGCCGGGGGGGGCGGCGGCTCGCGCTGGCCAGGGGGCGGGGCGTGAGGGTAGCGGCCGCCTCAGGTGCCCCGGGTCCCCTCCGTGTTTCTGAGCCGTCCCCGTTGGCTAAGGCGGGGCTCGGCCGAGCGCGGCCCCGAGTCCAGGGGCAGGCGCCCCGGAGAGCGCGGCGCGGCGGAGGGGCTGATGCCTTTGCCGCACGAGAAAGCGTTGGCCTTTAGCTGCGGTATCTTATTGCAAACTCATGTGTAATTTACAGTCCTCCATCGCCCCTAGGTGTCTCGGCATGACCGTGTCCCGGGTTTCTCGTACTTTCCCGCAGTGCTTTCTTGGATAACATGCAGGGTGCCTTGGTATCTGGGGGATAACTGATATTGCGGGGCGGGGGCTCTGGTAGTTCTTAGGGCTTCCTTGGAGTCTGCCGTTGCAGATGATTTTTGTCTCGGCATCTGCAGCAATGTTTGTACAAGTTTCAGAAATTCCTGGAGCAATACATTTTTATTACATACTGTGGGATAAGACTTCCCAAAGAGGGGAGGGAAGATAGCCTTAAGAGCTAATTAAATGCAGGAGTTGTTAATCCCTGGGCAGCCCAGTTATAAGAGTGGCTCAGGAGACTGGCTGAATTCACCCTCAATCAGAATTTCTGCTGCTGTACAGATGCAGACATTAGTGAAAGGGAATTGTATGGTGGGTCAGTAATTTGCAACGCTTCCCACCCTTTCATAGAGCCCTGCATATGGGCTTTTCTCCTTAGGTATGTTGTAACTGGAGGGTCCATGTCTGAAGTTTGGTATGCTTTCCCATTTTTGTGTGTATGTGGATCATACCTAATCACTTTGTTTTTTGATTTCTTAAGAGATGACAAGTATATCCTCCAGTATTCTTTTGCTCATGGTCTGTGCTTCCCCAAAAGTAACCTGATGACTAAATGTGCATTGAAATAATGATCTCTTAAAGTTGGTTCCACCACAACAGGATTGAGGGCCATTTGTCAGCAATTGTATGAGAGTTGACACTTGCCTGTGCTGGGGAGAGAGGACTTAGGGTTTTAAGGCTTTGATTGAAACCTTTTGCAGTTATGAAAATTCACAGCTGCTATTATGTTCATGACTGGTATTATAATAAAGTTGTCCGCTTAATATTCCAGAAGATCAGTTCCAACAACAGTTGTTTTCCCTTTCGTTTTCCTGGTTTGGAATAATACGTCCCTGCTGGCCTTGGGTAAATGGAATACCAATATAGTAATATTCCACTGAGGTTTTTTTTAATTAATAACCCCTTTAACAAAAATTGTTTTGCACTAGCAACCAGTACAGTTTCAAGAAATAAAACGAAGTTGGTAATGTATTCAAAGTAATTTTAAATTTATTTTGTTGGAACATTTTTCTTCCCACTCAAATCTAAAAATAATGCTGCTGCAGGACAACTAGTTAGAGGTATTGATTCACTGGTTGTTTATTAAGTTATTTGATAAACCAAAACTATTAACTATTCATTGAAAAAAATTCAAAACAATTTAAAAAAACCCTTTAAGATAAAATTCAGCACCCATGAAAGTAATGAGCTATTTATTGGCTGGAGCCAAATTTAGTGTGGATTACCGCAACGTAAGAAGGGTAGAAGTGGGATTTTTACCCACAAAAGCTTATGCCCAAATAAATTTGTTAATCTTTAAGGTGCCACCGGACTCCTCATTCATAATGTAAGATTAATCAAAGGTCAATGCATCCCTCCTAAATTAGGCCTGGGCCTTTTGAGATGGACAGACTTTCCATTGCGTAACCAAACTCTTACACTTGCAATATACTAGTGATTTATAAACACTAGAATTTAGTGTTATATGGTTCTGCAATATTTTGGCAAATCACTAAACTCCAGAAAGCTTTATATGAAGATTAATTCTATGTTGGAAAAAGGTGACTGTCATTGACAATTCTGCATCTCTTTCTTTGCCCATGGGCATGTCCTTGTTAAGGTATGAGTTTCCAAACAAAACATTGATGTTGAGACCCAAATAATCTATATAAAAGTTCAAAGAGGCTGTACTGATTTAATTAGTTACCAGTTATCATGCAAGCATGGAGTTATTCAGACTCCCTACAATCTCACTCTGGAATTTTTGAACACAGATGAAACCCCTAGCATATGGGTTAGTTCAGGAAAACCTAAGCTTTTCTTACAAAGCTGAGTTCTTGTCTTTGAAATGGTTGTCTGAAAACTTGACCATATTGACAGTGGCAAAGTTGGTTTAAACCAGTGGTCCCCAATGCAGTGCCTGCGGGCGCCCGCCCACCAACTAGTGCCCAGAAGGGGAGAGAAGCTGCTGCCCCGGCCTGCTGGGGACAGAGAACTCTGGGGCTGCGGGCGCTGGTGTTCTCTGTCCCGGGCAGGCCAGGGCAGCGCAGAGAGAAGCCGTAGCCCCACGCCTGCCGGGGACAGAGAACACAGGCGCCCGCAGCCCCCGATTTCTCTGCCCCCGGCAGGCCGGGGCAGCACAGAGAGAAGCCGCAGCCCCACACCTGCAGGGGACAGAGATCACCGGCGCCTGCAGCCCGGCCTGCCGGGGACAGAGAACTCTGGGGCAGCGGGCGACTGTGTTCTCTGTCCCCGGCAGGCGCAGGGCTCCGGCTTCTCTCCGTGCTGCCCCGGCCTGCCGGGGACAGAGAACACCGGTGCCCACAGCCCCGGAGTTCTCTGTCCCCGGCAGGCTGGGCTGCGGGCGCCGGTGTTCTCTGTCCCCGGCAGGCCGGGGCAGCGCGGAGAGAAGCCAAGATTTGGGGGGCGACGGGCAGCTGCCCGCTGCCTCCCCGCTTAGCGGCTGAGACAAGGGGAGACAAGGGGCGGCTCGCTGCGGCTGCCCGCTGAGCTGGGAGACAAGGGGCGGCTCGCTGCGGCTGCCCGCTGAGCTGGGAGACAAGGGGCGGCTCGCTGCGGCTGCCCGCTGAGCTGGGAGACAAGGGGCAGCTCGCTGCGGCTGCCCGCTGCCTCCCCGCTGAGCTGGGAGACAAGGGGCGGCTCGCTGCGGCTGCCCGCTGCCTCCCCGCTGAGCTGGGAGACAAGGAGCGGCTCGCTGCGGCTGCCCGCTGCCTCCCCGCTGAGCTGGGAGACAAGGAGCGGCTCGCTGCGGCTGCCCGCTGCCTCCCCGCTGAGCTGGGAGACAAGGGGCGGCTCACTGCGGCTGCCCGCTGCCTCCCCGCTGAGCTGGGAGACAAGGAGCGGCTCGCTGCGGCTGCCCGCTGCCTCCCCGCTGAGCTGGGAGACAAGGAGCGGCTCGCTGCGGCTGCCCGCTGCCTCCCCGCTGAGCTGGGAGACAAGGGGCGGCTCGCTGCGGCTGCCCGCTGCCTCCCCGCTGAGCTGGGAGACAAGGGGCGGCTCACCGGGGCTGCCCCTTGTCTCCCCGCTGAGCGGCTGAGTGGGGAGAAAAGGGGCGGCTCAGCTGGGCTGCCCGCTGCCTCCCCGTTGAGCTGGGAGACAAGGGGCGGCTCGCCGGGGCTGCCCCTTGTCTCCCCACTGAGCTGCTGAGCAGGGAGACAAGGGGCGGCTTGCTGCGGCTACCCTTTGTCTCTCCGCTCAGCGGCTGAGCGGGGAGACAAGGGGTAGCTTGCTGCGGCTGCCCGCTGCCTCCCCACTGAGCTGTGAGACAAGGGGTGGCTCGCCGGGGCTGCCCCTTGTCTCCCCGCTGAGCTGCTGAGCGAGGAGACAAGGGGCGGCTTGCTGCGCTGGAGCCGCGGGCCTTTTAAAGCCCCCCCCCCCCCCCGCTCTGGCAGCGGGGCTGGGGGTGGGGGGACACTTTAAAAGACCCGTGGCTCCCCGCAGCGGCAGGAGCCGTGGGCCTTTTAAAGCGCCGCCCTAGCGAGGCTCTGGCGGCACCTTAACTCATAGTTTTTCCTCATAGGGGGAGTGGCCGCTCCCCCTGCTCCCCCCCCCCCACCCGCTACGCTACTCTCTCTGTCCTCGGCAGGCGCGGGGCCGTGGTTTCTCTCCGTGGTGCCGCACGGCCCTGCACCTGCCGGAGACAGAACTCCGTGGCTGTGGGCCCCGGTGATCTCTGTCCCCGGCAGGCGTGGGGGCGCAGCTTCCCTCGGCGCTGCCCCACAGCCCCGTGCCTGCCGAAGACAGACAACTCCGGGGCTGCAGGCGCCGGTGTTCTCTGTCCCCGGCAGGCGCGGGGCTGCGGCTTTCCTCTCCGCTGCCCAGAACTGCGCCCCCCCAAAGGGTAAATAAAAAAGAGCAAATTCACATGGTAAGGTGAAAGAATAATTGCCAAATAATTTAATTAATACCTTTTACCTGTAAAATTACCTTTATTATCTTATGGATTCATATATTATGTAATATTAAATATGATGTTTTTCATATTATTTAATGTACAAATACAAAATAAGTCTTGAAAAATTGTTGGCGCCCGCCCCACTCTTCTGAAAACATGAATGTGCTCTTGGCTACAAAAAGGTTGGGGAGCACTGGTTTAAACAATAAGAGGTTGTAACCATTTTGTGACACTAAAATGTCAAACTAAACTTCAACTAGTATATTTTCTTGTCCTGTCACAACTATACAGTACTGCAAATAGTTTGTAAAAACCTTAGTACTAAAATGTGTAGCAACAAATAAGGTATTGTACATTTTGCATCTAATCTAATATAGTACATTTTGGGGGTGAAAGGCAGATTTAGACACTGCTCATGTACTCACTCTCCACAGGGAGGTTTGGTTGGGAGGGAAACAGCTAGCATATTCAGGTAATATGAGCCAAAGATGTATGATCTTTGACTTAATCATGTTTTGGTGCATATTGCCTATACTAAGATTTACACGATCTATTTACACCAATCAATCTTCTTTGAACTCTTTTTTTTCAAGAAGACAGAGGCCCACAAGTGTCAGTCAATTTAATAGTCAGTGTTTTGGTTCTTGGCTGCCTGTCAATGTCACTTCTTCTCCTGGCTCATGGTTGAGAGCAATTGAGTTCTGTTCTTAGTATTACATTATGGGTTTCTTTCTGTCTCAGACAAATCTAACTCAGTAAGCAAAAGAATTAAAAGTTTTACCTTGGAAAAGGGGGCACTAATGAAATGTTTTAAGTTCATCTGCAATATAGAAAAAAGTTCCTGAATAGTGTGTGCAGACTTCTCAGTGTGGCTTTACTAATACCTGGCATTTCTTAAGTTTTCAACTGCAGTGTCCATTTGAGCCTTTATATTTTCCTCTGTAAGTGAAGACAACTACTAAAACAGTAATCCAGATATCTTTAGAAATCCACCACCAGCAAACTTGTAATTTACTGGGGTTTATCTTTGAACTCTATTATAGATTAATATTTAACATTTCTTTTCTAGGTGACTGAAGACTTCCTGGCAACATACCATGCTAACTATGGCTTCCCTACAGATAGTTTAGACAGTTCCTCTGCTTCAAAGACTGAAAGTAAGCCTGCTGTGGATTCTAGAACAGCAGGAGCACAGCAGTCAACAAACAAAAAAGCACCCCAACAAACGGATTCTAAACAAAAAGGAGAAAAAAGAAAACTTGACGCAGGTAAGGGTCTTCATTTTGCATAAGCTGGAAAATATACAGTATTTAAGAAAAATGAGCAAATGTAATTGTGCATTAGTATTATGCACAGTAGAGATGCTCAGGCATCTGTTCTGAAATTGCATAGCACTTATTTGCTTATAAAAACCTATATTTCCAATGTGAAATATAATCAAGCTACTAATAGTGTTCTGAGTTCCCTAGGGTTAAGTGGAAGCTTCTTGGAAATTTAGTTAGTGAAACTGATAAATGAGAACTTAATGTTAAAATCCTGTTCTACTTCTAGGAGTTTAGCACAACTTATGCAATTATTATTCTGTTTTTAGGATGGTTTCATGTTGAAGAAGACAAAAACACAAATGTGTATGTGACTGGTAAGTCATCACTTTTTTGTAATATAGTGCCAAAGGGTGTATTAGGCAATTTATATAAATAAGTCTGCTCCAGAGCACTTAATAATGTGGATCACATTTTAGGACATTGACTCCCTCTTCTCGCCTTCATAATTGTACGGCCTACTTACGCTCACATTTGTGATTGTATAACATCCCTGTAACAACTACCGCAGTTGCTGAGATGGAAAAGTAGTACTAGGAAAACGTTGAATACATTTACATGTTTAAATACAATGTCGCTGGCTGAAACGGGGAGAGAGCCCACTGTGGCCAGCCAGTACTCCCAAGAACCACCAGTAAGTGCTCCATAGATTGCAGTTGTACATTAACACAACTCATGAATCATTGGTCTACGGCCGGGGGCCCTTAGGTGGCTCTGAGCCAGTTTCAGGGGGTCCATCAATTAGAGCTAGCATTAGACTCACTGGGGTCCTCAGCAGAAAGCCGAAGTCCCACTGCATGGGCCTGAAGCCTGGGGCCCTGACACTGCCACCCGGGGCTGCAGCCAAAGCCTGAGCAATGTGGCTTTGTAGGGGCTCCTGTGGCACGGCGCCCCAGGCAATGGCCCTGCTTGCTGACTCCTAACACCGGCCCTGGCATTTATGTGCAGAAAAAGCTATTGTGGCACAGCTGGGCTGTGGAGTTTTTATAGCATGTTGGGGGGCGGGGGGAAGGCTCAGAAAGAAAAAGGTTGAGAACCCCTGGTCTAGACTAGGACAAGATATAGTAAATGGAGGCAAAAAACAGAATAAATAGGAGAAGGGAAAACAATTTTACAGCAATATAATGTAGCTTCACAAATGTTAAGTCTTTTGCACCTTCTCATGCTTGTTCTTAGCCTAAAGATGAATTTGTTTGTAAAGCTGTTTTTTGAGTTACACGAGCACAAGAAAAACATGCACCCGAAGCAGCGTATCTTAAAACATGGAATTCTCCTTTCTCTAGGTTTGGCTAACTCAGGAATTTTCATAATTTAAAAATATTTCAAATGCTGTTTTTCTTCTGCTCAGATAACTCATTTATTTAAAATTTTCAAACTTCAGTATGTGCAGTCTTCAATGAAGGCATGTTGTACTAAATTAGAAAAAATGGTAAGAATGATAAGTGTGCTGGCTATGCAGTGTCTAACTTTCTGTCCCAGTTAAAGTGAAGATACCTAAATATGTGCACTGTGAAAAACTGTGCATTGGTTAGTATATTTATTTGCACATAAGTTAATGTGTTTGTTATGTCATTGTTTTGGGATATTAAGGAAATGTGAGTCCAAAAACACTTAATGCAACACAGATTTTACAGCCACAGATGAGAACTCAGAAGTTAATGGTTACCATAGAAACCATAACATTTCCACAATTGACTTACTTAAAAAGCAGAAAGATTACAAACATTCAATTAACAGGAAATAAAACATGCTCAAAACTAAATTAGTTTAAAAAAAAAATTTGTGCATGTAAAATCTCACCCATAACATTGAACTGACAGATATTTGTCCTTTAACTGATTCATTCTTGTTTCCTTTTTAAAATGGGCTTAGTGGTGTTGAAAAACTGGATTTGGAATTCACTATATAAATACATTCTAGATTTATATGGTTGAATTTACTTTGCAGGTTTGCCTCCAGACATTACAAAGGATGAGTTTATACAGGTTATGTCGAAGTGTGGTATCATTATGCGAGATCCCCAGTCAGAAGAACATAAAATTAAACTTTATAAAGACAAGCAAGGAAATCTTAAAGGAGATGGCCTCTGTTGTTATCTCAAGGTCAGTGGTGTACTCAGTGTAATATTACTTTTTTTGTTGGCTATGCTTCATGACAAAGTAGTTCTTTATTGTCAAATATGAAAGGCTGCAACTTTTCTCTGACATGGAGAGCTCTCTGTAGCTCAAAAGCTTCTCTTTCACCAACAGAAGTTGGTCCAATAAAAGATATTACCTCACTCATCTTGTCTCTCTAATATCCTGGGACCAGCATGGCTACAACACTGCATTCACCTTTTCCTGACACTTACCAACTGTTGTTGGTTTTTATTAGATGTTGCTGATAGAGCGCTCTGAATGGGCATTTTAATACCTTAAGATGATCACTGCTCATAGTGTTGTTCACAATCTTTACCTTGTGCTCTCAGTCTATTGCAGGCCTGCACAACTCGTAAAGCGGTGAGGGCCACATTACTCCAAAGAAAAAAGCCGAGGGCTAGATGTGAGGAAAGTTGTTGAGCAAAACTTTTTTTTTTTTTTTTTGGGGCCAGCCTCCCGCGGGCCGTATGTTGTGCAGGCCTGGTCTATTGTATGCACCTGTTTTCACTCATTTTACTTAATTGCAAGCTTTTGGGAGCTCCTTGGGTTAGGGATCATTTTTTGTTACATTTGTACAGTATTTTCCACAGTGGGACCCTATGCACTACAATTATTAATTAATACACAGGTGCAGAATTTAGAAAAGCTGCATCACAACATTTGGCCATAGTATTGTCATGATAGTTAACAGAATTCAGAAAACTATTTGTATTTTCAGATTGCAGGCTGCAAAATACTGACTGAGGTATTTAACTATGGGGATCTTTCCAATTGACTTTCAAGGAGGCTTAAGCTCCTGAATCTGTCACTTTTGAAAGTGGGACTTAAGTCCTTTTGAAAACTTTATCTTTTAATTCTTCCCTATAATTATAGTAGCTCACTGGAACTGTCATAGTTCACTTTTTAGAAATGATTGGAATGAGAGAAATGACTTTGTGAACTGCAGTTGGGTGTGTGAGTCTGTTAAGTACACTGGTGAAATGTGTTTGGGCCAGAGTCAAGCAATACTAAAAGTAGCCTCTTTTTAACATTATTTTTTGTAAATAGGTTCAAGCTTTGTTTGGGCATAGAGGAATTCATTTTTAATTTTTTAAATCAAAATCTTCTCATTGATGCTTGTTTTAAGGCGTACTATAATTTGATTTATCTTCAAATAGCGAGAATCAGTTGAGCTTGCATTAAGACTTCTGGATGAGGATGAGATTAGAGGCTACAAATTGCATGTTGAAGTAGCAAAGTTTCAACTTAAGGGGGAGTATGATGCAAGCAAAAAGAAGAAGAAATGCAAAGACTACAAGAAGAGGCTGTCTCAACAACAAAAGTTTGTAACTTTTTTCAATAAAATGTTTTTTCTAAATGTATTAGCTAAAACAGTTTTTTTCATATTCATTTATTCAATGTTATAGCAACAATTAAAGATAAAAGATTAGGTTTAGAGTTATTTCATTGGGGTTGGGGTGAGGAATATAAGTTAAATGCTGGCATCTTGAAAGTCCCTTGGATTGTCATGTTTGGTTGGAGTCCATAGAGAACCAAAGACTCTCATTACTTTCTTCTGAACGGAGTGTTGAGAGGCAGAAAGTGTTGGTGTGGTGGGGTTGTTTTTTTTAAACATGATGGAAGTTTCTCTTGCTGAGTTATTGAATCTGCAGAACCCTGTAGAGTCACTTTTATCTCTTGTGATTAACATTGATCCTGTAAGGAGACAGCACTGTTTAGCCTCCTGCATGTTACTGTTAGTTAAATTTAATAATTGCATTACACTTACAAAAATTCTAGAGCAGTTAGCATGAAGGTCCAATTAGTATATGAACAAGTACACTGCTTTCTATTTTTGCCTGTTTATACATGGACATCTGCCTTCAGCATTCAAATGTTTTTTATTTAAAATTTTCTTATGTAGAGGTGAATTACATGTGATCTTAAAGAATCAAGCAATTCCTACTGTTGGAAGCAAGAAAATTCCATATAAAATTTGATTTTGAAGTACTGCACATTCCAACCTAAGCATTTAAAAATTCCCTGAATTGCTGATTTTCTTCAAGGAATAAATAGTGATGCTAATAATTTTATTATAATTAAAAGGAAGAAGTCAACTTGAAACTACTTAACATTGTTTTTTAAAAGTTGACTAGATTTCAATTATACCTGCCTCTGGGCTTCCAGGCCCATTTATTATTTTTACAATGTTTCTCTGTCCCTAGGAGAAACTGACTAGGCATGGGAAATAGTGAAACTATGAAGGAGGTTCTGTCAAGGGCACAAAGAAAACAATGTATTTTCACCTCTGATCTTAGGTATTTCTTTAAAAAAAAAAAATTAATACTTTTATACACTGACTTTTAAATAGCTTGTGTTCCTTAATCACCTTGCATAGTGACCTTCATAGAAATCCGAGAATGCTTCACCAGGAGCAGCAGAAATAAGCAATTTTACTAAATCAGGCTATTTTCTAAGATTGAGATAATAAATGTTAATGGAATCAAGCCGTTTCAGCTAAAGAATACTACAGTAGGTACAATTCCTACAAGCTCCAACCATAGTCAAAATGCTAATTTGTCTGTTCTGTGAATTCTCAACAAAATTCAGGGTGTGACAAAGGGTGTACATTATGGCACTATATTTTTGAGATAATGTACTATAAAGAACATGACGTGCTTGAAATGAAAGCAGTAAACGTTTACTACAAGAACGTGTGAACTTATAAGGAAATACAAATAAAATAATGTCAGAACAATTTTCAAAGACCTTTTTGGGAATCTTTAGATGTTTGTACTTTAAAGCTGGTATTCTGTTAACTTTTTTTTAAATGAGTTCTAGTCTGAACTGTGACTTCAAATATTGTGTCCTAAATTGTTCAAGGTATTAGCCCAATTATGTTTCTCTGCCTCCTTTTCTTATCCCATGCTCCAGTTCAGCTGCAGCTTACAAATATTTTTGAATGTTCAGTAGACTACACTGACCACTGAAGTTAAATTTGGCTTGTCTCTGTATTATGACATTCTTGTGCATGCTTATGGTATTTGAAGCTGCTTTGTAAGAGGAACTGTGATTAACTTACTGATCACCATTCCATTTGCTAGAAGATTTAAATAATTCTTTAGAACCAAAGTAGCTATCACTACTGAAATCTGTATGTCAAATTAATGATTTTTTTTTCAACAAATACTTGTAGAAACTGAAGAAAGGTGCAACAATGTCTTCTTACTATTGCTTCATTTCATTAGACAGTTGGATTGGAGGCCTGAGAAGAAAGATGCCACAGCTCGAAAGCGACATGAGCGTGTTGTCATCATTAGGAACATGTTCCACCCAAAGGATTTTGAGGTAGGAAGAACTAAATAGGTGAAGTAGCTAGTGCTGGCAACAGTCAACGTTGCGTGTCATTTACCATTATAAGACTCCATTTTCAGTTGCTTATAACATTGCCAAATGTTAACTGTTCAGGCAAAAATCTTCAGCTAACATGGTTCATCTACTTCCAAAAACAAAGGTAGGGAAAAATATTGCCTTGCCCATGTTTTTTATCAAACAAACAAACAAACAAAAATCTTAACTACTCCCTTGAGAAGCTCTAATGCCTCCATGGTTTGGAGCAAGGGCTTGAAATTTGGCTGTGTCACACTGCTGTCATAGATGCCAGTTGCCATCCCCATAGAAATTGACCCAAATATGGCCAAGTTTAAAATATGAAAATTTATACTTTGCACATGCTCAATAGAAACTTGTTGTTTTGGTAGCAAATACTCTGAAGCTACCATTTGCGCTGAGCATGCTACATCCCAGGGCTGCTGGGGCTAAGCAGGACTTGCCCTGCCATTGTTGCTCCTGGTTGCTGGAGGTTGTTGTGGCAACAGCAAATGAGAACAGAGACTGTTCTGTGCTCTGCTTCCTCTGCTGGCTCCCAGGCAGCTAGGGGGGAACTTAGGAAGCACCCATGTTGGCATGCAGTGGGAGGAGAACAATCATACAGTTGCCAGGATTGAAATGGTGCTGAAAATACTATTCCTATGGAACTTATTTATTTTAATGACACTGGAGAATATGGATGACAATGCTCATTTTCACTAAGCACTAACACACTAGCTGAGCTCTGGTAGTTTATTCCTCCCATCCAACAATTAAGGGATTTTTGATTAGTTCATTATAATGGAATCATGACATTTATTGTAACTGGAATAATATCTAGCTCTTACGGTGCTTTTTATCAATAAATCTTAAAGCACTTTACAAAGGAGGTCAGTGTCAATGTACATTTTCAGAGTAAATTGTATTACTCAAAAAGAGTTTAGTTAATTGTTTTTGCCTGTTGTCATTTTATTTACTTTATGATTTGTGTAAAAGTAGTCAAAATTAAACCTACAAAAGGGAAGAAATTAACTGTTAATCACCACCTACGTCTGCACTTCACAGTGGCCCAGCTGCTGTATGGCCCCTGTGCTGGGGGTTTATTAAAACTAACAATGAAGACTTGCAAGCTTAAAACTTTTGATACATATCTTGGACAAAAGATTGAAAAAGTCAGCAAGGAGTCAGAGTACCTGTTTCTCACTGTCAGCTTAACCTGGTATCATTACACTTCATTGTGAATAGCATTACAACCTATCATGTTTAAGTAATCCCAGGCCTGTAGTTCTCCATTTATTGGGACTCCTTTGTTGAAAAAGTGCAAATTGTATTTTTCTGCAAAATAGCAAAAATTATGTGTAATCTTAAAATGTTAGAGTTTAAACTTTAAATTTGAATTTCATCTCTAACCTATTCTATGTAGTCATGAGTTGTCAAAAATCTGCATCTCATGGAAAAGGTAGAGGAAAGAATAGTGACTGTCAGGTGGTAGGAAAAGGGAAATGTAGGGGATGGAGAAAAATCAGAACTCTATTTTAAAGTACACAGCCACATTACACCCAAAAAACACGTTTCAGTTGACCATGTCATTTTTCATAGACCTTCCAACTCAGCTCTCTAACGATCATAATTTAAATCTTTTAATTAAACTGAATTTATAAGTGTGGCGTGTGTGTGTTATGTATGTTCTTATGAACCCCATATAATTAAGAATGGTCTGACACAGTAGGGCCAAAGGTCCATCTAGCCCAGTATCCTGTCTTCCGACAGTGGCCAGTGCCAGGTGCCCCAGAGGGAATGAACAGATAATCATCAAGTGATCCATCCCTTGTCACTCATTCCCAGCTTCTGGCAAACAGGCTAGGGACCCCATTCCTGCCCATCCTGGCTAATAGCCATTGATGAACCTATTCTCCATGAATTTATCTAGTTCTTTTTTTGAACCCTGTTATGGTCTTGGCCTTCACAACATCCTCTGGCAAGGAGTTCCACAGGTTGACTGTGCATTGTGTGAAGGGGGCGGGGGAGGGATAGCTCAGTGGTTTGAGCATTGGCCTGCTAAACCCAGAGTTGTGAGTTCAATCCTTGAGGGGGCCACTTAGGGATCTAGGGCAAAAAAAAACCACAAAAACTGTCAGGGGACAGTACTTGGTCCTGCTAGTGAAGGCAGGGGACTGGACTCGATGACCTTTCAAGGTCTTTCCAGTTCTAGGAGATTGGCATATCTCCATTTATTTTATTTTTATTTATTTAAATACTTGCTGTTTGTTTTAAACCTGCTTCCTATTAATTTCATTTTGTGACCCCTAGTTCTTGTGTTATGAGAAGGAGTAAACCACACTTCCTTATCTACTTTCTCTACACCAGTCATGATTTTATAGACCTCAATCATATCTCCCCATAGCCATCTCTTTTCCAAACTGAAAAGTCCCAGTCTTATTAATCTCTCCTCATACGGAAGCCGTTCCATACCCCTAATCATTTTTGTTGCCCTTTTCTGAACCTTTTCCAATACCAATATATCTTTTTTGAGATTGTGCTGATGTGGTCACCCCCAGTATTCAAGATGTGTAAGTACCATGGATTTATATAAAGGCAACATATTTTCTGTCCTATTATCTACTCCTTTCTTAATTATTCCCAACATTCTGTTCGCTTTTTTGACTGCCGCTGCACATGGAGTGGATGTTTTCAGAGAACTATCCACAATGACTCCAAGAAGTCTTTCTTGAGTGGTAACAGCTAATTTAGACCCCATCATTTTCTGTATAGTTGGGATTATACTTTCCAGTGTGCATTACTTTTAATGTTGATAAATGCAATTTCATCTGCTATTTTGTTGCCCAGTCACCCAGTTTTGTGAGAGTCTTTTGTAGCTCTTCACAGTCTGCCTGGGTCTTAACCATCTTTAGTAATTTTGTATCGCTAGGCTATGTGGCAGTCTCATCTCAAATATTCATTTATATAAATTGCAAAGTTTCACTAAAGCACTCTTGTTCTATAAACTGGGATAAATATATTTAAAAATAACTTCGGGTCCATTATTTGTATAAAAAAAAATCTGGACAGTGAGTTGCTGACATTGCTAAAAGTTCAGTCCTTCAACATGTGGTGCATTGTGACCTGAGATAAATTCTCTCAACCTTCAGGCTTGGGCAGGGTTCGTCTAATGGTAGTAATTGCTAAAACATGAAAGGTGAGAATATTTTAATTCAGAAATTGTCTCCTGAAATGTTTAAAAAAAAAAAAGGGGGGTTGGCTACTTTTTCAGTGAACTCTGAAAAGCTAGAGGTATGTGCTCCAGTTATTAAAATACATTTTGTCCACTGCTACAGCACTTATATCCCTTTAATGAGGAGCACCCTGTATTGAAGACCTGTATTTTAAAAATTTCCCTGAACTAGACTAATTTTAGTTTAGGATTCAAAATTAAATTTGTTTACATGCCAAATTCCAAAACTATCCCTGTGTACCCTGGAGAACCCATTCCACAAATAGTGTAGTGGTATTACATTTCCTGTTTGAGTTAAAAAAATAATTAAAACTAAACTGTGGCATTGGACTGAAAGCAGTCTTAACTCTCAGCTGTTGTAATTTTGACAACTGCATGCAGTTTTTTGGTTGCCATTGGCAACTGAACGGGAGGCAGAAGGAAAGTGGGTTTTCCCTTTTCCCCCAGTAAAATAAAGAGAATTAGACCTGCAAAAAATAAGTTGCCCAAAAGAACACACCCCAATAATGTTGATTTGGCAGCTAGCATGAATCCCTTAAAGTACTGAGGATATTAAGTTCTAAAACAGGAGTCGGCAACCTTTCAGAAGCGGTGTGCCGAGTCTTCATTTATTCACTCTAATTTAAGGTTTCGCGTGCCAGTAATACATTTTAATATTTTTAGAAGGTCTCTTTCTACAAGTCTTTTATTTATTTATATATATATATATATATATATATATATATATACACACCTAAACTATTGTTGTATGTAAAGTAAATAAGGTTTTTAAAATGTTTAAGAAGCTTCATTTAAAATTAAATTAAAATGCAGAGCCTCCCGGACCGTTGGCCAGGCCCCAGGCAGTGTGAGTGCCACTGAAAATCAGCTTGCGTGCCGCGTTTGGCACCCATGCCGTAGGTTGCTTACCCCTGTTCTAAAACATAATTTCACTTGATTCAGTGGATCAAGGGAAATAGGGAGATTTAATGTTTGCATTTAGGTAGATTCGTATACTCTTAATCAAAATGGCTTTGTTGGAAAACCATCATGTTGATTCAGAACTGGCTGAGGCCCTGTCTTCACTGCTAGGTGGTGCTTTTTTAGCCTCTCAATAACTAACATTTGTGGTAAATTAGGGGAGGTCCGCTTGCAGTAAAACTAAAGTGCATTGTCATAGCTGTGTTTACACCCTGAGAACTAACATTTGCAAGTTACCTCATGGTAAAAATCTCTCCTTTTTAGCTGTGAAGACAAGGCCTGAAAGACCATTCACAAAGGACAGTGATAAACAGCAGTGAATCTTGATGGAAAGATCTAATGGAATGCCAAAGGGATTGGTGGCAAATGTAACCTAATTAAACATCTTGATTTGGAAGAGGGAGTGAACAACATTAATGAAACTCAAAAATGATACTAAAGTAGGAGATGTTGCAAATACTAGTAGAAAACACCGAGTGTAGGAAAGAACAGAAAATTACTGTGATTTAGTTTGGAAAAAAGCAGTCCAAAATTTGAGAAATAATGTGAAAAGAAACTATGCAAGTGCACAAATTAGGTCTGAGTTTGCCATGTGATCTGTTAAGTAGTATAGTTCATAGTAGCTGGTGTGTTGTTGTTTTTTTTGCACTGGTGTTGTAGCTCTGTTGGTCCCAGACTTAGTCTGTGTAAGCTCGAAAGCTTGTCTCTTTGGCCAACAGAAGTTGATTCAATAGAAGGTATTACCTCACCCACCTTGTCTTTCTAATAGTTTTGGGCATATACAGAGACATTGCACTGCGCATTAGGAAGGTAATACGTATTCTTCATATTGCTGGGGTGTGGCCACAATAGGATGTGTACACTGCATTTGGGGATAGTTTGACATGGTCTCTTAAGAATAGGAGGCTGCCTGAGTGGTTTCTTGAATAATTTCACTATTTGCTAGAAAATAGATTTCTAGAAATGTATTTAAGTAGCTTTGGGTGTTCCAATCAATGGGGCTTTTATTGTGTCCTATTTCAATCAAGAAGTTTCCCTGATACCAATACTAAATTTGCCTTTATTCCAAGCTATTATCCCATTTCACAATACTAAATCTCACTCATTCCTCAGAGAGTTTCTTTCTAATTGCTTGTAGATTTATGCTTCCACCACATATTTAGTCTCAGCTGAGCAGTAACTGAGGCAGGACCTGACAAAGCTCTTTTTTAAAGCACATACAGTAGTACACTGGGAATGAAAAAGGACAGTCAGAAGTCCTTGGGATTGAGATGTCATCCCAATTTCAATAAAACCAAAGATTTGTAGACTGGCTCTTAAAACCAAAATAATCTCAAAAGTCAATATGTCTTGTCATATTAAAGCCCTTCAGTTCTCCCTGGTCACTTTTGTTCTCTGAACTACTTCTATTTCAAAAAGCTTTCTGGGGAGGTGGTGTCTGGAAAAGAATGCAGTATTTGATTCCTAGAGGTAGATTTCTGCTCGTACTTAAACTGTTTTCCTATTTGTTTGGAACAAAGCTTCATGCTTTCTTAATATTTTCGATTGTCATTATTTTGCAACATACTATATAAGGGAAAGTACCTAGTGTTTTTCCTGTATAATGAATTGCCACTATTAATCCTTTAAACTGTAGGACCTTAGAGTGTGAATTCCAGTTTGCAGTTTACACACATTTAAGGGAATTTTCAGCTTTTATTTTTTGTTTAAAAAGCTTATTTTTAAAACACATCCATACACTTATGTATTTCTTTACAGGAAGATCCTTTAGTACTGAATGAGATCAGGGAAGACCTACGGACAGAATGTGAAAAGTTTGGAGAAGTAAAGAAGGTTCTCTTATTTGATGTAGGTATTTTTGATTATGTTGCAAGGCCATAATTACTGTAACCTTTTCAAATCAAATATACAAGATATTCATAATTTACGGAGCATGAACAAGATTTCTGGTTCTCTACAATTTGTTTTTCATGCAATCTTAATTTCATTTTTCAAATGTTGAGTTCTGAACTTCTTTCCATTGTAACAAAGGTGAAGTTAAACTGCACATCTGCATATTCCAGCTCCCCCTATGTCTAGATGCAATATTCAGCTTCTCCAAAAGGTTTGGCGACATATGCATTAGAAGTTAAAAAGCATGCACCCACAAAATTGCAAATAGCTAAATTCAGCTTTTTTTAAACACTGGACTGTGTACAAAAAGATTTGAAGTAGCTTTGTTTAAAACCTAAAGCTGAAAACCCTAATTGTGAAGTACTAAAGAGGGTGCTGCTTCAAAATCTGAAAAGAATGGAAGGATACATATTTCAAAAGTATATGCACATGAACAGGCTTGTGCATGTGTCTGCGTACAAAACTGTACCTGATCTCTTACAAGGGCAGAGTAAAGATCTTTGGAACAACATTTAATTCCTGTTTAGAGATGTATACAATAGGGTTTTGTCTTTCTTACAGCGACACCCAGATGGTGTGGCCTCTCTTTCATTTAAAGAGCCAGAGGAAGCTGATCTGTGCATACAAGCTCTCAATGGAAGATGGTTTGGTGGTCGTCAGCTAAGTGCTGAAACATGGGATGGTACAACAGATTATCAGGTAATCCTTAATTGTTTTTTGGTTTTTTTAACCAAATTTTAATTTCTAAAAATTCTTTAACTGTGAATCTATTTAATTTTAAAAATAGAGGAAACAAAATCAGGAATTTGAATGTTCTTTTCAAAGGACAAATATTAAGCCTGGCTTTCCCACAGATGCCAGTTATTTGTGGTCCTAGCAGGCCTATTTTTTGTTCTATTAAAAATTGTATTTAATCCAATTTTCAAAGGCCCCGATTATCTTAATTGTACACTGAAGGTAAACTATTCAGTTGTTAACAAATCTGTTTGTACAGCAATGAATAACTAGCACAATGGGCCCTGACCCAAGTGAAACATGGTATTAATGCAGTCAGTGTTGATTATAATAAAGTAGCTGTTGCATAGTTTTACCAAGTGTAAACTACAAAAAAATTTTACACTAAGTGAAACGTTGGATTTCTTGTAGCAATTTTAATTAAGGTTTATTTATACACAGGTGGAAGAGACCTCAAGAGAAAGAGAGGAAAGGCTCAAGCTGTGGGGGTCGTTTTTAGGAGAGTCTGAAGCCGAGAAGCAGAAAACTGCAGCAGCTTCAAATTCTGCAGCTAGTAGTGTGAAACTGCCTGAAGATCAGCCTTCAAAAGATAATGGCACATCTAAAGGTGCTGTGAATGATGAAGATCATAAGAGAGAGAATAATGGTGAAGGCATTAATGAAGACGGCACTCCATCAACAGACAGCAGCCTTGCAGGCAGTGATGATGAAACAGATACATAACATCTCTAATATTTTATGAAAGCATGCTTTTTAGGGTGGTGTTTGGATTTCTCTTATCCTGTGCTTCAGGGTGACTACAGACAGTGTTCATGTGTTTATATGCATATTTGATGTCATCAGCTTGTGCTTTGAAATTTTCATTAAAAGCAGTAGTTAATGAAGATCTAAAAAAGTTCATATTAATTGGCTGTTGTTCAAGCAAAATATCTCAAGTTGCCAAAAGCACAGCAGAACTGACCAGGCTTCTTATGTCATATATTTGCTTGTCAATGTTTAAATTATATATATGTGAAGTGTATGTGAACTCCAGAGTTTGAACAATTACATATAATCTAAAACATTTTCGTAATATACAAAGATATTAAAATGGATTTTAATGTTTGCTTTAGTTTCCCTACACCTTTGGAACTTGGTATCCTCCTTTTAAAGTAAGTGTCTTGAACACTGTTGACAGTTTTACAGAACAGTAATTGCATAAGGCCCAATACATTCACCCTGTACGTGCGTTGCCATATTAGGCATTTTAAATAGCAGATCATGGAGCATGAAATTGTCGCTCAGTCTACAAAACTGAAAATTCTTGCCATAGCCTACACTAAGCCAGATACGTGAGAAGATATTTTAAAATCAGAATGTTCAGTATAGAGGGGTCTCATCTCCTTCTTGAATCTTCCATCGATGTAAACAAGTTGTGAGTATTTTGAGGAGATTAGCTCCTGTACGCACTTCAACACCGGAACACTCAGTAAAGAAAACTGACCTCTAATCTTCAGTTTAAATTCGGATGGTACAATGAGTATTTCCATATGCTGAAAGCATGTAAAAATTATACATTGAATATGTGGCTTTTGGGGTTCTTTTGCCTTAAATCTAAGAAATGCTTTTTCAGTCTTTGGTAGGGTGGGGAGTCAATACGTACCATATTCTTCTTGAGATAGATGCTTTTGGTTTAGTTCATGGCCTGAGGGGCCTCTTCCACCAAAGACTTCATAAAATTTAAAAGATTTTAACCTTTAATCCCAAGGTTGTCACACAGTGTATGAATATCAGGGAGCATGTTTTTCAAAAATTAGCTGCCCTTTTATGTTTTTATTTTTTTCTTTTACTACCCATTAAATTGACTTAAACATTTTTGTTCAATTAGGCAAAGATTTTCAAAACAATGCCTAAAGTTAGCCTTCTTAATTAGATGTGTAAAGTGGTCTGAAGTTCAAAAGTGACTTCAATGGATCAGCTTGGATCCTGAGCACTTTTGAATAACATTACTTTAGGCACCCTGTTTAAAAATGTTGGCCTTAGTTCCTCACCATATCTGTTAATATTTGGAACTGGCTCTGGATTATTTGAAAAAAGTAGATAGTGGGTTGTGAGAGATTATGGGTGTTGGAGCTCATGTTTCCAACTTGAAGCACTCAATTTTGATAGATCTTGGTTGTCTTTAATTTATACTGTACTATCTTTAATTTTTTTAATTTGTCTGGACAACTACACTGTAGTTAAGTTGTTTTTTTTTGGTAATCCGTGTGTTATGTAGGTTATGGCAATGTTTGTTTAACTCAATACTTGCCATTGTGGTTACATCTTATTTCCTTATGAGCAACCTAGATAAGAGAATAGTAAAGATTATCAGACTTGTAACCCCTGATTGTATTAAATTGATGGATACTTTAATTTATTATAAAGTAGTGTGACCGTTTTTTAAAATTTTAAATTAAAAAAATCCCAAAAGTGTGTTAAATTGATTATGCCATTGAGAGGAAACCGTTTAATTCTCACTATCCCAGTAGATTATTTTCCCATCTTTGAGCACATCGTGAATTATAAACTTTAGCAAAATAAGTGCTTCTGATTTGTTTAGGGATTCTTTATTGGTTAGCATATAATTATGGATAGTGTCAAATTCAAATTAGAATTTTATGGGCTAGAGGGAAACACAAAATGTTTCTGCTGGTACAGTATGTACTTAACCGTTGTCATGACCACAAACGTGACTGCTTAAAGCTTCTGTGTGTAACGTGCAGCTTAATACCATGGGCATTGTTTTCAGTGCTTCTCTGTTCTAGCTCCCAAACTCTAGGCTTTGGACCTGTCAAGCTAGCATGCTTTGTTAGCTTTCTAGAGGTCCTAATTAATTATAAAAAACATTCTGGGCAGTTCAATGTAGCAATTGGAAAAGGGAATTGAAATTGCTGTAGAGAATGCTTGAGAAATGAATGTTTTACAGTACAATGCCTTATCAGTTAATACTAAATTATATCTGATTTGACACTAACTATTTAACAGTATGCTTAAAAACCCATGTAAAACTAATGAATTAGTGTATGTACAGTAACTTCCCTCTCAGTTGATGTAAAATTTGATTGCCTTGCCCATTTACCAAAATTTATTTAATGAGTGGTGCAAGTTTTAAATTCTCCTTATTTCAGACTGGAAACAAAGCACCAACAAAAATTAAAAAACCAAACCATTTTACTGGCATTTTGAAATAATTTCTAAGAATATAAAAATTATTTTCATGACACTGCCTGAAATTCTGAACCATTTGTTTCCGCTTCTAGCCAAACAACTGTCTAAAATGAGACATTGCATTGAAGTTGGTACATCTCTCTTCACCCCCCTTTTATACTTTGACAGTAAAGTAGGGAAAATATTTTCCCTAAAACCAGCAGCTTAGTCATGAACTATACAAGAATTGTGATAATATATAGAAAACAAATAGTGAAACAGATGACTTTATAATTTCCAGTGGGGTGTTTATGTAAATAGTGGGTTTAAGTTAGAGTACTTTTCCCTTATATACCGTAATTATGAAAGTTTTCATAATTCATTAGCTTATAGGGGAAATAACAGTTTGCCATCTGGTTATAGTGAATCACGTGATCACAAAGCATGAATTTGAAGCACATGATCATGAATTCTAATACAATAAATTAGATAGTGTGGAATTCTTAAATCTGATCTGCAGACGAGCAGAACTTGTGAATGTATTATCGTTCAATGATTTTTTTATAGACCTCTAGTAAGTGTTTTTATGCCAAGTGACTATGTAGTAATAAACTTCTAAAATACAATATCTACCCCCAAAATAGTTTGTTACATGGGTACAATCCAAAAATAGCAGCAAACCTGAGTCCTGTTGCATGTCCTAAAACTCTCAAAACTTCCACATAACCAGTCCCACTGAAGAAGACTGCACTTGTGAGTACAGTTTTATAGGATTGAGTCTATGATCCCTTCAATTCAGTAAAGATGGCAAGATCAGGATTCAGTATGGGTTTCTAGTTTTTCTTGTTTCATTCCAAAGTGCTGTCAATATACTTCTTGCTTTCAGACCCTACCTTAAACCTTAGCTCTTGAAAGCCGTTTTCCTAATCTGATCTGTTTCTGCCTGGATACCTTTAAGAAGTTGTTACAGTTAGCAGAGAAAACAGGTCTTGTTAGAAGTGAACATTTTTTTTTATATTATAGTGTCTTATGAAAAGGCCAACTGTTTCTGGTCTAGCAGTAAATTGAAATGATTTGCCAGTAATCAATGTAGCTCAAATTCAAAGAGCTGCTTTTTGAAGATCCTGCTCGTAGATTTAGATAGTGGCAAAGCACTGAGTGTATTTAAAAGAATTTAAATACAAAGGGGGAAATATTAAATAGTTTTCACTTATATAAAGTGTAGATAATATTGCCAGGTTCTAACCTATTCATTATTTTGTATTGAAGGGCCAAATTATACTGATCTGTCATTTTATAATTGAATAATAGTATGATTCATAGATGCTTATGTGCATAAGAGGTGGTAAAACTAAACCAATTAAGTACAATGCAAAGATTAGACTGGAAAAAGGGGGGGAAGCCCCAAAGGAGCAGATTTAAGTGTTTTTCACATTAGCATGTACATATCTGAAGAGAGGAGGTGTGGGGATAGTTTAGTTTCATTTTGCATCAAAATGTTTGTTGCTCCTGCTGGCTTTCACTTTTAAAATACAGCTGGATATACTTAACTCTTAACTGAATTTCAATCCTTAATATACGTTTTATTTTGTACAGGGATTGCAATTTGCTTAAAATCATTAATGTATTAAATGCAGTGCATTTTGACCTAAAAACTTGTCCCAGATTTCATTCACAAGGCTAAACTATTTAATTTTTTTTGAATATTTAGTCCCAGTTCACTATAGTGTACAGGTATTAGATGCTTCATAAAACTACACTGACCTTTGAATTTTACAGTGAATCAGTATCCACATTTTAAACTCTATTACAACCTGGCTAAATTCCTTCTAAGACATCACACTGCTTTAGATTTTTCATTGGACTCAAAATCCGTTTTATTTTTTTCTGAATTTGAGAAAATATGCTGTAGTATGACAAATAAATTAAATTTTGTATATTAAGGAAGTTGTGTTAAATTGATGGGTGTGTGTGTGCTGGATTATACAGGGCTTGAAGTTTTTGGTATTAAGGTATTCTGAAAGTGCTATCAAATATGGTTATAGAAATACAAAATGGCTTTCACGGCTAGCATTACATTTTTTGCACTGACCCATTATGTAATACTACTGTAGTAGTAATATAAGATCCTTTCAATAAATTGAGTTTTTTCTAATTGGCTTTCCCTTAAAGGAAATTGAATTTACCATTTAAAATTCTCTCATTCTGAAAAGTAAATATTTTTTAAAATATTCCTTCATACTTATTTCTAGCCCTGTGACAGAATCGAAGAAGCTCTTGATTTGTCTTGAATTTTTTTTGTTTCTTAAAGGGGTTGTGTTTTATACTACCTTTTTAATAAACAAAGTTATAAACAAGCCAGTCTTTGCTTCTGATCAGTGTTTGAAAGAATGTATTTAGGCTAATTCCTCATTTGATTTGTTTTGGAAGTTTTTTGTTAAGACAGCATGAATGAATATTTATAACTTGTGGTTGCACGGTAATTTTAATGCACGTGTACGTATACACTGCTATTTTAGAGCCAGACTTTGTATCTCTGCTAAGGTTACTTTACAATACTATACATTCTATTTTTTCCTCTGTGCTATAAAAGATTCTGAAAATGGATAGACAGACTAAAACCAAACTTCATTCCACCCTGTCATATTGCAGCAGCTTCTGGGTAACTCGCATTAAGATGACAGGGTAGAAAGTGTTTAGGACAGAGAAAGTTAAGCAAGCAAGCAACCTAACTATTGTATTCTGTTGAACAGATCCTTTTTGTTATACCCACATACACAGCTGTAGCCATCACTTTGGATATAAGGTGGGGCAGGAGAAAGGGAAAACTGAAAATAGGGCATCTGGGAGTGGCACCTAAGCAACCTTTCCTCTTCAGTGTTGAATACAATCTATATAAATGACGCCAAGTATGTCTGACCTTTTGTAGGAAGGTAACATTTTTGACCCTGGTCACGTACCTAGTGGTTCTTTGCCACGTTTCTTTTTACTGGGAACTGTTCTTCAATGTAGATGTTGTCTCCTTGATTGTGTACACATTGTCAACAAAATCCTATTTTTAAAAGCCTATTTTCCTCATTCCTGAAACCTCCTAACCTGGTTGACTTGTTGGAGTGCATTTCATGCATTCTTAGTAACAAGGGTTGAAGGAAACGCCTAGTTCAGTCACAGCTAGAGGGGCAGAAAGCACCTAGGGAGTTCATGCACACTCCCTGCATTCTCCTGCAAAGCGCACACGTCCATGCTGGGAAAGGATCACAGACTCCACAGCATGATTGTTCAGAGTGTGGATAGTCTCTCAGTGTGGATCAATTGAAGGCAGTAAAATAAGGTAAGAAGATCCTGTCGTGGTATCAATACTCTTACATTAACTTCTCTGCATGCATTTGGTAAAGGGTGAGGCTTTTTCATGGAGCTGTTTGTACGCTGCTTGGAAAAACAGGAAAGAATTTTTTTTCCAGGCAGTTCTGGATCTCTGGGCAGCAGGGAGCAGAGGACAAAGTTGCTCCATGAGACTCTGTCTGAGAACCAGCGCAAAGCCTTCTCTGCAGCAACTGATCATTCGCGTTCCCAGGGACTTGCTAGCTACACACATTTGCTCTCCAAGAGCATACGAACTTTATACAACCAGAAGATGGCGATGGGATGGATCACTTGATGATTCCCTGTTCTGTTCATTCCCTCTGGGGCACCTGCACTGGCCACTGTCGGAAGACAGGATACTGGGCTAGATGGACCTTTGGTCTGACCCAGTAGGGCAGTTTTTAATGTTGTTACCTGCACCAAGTCTCACCATAGTTGGGGGAGACTCTCTTTGGGGACCCATTTTAAGGCAATAAGTCTGTCCTTGTATTTCAATAAGAGGTTGTTTTTTTAAAAAAAACTTAAATCCTACCCTGTTTGTATTCTTCCACCCTGAACCACTACATTCCTCTTAAACACATTTTGACAGTAGTTTGTGGTAGGCAAGCAAACTAGTGACTTCCAGGGCAAATGGTCACAGAGCTGGAAGTAATGTATGCTACCTCTTTGCAGTCTTCCTGCCAGAGATGGAGGAGTGGGAAGTTAAAGTTGGGGTGGTTAACATACTGTACAGTGCTTCCAAATCTTCACCCTGCCTTTATACTGTCAACCTCCCTATCACCCAAATGTCATCCAAATAGTTTATTCTAGAGGATGGGTAGATAGAGAGAGAAATGATGTTGGCCATGATTCTATTGCCACAAGTTGGCTTCAAAAAACATTTCATGGTTTTAGGTGCTCAGATACCATGGCTATGAGCATGGTATGGAAAACTAGATAGATACTAATTTTCTTATAGTACTTTGCTGTATCTTGTCTAGTGCTGTAACTATGCCGCCCTTGTCACTAAGTGAGAGGAGCTGAAGATGCTCAGCACTCATACTGGGAAAAAATGCCTGCCTGAGGATGCAATTTAAAGTCATGAATAGATTGAGGATGGTTAACTAGGGTGACCTAGGGACATTATCAGTGATTTGTAATGAGAGGAGTAGTCCTTTGGCCTGGAAATTGAGTGCTTGATTTTGCAAACTTAATGAACTTTTAACATGTGTAATCACAAATAACAGGGAGGAAATAATCTTGGAACAGGTGTGAGAGTCCAAGCTCTTCGAGGCAGGAACCTTCCCATGTATTAATTTTTGTGATGGCACGTAGAGGCCCCCAGCCATGAAGCAGGGCCCCTTTGTGCTAGGAAATGTGTATAAACATAAGGGGGGTCTCCATTTTTAACTGCACCCAATTTTTAGTCTGAATATGTCTAGTTTTAACTTCCAGCCATTTGATTTCATTGTGTCTTTCTGCTAGAGTTAGATCAGAAGTGCTAGGATCAGAAATTTAATTCCCACATTGGTATGTAAAGACTGCGATCGAGTCACCTCTTCAACTTTCTCCTGGATAAGATCAATATTGAGCTGCTTTAGTCTCTCACAGTAAGGCAGGTTTTCCAGACCTCACTGTATCTTTTCTAAACCCTTTCCAATATCCTTTTTAAAGTGTGGGCACCAGAACTGGACACACTATTCCACTAAAGATTGCACCTATGCTGTATAGAGAAGTAATACCATCTCCCTACTGCCACTTGTTATTCCTCTGCTTATGCAGCCATAGATCTTAGCTTTCTTAAGTGCAGCATTATACTGGGAGCTCAAGTTGAGTTGGTTATCCACCAGACTCCAAGTCCCTTCAGTATCACTTTCCAAAATTACAGTCCCTTTGCTAATGATACACAGTTAAACTGATGGCAAATTTCATCAGTGCTTACACCTAGTCACTAGCCAGCAAGAGTTTTGTTTTTTTTAAATGAGTTAGGGAAGTGCTGGTCTGTGTGCTTATGAATAAATGCACTCCTATCAGTGCCTTGGAAAGTCCACTACATGGTAATCAAGGGATTTCTCATATTGCAATGTATACATAGTTAAAATAGCCTGCCTCTAATAGGGAAAAGCTTATATAGATAGGGGAATTCATTTGTGTGTGGCAAGATATGATTTAATCCTGAGTCAGGATTTGAAAGTCTTTGGGAATTCCCTGACTTGGGAATATCTGAGCTGGGCCAAGGCTTGTTTCCCCCCCTCACCCCTCACAATTAAATACAAATTTAAAATATCTGTTTGGTTTGTCACTTGATAGTCTAACTTGAATGTGTAAGGAACTACGTTTCTAAGCTCCACCGAAGTAAGTGTCATAAGAGAACATAGTGCAGGGTTTTCCTTTCCCTCTGATACAACATTCTTATGTTGATGGTAGCAAGACTCTTCATCCAGACCCATTCCTTGAGATCTGTTCCTTAAAGGATCTCAAAGCATTTCCCAGACAGTGAATCAACCTTAATACCTCCGAGCAGAACTGGTCAAAAAATTCAACACCCCTTCCATTGCAAAATGCTGTTTGTCAGACTCAAAGTGTTTTGTGAGAATGTGTTCATTTTGAATTTTTTCCTCAAATGTCAAAGTGGAGTATTTATTTTAGACATTTCATTTTGACTTAACTTTTTAAACTTCATTTTATAAAGTTTCAACAATATTGGCTAAAGTGTTTTGACAAGGTCATTTTGATGTTTCTAAATCAGATTATTTTAGAATTTCTTTTGTGGAATATTTCAAGATTTGACTTTGTCCTGATTTCGGATAAAAATAAATTTCAGCATGTCTGAATTTCCTGGGGGACAGAAATTCCATTTCTGTGAGCTTAGGAGATGGCGGTCTCCCATTTTATTAATAGAATAAGTGAAGCTCGCTCGGGTGTTGAAGTGATTTGCTTGAAGGTCACACAGTAAGGCAGTATTGCCAACCCTTGTGATTTCAGCTGGCACTGGAAGTTGTCTTGCCATGACTGCGAGAAGCTTCAGCCCTGCCTGGAGGGAAAACCGCTTCTGATTAGTTGCCTTCTGTATCTGCCCACCTTCTGGGGAAGAGTAGCCAGGCAGGACTGGTGTAGGAATTAAGATTGAAAAAATGTAAGCCTCACAACTTGGGGGCCAATTATGAGGTTGGTGGGGTTGGTTGTTTTTTTTTTTTTTTTTTTGAAGTCTGGCATTTTTGAATTTGTGGCATGTGCATGGCTGAAGTTCCAGATAGCACAGAACTTTTGAGCTCAATTATCGCATCCATACCACTTCCATTGACCTCGGTGGGAATTGTGTGCATGCAAGAGACAATAACGGGACCCCCCTAGTTCTGATTCCCAGGTTCCCATGCTAAACACTAGACCATGCCATCTCCTGCAGAGGTTACAAAGAATAGCTCTTGTACTACAGTCTGTCCAGAGGTACTAGGGAACAATAACTGATGCCAAGCAGGCATTTTCCAGCACTGGATTTAAATGATAGAAAATGAGTCAAGTGCGCCAAGCAAACAAATTTAACTTGCAGCTGTTCAGAGAATATAGACACACATGGTCAAGTCTAGGGCTTCTGCAAATGCTTCTAATGCTAGTATGGCATAGCTATTACCGTGTATCCATTTATTTGCTTGTGTGCAAGCAATATTTTTATTATATACACTTGAAAGTGCTATTTTAAACAAACATTGGAGAGTGTTGAGGATCCCTGAAGTGCACGCTGATCCTCAGGATAAATATTAATTTAACATTAAGGGTAACAGTCGAGTAACTTCTGTAATGGTTCTGTGGCACCACCATGAAACAGCATAGAGTACTCTGCCTAAGAGCCAGGCACAGTGGTTGCTGGCTAAGATCATCTTAATACAATTTTTGCCAGCTTGGCCAGATGGACACCATTCCTTCCTAGAGCTGGTGCCAATGTACCATCAGGCTCCCATTTTGTGACTTGAATAATACCGTGCAGGACACATGGAGTCTAGGCACAGGACCTTCCAAAAGAACACTGCTGAGTGAACGAACAACTCATGGCAGTGGTTCCCTCCTACTCCACCCTTTCTTTCTGCCTTATTTGGGAGCTCCAACCATTGATCCTACACATGCATAGAAACTATGTAGCAGAGAGAAGTTTATCCATCCACATACCAGCCTTTGCAGCTATGGTCCTTGCAGTAAGATTTATAATCCAATCTGGCCAGTTGGCATCATTAAGCTTTTTTATTGGCATCCCTGTACAGATATCCTTGTGCACCCATCAAATTTGAGCTAGCAGCTATGTACACATAGGGGTTGTTGGTCCTTGTGAAAATTGGTGGGAAAAGGGAAAGTCCGGCAAGCAGGAGCCCAGATACAGGATCTGCCCCTGCTTCTACTGAAAGTGGTCCTTCAAGTTCTTCTAGCTTCAGCAGGAATATGATCAAACCCAATATTGGCAATACAATTTTGGTTCAAAAGTCCTTCTTGTTTTTGTTCATAGGAACTGCTAGTTACTGAAGATGGATGCAGAAAGGAAAAACTCTCCAACACTGAGTAAAAGCAAACAGCCTGTGAAAACAGAATGGGGGTCTCAGAGTGTTGTATTTACTTATTTTCAAGGAGACCTTAACAGTGTGATAGATGAACACTTTTCTAGAGCGTTAAGAAATGCCAAGAACCCACAAGATCTGAGCACAAAGCACAAGAGTGAGGATGTTATCCTGAAGAATGGTGAGCAGTTTTCCGTGTGTGTGTTTCAGTGCAATGCTGCTGTTTAACTCACTAGAGAGTTATGCTGGGACAATTAGACACTGAGGACAAATTATCACATTTAATTCTGATGAAGAGTGAAATCATTCTTTCAAAGCCCTGATATTGTACCTAGGATTTCATGGGTAAGCCATTGGGCCCGCCTGTGTGGATCCCCAGTAAATCTCTGCATGGGCCCAAGTGGAGGATCGAGGCCCTACCTTATGAAGAAAGTCTCCACTTGTCTCCGATGGATTACATCATTTTAGATAATTTTTTAAAATTAAACTGGAGAGAGTTTGTCTTGCCATGACAGGAGAAGCTCCAGCCCTTCACCCAATTTCAGCCCTGGCTGCAGGGAAACCTCCTCTGATTGGCTACTCTTCCCCAGAAGGTGGGCAGGTAGGGAAGGCAGTTAATCAGGGCTGCTGCAGGATTTAAGACAAATTTCAGACATTGAGGAACCCTATGCCACCCACCCCTCAGAAAAAATGCCTGAGATGTTTCATATTCACAGTAAGGGGTGGTAGTGACTTTCTAGGTTAGTCTATTTTAGTGTAGATTTGTTTTTTTTTAAACTAGTATTGTAGTAAATAAGTCAATTGTAAGTTTCCTTTTACGTAATCTGGATGAAATTTTGCAGCTCTTTTCTTAGGTAAAATTCCCATAAGTCAGTTGAAATGTGTCTTGGAAAAGTAAATAAGGATGTCAAAGCTTCAAACTCTTTTCTTTGAAACTAGATGGCCACATGTCTCCCCATCAGTGGAATTTCTCTTCTCATTGGACCAAGTCATATCAATCATCTCCTGCTACAAACACACCAAATTCTGATCTGAATTTGTCGGCTGCTGCTACAGATCACCATCAGGCATCAGTTCTACGGAATTCTCCTATTCAGCCTGCAGATGTGTGGCACTTCCCTTCGATAGCTAATCCAAGTCTTACTGATTCGGGATATCCTCGCGCCTTGCCTGACCCTCATATGGTGCAGGGACCAATGTCTGACGGGAAATATGGTTCTCTTCTTGATTTTCTGCAACAGGAAAGGTGCCCAGCATCTAGCCAGGAATCTATCATGAAGCAAAGCTCTAGCTCAGCCTGTATTACTGGATCAGCTAGGTTACAAAATATGAGTCAAAGTTTAACTCCTGGGGGAGGTAAGAAAATATTTACTATTCCTTTTACTGTGATTTGCCCTTGTATATTAAAAATAAAAATCTATGCCTGAAGGTGATAAAAGCTGACTCATTCAGTCTAGCTCCTCTTTAATCCAGTTCATTCTGTAGCCTGATCAAATAATGAAACTATAAACCTTTCACATTTTGTCTATTAATTTTCACAGGTTCTTTAAAAAAAAGTGGGCTATATAGAAGTTTCTCTTACAAAATTTCTCTCTCATTACAGGACTGACTTGATTTGCGAGAGAGAGATACGTATTCAGTTGACAGTTTACATAGAAACCACATCATTCAACTAATCAATATAACCAAACAGCAGAAAGCCTTATACATAGCAACTACTTTTAAGCCATAAGATACAATAGCATACTTACAACACTTTGAGATAGAGATAAATACACACTGAGCAAAGCACCCCTGAAGGCCACGAGTTAGTTGACACCAGTTCAGGAAGCCAAAAACCAGGGAACTAGACTGGAACTTTTATACCCCATCTTTGTGATGTATTGGATACACAACTCTATTGGATCAATTTCTGTGACCATACCAAGATTAATACCTGCCTCTTATTCATATGTGGCATTCTGGATCTCTGTAAATTATGCTTTTAATCATTAATAAACATCAATTATTTCTTAATTCCTATGCATGAATGCAGACTGCCTAGTTACCAAATTGCCAGAACTCCCTTATTGCAGAATTACTTGTATACTTCTGTGATGTATTGTACCATTATGGGGTGTCTCCCTCCCTTCCCCACCAGAATTAATGACCTGGGCGTAATGTTTTGGGCCTGCTAACTTCTAATTAAAACTCAGCCTTTAGCATAACTACTTCCACAAAGTCTCATACTAATAAAATCAGTCTTTAACCATAGCAAAACCTAATAACCCAATTACTTGTGTTCTCCGACTTGCCCCCTTATGTTTAGCACAATAAGCAATACACTATCACACCCCAATAATATCCCTTTTATAAGCAAGCTAAAATAACTTATGATCTTGTCTCATGTATCAGAGCCCTCGGCTGGGAGTGTTTTCAACAGAGCATCAATGATATGTACAGTAGTACTTGGGAATTGTGTATTGGCTGAGTAGCACCATAATTGTTTCCTCTATCGTTTCTTGCACAGCTTTCCCCTCTGTTATGCTGAGGAGATACCAAATATGTAAAGTAAGCTACAATATATTCAGAACACACACAAATGATTGAGTGCCCTAGCTCTTATATATCACTTTTCACCAGTAGACCTCAAAGTGGGTAACACAGAGCTGGGTGTGTGCTGGATGCTCAGAGTAGGGCTATAAATGGAGTGGAATGTTTAGATATTTCAGCAATCTGACTATTGTGTAGGCATTAATTATACCGTGTATATAGTAATTGAAACCACAGCACCCACAAAAAGTGTCCATGTGCCTACGTTTTTTTTTCCCCCTCCCCAGTTTCTGCTTGTTGCAACAATAATTGGGGTAAAAGGCTGGATCTTGAGCCATGCTTGTCTCCCAGCATGACCCATGAAATGGCACTAATTCACTTCAAACACTACTGAATAAATATTTAACATGATGTTCAGTAGACTCTATAGCCAGGGTGTAATTCACACTATGGCTATAACTGTTCCTTTCCAAAAGGGGTTAAGGTAGTCCAGGAGTTGGAAGACCTGGGTTCAAGTCCCTGCTCTGCCACATCCTTCCTATGTGACCTTGGACAAGTCACTTAGCCATTCTGTCCCTCTGTTCCCTATCTGTAAAATGGGGTTGATAGCACTGCTGTGCTCCCAGAGCTGACATGAGGATAAATACATTAAAGACTGAGGCTCTCCAATACTATGGTGATGGGGGCCAGAGACGTACGACAGAACAGCTTCAGACAAACTCAGCCTACAGGGCAATGTGGTAGTTATTTGTAACATAGTTGTACCATAGGTGATCCCATTCGGATAGGCACCAGTCACCAAACAAAAAGATGGTCCCTGCCCTAAAGAACTTAGTGACTAAAATTTACACTATTCAGGGACCCATGAGAGATGAGTTTAGTCCATTTCCCTGGTACCCACATCAGCCACTGCAGTTGGGACTAATTGGCACCATTATTAGTCTCAGACCCACCTAGGACTGAACAGATGTGGATACTAAAGCTCTCCTCTCAATGTCCCTCCAGGCTAGGTTGGACACACTGGTGGGGATGCTGGCACTGCTGCTGCCTATGCCATCCCTGTTCTCTGGATTAATACAGGACTTCTCTAACCAGGGCTGTCACTCTGGCCCCTTCTCCCCATTCAACAAACAAGAAAATGTTTTTTAAAACTCCTTAAAGAGACACTGGGGAATGTGTAGCACATCTGCTATGGGCCAGACAGCTGAATGTCCATAGCTGGAAGGGGCAATGATACATCAACAAAGCAATTTAGAGTAGGAGGTGTTTTTAAAAATATCCAGCCATGAATATAAACAGGTGAACACTCAGCCTCCTATCTGCCTGGGCAGGCTGTCATCCCAGCTCTGCTAGGGTTTCCATCATTACTAACATTAGTGGAGATGAGATTCTCAAGTCAGACTGCAGAGTGTGTCTTTGTTCTCAGACCCCAGATGGAAAACGCAGTGTGGGTTTCTGCAACTGAGATTTTTTTGCTTTAGGTCCATTAATCGATGGATTTAGCTTTGTGTTTACAATGCACATGTATTTCCTAGATTTCTCCTTGCAGGGTGTAATGTTTGCCATTATTAATATTTGCAAATACTAAGTGATGTTCTTACTACATTAAAGATGTGCTCTGGACTTACAGGATTCTAATTAAGGCCTGGCAGTGTGGATCTGGGTATTAAAGCCTATGGAACTCACTCTTGCATTAACAGGAAGCATTTCATGAAGTCTAGGTGAGCGAGCATAGGACCAGGACAGAGAAGCAATACTGCTAACACCAGAGCTAGTTGAAACTTTAAAAATTCAAAATGTCAGAGGAAAACTGTTGGGAGGGGGAGGGGAAGGGGGGGGGGGGAAGAGGTTGCCATTTTCCAACTACTGTCTTCCCTTTGAGGATCTCATGAGGCTTTAATACGTTTGAAAAGCTCTAACAGCCCTGTGAAGTACACCACTGTGCAGATGGGCAATCTATAGCACAGAAAAATGAAGTTCCTTGCTCAAGTTCACACAGTGAGTCATTACAGCCCTGGGATGTGGGCAGCTACTCCCCTGGCAGTCAATCAGGCCCCAGGAATTTTGACTTCCAGTTCTTGGCTCTAACCGAGAGAGGATATTTCTCAATGCACTAGGGACTTTTTTCTACAACTGCTGATATTTACGTTTATAAAAGCACAATGCTGTACAATGGTCCTGCAACACCTGTTGCAAAAGCACAATGTTTCATGTAAGAACTACTGCCTGTGTGTTCTACTTTTAGTGTTGTACTACTCCAGCTTATAACATTTTTTCCCCTTAAAATTAAGAAAGGAAAGCCAGCTCCTATCAAAGCCCAGAAAACCCCAGCATCAATCTTGCCAGTTCAGGTAGGTAATGGAACCAGCAGTTCTTGAATGAATAAATCTGGACTCAAAAATGTGGGTCTTGACTTCTCACAAAGTTAAAGCTTCATTTCTTCTCTTGGTTTTTAACTTTTACTTTGTGTTAGATTTTTTTTTAAATGAATACACAATACTCTGCTACAGTTACATTCATGGGGGAGGAGATGTAAAAGGCTCCATTGTTTACAAGTCTTCCCTCCCCTCCAACAGAGTTTCTAGAATAGTGGCCCCTGCTACTTACCTGTAAGTGTTCATATAGTGTGTTGACCACATTTCATACCCACAGAAAGATACAAAAGGTGAGATGCGGGGCCTGGTATAAATCAAGCACAGGTGCTGGAACTAGGGGTGCTGCCACACCCCCTGACTTGAAGAGGTTTCTATCATATACTGGGTTTACAGTTTAGTTCAATGGCTCTCCCCACCCCCACTATACAAATTGTTCCAGCACCCCTAAACTCAAGTGCAATTCCATTCAAGTCAGTGGAGTTACACCAGTGTAAATGAAATTGGAATGAGCTCCTGTAATCTTCAACAAGGTATAGTTCCAGGTGTGTTGCATACTTCTCAGAATAGTCATGTTTCTTTGCAGAGACGGTGGTTTGCTATGCTAGTTGGGACACTTCATAGCTGTGTTTCTCAACTGTCTACCTCTTGAGTAGATTTACTTTCATCCTCACAACTCTAGTACTATCTCCTTTTTTTTTTTTTTTTTTTTAGTGGAGATGTTAGAAACACCACACCCTACAGCAGCAGTGACAGACAATGTTAGTGCTAACAGAGCAATAATCCCCAGATCCTTCAGGCTTCTTTATCATTGCCTGTATCTCACCTTAGCTCTTTGTCCCCCATTTGGGAGGTTGCTCTGGTCACCTAACTTCTTTATACTTTCAGTGATGTGATTTATCTCAGAACTAAAATAGCCCCAATGAAATGACCACCAGGTGCCAAAAAAGAAAATTTAAAACATTTTAAGGATTCATGTATGCTCGTGCTGTCTATACACTGACTACTTTCATATTGCTGTATTTTTCAGGTATCCAGTCTCATGACAGAAGACGGGACTTATACTTTTAGCCAATGGACATTTCTGCTTTATTCCTGGACAGTTCTTTCTGTGAACTTGTAGAATTTGCAGTTGTGAATCAGAAGGAAATAGACCACAGCCATTCTGTGTTTTTTTTCACCAGCCAGTTGCATGACTACACATGCTAATATACTATTTTGTAAATGAGTGATTTACTTCTAAGTAAATAACTTCCAACCTGTGTGATCCTACCATAGTAGTTTGCCTTGTATAAATGAAATAAATCAGACTAGAGAAACATTCCCTTTGGGCCCTCTAAGGACTCCTAGCACTTTAAAATCCTCCTACACCCATTTGTTTAACCATCCTTTGGAAAGAATTACCATTATGGAGGGATGCATTCAGTGCCACAAGTTTCATGTCCTCACACTGGCAAGTTCCCTGACATGGCAGCTGGATTTTAATTTGTTTAAAATAGCTCACGTGAGTCTGTTTAGAAGGGGACTGAAAATGAGAAAAGCCAACATAGTTCTTTTCTTCCCACCCCACCTTTGTCTTTAGAGATTTGGGAAAATTAGGGATACAGTACTTGGATTCATACTTTCAATTCCCATTGGCATCTATTGAAGACTCAAGGCTATAGCGAGGCAATGCAGGCAATCACATGCCCCCCAAGATTTACTGCTTAGTTTGTACTGAGCATGCTCAGTAACACTACTGAAGCCAGCTGCCCTCACTGTGCTGCCTCCCCACTATCACAAGGATGGGTCATTTCTGAGGCTATACATGTCCCTTAGGGACCAATTTTGTCCTTCGATATATATGTGCAGCTCCTTTTGGGCTTCAGTGAAGTAGCATTAGTGGATCTGGTGGGAAATTTGGGTCTTGGGCAAGATGAAAGTGTTCCACAACCATACAAGTTAGACCTGGGGATGACCTAAGTCATTGGCCCAGTCTTCCTGTTGATAGTGACTTGTATCCTCCAGCACTTTATGTGGTTTAATTTTAAAGCAACTTAAGTAATATGACTTCTGAGTAATTATTGCTGGTTGGGTGGCAGTACATAGTAATCCTCTGATCTTGGAGGGATCTTCTACACAAGCATGTCCGGTTCATGAATTCTCCCACTCCCCTGTACTGCCTACCTAGAAGACATACTGCCTGTTGATATTACACACTCACCTTTTAACTTTCACACTGATTATCTTTAGCATACGTGTCTCCTGTGATTATTGCATGGGGGGGAAAAAAAAAATCATACTGGATCAGTGTTCAAGTTCATGTGTAACTACTGCAGTAGTCCATGGCAGAAATACTGTACAGGATACCCTTCCTGGCATTTGAAAGAAGCCAACTCACTAATGTAGGGTAACTGGTAGTGCTTTCTACTGTCCTCCAAAAGAAGTGCCACTTGGGGGAAGGGGGAGGAAAGAGAAGATGTAGTATTCAGGAAGTAAAGATCCTGAGTATCTTTTAATGTATTTTCCTAATTATAGTCACACCATGAATTTCTCCCATTCATAAGGTAACTATCTTGAGCTGAATAAGCTCAGGACAAGGAATTGAAAAGATTAAAGTTATGTAGACAAAAAGAAGCGACCCAATACACAGGGCCCCAAGTGCACTCCTACTGGTGAGTGGTTCTTCTCATCAATAATCCTCATTTGCTTCAATAGAACTACTTGTGAGCAGGAGTAGGGAGGTCCTTTACTCTGGCCCACTATAGTTAAGTTGCTGAATGGTAAATCATCAAGGGGCTTCTTAGCTTATAAAAGTCCCACTTTTGGCCATTTCCCCCCCTTCCACCATACCTATTCTCTGCATTAAAAGAGAACTCATTTAATGCACCAGAGGGATACTTCTTTCATGTGCCATCTCTACATAACAAGCAAATTTTACACTTAGAAATCTAGAGTTTGCAACTGATAGGCCAGATCCTCAGCTAGTATAAATATGCCTAGCTCCATTTATACTAGATGACAATCTGGGCCAAGGTCTTTAAGGCCTGGTCTATCCACAGTCGCACCATATTTAACTAAGGGCGTTGTCATATATTGATTTAGTTAAGAGTATAACACACACAGTTGTTAATCATGGTTTAATCCTGGTTTATAGCTGATTAACTTGCACTGATAAATTTACAGGCTTGAGCTAAAGCCCAGTGACCAGTTTTAAAGCCAGAAGAATCTATACACAGACGTTACACCAGTTTAACTGAGTTGTTATACCAGTGCGACTGCTGTGCAAAGACAAAACCCTGAAAATTAACACTTCATATTTAGTCAGAACGGGTTTTCTTCGGATCCAGCATTAGGCATCGCTTTCCAATAAGTTTCTTCTTTGATATTGCTACTCTACCCATTCCAGCTCACATTGCAATGAGTCTTTTCATTCGTATGTTTTAAGGCTATGATAATCTACTCTTTACTTCCTGTCTAACACAGGCCATAGAATTCTATCCAGTAATTCCTGCATCAAACCTGATAGCTTCTGGTAGTAACTCAGATGAACTTACAACTTTGAAATCGCAAGTGTAATTTCTTTATCCTTTTTCGAAAGGAATAGTTAAAAATGATTTTCCTTTAAAAAACTGAAGATATAAAGATGATAGTATAAAACTGAATGTCAAGATTGAAAAGAATTGTAAAACTATAAAAAGTTATTTTACCACTGTCCTGCTTTTTATTGGTCACCAAAATGTTTTTTTTAAGGTGTGTATCTTTTATTGGGATGATGCGAGGCACACACCCCTTTCTCGTATGATATATAAATAAATATACACCCCCCCCCCGCCCATCTTACTGAGTGGAATGTTGATATTTTAAACACATACTACTTAGCAGTGCACAGCTACATTTGATGGATTTAGAAAGGGAAGTGAAGAGTACCAAAGCTATGTGAAAATGCAGAGGGATTTAAGCAGAAAGCAAATGTCCAGGATACTGGGATGTTATCTTTACTTATATGTACATGAACTGTGAGCACTTGTATTTATAGGAGTAATGGGTAAGGATTGGTTGCTCTAGGACAATGGTCTCCAGCCTTTTAAAGCACAAGATCACTTTTTGAATTTAAAGTGCAACCCAGGATCTACCTCAAAGAAAATGTAGAAACAGTGATCATGCAAACAAAACACCCTTGCCCTGCCCCTTCTGAGGCCCTGCCCCACTCATTCCACACCCCCTCACCCACTTTCATTGGGCTAGGACAGGGGGTTGGGGTGCAGGAGGGGGCTCAGGTAGCAGGTTGGGGTGCAGGGTATGGGCTCTGGGAGGGGGTTGGGGTGCAGGAGGGGGCTCAGGGTGTGGGCTTTGGGAGGGGGCTCAGGTAGCAGGTTGGGGTGCAGGGTATGGGCTCTGGGAGGGGGTTGGGGTGCAGGTGAGGGCTCAGGGTGTGGGCTTTGGGAAGGGGCTCAGGTAGCAGGTTGGGGTGCAGGGTATGGGCTCTGGGAGGGGGTTGGGGTGCAGGTGAGGGCTCAGGGTGTGGGCTTTGGGAAGGGGCTCAGGTAGCAGGTTGGGGTGCAGGGTATGGGCTCTGGGAGGGGGTTGGGGTGCAGGAGGGGGCTCAGGGTGTGGGCTCCAGCTGGGCACTGCTTACAGCAGGCAGCTCCCAGGCGGAAGCAGCGCAGCAGGGCTTAGGTAGGCTCGCTGCGTGCCTTGGCCTCACGCCGCTCCCAGAAGCGGCCAGCATGTTCAGCAGTGGCTCCTGGGGGGGCAGGGCGTAGATGGCGCTGCATACTGCTCTTGCTGGTAGGCTCCGCCTCCACAGCTCCCATTGGCCAGGAACAGGGAACTGCAGCCAATGGGAGCTTCAGGGGTGGTACCTGCAGGCAAGGGCAGCGTACAGCAGAGCTGCCTCCCCCCTTCCCCCCCCGCCCAGGAGCCACTGCCAGACATACTGGCTGCTTCTGGAAGCAACATGGGGCCAGGACAGGGAGCCTGCTCTAGCCCCGCGGGACTGTTAGTGGCTGATCTTCCCATTTGGCTGCAGGAGGGTTGGCAACCTGATTGTGATCAACTTGTCAATTGTGGAGCCTGTGACAGTCGATCTCAGTCATCGCGATCTACCGCTTGGGGACCACTGCTCTAGGAGGAGGAATTTCTTCCCTTGGCCAGCAGGAAGTGGTCAATACTGCTCCAGATTCGCCCCCATGTCAGCTGGAGGTAGTATGCCTAGTTTTACTCTTCCTCTAAACAACGTTAGAGACACAAGATGGGTGAGAATATCATTTATTGAACCAGCTTCTGTTGGTGAAAGAGAAGATTTGAGTTATACAGAGCTCTTCCATAGGTCTGGGAAAGGTACTCAGAGTGTCAACTAATTACAAGGTTAAACAGCATAAGTATAAGCATTACCATAAGTAGTTAGCACAGACTATGGGAACCATTCAAAGTGCAGTGTCCATTGAACTCCCCTGTAGTCATATGACAAACCAACAGATGTTGCTCCAATAAAGGATATTCCCTCCCACACCTTGCCTCTAATATCCTGGGACCCACATGGCTACAACACCTCTGCATTTCCACAATGTTGGTGGTTGAGGGTAGAGTGCATTTTTTGCTGCTCCTTTTGACTTTTCATCCACAATTGTATTTCTGATTATGCTGAAGTCCTGTTCCCTCTGGAGAGAATGTCTTCATTCCCATGCACTACATATTCTCTTCCTAACAAAGGCTTGGCAAAATATTATATTGCATTCTGTAATTACCATCTGGTGCTTCCCACATTTCTGTTCTGTTTCAGCTCCAAATGATTAATCACTATGGTGATGAGAAGAGTACTGAGACATGTCCACTCCTAATAATGGACAATCAATTAATGACTTCTGATTTTCTTAAATACTAATGCAACCTCTCTATTTCCACTGCATAAACTGCTTGGTGGGGGTGAGAAGGGGAAGAGGGGTCAGAAATGGAAATGCTCTCAGGCATTAAAATCACAAGTAACTTCTTGATCAGCACAATCTCAGTAGCAACCTCCCATTTACTAAGGAAGTGATTTTTCCAACTCAGAATATGCACAAAAACACTGACCCAGTCAAAGCATTAGGGAAGACGCTCCATATTGTTAGAAAGACAAGGCGGGGGAGGTGGTTGTCACATACCACTCCCCATGAGGTATCGTTAAAGTCTGGTCTACACTCCAGAGTTGTAAGCATCTACGCTACAATGTTGCTCCTGCTGATATACGTTGCCCATTACAGCGACTTAACTCCACCTCCATGAGAGGCATAGCGCTTAGGTTGACGCAGTGTCAGCGTGGACACTGTTGTTTATATCAGACTGTTAGCCCTGGGCAGCGGGGCTCTGGCTGTCAGTCCACCCATCACACTGACAGTTAAATCCATGTAAAACCGATGCTGTGACTAGATGTTGACAGAACTTAAGGCAACTTAATTTTTTAGTCGAAACTTGCCCTTAATAATTACAATCCATGAAAGAAATATTTCAGGATACCTCCACTTTTGGCCTTCAAACCACCCCCAACCACTCCAAGCACCATCAGAAGCAAGCTCCCCACAGACCAGGGCCCACCAATTCAAAGAGGCACTAGAGAGACCTTGCCATAACAAATGCAAAACCTGCAGACATAACTCCACTGCTATGATGATCAACACACCTTTCAAGATTCATGGGTCCTACACATGCCTATCATATGTGGTGTACCTCATCCAGTGCATCAAATGCCCCAAAAACTATGTAGATGAAATGAGAATCATCATGCTCCTGCATGAAGCACTCACAGAAAAGTGATAAGACAAAATTACCATATCATTCATGGGCAAATACTTTTCACAAAACAAATCACTCATTATTGGACCTCTGTCCTGGTGCTCAAAGAAACCTGCACAGTATCTTCACAGGATGGTCGTAGGAGCTTAGAATCATAGAATTTCAGAGTTGGAAGGGACCTTAGGAGGTCATCTAGTCCAACCCCCTGCTCAAAGCAGGACCAATCCCCAATTTTTGCCCCAGATCCCTAAATGGCCCCCTCAAGGATTGAACTCACAACCCTGGGTTTAGCAGGCCAATGCTCAAACCACTGAGCTATCCCTCCCCCGAATTCATAACTTTATTAAGTCCATGATTTTTAGAGTCTAGCAATGATACTGGATCAATGGCTCATTACAACAATTTGTCTTAGGACTGTATAGGTGTTAGCCGCCCACTTCACCTTGAATGGTCTCTTGCATTCCAACATGTGTTAACTCCTTGTGGTTAACACTCTGTTTCACCTTGCATTTAGCAATGACACTGAGTACCTTTCCCAGAGCTGAAGAACAACTTTGTGTGGCTCGAAAGCTTGTCTCACTCACCAACAGAAGTTGGTCCAATGAGAGATTACCTCACCCACCCTGTCTTTCAAATATCCTGGGACCAACACAGATACAACTACACTGCAATCCATATTGTTAGGTTTTCAGGCTCCTGTACACTATCCCAGAAAGGAAATCTCCACACTCAGTTTTTGGGGAAAGAAGAGAACTTGTAGTGATCTAAAATAGCAGTTTGCTGAGTATTTGTGTTTATCAATTTACAAACTCTACATGAGGATCAGCAAAGATCAGATGAAGGCTCTCCATATTTATAAATGGACTTGTTATAAATTCTTGCAAAGGCTCATGACAAAGTATTCCAGACAAGTTCTTACTGTGGCAAAGCTATCTGCTCTGACAGCCATATTAGAAGGCATCAAGTTGAAGAATTGTTAAATTCATCACAACTGTTTCATATGTAAGCCTGGTGATTGCTATATATGAAGCTACAATGCAATCATGCCAAATGATCAAATTAAAAAGACCACCACCAAAAAGTCTGAAATTCTCTTTTGCTTGTTTATATTGTAGACAGGCAGGAAGTCTTCCGACTCCTTCATGGGTGAGAGGACTATATTCCATCTCCTGCTGTTATGAAGGGATAATTTTCATGGATGGCTGGAAACTGGTTCGATACTCCACCCAGTCTTCTAATCACTCATTAACAGTGTTAAAAATAGTTTCCTGCTGTAGTTGCAGATAGAGATTCGCATTACTAGGAAAACAAGCTGAAAGCTTAAGAGGGAGGCGAATATGCTATTGGATAAATGTGTCCCATTACAGCAGAAGAAACCAACTTTGACAGGGGCTGTATTGGCAAACTTATTGCCTCTTATTACCCCATACTGCCTATTTTTTTAAATTAGTGCAGTTAGTCCCATGCTGAAATTTACATTTCAATCATTTTTCATATAGACTAGCATTTATTTTAATTTTGGCTCAAAGTCTCTTATGCTGTGGAACGCACTTGACAAAGCAAGCGAGCTCTCACAGAACTATAGCCTGTTATACTGCTAATTCACTCATGCAGTAAGACACTGGGCCTAATTCTGCTCTTCCACCAGTGTAAATCAGGAGTAGTTCCACTGAAACAATGGAGGAACAGCACTGTAAAACAGAGGCAAATGAGATCAGAAGCAGCAGGAGCAACAAATAGCTTTCAAATCAATGTTGTCTAGAGGCACCACTAGATGGCACAGAAACCTAGCAAAAAGAGAGAGCACTTTTGATCACAGTTTTGCTAATACCAATATCCATCTGCTTTGTTGGCATGTTCCTAACGTGCTGAAGCCAACAAAAATAATGAAATTTTAAGAGGAACAAATGGGGTGCTTAAGAGTTCAGATACAGTGTACTTTGCCACAAATTCTAGGTCCATCCATCTTAAGAACTTCTATTTCTCACCCTGTCATAGCATCTGAGTCCCTCAATCAGAGTAACCCCCCTGTGAGGTACAGGAGCGCTATCATCCCACTTTTGCAGATGGCAAATGGAACCTCCATCTCCCAAGTCAAAGGCTAGTGTCCTAACCACTGGAACAAAGAAAGTCTAGAACCAGGCCCCTTTTATAAAGTATCTCAAGCTGGGCACCCAAATTCATTTGGTGCTTTGGAAACACTAAGGGCTTGATAGTCCAGATTAGCTATCACATACAAACTCCCCACATGGACACTCATTCTACACTGAGTGCCTTCATCCAGTTTGGCTTAATCCACTTCCAAAGTGGATTACAGTAAGCCACAGTGTGAAAGGAATATCCACACAGGGAGTTAGTGCAGGATAGCTGCTACTCCTTAAAAAACTCCCACCCCTTATTTCTCAATGGCTTCCCTGTGCAGACAAGGCCTTAGCCTGAGTGCCCAGCAGATCGTTCCAACTATGTCAAGTTGTCAAACAGTTTTGCCTGTATTAGTTCCCAGCACCTCTTATTTCACTGTGCTGCTCAAACATATGTGGCATGGGATACGGTTTGGAGTAAGGTTTGTTCCCTCCTATGCCCCTATGCAGGTCCAGGGACAAGTTAGCACCTAATAACAGATAGGCTTTACTGCTTTTCTCTCCTGTTGAGATTGAAGAGTTGACCCAGCTACAGGTGAGGGCGAGACCCAGCTGGATCCTAGTCCTGCCCATCCATTACCAATGGAATTGTTAGCTAGGCTCCAACAGCACAAACTATCTTGAGATGTACATTTTAGATTTGCATCCGATTTATAGGTATGGCTGGTGACTAGGTATAGGATTTTTTTTTTTTTTATTAGCTCATCACCTCAGCTCTAGGACCCTAGGCTGAGCTTATGAGGCTGGCTGTTTAGAAATTCATCATTTTACACTTAAAGCTTATATTGGCATAGCTGTATCAGTCAGGAGTGTGGTTTCAACAGTCCCGCCTAACACAGCTATGCTGACAACAGCCCCAGAGTTGATGCAGCTATGCTGACAAGAGTGTGCTTTTATCGGCATAAACATCATTTTGGTGGCGGTGTTTCTTCACTGGTAGAAAAGCTCCTTCTGTCAGTATAAACTGCATCTATGCCAGGGGATTATGGTGACATACCTATATTAAGAGAGGCTATGTAGCATAGACACAGCTCAAATCTGCTGGTGTCAGACATCAATAAAGATGGACACTCCTAACTGAAAGTTTAGTCACTTTTCATAGTATAACTGTCAAAGTTATCCATAATAAATGAAACAAGGTGGGAGAGGTCATTTCTTGTATTGTATCAACTTCTCTTGGTGAAAGAGCTTATCTTTTATTGGACCAAATTCTATTGGTGCTTGAAAGCTTTAATCTCACCCTCCTTGTCTCTAATATTCTGGGATCAACATGGCTACACCCCCAGTGCAAACCCATAATCAATGCCATAAATGACTGCACAGTGCTTTGAAAATAAAAGTGGTACGTTATTGCTGAGTATTATTACTACTAAGATTAATCTCCCCGCCCCCAAAGAATGCCTGCTTTTTTTTTTTTTTTAATTAAAGAAAGTTAACTAAAAGGAAGCTGTGGATTTACCATAAAGTTTTATTTTAAATAAAACTTTATATAACCATTTAAAAAGGCACATTCCCATTAACCTTTCCCTTATTTGAGTGCGAAGTATCAGATTTAAATGCTGATTACTACTCCCATTAGTGGTCAGGGTTGAACATGCAATCCATCAAGAGGAGACAACTTTTAGCTAAAAAAGGAAATATTTTGTAAAAAGAGGGATTGTTTAAGCCAGGCAGTAGGCTTGACCTAACTACAAAAATCAGCTAGGAAACAAATGAAGTTATCACTAGAATGCTCCCGTTTAACAAAATTAAAATGTTTTAAAGCGAAACTGCCCCTTTTTATAAATATCCCATTTGATGCTTCACCGGTAGTTTGAATATCTGTCGGTAAATGACAACTCATCCACACAGCTATTTTACATAGAAATTTACAAAGCCAGCTATTGGATACATGCAATCTGCAGATTCTACTATGCTTCTTCAGAGGGAGGTAGTACTTTACTTTGCAGGAAGTCCCACTGAGGAATAAGATCAGGCCTTGGAAATGGCCAGTACCACATACCACCACTTCTATAAAGAGGTTTTTAATGGAGAATACGATAACAAGTGTCTAGCTCTCATGGTTGTGAAGAAAACCTCAAACATGTGACCTGAGTACAAATGGATGCAGGGACATCTCAGTCTGCAGAGACCTTGGGGGGAAAAAATAATCACTCAGAGGTGTAAACGGGCCGATTCATTTCACTGAGGGCCTACCATATGTCTACATTGCATAAGCCTGGGCTCTGACTCAGGTCTGAGCCCAAATCTCCCTTCTGTCTACACACAAATCAGGCTGACTCACATCAGCAAATGCTCAGGATGTGGGTCCTCGGACCCTGCTAGGGGATGGGTCGTAGCCCAAGTCCCCCTGTGACTCAGGTCCCAGCCCTGTCATTTTGCAGCAGGGACACAGGTCAAGCAGCAGACTTGAGTCAGGTCTGGATGCATTAGCATGGCTGTAAGACCCAGGTCCACATTGCGGTGTGGATGCTTAAGTGAGGGCTTGGAAACGCCGCATCCAGAAGCCTAGGTCCCATAGACCTTGGCTTAGCGTGCAGCGTAGACAGACACCTTCATTGGGCAGGGGGCGATTTGAAATGTCAGCATTGTTAACTATGTCATTCCTCAGGACGGGTCTATACCTAAACTTAGGTCAACCTAACTACAAAGCTCAGGGCTGTAAAAATTTCACATCCTGTGCAATATAGGTCAAGCCAAACCCCACTGTAGATACAGCGGCTTGATGGAAGAAATCTATTGATTAGCTACCAGCTCTCAAGTGGGTGGATTTACAACAAGTATGGAAAAGCCCATTCTGTCACTGTACTAAGAGCCTTATACACAGTAGATTGCAGGTCAGGCTCTTGTACCAGCTATGGACTACCAACAATGCCTCGGTGTCAGACAGATACACCGGAGCCATGTCTGCCAGGAGATCCTTTAACATACTGCTCGGAATGGCTGGTGTATGCAGTGTTGCTTGTCCTAGAAGGACAAGGTGGGAGAAGTAATAGTGGTTATGGGACCAACTTCTGTGGGGGAGAGCTTTAGAAGATTTTGAGCTTAAGAAGAGCTCTGGGTGACGCAAAAGCTTCTCACCAAGAGAAGTTGGCCCAATAAGTATTAGTTCCTTCACTTTGTGTCTCTAAGAATGGCAGTTGTTAGCTTAAGTTGAATAGGTCAGTGGTTCTTAAACTCCCCCCCGCCGACCACTTGAAAATTGTTGAAGGTCTCAGCAGACCACTTAATGATCTTTCCAAATGTTGTTTGTACCATTAGCTAACTATTGTAAAGCTATTTGGAGAAAAGCGCTATATAAAAACAAAATAATAAACTGTTTGTTTGTTCTACAAATAAAAGCACACTACTTATATTTTAATATCAGTAGTCTTACCTTTCTAATGCGATGGATGTGCCCTCTCTCCCATGCTGCGGCAGTCCCCAAGCTAGGGGGTGGGAAAGGGGGGGGGGGGTCTCTCCCCTGCTGCGGCAGCCCCTGTGCTGAGGCTGGGAAGGAGGACAGTCTCTCCCCGGCAACCACAGCCCTGGAGCTGGGGAAGTCGCCTCTTTCTCTGGCCACTGCAGCCCTGCACATCCCAAATTCCCCCCACCCCCTTTTCTCACTCCACTGCCCCCTCCCACCTACCCCCCCTATTCCCCACAAGCAGGGCCAGCGCTATCACTAGGCAACCCTAGGCGGTCGCCTAGGACGCCAGGATTTGGGGGGCGGCGGGCGGCTACCTCCTGCCTCCACGCTCAGCTGCCGCGGCTGGAGGGGCTGAGCTCCCGCAAGCGGAAGGGGTGTTAGCTGGGGGCGGGGGGGAGGGCGCAGGGAAGTTTCGCTTCCTTGCACTGGACCTGCCCACAAGGCCACCACCTCATCTTACATGTGCATCTTCCCCAGGGTCCAGGCATCTAATTAGTGCACGGCTCCACTAATTAGTTGGGTGGCCCCCTTAATTCTTGTGTGCAGGCACCCAGGCACATACCTTAGAGAGAACTATTCCTGGACCACAGTTTGAGAACCTCTGCAATAGGTAATATATGGCACCACCTAGTGGTTGAACAGTACAATACAGTTTAGCAGCATCTACACTCCAGTTGTGCCACTCTAGCACTTGTGTCTTAAATAAGAAAGGAGAGGGAGAATCACCAGGCTCATTTTGTTAGAAGTGGGTGGCACTGGGGAGATAACACCGCTTATTCCCTCCTGTCCCCCCAGGGGCATGATCATTCCACACTGGAAATCTTAATGCATGTTATATATTGTAAACTACATACGCTGGGCTCAAAATAGCAGTAAGCCACGCTGCCAAATGGAAAAATAAATGTAATTGTTGGAGGGAAGCTGGATGTACTAAATGTCTAAAGTGCATCTCTTGTAATCAAGCAGAGTCAGAAATAATCCTGCCTGGATCAATTATTACAAGCCTTCATTTAGTGCTTGGAGAACTGTCAGTTAATGCATTGGGCATAGACTAGTTATACAATGTTCAGCGCTCATCACCAAAATACGGATAATTTTACTCTTCATATTCATGCTTTAAGTGTATTGAGTGAATTCATTACTTTTTAATCAAATTATACATTACGTTCAATGTCCAGGGTTCTGCCCTGAGATCATACAGCAGTCACAGAGTTCATTGCCACAACAATCTCTGGTGGGGATTAGTTAAGGTTGCCTCAGACTTTCCATTACAAGACCCTGTTTTCGGTTGTTTATAATTTTGCCAAACTTTAACCATCTGGGTGGAAGTTCTCCCATGCCAAGTATCTGCCTCATGCTGAATATTTTGGGAAAGGTCAGCTAAAAATGGCAGTGGCACCTTGGTCAAAGAAATTACTTTGCCGTGGCTTCATTTCCCCACCAGTAGCTTGAGGCTCTCTAGTTTGCAGCGAGATCCTCTGAAGGTTTACCAGCACTAAAAGTACACTCCGTTCCATATTCTGAAATGGAACCAGAGTCTCAACATCCCTTCGCTATCCAGGCAAACTAGACATTTCCTAACTTTTGAGTGCTTGACTTTGCCATCTTAATGTTCTTTACATTTAATTTTTTCCACCCCAGTGTAATATGTATTTACTTGTGTTTTTAAAAGCATATTAAAAGAAATCCATGAAACTCACAGCTCTTGGTGGTCTCATGCAAGTACAGACAGCTGTATCTGTAGTACAAGCACTTGGAATACAATCAATGCCTGTTGTACCACTGGCAAAAAGAGAGATACCTTTAATTTCCTAACATCTCCCATGCAGCTGGTCACTTCCCTTGGTCACTTGAACAATGCATCCTTGTGAGGAAAGCTCATCTTCTATAACCCAGTTTGAATCTGGTTAATGCAGCTGGAATCCAAACTGCACTATGTAAAACATGGAAGGGCTCTTTACCCCCTGCTCTGGGGTCTCTTAGTTAAATGAATGAGTGCACCAGGCACTGGGCACCCAATCCTCAGTTGTGCCCCATAAGCAGTAATGGGCACAGTTGTGGGGACGCTGTCACTGCTGATCGCAGGATTGGTTCTATGCCAATCCTAACACCATGCAGTTTAGAACAAACTCCCAGGAAAGTGGAGTGCACTAGGTTTCTCTCCCTGGTGCATGCCAAACCAGTAGTGGGACATGTTGCATGCTGACCTTTAAACGAGAACCGGACATCTGCTACTCAAAGCCCTGCTTCCCTAATAAGCTTGGATTTCACTTGCTAAGTATCACCCCACTTAGTATCGCAGTGTCCCTTTTGTTTGACTCTTCTTTCCAAAGGGAGAACAGGTCTGTGGGGATGTGCGATATAGGAAGAATAGTTCAGGTGCTTCCCTTTCTTTTGTCAGGAGTTTGTATAACAACAATCCTGAGCGTTACTGCTGAGCAGACAATGCCAACAGAACTGTACTCACATCACACAGACCCCTATGGAGTCTCGGAACATCTAATGAGACAGACACTGAATCCTTCCATTCATTATCATTAAATGGCTCCCCTGGAACTGATGTGGATTATTCAAAGACAAACTAAAATAACTTTGTTCTAAGTTTTAATAAACATTAGTATCCCTGTTTACTAGAATTCTGCAGGGGCTGAGTAATGGGCATTGGGGTTCTAATGATGGGGGGGGGGAGAACCCTATAGATCTGGTACTTTATAAAGCATCATATTGTGCTTCATACAGCATAGCTTGGTTAAGCAACAATGTGAAATTTGGTTAATCAAAAGGTTATATACATGTCAGTTGCAATCCCCCAAGTAAGCCAAGTCTAGACTGCTAACCTCAGTCATTTTCAACCCCACTTCCTCTCAGATCAATGTAACAGGTTTGTTTTCACATGGGGTACCAAGAATAGGGGAAAAGAAGAATTCTCAGAATCGAGAGAAAAGCATTAAATAGGTTTATTTGCTACAAAAATAAAACACGCATAAGGGGAAGATTTTCATAGGGCAGCTAAGTACCAAACTCCCATTGAAAGTCAATGAGAGTTAGGCACCTGACTTCTGTTTGTTCCTTTGAAAAATCTCCTCCTACATTTTTCCACACTGTCTTATGGTTGTGACCTGAATGTGCTCAGCAGCATTGGGATTTCAGAGCTCCACACATGCTCATTCTTAGCCCAAAGGATAAGGATAGTAGGCTGCACTAGTTTAGACAGAGCTGAGGAGGCCCCTGTCCACATCACACTAGAAGTCACACAAAGATGGCTTGAAGCTACCGGTGCCTTCTCCCGCAACTTCTGTAACTGAGAAGTGGGCCCAGTTTCTTAACCGTGAGCGCACTGGGACCTATGAATAATTGTAAAGGAGAAATTAGACCATATGCTAGTGTTGAACAAGCCATTCCAATTGAGTAATGAGACCTTAAGTCCAGACAGAATATTTCAAGGAGATAAATTATTCATTTACAAATGCCTGGGATCCAAACACATTGATTGCTTGGTAGCATTAGGGTACAATTTGCTAATTACTGAGCAGAATAAACTGGGTACCAAGTTATTATACTTGGTTTAGTAGGTGGATTGTTATTTGCAAGCTATTTAAAACCCACTCTTCACTCATGGCTAGTTTTGAAGTCTATTCAGGAAGTACTTTCTCACAGGCAATTGGACAGACTGCGATGGTGAGTTGTTTGAGAAAACTCACAGCTAGGAAAGGTGAGTGCATGAGAGAAAAATCTTATGAATGGTTATTTCTGAGTTAAGGGGATATTGGGGAATCAGACTAAGCCAAGCTACTCAAGCCAATCTGCATAGTCAGTAAATCATAGTTTCTATCTATGTAACTGGGTACCTATATGACCACCTGTCACTGTAGTATCTGGCCAGGTGACAGGCAGTTTGGCCAAACATTTGAAGAGGCCTTTGAACTGGACTGCCCTTTGATATAAACGAGAGGGTGCCTCTACTCTGCTGCAAAGCCCTGTGGCTAGGGCCCTACCAAACTCATAGTCCATTATGGTCAATTTCACAGCCATAGGATTTGGGGGGGGGGGGGGGGAGAGAGGGGTGCGTGTAAATGTAATGTTTTCAGATGTTTAAACCTGAAATTTCATGGTGTTGCAACCACAGGGGGCCTGACCCAACCGAGAGTTGTGGGCGGGTGTTGCTGGACTCCGAAGGCAGCGGCAGGAGATTCCTAGAGGTGGGTCTGAGCTCCCCACGAGAGCAGCTGTGAAGGAGATGGACAAGTCCTGTCCCTCCCCAGCCCAGCTGGAGCTAGGAGCCCCCTGGCTGGGGCACTCCTAGCATCAGGGGGAGATCAGATTTCACAGGGAAAGGCTTATTTCACAGTCCATTATGTGATTTTTAGGGCTGTGAAATTGGTAGGGCCTTACCTTAGGGCCTTCATTCTACAATGAGTGCCATGTGAACAGACCCCCAAGCCTGCCTGGATCCGACTGTAGCATCGGTATCTGGGGGCCTGTTTTTTTCAAGTGGTGCATAAATGTTTTATCACAAACACATAGAAAACTAGTCAAGCCAACTTACTATTTGACTGTTTTCAAAGGGGGAGGGCAGGGTCTGGATATTCTAGACCTGCCCAACTCTCTAGAATTGCCCAAATGAGAGACAAACCTCAGCTGTGAATGAAGGATGGAATAGTAAGATGGGGTAGGTTTAACCCTGAATAACGGAAGGGTCACTAACACATTGGTCTCTTCTCCTCAAGTACAACCTATCCAAAGTCAAGCACACTGTGCCGATACTTCACCGGTCCATCTGTATACATCTTCAAATTGCTTCATTGAAAAATATAAATGCTAATTAAAAACAATTACTGTAGACAATTAGAGTTAGTCCCTCTCTGGACCTTTCAATTTTTTTTTAAAACGCATAAAGAGATTTTAATTAAGGTCTCTTGGCTTTAGTGCAACTACCAAAGAAAATACGATATTTCAGATGTATGGTGACACTGTAGTAGTTCCATTTATCAGGCACTGTTTTATTGATGCTGGATTACTGCAATGTTTTCAAAAAGCATTAGCATCAAGAGTCTTATTCCCCCCTAAATCTCAACAATTATTGCAGATTGTAATTATGCAGAGGACTGTATGTCCCAACTTCACTTGGGAACCATAAAAAGGTATTTTAAACAACTATTCAGTAGAGGATTGCATTTTTTCCATAGGTTTTTTTGTACTTTGAGCCTCATTTGATATCAGCACTGTGTTAATATAAAGCAATTTATTTCTGAGTAAATGGCATATAGGGCCAGGCATTGCAATCAATTGAAAGATCCATTGTAATCTACACAGGTTCTTATCCCACTTTCTTCACTGAAGAATCGGAACACTTTCAAGTAGTGCTTTAAGCAAGGTGACTAACCCCTATCATGCATTTGTTCTCTTTCTGTTTGGGTTTGCCCAAATAAGGGATCAATCAGGATCAAGATTACACGCACATTATACAGAATTTGTTCTATTTCCTGCAATAAAATGAGCATTTGGTAGCCCAAAATACAAAACTGGACACTAGCTTATGGATTTTAAGGGTACAAAAATGAAACACATGTACCATTTATGCAGTATTTCTATGCATGTTGAAAATAAATTGTTTGTAGGAAAAGCACAAAGTAGCCAGCAAATTTTTGTTTGGCACAGCACCCAGGAGTCAGACTTCAGTTGAGTTTTAAGACTTAACTATAATCTAAGGTTAAGTTGAATGGCTCCGCTTACCCAAATCTTCATCTTCTTAGCCTGCATACAGTGTGTTCTCCCTTTCTTCCTATTGCTCATGAAGGCAGAGCAGTAATCACAAAAAGTGTGGCTAATTCCTAAACACAAGCTATAATGCTAGTTTGAAGCCAGTGCAGTTACTCCAGGGACTACTTTGGCCTAGTGAAAAAGCTATTTTAATTTTTTTAAAAAAGGGGTTTTCCAGTGGTCACTCAAGGGCTCTTTCAAAAGAGAGAATTGATTATTTGAACTGCAGTAACACCCACAATACAATGCATAGGATAGATACCTTCCAAACACAGACAAAGAGACGGCCTGTAAAGGAGTAGACTCACCTCTGATTCACCCCCTCATAGCTGGGCATAACATAGCAGGCTCTCTTCATCTAGCACCCCCTGCCGGCAGTCACTGTAGCCCAGCAGTGGTCTGCTTCCTCTCCTGACTCAGCCCTCCAACCAGGTCTCGGGCTCTCCAGGGTCTTCACATCACTTTTTCCAGTGGCTGGTAGGGGAACCCAGGCCCTCTGTCTTCTCTGGGTTCCAGCCCAGAACCCCTGTAATAAACTAGCAAGATCTGGCTATTCAGGCCCCCTACATCCTCTTCCTACCTCAGCCTATCTGCAGGTCTTTCACACAGCCCCTCCCTGGGTTCACAGAGTACCAGGGTTTATCTCAGGCTCCCTGAGGCCTCTGGTTTCATCTTTCCTTCAGGGCTGTGGGTCACAGGATTCCTCCCTGGAGTTCTCCAACAAACCCCAAACCAACAGCATCACCACAAACCACTTCCATCCCTCCCAGGCTGGACCCCTAGTCCTCCCCAATGTTCTGCTCCTCATCTGAACACCAGCACTCCAGGATTGCCTCCCTACAGTCATACCCTATAGGAGCTCATTCTGCTTTCTCAGGCTTTTCCGAAGTCTCCTGACTTCTGCCACCCCAGCCCACACAGAAACTCCTCATTTCCCCCTCTCCTGGGTCTCCCCTAACTGAGCTGTCTCAGGAAACCTGACTCCTTTCCAGGTGGACCTGCTAATTGACCTGTTTAGTGCCCAGGGCCAACAGGTGAGTTGACTGAGCACTCAGGCACCTGTTAACTCTCTCAGGACCAGTGCAGGCTTTGCACCACATTGCACAGCCCTTGCTTATCATCTCAAAGACAGACCAACAGACAGATAACATCCAAGCAAAATATCACCGATACAGTTGCCCCCCCCTCATATCCACCTGTCTCTAACAACAGGTTGTGGGTCCTCTGCTGTTAGAGCACCATAACTGCAGCCCAAAATAAAGTAACCCAAAAGCCAAGGCTAAATAGACACGGTCAGCTTGAACTCTAGCTAGTTTTCAAAACAGAGTTCGAAGTAGTTTAAACTCCTCTACCTGCCCCTGAGCCACCTGGCCTTGTGAGGGGGTGACCTGTGGTTTGAGGCTATGGTTATTAATAAAGCCCTGAATCTGCAGCTGACCGTTTGATGGCAGGTGAGCACAGTCCATTGCAGGATCAGCACCCAGGGCCGCCACTTTCCTGATTTGATCACAAGGGCTCCAGATAGATGATGTTTTTCTTAAAGCCCCAGCTCCTGGAGTTAGATTATTATTAATTATTTGCATTGCAGTAATACTGAGGAGCCCTGGTCATTGGCCAGGACCCCATTGTGCTAGGCACTGCCCAAACACAGACCAAAAAAATGACCCCTGCCCCTGAGAGAGTAAGTTATGGGAAAATCTCTGCTTTTATTTTAAAAAAGCTTTACTCTCTTTCATAGCGGGGGAGAAAATCTTGAAAAGGTGAACCCTAGAGCTACAAAAACCAGAAGGCAAATAATCCTAACCCAACATGTATTATTTAAGGTTGCCTAATGTTTAAGCCATTCTCATGGATTTTTTTAAACATATGGGGTTGCGTGTGGACACAATCCATGTTTAAAATCATTTGCCACCAATGACCGATTACAAAGTCAGTTAAAATTTGAAGTGCAGGGACAGGGCTGGAGCAGGGTGATGAGTGCAAGAATGAATCAGGAGCTCCTGCTTTCTCAACATAAAGTTTTACCCTGAGCAATAGAAAGCAAATAGACTATCAGAACCCCAAAGATGCAGAATGTGGTGTTACCACTCTCACTCACATCACTGGATCTTCTTCAAACTGAGGGACACCAGACAGGCAGCTGCACCTACCAACCTTCAGCTGGAGAACTTCTCTGTCCAAGCATTGCAGGAGCCAATTAACTCCAAAGAAGATACTTTCTGCTGTGGAAACCATCCTATCTGTGACAAACAACACCGAAGAAATCTCTGCTAAATTTACTAACCTAAACACCAGGGTAGAAAACAAACAAAGGACTTGGACAGTAACATCAAACTAACTGAATGCCAGGTCTCTGAACAGGGGCAGATTACTGGCCTAGTTGAGAGCAGGAAGACTGCAGTAGGTCAAATGGAATAAGAACCCGACCTGACACTGGTGTTTTGTAGATGGTAGGGATTGGCCAGGTTGGGAGTGACTTTCTTACAGAAGGCCACCTCCTCCCTCTCTGACAGAACAATGCAAAGGAATCACCACAATGCTATACTTGCAGTTTCTCTCCCAAACAATCCTGTCCTGACAAGGTTGGGCCACAGCAATGAAGTGATTTACAAGTAACCCAGAAAGTCTGTAACAGAACCAGGAAGGAAATCTCTTAACTCCAGTCCCAACTACATACCTTATACACAAAACCAGTGTCTTTAGTGTCTAAATCAGCTCTGTCTAACCCACATGTATCTCATTCTTCTTTTTTCCTCCTACTCTTCTCATCTGTTTCTTTTACTCATTGCTTTTTGTAATTAAAGCGCCTGCAGCCAAGATCTGCACAGGTGTAACACAGCAAGATGTTCACCTGCTGCTGCTCAGTACTTTTCTGGGGAGAAGATCTCTGCTCTCAAATGCTTTGCTTTTGAAGCAGCAGGTACAATTGGGTTACAATAAGAATTGCTAAACGATCAAACACTGCTTTCAAAAGTATAGACGTCAGACGTCACCCAGAGGTCAGCTCCCAGACAGCGATCGTCATTTTAATGATGGAGGGAAACGTAGCCTTCTCAGACACCTTTGGGACAATGGCAATAAAGGGATCTGACAATGGCCATTTGGGAATAACTGAACACCACACACATTGGGGGCTGGTATATTTCCTACTGTTGCCCCCCCTGATGCAGCCCCACTGGGAACATGCAATGCGCCCCTCCCTGGGCTGAAGTGAAACAGTGGCCTGGCTCAGTATGAGTGGGAGCATGTTTCTAAGTACTTACAACTTTAAAGCATGCAGACTTTCCAAGAACTGAATTCAGTGTGTGATCATTCTAAGAAACTGACATGAGCCGGGACATACAACCTCATAAAATCAATCTGGCTTCATCTAATCATCATAAAACCAGTCTGGCTCCTGTCACTCTCAAGAGACACAGGACTAGCTCCAGCTGCTGCCTTAGCAACATGATCCATCTTTTGGAAGAGATGCTCTTTCAGAAAATCAAGACAGCTTGTTTATTTTAGGGATCTGTGGTGTATGTGTGTGTTTTCTTCTCTTCCAGTGGCTCTTAGTTTTCCCAGATCATCAGGCAGTGGACCACACCAGTGAAATAGCTAATAGAGGCACATTCTGTTTATTGGTAATACAATTAAAACTCATGGCAGGTGGTAATAATAGCAAGCACTTATTTTTGAAGTGCTTTACAGTGCGCTAATTAAACCTTGCAACACCTCTATAAGGGGCATTAGTACCCCCACTTTACGAATGAGGGTACTGAAGGAGAGATGGAGATGTAGGATAACCTTACTGGACCCGCTCCTGCAACTTTACACCTGTGGGACTGCTTCATTGGCGTGAACTACAATATCAGTTACAAGAACAGGTCCAATGAGACCATTACACATTGTAAAACACTACAGGTATCACCACTGTATATTCATGTCAGTGTTAGTACGGGCTGCAGGATCAAAGACTCTAGATCATTCGGGTATTTTTAGGATTCCCATCATCATCTGTATGAATGTTAGTACATTCTTAGACCCCAGTCCTGCACTGAACTCCTCACGGGTGCAGATAACGACATGCCCAGGGCTCGAGCAGGATCACTGCCCAAGCTGTAACTTGAAACCTCGGAACTTATTTCATCACTGCAGATAGTTAAAGTGACACGGGCAAGTTTAACATGTATTATGTTCCAAATCACACCTTTCAGAAGATTATTAAACTTGAAATCTTTACACCCCTTTTCACTATTCATTGTTTATTTTTTGCTCTCAGCTAGCACACGGAAAATATTTTAGTCACTTTCACTGTTTTTTCACTTTCTAGTCAACTTAACTGACTGCATAATCAGATCCTAGATTTTTGTACAGTACCATCATACCTGAGTGCTTGGGTTGCAAACACAGAGTTTGATCCTGCATTCATTGTACACTCAAAAGTTCTCAAATTAATGGGAGTTTTGGGTGCAAAAGGAATTTAGCATCAGATACATTCTTTGTGCCAGTAGACAGTCTGTTTGCCTTTCCCTTACTAGCATGCACCTTATGAAGAGCCTGATCCAACTCCTATTAGAAACTCAAAGGAAAAACTCCCATTGACCTACTCATAATACATCCAAGGGCTGATGAATTCACGTTAGCCAGAATTGGGAGTACATGGACAAGTCTGCCTGAAAAGAAGAATCTGTCATTCCCCCCAAAAAATCATTACGCACTCCCTCACTTGCAATCCCAAATCATACTGTGTCCTATTCTATATTATGCTCGGTTCCAGTATAGGAAAAAATGGGCAAGAACTTTTGAAAGTCACAGTTGAAAAAAATGTATTCTCTTTGTCTCCCCCACCCAGCACTCCCCTGACCTCAGCCCCTGGTTGATCTCTAATGCTGTCTTTCTTTTTTGCTCTCAATAAAGCCATTGAAAATACATCATAACTGCTGACTTCACTGGAGCTAACCCAGTGTAGCAAAGTTTTTCTCCTAATTCTGAATCAAGTAAATGCAAAAATACTGGCCTTGATTCTGCTCTCAAACTGGTTTTACACTGGGATAACTTCATTGGCTCGGATGGCATCACCCCTGATTTACACCAGAGTAACGGAGAGGAGAATCAGACAGACCCAGTTTCCCTTTTCTCTACTCCCTCACTGCTCTGATGGTCTCAGATACAATATCCTGTAGGATAGAGAGAAGTACCTCTCTGGGCCAAGCAGTGCTGACCCCAGTGTAAACCCAGGCTCAGGGACACCCCAGAAGATATTACAATTTACATTTCACCAAACATGCGCTGCTTTATTTCATGCTCCGATCTGCTCAAGTTATTAGTTAAGACCCCAATCGTGCAAACAGTTTAATAACCTTGCACACACGTGCTGTGTGTGTGTAAAGTTGCTAAGCTCTTTCCCTCGGGCAGGGAAACTATTTCCTAGGGTCCCAAGCCCCACGGATCGCCTGCCTGCCCGGGGGAGAGATCCCAAGGACCTCACATCCGCCAGCGAACACCAGCTGAACGCTCCAAGCTCCACTCGCTTCACGGGCTGGTGCCCGTGCCCGCATGTGTCAGAGCAGGGCATTGCTCCCGTGTCTGCGGCTCCTTTCATCGCCATTCGGCTTTGCAGACGTTTGAGCCCGGGAAGGGCGGAGGCCGAGGGCCACCTGAGCGCAGGGTCCGGAGTGATGGACCTCCGGATCCTCTGCTGCGCCCGGGCAGCCCAGGCAGGTCCCTGCCGGGAGACGGGGGGAGTTCTCGGAGGGAGGTGCCAGGGGGCCGGGGCTCTGTGCCTTTCCCTGGCTGGGGGCAGGAGCCCCCTTCCCACCCCGAGGAGTTTCTCCGCCTGCTTCCATGGTGCATCCTGGCGGCAGCAGCGGGCACCCGGTAAGATATAAAGCAGCCAGCGCCTCTCCGAGTCCAAGCCAGCTCCAACCACCGCCGCAAGCTCCGGGCTGAGTCTCCTGCTACCCCAGCCGGGTGCTAGGCAGAAGCGCGCCGCGCCGCGGGGCATCCATCCACTTCTTTCCTTGGGCGCTGGACGAGAAGTGCGCAGAGATCTTAGACCCCCTCCCCCATTCCCGGGGGGTTTGGAGCAGAAGGAAGGGCGCACTCTTGGCCCTGCAGGCGATAGGGGAGAGGCGCGCAAGGTGCAGAAGTCCTGGAGGAGAGGCGTGGCCGGGGCCCCGGGGGAACCTATCTGGGGCCCTGGGGCAGAAAAGGGCAGGTGTGGGGTCACACAAAGAAACCCTCCTCTTTGTGCTAAGGGAGAAGGGCGCAGCCGTGTCAGATGCCCAGCGCTGGGCAGAAGCGCGCAGGGCGCAGCAGTACCAGACTGCTTTGTAGGCTAGAGGGGGCAGGGTGGCGGGCTGCAGCCTTCCTTGGCGCAAGGGAGAAGGGCGCAGGGCGCTAGGGGAAGAGGCGCAGCTGCGCCAGACCCCCGCGCAAGGGAGAAGGGCGCAGGGCGCTAGGGGAAGAGGCGCAGCTGCGCCAGACCCCCGCGCAAGGGAGAAGGGCGCAGGGCGCTAGGGGAAGAGGCGCAGCTGCGCCAGACCCCCGCGCAAGGGAGAAGGGCGCAGGGCGCTAGGGGAAGAGGCGCAGCTGCGCCAGACCCCCGCGCAAAGGAGAAGGGCGCAGGGCGCTAGGGGAAGAGGCGCAGCTGCGCCAGACCCCCGCGCAAAGGAGAAGGGCGCAGGGCGCTAGGGGAAGAGGCGCAGCTGCGCCAGACCCCCGCGCAAGGGAGAAGGGCGCAGGGCGCTTGGGGAAGAGGCGCAGCTGCGCCAGACCCCCGCGCAAAGGAGAAGGGCGCAGGGCGCTAGGGGAAGAGGCGCAGCTGCGCCAGACCCCCGCGCAAGGGAGAAGGGCGCAGGGCGCTAGGGGAAGAGGCGCAGCTGCGCCAGACCCCCGCGCAAAGGAGAAGGGCGCAGGGCGCTAGGGGAAGAGGCGCAGCTGCGCCAGACCCCCGCGCAAAGGAGAAGGGCGCAGGGCGCTAGGGGAAGAGGCGCAGCTGCGCCAGACCCCCGCGCAAGGGAGAAGGGCGTGGGGGGGGGGGGCGGCAGCGCCACAGACATGAGGCTGGTGCTGGCGGAGCGGAGCCTCAGCCTCACTAACCACAGCTGGGCTGGGGGGATCCAGCCACCTGAGCCTGGCGGGGCCGCTGCTGACCGGGGCGGCGGGGGGGCTGGGGCGCACGGGGCACAGCGTGGTGGCCGTGTGCCCGGGCACCATCCTGGTGCTGGGCTGCCTGAGTAACCTGCTGGTCCGGACCCCCATCAGCCTGATCCTGCTGAACATCAGCCTCGGCGACCTGCCGCTCTGCGCCTTGGGGACCCCCTTCAGCCTGGCCGCCAGCGTGCGGGGCTCTGCCGGCTGCACGCGGTACGGCTTCGCCAACGCCCTCTTCGGTAGATGCCGGGGACGGGGGGGGAAACAGCCCTGCCGCAGCCCACAGGGGCAAGGGGCGCGCCCGGCAGTTCCCGCGGCCGAGTCACGCTTCCTCTTCTAGGGCGCTGGCAGCCGTGTGCTGACGGGGCTGCCCCGGGTTCCGTGGGGGAAGGATCCCCCCGTGCATGCAGCCACCTCCTGCGTCGGAGCCGGGGAAAGCGGTGTGTGCTTCGTTCCACCCCCTGGAAAACCTGCCCCCAAAGGCCGGCTAGGACAAGCCAACAAGGCCCTCTTGCTAGGGCTGGTTCTTTCTGCCTGCGAGGCCAAGGGTTTCAAGCGGGAGTGTCTACATTTGAGCTCCTAAATCCATAATGAGGCACCTAAATGAAAGATCCTGCAGCTGCTCCCTTCAGTGAGAAGGGAGCACTCACGGGAGGAAGGGCATCAGGATCTGGCCCAAGGGGTTTAACTGGCTGCATGTTCAGAGACTTTGCACTTTCCATCTATCCCTACCCTGCATGCTTGTTTCTCTCCCAGTGGGGGAATCCGGCAAAGCCCACTGTGCCTGGACTGAGCAGTAGCTCTGACGGACTCATTGGGGTGAATCCTGCAGGGCCAGAGTCAGCAAGAGTTGACATGTGCCTGCAGTGGGCCTCATGACTGAGTAAGGACTGCAGGACTTGGCTCCATGGGAATAACCCCCTTCATCTTTCTGACTCACTAACACCGTGCCCATCTCTTTCCTTGCAGGCACTGTCTCGCTGATTTCCCTTTCCATCCTCTCCTATGAACGCTATGTCAGGGTGCTCAGGAGGCGCATGAAAGTGAACGTGTCCAGCTACCAGAAATCCTGTCTCTTTATTGCAGGCTCTTGGTTCTACTCCTTGCTTTGGACTTTGCCTCCTTTGTTTGGTTGGAGCAGCTACGATCTGGAAGGCCCAGGCACCACCTGCTCAGTAGCGTGGCACGCCAGGTCCCCCAACAATATCTCTTACATCATATGCCTCTTTATCTTCTGCCTTATATTGCCTCTTCTGACAATGATCTATTGTTACGGGAAAATAATGAGAGCAATCAAAATGGTAAGTACCTTCTCTAGCTGCTCTAACATATGGTGGTTATAACTGCATTCTTCTTTTCTCTTTACTGAATGGGGATATTCTTAGAGTTCTGCCTGTTGCAGGACATGTGATATCCATGTCTGCCTATCAAGAATTCAGTCTGCCATAAAGCAATATGTGGGGAGCTATGATCCTGCTCCCACTGAAGTCAATAGGTGTTTTGACACTGACTGATGCCAAAAGCTGAACTTATTGTGGTAGTTCTGGGAGGCTCCATCGGGAATGGCGCGCCCCTTATTTATGTAAATAAATGTAATAGAAAGGTGATCCCTGCACCAAAGAGCCCATGGTCTGAGTCAGCCTCAATGTACTTTAGTTGTGATTTGCAGCTATTGGTCTAGATTCACTATCTGCTCCTAGACCCAACGCAGCCGTAAATCCATCTTAACTGGCCAGGGAAACTGCCGTGTATCTCTGGAGCAGAGGTTGGAGAGCTAGCAATGAAGACAGTATAGAATGCAACAAATATCTACCAGATTATGGAAAGTGAGGATAATGACTATTATTATATAGTCAACGCAATTCTTGCTGCAGTATCCAGGTGCTCCTGTATTCTCTGGGCGGCTCTGGTACTTTGCTGTTCAGACCTAGTGGATTGCATTGTTGCACATCAAGCAGTGTTATTACATGTGCAATAATCTAATATGACATGCTTTGGACAATTCAAGGCTCTGGTCATAAGTAGCATGTGCAGTGTGGAAAGTAGGGGTTTATTTTCACAAAGCTGTGAATGACTCTGTTCACTAGTGCAAGTTATATGTGCTAGGGGCTTGCCAAAGTTAGTGGGGAGACCCAGTCCCTGCCTTGAAGAGTGCATAGCAAAAAGTGATCAGCAAAAAGTGGTGCCACCAGGAGCAGCTTGGGACTGGTATTGTTATATCCAGATGTATTTTTATTGCATTTAACTTTTCTGTTTCCCCCATCTTTAAAATGGGAATTCAATGTTGCCAACTCTCACGATAAAATTGCAATCTTGCAATATTTGGTGGCTTTCTTAAAGCCTCAGCTCATGGAGTCATATTATTACATGAGAATCCCAGCTTTCATTTTTTTAAAAGTAGGTTTCTACCTCTCATGGTTTCAGAGAATATCTTGAAAACTTGAATCATAATGGCTCAAAAACCAGAAGACAAAAAGAATCCCAAATGTATTTTTTTTAACAATCTCATGATTTTTGGGGAGCCTGATTTATGATTTTTGAAGGCTTGAGATTGGCAATACTGATCCTTGCTTTGTAAAGTTCTTTGAGATCTACAGATGAGAGCACTGTGTAAAAGCCAAGTGCTGTTACGTGCGTGCATAAGTAATATTTTGTTAGCACGGTATGTACACACAAGCACCTACGTCAGTAAGGGACTTTAATGTCCTTTTGTCTCTAAATCCTTATACATACAATACTTGGTCCTGCCACAGCATAGGGGGCTGGACTTGAGGTCTCTTCCAGCCCTATATTTCTATGAATACACTGTAATGGCTCCAAAAGAGAGTACTCAGTTATCTGCCTCTTTAAAAAGTCAATGAGCTAAATTCTGCACTGACTTGAATAGAGTTGCATAGGGTGTAAGACAACACAGAACTGGGTCCCTAATCTTGGTGTATATTACATAATCTGTAATTAACAAGTCTGTCTAACATGGCAGCTCCCAAACACTTTGACACAACAATTTATTTAAACTTTCTTTAAGGAAGGAAATGTACACACATAAATCTATGTTTACTGCTATAACATAGGCCAACAAATGCCAGACGATACAGAGTTCGGGATGATAAACTATGTTTATCTCATATGAAGCCTGATCTAAAACTCTCTGAAGTCCACGGGACAAGTTTCTATTGACTTCAGTAAGTTTTGGATCAGGCCCTAGTGTTGCTAGGTATTGTACTATGCATGACATCGTCGGTGCACAGATACCATTGTGACAGGTGTATTACAACTGTTTGCCATGTAGTGTAGCACCTACATGCATCTATTGACAGCCTTAGCTTTGGATCTACATCCAGTAGCTGGTTTGACTGACAGTATTTACTTCCCTGGACCAACATTTTTTGTTTGCTAAAAAGAGGATCTGGGCAGGGGCTACAATCAGGGCTACACTGGAGAGCTCGGTATAAAACACGTTGCCGGAGTGCTAAAATAAGAATAATGCATTTTTAAAAATCAGATGTGTCTGTCAACCTCTTATTTCAAAAGTGTCACTTGCATATGACACACTGCCTCATGCAGCTCCTCCTGGCATTTAAACGAAATCTGACTCCGTAAGGACATATCCTCAGTGCGGGACAGGTGTCTGCACTGACTTCCAGATGCATTGGATTAGGACCTAACATAGGACAAGTCAGATACACAGCAGTTTAGAAATTATGTTAGATAATCAGTCTATTCACAAATGTATGTATTTTGGTTCCTCTGTTTTAGTCATGACCCAGAGCTGCTAGGCTAACTTTATTAATGCTTCAGGGATTTGTTATTACTAAATTTATCAAGGTGTTAAACTGTTGAACTGGCTGGTGAGAAACACAAGAACTCTTCAATAATATTGGAAAATGCATCCCTAAAGGAGTATGCAACCTAGACAAAGTGTCTTGCTACATATATAGAATCCTGGTCTCTTTCTGGAGGACACTTTCCTCTGGTACCATTTTATGAATGAATCATGGAAGTATTTTTAGCATCTTGAATTGTGGTGTTGCTTTGAGTTCTAGTGTCAGATAGTTATGTAAGAAATCATTCCTCCCAGCTTTCAAAATGTGCAAAGAACTAGAGACGTGATATGAACACCAGTAGTTCGCACATTCCTAGGCGAACGCTCAAAAAGAGAACACAAATTCACAGAAATCCTCTAGGCTAACCTGCCTTCTATTTTATGCCTGTTTAATTCACTGAAGATGAAGTGTATATATAGGCTGATGTGGAGGAACAACAGTGGGGTGGGAGACTCCACTGGGAAGTGCTGTCTAAACATTGATGGTGTATGTGATGCTAAGGAAGGACAGGACAAAAAATGGGCTATAAGAATGCTTATTTGTGATATTTCTTTTTATTTGTTTTTGAATGTGCTGGGCATAGTAAATGATATTTTTGTTCATCTATGTGATGAGGTCACCTATTTAACAGTTCTAAACTGTACTTTAGTAATGTTCATTAACTACTGACATTGGACTGGCTCAGCCAATCACAACTCAGTTTTATATAATTCACATGATGACATCAGAGAGGCAGTGTGATCTGTTTGGTTAGAGTTCCCGAGGCGGCTCCAAGAGCTGCCAAAGCCTAATCCCAGCTCTGAAATGTAACTTCCCTGCCACCTTGGTCAAATCTTAACCATTCGGTGTTCACCCATCTCTCGAGTGGGGATCATGGGGTAACCATTCCAAGTCACAAATAGCACTTGGGTGTCTGAGTTCCACTGACTGTCACTGAGAACTAGTTGCCTAAGTGCCACTTGTGCCTTTGACTGCCTCACCCTATTGTACTTTCTTGCCCACATCATAAGGATGTGTGGGGATTAAATGATATTTGTCCACTGCTTTGGAAATGTAAAGCACTATGTAAGTGTGAGCTATTGATGTATATATTAATATGCAATAAAATGGTGTACACAGCTTCCTAGCTAGCGGAATTGATACCATAATCTAGCTGACAGCTGCTCTGTCCATCTGCAAGCTGGAATCAGCAGATCTGCATTGTTTAAGCAAGCGGGTAGGTTGACCTAAGTGTAGAAAAAGAGGAAAACTGTGCATTTGACAGTTACACAAGGGCAGTGGGCAGCTATCCAAGCCAGATCTACTAAACTAAATCTATGCTTTAATAATCTTTCAGATCTGGCTAGTCCATTTCAAAGCTAGCATCTTAATAAGCCTACTTGAAGGGGGGAAATGGAATAAGCTTTTAGCGCCAACACATTTTGGTGTACTGTCTACTTCACAAAGAGGCTCTGGCTGCTGGGTGCGGAAAAGCTCCTGTTAGGCATTAACATAGAAACATTTCCAGCTGCCACCAGTGCTGTTATGTAAGTCAGGGCCTTGATGGTCGCACAACATCCCATTTGGATGGAAGGGTCTTGTCATTATTGATCTTATACAAAGTTGAAATTTAAAGGAAACACTAAACAAACACAATGGGCAGATCTTCAGCTGGTATAAATCGTGTAGCTCTATTGAAGTCAATGGACCCAGTCTTGCAAACCCATGCTGATGTGAACAGTTCCTTTGAAGCCAAAGGGACTAATTCATTGAGAATGTTTTTTCAGGACAGGGTCCTAGAGAGATGTGGAAATACACCTGTAACAAATGATATCCAAATTTGGCCCTTATCCATCTATATATAACCCTAATAGGATTTGCACTTAGAACCTGTACTGCCAAAGCAGGTTCCCTATGCATTTAGCCAAAGAGATAGTTCAGGTATTTAGAGCAAAATTGTTACATCAAAACAGGCTTATCCTATTCCAGTAGAGGTCACTGTTTACATGTATTCTGTGCTAAATTTGGATGTGTATGTTCTCAACTTGTTACACCCTGCGATAAGGAAAAATGGCACAAATAAACGGACTTCTTTTATACAAAAGATTTCACGTTGCCCGTATCAGTAGGAATATTTGTGACACAATAGCTGTGCCATTGCATACATCAGGATAGTTATGTGACAAAATCATTGGCATGTGTCACATAATCCTTCAGCGCCTATAAAATTGTTGAATTTAGGACTGAAATAACCCCCACTCCTGAGTTTTATAAAACAGTACTTTATTTTAGCAGGTTTCTAGGTTTAATATGACAATGGTTCAGAAGAGGGAACGCCACATACTTTTTATGGTGGTATCCATGGTTACCTGCTACCTCCTCTGCTGGATGCCATACGGGATAGTATCTTTGATTGCAACATTTGGCAAGCCAATCACTCCAACGGTAAGCATTGTCCCATCCATTTTGGCAAAGACTAGCACATTTGTTAATCCTGTTCTCTATGTGCTCTTGAACAAACAGGTAAGAATTTCACTTTTTATTTACTCTGGAACACAATTGCTCCTTCATATTAGATTTGTGATCAGTAAGTGCGATTGTTAAAATATATGTAACAATTTTGTATGGCGACCTGTCTGAAATGAGTTGGGTTGTCCCAGTCCCTTTCTAGTGGACCGTTGGAACACCCAGCCTCACAGCTGGGCTCCCTTAGAAGTGAGTTTCAGCTAAAATGGCAAAGGTTTAGCCGAGTTGGCATGTAGTGTATCTTTTCATTCCTCTGAAGGTGATCATTAGGAAGTAGAGCACAGTAGTGGGGTCACTATGGGGTAGCTTGCACTGCCACTGCCCATTCTGTGGGTGCTCTGTTTGATAAAACGTAATTGCAGTGGTGACGGTCTGGAGTCCCTTTGTCCCCTATTTCTGACATCACCCTTCTCTGGTGATGCATGCAGTGCAGTTACGCAGTAACAATCTAATATGCTAATATAATATAACTAATATGCTTTGTCCTGCATCACACACAGCTAATACAGTTTCTTATTGAACTGCACTCTGGTGTTTAAAAAAATAGTTCTTGTCAATAAAAGTAACCCAAGAGAAGTCTAATAATGCCCTTGTGTTGCTGACTTGCTCTCCCGCTATAGTCGGGGAGTAGCTTTCTGTCCTCATTTTAAGTTTTTTTTTGAGAGGGTCCCTAGAATGGTCCCTCCCATTTCCCCTTTGTCTATAGCTCCCTAATCCTGATTCACAATTGCCCTGCAAATTAGAAGTGCGAGTTGCAATGGAGGCTATAAACCACATTTCTGATTTCCCGATCCTTTGGCTTCTGAGCAGTGGGTTAGTTTTCAGCCGCAAGCAAGAGCAGTCTGAAAGCTGGTTGAACATACATTGACTGCCAATGACCTCAAGAGGCCAGTATGCCATCTGGGGATTACAAGGACACATGGGGAGACCAAGCCAGGGAAGGGGAATGTTGTAGGACCTGCTACAGTGTCTCCCTACTCTCGTCAAAGATAATCCCTTTGTTGGGGCAGACCTCTGGCCACTTTCAGGGCAAGTAGTTTCTGCCAGATCAGCACAAACCTGCCTAAATGTACTACAGGATATAGTCCCACATCCATTCTGAATAGACTATGCACAAACAAAAGTGGGGCAAAGGGCTGCAGAGATAGGCAGTGCATGGTGAATGCTGAGAGGTTGTCATTGCTTGCAGCATCATTCTCAGGCTCTTTCTTTGCCCAGACAAGTCCTTCCCAGCAATGGCATGATCTTGAGGAGTGATGATGTATTGCATATAGCCACCATCATGCTAAAAATTGGTGTTGCAAAGCTATAAATAGAGCTGATTGTCTGTGAAGCTGGATGGAGTGACTCAGATGAGCAGAAAAAGGAAAATGTTGCACAAAGAGCAAGCAGAAGAAAGACTTAAAAAAAACGGAACTTAAAAGTGGTAACACAGCAAGTAACTGAGCGGGGGAATGATAAGCAGACTCCACTCTTCTGATCAGCACCACATCTTTACTTAAACCAAACACACACACACACACACACACACACACACACACACACACACCCAACAGGTTGTTTGTGGAGACTAGACAGGAGGAAATGTCTAGAAGCTCCTTTTGGTATCATTTCATTTACTGGCAAGTTAGTTTCACAGACATAGAACATGCTAGTGTGCACACACAGTAAAGCTTCCAGCAGTACAGAGCAATTTTGATATTTATTGCTGTAGTGCCCACAATGTGCTAGGCACTGTCAAAACTTTTAGGAAGGGCCAGTCCATGCCCTGAAGAGCTTACCATCTAAGGAAAGGTAATTTTCATTATTTTCCCTTGAGCTCCCAGTGCTCCTACGTGGATATATATCAACACCCTAGTTATAGTGAGTAGGGATGGAAGAATGCTGTATGGAGTATTGTCCAGAGTAAATTAGAGGCTAAAACCATCAGGAAGTTTCAAGTTTAGTTTCATGAGAGGAAGTGTCTCAGTGATGTGAGGAAAAGAAAGAATGGAAGAATCATAGAGAAGGGAACAGAGAGGTGGCTAACATGGGGATGAATATAATGGGCTGTAGGGGAACACCAAGAGGGAGAGGTAGAAGGGAGCAATTCCATGAGAATATTGAAGGCCATGAGGGTTTTGCCGAATGTTCAGTTACACTGAAAGTGATAAAAGTTGCCAGTGATAGATTTGTAACTTGTGCTTCTCTGGAATGGTGACATTTCCCAGCCCTAGCTCTTCTTGTCCTTACATCAATGTTCTCTTTCATACAGGGCTTTCTTTAGGCACCTTCTTTGATTACATTAACAAAGTTCTGGTCAAGGGTCAAATTCTGAGCTGGCATCCTGACTTGTAGCCTAAATTCAGTGTTAGTGATGAGGTTCTATTTCCCTTGGCCAAATAGCAAGGCCCTGCCTACAATGGGGAAATGAGCTGCACTTAAAAATGTTTCGGAGACCATGGTTTGAAAGCTAGGGTGGACAGGGATGACAGGGACGGGCCTTTAAATGCCCTGCAAGCTCTCATCTCTCTTCTTGTTTGAGAAGCACAGACATGGGAGTGTTTTCAGGATGCATTTAGAAAGTTACATTGCCATCTATTGACAGCCTAAGAATCTTTAAACATAATCCTCGGACTGCTCGCAAGTTAAACTGGACTGAGAATCGGCTGAGGTTTAAAGGTGGCTTGGAGCTACCTTTCCTTACTCCCCCCTCCCCCGACCAGGATTGAACCCAGGAACAATCGATGAAGGTTTGGATATTGAACACCCCGATGTTCAGATCTGGCCCTGAGGGTCGGTTTAGACCCACTGCCATTCTTCTGTATGGTTCCCCAAGGCACTAGCGGGGATGTTTCCTTTTGGTCTTAGTGCTTTCAAATATTTTTAAAACCATTTAAAGGAAAAAATTGGAAAAATCCCATCTGTACCCAGATACCTGCTAGCACCCCAGAAAAGCACATCTGTGTGCCGAGTGTTTGCCTGCCCGCCTAAGTGTAGCTTTATTCTCAACACATTATTACAACTGAATGTCTTCCACATGCGCTGCCTCCATCGCATACTCGGGATCACTTGGAGTGATCGAATAACGAACAACGAGGTGCTGGAATGTGCCAAGATCTCCAGCATGTTCACTCTCCTCCGTCAACGCCGCCTCAGATGGCTTAGCCATCTAAGTCGCATAGAAGATGGACGGATCCCCAAAGACCTGTTGTATGCCGAACTTGCCTCCAGAAACAGAGCTACAGGATGGCCCCACCTTCGCTTCAAGGATGTTTGTAAGAGGGACCTGAAGACTGTTCAAATCGACATCAACAGCTGGGAAGAGCTCGCCCAGGACAGATGCAGATGGAGACACGCTCTGACCGCTGGATTGAAAACTGGCGAAGACAAGCTGCGGCAGCTTGCCGAGGAAAAGCGGGTTCAACGGAAAAGGAAGCGGCGGCTCCAACCCACAGTTGACACCGCCTTCAAATGCAGCAAATGCAATCGAGACTGCCACTCTCGTGTGGGGCTCCACAGCCACAACAGATGCTGCACAACCATCAACTAAACATTCCCCATGGGCGCATATCCATCGTCTCTTGAGACTAACGGACGCCAACAACAACATTACACCTCATAATGAAGGTCACAAATTAGACTATGCTGCTTTACTTGCCACCTGCCAAAATCCGGTCCCCTTCTTTCCTCACAGGGCTAATAACTGGGGGAGTTTCAGAACAGAATGGACAGAGGCTCATTTGGTGATGACAGGTGCATGGCAGTCTTGCTTGCCCTGCTGCTTTAGAGTTCTGTACCTGGCATCCGGCTGTCAGCTGCCACCCGCTACTTCAGAGTAACCAGAAATAAACTGAGACTTGTCACAGTTCAATTCATCACCTATTGCAACGTGGCAGGGAGGGAGAAGGAAGCTGGGAGTTAGAGGGCAAAACTGAACGTGCTTTGGGCTGATTCTCCTCTTGTGTACACTATTTAGTTCCATTTATTACAATGCAATTACTCCTGACTTACATTGTCATAATGTTGAGGACAATCAGCTGCTTTGTGGAGGGTTTTTGCAGGTCAGCACAATGATCAGCACTGTATACAGCTCCCTCCTCTCCCTCCTTTCTCCCCACTTGTTAAATACTAATGTAAACTGGCCTCTTTGGTTTTAGTTCGGGTTGGGTGGTTTTGTATGTGGGTTTCTTTTTCTTCAGCAAATGGCCCATTCTTGTTGCTGTCATCTCTATCTGTGTCAAATATGTAATACTTCAACCAAAGCCTGCCGCATTTCCTAGATCATGGAGATTGCTGTTAAAAGAGGAGTGAGGTTCTTTTGAAAGGGGATCTTCAATCCTTGCATCAGAGTCAGAAGCCTAGTGAATGGGATGCATTAGGATCTGTTCAGTCCTAATTTTATGAAGAGTTCCTCTTGAAGGAAGAAAAACTTGTAGCACCTTAGAGAGTAACAAATTTATGCTGAAATAAATTTGTTAGTCTCTAAGGTGCTACAAGTTTTTCTTTCTTATTTTCGTTTTGCTGACACAGACTAACACGGCTACTACACTGAAACCTATCTTGAAGGAAGTAGATCCTAAAAACAAGCAACCTATATTCTCTCCTTGTGCTTCATGTGGAACTGAGCTATAGCTTGATAGTGAAGTTTAAACAGAAGATCAATCAAAATAAAGGGAAATCCATCCTTAAAGCTGTATATCTATGAGCAAAGTTGAAAAATTCTAGCAGGGAGGTAGGGATTGTCTTGAGGTCTGCATTTCGTTTTCCATTGTGTGTAGTGGCGTATTGTTCCTGTACAGCGACTCTTCCTTCCCTTTTATAGCCAGCTGCATTTCCCCATCACCTCCTGCACTCTGGATGGTGTTGGTTTTGAAACAGTCCACATTTTGTCAGCTGATTTGGGTAGCAAAACTGTGATTAAAAAGGGGATGGCCCTCATATTGGCTGACAGTAGGGATTAAACTGGGGACTTCCAGAGCTGAAATCATGGGGCTCTACATGTTGAGTGAAAAAGATAGGCTATGTAAGTGGGGGCTGTAACACAGTTGTGTTCTCTGTGGATGGTGCATGGAGTGGGACCTGTAACACACACTGATGAGTGGGTTACATTAACAGGCTTCTCGGCCAGTTCCGCAGATTTATTATGCACAGGATGAAGTGCAGGGAGCTAATAATAATATGAAGTTTATTCTTCCTCTCTCAGGTTTGTGTGACGTGATCCTTAATGGGCTGCTCGAGACTATGTTTTTAGCATATGCTCTCCTGAATTTCAGTTTTTCAGTTTTTCTTCTTTAGTTCTACAGGTGTTTTATCGCTTTAATAAAATGTGGACCGTTCCCTCGGCATACTGAAAACATTCTCAATTCAAAAGAGAGTCAAAACTTTGAGACAGCTGGCCAGGTAACAGAGATTCCCCTGTCTCAAGCGCCGGAAGATGAAAGGCAAAGCAAAAATAACACTCAACGCTCTTCAAAAAACCAAAAGACTCTTGTGGTTCATTACAAAGTCTAGATCAAAAAGCTGCTTTTACATCCCTCCATTCAACCTCTGTATTGGCCCAGCAATGAAAGAATGTCCCAATTCTCAATAGAAATGAACAGTAGGACGAACATAGAAGACATCACAAGGCCCATAGGACTCTAACTACTCAACGATATTAGGCTTATGTCTGCCAAGAAGATGCAATACAGATCACGCTTGGAGATTGTCAGCTAGCAGCCTTTCACACTTCAGCAGGCATGCCCTAAATCTTACACATTTAAGAATACCACATGTATGAAAGCTACTGGAATAGACTTCAGCTTTGCCAGTAATACAAACATCTACCTAGAAACGTCAACAAAACGTTTGTGACCCTCTTAATTCCGAAATAATGGTTGCTCTGTAATGGTTTTTTCTATATCATTTCTGGAATGGTATATGACCTGTTATTGCCATCAGAAACACTGATTCACTAACACTGAAATCATCTTTCCTGGAAATACCTCTTCTGGGCCAGTGACACTGTAGCATGATGAACTGAGAAATACCTGTGTTTTATCTATGCTACCTAGTCAAAGAGCGAGAAACAGACTCCTAAAATCCCTTTCTATCTTTATTGCTAGTGTTTTGGTCTCTATTCACCTAGCAGTATTTTGTTCATGAACACATACAAAAATGCTAGACCCCAAGGCTTGAAATCCTAACATGGGGAGCTGCACAAGCACTGGTTTATCAGCCCCTCAAATCACAATTCTTAGTGTCAATGGAGAAATGCAAATTGTTTTTAAGCAAAATGACTGTGACTCCGCTATACCAATTGCTTAATTGAACCATCCAGCTTTGTGTGTTAGAGTTTCAAAAGCTATCAGATGCTGTTTTGTTGGTTTAATGTTTTCATCTTCCTTTGCCAGTCAAGAAATATGCTGAGCTGAAGTCTGCCTGATATTGCCTGTGTTATGATAAGCTACTCTGATCTCCTGCATAGTGGTCCCTTCTGGCCTTAAAATCTAGAAAACAGTAAAGAATGGTTTGTCTGGCATTATTTTGCACAGCTTAATTGTCAAAATGTCAATGGTGTGCTTGGCCCCTGTACATACAGGACAGTACCTGCCCTAAGGAGCTAGCCATCTCTGGCTCTCTCTATTCTAGAGTTTTTTGCTAACATTTCCTTCCATTGCTCCCAGCTGCATAATTCCACAGGTGGTAGCAACAGTGAGAGTGCTAGAGAAGACAGTGCGGCTGCTGGCATTTAAAGCATTGTGTCAGATAGACCTACGGCCACCTGGAGTCTGTATTAGGGCTGCAATGGCTGGAGCTGAACTGGCAGTCACTGTGGTGGGGAAATTTGAGCAAAGGCTTGCCAGTGTAGACACTCGCTAAATGCCAAGGCTGCTTGCACTGCCCTCCAGTCAAACCTGGTCCTGTATGTTTTTGGAGGTGGGTGCAGTAAAGCATGTTCCAACTCAGGAGTAGGATGAACATTAGCAGAAAAGTTTCACTCTTTATTCCACATAAGCTTAAAATTGCCATTGTTTCCTTCCCATTTAGTTTTGTTTGGGAGAAGTGCTAAATAAATTACTGTCCCACTATTGTTCCCCCTCCAGTTGTGTGTGTGAGCTACTGTAGAGGGTCTATTTCAGCTGATATCAAGGCTGCTCTCAGAACCGCAAAGGCTCTATAAAGTCCCAGGCGCTCACTATTCCGGTAAAAGGTTTCCCCACTCCAAGTGTAACATTGTCCTTCTGTCTCCCCCATTCCTGTTTGTGAATAAGGTGCAATCTTTCCTAGATGAAGGAGAGTTCATGCAGCTGGACTTCTCGCCTCCTGCCCTCTGTTAGCGCCTAGAGTCCTCTCTACCCATCCCACTCTGCTTTCCCTCCCTGTAGAGCAGGGGTCCAGCCTAATACCCCAGAACACCAGCCATCCTTCCCCAGCACTAAGGATGGGCAGTCACGCCTCCAGCCAGCTAGCCTGTACACTAAGACACAGCAGTGGGTGCCCCACCACTTTGCCTGCGCTATCTCGCCTTGTAACAAACACACAGCCAGCATTGTCCTATTCCTTTTCCCAGTGTGGCTCCTAACCCCTCTATAACCCAGACTGACCCTAGCACACCAAGCCCTGCGAGGGACATGCTTTCTTACCCCTCAGGACAGTGCATAGGCACTGCAGTTGCTAAGAGCAGGATGCTCATGGCTTTTCCCTGAGCCGGCTGCTGCAATTAACGCTTGTGCCATTTCTCTCATGATTTAGTACTAATTAAACAAGAAATTCTTGGCCAGTGGAGGGCTGTCAGCTTAGCTTTGAGACTGAAAGCAACCAAAGAAAATGCAGTCTTGCTGCTGCTCTCCACAAGCAGGTTCTGAGAGAAGAGAATGACAATCCCATTGCTGATGGCTGTGTCCCATTGCACTAAATACTAAATTCCACATATGAAACATGCATCCTGGTGTGGATGTGGTATGTAAATAGTTTAGCATTGTGTACTGGGCCTTCCAGCATCTTTTGATGCTTTTTTAACACTCATTTTAAATTAATGGACTCAAAACTCTAAATGCTGTGGGTCTGGCAACGCACTCCTCTACCCCTCCCGGAAATGTTAGGTCAGTAGGGAAAAAAAAGAAAAACATTATTGATAGATATATTCAAAGGGTCAGTCCTTTCACCCTTGTAATTTTGACCCAGGTGAAGCTGAGTGTTGTTAAGGAGGTTTCAGACCTTACTAAAATACTGCATTTGTGGTACAGCCTGTGCATAAATAGACTAGTGCAGATAGGGCTGCTACCATGTCCTCTGCTTTTAAACTGCACTGTTTCAACACCCATCTGATCAGTAAATATACTTCCTGCCTGTTAGCAGAATCTGCCCGTGTTACTGGTGGTGAAGGAACCCCCACCAGATGTTAGTGTAGGGTCTGATCCTGCAGTCCTCACTCAGAAAAAATTCCCATTGACTACAGTAAGTCGGTCATATTTTAGATCAGCACAAAATGTGAGAATGTAGGTGACATGCTCATCTCCTCAGAAAGAACCCAGGGGCTAGATGTTGACCTAGTCCAGCTGCATGGGAGAGAAAGACATCTTCATCGCCATGCCTGGATGTTGGAGGCTGCTTGCACAGCATATCTGGGTACCCTGAGGAACTCAGTGCTTGTGTTTTGGCTTTTTCATCCATTCCCTGGCAGCAAATGGATGGGGGAGGGGTGGAATCTTTGTTTAAGCCTTATATATTTGCTTCATATAATAGGGGTGAAATTCACCCACTGGCAGAGGGCATTCCCCATCCCCTCCCCAGCCCTCCAGTAATGTGCCAGCTGGTAGAGATGGCTGGAAATAAGAGGGGAAATAGGTTAGACCAAACTTGACTTCCTTGTTCTGGCAAGATTCCACTGAGAATTGTGCAGGACCAAGGAATTAAGCACAAGGTCCTGAGAACCTGATCGCGCATTGCTTTGCTTCTGAGTCAGATCCCAAACACCTTATGCATTTTAGTCCTTGAGTTTGGACCCTCTTGTCGTTCTCATCTGGCTCCATAAACCCATCCCCTTGGCCAGTTCCTGGTTAGAATAAGGAATAGATGTGTCTCTTAAAGCCCCTCACCTGCTGACTGGTGTTGATAGCTATAGAAACAGCAGCATGCTGAGATACTGAACCAGTAACGTGACTGCTCTAGTACCCATCAGTTACATCTGTAAAGAAATCAGAGAGGCAAACCCTAGTTCTGAGGATATAAATGGAATAAGGATTATTCTGGTGGCAGCATGCGGAAATGCAGTTCTCTTTTCTAGACGTCCTCACCAAATCCTTTGCTACATTCAGGGTTGGAGTTTGGAGGAGCCAGCTATGACATTTGCCACCTGATTAATGTGTATCGAGGAAAGACCAGAATCAAAAACCACCTGTAAGTTTAGAAACGCTTGGATGTTTACAGTGTGCACATGTAAATAAGAAGAGAGGAAAAAATAACTGGGAAAAGGAATCCCTGTGTACATAACTGAGTGTGTGTGTATATAATATGTTTATTACACAGAGTTCATCAGTATACATTACAACACACGTTTTGAGTTAGGAAACACGTATTTTTCTCATCTTTGTAGTATCAAAGTCATTATCACAACTCCATGTAATTCCAAATGTCTCCATCCTGTTCTTTTCTTTGACACATATGCCCTTTTGCTTTTGAATGTTGGAGATGTGGAATGGATCCAGGGATGGATACTTAATTTTGGAGAAGTTGCCCTCCCTGCAGTGGCAGGCTGGTTTTTATAGCACAAGCACTGAGAGCTTTTTTTCTCTATTTTTTATTTCCAATGCTGCAAATGCTGGTTGATTTTTTAATATTAATAAAAGTAAATCCAGTGTTAACCTCATCATCTCCTTTGTATTTTATTATTTATAGACTAAGACTTACATTTACTTCACATGATAGGGAGAACGTCACCCACTGGCACTGGTTTTCTATCCTGTAGAGCTCCCCTCATAGTAACTCTGCAGGGGAGGAGTTGTGGCACACTGGAATCTGTGGGAGCTGGGGTTTGTGTCACTTCTGAATATGCCTAATAAAGGTTTTGGTGCCAGTATAAAAGGAGGTGGATTCAAGGGCCTGCCCTTGCCAATTCCTCTGTGTAAACCAGAGGGCTGCCTGTGACAAAATCCCATCCGCCAAAACTCTTGCCAATGGGTTAAATGATAATCCCATTGAAATCAATAAACTCTGGGCCAGGCCCGAGCCAATACACTGCTCACTTCTCCCATTGGCTTCAGAGGAGGCAGGGCTGCCTCCAAAGTGTTGAATAGATACTTCCCCAGCTCCACGTGGTTGAAGGCCTTCTCACCATCTAAAGAGCATGCTGCTACTGGGGCAAGGTGTTCATTTGCTTTGCAACATTACTTATCCTGCAAGCAGGTGCTGTTGGGGCCAAACCGGTTCTTAAGCAAAGAGAACTGGATTTGGGGGCGTGTGGCTGCTGGGCCATCCTTGGAGAGGATGCTGTGTCAGCTCCACTCTGAACAAGAAGCCTGATCCATAACCCCATGAAGTCAATGGCCCAATGATTTCAAGGGCTTTGGATCAGTCCCATGTCTAGTTCCACTAGTCAGTGCAGAGCAGAGTCATAGCCCTGCCTTCTCCCTCTCCCCTTTGGACAAGGGAAGTAGCCTTCTGAATTCTTCGGCTCCCTGGGCCCAGGGCTGCCATTGTGACCAAGCCCCACATTGCTGTGCAGAGAGGAGAGCTCCCCCGTGCACTCTCTGCCTTGCTGCGTTGACACCCATGTGTGGGCTGGACACGGTCTTGCCCAGCTTGCTCCCAGGGAGATGACACTCAGTAAATTGTGCAGATCTGTGACCCTCCTGCTCCTTTCCTCCACAAGCAATTAAATAGTTAACACGCTGCATTTAAATTATCCTCTTCGGGCCCCTGAGGTAACCCCTTGCTGAGCTGACTGGAGCAGTTCAAACCACTCAAAGCTTTTGTTCCAGGTTTCTGAAGTCCGAGGCCTGGTCTACATTTAAAATTTAGATCTACATAAATCGACATTTAGATTCACACCCCTGAGCACTGTAACTATGCTGACCTAATCCCTAGTGTAGATGCAGTGTCATCTTTAGACAGCCTTTGGAAAATGAGTTTACTTGTGCGTCCCACTGTAGAGTTTTCCCCAGCGTCACTTGGTGCATCACATTTGCTGCACTCTTAATTTCTTTTCACCAACCACTTTCCTTACCAAGCAGTGTGTGGCTAAGTGTGAGATGGATGGATGGGTGCATGATGAGTCAGTAGGTGGCAGAGCTGAGCTGGCATCTGACATGCTGCTTGCGATTTATCATTTGCAGTCAAGCATCTTTACAAGAAAAACAAGGAGTACTTGTGGCACCTTAGAGACTAACAAATGTATTTGGGCATAAGCTTTCGTGGGCTAAAACCCACTTCATCAGATGCATAGGATGGAACATACAGTAGGAAGATACATATATATAGACAGATAGATATACAGAGAACATGAAAAGATGGGAGTTGCCATACCAACTCTAAGAGACTAATCAATTAAGGTGGGCTATTATTAGCAGGAGAAAAAAAACTTTTATAGTGATAATCAGGATGACCCATTTCAAACAAATCTGACATCAGGAATCATCACATTCAAAAGCCAGTAGGTGAACACTTCAACCTCCCTAATCACGCAATGACAGATTTAAAGGTTGCAATTTTGCAACAGAAAAACTTCAAAACCAGACTCCAACGCAAAGTTGCTGAACTGGAATTAATATGCAAACTAGATACCATTACCTTAGGTCTGAATATTGACTGTGAATGGCTCAGTCATTACATTAATTGAATTTATTTTCCCCCCCCAGCCCCCCCCCCCCCCCCCCCCCCCCCCGTTAAAGGTATTTAACACCTTTGTGTCAACTATCTGTAATGAGCCATGTTGATTATCACTTCAAAAGTTTCTTTCCTACTGATAACAGTTCCTTTCAATTAATTAGCCTTTCACAGTTGATATGGTTACTTCCACCTTTTCATGTTTCTCTGACTGTATAAATATCCCCTCACTGTGTGTTCCATTCTATGCATCTGACGAAGCGGACTGTAGTCCACGAAAGCTTATGCTGAAATAAATTTGTTAGTCTCTAAGGTGCCACAAGTATTTCTTTCTTATTTTCTTTTTGCTGACACAGACTAACACGGCTACTACACTGAAACCATTTCAAACAGTTTACAAGAAGGTGTGAGTAACAGTAGGGGAAAACTTAGCATGGGGAAATTTCAGTTTGTCTAATGACCCAGCCACTCTGTCTTTATTCAAGCCTAATTTAATGGTATCCAGTTTGCAAATTAATTCCAGTTCTGCAGTTTCTCATTGGAATCTGTTTTTGAAGTTTTGTTGTTGAAGAATTGCCACTTTTAGGTCTGTTATTGAGTGACCAGGGAGATTGAAGTGTTCTCCTACTGGTTTTTGAATGTTTTGATTCCTGATGTCAGATTTCTGTCCATTTATTCTATGCAAAAGAAACTTCAAAGCTTTAAAAATAGACTCCAACGAGAAACTGCAGAACTGGAATTAATTTGCAAACTGGATACCATTAAATTAGGCTTGAATAAAGACTGGGAGTGGCTGGGTCATTACCCAAACTGAAAACTATTGCCCCATGTTAAGTTTTCCCCTACTGTTACTCACACCTTCTTGTCAACTGTTTGAAATGGGTCATCCCGATTATCACTGCAAATTTTTTTTCTCCTGCTGATAATAGCCCACCTTAATTGATTGGTCTCTTAGAGTTGGTATGGCAACCCCCATCTTTTCATGTTCTCTCTCTCTCTATATATATATATCTTCCTACTGTATGTTCCACTCTATGCATCTGATGAAGTGGGTTTCAGCCCACTAAAGCTTATGCCCAAATAAATTTGTTAGTCTCTAAAGTGCCACAAGTACTCCTGGTTCTTTTTGTGGATACAGACTAACACGGCTGCCACTCTGAAACCTGTCATGTTTACAAGGGATCTCTGCTAGCAGAATCACTTTCTGAAGGCAAAGGATAATGAAGGGCTAGTGCAATCTCAGGCTAGTGCCTGGCTTTGGCTGAGAAGGCTGCCATTCCAAAGGCTGGTGGTGGGAGGGGATGAAGGTTGGAATTGCAGGAGAGCCTGTGGCAAATCAGCTGAGCTGGAAAGAGCATGCAGCCATTAAGTTCTGGCAATAGTAGTGCCAGCAGCGTTCAGAGCTTCAGCTCCTTATAAAGAAACCCTTACACTAGTGACCACAAACGCTACTAACACTGCTGTGTTGTGGGCTATTATTACAGTACCAGTCGTACTTGTTGTGCCCCAGCCTTGTCTTGCAAGTGGTCCTGTGATACCGGAGCATTAGCTTTGGCTCTGATCATGCTTGGGTTGTGTTCTCTGTTTGGCTTGAGGTACTAAATGGAGCACTCGCTGGGGTTTCAGCAGCATGCAAATTGCCATGTTAGTGCAATGATCCCATCTGCCTCCATACTAATCCTCATGTTAAGTCCCAGGCAGGTGGTGAGGCTTTTATGGAGAAGCTAGTTTGGGCATGAAGGTTTTCTGTCACCTTTATGACCAGGGTCTGTTAGATTCAGCTTGTGGGGCTGAGTTGCACTGACCCTTGATTGTCCGCCTTTTCTAGTGGGCTGAGCTCCATTTTTTAACTCAGAACTATCTCATGTTCATGGAAATATTATTGTACGTGAATCTGAGCAGGGGCCAAGATCCAGGAATTAAGGCTGCCTATGCACCACCACTTGTCTGAGCGCCCCTCAGTGCAAAGTCACCCATCCTCTTCACAAGAAGTTTTGAAATGATTAAAATGCCTGGGAAAGTAGGTGAATGGTGGCCTTGTGACTAAGGGCTTGGCTACACTGCAGTCAAAGACCTATGGCCCGGCCATGGCTGGCCCAGGTCAGCTGACTTGGGTGCACGGGGCTCGGGCTGCAGGGTTATAAAACGGCAGTGTTGACACTGGGGCTCGGGCTGGGATCTGAGACCCCGTGAGGCGGGGACAGACTCAGAGCCCGAGTTCCAGCTCAAGCCTGAAGAGCTACACAGCAATTTTATAGCCCCCTGCCTGAGCCCTGCAAGCTTGAGCCAGCTGACCCGGGCTCTGAGACTCGGTGCAGCAGGTTTTTTATCACAGTGTAGACATACCCTTAGGTGTGCAATGGGGACACAGGAGACCTGTTCCTGACTCAGCTACAGACTCCTCTGGAAGACCCAATCTCTCTGCCTCGGGTACCCATCAGTACAACGGGGACAAAACACTGCCATGCTTTTTTTACATTGTCTGTTTAGATTGTAAGCAGCGACGGTCTCTTTTGTGTGAGCGCCCAGTGCCTGGAAGGGGGTCCTGATCTCCGCTGGGGCCTCTAGATGCTACCATCATGCAAATTTTAAATATTAGCAATAATAAGTGAAAAGGTGCTGGAGCGCTCATTGGGTGGAGTTCTCTCTTCACAAAACAGCATCTCCTCCTCAGCAAGCCTGACCTGGATGAGCCATCCAGCGTCCGAGGGGTGTTCTGGCAGGAAGGGCCCATCTGGTCCTTAGCCACTCTGCTGAAGTGTGGCTAGTGGTGGGGGTAATTTTCATTATATGGAAATCTGTCTTCTAGAAGGTGGAGTGAACCTGCCAACTCATATCACAGAGATGCCAGAATAGCTTTCTAGGAGCAGCCTGTTGCCTGGACTCAGATTCCTGTGTGTCCTTGCTCTGTGCAGTTCCCTTCCCATTCCTGACTCCATAGTTAACCAGCTCTCTCAGACTGAGTGCTGGTCCTGTTCAGGGGTGTGGTCCTGCCCTCTGTGGCAGCCTTTCCACTGGCAAACCAATCACTGCACAGACCTTTTTATTGCCCTTCCCAGTTCTTATTACTCTATCTGCTGTACGTGCTTACCCGGCCAGCCCCCAACCCCCTAGTATCTGAGAACCTCCCAATCTTTAATGTATTCATCCTCACAACCCCCTGTGAGGCAGGGAAGTGCTATCAGCCCCATTGTACAGACGGGGAACAGAAGCAATGAGAGACTAAGGGCTGGTCCACACTATGGGGGGGGGGGGATCGATCTAAGATACGCAACTTCATCTACGTGAATAACGTAGCTGAAGTCGAATATCTTAGATCGATTTTTAAAAGTACTTACCCCGGTCCACACCGCAGCAGGCAGGCTCCCCCGTCGACAGCGCTTCCTCCGCTCGCCGAGCTGGAGTTCTGGTGTTGACGGGGAGCGGCTCTGGGATCGATTTATCGCGTCTAGACGAGACGCGATAAATCGATCCCAGAACCCGACCACTACCTGCCAAATCAGGCAGGTAGTGTAGACTAGCCCTAAGACCCAGATCCTCACAAGGTATTTATGTCCCTCACTTCCACTGAAATCTATGGCACCTAAATGCCACTGAGGATCTGGGCCTGTGTGACTTGATTACTGTATAGCTCTCTGTCTACGGTAGAGCAAGAAATTAAATGCAGGTCTTCTGAGTCCAAGGGCTGCCATCTTAAGCACTGTACCATCCTTCCTCCCTCACTATTATTTTATATTACAGCAGCACCTCCCTCACCTGTTATATTAGGTGAGGTACTTGCGCACAATAAGGGACAGTCCCTGCTGTGGAGAGTTCACACTCTAAATTGATGAGCTACACAAAGGAAATATTAGCCCCATATTACAGATGGAGGAGAACACAGGGAGTCTGTGCCAGTGCAGGGAACTGACCCTAAAACTCCTGAGTTCCAGTGTCATGTCTTAACCCCAAGGTCAGCCTTCCTCCTTAACACGTGCCAGCTGTTTATGTAACCCAGAGCCAACCCAGTGTGGCTCTGTCCCCAGTTAGTCGTGGTTGGGCCACCCACAGGGGTTGATGAGCATACTATGGCCTTGGCTAACACAGTGAGTACTTGAGCTCAAGCAGCAGAACCTCAGGCGTTAATCTCATGCTCTCGCGGACCCACCCTAGGGTCTGTCCTCATGTTAAGAAGAAGAAAATTAATTATTAATATTTCTGCAATGGTTTCCAGAGCAAAGCTAGCATTTATTAACCTAGTGGGGGATATTTAGTGGGGTGGCCAGGAAATGGCTCAAACGCTGAGGCCTAAGGGCCTGATCCTGCAGCTGGTCCTATTCCAGCAAAGCATTTAAGAACATGCTGATCTTAATGGAGGGTACTCAACATGTCAAATTTAAGAACATAAGAACGGCCATACTGGGTCAGACCAAAGGTCCATCTAGCCCAGTATCCTGTCTTCCGACAGTGGCCAGTGCCAGGTGCCCCAGAGGGAATGAACAGAACAGATAACCCTCAAGTGATCCTCAAGAATGTCGCCCATTCCCAGCTTCTGGCAAACAGAGGCTAGGGACACCATCCCTGTCCATTCTGGCTAATAGCCATTGATGGACCTATCCTCCATGAACTTATATAGTTCTTTTTTGAACCCTGTTTTAGTCCTGGCCTTCACAACATCCTCTGGCCAAGTGTGTCACAGGTTGACTGTGCATTGTGTGAAAAAAATATTTCCTTTTGTTTGTTTTAAACCTGCTGCCTATTAATTTCATTTGGTGACCCCTAGTTGTTGTGTTATGAGAAGGAGTAAATAACACTTCCTTATTTACTTTCTCCACACCACTCATGATTTTATAGACCTCTGTCATATCTCCCCTTAGCCATCTCTTTTCTAAGCTGAAAAGTCCCAGTCTTATTAATCTCTCCTCATACGGAAGCTGTTCCATACCCCTTATACTTTTTGTTGCCCTTTTCTGAACCTCTTCCAATTTCAATATATCTTTTTTGAGATGGGGCGACCACATCTGCACGCAGTATTCAAGGTGTGGGCGTACCATGGATTTATATAGAGGCAATATGATATTTTCTGTCTTATTATCTAACCCTTTCTTGATGATTCCCAGCATTCTTTTTTGCTTTTTTGACTGCCGCTGCACATTGAGAAGATGTTTTCAGAGAACTATCCACAATGACTCCAAGATCTCTTTCTTGAGTGGTAGCAGCTAATTTAGACCCCATCACTGTATATGTATAGTTAGAATTATGTTTTCCAATGTGCATTACTCAAGGCCGCCGAGAGCGGGTTCGGGCCCCAGTGAAAAAAAATTTTCGGGCCCCCCAGCAAGGACGGACCAGCTAAAAATCTTTACACCTACAGCAGCTCTTTTCTCTCTTTCTTTTTGTTCTTTCCGTTATTTTGCACCAGATTTGTGATGATAATCCATGGTAAGAATTGAAAAGGGGTAATAAAACGTTATCTAAAATTTAAAAATGTATTATAGTTATTTTAAATTCACTGCAATATAAAATAAATGCGTGATCTCATTTTTATGTTAATAATAAATATGATAATATTCGTACCTGTTGAGAATTTTAAGATCCTAATGACTAATATCAATAATATAAGCACCCACACGATCGTTGCTGAACTAACCATACACTTTAAACGGTAAACTTGTATGTGCAACACAACACAATGTGTATCACACAACAACTTTGTTGTATTCGCACGGTGTTCACTTATGAAAACATACAAATGCGACTGCGCATAATAAGATGAGACTGTACTGTTATACTGTCAAAGCGCAGAAGCGAATGTTCGTATAGAGTCAGAAATACTCGGAAATGCTCGGTTCACGGCACAAGTTCGCAAGCCGTTATTCAGAATTGTGCGTGCATTGAACATGAAATATATATTTTGTTAAGAATTACATTAAAATATAATTATATTCTGTCCTTAATATGTAATTAACAGTTCTTTGGTTGATTAGAGTCTATATTGGCCGATAACTGACAGAATTTTGCATATCATTATTATTTTCTTTGAAATTCACCGATTTTACAATGGATGTCAAAAACAATCAACAAATAATGATACTACCGAGAAAGACAAAAACATATGCAACATAGTCAGGCCCCGGGACCCCTTCCGGACTGCCAGGCCCCGGTAATTTGTACCGGCTTCCCCCCTCTCTTGTCGGCCTTGGCATTACTTTGCATTTATCAACATTGAATTTCATCTGCCATTTTGTTGCCCAGTCACCCAGTTTTGTGAGATCCTTTTGTAGCTCTTCCCAGTCTGCCTGGGACTGAACTACTTTGAGTAGTTTTGTATCATCTGAAAATTTTGCCAGCTCACTGTTTACCCCTTTTTCCAGATCATTTATGAATACATTGAACAGGCGTCTGTACAGATTCCCATTGAAACTGCAGAAGTATCACTCACACTGCGTGTTCCTGTTTTTGGTCTTGACATCTGAAGGCAGTAGGAGTTGGGAGGTGCTCAGCACCTCGCAAGATGGGTCCCTTATTGGTTTTGTGTCTCACCCACCATCTAAGCAAAGGAGCCTTTCCAAAATTCTTTAGGCCTGATCCTGCACTGCCCTGCACCTTGTGTTATCACTTATACTTGTGAAAACCCAGTGCAAAGTGGGTGTAAAATGCTCCCACCATGTAAACAAGTGGAAAGTTCTGACCTGGTAGCATTTTACACCCACTTTGCAGGAGGTGTAAATCACTACACAGGGTATAAGGCAGGGGTTAAGCGTCCCCTGCATTTTGAATGTTATTTCCAGTGTGTGAATACTCCCAGGTACAGGTGATGGGGTCACAACAGAAAACAGCTCTAAGTACATTGCAAATGACCCTAGTCTCTGGCAGGTTGTTGCAGTTGCTCACCCAGCTTGTGTCTTCCTTCAGTCCTCCGTGTGTTTTTGTTTTGCTGGTTAACATGGCAGAGATAAAGAACACTGTCACGTATCTATTTCAGGAAAGGCCTAGGAGTAGGAGTGCCAGCGTAAGGCTGGGACCCTCCCCACCCACCCTTCAGAGTTGCACTGTAGGAAGATGGTTTTGGCACTTAGAAGGGCTGAGGGCCTCCCGCAGCTTTTGCTCTTCTACACACCTACTCTTTTCTGTCGCAAGATAAAAGGGCAGAGCCCCACTTGCGCGTTTCAGTTCAGCTTTGATGCGCGCAAGCCTCTGAAAACTGTGTTGGTGAAAGCTGCTTTCGGCATGCGCTAAGCCTGGCCACGCACTGCTTGGGGAGCTCGTGGGGCGCCTCTGCCTGACGGGTTCTTCCCCTATGACTCAGCCAGCAAGGCTTTGGCAAGCTAATGCCACAGCGCGGAGCTTTTCCAGGGTCTATTTTTAGGAAGCAGGGAGTGGTAGGTACAGCCGCCTCAGTGAGCAGTTTCTGATGCTATTTGTGTCTCAGCAGATGCAGTGGGATGCGGCATCACTTTTGAGCTGGTGAAAGTCAAAGGTGCCCTTCTGAAAGAGGGTGGGTTTAGTCTTATAATCAAGAAGCTCAGCCAGCGGCACCAAAGCCATGTACTGAGCCTTTGGAGGCTTGCATTCTGCTCTCATCAGAGCCAAGCGTGTGGCCTGAACTACTTTTCTGTGCCTGGCCTTGGTTAGAGAACAAGCCCCCATCTGGGGGTCTTCCTCATGCTCCCTGTGACTAGCCTCAGAGTGACTGGGGCACAGTGTTCTGATGTTGCTGTGTCAGCACATCACTCTGCGGTTCTTTTTAGCTGCTCTCTGCAACTCCAGTTGATGACTGATGGAGTGTTTCAGCCTGGCTGCTTTGAAATGTGGAGCCAACACTGGGACCAAAATATAGTACGGCAGATAGGGCTGCATATGCACCATCCTGGCAGAGTGTGTGCTGCATTCCCTAGAGGAGAAAAATCTATTACTGCTGCTAGCTAGCAGAGTTACTTCTTTAGGTCAAGTGGTGGAGGTCTCTGCTGCAGTACCGAAGGCATAGGTTTCAAACTTGCTGAAGGTTGTTACACAATCTTATATCTACATGCACAAATTATGTATTTCCGTGTTCAAATAACAATTTGCAAGTGCAATACTTGGTGTGTACACGGCCATGATCATTATACTTTTTTTTTTAAACACAGGGCTGTGAGCTTCAGATCTTTTCACGGTCACTCCTGCGTGTCCTTTCTGTGCTAATGTGGACTAGATATAGCTTTCTATAGTTAAACTTAGGAACAATCAAACATAACATTTCTCTTTATGCTGATGGCATTTTGCGGTTTTCGGGCTATATTTGTTCCCTGTTTGCAAAGACCATCTTGAAACTTGGGACTGATACCTCATTTTCTAAATATATTGTTAAAACTTGAGCCTTCAAATTCATGTGGCAATAAGAGAGATGTGCTATAAAAAAGTTACAACTGGGGAAGCTAAAATATTAGTGCCCTGTGCGACATGCCTGAATTTACATCCTCTTAAAGCTTCAACTCCTTGTATCTCCCACAGCATTGCACCAAATTGCCTTTGAGACTCAAAGTAAAATCCTCCCTTTCACTGTATTGCTATTAGCACATTGCACTGTGGCATGTTCATTAAGTGCAGGACACAGTGGGGCAAGCGGTACATATCAGCTAGCCAGACGCAAACCACTAGTGAGAACGCAAAATCACACCTTTCATCAGCGTACTCAATGGTGCGTTGCAGCAACACTACAGTATTTGCCAGAACATCAGGGGAGGCTACCGGATATTTTCTTAGTAAACAAAGCTGAATGCTCTAACCATAGCTGTGACAATTTGCTGATCAGTGGAAATACCCTAAGTAGGTCACTCGGCATCCAAGCGATGGATCACATTTTCCCATCCTGTCACACAGCGAGCGGTGATCTGGCTGTGAGAGAACCATGCCTGGTTTCGTTCAGGAGGGGGTTTGTGACTTGGGCCCTGGGATTCTGTTAAAAGGGCTTGGCCGTGAAACCATCCCAAGCCCTGCAGGTCTGCATTGGTGGGTTCAAGCTTGACAGATTTCAGTTCCCAGGAGGAATCCTACACAACTAAACCCTCCCCTGCCCTTCACATCCCCCACTGGGGCCTTTCTGTGCTCCTAACTGCCCTTCCCCCTCAGACAGTTAAACCACCCAAAGGCCACAGGGCCCTTCTGTTACATCCACCAGGTCTTCCATACTGCCGGATGACTGCTTCCCCCAAGCATGGTGGGGAGGCGTGCAGCATGGACTTCTGCCTTCTCGAGGGCCCTGTGGGGACAGAGTGTACCTCCTCATACCCTCCACTGCCCTGATCTCATCAAACATTGGGCTGGGCAACTGAACACTTTGGCAGGGCCCAGTGGGATGGAACTATAGGACCGGGTGTTAACAGCACACTAAAACCACTGCAACCTCCTTCTCCTCCCTTGTTTTTCCAGCAGCCCCATATACGCATATTGATCAAGAGGAGTGACAAGATGGAGCCTTTTGGGACCTCACAGGAGAGCTCCCTCAGGTTGGAGGAGAAAACCACCTATTGAGAAGGCTCAGTTAGAAAGGGATGGAGCCTCCCAAGAGCAGCTTTGCCCAGCCCCACTGAAGTCCACAAGAGTCACCGTCATCTCATGGTCAAGGGTGTCAAAGACAGCCAGTCGATCTACTGCTAGCTTCACCTACTGACTCAGCCAGAGCAGTCTCAGTGCCACGCCCTGGTTGGTACTCAGCCCCACAACAGTTCGAGACCTGAGGCTCCAGACACTCAGAGAGTTGCTTTACCACCAGCTTTTCAATAGTCTTAATCAGAAAAGGCAAATGAGATACAGGATGGTGATTGGCCAATTTCAAGAGAGCAGAGGCCAGACTTCCTTAAGGGAAGTTGTCAACCTTCCCTCTCTCAAGGGGGGCATTGATAATTGCTGCCAGAATCCCAGATGTACTATTCTCCCATAGATTCATTGTTCAAGTGACTTTATGCCAAGACTTTCAAAAGTGACTAGTGATTTTGGATACTCAACTTGCAACACCAGAAAGGGGCTTGGTTTCAGAAAGTGCTGAGCACCCACCTTTGTAAGTCAGCCCTTTAACGGATTCATGTTGGGCACCCAAAAATGGAGGCCACCCTAAATCACTTTTGAAAACCTAGGCCTTTTGAGCTAAGTTCTAGAAAGTACCATCTCCTCCCTGCAGGGTGTATGTCAAGGGCTTTAAGAGTTTCCGGTGTTATGCAGAGGCTGTGCTCATTTCGGTGAAATAGCTGCTGGTACTTATCCAAAAGATGATTTGAATGAGTTTCATCTGCAGGTGACAGCCAGGGTTTAGGAATATCTGTGCAAAACCTCAGCTGCTGTTCTTTATAAAACGCTTCACTGTGGTTTCACACATTATTGACACTGAAGGATTCGGGGAAAGTATTAAGTAACGACTTAATGTAGCACTTTTTTCTCTCATTGAAACAGTTCCTTTGAAAACTAGTCTTAAATTCAGAAGAAACTTTGAAGAAGTCAAGAAAATTGAGGTTATTATCACATGCGCTTAAAGAGGAAGGATGCCCTTGTAGTAAAGGCACTGGGCTGGGACTCAGGGACCTGCGTTTGATTCCAGGCTCTGCCACAGAGTCCCTGTGTGACCAAGTCACTTAATCTCTGTGAGCCCAGGTCCCCATCTGGAGATAGCCCCACTGAACCTGCTTTCTGTCTGCATTGTCTATTTAGATTGTAAACTCTTTGGGGCAGCAACTGTCTCTCAGCACCAGGGCTGGCTCTAGGCACCAGCTAAGGAAGCAGGTGCCTGGGGCAGCAAATCTGAAGGGGTGGCACTCCGGCTTTTTTTCCCCTTCTTCTTCAGCGGCACTGCTGTGGAAGCTTTTTAATTTTTTTTGATTCGGCGGCACTTCTGCGGCAGCTTTTTTATTTTCTTTGCTTCAGTGGCACTGCTGAGGCAGGGTTGGGTTTTTTTTTTTGCTTCGTTGCTTGGGGCGGCAAAAAAGGTGGAGCCGGCCCTGCTCAGCACATGTCTAGAATGGGCACAAACATTTGTGTCCTAGCACAAATCTTTGCTGAATGTCTAGTTTAGCATTTGCAAAGGTCTTAGTCAACTTGAGTTTAACAGGAACAAAATGCTAGTCTCCAGCTACTCTCAATGTGTGTGTACAATGCCTAGCAAAATGGGGCCTTGAACTCAGTTGGGACCAATGGGCCAAATCCAAAGCGCATTGAAGGCAATGGAAATCTTTCCATTGACTTCAATGGGCTAGGTGTCAGGCTCTCTATTGCTACCATAATACATATAATAATAATAATTAATAATAATAATGTTTGGTTCATACAATGGGTTTAGCCATGTATAATATGCAAAAATAGTAATAATCCCATCCTTGAAGAGCTGGCTGTCCAAAAGAAAGACAGCCCAAAGACAAGATATACTGGGAAACCCAGAGGTGGGGTAACTTGGGAAGGAGGAGGCTCTCTGTTTGCTTCTTTTAAATTATAAGCTCGCTTCCTTTGGCCTTGGCAGAGGATGGGGTGATTCAAGAGACTTTTGAATGAAGAAGGGGCTGTGGTTTGGCTAATTGGAATGGGGGAGGGATTTTTTCATATAAAAAAGCAAAGGTGATGTTTAAATCGGATTCCAGGTGTGCAGAAGAAACGTGACCTGGAACAGCTCACTGCAGCACGGGTTTCTGCGAATGAGCCCAGCATTGCTGTTCTTTGTATTATGGAGGTGCTGAGAGGCCCAAGCTAAGATCAGAGCACTGTTCTGCCAGGAGCTGTATGTGTTGTATAGTAAGAGACAGTCCCAGCCCTGAAGATCTTACGATCTAAATAGAGAAGGATAATAATCCTGACTTTACCAATGGGGAACCCCGAGGTAAGAGACTTGCCTAAGGTCATGCAGGGAATCTGTGGCGCTAGGAACTGAATGCAGACCTCCCGAGTCCACAGCTAGTGCCTTAACCATAAGGCTGGCCAGCCTTCCTCTGCTAGTCTATTACATTCATATTAGATAAGCCTCAGGCAGTATTAGGGCATCCATTTTACTTATCCTAAATTTAGGTACAGAGCGGTTCAGTGACCTGTCCAAGGTCAAACTGAGTTGGTGGCACTGGTGCTTGTGCTTACCAGCATTTGCATTTGCAGCGAACAGCTCCCCAACCACATAGGACAGGATGCTGGAGGATGGGTGTATAGCAGCAAGCTGCCAGCTCAGTTCTGCAAGGTGCTGAGCACCCCTGCAAGGCACTGAGCATCCTCAACTCCAAATGCAGTCAATGCGAGTGGAGCAGCACTCAGCACTTCACAGCTGGCACTCAAACTCCTGCAGGATCTGGCTCTTTAATCGCCATGTGCACATCAGATAAGATTGTTACATTTAACAACTTTGTATGATGGTTTGATCGCTGTCTGAACAAGCGACCTAACCCTTTGATTTACATTGCAAACAGCTAACCCCACATTACAGCTACTGCAGACCTGGCTCTCTGTGACAGTGTGATCCACTTTCAGCTAGCACACAAAATCTGAGCACTCCCTCCCAGTAATTGCTAATAGTTTAGGAGCCCACAGGTTTGCCATGATTTTGTTACAGCAGTGCCGAGAGAGTCCAACTCAGCCCAAAGCCTTGTTGGGCTGGACACTGTACAAACACATGCTAGGAGTCAGTCTCTGCCTTGAAGAGCTTCCAGTCTAAACAGACAAGGCAGACAAATGAAGGGATACCATCTCCTTGTTACACCTGGGGAAGTGAGGCCCAGAGAAATGAAGTGACATTTGGAACTACATGTCCAGGGTCACACAAGGAGTCTGTGGCAGAGCCAAGAAATGAATACAGATTTCCTGCATCCCAGGCCAGTGCATTAACCACGAGACCAACTTTCCTCTCTATGAATAGAGGGGCTTGTTATTCACGATTAGTGCTGATCCCACTCCCACAACTGCTAGTGCTCGTGAGCTTTGGTTGCTCCCTAAACGGGTCAAGCTGCAGAAATGTCCAGGCAAGGATCTTGATACCAAGAGTCTCTGCTCTATAACAACTCAGGCCGTGGGGTGGGGTAGCGTGGAGGGGAAGGAGAGGAGTTTGGCCAGTGAGTCTGCAACAGCATGAGGTCACTCGTCAATGCTTTCACTCCCAAGACAGCAGGAGTAAAAGGTGATGCTTGTGGATAGCTTCTCCATACCTAGGTGGGGGGACTACCCCTCTTCCCCCAACTTTTTTGGGGATCACAGTGAAAAGTCTGGAGAGTTTTGCCTGAGCAAGGACTCCAAGATTTGGCCCTCATATTATTGAATATTTGGGACCAGATTTCCAATGTACTGTCTCTCTTTAAAGACCTGGTCTTATTGAATTCAGTTATTAAACTTCCACCGACTTCAATGTGAGCAGGATTGTCACCTAATTGTGCAAGTGTCATGAGGTCCACTCACCACTGGAGCACCTCCTACTGGTTGCTCTGGGGATTAGCTGGTTCCAGCTCTGACGCCCACTTCTGTGAGTTCCTCGCCCCATGGTCTCTTTCTGTGGGACTCAGGGTGCTCCTTCGTGACTCAGCCCTCCAACCAGGTCACCATAGTCCATCCCTTCTGGGTATCAAAGTCCCTCCCTATAAAAATGGCAGTCTTCCCTTCACTGCCCTGACTGTGCCACTACTCCAGTGGCTGGTAGGGGAACCCGGGCCCACCCTCTACTCTGGGTTCCAGTCCAGGGACCCATTCTCTAGCAAAGGTGGCCTACATGCTCCCAGACCATGTTGCTCTTCCCCTGGCCTCCTTCCTACTTCTCAGCTCTATCTTCTGGCTCCCCTCTGCTCTAGGCTTACCAGCCCAAACTCCCTCCTCCCAGGGAGTAACCACAGGCTAATTGGCACTATAGCCCCCAAACACACCTCTCTTCTCCCAGGGAGTGACTACCAACTACTTCCCCCACAGCTCCTTCCTGCTGCCAACTTCCTGTCTTTATAAACCCTGCCCAGGTCCTCCACCAGCTGGACGTCATTGGCAATTAAGGTTAATACACCCCGTCTTTACTCCAGATGCAGTCGATGGGTTAATTGGCCTAATTTACCCCCCTCGGGCCTGGTATGGGGTGGATATTCTGTCACACAGGGCAGACCTTATGGGTGGGTGATGTGGGCGACCATCCAGGGTGCTGTGGTCAGGAGGGCTCCATAGTCAAGAGGCGAGGAGCAGGGTGGACATGGGGTTTGAGGCAGCAGAAGTGAGGTTGGGGCAATGGGGAGAGGAGGCAGCTGGGCCCTGGAGTGATGGGAGGGGTGGTGAGCCCAGAGAGGCAGCCAGGGGCGATGTGGGGATGGGTGAGGAGCACAGGCAGCCAGCGAGGGTTGGGGCACTGTTGTATCCTTGGGACAGCAGGTTTAGGAAGAAATCATGTGAGACACAGAGCTGTGAGCCACGAACGCAGTCATTTATTTTCACACACACTGAACTAACCAAACCAGCCAAAACTGGCTGGGCTATCCCCTAATAATCACTCAGTTGCCATAGCAACAACAAGGTGCTATTACCACAACAACCAAATACACAACAGTCACCAAAATACAAGTTCGCCCAAGATGCCGTTTTCCCATAGGCCAGCTCTGCCATCCCATAAAGTCAGAAGATTCATTGAAAACTTGGCTATAAAAGCAAATAGATACTAGAAGATGTAGTACCCAAGACTATGGCTGTTCATATAATAACACATAAAGGCCCCAACCAAGACTGGCAGTCCATTGTGCCAGGTGCTGTACAAAGACATGGTAAGAGACCATCAAAGCAGACACGAGAAGTATTATTACCCCCCCTTTTCACACTTGTCCATGGTCACAAAGGAGGAGACTGTGCTAAAGCCAGGAACTGAACTCATGTCTCCTGAGTCCTGTCTAGGTCCTTAATTACAAAACCATCCTTCCTCACTGAGGCAAAAAAAAAATTAAAGTGTGACTTTTTGTGTGTTGGTTTTGACTATTTTCCAATCTTTTACCCTCCACAATGAAATTCAGCAGCTTTGCTTGTGGATTTGTTTTCCTCATTTCTTTGAAGCCATCAGCCATGAAATGTTTGTCCTCAGTAGGAAAAAAATACAGTTATTTTCTGGAGCGTTGCGAGGCAAGTATGAATACATGGAATAAGAACATTCAACTGACTTCTGATAGAACAATAGGAAAAAGTATGGAAGTGAATGAAAGAAAGTTCAAGTCACTTTTTGTTGTGGGAGATGGTAATGAACAAACCTACCCACTACGAAGGGTTTTTTCCAGGAAGTGTGGGCTGTCACCACTATCTGTCCCTTAACTATCTTGAGAAGTGTGCTAGCGAGGCAGTTCTCATGCTGCTCCTGCACCGTTCTTTTGAAGGGGAGGCCACAGCCACTTGAACCCAGAATGAACGAACCTTATAGCCCAACGACGCCGCGACCTATCAGTACCAGCTCACCTAACACCATGAAAATTTTTATGTGTTTTCTTATTGTATTTATTATAGCACAGACTATTGGGACTGTACTTTTTTGCTTATATCTTCACATGAAGTTGGATAAGGTAAGGTTAGAAATACAATCATGTTAAATGGATTGGTTCTACCAATGATTTACATTTAGCACAAAGAAAACTGATTAACAACAGTGAAAAATGAGGCAGAATAATGCAAATAGTTGTACTTACATAGAAGTAGCATTTATCGTGTAAACATTCTTGTTTATGCCTTAATTTTCCACTTAATAAAAGATACATTTTCATGAAGAGTTTTCCCCTTTAACTAACAAAATGATAATAGCATAGCAAAGGGCAGTGTAGATTATATCAAACCAAGCTGCTTATTTCATCAGATTAAATACAGTGACAATAGAATGATATGTTTGTTGGGTTGGTTTGAACAGTTTGACAATTATTCTATGCGCTTTGTTGGGAGTAAGGTGAAATCTTTTATTTTGTGATAGTATTTTAGATTCAGCAGTACAGTATTGTGCTTTTCAGTGATACCTAGCAAAGGAAGATATTTCAGAAGCTTTTTAAATATTTGCCTGTGATACATTTATAGTAAATTTCACTTAAAGAGAGTAGAGTTTTTTTTAAATAAGCATAATCCAAATTATTCTGCTTCATGCTTCTAACAATATTTTTAAAGAATTAAAAATTTCAAAACTGTTTTCAAGTTTGCTCTTTTTCAAACTGGAGCTAGACCATGCTATGCTTATAGTTGCTTGCCTAAAAAAACTATTTAGTCAAGTAAAAGAAATGATATACAGTAAGTGAGCCAGCTGTGCTTCATATATCAAGTAAAACTACCCAATTGGGTATAGAATAAAGTGTATTCCCCTTAAAAGGCATGCAGACAATATTTTCTCATTGAAATTAAAAATATACAGTTTTGCATATTTATAATTTAAATGTAAATGAGTTAATACTGATCCCTAACAATGGAATGTAGAGCTGGGCTCCAAATGTTTAAGTACAAGAAGCAAAATAGTCTGGAAGATTAAGAATGGGTTAGTTTGCATGTGGTGGATCAGTTTGTAAATTCTGTATTCACCTTGAGTGGTACCTTACTATGCAAGTAGTCCCACTGATTTGAATGGAACTACTTGTGCAGTATGATACTACTCAAGAGAAACAAAGCATCACAGTCTGTCTGAATTAATGTAATGACTAATTATTGCAACAAAATATTTCTTCTCTGAGTTATGAAATCGACTGTTTTGGTCTAAGAGAAGATGAAATGCAGTCGTACACCATAGAAAGAGTCTGAATCTGCCACCTTTACTCACGATGAGTAGGTCCTGAGAGTCTGACCCTGCATTTGGATCCACTAGCACAGACCATGCAGAAGTCTGTTCCAATCACTGGAATGTGTATCGGCAGAGATTTCTGTGTTCTTCCATCCCAGTACAGCCTCAACGATTTCAGTGGGACTTACCGATTCAAGGTTCTACTCCACAGGAGTAAGGGCGGCAGAATCAAGCTCTTCATCAAGATTCACACACAGATACCTATAGCAACTGATGAAGTCTCACCTTATGCCTTTTGAAAAGGGGAAACATACATTAATTAGGGTTGTCAAGCGATTAAAAAAATTAATCGTGATTAATTACGCTGTTAAACAACAATAGAATACCATTTATTTTAAATATTTTGGATGTTTACTACATTTTCAAATATATTAATTTCAATTACAATGCAGAATACAAAGTGTACAGTGCTCACTTTATATTTATTTTTATTACAAATATTTGCACTGTAAAAAACAAAAAAAATGTATTTTTCAATTCACCTCATATAAGTACTGTAGTGCAATCTCTTTATCATGAAAGTTGAACTTACAAATGTAGAATTATGTAAAAAAACCTGCATTCAAAAATAAAACAATGTAAAACTTTAGAGTCTACAAGTCCACTCAGTCCTACTTCTTGTTCAGCCAATCACTCAGACAAACAAGATTGGTTACAATTTGCAGGAGATAATGCTGCCTGCTTCTTGTTTACAATGTCACCTGAAAGTGAGAACAGGCGTTCGCATGGCACTGTTGGAGCTGGCATTGAAAGATATTTACGTGCCAGATGCACTAAAGATGCATATGTCCCTTCATGCTTCAACCACCATTCCAGAGGACATGCTCTCATGCTGATGATGGGTTCTGCTTAATAACGATCCAAAGCAGTGCGGACTGACGCATGTTCATTTTCTTCATCTGAGTCAAATGCCACCAGCAGAAGGTTGATTTTATTTTTTGGTGGTTTGGGTTCTGTAGTTTCTGCATCAGAGTGTTGCTCTTTTAAGACTTCTAAAAGCATGCTCCACACCTTGTCCCTCTCAGATTTTGGATGGCACTTCAGATTCTTAAACCTTGGGTCGAGTGCTGTAGCTATTTTTAGAAATCTCACATCGGTACCTTCTTTGCGTTTTTCAAATCTGCAGTGAAAGTGTTCTTAAAATGAACAGCATGTGCTGGGTCATCATCCGAGACTTCTATAACATGAAATATATGCAGAATGCGGGTAAAACAGAGCAGGAAGAATACAATTCTCTCCCCAAGTCACAAATTTAATTAACGCATTATTTCTTTTAACGAGCATCATCATCATGGAAGCATGTCCTCTGGAATGGTGGCTGAAGCATGAAGGGGCATACAAATGTTTAGCATATCTGGCATGTAAATACCTTGCAATGTCGGCTACAAAAGTGCCATGCAAATGCCTGTTCTCACTTTCAGGTGACATTGTAAATAAGAAGCAGGCAGCAGTATCTCCCACCTATGTAAACAAACTTGTTTGTCTTAGCAGTTGGCAGAATAAGAAGTAGGACTGAGAGGACTTATATAGACTCTACAGTTTTACACTGTTTTGTTTTTGAGTGCAGTTATGTAACCAAAAAAATCTGCATTTGTAAGTTACACTTTCACGATAAAGAGATTGCACTTCAGTACTTGTATGAGGTGAATTGAGAAATATATTTGTAATAAAAATAATAATATAAAGTGAGCACTATGCACTTTGTATTCTGTGTTGTAATTGAAATCAATATTGAAAATGTAGAAAAAAATCCAAAAATATTTAATAAATTTCAAGTGGTATTCTATTATAAGTGCGATTAATCATGATTAATTTTTTAATCACAATTAATTTTTTGGGGTTAATCACGTGAGTTAACTGTGATTAATTGACAGCCCTAAAATTAATACAAAAGATCTGAGAGCAAGTTTCAATTGCTGTTATTTATTTTATGCAGAAATCTGGTGTGGGGCCCAATCCCACAGCCATTACTTGGACAAAATTCCCATTGAAGTTAGTGGGAACTTTGCTTGAGTATGGACTTCAGGATTGGGCCCTTGAGCTATGGTGTAGGGATCTACTATTTCATGAGACATTGTTTCAGAACACAGTGAGCTTATGTTCTTTTGTCACTTGGCCTCTAGCATTCTGTTTACCCTCTCTGTTATCTCACTGACAGTTGGAACAGGAGTTGAGCTTACATGAAGATTATCTGTTCCTCAGAAGAATACAAAAATGTCGGAAACCAGAAGGTGCGGGCTCATCATTATTGGACTGCAAGGAGATCATAAACAGATTCCAGGATCTGCTAGTCAAGGTAAGATGCTGTTAAATAAATAAAGATGCTGACAAAGATTTGCAATGCCACATATGTATGTACACACACACACACACAATATTGCAAAGCTGTATTTAAAAAGCAATATTTGTACACTTCCACATATTGGACCAGATTCTAATCCCATTTTAACTGGAGTTCAATTCAGAATAACTCCATTGAAGTAAATGGAATTATTATAATGTAAGTGTGATCAGAATCTGGCCCACTAAAACAAATATTATAGAGCCTGATTGTACAAACACAAACAAACACCTGTAGGTAATTTTACTCACACAATCTGCCCCACTTGACAGTGGAATATTTGTTTTAGAAAGTTTGAGGATCATTTGCATTGAATGAAACTTTTAAATTTAATTATTTATCATGTACTGAAGACAAAGGCATACGAAAGGCTGCAGAGGGCTCAGATCATGTCTCCTCCATGTTAAATATAGTGCATGGGAGTGGCGTTGGAACAATGTTTATAGAGGGAAAGCTGAAAGCCATTGAACAAAACTGTAAACCCTGTATACGATGGAAACCACTTCAAGCCAGGGCGTGGTGCCGCACTCCCTGCACTCCTAGTTCCAGCACCCCGGTGCATGGTATACCAGTGGCACTTAACACATCATAATTATTACACAGGAGTAACATTATCCATAACAATATTTACAATGCACCAAGCATGAAAAATATAGATGACAAAATACTGGGTCACTCTAAGCCCTTCACAATATTTCTCTTTTTTACATTAAAGTGAGTTACATTATGTAACAACAATCTCACCCATTATTTAACAAACAAGACAGTAGCTAAAAAAGTGTACACAAGAGGTTGTATTCTCAGTACAACACTCAGAACTTTGACACCCTAACTCTTATCGGCTTAGTGGGAGAGATGGATCTGGCACCCTGCAAGTTGATCTCAGATTGTATCCGAGAAAAATTGTTCTCCTTAACCTCTGAAGATAGGACAAGGAACAATGGGCTTAAATTGCAGCAAGGGCAGTTTAGGTTGGACATTAGGAAAAACTTCCTAACTGTCAGGGTGGTTAAGCACTGAAATAAATTGCCTAGGGAGGTTGTGGAATCTCCCTCATTGGAGATTTTTAAGAGCACGTTAAACAAACACCTGTCAGGGATGGTCTAGATAATATTTAGTCCTGCCATGAGTGCAGGGACTGGACTAGACGACCTCTCAAGGTCCATTCCAGTTCTATGTTTCTGTATTTATTAACATTGCTCTTATGCCAGCTTTCATGCAGAACTGAGCAGGGAGCTCCATTTGTGGGCTGCTGGTAGGATCTGACCCTGTTTGCTAAACAGTATGCAGAAGGCCTACTGTCTTGCACCTTACTGACACCTTTGGAAAGTGGGTGTAAAATGCTGCCACCAGTGTGAGATCTGGTACTGTTTTACACCCACATTGCATAGGTGTCAATGACTACACAAGTTGCAAAGCGCTTGAGAACTGGACCCAAACACTGTGCTCATTTTGATTACTGGGGCTGAGGTGCAGCACATACTGTTTGGCAGCTAGAAAAAAGTCTGCTATTCATGAAGACGCAAGGCAGCAGGTTATTCGAGATGCATGAGAACAATGTGCATAGCACGTCTGAGGCTAAATTCTGCTCCGGCATAGACACTTGATGTTACACAGTCCTTGGTTTGCACATGAAAGTGCAGTGCCATTAATGTTAATGAGAATTCTACGCATACATCTAAGCTAGTATAGGGCTCCACATGTTTGATGTCAGCTACATGGACATATATCATCATTTAAAAAAAAAAATTCAGGTATTTAACTATGAGCTCATTCACGAGGCACTAACTAGGATCCATTTGGTATAGTAAGTTCCTTCTGGCATTTCCTAGTGAATGGAATAGGTGAAGAGAACCAGCTAATGAACTCTGAATTGGTGTCAGATTAGGCGAAGGTGCCCTCAATCTGCCTCTCTCTTGGAATAATTAATTAGCAGTGTTTATTCTGTTCAGTAGATATAATAATTTGGCATTTCCTATCTGCGTTAAGTGGATTCTGGTGGCATGCACATCAGGGGCCTAAACTAAAGCCCATCAAAGTCAAATGAGAGTTCTTCCTAACGTTTTCGATCAGGCTCTAGTTGATAAAGCAAATCATGCCTGAAATTCACCTGCCTCGTCAGTTCTGAATACCCTCCAGTGTGTATGAGGTGGAGGACTCCAGCATTGCAGCTCTGTGCTACAGCCTTTTAGGAAAACCTCACACTTTTTGAATTGCCCTGTACAGTCATTCTTCTAAGTGTTTTCAAATACACCTTTCCTGACACAGCATTTTAATGATATAAAACCTAAAATCAAAGGCCCTTTAAACTGCGAGCTACAAATGGAAAGTCAAAACTCTGCTGCGTGTGACCTCAGCAGAGCTGTTTTCACAAGTTCTGGTGATAGGTATCCCAGAACCGAGAGCCAATAGAGCTCTCAGAGCCAAATTGTAACCCCAATAACACCATTTGAATCTAGTGCTGGGGAACAGAAATAAATGAGGTCAGTAGTAGGTCTTAAATATCTGCAATGAAAAATATTGCTTACCATAAAAATGGATTCCAATGGGCTGCACTGCTGGGAAGAAAAGATCTCACAACACAGGTGATGAAAATGGGAACTTACTGGCATTTTTCTTTCTGCTTTCTCAAATATTTATTTTCTCTCCATACATCAGAAACACTGATAAGGTAGTTCAGGCACTAGAGAGAACAGAGAGGATTACACTCAATGATGATGAGCTGTCAATTTCTTTTATTCAAACCTTGCCAAACAGTAATAACCAATGTCACTCGTAGAGTTTCTGTGTTGGAGGGGCACTGTATTGTCCCCCCAAGTGCTATGCTTTGTTCATGTACTAGCAGTGATTCTGCTAGTGCAAAGTCAGGATGGTTTGCCAGAAGAACACAAATTGGGCGATCTATTCTCCAATCTTTTTCCACTCATGGGATTTTTACTGTATAATGAGGCTGGTAGGTAGGGGATGCCTTACTGTTCTAAGCATCTGATTTGAAATGCAAGCAGCCCTTCATCCTCCTGTCAGACAAAAGGAATAACATGCAATTTAATATGGGTTAACCTTTAGGGTCAAACTGTTTTGCTCTGTATGGATATTTACATACGAGTAAAGGTTTGGTTCCCCCACCCTGCCACTATTTTTCAATGTGCTGTACACCCATTGGTAGCTGTCCTACCCTCTAGCTCCCCGAATTGGCTGCATTTCCTTTTGTACAGCCCTGCGATCCTTTAGGATGATACATTTAATGTAAATCGAAAATATTATGGGTCAAACTCTGTTCTCAGTTATGCTGGTGCACTTTTACTCTGAATAGCGTTATATGGTCACAGATAACTCCCAGGGTACTATTCTGATACCTTTGGTTATCACACATACATTGCAGGATGAGATGTGCTGTGTTTGGAACACTAATTAAATGTGATTTCAAATCTCTGAATAACCTTTTTTAATGCTCTGGTTTTAGAATGAAGAAGTCAGCAAGGATGGTGCAAAATTTGAAATGCAAAAAGGTACATTTCTTGATATTTTGGGAAAACCTTTACTAAATGAAATAAAGTGGTTTGTCAAGAGAGAATTTTCTTTGCACCATTGAAAACACCATAGATAACACAGGACATCTGGGGATGGCCTACACTGTGCTTGGAGCCTGATCTTGCTCCCAGTGAAGTCAATGGCAACACTTCCATGCAGCAGGTTTTGTTCCTTAAGATGTTTCAGAAGGTCTAGAGTCAGTATCTTAATACTTATGGCAACACTTTAGCTTTATGGTGTTATTTTGGAACAAGATTTCAGGCGTCCTTTGCTCAACATCTGGGTCTTTCAGTGCTATTATATCATGATAGTATGAGGCAGAAGAACATCTTTACGAACGTGAGATGGATAAGATGTCAGAAGAATAGAAAGTGCTTGCCAAGAAAGCTACCAAAAAGTGCTAAATTGCTAAATCTGCTAAACCAGTAACGAAGCACTGTTCTGCCAGTGCCCCAATGCGGCTAATCCTTTAGTTTACATAGTCAGAAAATATTTTACCAGTTGTTTTTACTATGTATTGTATGCCCATCATCTCGGTGAGGGCAGTGTTTGTACCAGACAAATTAATGAGTTCCTGCTGCTAATTAAAGCCAGCCAGTTAAAGCCCTTTTTAAGTCAATGGGGCTCTACACCTGCAACCAAAGGGAGGATTGAAACACAACGTATTCAGAAGGAGTGTCAAGGTGGCATGCATGTAAATACTTATTGGTGGTGTGCATTTTACAGTCCTGCCTGATGGATTCCTGTTGGTGCATCTGTCATATCTTGACTGGGCTCCTGTAAGGGAATGTCTTCACTGCAGAGTTAGCTCAGGTGATTAGCACCTGAGTCTGAGGTAGGGTGACCAGATGAAATGAACAAAATATCGGGACACATGGGGGAAGCAAAAAAAAAAAAAAAGAACCCGGTCGGAGTGGAGTTGCCGAAGCAAAAAAAAACACCCCCCAAATGGCCGGAGCGGCCGAAGCCGCAATATCGGGACAAATGGCGTCCCAACCGTGCATCAGTCGGGACACGGGACAAAGAACTAAAAATCGGGACAGTCCCGATTAAATCGGGACAGTCTCAATTTTATCAGGACGTCTGGTCACCCTAGTCTGAGCATTCAAGTTAGGCTAGCTCAGGTGTGAGTAGCCACACGGCAATGCTATGACTGTATTACAGCATCCTCACTGATGCTACACTCACCCATGTGCGTAACTAGGACTTCTGGGGGCACATCCCATAATGCTTGGCACTACAGTAAATTGAGCCACTCTATAATTCTTTCCCAGTAAATTGTGGGACGATTTGTCTGTCCTTCTAGGCACATGGGGAATTATGGGAAGGCATTGGAGGACAATCAGCATTCAGTCAGGGCCGATGCTACCATTAGGTGACCCTAGGCGGTCGCCTAGGGCGCCAGGATTTGGGGGGCAGTGTTTCAGGTCCCTCGGCGGCCGCCGGCGGGAGAGGCAGCCGCCGAAATCCCCGGCGGCCGAAGAAGATGCCGCCGAAGTGCCGCTGAGGACCCCGGCACTTTGGCGGCAGCCTCTCCTGCCGCTGGCGCCGCCCCTGCATTCAGTGATTTAGCCTGCGTCCTCTCTGCAAAGTGGGCACATTACCAGCCCGAGTGAAAGTGGAACCCAGGCTCTAACCGTCACCCCCAGCCAGCCCAGCTAACCCGGGATGAAAGCACCATCAAACTTGGGTGAAAGGGTTTTTGTGTGTGGATGGGAGGGGAGTTAGGGGCAACATCTGAGTCAGAGCCTGAGCTAACTGCAGTGAAGACATTCCCTGCTCACCCCAAGCAAAGAGTGTTAGGGTAAGGCTTATTGAAGTGGTTAGTCGCTGCAGTACACAGCATCCCACTGTCTGGGTGAGGTTGGTTTCTGTGAGCGCATAACACCTTTACACTGTGTGCCCCACCAGCAACCTATTGGTAATTCAGCATGCCAGCCAGCCCGCCAGGGTCTGGGAGTTGGTTATTTAATGCACCATCTGTCATCTCATTTGAACCTTACATTTGATGTTTGCTGAGACATCTCTGCTGTCAGTGCCTGGAACGCACCCGTTCAAGGTCAGCAGCAGGGCACTCTGAGTTGAAAGTCCCCACCTTGCTGTGCCCATCAGAGCTTGTATTTGTATTTGTACACACGGGAATTTGTACACGTTTGGTTCGGTCAGACTTTTGACTGAATATTAATTTAGGCCCTGGTCCTGCAGGTCTCAGCATGGGTATGGGGGGCTGCTTCCATAGGGCTCATTGCAAGATCGGGGCCATTAACTCTATTAGACAGGGAAGTTTTCTGTGAGGGGTGGGGCTTTTTAAAATCAATCCTGATGATTCTGGCTCTTGTGTACTTTAATATTATTACACAGCACGGAGGTGCATCCAGGGCAGTCGCTGTACTGCCTAAGATAATGAATAAGGATAAATACATGAATAAATCACTGGCCTTTTTTGATTGCAGATGACAGGCAGCAACCAATTTCAGCTCACCTAATGGGGTTCAAGAACAGCACCAAGAAAGTATCAGGTAAGAAACTCAGCTTTGCCAGACCCTATTCACAAATCAGAGGGGTGGAGAAGGAGAGGAAAGTGGGATTTGTAAATGGTGAAATAATCATAATAATTATTATAATAATTGGGAGGGCATATCTAGTGGAGTCACCCAGGAGTCAGTCCTGGGTCTGGTACTATTCAATATTTTTATTAATGACTTGGATAATGGAGTGGAGGGTATGTATATAAAATTTGCTGATGACAGCGTTGCAAGCACTTTGGAGGACAGAATTAGAATTCAAAATAATCTTGACAAATTAGAGAATTGGTCTGAAATCAACAAGAGGAAATTCAATAAAGCCAAGTGCAAAGTACTTCACTTAGGAAGGACAAATTAAATGCACAACTACAAAATGGGGAATAACTGGCCAGGCAGTTGTAGTACCCAAATCCTGAACAGGATCTGGGAGTTATTGTGGGTCACAACTTGAATATGAGTCAACAATGTGATGCAGTTGTGAAAAAGGCTAATATGCTGGGTGCATTAACAGGAGTGTTGTGTGAAAAACATGGGAGATAATTGTCCCATTTTATTCAGCTGAAATATTGTGTCCAATTTTTGGGTGCCATGCTTTAGGAAAGATGTGGATAAACTGCAGAGTCCAGAGGAGAGAAACAAAAATGATTAAAGGTTTAGGTAGCCTAATCTATGAGGAAAAGTTAAAAAAAACTGGGCATGTTTAGCCTTGAGAAAAGAAGACTGAGGGGGACCTGAGAACAGTCTTCAAATATGTTAAGAGCTGTTATAAAGAGGACTGTGATCGATCGTTCTGCTATGTCCACTGACAGTAGGATAATAAGTAATGGACTTAAACTGCAGCAAGGGAGAGTTCGGTTAGATACTAGGAAAAACTTTCTAACTATAAAGCTAGTTAAATTCTGGAATAGGCTTCCAAGGGATGTTGTGGAATCCCTGTCAGGTTGGACAGACACCTGTCAGGGATGGTCTAGGACCGCAATTAAAAATCCACAACTGGCCTGTGCCAGCTTACTCAGGCTCGTGAGGCTCAGGCTATGGGGCTGTTTAATTGCAGTGTAGGCATTTGGGCTCAGGCTGGAGACAGGCTCTAGGACCCTGCAAGGTGGGAGGATCCCAGAATTCGGGCTGTAGCCTGAGCCCGAACCTCTCTATTGCAATTAAGCAGCCCCTTAGCCTGAGCCCCACGAGCCTGAGACAGCTGGCACAGGCCAGCCACGGGTGTCTAATTGCAGCTTAGACATACCCTTAGTTACTATAATGAACGTGTAGACACCACGGAGCCATGTTCTGTACCATCTCAATTACACTTACCTAGAACAGTTTTCTGAAACTGTGCTGAATATGTTGTGAGCCTGTCTACGCTTGAAGTCATACCATTTTCATCACTGGCTCGGTTGCACTAATTGTCAGCAATAGGTACATTTTCTAGAGTAGTCCTGGCCCAGGAGACAGCCTGCAAGAGCAAAGATGTATGAGTAAGAGTCTGCAAGGTCAGACCTATAATCTGGTAAAAATCTCTAAACCTAAGCACATTTCGATTGACTCTGGGGTAACTACCAGTAAACAGCAATTGCTCTTTCCATCTCTGACGCTACAACTCACACAGACTTTATTCCACTTTATAGCTCAACACATAGTCTTGGGGAAACCTTAGTATCAGATAAAAATCACAAAACGATTCCCTGTAATCCTATTGACATTATAATGCAAACTAACAAACACTCAGAAATGAACTAATTTGGCTGGAACTCAGTGCTTAGACTCAGGGGAAAAAGAAAACAAGTCAGTAACACGCACATGTATAGACCTCATGCTGGATTATTCCTTCACTAAGAGAACTTCCTATTAAAGGACAAGATACCCATCCTGCACCCATTGCAGTGAATGGTATTTCAGTTTTTCCAGGGTTGGGTTCTTTATGAGGTAATTAGAAACACTGATACTGGATATTATTTTCATATTAATATCTGAGGCGGGAGTTGATTCTCTTCTCTTTACTGGATTATAGAAGGTCACTCAACACATATCTTGCTCTGGAACAGTCATAACTTTCAGTGGGATTATTTGTGTGCCCTAAATCCAGATCAGTTTATGGGTGTTTAAATTCTGCTCTGTGCTGTAGTGCCCCTCTCAAACTCCATCAGGTCTAACAAATTTCCAAAAACCTTAGTTATTTATTTTGTACTTCCTTACCTGATTCTCACTCTTTTTTTCCTATTAGGAAAAAAAAATCAAGACTTTTTTTTTTAATGCAAGGTTGAAAATGAATATTTGCTCAGTAGACTTCGAAAGGACTTGATTTTGCATTAGAGAAGGCAATGGGAACTTGGTAATTGACTTCAATGGGCAGGATCAGGCCCGCAGAGAAAAAAAGCCCTCTACAGGTATGTCTACACAGCAACTAGACACCTGTGGCTGGCCTGTGCCAGCTGACTTGGGCTGTTTCATTGTTGCGTAGACTTCCGGGCCAGAGCCTGAGCTCTAGGATCCTCCTATCTCACAGGGTCCCAGAGCCCGGGGTCCAGCCTGAGCCCAAAAATCTTCACAGCAATGAAACAGCTCTGCAGCCCAAGCCCTGCAATTCTCTTGGCTGGCACGGGCCAGCCACGGGTGTCTAGCTGCTGGACAGACATAGCCAAAAGGGTCAAGCTGGAGCTCAGGTTCTGCAGCCTAGGGAGAAGGGTGGGCTTCAGAGCTCATGCTGCAACATCTACGCAGCTGTTTTTAGCGCTGCGTAGACCAAGTCTGTAGCCTGGGGCCCTGAGACCCGCTGCTGCAGGCTGTGTAGGTGTACTCTCATTGCTGGTGCTATTTCATGTGCTACATTAGAGAGGTTTTTTAGTTAGTTTAGTTTAGTTATTTGACAATGCTTCGGGTGCAGGTACACGTCAGCCAAGAAAAGGCCCCTCCTGTGCTCTTTTACTCAGCTCTCTTTGACTCTAATGGGCATTTTACCTAAGGGTGTACTCCGAAAATGTCCTTGGCACCTCCACTCACCCCTGCTAGCTGTGGCAGCCGGTGCACACACAATGGCCCAGCCCGGCATGCAGCAGACAGTGCTGCAGATGCTGTTGGTGGAGATTTGTGTTTTGCCACAAGAACGTTTATGGTATGTAAGTTGCTAGGCTCGGAGGCACCCACTACAACTGTAAAATGAAACCTGCAGCAAGTTTATTTTTATACTGCCTCACCTGATTCTCACCCTCTTCAGTAGCTGAAAGAGGGCGATGGAAGGAGGAACCTAAGTACAGTGTACAGGCCAGAAACGACTGTCAGCACCTGGGTGTTGAACACACCTGATAACATAAAAACCATCATTCATTTCAGAGGGACTCTTCATGGCTATGAGTCCGTTCCTCTCAAAGGCAATGCCCGAACACCAGAAGGCTGCATTGCCTTCAGTGGAGCTCTGCGCATTTACACCAGCTGAGAATCTGGCTCTTTGTGTTTATTATTTGTAGCAAAATGTATTATAACCATGACTACTTCTCTGCTGCATAAAGAAGGCCAAATGCTAAGCCACACACCAGGTCAATCAGAGGGGACAGTGTGGGTTAAGAACCAAAAAACCCAACTTCCTTCCTGTGTATAAATAAGACAGCAGGGCAAAACTGTGGCCATTCTAGTGCTGGGATCTCATCAGAGAGCAGAGGGGAGGGATAGAATATCCACCTAGGGCTCCCAATCCAGCTCTAATAATTCCCACCGCCTTGTATATGATGACAACTGATACAGCTACTTGCCATGAAGACCAAAGAGCCCCTTCTCCCAGAGCCGGAAGAGGGAGCACAGAAAGAGGCAGACTGTGCTGTGCTCTGGGCAGTGCTCACAGGCCAGAGGAGGAGTGTCTGGGCAGGAGCAGGATGGAGACTGGGAAGCTGTGCCGGGGAGCAGTTATCTTGCTACATGCTGTAGATACACGTTGAGAGAGACAGTTCTTACCACAATGAGCTTATAGTCCAAACAGACGAGAGAGACTCGGGGTGGGACTGATTCCATTCACATGAAATGTTCTAATGGGTTTTTTTTTCTCCTAATGTGATTTCTGACTCATTCAACTCAAAAGTGATGTTTTTCCCTCCACAGTTTTACAATGGCAGAAAACGGGGTATGCCCCCATGAACAACCTGATATCCTACAAAGGAGGAAAGTTGAAGGTGGAAAAAGAAGGGCTCTACTACATCTACTCCCAGGTCAGCTTCTGCACCAAGCCAGCTCCTGGGGCGCCATTTACGGTGTTTATTTATTTGAACCTACCATCGGAATCTGATCGGCTCTTATTAAAGGGACAGGATACACACAGCTCATCCAGTGTTTACTGTGCCCTCCAATCCACTCACCTGGGAGGAGTGTTTGAACTCCGAAAAGATGACGTGGTGTTTGTTAATGTGACAGATTCGACTCAAGTGAACTATGATCATGGAAACACATACTTTGGTATGTTTAAACTCTATTGAGAAGTGACCTGCCATGAAGAACAGAGCTGCAGGAGGCCCAATCCCAACTTTGTTGAACAAAGTGACTTCTGGTTTCCAATATTTATGTTCCTCTGCATCTTTAGTTTTCTTGTATCTAGTTCTGTATATTTTGTTATTTATTAACGGGGGCGGAATGAGCCCTTAGAACAGAAACAGAACAAAGTTTGGAGCTGTTCCTGTGTGCACTTTGTTCTCACCTTTTCTCATTGCAGAATGTCTGTACACATCTGTATCATATGTATTTAAGCTTTCCATGCCCTGTGTGCTATCACTTGTCTGACAGGGTGGATATGCTTATTTAGTAGAACATAATATGAGTGTTTCTTTCCAGACAACATTACGTATCTCTCAGGGGACTCCAGTCAGATAGATTATATGTACCTCTTTTTCAATCTGCTTATAAAGTAACAATGGAAAAACTTTAATGGTTTAGAAATATCTTCTCTAGGAAAAAAGCAATCAGCAAATTGCTATCCTTAAGCGGTAACTGCCAATGATACATATTTACCATTTAAATTCTATATTTCACCTGAAGTTTCCCTTCTTTTCATCTCTGTAGATGTACAACATACAATCAGCAGAGCCTTGTACCTTTTATAATCATGTGATATTTGCTGAGGCTTGTTCACACTGGGTGAAATTCACTCTGGAGCAGAAGGGCCTGCACAAGGTCCATGTGCCACTCATGTCCTCGGAACAGGGCTTCAGTGAACGTAAATAGTCCTCTGCCCCAGGGTGAATTTCATCCACAGACCTAGACTGTCCTGTATAGATTTGTGAATGAAGGGCACACTGCTCATGGAACAACCCACACCCATGTGGAAGGAAGCCTCAGCCACCCTCCCCGTACCACTACCCCTTCTCTCTAGGCCCCTTGGACAACCCTCCTCCATGGGCCCTTATTCCACACTAGGGGAAGGAATGGGAAGGCAGAAGGCTGGACCAGGCAGGATGCCCTGTCCAGTCCTATGATACACCTCCAAGCTGTATTATCTAGCCTCCCCTGGGCATCTTGGGGCTACCACAGCCAGGGTAGGTCCTGGTAGAGCAACTCCATTGGGGTCACTGGGGTAGGCTGACCATATGTACCGTTTTAAACGGGACAGTACCGTTTTGTTCATATTTCCCGACCGTCCCGTCGTTTTAATATAAATGTCAATTTTGTCCCGTTTTTAATAAACTATATATAGTTTTTATTTTTTTGTAAAAAACTGAACGCTGGCTTGTTGCGGCTGCCCCTCGTCTCCCCGCCGACCTGCTGAGTGGGAAGACAAAGGGCAGCTTGTTGCGGCTGCCCCTCGTCTCCCTGCCGAGCTGCTGAGCGGGGAGACAAGGGGCGGCTTGTTGCGGCTGCCCCTTGTCTCTCCGCCGAGCTGCTGAGCGGGGAGACAAGGGGCGGCGGCTTGCCGCGGCTGCCCCTCGTCTCCCCGCCGAGCTGCTGAGCGGGGAGACGGGCGGCGGCTTGTTGTGGCTGCCCCTCGTCTCCCCGCCGAGCTGCTGAGCGGGGAGACAAGGGGCGGCGGCTTGCCGCGGCTGCCCCTTGTCTCCCCGCCGAGCTGCTGAGCGGGGAGACGGGCGGCGGCTTGTTGCGGCTGCCCCTCGTCTCCCCGCCGACCTGCTGAGCGGGGAGACGAGGGGCGGCTTGTTGCGGCTGCCCCTCGTCTCCCCGCCGAGCTGCTGAGCGGGGAGACGAGGGGCGGCTTGTTGCGGCTGCCCCTCATCTCCCTGCCGAGCCGCTGAGCGGGGAGACAAGGGGCAGCTTGTTGCGGCTGCCCCTTGTCTCCCCGTCCCGTTTTTGCCATCCCAATGTCCCGTTTTTGTCTCAAGGAAATATGGTCAGCCTACACTGGGGCCATAACTGGTGCTGAGGGACTGGACCTCTATGGATAGGTCCCAGAGCCTTTTCCATGTGGGAACAATGGGTAATATGGGGATGTCCTTGCTGAGATTTTCTCCCCCAGACCTTCCTCCCATGGACTGTGTGAGAGGGTGATCTGGGCCATAATAAATTAAGATAGTTACATAGCACCTTGCACCCAAAGATCCCAAATACCAAGAGACTTTTCAGGGTCCTGATCCTGGAACTCTTACTCACTCAAGTAGTGCTCACTCATGGGAGTAGTTCTGTTGAAGTAAATAAGATTGCTTGTGTAAAGGTTGCAGGATTGGGACATAGGATTTTTGCCTGAGTAAAGATTGCAAGATTGGCCCATATAGCATACCATGGTCACTTGCCCCATCTTCAATATGCAGCCACCTCTGGGATGGAAAGCAGTAGTTTTTACACACAGAACACACCAATACCAGTGACTGTGGATTTAAGGCCTGATGCTGCACCCACGGATGTCAATGGGAGGCATGATCGGAATCTGCCAGTCTAATTTTACTATAATTTAATATGTAGTGTTGGTGGCATAACTTTATTAGAGACTGGAGTCAGTGAAATGTTTTTGTTTGATGCATTGTGTAAAAATTATTTATTTAATTAAAGCTGTATTATATTCATGGACAAAGGGAGGGAAAAACTCAAAGTTGCATTGAAAAATAGAAAGTGTGCAAGGAATAAACATGACTGTTGTTATGTTTGTGCAGTAATGTTGGATCCCCAGTATTGAATGTTCAGTTCTGAAGTGCTCAACAGGAAGTGCTGTGTTGCTTATACATCACAGCACTGAGCTAATTTGCACTCTCGCTACAACAGTCGGTGTAGAATTCTGCATACTGTAGTGTTACAAATAACATACCCTTTCTAAATTAACAAATAAAATTTCATTTTATACAGTTTTTAACGTGATTTCATTAAAAAAAATATATAATGCCAGAGTTTGCCACTCTGATTTGGGGTCTAGTGTGGAGTTCTATACTGTTGCCCATCACTGTATCATCTGAGCACTTATACTACAGGATACTATATATGCTTTCCTAACTGAAGTCATGACACTCAACATATATGTACTCTTGCAGTTTGACAGGGATTTTGACCTTTCCTCTGTTGCCATACACAATATGCCAGTGCTAGTTTTATCCATGTATTTCCTGTGTATCTGTACGAGTTTCCTCCCACCTCTTTTTTTTTTGTTGCATAACTTCCTCCTGCAAAAGTTACTCTTCATCAGACGGAAGTGGAAAAGTGAAATTATCTCAGCCAATCAGAGTGCAGTTACATACAATTCTCTTCACACCGATTGATTTAGGGAATCTTATTTGCATATTGGCTCTGTGCATTAACTACGTAGTATGCAAATATATGTACCCTAGTTGACTGCCAGCCATTATTAGCCAGTTAGAGAACAAGGATCTGTAGAACCATTGGATAGTTATTTCTCACAGATTGTTCTGTAAATACAACTCTTTGCACTCCCATTTCTGCAATGCAGCAGTGCTAAGTCCTGTGATGGGGGGAAGAGGCAGCTGCTTCATGTAATACATAGAGGTATCTGTTGCATTCAACAACCAATATTAAAATAAGAAACAAATATGAGATATTTAGCACAATGGAAACTTATGGAGTTTTTAAAATCATTTCACATTAGCGGGGTTTGATTTCTATGACAAAGGAGCCAGTGGGAATGGACAACAGCTATCTCAGGGCAGAAGATCAGCTGCAGCTGGGAAACAGTAAACTTATCAAGGCTTCTGTCCCTGAAGCTGGGGCTTTCACCAGGTCTCTGCAGCAGTCAACACCGTTGGCCATGAGATACTGCCATCTCGCCTACAAGAAGTGGCAGGGGTCCAGGGGAAAGCACGATGATCAAGGGACTCCATGGCTTGGGCCCAAGACATCTAAAAGAGCCTAAAGACCTGAGATGAAGACAGTGGTCGACACTTGCACTGCTCAGGCACGATGGAACTCTCTGCAATAAGGGTAAGGCTCTTCTGAGTGGGACACAGAGCTTTCCTGGGGGCTGGTCAGAAACTATGGAACAAACTCCCCCAGTGTTCTGTGTTCAAGCATAAAAACAGAGAGTATCATTCAGGCTTTAATCCTATCTCCTCAAGCACTTACTAAAAGCCGAGCTCTCTACATTCCTAGCCATACCCTATACATAATCATAGTCATTATACCATAACAGCCCCATTGAGCAGCTAGCTATTGGAACACACAGGAACGAAGGACCATTACAAATCTCACTACCTTTTGCTCCAAATGCAAGATACATTTCTTTGACAGAGTAATGTGTATTAAAAAACAAACAAACCAAAAACCCTACCAAAACAAAACATTCCACTGCACACACAATTTGCCTCTGGGGAAGAGGATGAGAGAACACATAACACATGTTAGTCACTTTGTTTAATGCACTACTGAAGGTGCTCAGATACCATGGAGATGAGTGTGGTAGAAGAGGCTATATCAAATAGAATACAACAGACACAAGAGTTGCACTGGTAGAATTCATCCTTTTTCGGTGGCAGCACAAACGCATCCAAACTCACGTCTGTCTACCACCAAAATATCGTTCAGGATTGTCAGTGTAGTTATTCCCCTATTCAGAGTGGCGCAAATCCCTAATGGAGGAGCTATATCGGCACAGCGGCAACGTGGACACACAGACATCAGTACTGTATTGCCAACCTCCACAGATAAAAACAATCAAGAGTTGGACCCTTCAAAAATCATGAGTTTTTCTTTTAAAAAGATTATACGGTGCTTTTTTGGTCAGTCTTTTGATTTTTGATCTCCCCTGGCCCATCCCCAGTGTATGTGTGTGGATGACAATCAGTATTGTCCACTCTCCCAAATGTATTGGGTACGGTGATTCTGGCCCCTACTGCAGAAGCTCTTACCCCCACATCTGCCTGTCCCCTGCCCAGCAAATAATTCTGCCACCCAGCTCCCAACCCATCAGTTCAGCCCCCACCCCTCAAACCTTCAGTTCAGCCCTCCAGTCCTTCTACGCGTATCAGTTCAGCCGCCCAAAGTGCCCAGCACCTCAGTTCAGCTCCCTCAGCCCCATCTATTCAATCCCCACTCAGTCCAGCCCCCCGTGCCCCTCCGGTCAGCCCCCTCTGCCCCCATCTGTTCAGACCTCCCTCAGTTCAGCCACCTTAGCCCCGCTCAGTTCAGCCACCTTAGCCCCGCTCAGTTCAGCCGCCCTCAGTGCCTAGCACCTCCATTCAGCCCCCTCAACCCCATCTGTTCAGCCCCCTCAACCCCCCAGTTCAGCCCCTTGCGTCCCGGATTTCAGCCCCCTTCGTCCCTCAGGTCAGCTCCCTCAGCCCCCCATTTCAGCCCCCTGCTCAGTTCAACCCCCTGCATCTCCCAGTTCAGCCCCCCGCGTCCTTCAGGTCAGCCCCCCCAGCTCCCCTCAGGTCAGCCCCGTCAACCCCCCCAGTTCAGCCCCCCCATTCAGTTCAATCCCCTGAATCCCTCAGTTCAGCCCTCTTCGTCCCTCAGGTCAGCTCCCCCCCCCCCCAACTCCCCTCAGGTCAGCCCCCCAGGTCAGCCCCCCAGGTCAGCCCCCTGCTCAGTTCAGCCCCCTGCATCCCGCATTTCAGCCCCCCGCGTCCCTCAGGTCAGCCCCCCCAACTCCCCTCAGGTCAGCCCTGTCAACCCCCCCAGTTCAGCCCCCCACTCAGTTCAATCCCCTGAATCCCTCAGTTCAGCCTCCTTCGTCCCTCAGGTCAGCCCCCCCCCCAACTCCCCTCAGGTCAGCCCCCCAGGTCAGCCCCCCAGGTCAGCCCCCTGCTCAGTTCAACCCCCTGCATCCCTCAGTTCAACCCCCCACGTCCCTCAGGTCAGCCGCCCCCCCAACTCCCCTCAGGTCAGCCCCCTCAACCCCCCTCAGTTCAGCCCCCTTAATCTGCTTCCGTTCAGCCACCTTCGCCGTCCCTCAGTTCAGCCCCCCCTTAGTTCTGTCCCCATCCCCGAGTTCAGCCCCCAGCCTCACCTCTGCTCCTCCTGGGTTCTTCACACCCCTCTCCCAGGCCTAGGGGCTGCAGTGGGGTCCCCTCCCCCTTCCAGGCTCGGGGGGGGGGGGGGCTCCACGGGCTGTTCACCCCCCCCCCGGTGCCCCTTCCCAGGCGATGCTGCAGGGGGCAGAGGGAGGGGAACCATCCTGCCCCCGTTGCCCACAGGAGGGGGTGGGGCCACCCTAGGTGGCTGGGCTCTTTGCACCCCGCTGCCCCCTCCTGGGAAAGGCTGAGGTTGCTGAGGAGAGAGCGAGAGAGCGAGCACACCAGCGAGCTCAGCCTGCAGCAGCTCTGATTGGTGACGACTCACCAGAGTGGCGCCTTCTACTGGTCGTCTTGGGCATTAGCTCGCTTCCAGCTTGGAGCGCCCTCTGCTGGCCAATGTCTCGCCTGCTGCTGGCCCCGTGTTCCTCCCGGACCCCAGTGCCCTTTTACCTTGGGGTGCAGTACCCCCACACTCTGGGTCTTCCCTCCCCAGGGAATCCCCAACCCTCTAAGTCGGGGTGGGCAAACTTTTTGGCCCGAGGACCACATCTGGGTATGGAAATTGTATGGCGGGCCATGAATGCTCACAAAAAAGGGGGTTGGGGTGTAGGAGGGGTTGAGGGCTCCGGAGGGGGAGGGCAGGGGCAGTGTGCAGAGCCCCCTGGCTGCCCCTACATGTAGGAGCAGGAGGGGGGACATGCCGCTGTCTCCGGGAGCCGCGCAGAGCCACGGCATGCGCAGAGCGGGGCAAGCACCCGACCCTGCTCCCCGTCGGAAGCTTGAGGGCTGGATTAAAATGTCTGAAGGGCCGGATGTGGCCCCCAGGCCTTAGTTTGCCCACCCCTGCTCTAAGTCCACCTTGCCTCAGTGGCTACTGCCAGTCATTATCTAGCCCCTGCTCACTGGGGCAAACCGCAGTGTGTAATGGCCACTCATCATTGGCAAGGGGTTAGGACCTGTTGCGTTTGCCTGTCCTCAGGCTGCCCCTCTGCAGCCCCAGTACCTTTTCATAGGCCTTCATCAAGGCCTGCAGCCTGGGGGTTTACCAGGCTGGAGCTCCCCAGCCCCCTTTGCCCTTCCCAGCACTGCTGCGCCTTCAGGGTGACAGAACCCTTTATTTGCCTGAGTGACCCAGATGGGCGTGATACAACTGCTGGGGGAAGTCTGGATGTTGAAGAGGGGGAAAGATGCCCCTTACTCTGTGGTTTAGGATTATGGTGACCAGCAATGCAGACTCAGGACCCTGGGGTCTAGTTGCAGGGCTTCCTAGTAGGAATTTGACAGGAATTAGGCAGATTGTCCCTTCAAAGGAAAAAGGAAGAGTAAGCACCACACCCAGGCAGGAAATCGTGTGAATATCAATACCCTCAAACCCACTGCAACCACAACCTTGCAGAAATACCAGCGCGAGAGGTGGGTTTGGGGGTGGGGGGAGGGAGAGGCTGGAACCGAGCAGAAGATGTGCTACTTGCGGGAGTGGCTGGATACCTAGTACTGCTGCAGTGTTTTCCTGAGAATGGATATTGCATAATGTGCATACAAGCTGCCACAGTTCCCTAGGGTACAAAGAACCAGTAGAAAGATCAAGGCACTTGGTCCATAGTCTAAGACAGGAGACTGACACCACCAAGAGTCCTAGAGGCAGAGTGTAGGGAAAGGGGTAGAAAGATCCAGTGCAAAGAGAGCAGAGACCCAATTGGAGTCCCCCACCCCAAATGCACAAAGCTTCAGTGGTCTGAGCAAAGTGGCCCTGGAGTCATGTTCGTATGGCTGTCTCAGACATGGCAAAAACCCCGGGGTCTAAGGAGCAAAGAATCTCTTGCAATCCATGTAGCCCATCTTCCTGAATCTTGGCTGGGGGGAAGGGGCATGTGACCCTGCGTATTCCCCTACGTGTTGCTTCAGGAAGACACGGCGCTAGGTACCAGGAGAGGCGTGTCCATCCCAGGGGCCCAGCCAGACTTGGAGGGCAGAGCACGCCAGGCAGGGAGGTTCGAGTCGGTTGGTCACCCCCCCTCCCCCGGTGTGAGAGAGGTACAGGAGAGTGTGTGTGTCACCTCTCCCTGTGTGTGTGTGTGGGAGGGGGGGTAGAGATGTATGTGTCACCCCTCCCTGTGTGAACCCTAAAGCCTTAAAGATAAGGAAGTAAACAAAAAGAATCCAACTATGCAGTATTTCTTTTTAACGCAGGCTTAGTCAACTTGATGTTACTCTGAACATTTGTACTGTATAGTTCTGATTGATTGCTGTTGAACTCGCTTGAATATGAGTAATTTTACTAGGTGTCCGGTGTTTAGCATAGGGAAATATGGTCACCCTATTTAGGATGGTCATTTCAGATGTCATTAAACCAATTGTGAGATTGGAGAATGAAGTAGTCAATGCCCTGTCTAGAAAAGAGGGGGCAGAGGTGAAGCCATTGCCAGTGGCCAAAACTCATTTTGGCCAGTGGCCAAAAACATCATTGCCAGTGGCCAAAACTCCAGTCTCAAACTCACAAGGGAGTTGTGACAATCGGGGTCCAGACACCACATGGGGAGAACAGGGGTCTGAACCCTGAAGGATAAGCCATTGAATCAACTGATTGCATACAATATTATTGTCCTATAAAAGTGTATCCAGTAAGGTCTTTTACTGGTGATTAATATCAGTGTGACCTGTATGTTTTAGCACTATATGAGGAATTCTGGCTACTTACTGATATTATGTTTTAAAGTCTGTGACCAAGCAAAGGGAGAAACAGGCTTTCTCCCAGGCAGGAGAGCAGGCAGCTATCTCCCTATCTGTGCTGTAAATTAAGCATTGTAAAACCAGAACATTGGAAGCCCCATTTACATAGGAGTCAAGAGGAAGAGAACCATGGGGGTGTGGTGGGATGGGAGTCATCCTGTCTCTGGGTAAAAAAAAATTAGTTTTGGGAAACATAAGAAGAAGAAAAAAAGCCATTTTGGCATCCATCACTGAGGGAACAAAAAGGTCAGCCCTTTTTGCATCTCCGACCGGTGGGTTCCCCCTGCTACGTGGGTTGGTGACGCTGAAGAGAAACTGTAGACAAAGTGTGGAGCCTGCTAGGAGTCCCCTAGAAGCATGTTATGCTTTTGTTTTATTTGTAATCATTTTCTGTTTCTATTATCTCTGCTTGGTATCACTTAAATCTCTGTTCTTTATTAATAAACTAGTTTTATTATGACCTCATCTCAGTGCGGTTATATAAAAGTGATATGTGCATCCTCTGGTGAGCCAGCGGGCTGGTGTGTGTTCTGTCTCTTTGGAGACAGCAGACTTGGTAATTTCTGTATGTTCAGCAAGAGGGCCTGGATACAGCAGAGGAACGCTCTTCCAGTGGGGTTCAGGAACTAAGGGCACCAACAAAGTTACCTGCAAGCAAAGCAAGGACTAGCAGAATCCTGGGGAGTTTGTTAGGCTAGCTAACAATCTGGAGTGACATGGAGCTGATGCAGTTTAGCAGCAGCAAATCTCTCTCTTGTTCAGGCAGAAGGGTAACAAGGTGACTTACTGTTCTGAGTGCCCCGTGAAACCATCACCAGCGTGATCAGTCTGGACGCTGATTGTCACACTATGCCAGAACTTGTTCCCTTCCACAACTACCCTCACACCCACTCTCTCCACTGACTTTAGGCCTGAATTTACACCAGTAAACCACTTATGGGGAGCACTAGTTCCTTTAGGATGGTTGAATTAATTAATATTACAATGTACTATTACAAATGTAGTAGACACATGGGCATGTACTAGAGGTTTTGTCCAAGTGGGAGACTAACGGAAATCCTGTTGCAATTCCCAATCATCAGAGAAGCAATAAACTCCATCCGGGCAGAAAGTAACATACTATATCAGGCAAGTGACTGATGCAGTAGAAAGAACAGATGCTTCTCTGTAAAATACCCTAATTAGAAAACCTTTACAGGAATGAATATGGGGCACAGGCAAGGTTTTGAGACCCAAAACTTCACTACTGTCTTCACGTGTCCTAGCTAGAAGGGCTTTTCTCATTTTTCAGAGGGTGACAGGCTAGTGGTAGATGTTGCAAGGGCTTGTGCAGGTAAATTACAGCAGATCTGTGCCAGGGTTGAGTAATTTGGGATTTGAGAAACCTGGGTACAGGTCCCTGCTCTGCCACAGCCTTTGTGTATGACCTTGGGCAAGTCACTTAGCCTCATTGTTCCTCTTCTGTACAATGGGGATAATAGCACTGCTCTGCCACACAGAGGGTTGTGAAGATACACACATTAAAAGATAGTGAGACACTCAGATACTACAGGAATGGGGCCATGTAAGTAACTTACCTAGATACATGTCCATTCAGGACATCATTACACTGCCAGAAGCCAGTGAGAAAGACCAGGGCTGAATACTGTAAGCTGGCATGTGAAGGAGCCCTCCCCCCCCCCCCCATCCCTATAGTCCCAGCACGGGGGCAGGACAGGAGGAGGGTGGGACCATTGCCAGCTGACATAGGTTTGAGCCGGCTGGTCTAACCTATGGCTGGAGTCAGGCAGAGACTCAGGGCACAGCCAGCTCCCCAACAGCCCAGCCCATCCCCACTTCCTGTGCTGAAGAGGATGTAGCAGAGAATCAGCCGGCAGTCACCACAGAACCCACCTTCTCCATATAAATCTGGTTGACTGTGGGCAGTATGTTGAACACCTCCAGATTTCACTGCGGCAGGAGTTTCAGTATAATGCACTGATGCCAGCACCTGCCAAGAGTCTGTATCCTATGTAAGTTAGGACCCTGAGCCTGCAAACTGTAGCCTTACATGGACTTCTGTGTTGCCGTAGCAACTCGTTCTTGGTATGGCCTTTTGGCCAAATGCCAGACTGTCGGGAGGTGGGTGGGGGCAACGCTGCCCTGTCGCCAAGCACACGCTTCCAGGCCCAGGCCAGGAGGTTTATTCTTGTATAACAAAGGTTAACAAACAAAGAGAACAGTCTTAAGCCAATACCTGGTCCCCAGGCTGCTAAGTCACCCCGCCCAGGAGTCACTGGCTCTCCATCTCCGGGCAGCACCTTGTCTCCTCCAGCTCTCCTCCCGTCCTGGCGTTGCGGAGTTGCCCCAGGGACACACCACAGCAGTCAGCTCCGCTCCGGTGTGAACTCTGCTGACTGGGGCTCAGCCTGTCTCACCAGCTGCCTACTAGCTGCACTTGATAGGCCCAGGTGTAGCCCAGCCCTCTTCAATTAGCGGGATTGGGCTCCCCTGCTCCAGTCCAGTGGCACTGGGCTCAGTCTGTCCACAGACACTAGCTATCCTGTGACACAGACACTGAAAGGCTAACCGAACAGGTGCTGTATTTTGCGGATTCCAATCCCGGGAAAGAGGGAAACTAGACATTACAGTCATCTTTCTTTATCAATTGTAATCCTTCTTTATTTGTTGAAAATGTCACTTAAAAATAGTTCAAAATAAAAACATTAGAAAAATTGAACTTGCATAAGTAGTAACAGTAAATAAATCTACATGACAAAAGATCAAGTGGAAGGCAGCTGACACAGAGCATCCATCTTAAGACAAGGACTAACCAGAACCTATTTACAAAGTACTGTAAACAAAGTAACTATGGCAACACTGTTATCAGTTTGACATGGCTTCCTTTCCTTTATTTATTTTTATTTTATTTTATTTTTGGCTTGTTACGCTCAGTACATGCGTCTGTTCCAAAAACGTACTAGCACATCCTCCAGCACATTAAAAATCGTATAAACATGCATATGTACACAGCATGGGTTCAGATAAACTCTAACTAGATGGGTATATTTATACCTTTTGCCCAGGACTATAAGTCACAGTCTGGTTTAGTTCACTTATTGATTACAGTTCATGAGCCAAATGTTGCTTGGGTGTGTGCTGGGTGCATGCCAGCAAGACAGCAGACATAGCTGGGCTGCTGCTGGAGCATGGGGTAGATTACTGGCTCTCCTACCCTGGCTCCCCAAAAATCAGTGGAGACGTTACTCTGACAGGAGCAGCACAGGGATGTTACTAGGGAAGTGGGAGAACCAGCTTCAGGACACCCAGCCACACACCAAAATTTCACACTTCTGCCCTTCATAAGTGAATACATGTTAAAGCCGAGTGCCCGTGCAATGGGGCATGGACAGATTGCCATGGCCAGTGGTCACCTTAGTACAGCTCAGCTTCACACACTTACTGCTGATGTGCGAGGAGTCAGAGAGCTGGTCACTTCAGGGACCACCTACCATCGAGAAGTGAGGACAGGGATGGTGAATGCTGGCCAGAGCAAACAAGGCCCAAGATTTAAAAAACAAACAAACAAACCAAAAAAAATAAAAAAATCACCCCAAACAAACTCAGAATAAAATGAAAACCCATTTTAAAATGCTCCGCCGTGTTTATAATCCAGCTTTTCAGCCTAATTGCTTCTCATCTCCAAATGCAATTTGCCCCACTCAGGTTGAACTTTAATTGCAATATGAGGGTTATAATTATTCCCTGTAATATTTCCTCATGAAGAACTTAAAGAGTAATGAGCTATGATATGTGTCTACATCTCTTTGGGACACTCTGCCCCTTGGTATTCATTCTTAACAGAATACTCCAGACCTTCTGCTAGAATTAATGATGTATGGCTAGCAAGGAAAAAAAAGCAACAACAACAAAACAAGGGAAACCCAGAGCCAGATGGCAATGCAATATGCAGTCTATATATACACACTGTATGTGTTCTTTGATTTAGCTGGTATTTCTGCCAGCAATTTGTAAAAACTGTATAAATTCTTATACAGGAGGGAGATTGACCATTGCAGCTCTTGTCAAAGCATAAATGTAAATATTTTTCCTATTGCAACAGAACATTTTTTCCTATTATAAAGCCCCTTTGGGGTGGACGGTGTAATTAGTGGTCATAGTCTTTTTTCATAACCAAGGTGAAGGAAATGCAAATGTTTTAAGAAGGGGAAAAAAAACCTAGCAACCCCTTGTCAAGCCAAGTGTGCATTCCATAAAGAGGGGAGCACATATGGCAAGGTAAAAGCACTGGGAAAATATAAAACTTATTCACTACATGGACATTTAGAAAGTGAAAATGTAACAGGGCATAAGTATTAGAGGTCATGCATTAAAAACAGGCCTTTGGGAAAAAGAGACATTAACAGCTGCTAAGAGGCAGTTTCATCCAATGTGACTTCCTGATGTGCTAATGACAGAAGAAGATCCTACTGCTCCAAGGAGTTACATTAAAAATGTCTTAAAATGTTAATTGCACATTTTCATCTGTATAAAGGCCACATGGGAACCACACTATTGCAGGGCACTAGCTCGCTACAGACAACTAAGAGGGGTGGGCGGAATATTTGGAGGGGAAAACTTCCATTCTTGATTTTCAGAAAACAAGTGCTAGTTGCTTTTTGGTTTTTACCTGACTCCAGTTCAATAACATTTCTATTCAATAAATTAAGTACCGGGCACATTAAAGAGAATAAAAAGGAAAGCATAAAAAGTGCTTACGTTTCCTTTATAGGAAACCACTGCCAACCCCGTCTTCTGAGCGGCAGTCTTTTGCAGACTTCTTATTTGCTTCCAGTAGCAGGTACAATGAGGTATTAGTTGCTTCACATGAATTGTGAATCGTAGACCCCTTGCAGACCATTTTAGCTGTTGACTATTTACTTGTTTGTGGTATGTGTTATATCCTTAAGGAACAGAAACAAACTATTTTTCACTACCACTTTTTTTTTGTAACAAAACAACAACAACCCCACAACAAAATAAAATAAGGAGCAAGAAGAGGCAAAGCATTCAGTTCTGCTTCCAAAAAACGCCTGAGGTCACACGCAACTGCCAGCAGCTTCGTCCAGAATTCAAGCTAAAACCGACGACTTGCGCCCAGTCTCATCCCTGGCACATTCATCAGTTTGCTTCAATAGCCTTCTGACTAACTTCTCTAAATCTTTTCTTGACTTCAGCTCTTCTTCCAAACATTGTTTCATCTTTTTACTCTCCTGTGGGGTGAAGAAAAAAACCCACTACATTTATTCTTATCAAACTTCAAAAACCGTATAGGCCCAAAAGAGCAAAGCATTTAAATATGCGGTTAACGTTAAGTGCATGCCTAAGTGCTTTGCTGCATAGTAACAGACTTAAGCATGTGCTTAAGTGTTTTGCTGTAGCATGGCCTTAATCGTCACCGAAAAGTGGTGGGGGGAAAAGCCCCCCAAAACCTAAACACACCCAAAACAGGGACATTTGACAAAATGTAGTGCTGGTTTCCAAAGATTCACAGACCGGGTTACTTGTGGTTTGGAATAAACTATGGGCTTGATCCCGCTCAGCCAGAGCTGTGCTGCTGTACAGATTCACACTGAAGTTACTGGGACTTCACATGGACATAAGCATCCACCTGCAGGACTCTCATTCCAGGACCAGGATTTCAAGGCCCTCTGGTAGTGGAGTGATGTCAAGAAGATCCAGAACTGGGGTGCAGGGGAGGGGAAGGAGGGATGAGTCCCTCTCCTACCGCAATGGGGATTAATTTTTACATCTGTTTATCATAATCCTATAAAAGGAACACTAAGGTCCACAGAGATTAAAGGACAGGACAATTAAAAAGCCAAATTATGGCTGCCAGAGGCTAAACCCTGCTCTGTACTCTTCATATACTGACACAAAGCAGAGAGCCCCACGGCTCCTTCAGCCACTTGGCACATAGAACTCCTGCCGACGTCAAGGGGAAGTGTGCCTGTCAGGCAGCTGCAGGACCAGACCCATAATTTTGAAGGCATCTGAGTCCTCAGACAAAGATCAGCTAATTGATAGAATGTTGGTAGAGCAAGGTCACCTGTTTAATCAGGGCTCCTTACTGACAGCACATGCAGACATGCTCTAATTACCTGCTTTAATTCTTTGACCTGATCTTTCAGTGCATAAACCGTGTCTACCAGACTTCTAGAAAATAAGCAGAAAATTAAGATAAGAGAGCGGAGGTGCAGTAAACCAACATCAGAATGAGATTTGCATACAAATAAAGAGTTAGTTGTGGGAGGTGCTGGCCGTTTGTATTTTATCTTAGGCTGCTTATTCCAGCAGGGCTATTAACATTTCTTGAGCTAAGTGTGTGCTCGCACTTCAGTGCTGAGGGTCCATTCATAAGACCCTGTTCTGGAGTCTCAGCAGAGGAGCATTTAAACGTCACAGCCATCAAAATTTAGGTCTCTTTTCAAAATTTAGAAAATATTGTTTTCTACTGTCCTTAAGTGGCAACAAAGTTCCATGGCTTTGGCTGCTGTGTTTATGTTGCTGTAATTAAAAATCACAGATGGTTTAGAAATTGAAAATGTGCAGGTCTTTTTCATAAAGTGGACGTTCTGTCTTTAGGTTAGATGGTCAAAAATCAATGTGAAAAGGATGCACTGCCTCGGTTATAAACAGTTACCAGAACATGTGTTTATCTAGGTCTCAACAACAAAACATACAAGGCATTTGCATCAAACGGTATGCATGAAATATGGATGGACGGCCACAAGAATGAATCTGTCGGGGCTCGGCAGGAGCAGTAATGGTTTTACAAATAAATAACCTGTAACAAGGATTTACCTTAGCGTCACAGTGAAAAATCCAGGTGCAGACCCTGAGCTGGTGTACACTGGCATAGCCTCCCATGGAATGATGCTGATTTACACCAGCTGAGGATCTGGCCTCCAATTTTAAAAAGAAAAGGCGCTAAATACAAATTGGAATCAATATTGTATTCCTCACACCTAACACTCCCAGTGAATGTAACGGGCCATAGTTTGTAAGGATGCACTGGGTATATTCTGACCTGAGTACCTATATCCTTCCAATAACAGCTGCACAGAGAAGACATGGCCTTGGTTTTTAAGGTATCATCCCAAATCCACTGGAATGTGTCATAAACTTTAATGCATAAACATGCAAATAGGGAAGCCTCTAAGCAGCTGTCTAGCCTCACGCACTTTTCCTCCGTGACAGTCTGACCATTGCTTCTTGTTTCCTCTATGATGATTTTCTCTTCCTCGGGCAGTAGGACCTGGGGTATGGAGTCTTTACGAGTGCCTATAAACAAGAGTTGCCAAACAAAAAGAAAAACTGAAACCTTCCACAACAGCTGACACCATTTAGAAATAACACGCCTAATTGTGAACTAGCTCACCCTAGTCAATATTAGGAACACCCCCAGTGAAGCCAATGAGGATAGTTCATTGTGAAACTGCTGGAGGCGGACGTGGGTCCCTCATTTAGAGCAAGTCTAAGTCCTTGTGTTGCCTGCTAGCATTCATTATTTAGTATTTATATGACAGTAGCACCCAGAATCTCCGGTCAGGATGGGGTCCCTGTTGTGTACATATGTCCCCTGCCATAGAGGGTTTCTTCAAATGCCATGATCAGCATTCCTCCTTTGAGCTCACTTGCCATTTAAGCCTTGATAACACACTAGTTTCTGCGCAAACATTGTGCATCCAGGAGTAAAACTTTCAACAGCATGTGCAAAGCCAGACATGCCAAGCCTGCTAACAATGAGCGCAGAAGTGACTCCACTAGATCCCCATAATGCCTACACTGCAGTATGTTAAATACCCACATGGAGTCAGCACCCTTAAAAGCTTATTTTTTGAGTGATCCCCATGATAGCTATGGCCATTCTCAATCTAAGCATCGTGAATACTGAAAGAAGGTACATAATGGGCAATGGCCTAATTCAGCAAAGCACTAAATCACATGCTTTAATATAAGCATGTGTTTAAATCCTATTGACTTCAATGGGACTTTAGCAAGTGCTTTGCTGAAGGAGGGACTTAAGCATGTGCTTAAGTTAACTGGGGCTAAAGCAGCAAATGGCAAGTTGTTGGAGGCACTCGCTGAATCTAAAATTATTGGATTGCTTATAAATTAAAGTATTTGTTTAGGGTAGGAACCATTAGAAGATACGTTTCATGGATCCCAATTTAAAAATGTTTCCTCCTCTGATAGTTCACCAACTGAATCTGATCTCTCACCAGCACTGATAAATAGCTGTAGTTCCAAAGTTTCAGAAAATGTTAGATACTCGGCTTCTCATGAAGCAGCTTGCTCTTAAACACGCGGCTGATCAAGAGATAATATTCAAGCTTCCTTTCAAACGCTACCTACCAACCTGAGATTAGCATCAGTTTCTCTTACTCACAGCCACAGGCACAAACTAAGTTTGTTTAATTCCTACCAAGTGCTAGCGAAGTAGCTGTGGACTACAACCCAGAGCTTCTGCCATTTTACCTCCTACTTGCTCATCCTCTGTGACAGAAGAAAAACAATAGCAAATAAACCACTAGATGTATGAAATGTTCTTATCTTGATGATTCAAACACCACGGCTTCTTTGCACAAGCTTGATTGCTGTATGTTGCAACGCTGTTTTTTTCCCTAAGAGGTGATCATCATTTCAGATACCTTGTGAATTATGTAATATATTTGTGTGTCTACCTGAACTGAGAGTTTGCTGAAAACCTGCACCAGTGCAATAGGCCTCAATAACTTTCAGAATCTGGGCATCCTCTTCTAGTGCAGCAGTACCTGCAAAACATTGCAAATATTGGCTAAGAGCAATATATTTTGGCTTCTTTTTTCTCTCAAATCCCTTGCAACAAACTCACTCACGAGGAGAGACAGCCTTGCTTGTATGACAAATGGTATTGTCCCTAGGAGTGGGGCAGAGGTGATACTCTCAATTCAAAGGGAGGGAGAGCTTTGTATTTCACATGAAGGCCAATTAAGTGGAGTGGTGCCTACCCTTGTCTGAGATCTGACTAAAGGAAGGATGGGGATACTGGATAGCAAGTGCTGTGAAGAGTCAGGTAGCTACTACCCATGGTAGGAAGGACTTGCAGGGGAAATAAGTGCACTTGTTAAGAAGCTGCAGGCTTAAAACCCCTCTGCCAGGATCCTCAAGAGAGGTACAACTAAGAATCAGGAGGTCCCGATTTCTAATCCTGGCTCTGTCACTGTCTCACTCTGTAACCTTGGGCAAGTCACTTATCTCTTTTAGGGTTTTGTACTGCCACTCTTCACCACAGTATCTGATCCCCTTCCATGTAAAAATCAAAAGTTATGTCCCAAGTAGACTTCATGGAGTCTCCAGCAGATCTCTCTTAGCGGGATAAAAAAAATTTGGGGGGGAGGATAAAGGGGAGTTAGATGTTATCAATTTCTTTTTTGTTGGCAGGGGTTTAGCAGTCCAAGGAGAAGCCTGCATTGGGAATATTGCTCTTATGTTGGAAAGGTGTTTTGAAGAGGTAGGTTTTGCAGTGTTCCTTAAAGATGGGCAGACATTGGACTGGGCTGGTCACCTCTGAGAGTTACTTTCATAGCCAGACCCCCTTGACAAAGAATGTTTTGTCCCCAGCTCTCACAGGCTTCCTTCTTGGGCACTGTGATCTGCATTGTCTTAGAAGAGCACAGCTATCGTGATGGTTCATAGACTGAAATTCAATTCAACCCATTAACTGCTTTGAAGATTATCCTCTCGGTCCCTGTTTCCCTATCTGTATGGTGAGGATAATAACTTCCCCACCTACCTCATCATGATTTTGTGATGCTTAAATTAAAGGTAAGAGTGATATAAATGCTAAGCATTCCCACAAAGGTCTCTCAAAACTAAGACAGATGGCAGCTGTGCATGGCATAGTGGGAAGTTTAGGAGTATGATGAGGGCTTTCAAAAAAATCTCAAAAACAAAGTACCTTTAGTTATTTATGTGCAACATATGATGTATTGAACAAATGGCTCTGTTTTCATTTAAAAGCTCATGTAAATTACTTTGCAAACAGAACTCCTCTACAGAAAAGGAAACACTTACTTTTTCTAATAACAAACTCCTCATCAGATGCTTTTCTCTCCGTTTTCCTTTTAGGAAGAAACTTCTTCATTGTCTTTGGACTCTTGCTGGAATCCTATAGAGAAACAAGACTTTCCTTCTAAATAAGAGCCCAAAGTAGCTAAACTAGCAGAGCAATTCAGACTGAATGTGGTTCATTGCATTATGCACTAAACTCCTTTGCACGCAATTAGAAAGTTAAGGAAACTTCACAGCACTTAGGGCTATTCTCTGCACTAGGTCTGTGTGCACAGCTCCCAGTAAAAGCAACGGGAACTGTGCATGTGTCTCAGGGAAATGACAGGGGAATAAAACACAATCAGCTGAAATATAATCTTTTGGTAAGTGACTCACATAAATCCACTAGAAATATCAGTATGATCCACTTTTCTGTGGTCAGTTATAAAATTCCCTATAGAATTGTATGCATGTTAACTCCTAGACTACATTTGTTATTTATAATATAGAACATATCATAAATGATATATTGCTTGTTTATATATATACACACACACTATATCTGTGTGTGTATAATTATAAACACCTTCCCCCCCACACACACATATATATACACATATACATACACACACACAATCACACACACACACAGAGTTAATGTCTGATAAGATTGTAAAGATAAGAAACAAGTTTTTAGTTCTTTTGTTGAGCCGCAATCATTCTTATTGATTCTGAAAGCATTCGTATATGACAGGTTATGTGTAATATAAATACCAAGGGTAAAAGATCTAGTAACTAAATACATAACAGGGGTGTCATGTTTTTCATGCAATGCAGCCTTTGTGTCAAAATCCTAAATATTTTTGGTGATCCTGTTCACAACGCATTTACCAATCAGAATTGAATCATACTGTACATTATTAAAAGCAGGCACAATTAGGAAAAAGCAAACAGGAGAGGAAAGATCTGCTTAATAAAGGTCATAGCACAAGCATTCTATGTTACAATAAGCCAAAGAGATATATCTACCCTTACCTTTAAGATATAAGACATCCTCTAAAATGAACATGTAAAGAAAGAGAAGATGAGTGTGAGTGGTCGATGATTTTATTGACCAAGTCCATTTAATCAATAATTCTAAAACAACATTTCAATGTTAGTGTTGCAATTAATGTGCTACAAGGATTGTCACACCCTCAATATCAACATGCAAAAGAACCAAAAAGAGCATGGTTTCATGCAAAATTATTAATGTTGAAAAATAACTGAAATATGAAATACATGGCAAGCAGGCACTAATATATTCCTAATACAGGAAAAAAAGTGATCATGCTTCAATGAGGAGTAGTAGGATGTCAGTAAATAGTGCCTATTAATGACCATACATCTTAGAAATGCAATAAATCACAAAAAATCCAACCTCAATATGCAAGCTAAGGCACTGACTCTGCAGCTGCTCTGCATGCACAGTTCCCACCCAGAGTGGTGGAGAAGCTGTAGGATCAGGCTCAGGAGTGTTGCTCTCTGCTCAGATTTGTTTCAAGAACAGTAACCATTTCTTCAACTCAATGCAGGGGAGGGAACATTTGGTGTCAGGGTGGCAATGCCCGCTGGCATGCTGTGAACTGTGTTTTCTAAAGTAGAATGGGACCCTTTCCTAGTGAAATTATTTTTTGTCCTGATCAATGTCCCCCTAAATGGGAGACTGCTACAGTACGAGGCATTGAACTACACCAGAATTTTCCTCCTACTTCACTAGAAATAGTTTCCCCTATAATCATCGTTAATATGGCCCAAATCCTGCCCTCTCCTCAGCAGGCACACAGGGCTCCCGACACGGTGAAACCACTGTGGATCTGCTGCAGAAGAGGACAGAAAGATGCCAGGAGACTTTGCATGGAGGTGTCCACACACGCTGAACCCAATACGGTCCCACACCATGGGTTTCTGTGGTATCCATTTGCTCTGAGGACAGTGTGGCATGGACAGGGGTTGACTGAACCTCTAGTCTTCCCTTCTCTAGCATGGGTTGCAAAGGCCACAGAAACTATTCCAATCCTTAGGATGGATTAGCAAAGTAGCTCTATGACCAGGGCCGGCCCTACCTTTTTGGCCACCCCAAGCATAAAAAACCCCCCCCCCACAAGCGCCGCCCCCCCCCCAACGCCGGCCAAAACACCCCCCCCCAACAACGCCGCCCCACCAAAACGCCGGGGGGGGGGGGGGGCGCCGGCGGGGAGCGGAGCACGCCGGCCGCCCCGCTGCCCCGGCTGGGGAGCAGAGCATGCCTGCCGCCCCGCTGCCCCGGCCGGGGCGCCGGCGGGGAGCGGAGCATGCCTGCCGCCCCGCTCCCCCAGCCAGGGTGCTGGCGGGGAGCGGAGCACGCCGGCCACCCCGCTGCCCCGGCCGGGGCATCGGCAGGGAGCGGAGCACGCCGGCCGCCCTGCTGCCCCTGCCGGGGTGCCGGCGGGGAGCGGAGCATGCCTGCTGCCCCGCTCCCCCGGCAGGGACGCCAGAGGAAGATTAGGTTTTTTTGTAAATTAAAAAAAAAACCAAAAAAAACCCCTTGAGTGCCGCCCCCCTCCAGGTGCCGCCCCAAGCACGTGCTTGGTAGGCTGGTGCCTGGAGCCGGCCCTGCTGATAACCTGCTGTCAGGTGTTCCCCACCAGTTAGACAAGTTTCATGGCCGAAGTACTGAGAGCCAGATTTGCTCCTACAAGCAGCTCTTACTACCAATGGTTTTGTGGGGTCTCTGGGACAGATCCAGAGAACCTATATGATATGGGTTTTGAGGCAAGATTCCTCCTCTAAGTGCACTCACGTGGTGCCCTCTGACCCAACAGAAGTTGCTGTTTGCACAGAAATGTGCTGCTGTAAGAAGAAACCTTACAAGTCATACAAGGCAGGTAATTTTTCAAGCTAGGAAATGTGTGTCATACCCCATTACCCCAAATCCGTACATGAGAATTTACCGATGGGCACCTGCGTTGTAATTTCAAATTATGACTAGAAACAGAACAGGAAAAATGACCCAGTTTACATGGAAATGGCAACACTGATACACGATGCGTAAGCAGGGTTCTGGGGTTTCCTGAATGCAGCTAGCTACGAGAAAGAGCACACAAATCTGTGAAATTCCGCCCTACGAACAAGAAACCAACTGAAATCTCAATGGATGTCTAAAAATCTCCTATCTTTCCATCAAACTCCGTGTCCCCCTCCCCAAGACAATAATGAATTTCTTTCAACTGAAGCTCTACATTCTCTTTACAGAAATGGATTTTTAAAATAACTTTTATATGTTTCATAAAAGGAACCTGACCTGGTCTAGCCCCATTACATGGTTGTATTCATGAGGTTCGGCCTAAATTTTAAAAAGCCATTACTGTCCACCAGGTAATTGCGGGAGGTGTGAATTAAGAATCCCATGCATTGGGTTGGAGTCCTTTGAGCCACTTAGTGTGTGAACAGAAATGTTCTGCCTTTAAAAACAGAGCCGAATTCTGGCTTCTCGTGCGTGAACATAGCTCCAGTTGGAGTTCATCTGAATGTACACAGGTGTAACACCAAGATCAGAATGTTGCCTTATGTGTTTAAAATTTACTTTTTTCCCTTCCGGCTCAATTAGTGCACACTCCAGATGAATCATCTCGGGTCTGGTTCTACTTGGAATTGGGCTTCTGATTTGCAAAACTCAAACAGCTCCGAAAAGGTTTTTTATTTTTAAGCTACAAAATGGGACGGGGGAGGATCCACATACAGATCCTAGCAGATGAGGTCCACTTCCCAAGACCCCACTTCACAATTGGCACGAAAGAGCACCCGGCCAGCACCCTCAGTAGGGTGGGCCTCGAGCTGAATGGCTCATTCCTAGATCCAATCCTGCCAAAATGCATGTGAGGCTTGCTGATAGGGGAGTGTGAGACACATCAACTACACATGCTGTACCTGAACCGCAGACATTAAATAAGTGGCTTTTGATTGTCAACCTGGCATCTTTCCATGAACACGAGCGTCACTTACACAGTGTAAAATTAAGGGTTGTGTGGGTGAGGGTCGGGGGCTGCCACCAGAACATTGCCCCTGAGCACACAGGGCATTGTGTCATCCACTTTGTGTGGGGGATCATCACAGCCCGCCCCCACGCTCAGCAGAGAGTTTTTCACTGTACTGTAGGTTTCACACACCAGGATTTGACCCTAAATCACATGGTCATTCTCTTACCACACAACAGTTGCTATGGAATCACCATTAATAAATTCTCTTCTAGAGAAATCTTACACTGTTTTCTAGACATATAGTCTGATGTGTGCTGTGTTGCAATTACCCAGTAGTAACTTGTGAATGAGATTCAAAGGGCTGTGGTGTCACTAGTTATATTGGTCAACCTATACATTTTTGGCCTATTTGAAAAAAAAAAACCCATTTATTATTGCAAAGCAGTGATTCATCCTTAGATTAAAATGTAGTAAATGGGCAACAGTTTGTCATGCAAGTATGCAATTGCTTAACCAACATTAGGGACTCAGAGCATGCAAAGATTAAGGGGTCTTAAAACCCAATTTAGTTTCTACTTTTCTTAATTAAAAAAATCATCTCAACTGCCACAGTGATGTCTCAACCCTCTTCCTAAATAATTCACTCCTGCAGCCTGCAGACCCGCTGCCCATCAGGTTTCAGAATATTGCAGGCCCTGAGAATGAGCTGTTATAACAGAGGGGTGGCTGACACAAGCCTAGGATGTATCTAGGACCATGAGACAGTAATGTTCACACCTTTATTGTAACCAGGATGATTGGTGATTCAGCTGTTTAGTCATCTAGTACTACCGGGAACACTACACAATTACTCAGTTTATTTTAAAGGAGGGAAGGATGGTCTTGTGGTTAAAACAGGGGACTAAGAATCAGATCTGGGTTATATTATGGGCTTCCCCACCGACTTCCCGTGTGTCACCTAAGCCCTGGAAACTGAGTTTCCCCAGGGGGATAATACTGACAGGGGATCCGTGAACTAGCACCAAAAATACAAGGTGGAGAAATATAATCAAAATGAATGGTGGTTTCCTTCCCACAACTTTGTGTTGAGCCCAGTTCTGAAGTCCTCATGTACATAAAACTCTCAAATGGAATTTTTGCCTAAAGACTGCAGGACTGGAATCAGTGGAAAATATTAACTCTTCAATCCTGCAAATACGTATGCACTTAACTTACAGCATGAAACTAGTTCCATTGACTTGGTGGGACTTACATGCTTAAGGTTAAACATTTGCATAAGTGTTTGCAGGATCAGGGCTTTATTTTGTGCAGTCCTTTAATTTAACACCTATCTTCGTTAAAAGTCATTAAACCTACTCCTTTCTACTATCATCATGCAAAACAACTCTGTGCACAAATGTTAAAGATTTCTATGAAAGGCAAAATACGCTGCATGTATCCAAGATTACCTCTTTGTAACCTAGAGCTGCTGATGGTCTGAGCGGAGGAGCGGGTCGGAGACAACTTAAGGTCCAGGGTTTAAGGATTTTGGGTGGTTCCAGTGGTCCGCGAAGCTGTCCAGTTGAACTAAAAGTCTGAGAAAATACCTGATAAGATGGTGAAAGCTGTTTGCCTTCACATACAATATGTAAGAAGAAAAAAAAGGACCTTTCTCCATCTGAACTACTATAAGGTCCTGGCTTACCACAAAGATAGCAAGGGACATTCGAAAAATGACATGAATAGCTAGCTATAGTGTTAGGTGTGAACTCTACAGTCACAGGCATGATGAGGGCCCAGAACCATGACCTCAATGTGAAAAATCCTGTAGCTCTATAAACTGATCTGAAATCAACAAGAAATTCAATAACAACGAGTGCAAAGTACTTTACTTAGGAAGGAAAAATCAAATGCACCATTACAGAATGTGGAGTAACTGTCTAGGTGGTAATACTGCCAAAAGGGATCTGGGGGTTATAGTGGACCACAAACTGAATAGGAGTGGCCAATGTGATGCAGCTGCAAAAAAGGCAAGTATGATTCTGGGGTATACTAGCAGGAGTGTTGTATATAAAACACAGGAGGTAATTGTCCCACTCTACTCGGCACTGGGGAGGCCTCAGCTGAAGTACTGGGTCCAATTCTGAGCACCACAGTTTAGGAAAAATGTGGACAAACTAGGAAGAGTTCAGAGAAGAGCAATAAAAATGATGAAAGGTTTAGAAAACCATTTAGTCTTGAGAAAAGAAGACTGATGGGGGAGCTGATTACAGTCTTCCAATATGTTATAAAGAGGATGGTGATCAATTGTTCTCCATCCCCACTGAAGGTAGGACAAGAAGCAATGGGCTTCAGCTGCAGCAAGGGAGATTTAGGTTAGATATTAGGAAAAACCTTCTAACTACCAGGCTAGTTAAGCTCTGGAATAGGTTTCCAAGGGAGGTTGTGGAAGCTTTAAAAACAAGTTGGACAAACATCTGCCCGGGATGATATAGGTTTACTTGGTCCTGCCACAGCAGAGGGGCCTGGACTTCTCGAGGTCCCTTCCAGTCCAACATTTCTATGATTCTGTGAAACTGGCTAGATACAAAACCATCTGCTTTTGTCACATTAGGTAAGAAGAAAGCCTAGTGTCAATATTGAGATCCAATAAATTCAGGAAGGCCTGGAATGATACAACATACTTACAGAATGAGCACTCCAGGACTGCGTTTTTGACATTGTGCCGCACGTCCCTTTGGTTAGCCTTTGCAAATGGTCGAGCCATTCGTGCAAATCCTGGCTGCTGTTACAGGACACTGTGATTCGTTCTATCATGTTCCCTGCATTAGAGGATTAAATTACATTCTTTGTAAAATGGCATCAATCCACCAAAGAGAGAAATTCAGCTCAACTCATTCTGACAAGCACCTCCTGTGTTTGCAATGCGATATGGCTGCAAAAAGAGCACCGCATCCCAGAGGAGGAAGGTACAAGTCCCTCTATATGGGCCTGTTCCAAAGCCCAATTAAGTCAATGGGAGCTTTTCTTCTAACATCAGTGGGCTTTGGGGATCAAGCACTCTGTGACTCTGGTGTGACTGTATCTGGAATAGTGTGCTCAGTTCAGGGCACCTCATTGCCGGAAAGATATTGACAAACTGGAGGGAGTTCAGAGAAGATCAGCAGAAATGACTAGGGTACTGGAGGGATAAACGTGTGAGGAATTATTAAAAGCAAAGTGTAGCTTCACTAAGCAGTAACTAATGGGGGCCATGATAACAGTCTACAAATATTTACAGGGGTCAAATGCTAATGATGCAGCCAAAGTACTGAGCATGATACAAGGTTGGTCTAACTAGGAATCATGGGATGAAATTATGAAAGGGAAAATCTGGACTGAGTATTAGGAAAAGCATCCTAGCCGTGAAATATTTTGGGCTGTAGAATGATCTGTCAAGGGACCCCAAAGCATAAGACATTTATAACTAGAATGGACAAGAAATTAGGAAATATAAATCAGGGAACAATGCTGCATTGGCCAGGGATGGACTGGATGATCCAGATCTTTTCCCATTTCTAGCTCTGATACTCTGACTCAATGCGCAGAAGTAGTGGCTTGTGAATAAACTGGTAGTATATTATGGAAGTGGTTCCCAACATTTTCAGAGGACTGTACCAATTTAAGCAGACCTTGGGTGTACCCTAAATTCCTAAACTCCCCTCTTTCCTCTCCATACAAGCTACTGGTAACCCATAATGAAGTCTGAAGCAGCCCGAGGCCAGTCACGGCAGATAGATCAAAAGCAGACCCCCTTCTTGCTCATCAAGGGAGCAGGATACACAGAACTCAGATGTCACAGTAGCATACGAACAAGAACAGAATAGCACATCATAGCAGTGAAAGTGTAAAGCATCTCAGGGGGGAGGGATAGCTCAGTGGTTTGAGCATTGGCCTGCTAAACCCAGGGTTGTGAGTTCAATCCTTGAGGGGGCCATTTAGGGATCTGGGGCAAAAATTGGGGATTGGTCCTGCTTTGAGCAGGGGGTTGGACTAGATGACCTCCTAAGGTCCCTTCCAACCCTGATATTCTATGATTCATGTAGAAGCAGATGGGAACTACTTATACAGTAGATGCTGCTCCCACTGGACAGGAAATGCAACAAGTGTAGTGACCTGTGATTTCAAAAGCATTCTCGGTCCCTTCGGTTCCTTCTAATTTTGTCAGCGTCATTCCTGTTAACGGCAGTTTTCCCTACAAAAAGAATTGAGAATGATTCAGACTCTACAACTATCATTTTTAGCCAATTTTCCTTTCTCAGGAGTCACCACCAGAAATCATTGAAGGCTTCAGAAAACCAGAAAATATTCCCCTTCAGTCTGTGGACCTAGATTTCCCTGTCCTTAGCAGGCCAAACACAAGGTCAAGTCCATTAAAGGAACTTCCATGCCAACTTAATTATAATAAATTATAGTACCTAGATCTTCCATAGATCTCAAAAGCTTTACAAAGGAGGTCGTTTTCACTAACTTCCATAAGCCTTTCTTAGGAAAAGTCATGTTGCACAACTGAGCTGTCGGTTTAAAATCAAAGCCAAAAGAATACCCATCATGACTCCTTACTATCATCATGATTGCTCTTGTCCATGTGTGCCTGTGTGTCATAAATCAGCATGAGGCTGTTCCTTTCTTGGGTATTATTTCATGCGTCCAGTAGGTTGTGGGGAATAAAGTCAAAACAGAATGACTTCCGTCACTCAGAAGTGTAGTAAGCTCCAAAAAATGCATTGCCTGGAGCGTCACATTATGTAAAATGGAAATTATCAGCCTATGGTTAAAAAAAAGGTCATACTGAAAGCTTTTAACCAGGCATTATTGAGATGGGGGTGGTACACGCCACTGACACTCAGTTTGAAGTTTCTATTTGGGTTCAGAATGGTAAAGCCATGTCAGCATTTATTGTGCATGCACCAAAGTAATTGCTCAGAACTCTCTGAGTATAAGAAAGTGAGATATTTTAATTCAAGGGCACTCACGCTTGTGGAAACTGTCTAACGACTCCCATGCTGGTATGTATGGTAAGCTAGAGTTCTCCGTTTCCTGGCGGTGGGGTGTTAGCACCACAACAGAGAAGTTTCAGAAAGCAGAGGAATTTAATCTGATTACAGACATTTGGTTTCCTTCTTTACGCCCAAATACTTGCAACTTCAAATCAAATGTGCCTACCTGATAGATAAACCCAGTCATCCGAGGGCTTGCAGACAACATTAGCAGAACATTGGAAAACAACATGAAATACCTCTCTTCTTTCTCCTAAAGTGAAAAATACGTCCATCTTACAATGCATCACATACATTTTCCTCAGAGACATTAGTATAATGGGCCTGATCCAGTTGCAACTGAAATCAATGGCAATATTCCCAATGACCATAAGGGCACTAGAACTGAGCCTATTAATTTAAAATGTACTTATTTTCTTTACTTAATATCCCTTCAGAGACTATAAACATGCATACATGCATCCTCCCAAGCATTAACTTGGCTGGCAGTGAGAAGTACCAATGCTCTAATAGGTAAATAATCAAAACCAATGAGAGTGCTGTAGTAAGAAATTACTCATATATACTACACACCCACGTACACATATATATGTGTACTAGAATGTATAACACATATATTAATACATATATAGAGAGAGCATTAGAGGTTACCACGTCTCACTTGTTTATTTAAAATGTAAAGGTCAAAACCTGTCATGATTCTACCCGTGGAACGTCTGGTAATGGCAACACAAATAGTGCATATAGATTGATGACAGAATATGCTCGCTTGACAACACGAAAACAGCTTTTTATTTGCGAGATAAATGTCAGTCAGATAGCGCATGAGCCTGCATAGTGCTGAGCACTCAGGATCTGATCCAGGGATGCATTTAAGCACATGCTTAACTTTAAGTATATGAGCAGTCCCATTGATTCCTAAATTTAAAGTTAAGCAGATGCTTAAGTGCTTTGTTGGGCTGGGGCCAGAGCACTTAGCGTCTTTCACAAACACGACCATGATAAAGAGAATTTTTGGACCTGAGCATTCTTTTACCATTTTAGCATTGAGAGGGAAAGAAGGACTTTTGCCATATTAAACACCTTACCTCACTTGCCCCACACTGTACCATGACCTGCGACATATAGATTACATTGCCCATGGTTTTGATATCCTCTCCTTCCCATCCTGGAATGGACTCTGAAAGGATCTGCAATTCAAGTTGTTTCCTCTTCCTCAGCTCCTGGCACTGTGACTGTAAAGCCGATATCACAGACAAAAAAAAGTTTTGTTAAAATGAGAACAGGAAAACTTCAGAATCAAACCTGCTCTGGGCCCCACCAAGAAGAGATTTTCTGGCAAAGCTCCTATCAGTCTGATGGCTAACACCAAATGCAGTCATTAGTGTGACCACTTCACAAGGAGAATGTCTTTCTATAGGCCAGATTTTTAAAGGTATTTAGGATTTTCAAAGGCATCTAGACATCTAAAATGAATTGATTTGAATGGGTAGGTGCTTTTGAAAATCCAACTAGGTGCCTACATAACTTTAAAAATCTGGCCCTAACATTCTACAAAGTATATTACTTATTACTTATTTAGGGTCACATGAACCTGGCTAAAGATTCTGGCTTATTGTAACTTTCCCTTAATAAAAAGTATCAAAAATCTGGCTTTAGAGGAAGACCAGAAGAGACCAGGCCACCACCAATTATCTCAATGAGAAATCAACAGTATCACAATTGCATCCACGCAAGCAGGAAATCTGACATTTGCTTTATTGTACTAAGTTTGTTAAAGTCACAACATTTTGATGAATTATGAAGTCAGAAGATATTTTTAAAATGAAAATTAGAAAAAGAGAACATAAAGGGGCACTGAGGTATATGTTCTTTTGTCAACCCAGTCCTGTATCTAAGTGAAAAATGCACCCATTTTCTAAGCCAAGATGGCTACAGAGTGGAAATTGTGAATTTTCTACTTTTGTAGGTTTTTAATGAGTAAACAGCAATTTTGTCCAAACTGTAAATAAAGTCAAATTGGAAGGGGGGCAAAACTGCACGAACCAGATCAGCAAATATTTTCCTATTAAATACTGCATAGCAAAAACTGTGAATTTTGCACATCTTGAGTACGTAGACAGAGGAATAGAATAACAACTTAAAAGGAATCCATTTAAATTGACCTAAAACCAGAATATCTAGTTATAGTTCAACAGATTGGGCCAAACGCACTCTGCAGTCAATGGGAAAACTCTCATTGACTTCAATAGGCTTTGGATCAGGCCCTAACTCCTGAAGTCTTTATATAGTATGTACACAGGCAAAATTCCCAGTGAAGTCAATGGAGGTGCTGACTGAGCAAGGATTGCAGGATATTGTCCTAAAGCACATGCATTACTCAGTGGGGCTGTGCAAGCATTTCATTATGGAACCTGATATAGTTCTGATGACTTGGGAGGAAAAATCCTGCAAGGCCAAGCCTTGGCTCAATTTATACTCAGTCCTCACGCTGGCCACGCTCTTATTTCTTACTCCATTTCAAACTCAGGATTTGACCCAGTTTTGTTCAAATCCTTCAGGGGCTGTGACCCTTTTGCTGTGACTGAAGGAGGAGCCCCTTTTGGCTGTACGCTTGAGACACTCATTTTTAGAACCAGAGTTTAGTGGTTTCCTTTTGGTTTTTTGCAAAACTTTGTGCCAAAAGTCATGCGGTACAAGTCACATGGTAGGTCTTCTGTGACCCTGATTGGCTGAACCTGCAGTTCAGGAGATGCAAACCCACATAAAACCTACAAAAGTTTTCTGCAATCCCTATAAACTGAAACCACTGTATTATCATCCTGCTGCTACAACACGGCTACAAATAGCATTTTCGTTAGCTTTGTACAACCCGCATACTCTGCCTGGAAGTATACGCTTGACTGATGCCTGACTCCATGAGAGTCATGCACACATATCTGAAGGCAGAATTTAACTCTTTGAACATCTAACCTATGGCGACCAGATGTCCTGATTTTATAGGGACAGTCCCGATTTTGGGGGGCTTTTTCTTATATAGGCACCTATTACCCCCCCACCTCCTGTCGTGATTTTTCACACTTGCTATCTGGTCACCCTAATCTAACCTCAGACATATAGTAAGTACACTACAGTGATAAGTAAGAGCCCAATCCTGAGATGTGCTGAGCATCAGCAAATCCCACTGAAGCCTATGAGATTTGCAGATGCTGAGCCCCTTGCAGAATGAAATGCTTATGCACCAGACAGTTTAACAATAAGACCTAATACATGATTAGCTCAAGTACAAATCTCCTTAAATTACGAGCCTCTCTAAAGCTTAAAGCCATTTTGAAGTTAATATAACTGAATTACTCCCCTATTATCTGCTATAAGGAATGCAAATTGTTGAGCAAATGTAACACAACACCCTGTTTCCTGTTTTCTATGAAATTTCTCCTCCCTCCTTTCTTCATCTGCATTGCTAATCATTGTAAACTTGCATCTTCTCTGCTAAGGAAGGAAGGAAGCTGGACCACATCTGGAGTGGTTATAGTGAAAGGTATTCAGTAGCTTAAGAGACACAGAACATAACTTTCTTGAGAACTGAGCGTTAAACCTTCCCCAGTAAAACGGCCAACCACGTGGAAGGTTTTCTTTCTCCTTTCATTTGCAAAAAGGTTCTAAAGTGATTTGAAATGATTCACTGAAATATGTTCACTATTAAATTGCTACTGATTGCTTTACTGTTATTTGTAAAGACACAAAGAGACACCAGACTAATAACTTCTCTACGTATTGCCATTTCACATGGTGTTATAAATGTTTATAATATACAAGGACCTGATCCCAAGTCCATGGATACCAGTGGAAAGAATCCCAATTAAATCAATGGGCTTTGGATCAGGCCCAGAATGCATCTCTTTATTCGACGTGGTGGATGAGTCATTTACTTGTGTTAACCCTTCGTAGCTCATTTTAATGAGTAAGGAATTGTACAATTACATGTAGCAAAAATGACAAAGGTGTAAAGGGGAAAGAGATGAAAGGAAACTCCCCACCCACACGTGGCTTCCTTGTGTGGCACACATTTAAAATAAGTTTCTTTATCTAGTGAAGTCACTGCACTACAGAGATCACAATGCAATTGTTGGAACATGCTGCCAGATGGCAAAGTCAGGCAAAATTTCAAATAAGGTGTCTCCATAACCCGTCTTTTCCATTCTAAAAGACCTTTTCACAAGGAGACAAATGTCAGGCTTGACTCACTCTTTGTGAAACACAACACAGAGAAGGAGCACTCTATTTTGAGAATCGCCACCTACCACAAGGGACTTGAAAGATGTGAACGCTTTCAAAACATCTTCATGATCCGGATGTGCCTCCTAGCGAAGGAAGAAATCTTTGTTAGTTATGAATAGCAACAGCATTTGGAAATGCAGATTTCCCCCATTACTGCCATGGTTCAAAACCCATGGAAATTCTATATGGCCATACGGAGCTGGGTTGCAGCCGTTCAGCACTGGGAGGATGGAGCATGGCCCTGGGGAATTGCGGATCCCAGTGGGGTGAAGGACCCCCACAAGTTTTATCCTTCACTCTTCTACTGCCTTCGTCATCCTAATGTGATTTAAACTAAGTGATGTGCTGATGCAAAACTGTTCAACAAAAGAAAAGGGATCAACGATAGATACCATTTCAGCTCAACCAAACGTTGCTTTTTAAGAAAATCACAGCCCAGTGCTAAATTGTATAGGGCAAAGTTCTGCTTCCTTGTCCACAAAAAAGATCTTGACTCTCGTATGAAATATTCCACTGCTCACCTCCCATGTATGGAATTCCCATTAACATCAGTGGGAGCTCTGCACTTGCACAGAGAACAGAAGGCTAGAGGGGCAGAGATCAGAGCAGGACACTTCCCACAGTCTCTGCCTCCATCATGGTATGCATATGGCCATTCTGATATTGAACAGGCACACACAACTCCCATCAACTTCAACTGGAGTATTTCACACAGCTCTGTGGGCAGCATTTCACCTATACATTATACTCTCTTTATAACCAAAATCCAGAGCCCAGTCGCTGGCCATAGTAGCTGGGCCAGTCATGGGCAGATGGGGCAAGGACAGTGCTTAATTGGTAATGAAAGAGGTGCTGGGACTCAAACAAATAGGTGCCGGGGGCTCAAGCAAAATTGTTTTACTTTCATAACTGATGAAGCGGGCCCAGAGGCTCCGCCCTGGCAAGCCCCCGCACAAATTAAGCTCACAACATACAGCCACTCCCACTTCGATCACATTTTCTTATAACCTTGATTTATACACTCCTACAAAGTGCAGCACGTATACACCCACTCACCATGTTCACAATCTAGACACCAACAGAAATAGGTGACCTGTGTCTGACCAGCCCTCCAGCTCTTCTCTCACCTTGGTTAGGGTGTTGGCCACAACAGCTGTGGGCATGCAGTCAGAGGAGCATGGGCAGTAGTCAGTGAGCGAGTTAGGGGAGTTTCTCTTTTCCCTGTTCTAGGGTGACCAGATGTCTCGATTTTATAGGGACAGTCCCGATTTTGGGGTCTTTTTCTTATATAGGCTCCTATTACCCCCCACCTCCTGTCCCGATTTTTCACATTTGCTGTCTGGTCACCCTACCCCGTTCCCTCTCTAGCCTAGGCCCTACACTAGGAACATTAGCCATGGCTGACATGCACAGCTGGGATGGTGCTGGAAGGAGTGTAACTGCAGAGTGCAGACCAGACCAAGCCCTGTTTAGCCCATCTATAGAAAACATGGCTGAGCTTTCCCTGGAGCAGATGTAACATGGAGAGACCCCAGTCATCACCAGGCAGGATCGAACCTGGGACCTCTGAAGCTTAGTATATGAGCATGAGCTAAAAGCCACATGCCTCTTAGCTAAGGCTGTAGCAGACTCATCAATCTCTAGCTGGGCTACATGGCACTAGAGGGGAACAGGGCACCACACCAAGCAGGCAGGGGTTACACCTAGAGAATCTCCCAGTCGATCGCGATCTCCAGCAGCGCAGCGGGACTGCTGCTAAGACAGGCTCCCTGCCTGCCCCGGCCCCACGCCGCTCCCGGAAGTGGCCAGTGTGGCCCCACAGCCCCAGGAGGTGGGGGCGGCAGGTGTCTCCCTCCACGCGCTGCTCCTGCCTGCAAGCACCGCCTCCGCAGCACCCATTGGCTGGGAGCAGGGAGCTGCGGCCAATGGGAGCTGCAGGGGCGGTGCTTGCAGAGAGGGGCAGCGTGCGGCGCCACATGCCCCCCAGCCCCAGGGGCGCATTGGCCCCTTCCGGGAGTGGCGTGGGGCTGGGGTAGGCAGGGAGCCTGCATTAGCGGCAGCCACGCTGTGCCACAGACGGGGAGCCGCTGGAGGTAAGTGCTGCTGGGTGGGAGGCTTCACCCCAACCCCCAGCCCTGAGCCCCCTCCCAGAGCCAGTACCCCATGGCCCCCCTCCTGCATCCCAACACTCTGCCCCAGCCATGACCCCCCTCCCAGAGTCAGCACCCTGCACCCCCTCCAGCACTCCAACACTCTGCCCCAGCCCGGAGCCCCCTCCTGCACCCAAACTCCCTCCCATACCCCAACCCCCTGCCCCAACCCTGAGCCCCCTCCCACACTGCAAACCCCTTTACCCCAGGCCAGAGCCCGCACCCCCTCCCGAACCCCAACCCTCTGCCCCAGCCTGGTGAAAGTGAGTGAGGGTCGGGGAGAGTGAGCGACAGAGAGAGAGGCGGATGGAGTGAGTGGGGCGGGGCCTTGAGGAAGGGGCGGGGCCTTGGGGAAAGGGCGGGATAGATCCTGGGTTGCCCTTAAATTCAAAAAGTGATCTTGGGCATAAAAAGGTTGGAGACCACTGGGTTACACAGACATAACTGGCCTGGACAGAAACCAGATGGATTATCTGTACTAGGGCTTTCAATGTTGTCATCACAGCAGCTCACCTGAACCTAGGTTAGCAATGGTAAGACATTTTTAGGGCATTTCCCTGGTGTGAACAAGCCTCTAGTTGCCCATCCAGAGCTGAGCTGTATTTTGGATAAAAAGGTCTGGATAAAATGTGTCCTCTGGGACTGAATCCGATCCCAGTGCCATAGCCAGGCGACCCGATCTCCCCTCTCTCACCCCTCTGCTGCTGCCAGGATTTGATAGATTTTGCTAGGGCCAAATTTCCAAATTAGCCAGCGACAATTAGCCTCGGGCAAACCCTCCGGAAGAGGGGCCTAACCCCAGAGCCTCACCAGCCCCTTCTCCAGAAATCCCCACCCCACTAATGGGTGAGCAGCCTCTCTAGGGGCCTGCTCCCCATCTGGTGCCACCAGGTCTGCTTGTGCCTCAGTAGTTTTCCCAGGGTAGCTCCTCCTTGCTGGCACTAGACCCGTTTCCACTCTTCCTCTGCCCCAGCCTGGTTGTATCCCCTCCTTCCTCATTGCCCTCTCCCCATTCCGTGCTCCTGCTGCCTGCAGGGTTCTGGCTTGCCACTGGGAGGGTCTGGTCACGCATACACCTGGTGCCTGAGCAGAGCAGCTACCTCACTGGTATGGTGCTGGGAGCAGCCTGGAGCAACAGCCGAGCAGCCTTTGGTTGCTACACTGGGAGCAGTGGCCTCTTGTGGCCGCAGGCAAGAATTGCACACAAAACATCTATTTCGGTCCAGCTCCTCAAGGGCACAACATGGAGACCCAAGGCAGAGGCCAAAATCTGTCCTGCTCAAAATGAGACGGCTGGCCAATCTGCTGCCCTCACCTCTTCACCTCCTCTCTCGTTAGCTTATGCACCCAGGACTTTCATAACCCTCACTGTCACCGTGTCCAAGAGCCCCCTGCCCTCCCATATCTCCCTCCGGCTGCTGCAGTGTCCAGGGCTCAGGGTCAAGATGCTCCACAGGAAAGGTGCTGGGTGATGGGGGGCTGAGACCTTGTAGCTTTGAGGAGGGGGAGCTGATGCACTAAGTCTCTACGTGGGCTACAGTACAGTGGCTGTGACGCAGTTTGGCCCTGCCCTCACTGCTCAGCTGACCCATGTTAGAGTAGAGCACTTTGAACCTGATTAAGCATCATGATTAGACTCAGTTATGAGAACTGTGTGTAAGAATGGCCCAGCGGTTAGGGTGCTAGTCTCTGACTTGGAAGACCCACGTTTAGTTCCTTGTTCTGCCACAAATGTCCTGTGTGACCTTGGGCCAGCTTCTAATTCCTCCGTGCCAGAAGAATGGGGATAATGGACTGTCCTACTTCACAGGAGCGTGGGAGGAGAAATATGTTGAAGCATGTGGGGTGCTCAGTTACTACAGTAGAGGGGGCCCGCCCTCAATATCTAGACAGAAGGACCCTGGGTACAAGCAATTCTCAATGCAGTTTTTTTGGCAGCACAAAACTCCACCCATGATCTGCCTGGCAAACACTTGTTTCATTTACCTCCATGTGCCGCTCCAGTTCTTGGAGAAGGGTGACGTACTTATCCAGTCTCATGAAGGGTTTGCTGAGGCTTGTTGTTAAAATCAAAATCCCTGAGTTGGACGCGCCCTGGTTCTCCATAAACTTCTCCAGTTCATCGCTATAAACAGAGACAACAAGGAAAGTTCACCAGCCTCTAAGGGCCATGTTTTACTAACGCCGTCACTGTCCAAAGAACGGTGGCCCAGTTCTGAGCTACCCTCCAGCGTCTTCTACATTTGCCAGCTCATGCAAACACAATGGGCCAGAGAGGGCCAGGCTGGGGTTCTGGGAGATCAAGGCCACTGCTCTCCCCAGGAGAGCTCGGGGTGGGGGGGTATCGTGACGCTGGAAAACCCTGGTGCTCAGCAGGCGTGTGCATGCTGTGCAACCACCATGGGTAGGTGCAGCCACCGCCCCACACTAGTCCACTGGCCAGCTCTGCAGGGGTAGGAAGCCAAGTTCCTCTAGGCTGACTTGAGCCCCAGGAACACTAGGAAGGAGCAGTACCTGTGCTCCGTCCCACTGCAGCTGGCCCTCGCATGGGGTCCCCAGTGAGAGATGGCTCCTAGCACCCTTCCCCCACCCTCGCAGACCTGTGCCAGGGCCCAGACACGACACAAGCCCAATGGACAGTTCCGGAGAATACATTTGTAATGACAGTTGCTCACGTTAGATGGCAAGCAGGGACTGTTGTTACAAGCTGCTGTAGCGTAGGCATGCCAAGTACTGCCAGGGCTCTGCCTACCCCCACTAGGCCTCTCTCCTGTGGTGTGAGGCCTGGGCACCCTGGATCCACGTGCTGCTGGGTGCCTGAACAACCCACTGGGAGTAGTAAGCAGGGTTTCCTTTCTAGAGAACACGCTTTTATAGAGATCACTAAGTTAGCAGTGACCACGGCTGGGAGACTGTGTCCACAAATCAAGACCAATGTTGCTAAATTGGAGAGGGTTCAGAGACGAGCCAAAGAAAGACTAAAGGATTAGAAAGTGCACCTTACAGTGACAGACTCAAAGAGCTCCGTCTATTTAGCTGAACAAAGAGAGGTTGAGGAGCGACTTAATTACAGTCTATAAGTAGCTCCATGGGAAACAAATACTTAAAAATGGCCTCTTCAATCAAGCAGTGAAAGGGCTAACACAATCCAGTGGACACAATCCAATCTAACGCAATCCGAGGTCTAACACAGTCCAATGGCTGGAAGTTGAAACCAGAAAAATTCAGACTGAAAATAAAGCGTAAATTTACCCAGTGAGGGTAATTAACCATTGGAAGTTGTTCCAAGGGTCGTGGTGGATTCTCCATCACTGGCCATTTTTAAATCATGATTGGATGGCTTTCTAAAAGCTCTGCTCTAGGAATTATTTTGGGGAAATTCTGTGATCTGTGTTTTACAGAAGATCAGACTGGATGATCACAATGGTCTGTTTTGGCCTTGGAACCTACGAAACCAGCACAACATGATCAGCTTTGGCTCATAACACTTTGGAGAACACATTTTGTGTGCATCAGCATATTCACCAAAACAGATCAGTTAGATGTTCATTTTAAACATTCTCTGGCTAATTAACTGAATGAAGGAGTCACTTACAATAGCCAGGACAGTAATTAGGCTAAATTACAATCAGATGTGTTATAAGAGAAACATTTTAAAGGCCTCCATTTTAAAAACGCAAGAACTCAGCCCCTGGGCTGAGGTCACTGCTGTCACAGATGTGTGTAGGAGAGCTAAGCAAGCACTGGGGCGGGGAGGGAACTGAGCAATAGCCGGTCAGCTCAGAGGACTCTCTTAGCTCTCAGTCTACAGCACAAAGCTCAGGCACATGCAGGTGTCTGCCCAGGAGTCACACCTGCGGCGCACCCTCAAGTAAATGAATGCAGGTTGAAGGTGTTTGAACCTCCCGGGATCAGACCCCTGATACCAGCATGTCAGTGTCATGTGGGATGCTTGTGTGTCCTTGCAGGGGAGGCCGGTGAGCACAGGTTGATCTGCACGGTGGCAGGTTCCTCTGCACACACACAGGGTCTTTGGAAAGGCTCCATGCAATCATGTTGCTTTTGGATCCCGTTGTTGAGATCCCAGGGAAAGGCCCTGGGCTGGACTTGGCGTGATTTGTTCTTTCGACACGAGCCGTTCCTGACCTGCGTTGGGTTAGCACGTTAACGGCGGAAGGGTGGTTAGCGCAATACGTGAGGTACAGAGATCGGAACTGTGGCATCAGGTTCATGAAACAGCCTCCCACTCTCTGCTGGTTCTCGGGAAGCCTGCAAATATAAGCAGCAACATCTTCAGAGCATGTCATTGAAACAAGAGTTAACGAGCCATAGCCTCAGACATGACAAAGCATCAGTGAAATGGACACACTGTATTTCATAACCAGCTGCCAGTGTTAGCTGTGGTAGAAAGTCAGCTATGTAGAGCAGTGGTTCTCAACCAAGGGTACACGTACCCCGGGGGGTTCTCAGTGGTCTTCCAGGGGGTACCTCAACTCATTTAGATATTTCCCCTAGTTTTACAACAGGCTACATAAAAAGCACTAGCCAAGTCAGTACAAACTAAAATTTCATACAGTCAATGGCTTGTTTATACTGCTCTATATACTATACACTGAAATGTAAGTACAGTATTTATATTCCGATTAATTTATTTTATAATTATACGGTCAACATGGGAAAGTCAGCAATTTTTCAGTAACAGTGTGCTGTGACACTTGTGTTTTTATGTCTGATTTTGTAAGCAAATAGTTTTTTAAGTGAGGTGAAACTTGGGGGTACACAAGACAAATCCGACTCCTGAAAGGGGCACAGTCATCTGGAAAGGTTGAGAGCCGCTGATGTAGGGTGCTTAGCCCACCCTAAGACTGAACAGACTTTCAGTGAGAGCTCTCACTCAGAATTCTAGCTGGGGCGCTGTAACTTTAGCTGGTCAAACACTCCATAGATGAGGCCACACTTGGAAGTGCCTCTCGGGTCTCTGCTGTGGCTGCTTAATAAAGTGTGAGTGTTCTCTCTGACATCTCTGGCCTGTTGCTTTGGGGCAAAGGAGCCTCTGTCCTGCATGGCTCCTTCCCTCAGAAGCTCTGTGCAGTGCTTGAATAGGAGATGAGAGAGAGAAAGGAAGCCCAGAGTCTGAAATGATTCTGCTATTTTGCCCAGCTTCCCCCCCACACCTATCCCATTAGTCAGCTTTCTTTTTCTCTTTTCAGCCATCCCCAGTAAGAGGGATAAGACAGAACTATCCATTTCTCCCAGTTCTAGCCCAGGCTCTGCCCTGGTCACATTGACAGCTGGGGATGGTACATTCACTTGGGACGAAAGGAAAAGATTTAGGTGGATACTGTTCAACAAGGCTTACGAGAGTTAGACACCCAGTTCCCCCGACTTCCAATGGGACCGGGGCATCGGTCTCCTAAAGGCAAATGCCAGTGCTAACTTTCTGTTTCTAAGCAGGGCAGTTCAGAAGACACCTCAGAGATACCCATGTCACTATTTCTATTACCTTCTCTTGCTCTCTAAGCACTGATGACAGCCTTCTCTAGCTCCTCCTATTTTCTTCTGTATTAAAACAAATGTACAGACAGTAGCTAGGAGCAAGCCTTTGTATTATTTTTAAACACAGGTTAGTAACTCATCACCCTTAATTGCAATGGCAGATGCTTACTTTGCACATTCTTCCAAGGCTTGATTCAGTGTTTGCTGAAACGAACATATTTCCTCAACATTTCCCAGTAAAGATGCAATATCCACCACACTTAGCCTGAAAGAATAAAAATACTGAATAGTACTTGATAGGTACTTTGGAATGATTCAAAACAAATCTCTTATAAAAAAAAAAATCTGAGGACATCTCCAGATAATCTGTTCAAAATATGGGAGATTTAAAGTATGTGTTCCAACAGAAACACGAATTAATGTAATGAAATACAAAACCAAAATTCATGATACACAAATAATACCTTATAGAAGATGTTTGCTATCAAGGATTAACTGAACTGTATTTTAATCATGTAATTGTCTCATGTTTCATTGTCCTCATTGATATAGACAGGATTTCTGGGGGCAGAGAAGGAGGACATAGACACACAGATATGGGCAGAATAGTATTCAGAGGCAGGCCAACCCTGACTCATGTTGCACGAGCGGAGCTTTAGATCGTAACCTCTTCCAGGGACGGACTTAAAAGCACCTGGCATTTAGCACCTAGCACCTAGCTATTGCATACAAATTACAGTGACAATCTCTGTGCTCCCTACACTTCCTGCTAGTCTTCCCATCATCATCTCAGCACCCTCGGTCATTTTAGCCTTACTCCCCTTTGTGCTCTTTACGGGTCTGTGATAAATCAGACTTCTAGATACGATTGTTACAGCAGTACGCTAAAGCCCCTGGATACCATGATAAGAACTGTGACTAAGAAGGCCCACATGCATCCTGTGCGGGGAGAAAAGCTGGGGTCTTGAGACTTTTCCATTGCTGAATTTATCCACACAAATATTTCTAACGATTTGAGGGAATCTGGACACCACGTGACTTAAAAAACAGAAACTTTGTTCCCACAGAAAATATGAAGGGCTTGAGATTCTGCCCTGAGATCTCTCCAGACTGGAAAAAGGCGGTGTTTGACCTCTGCGCTTGTAACCTACTGGAGTTCTACGTTCTCCTCACAGTAATGCAGCACCAGAATCCAGAGAAACCGCTGCTCCACGTTTACAACTGCACACCTTCTAAAGAGGGGGTGGCTGGCTCCACTTGATGGAATTATCCAAGTATGCATGTTGTGCCTATTTATGCTACCCCCTAGGACAGAGGACTATAAAGCCAATGCAGTAAGCGTAAGAGACAGGTTACTGAACCGGAAATAATTTATGCAGATTGAGCCTATTGACGTGTGGGCAACAGAGAGATAGCTACATGCCATTGTTTGGACAAATGAAAGACAAAGGTTTGATAAAATCCTACGTTTGTGACTGGATGTAGATGGAATCTGACATTCACATCAGCTTTTCTCATGCTAGTGATGGAAAACATTTTGGACTATGTCTTATTTCAGCACCTAGACCCTGACAATGACCCTCAGTTGTCCATACATCACTTTGGCTATCAATAACTGCAGGATGATGTGTAGAGAACAAGAAAACAAGCAGATCAATGTACAGAGAGCGGGGCAATGCTTACTAGTTAGCAAGTTCAGAATAAACAAGAGCCAGACTAATCATAGTTAATGCAATTCCTAGATCATAGCCTGGTCTAAATAATGTCCACTGAAGAAATGACTAGGAGGTCCCATTTGAAGTTGAGCAGCCAAAATAAGGCACATTGGAGGGGAATACACATGAGAGAACAATTCCATGTATGAGCCTGTAGTGATCATGTCTATCAAAATTGCATATTTAATAATCCATCACACAATCAGATGTCTACGCAAAAATACAGGAAAAGGAAGAGTCAGAAGCTATCACAAGCTTTGTTTTCCTGATCACAGAGACATTCTGAGGTTTTGCATGAGTACCTTTAAAGAGCAGAAATGGTCCCTAAATATTCAAAAGTGAAAAGGCTTTGAAGTGTTCTGTCATCACAGACTGACTTGGGTCTTACTTGTCATAGGATTGGAGGGGTCTCAGGTAAGTTCCCAGAAGTGACTGTAGTTCCTTAGCATAGTCACGTTCTGTTTCCAGAATACTTTGCAGTACCTAAAGTGAGAGACAGAAACAAAGAACAGATCTCAGCACTAATGACTAGGTGCATGACTACACCATCAGCTTCCCACAACAGAGCAACCTGGAAACATATTTTAAATCCACCTCTGACTTATTAATGCCTGAAGAACATGCTAATGCAAGACAGAAACTGTGCATAACAGGCATGAGGTTTCAAATTACAGATTTGATCTCATAAGGTGCAGTGTCCCAGGAAAGCAGTAAAAATAAGCCTTAGAAGCTGCTCCTTCTCGACTTCTCTTTTATGCTATTGGAACATCATAATGTCAATGCACATGCAGATTAGGTATTTGCCCCCACAAAAGGCGATTTGCATGCATAAGTGGCTATTTGGGTATGCCAATACAGACTGGGGAAGCATACAGGCACAGTAACTACACACAAATCACAGGCAACTGGACTAATGCCAGATCAAAACAGTTTAACTGCAAGAGTAGACAGGATGAAACCCAGTTCAACCCTGTTTCAGCCCAGACCACGGCTCAGTCATCACTTGATGAAAGAGCGGTGAGGCTGGTTCACGCCTCGCCTGCCTACCTTGGCAGTTAATCTCTTTTCAGCACTGGTGCAGCAAAACTCACTGCAGTCACCCTTTGTCAGCGAATAGCTCTTACTGTAGATCAAGCTCTAGAGACAGGTGAGGCTGTTCCTAGTCCAGGTTTTCAGCACATGTGCGGTTTCAGCTGATTTGTACAACATATATTTTGCCATACTGACAAATGCATTTAACCTCTGCCATCCAGTCTGTATGTCCAAATGCAGACATTTAAACTCTCTCTTATGCCAGCAATGCTTATTTTACCTCTCAGTTTAATTTGTCTTGCTCCATCACAAACCCGATTACCTTCCGACTTATATTAAGGTACATAATTACATCAGAAATAATAAAATGGAACAAAAGCAATTTTTTTAAAAAAAATACCAATCTCACAATTTACTAAACTTCCATCTTCGCTCTTCTATCTGGGCTCTCTATTTTGAGTCTCTCTCTCACATACTGTAGCATCTTATATGTGTAGTTTATCATCTCGATAGCCAAGCAGACATCTTGAACCAGTGCGGTCTCAATAGTTAAATTTAAACACAAACTGCCAGATCTTCAACTGGCATAAATTAAGTTAGCTCCAAGGACTTCAGTGAAGCTGCGACAATTTATATCAGCTGAGGATCTGGTCCAGAGGATAAATACAATACTCTGCTTATTAAAACATATGATCAGTGCTTTAAAACTTACCACCGTATAATAATTCTTTGTAAGTTGAGGGCTTTCCTGTCCTTTTAATGCTTTGGGAGAGAGTGGTTTATCTGAACAAAAAAACAACAAAAACCCCTGTACATTATAAAGCAGAATTGCCATCATCCTATCAGAAAAATCCACATCTGTATCTTGTCCAGCGGACTGCAAAAAGTGATATAGTCACAGAAAAAAGAGAAGCCCAATTGCAGGGGGGTTTAAATGAAACCTGAAGCAAAGCGAATGCATGCATGAAACTGACAGCTGTGTAAGTCTGGACAGAAGTGCAACGCAGCCATTCTATGGCATTTACAAGTTTTTCTGAAATAACGCAACCGTGCAACAGCTGTGGGGTTTTGCTTCAGCCAATCTGCAGAATTCAGATTTCATACACTCCTCACTCTGGGGACTGCTGGGTTTCTGGGCTTTGCTGTGGGCCCAGCTCTAATTCATGATTGATTTAAACACACCTTAATAATAAGTTGCAAGTTGAGGTCCAACCCTGCAGTCCTTGGAAAGGCAAAACCCTCACTGAAATTAAGGGAGTTTTGAGTGAATAAGGAACAGACCAAAGCTGAAAGGCTCAAAGTTCAACCTACAGCACATCTTTCTCTTACGTCCATTGGCTAAGATGACTCACAGTAGCCCCCTTTTATCCATTTGGTCTGTCCCCTCCCCCACCTCCGCACTTCCCCTCTCCCCCCCATCACTGTTGCACTGCTCTTTTCCCTAGGAAAAGCTAACCATGCCAACAACACGCAGTGACAAATCGCTGTGGCCCGGGTTCACAAGGAAGAGAACAATACCTCTGCCTTAAGCTGCTCTTAACTTTAAGGGCCTAAGAAATCACATTATGACTGTGCAATTCATGGTAACTGCCAGGAGGCATTTCCATTTCGGGCGTTGCTTCCTCTGTCTAGAAGAACGGGTTTGATGGTATGCCCTGCTCCTCCACCTGTACAGGTAATCAGCCCAGACATGGGCTGCCCACGGGCTCATTCCTGCATTCCTTTGGTGTACCAAGCTCCCCTTGGTGTTAGTGGGAGCTCTGAACACGTCGGAAGAGCTTGAGAGTTGCCAGGCAGAATAGACAGTGGTATTTTGTCCTGTGTGTGCGCTTCTTGCAACCTCCAAAGCACACTCACGGTCACACAGACAACGGGGGACAAGCTGAAGTTGATAAACTGAACATATTTCAGGCTGCAGCTTGTTGTATTTTCTATTTATTGCCCTTGCAGCATTTCCTGTCTCCTCCACAGAGGGTCCCTGTGCATCACTTAAAGCACTCGATGATGCTTTACTCCTCACCGGTAGATATTATGGCCCCCAAAATACACGGAGGATACAGTGCGAGCGCAAATAGCACCATGCGGCTGTGGCAGTGAAAAAAGGCAGAGAGACTCCATTCTGCGGATGCATTCAAGCTGCAATGGTAACTGAATCCCGGAGAGTTCATGTCTCTGTTCTAACATCTGCTGCCGCGTTATTGAGAGACTTTCATTATAAACCTGCAACACATTTATCTACAGCCTCTATTAACATGGCCTAGGGGGCTTTGTTCAGGCCCTTTGGGAGCTTTCACTTGCTTTAGGCTCTGAGGGCTCCAGAGGACGGGGGTGCGTGTGTATGGACTGGCTTTTTCCCTCGGGATACCAGAGTCCATGTCTTGGCGGATGTCCCCGGTAAAGAACTCAGGCCATTTTAGTGCCGTCCCCTTCTGTGCAGACTGCAAACCCGCCATGAAGCCTGGCACAACGAGCAGTCCCTGCCTGACCCTAGAGTGTCTGTGCAGGGTCAGCCCTGCGAGACGTTCGCAAAGCAGCGGGCACAGGGCCTACCCAGAGGTGCTGGAACTAAGGGTGCTGGGGGGTGCTGCTGCACCCCCTGGCTTGACGTGGTTTCCATCCTAGACAGGGTTTACAGTTTGGCTCATTGGCTCTCAGCACCCCCGCTGTACAAACTGTCCCAGCACCCCTGGGCCTGTGCACACTGGGCTATTGTCAAGCCTGTGCAGAGGCCAGCACAAGGTTCATCTAGCCCCAAAACGGGGGGGAAATCCATGGCAACAGCCGGTGCTCACCTCTGAAATTCTGGCCACAAAGGGTCTGAGTCAGCTCCACTGCAGCCAATGGGAAGACTCCAGTTGACTTAATGGATCAGGCAGGTGCCTAAATATGGCTCTAAGGGCCTACCTTGAAGCTCCCACCTTTGAAAACTTTCCCCACTATTTAAAAACCTGCCGAAACCAGATTCCAAAACTCAGCGCGCGAGGGGGGAAGGCAGCTCCCTGAAACCACCCCCACCTCCACTCAAACCTCACAAGCCAGCCGGCAGTTACCTGGCAAACAGGTAACTGCTTCCTGCTTGACAGCCCAAACCTGCCCCCTCCTCCATATGCCTGGAGGCCCTTGACAAAACACAGCCAATCCCTCCTGCAAGCCCAGCTCTGGAAGGGCTCCTGGCATGAGCACACGAACCAGGGCGCTGGGAATGGGGGGGTGTCAGGAGGCAGGGTGAGATTACAGGTTCAGCAGCTAGGTGGATTCTCTAGTCCACCTCCACCCCCAGATACGGGGAGGCGGGGGCTAGAGCTGGTACACAGGCTACTTATTCCTGCGGCTCGTACCCTGCATCCTTCCTTAGCGCCCCCTGGTGGAGCTACTGGAGCTGGGTGCTAGAGGGAGGATTGGAGGCTAACAGATTTACAGATCAAAAGGCTGCCAGGCACCTCTCCGGCTCACTGGGAGATCTGAGATTAGCTCCAGTGTGGCCCCCTTCCTCTTACTTTATGAAACCTTCATTTTTCTGCTTCATGGGACTGACACTTGTTTCGTCGTTCCTCCCGGACCCTCCCCCCGGCTTTCCCTGATAGACTCATTCTTTGAAAAACCCGCAGCAGCAAGTCTCAGAGTCTTGGTCAACTGACTCGGGCTCACGGGGCTCACACTACCCAGCGACGACCAGCAGTGTAGACGTTCCCGCTCAGCTGGAGGGTGGGTCTCAGAGCCCAGGCAGGAACATCTACACTTCTAGTGTTAGCCCCGTTGTACAAGCCCGGCTCAGCTGACCCAGGCTCTGAGACTCGCTGCCGGGGGGCGGGGGGGGTTGCAGTGGAGACGGACCCTACGACTCCACTGGAAAGTCTTGGTGCAGCGGTTCTGTTTTCCTTATACAAAGGGAAATAGCGGAAGGATTGATCTTATGGCCATGTTTCTATTGCTGCTTGTAACTTCGCTTGTGTCTAAGTGATGTGTTCTATGTATCACTACTCGCACCAGTAGTGAAATAAACTCATAGATACACTGAGGCAGTGTGGGCTAGTGGACCAGGCACTGGAATGGGAATAAGGAGCCCTATTTCCAGCTCTGCCTCTGACCTGCTGGGTGACTTTGGGCAGGTCACCTCCTCACTCAGTGCCTCAGTTTCCCCCTCACACACACACACACTGTCTATTTACATTGTAAGCTCTTCAGGGCAGGGACTGTCTCTAACTATACCTATGTCCAGCGCCTAGCACAATAATATACGGCGCTTGGTTAGGGCTTCTAGACCCTGCTGTAATAAACAATAATATTTAAAAGGTAAAACTTTGTTTTCAAAAATACAACATTCATCATCACAAAGTAGCTCCAAAAGCATAACAGATCTAACATGGGGAGCTCTATTTAAATGGAATTGGAACCATAAGAGGGCACTTAACCAGGATGAGGTCTGACCTCATGATTGTTGCATAATTATCAGAAGTTAGATTTCTGAAAATGTACAGGAAATTCAAGGCAAAACTGAAAAAGGAGTTAAGATTTCATCAGGGAGGTTCTCTTCTCTTATGCTGCCTGCAGCTGAAGATGGATCTAGATAAAGCACACTGTGTGAAATCAGCCAGAGCTACATATAAACAAAGGTATCGTTCCCTATGGCCATGTAGTCATTGCTGGCTTCCACGCTGAAATTGTGAGCGTTCATGATACTGCTCCCAGGAATGGCTGCATCAAAAGGAAAATATGCACCAGACACATAGAAAGGTCCTCAACAGAAGGCGAGCTCTGTGCTTAGAAACTGGAGAGATCAACTGGCCCCCACTTAAAATTGAAGGCAAATGCCATGGAGTCAACCCAGCATGCTCTTCCCGTTTCTAAAGCCGTGGAAGCTACTCTGCTCCCATTCTGTGCTGTTGAGGCTCTGCAGTTTCAGACAGGAGCGCTGGGTTGAGGTGGGAAGAAGCTGCAGAGCAAGGCATGCAAAGGGCAGGGCTGTCTCCTTCTATCCCTATTCCTGTCGCTATTTCTGGTACAGCACTGAGCACGCTAACAGTGCTTAACAAATAGCTGCAGTTTCTGGAAGGCGTCAGGGGACAAACTGCATTATGCTGTTATTCAATGAGCCACTGAAGATTTGCTTACCGGCGGACTTGATTTCTTTGACGTAGTTACTGGGGAACCAGCCTGTTTTTCCATTCAATGTACCTTCCCACCAGCCCCCTTCTTCAACTCTGGTGACATAAATAATGTCTCCTTTGTTCACCGAGAGCTCGTCTTCATTGGTCTGCTTAAAATTGAACCTGGCCTTTACCACCAACTGATAACTACCATTTTCGACCATGTCCTAAGGAAACAAACATTAAAGAGTATTAGAAACCAATTAAAGGGGTAGCCAGAATTATACTAAGGTCACGAGGATACTATTGTTTGCATTTTTATAACAGCAATAATATCACCCCCTTATATAAAACCTTCCATCAGAGGATCTTAATGTCTCTTACAAGCAATAATTAACCTTCACAATAGCATGAGAGGCAGATAAGTATTAGTATACTCATTTTGCAGACAGATATGCTGAAGCTCAGAGAAGTCATTTGACTTGCTCAAGATCATATAGCAATCCAGTTGCAGGGCTGGGAATAGAACTTAAACTCTGATTTCCAGTGCTCTGCTCTAGTCACTAGAATGTGCTCCCTCTTTCTATGATGGATCAATGGTTGTCACCATTCTGCTTGATATTAGATTTTAAGTCAAGAGTACCACAGGTTTCGACTGCCTCCTTAACACTCTTGAAGTTTTAGATGCTGTTCCGGGTAAATTAGTCTGGGAGCTGCTGGCAGCCGAGCTATGAGATGATAAACGTGAACATGGCCTTTCTGATGGCTGATCTGTTGAAGGAAAAACAAACTGAAATGTAATCTGTGTTTTACAAAATTGTCTCTATTTCCTCACAATTAAGAGAACAAATAAATGCACAGAACTATAAAGTCCCCAAATATTTAGGGGCTCAGAGCAGTGCTTATTTTGACTGGACCAATGCCATTAACCATGGAAATAAATAGTTTAAAATGTGTTACATTTTAGCATGATAAGAGATGATATGTCCCTCTGATGACTGACAGAAAACTACAGGAAAAATAAATCCCTACAGACAGCTAGTGAAGATTCTTCCTCCGTTCCAACAGACAGAGCTTGCAGCTTTGGAATTAAGTTCTTGGTCTCTATTCTCAATGCCACCTGCATAAGATGTGAGAGATAAGTGGGTGGCTGGTACTTATGGCTATATTTCAGGACCAATACGATTACTTGTTTCTACTCTAGCCATTTAAAATATTTGTCAGGTGATAAAAAGCTGTTGGTCGCTACAGACCTGAGCTACATTTAAACCAGTGGCATAAGTACTAGAAACTGCTTATACCATTATCAGTCCCATGAACTATCCAATACCCTGCACAACAGAATTTTCACTTGTATGCTTCCAAGCAGAGAAATCATGTTTCAAGAAATTATCGCTCTCATTAACCCTCTGCTACCGTATCACGTTTCCATGTTATCGGAAAAATAATCAAATCATGTGAGTTTCATATGCTGTCATTTGCGAATGAAGCAAAGGCAGATGTTATCATTTCAAGAAGCTGTAAAGTATACGGGATTTAAAGGCTTGCTGTAGGTACTCTTATTCCGTTTAAATATAACATGAGACCATAAGAATGGTCAGACAAAAGGTCCATCTAGCCCAGTATCCTGACTTCCAACAGTGGCCAATTGCCAGGTCCCCCATAGGGAATGAACAGAACAGGTAACCATCAAGTGATCCATCCCCTGTCGCCCATTCCCAGCTTCTGGCAAACAGAGGCTAGGGACTCCATCCCTGTCCATCCTGGCTAACAGCCATTGATGGGCCTACCCTCCATGAATTTATCTAGTTCTTTTTTGAACCCTGTTATAATCTTGACCTTCATAGCATTCTCTGGCAAAGTGTGTCACAGGTTGACTGTGCATTGTGTGAAGAAATACTTTCTTTTGTTTGTTTTAAACCTGCTGCCTATTAATTTCATTTGATGACCTCTAGTTCTTGTGTTATGAGGAGTAAATACCACTTCCTTATTTACTTTCTCCACACATGTCATGATTTTATAGACTTCTATCATATCCCCTCCTTAGTCATCTCTTTTCCAAGCTAAAAAGTCCCAGTCTTATTAATCTCTCCTCATACGGAAGCCATTCCATACCCCTAATCATTTTTGTTGCCCTTTTCTGAACCTTTTCCAATTCCAATATATCTTTTTTGAGATGGGGCAACCACATCTGCACGCAGTATTCAAGATGTGGGCGTACAATAGATTTATATAGAGGCAATATGATATTTTCTATCTTATTATCTATCCCTTTCTTAATGATGCTCAACATTCTGTTCGCTTTTTTGACTGCCGCTGCACATGGAGTGGATGTTTTCAGAGAACTATCCACAATGACTCCAAGATGTCTTTCTTGAGTGGTGACAGCTAATTTAGACCCCATCATTTTATATGTATAGTTGGAATTATGTTTTCCAATGTGCATTATTTTCCATTTATCAACATTGAATGTCATCTGCCATTTTGTTGCCCAGTCACCCAGTTTTGTAGCTCTTCGCAATTTGCCTGGGAATTAACTATCTTGAGTAGTTTGTATCATCTGCAAATATTGTCACCTCACTGTTTACCCCTTTTTCCAGATCATTTAAGGCTTTGGCTACACTGGCAACTGAAAACTTTTGTCATTCAGAGGTGTTAAAAAACCACACCCCTGAAAGACACAAGTTTTGCTGATGAAAAGCGCTGGTGTGAACAGCGCTGTGTCGGCAGGAACACTCTTCTGCCGGCAAAGCTACCGCCACTCGTTGGGGGTGGAAGTTTTTTGTTGGTGGGAGAGCGCTCTCATGCCGACAAACCGCGGCTACACTGCGTACCTTTTACTGGCACAGCTGTAGCGGCACAGCCGTGTCACTAAAAGCTGCGTAGTGTAGACAAAGCCTAAGTGTGTTGCTTTATTGCAACAGGGGAAGATGAACTCCAAATTTCAAGCACATTCAGAAAAGGTTGTTGCAAAAGACATTGTTGAAATTAGAAAATAAAGGGCCCAGTCCTGTCCTGCAAGGCACCGGTTGCCCTTAACTCTCATTGTCATTGTGATTCCAAAAGGAACTTCAATTGGAGCTCATCATCTTGTAGGATTGGGAGAAGGATTACTCAGTCAGGTCTTTTTCCCCCAAGGATTTTCTGTAATATAACCATACTACTCTTTCTAGACCTGATCCAATAAATTACCATTGAATGGGACTCAATGGCTGTCTTCAGTGGGCACTGGCTCAAGAAGCCCATAGTTATTTAGACTGTAAGGTCTCTGGGGCAGTGACAGTCATTTTGTGCTGTGTTTGTACAGCACCTGGGGCTCCGAGACACTATCACAATACAAATAATAAAATAAATAATGTTTGTGGCAACGGTTAGCACAACGATTTATGGTCCACTTATCTGTGGCAATGTTCTACCATCCTTCTTGACTGAATTCTTTTCCTCACCCCCATGGAATAGGATTGCCTGATGCACACAAAGTGAAATCTAATTCTTAGCTCCTTGAATTGTAATGTTGGTAGCAATAACTAACAGGATGAAAACCCACTTTGCAAAGACAGGGTGTTTTTCTCTAAAATGTACTGACATTTGATCAGACTTGTTTCAGCTGTTTTCAGTGTTCTGAGGGTGGGCAAACTGGAAGGACTGGCATGTGGCCAATTTTAGATGTTTTTCCCCATGAGTTGTTTTCAAAAGACAGAGTACATAAACCACAAGTCTCTATTCCTCAACCTATCCACACCATGAACAACAGTATCAAGGAAATGATTTGGTTACTGTAGATTTTAAAGTTTTATTTCCTTGTATTGCTAGTTCTGTACGTATGTAAATATCTAGGGACAAATGTAAAACCGACACTGACAGTTTGGCAGCAAAACCTATAATTTATGTTACATCAAATTGACATCCTACTTTACGCCTGCTCCAAAATGGAATGCTGCTGAGTGCAGCTCGCCATATGTTGTCAAAATATGGTTAAACTAGCTGAGTTTTCCGTTCAGAGCCCTATGATACTATTTTAGGCATATCATCACAGCCTGAGAGATCGTATTCTTATAGCCTGATTTTTCCCCCTAAAATGAAAGCCCAACACTTGAGATGCAATGCAGAGTTCCCTTGCACGACAGCATCCAGGAAGTCACCACATATGTGGGCTTCACAAATGTACACGGGTCTGGGTGTGCAAACGCACTGAGGGCTAGCACAAAGACCTCCGCATGAGGAAATGGGAGTGAGTGGGGGAGCTCAGAGCAGCCACTCAGGGGAACCTGTTATCCACATGACAGCCAGGCAGCATCAGGGCAAGCCTCCCGGCACTGTCCCATTAACATGATTTAGCCCCGAACTGGAGGGACCCTGGGATCAGGAGGCATTTCATCCCATTGCTCCACTCAGTCCTGGGCCTCTCTGGTGAGACCACACACCTGGGAGCCAATCCGTGCTATCTGTGGCGATGGTTTCTGGGACAAGGTCTCCTGTTTCCTGGGAACTGGGCCAAGCCACCAAATGGTTTGACATTTTAGAACTATAGCTTTTCTACCTCTCTCCTTTTCCCAAAGGTTTTCTCCCTCCGGGCGATTAATTATGTCACAGGCACCAGACTATGCTAACGTTTAACAGAAAAAGCACGTGTTCAAACTGATGTTTATCATGAAACTTCCTTTGATCCCAGTTCCACTGGCCCCTTTGGTAAAGTAACAACAGTGATTATTACACAGCAGAGCGATGCTGAAGTCTCCCGTTACCATGTTCATGCAGGCTAGTGGGGGGACTCACTTCTGAAGTGGGTGAATGTAGCAGTTGTGTAGGGAAAGTGAGACAGCTTACCCCCCAGGAAGCAGTGCTCATGAAAGCAAAAGCACTAAAATTGATGAGACAAAATAGATTTATTTCCCTTAAGTTAACGATCCTCATTCACACCTGTGTGACCATCTTGTTTATCACTTCAAAGGTTTTTCTTCCCCTGCTGTTATGGTTCCTCTCAACTAATTAGCCTCTTAAGGTTGGTCTATGCACCTCCACCTTATCATGTTTCTCTGACTGTATAAATATCTGTCTACTGTATGTTTCATTCCATGCATCCGATGAAGTGGGTATTAACCCACGAAAGCTTATGCTGAAATAAATTTGTTAGTCTCTAAGGTGCTACAAGTTTTTCTTTCTTATTTTCGTTTTGCTGACACAGACTAACACGGCTACTACACTGAAACCTATATGGAAATAGTTTGTAAGACAGATAATAGCCTTCAGACAGAAAGGTGCTATATCAGTGTAAAACTATTGTTATTAGCCCCTAACCACTATAAGGATTGGTGCTCTAGAAATACCTGAGACATATACAGCAGACAGACAAGAGATGATATTAGTCTTGAACAATCTCCGAAATGTATTAGGCAGAAACCTTCTTTCCTAAAACATCTAGTTTGATGGCAAATAGTCCTCTTGTTATTTATGTTATCACAATAAATAAATAATAATAGTAATAATAGCTAATGCAAAAATCCAGAGTATAGCATATAGGCACTAGCTCGATAATTACATCACTTGTTATGAAGTTTGCTGACACTACAGAACTTTTTCCAATTACATTATGTTTGGTAACATTTCTGCTACCATATCAGATTTTCTTCCTTTCCAATTCTGAGATGTAGGACATATGCTGAGGCCATATGGGAACTATTTTGCTTGATGTATGTTGTGTACATCCAACAGCACTAAAGAATTGATGGATACAAGAGATGGTTTCAACTGGCTGAAAACAGGATCTTTGTTTCTTAAATGTTGATCTGTTGCTGCAGTTCATCCCTTAGCTGACATAAGTCTTCATCTGTGATGTCATAATAATTTCAAAGGCCAACCAGTCAATATCAGAGAGGATTCTGAGTTCAGGTGGGGAAAAGCACCAGCGCCGATGAAAACTGAAAACAAAAGATCCCGTTTTCATGCAAATTTGCCGTGCATACCTTCCCACTGACCTGCATTTTGTACTAGCATCCCATTGGCCCACAAGGATCTTCTGAATTGGCCCCATAAGGTCTTCTCATTTAATGGGCCCACTAAGGGCCTTTTAAGAAGATGCACTGAGGATGCATTGCTGTTCATGGGCTTCTCAGACAGCTGACTAACCAGCTGAAGCCGTGCATCAGCTGGAGACCTGGAGGTAAGCACTTGTATTTTTCAGTCTAAGAGAGGAGAGGCATTCAGGGAAGGGAGAGCTCTTTTAAAGGGGCATTGTCAGGTCAACTCAGGCCCCAAAATTAGGTTTTATAAAACCTCAGCTCAGCAAAAATGTTTCTATAGCATTTTAATTCCAATGAGAAGGTTGCTTCCTTGTATGTCAACGTTCCCCTGCAGCACTGCACTAGCGCAAGATGACGCGACAGCACAACAAAGCAGGCAAGAGTGGGCATATTGTCCCTTCCTACCCTGAGAGAAATGCACCTGAAGGGTGACAATTAAATTGGATTTTAAGATTCTTTCTGCGTGAATGACCTAACATGCAATTTGCAACACAACAAGGGAACATGAGAGGCTTTAAAGTTGGCCATTTGTAACCTTGCAGAATCCTCTGGGCCCTGATCCTGCCACTGGGCACAGAGGTCTGCCGGTGCAGATCCAGTTGCAAGATTGGGGCCGTAACTCCCTTCCCGCCGCCAACCTCTTTTCAGCTCAGTGAAAAGCAGATCTCTCGCCAAACCTACCCATGAAGGCATCCTGCTCCTCTCACCCCCACGCTCTCCAGAATAGACCGTAGGAAAGAATTACATTCCTGGCACAGTCAGTACAGGGTGCAGGGAGTTCTCCCTAATAAAGTAAGACTGTTTCCACACTCACAGTATTTAGCAGTTTGCTTTTGAACCCTCTCACTATCAGATTTGACAGAAAATAAGGATGAGGGAAATGTTAGAGAACAGCTAAATATTGAGGAGGGACAACCCAGATTTGCTTTGCCTGAATGACCTGCTCCGGCACTGACCAGAGCAGACAGTACTGTCAGTGGCACATAGCGGGCATCTGATTCCTGATCAGGGACACACACTTCACAGACCTAAGCAAGGGAACGCAAAGGTCATTGACACATTGGACAGAGCGTCTGGCAATTCGGGGTGTTTAGGCATTCGACAAATGGCCAATGTGGATGGTCAACTTTTTGGTTCAAACTTTAAAATGTACCATTTAAAATGTGATGTTTGCATTTGTTGGGGCTAGAGTCTCATTTACATTAAGGCCGATTTATGCTGACGCACTTGAAGGTCCATTTATACAGCCCGAACCATGTAAAGGGCCATAGTGTAAGCGAGAGTCTAACCTCCAAAATGCATATCTCCGGTAGCACATTTCAGTCCTAAATCACTAGAAATGCAAATGTTAATCCTACTGTACCACATGCTCCAGGTGGGCAGTCCTGTCTGCCAATCCTTTGAAAATAATTCGAAATCATGAGTTACTAAAAATAGCAGACCATACTTAGAGGTAGTATTTAAAAAAAAAAAAAGGATAAAAGGTTTCATACCTTCAGTAGCTTTGTTTACAGCTGCTAAGGTACTCAGCACCTTGGAGAAATTTCCTCCAGCATACAGATCGCGTGCATCAAAGAGCTGTAAAAAAGGAACTATGTCAGTTTAACACGAAACATCTTATAATCCCAGTTTTACTGGCCCGCTCTGGTAGGCAACGACAGCGATTATGAAATGGTCAAAACCCCCTAAGCATCTTTGTGGCATTTCAAATGTAGGAAGAGGTTTTGGCGTTGATTTGTTCAGCTTCCTTTTAGCTCAGTGGGGTTACACTGGCAATAGACGTTGAAAACAGGTGCATGTACCCATTCAGAGCAGAATGCTATGGACTGTGTGACATTTGCAAATGAGGGTCAGATCTTGCTCCCCTTGAAATCATTCAGTTTTGTCACGTGTCTGGAGGAAAGGAATGATTTCGTTGCCATTTTGGTTATCTAAGCTAATGGGCCAGAGAGTGTAAATACTTTAACAGCGAAGGGGCCAAACACAGGATGTTCTGCACTTACAACATGGCATGCAGTACACATTTAGTTATCCCAGGCAGCAGGCGCTCACTATTCAGTGTATAAGACATTCCATTCAAAAGGATTCATTGCTCCACTTAGCAGGTGGCAAAAAAATATATAGCAATGGGGAGGGTTTTATTTTCATGCCAGTGATCTGTTGGGTTCAGTGGATCTTCTGGACCTGGCCTATTAGAAACCATCATCACCATGGAGATAAAATTCTGCATTGTAAGTGGCATTCACTGTTACTAGGGTGACCAGATAGCAAGTGTGAAAAATCGGGACAGGGAGTGGGGGGTAATAGGCGCCTATATAAGAAAAAGCCCCCAAAATCGGGACTGTCCCTATAAAATCACGACATCTGGTCACCCTAACTGTTACACATCAAGCCAGTATAACAGATGAGATGCTTTTGGGGTTTTCAAAGCACTCTAGCCACTGTCTCACTCTTTGATATGGGAGAAATTCACCTTAGTGCAGAGTGTCTGTGCAAATCCTTCCAAACCACTTGAGCGGGGTTGAAGAGGTACAAGAAGCCTTGTGTGGGGACACCACCTGCTCATTCAGAGGTATACTTTGTCCTGGGGCTAGAGCTAGAGTTCTGCTGAGCCAATGAGCACAGAAGGCCTTAACCACTGTCCAGTCAGACACTATCCATGGACAGATTCTCCCAGTGCACTAAAAAGTACTTAGTGAAAACAAGCACAAGATCATTCATTACCTAAAAAAACTCACAGAATGAGAAGTTACTCTTTAATGGGGCCCGTTTTCATTTCCTACATATAGTTCCTCAAGCACATTTACCAAATTCCTAATAAAGTCAGAAGTAAAAAGTGCCTTTACCCGTCCCTGAATCCAAGCTTCTATACTCTCTCTTTCTCTTTAGGCATAATGCCACACACGTCGCAGAGCATCTGAGTGGTGGGCATTACACAGTAGGTGAGGAAGACAATAACATGTAGTTCTCGGTTTTAAAAATCTATATAACCACTTGGATCCTTGAAGTCAGGCATTCTAAGAGAATATCATCTGCAAGAAGAGGTATTAAAACCACCCCTGATAAAACTCTAATAAGCAGAAGCCTCCCCATTTAGAGTTGCATGAGTGTGTTAAACTCAGTAGCTCCCTTTTCAAACGACACTACTCCAAACTACCCAGACATATCCCTTTGATACTTCTATAACTCTGTAAGAGTGAAGGAAGTTTCCACATATATTGGGGATACTCTAAGCAGTTCTTCTAATGCGTGTGTTGAATCTATTTTTGGGTTTGTTTCTGTACGACTCCCTCGGTAGTGGGCCATACACTACCCACTGGTGTCTGAAGTCGTTTTCCTGCCTTGCAAGTGCAGTGGGTGCTACTTGAGCAAGGGTTTCAGCTTTAAATAGCAACATTAGTTCCTCCCTCAAAAGGGAGGCTAAAGGAGCTCATGAGTATAGTGACCCCATTGGCAGTGATGAGTGTATGTGATGTCACATTAGCACGGTTTCATTCTGCCAAGCCGAAGATGAAAGTAAACACTGGGATTGCAATGTTTGCTTATATTTTCTCTGATGTGTCATTTTCTGGGTCATGTCCTTTTCCTTCCACTTCAGCAGACAAGGAAAACAAGCCCAGACTTGCAACAGTGGTATCAGTATGTTTTTTAAAGGAGTGAATGAGAAAAATACTTCAAGAAAGCAGTGATCTCATACCCAGAATGAATGGGTGCGCTCATCTTCATTAGACTTTTACATCTCGAGTTAACTGGCATTCAATTAACTTGAGATACAAAAGTCTAATGTAGATATATCCTCTCTGTGTGCGTGCGTGCACATGTGCGGAAAGTGATGGAAGGAAAGCAAACAACTTTTAGGTTTATCTACATGGGGGAAATTAACCGGAATAGCTCTCTGAAATAACAGTGTCCATGTAGGGAGTTATTCTGAAATAACTAGTGCACTTTAAATTCATTCCATACCTTATTCCAGAATAACTTTCCGTGTAGACAACCCCTTACTTGTAAGATATAAACTCTATTCCTTCTGTTTCTCCTGTCCCTAATTTTGTTCTCTTAATTAAAGATGAGCTGCAAATCCAAAAGGAGACGTGTGTGTGGCACTTTCCACCGATACTTTATGATAGTAAAAGACAAGAGGCCAGCTCCTCCGCTCGTGTAAATCAGTGTAGCTTCACTGAAGTCAACGGACCTACGCCAATTTACCCAAACTGAGTCATGGTGTTTTTCCTACATTAGAAATAACAGATCCTGGCTTCCTCCAATGGAAACATGTGGCCGCAGTGGTGACATCATATTAGGATAAAATCAACTGCAGCTTTCCCAGTCCTCAACTGTAAGGGGGAGAGAGGAAGTGGATAGAGGTGGGAGCTTGGAGGGAGATTGGAAGAGCAGAAATCCTTTTCTGAGGATCCAGGTGCTAAAGGAGCAATTAAAGAAGACAAGGCCGTTGCAGAGACGCTAAATGAATTATTTGCACCAGTCTTCAGTGCAGAAGATGTGAGAGAGATTCCCACATGAGCCGTTCTTCTTAGGTGACAAATCTGAGGAACTGTCTCAGATTGAAGTGTCAGTGAAAGAGGTTTTGGAATAAAACAAATAAACTAAACAGTGATAAGTCACCAAGACCAGATGGTATTTACCCAAGAGTTCGGAAGGAATTCAAATATGAAATTGTAGAACTGCTAACTGTGGTATGTAACCTATTACTTACATCAGCCTCTATATCAGATGACTGGCAAAGAGCTAATGAAATACTGATTTTTTTAAAAAGGCTCCAGGGACAATCCCGACAATTGCAGGCCAATAAGCCTAACTTCAGTACAGTACCAGGCAAATTGGTTGAAACTATAGTAAAGAACAGAATTATCAGACATATAGATGAACATGATATGTTGGAGAAGAGGCAACACGGATTTTGTAAAGGGAACTCATGCCTCACCAATTTTTAAGGAGGTCAACAAACATGTGGACAAGGATGATTCAGTGGATATAGTGTACTTGAATTTTGAGAAAGCCTCACGAGAGGCTCTTAAGCAAAGTAGACAGTTATGGGATAACTTTAATGGATCAGTAACTGGTTAAAAGACAGAAAACAAAGGTGGGAATAAATGGCCAGTTTTCAGAATGGAGAGAGGTAAATAGCAGAGTCCCCCAAGGACCTATACTGGGACCAGTCCTGTTCAACATATTCATAAATGATTTGGGAAAAGGGGTGAACAGTGAGGTGACAAAGTTTGCAGATGATACAAAATTACTCAAGATAGTTTAGTCTAAAGCAGACTGCGAAGAGTTACAAAGGGATCTCACAAAACTATGCGACTGGGCAACAAAATGGCAGATGAAATTCAGATGATAAATACAAAGTAATGCACATTGGAAAACATAATTCCAACTATGCATATAAAATGATGGGGTCTAAATTAGCTGTTACCACACAAGAAAGATCTTGGAGTCATTGTGGATAGTTCTCTGAAAACATCCATTCAGTTTGCAGCAGCAGTCATAAAACCTAACAAAATGTTAGGAATCATTAGGAAAGGAATAGGTAATAAGACAGTAAATATCATAATGCAACTATATAAAACGATGGTATGCCCACACCTTGAATACTGTGTTCAGGTCTGGTCACTCCACCTAAAAAAGATATGTTGGAATTGGAAAGGATATACAGAAAAGAGGAAAAAATAATTAAGGGATGGAACAGCTTCCATATGAGGAGAGATTAAAAAGACTAGGACGGTTCAGCTGAGAAAAGAGATGACTAAAGGGGGATATGATAGTGTCTATAAAATCATGAATGGTGTGGAGACAGTGAATACGGAAGTGTTATTTACCCCTTCACATAACCCAAGAGCCAGGGGTCACCCAATGAAATTAATAGGTACCAGGTTTAAAACAAACATAAGGAAGTACTTCTTCACACACTACACAACCAACCTGTGGAACATGTTGCCAAGGGATGTTGTGAAGGCCAATATATAAATGTGTTCAAAAAAGAATTAGATAAATTAATGGAGGATAGGCTCATTGATGGCAATTAGCCAAGATGGTCAGGGACACAGTCCCATGCTCTGGGTGTCCCTAAACCTCTGACTGTCAGAAGCTGGGACTGGATGACAGGGGATGGATTCCTTGATAAATTGCCTTGTTCTGTTCATTCCCTCTGAAGCATCTGGCACTGTCAGGAGACAGGACACTGAGTTAGATGGACCATTGTCTGACCCAGCATGGCCATTTTTACTTTCTTAAGGTCTGCAGAAGGGAGAGACATTCCACTCATGTTATATGAGAGCTGTAGATACTCAGCACCTCTGAAAATCAGGCCCTAACATATTTAGCAAGTCACTAACTGGGAACAAAACCCAGGGATGTGTGAGAAAGTTTTGGAATATCTGGTTTTATTATAAACCCAGTATGTGAATGAGGTTCACCAAGGGTTAAGAACCTTTTAGCAATGAATTAGGGCAGGGGTAGGCAACTATGGCACGTGTGCCAGAGGCGGCACGTGAGCTGATTATCAGTGGCACTCACACTGCCCGGGTCCTGGCCACCGGTCCGGGGGGGCTCTGCATTTTCATTTAATTTTAAATGAAGCTTCTTAAACATTTTTAAAACCTTATTTACTTTACATACAACAATAGTTTAGTTACACATTATAGACTTATAGGAGACCTTCTAAAAACGTTAAAATGTATGACTGGCACGCGAAACCTTAAATTAGAGTGAATAAATGAAGACTCAGCACACCACTTCTGAAAGGCTGCCGACCCCTGAATTAGGGCTTTGGATGAAAGACGGCAGATTTGCATGATTCTAACATGAAACCAGCAAAGCTCAGGCCATTAGCATAAACCCCAAACTCAAAGTGAAACCGACAGCAAAGATATAGGCCCATGTGAACAAAACAGAACAAAGGTTTGTGAACTAAACCAGCTGTAGTTTCACCTGCTGCTCTAACTACTAGGCTGTCAGTCCTTTTTGGCAATTAGGAGCCTAATCCTGCTTCCACTGAATCTATGAGTTTTGTCATGGATTTCAGTGAGAGCAGGAACAGGTCCAAACTATTCTATCTGTGGAAATATTATATCTGTATATCATACCAAATTACATCTGTGAAAACCTGCAAAAGGGAGATATGCCAGAGCAGTGGGGAATGTTTTTATCAGCACTATCCAGTCCTTGCTCTAATGAAGAGAATTTCCTCAAGGAAGATTCTGCACAGCACAAAATAGCTGGTCCCACTGTCTTAGCAGCACTGCCTGGGTCACACCTCCACCTTTCCTAACACCCTAGGTACTGGCCAGTCCTTCTTGTACACCTGTACCGCTTTTGTGCCTGGCACCTTCTCCACATAAAGAGCAAATCAGTTTTCCAACTCGGCCACCATAAATGTCACTTATGCAACTTGTGCCGGTCCAGAGACATTTGGGACCCTGGTATGTCTTGTTTGCTCGGGCTCCACCCTCTCCTAATTCACCCATTACAGATGGGGGGGGGAGAGGGGGGCTGATCTCAGGGCCCCGGTACAATTGTTTCTGCTCCCCGCCCTCCCCCACCAGCCTTGGTTGCATCCTCTCTCCAAACATAAATAGCACCGGACATTAAAATAGTTGGACAGCAGCTTCAGTCGCTGCGGGGCACGGGCTGCCCTAGCTCTGCCATGCACGAAGCCCGGCCGGGCGCACAGACTCGGAACGGGCCACGCTCCGCAAGTTGCGAGTTCCTTTACCTGCGGCTGCCACGGAAAGTCGGCCGGGCCGGCGAAGGGTTTGCAATGCCAGGCGCTGAGCAGGGCACCTGGGGGTGGAGGCGGCTACTGAAGCAACGCGCTGCCGCGCTCCGGGCTGCAGAGAGGAGGCTGCTGTGGGGAGGGGGCTCTGTGTGTGTGTGTGTGGGGGGGGGGGGGACGACACTTCCCACGCGCACTAGCACCGAGCAGTGCGGGCACCAGACACCAGCTGCGGGACAGAGGAAGAGGGGGCACTGGGCGCAGCCGGGCAGGGAGCACCGGGCACAGGAGCAGGAGCAGGGCACTGGGCGCAGCCGGGCAGGGGGCACCGGGCACAGGAGCAGGGCACTGGGCGCAGCCGGGCAGGGGGCACCGGGCGCAGGAGCAGGGCACTGGGCGCAGCCGGGCAGGGGGCACCGGGCACAGGAGCAGGGCACTGGGCGCAGCCGGGCAGGGGGCACCGGGCGCAGGAGCAGGGCACTGGGCGCAGGGCACTGGGCGCACCGGGCACTGGGCGCAGAAGGAGGAGGGCACTGGGCGCAGCCGGGCAGGGGGCACCGGGCACTGGGCGCAGGAGCAGGGCACTGGGCGCAGCCGGGCAGGGGGCACCGGGCACTGGGCGCAGGGCGCAGGAGCAGGGCACTAGGCGCAGCCGGGCAGGGGGCACCGGGCACAGGAGCAGGGCACTGGGCGCAGCCGGGCAGGGGGCACCAGGCACTGGGCGCAGGAGCAGGGCACTGGGCGCAGCCGGGCAGGGGGCACCGGGCACAGGAGCAGGGCACTGGGCGCAGCCGGGCAGGGGGCACCGGGCACTGGGCGCAGCGCAGGGCACGGAGGGGCTGCCCCGGGGCACCCAGGGCGGGACTGGGGAGGGAGTGGCGCGGGGGCACCGGGTACTCACGGCGGCAGCGGGCACTCAGTCTCCACGCGGCGCAGGGCGGCCTGGTGGCCACCCCCGGGGCATGACAGCGGCCCCCCGGGTCTGTCCGCGGCGGAGGCGGCGCTGCTGGGTGCGGAAGGCGGCTGCTAGCTCTGACCCGGAGCCGGATCGCGGCGCTAGGAAGGGGAAGTGACAGGGAGCGCCTCCCCCCACCCCCCAGCGCGCACGCTGCGCCCGGGTCCGGGGCGCCCCAGCCCAGGACCGGCAGCGGCTGCCCCCGGCCGGAGCCCGGAGCCCCTTCCCTGGCGGTTCCCAGCGCCCCAAGCCGCTCCCCCGCACTGCAGCCCCGGCCGGCGCACAGTTAACGCCCGGAGATGCCTAGCGCCCGGTGCATCTCTCGCCAAGGCGAGCGTGGCTACCTTGCAGCCTCGCCAAACGCTCGGCGCCTTGGGGAGCAGCTGCTCCTACCAGCCCAGCGGGTTAAATAAGGGAGAAACTCGGTTTCCCCTCTGCCAAAGCAAAAGGAGCTCCCTCGCTTCGCCCTGGCTGGGGGACGGGGGAAGCGCTCTGGCTGCTGCAGTAGGAGCTCACCCATGCTGTTTCCATCTCTTTTAATCACTACCTCTACAATATTGTCATCCCTCTGCCAAAGAGCAGCAACATAGGTCAGGGCCTTGCAGGTTGTTTCTCTGGGGATGGAGAAGTCTGTGGCATGGAGACAAGATATTTTCCTAGTGTAACTTGTTTTATTTACACTATTTTATGCATCAGTCCTGGCACAAAGGTGGTCACATAATCAACCGGGTAATCCTTTCTTTCGGGAATCTCCACCCAAACGCCAGTGCCCAGCCAGGGAGCAGCTCTACCCCAAGCATGGACTCCAGTGAGGGAAGAAAAACAGCTCTTCTACCGCTTGCCACAGCTCCCTCAACTAGAAACCCACCAAACTAACACTGCAACTTTTTTCCATAGCCATCCAACAAGGCTCCTGCGTAAGAAAAAGAACTTGTCTGACTATATACAACAGCACAGGATGGTGGCTCCCACTCTCACAATATCTTAAGAAGAAAAATGAGTAGTAGTAATGACCAACAGAACTATCAGAAATATCAAGAGAAGGTGATAGAAACCAATATGGATCTGATATCCAGGTGGGATAAAGGCAGAAAAAATCCAATAAAAGCCCAATATCAAGAGAACAAAGGCAAAGAGACAACAGACTTAAAATGAAAGCATCAGCTTTTCTAAACTTTTTAAAAATAGAGACAAATGGCTATGCAGGGCCCTGTGAAAGAGTCACAATTTAATCAAGGAAGTGACATTTAAAAAAATAAAATGTCCTTGCCACAAGATAGCAAACTCAAAGCCTCCTGGCTCTTTGTGTCCATATGTTCAATTACAACCCTGCTTCCATGAAGTGTGAAATTCCCAGTACACTTCAGCAAAGTATTTGGCTGCATTTTGGAAAGGAAATGGCTCACGGAAGTATTGGACTGAGATCTAACATAAAAACCAAAATTTTGGCCCCAATCCTGCTACACACGTCTGTACATGTTTTACTTTAAGCCGATTTGTTGTCCCACTGAAGTCAATGAGACGAACTCAGATGCTTAAAGTTAAGCACATGCAAAAGTGTTTACAGGATCAGGGTCTTAGAGCTTGCAGTCCAGATTTCCAACTGCTCAGAACTGCAACATCAAAGTTTCATACTCTACTATCCAAATACTGACTCTTGACTATATGATTTAATCCAAACATCTGATTAATTTTGCAGGTACCTGGCTTGGTTCAGAAATCCAGCCATTTGCAGGAACTATTTTGTCACACAGATAACCATTTTTACCTTGCTAAATAAAGTTCTCCTTCTTGTTAAAATAAACAAACATCCAGTCAAATTCAGCCCTCACATATATGTGCATGCTAGGAGTTGCACGTAAGCATGTGAAGGTAACATTTAATAATCTATTAGAGAGGAAGGATGACCCAGTGGCTAGGGTGCGAATTTGGAATTCAGGAGACCCAAATTCAATTCCTTGCTCCATGACAGCTGTCCTGCATGACCTTGGGCAAGTCACTCAGTCTCTCTGGGCCTCAGTTTCCTGTTGGTACTATGAGGATAATAGCACTGCTCTCTCACATAGGGCTGGTGTGAGGATAAATACATTAAAGCTTGTGAGGAAAATGGTAATGGTAGGTACTAAAAATAGGTATTCGGACCTAATTAGTACCTAATGGTAGGTACCAATGGTAGGTACTAAAAATAGATATTAGTACCTAATGGTAGGTACTAAAAATAGATATTGCCGTTTATTCTCCACCTGAATAAACTTATCCTTGATTTGCTTGTGGAGTCACTTGCTGTGGAAACTGATGTGAAGTCACCAACAAAATGTTGACATGAGGTAGAAAGAAAGTGTAGAAGCTGATGACCTCAAAAGGAACAGGATTTCAGGAGATGGGTTTGCTTAAGGGAATGGGGATGGGAAAAGGGATAAGAGCTGCTTTTTATCACTTGGTCCAGCTTGGACTGTTAAGTGTGTCCTTAAAGATGTGAGTACATAGTATCTGGTGAGTCTGCGCAGGAGCTTTCTCTTTGCTTTGTATCCCATGGCATCCTAAAAAATGCAAAAAAAAATTTCCTTTCCACTGCATCTCAAATTGTACCCAATTTCATCACAAATCGTTTGGTCCTACTCTAAGTGATTCTTACACAGTCCTGCCTCACCTCTGAATCATGGTGGGTGGGGAAAGAGTTTACACTTTTGAACTCAGATAAAGTCAACAGTGACTGTAAGTCATGACCACCTGACAGCTCTCCAGTGATCTGTGGAGGCCAGTTGGTGCTCTGAGTCCCGTTCATGGAGGTCAGGTTCAGGTGTTACTCCACAAGAGACGACCAGTGTAATTCACACCTAGCAGTCCCAACAGAGAAAATAAGGAATTTGCCAATACCTTCTCACTCCCTAGAAATGGTCCCTTCAGAACAAGCGTGGGGTATGTTGAGATGGGAGTTTATTGTGAATTATGTAATACCAGATGGCATACAACACCCTATCTTCTTTTTTTCTTTCCTTCCTTCCACTTTTTAATTCTCTTCAGTTGGCCTACCTTTCAGTCAGATAGCTCAGGTTTTCCCAATGTCTTACCTGACTCTTTTTCTCTCTCCATCTCTTCTCTCCATCTCTTCTCTGTATTTTCTATCCTAGGCTTGCTGTTCCCCTCATGCCTGAGGGAGTCTGAGCTTTCCCTGGGGAGAGCAAACCCTCCCTACATCTCACCAAGTTCGCCATCCAGATGTTACCTCTCAAGCACTGCCGCCTTGCCCAACCAAATCTTCTCTTGTGCTCCTTTATCTCCATTCTCCAATTGCCACCCTGATACTTCACAGGCCATAGTTTCCATGCCCTTCATCAGTGCTGAAACTCAGCTGTGCATCTTCATAGTTCAGACTTGCTCTTGCACTTGTAAACAGCTGCCCCAAGGGGGTTCCAAAGCTAGTCGTTTCTTTTCCAAGTGAAAGGAATGCTTGTGAAAGATGCTGGTCAGACAGCCCTGAGCATGGAATCCTCTCTAGCTTTATGCATAGCGGAAATGAAACACAGGTACCGGTAAGTGCAGACCTCTCTGCCACTGTCTCTCAATTCAAATCTGGAAGGAGCTCCTCTATTAATGAGTTCACATTTCCTGGTCATTCCATCTCCCTCCCCATCTCTCCCCGCTGAATACAGCTGGCTGAAATTCTTCCAATTTAGACATAATATTAAAATTGGAAAAAAATGGGGGAAATGATTCATTTTTTTGCTAAATTCCCATTTTTGACTAACTATAGTGCTAGTTTACATTTTTCAAATTTTGAAGTGCCCATTCTCCTATTGGCCTCAGAGACGATACTTTCCATAAGTAAAATTCTGCGGCGGTACCTGAGTGAATAAGGCTTTGCAGTATCAGACCTCTTTGTGCTAAAGTTAAGGAAAAGCAAAATTCCTCTTTTCAGAGATGTTTTTACAGTATGACTGTTTCTGGTATTTCTGATAATTATGTGAAAACCAAGAAATTATTGTTTGTTTAAATAATGGCTTTTTATTAATGCCATGTGCTTCAATTAATATACAGAATAGCCACCAGTCCAGTGGTTAGGGCCCTTATCTAGGATGTAGGTAACCCTGGTTCAAGCCCCTACCCCACTGATTTGGAGTAATTCTTCCACATCCCAGGTGAGTGCCCTTGGATAGTCTGATGTGGGTCTCTCGTTCTCCCTCATTTTGACCAGAAATTCCATCCTGGACCCGAGGAGTCTTCCAGAAGAACGCTTTGTCTAAACTGACACGTTTCTGTAAATCAGCATTTTCTGAGAAAAAAAGTTTTGTCTAAAAATTCCCAACCAGCTCTACTTATTTCCCTTGAAAACAGTATTTTTCCCTCAGACTCATCATCAGCACTCTAAGGAAGTTAATGCCAAATTTTCAAATAAACTTTCATAGTAAGATGTCTTTGTAACTGTGTGAAATAAGAGGCTTTTTTTTTTTAAAGGATGTTTTAAATCAACTCAAGGGATACCACATGACCAAACTGAAAGTATACAGCAAAATTAGCTGAACTTCTATTTTTAAGAATCAGTACAGTCATTTAGGCCCTGATCCCACAACCTGTTGTGTGTGGGCACACCCTTCCACTCACATTGGGGCTAGGCTTGGACACAGGGATCACCTTGCACTCATTGGGGCCATATAAAAGGCCCATTCTGCAACCCCTACTCATTTAAACAGATGATATTTACATAAGTAATTTCTTTGATTTCATTGACTTTTTTTGTGTGAGTAAAGGCTATATCTATACAAGTATGTTTTGCGTAATCAGGCCCAATATTTGTAAAGCACTTTAGGATCCTGTTATAATAACTGGGGTCTATCAGGCTTACCCCAATTGTAAGTTTAGCTGTTGGGAAGTAGGTGAAAGTTTATAAAAGGTTCCAACCCTTTCTTCCTCACTAAGAAGGGCTGGCTAACAAAATAAAGCTAACATGCTCTGTGAAAAAAAGGGATTTAGATAGGTTCTGATTAAGTTTGTTCTGTTAACCAGTCAATTTGAATTCCAAAATGTCGTCTTCTGATTCTTTTTTTCTCCTGTGTATCCTGATCAATAAATTTCTAGACTTTGGCATGAATTTTCTAGTATGTTTGCCATGGGACTAAGGCCAAGGTTTCTGTACTCAAAACCCAAAGTCTTATTAAACTGTTTAGTGTTGTACAGCGACAGGGTCATGTTAATACCTTTGACTCTCTGGAACCATTTATTCTATCACAATTAACACAACAACCCTTTGTGAGGCAAGACCTTGGAGAAATGTAAAGTAGTCTTAATATTACTACATCATAAAGCCAATTAAAGCAGGGCTGAGGATTTCATTAACTTTTCTTTAGTACCAAAAAATCTTCAACAGGCTCAAACTGCTCAGCTCTCTCTAGAAAAAATGTTATTTTTAGTATATGTTCCTATTTCAGCATTTAGCTTCATCTCAAAGGCTTGAAAGGTAGTCTGTTCAACTCTGAGACACTCATTACATTTGCAAAATCTCTCTGAACACCTGTCCCAAATATTAAGGAATTCAGACTCCCATCTATTTTACTAAAACAAGTGATTATCATTCAATAGTGATCAATTTAATCTCTTCTATGTGGTCTCATTTAGGAACATTCACAAGGGAAACAGATTAGCAAAATAATAATTTTAAAATGTGTAATGTAGAGAAATGAAATAACTTACCTCCACTTTAAGTGCAGCACAGCCTTTTAAGAACTCCTGAATGTTACTGATGCAATCTGCTTCATTTTTGGGCTCCAGACAATACTAAAGAAACAAAACCCAGACATGATTATTGTATTACCATCAGGATAGTCTCCGCTCAGCAGGCTTGCATGGATATTTGATGTGTGAATCTTATTCTGAATTAGGGAAGCTTTTTAGGGGGAGGCTTGGGGGTGGTAGGCAAGCTGTTGAACCAGGAAGAGCCACTGGAGGAAGTGATGCATAAATCTAAATGGTCGGCATATTGTTTTGAATGTCAGCATATGACACTGCCCTAAGTGATAGTGAGAAGCTTGACCTTTATCAGCACACTGTCCAAAACCGCCACTACATACATAAATGGAGACATATATCCAGCTAGCTCAAGTTATTTTTTTAAAGGTTCCCATTTTATAGGATGGGGAGGAATCTGTTTTTTCTATCATTTTACTGACAGCCTGTCCTCTGTGTTGCCATTTCCTATCTCTCATCAAGCTCCTTCCGCTTTTCTGTTTGCAGTTACTTATTGCTGATTTGAACTGTCTGCCTACGTACCAAGTAAAACTATAACACAATGTACTGATTTGGTTTAGCAGCTTCAAAACATTGCAAATGTATTGGCCAGACCAGATACAAACTAGCACTGATGAAAGGTACTTTTATTTCTATTTGAGTCTCTTCTCTGATTATTTTTCCTGATTAGCAAGATATTAGTACATTCTTTATGGAATTGTCTTTAAAATACAAGCATTATATTTATACGTCATAGATACATTATCTAAAACTTGGAGGTTTGACCTCTGGTTGAGTAAATATTTCTACTTCAAATACAAGAGCATGCATAATAGTCAGGCCAGGACTTATGCCATGCATGCATAATTCAGCCAATTCCAATTGTAAATGCAAGCACTATGCTTTTTTTTGTTTCTTGTTGCTGACAAAATTTCTCTAAGAGATTACAAAATTTTAAAAAGCTATAGTCCAAATTTATGTTTTACTTAGATCCAACTAACAATACAGTATCATTGACACAGATAAAATACTGAAATCTCTCTGAAACACAGATAGCATCTTTCCTTTCTTCCCGCCTTTAAAAGAGAGTAATTAGAAACAGTGCCTGCTGTTATCATTCTCTGGTTTCTCAAAGTATTAGAGACATGCAGCACAGTGTGGCAAGATGCTCCTGCCATAGTGACTACCAAAATACACGTAAGAAGTTACCTTTTCCACATATCCTGGAAGAAGCCGATTAACCAATTTGCAAAGTACTACTCCATCTTTCAGAGAAGCTTTCAGGAACTGCTCTGGATCACCTATCATCTTTTTGGGGGAATTTAAAACCCCTAATGAAATAAGCCATGTCACAATTCGCTCTTCTGGATTCATCGTTAAGAATTCTGCCTTCACTGCAGAAGTTTAGTGCAGCTATGAGCGCGAACCCACATCCGTGATTGCATCTTCCTGCCTCTTCTAGTGACTGCAGAGCTAAAGTTTGAAACAACTTTTAATTCTGTATTGAAAGCCTCTGAACTTGTGATTTAAAAAAAACCCAGAAGCTATGCTCATTCTAAATGAAGAAACAAGTTTGTGGCTGTATAAATGGTTTCAGGTCCTTTATTATTGTGCTTAAATATGGTGAAAGTAAGTAGAACTTTTGTGTTGAACTGTTGCTTGTAAATGAAAATGAAAGTCCTCTCTCTGTTTAGATATTTATATCACACCCATCGGTATCTTATCTTAGTACTTTATCCTAATATAGGGGAGCAATCCTGCAAGATCTTAAGCATGTGATTAATTACCCTAGTGTATAGTCCCACTGAAGTCAATAGTAATACATGTGAGTAATGTTATGCATATGTTTAAGTGTTTGCAAGTGTGTGCAGAATCAGGACTGCAGTCAACAATTAAGAGCTTGAAAATTTAATTGAAAAAAAATCAATTAAAAACATTTTGAAATAATTTTAATTTTTGTGAGACAATTTTTACAAATCTTACAAACTGTTTATAGAACACAATTTTTCCATTTTCAAAATTGGAAATATTTTTAAAATGAGTTTTTTCAGGCAGTTTAGCCACATGGTGAGATTTCTTCTGCCCTCCCCCATACACACACACACACCTTGTTAAAAATATCACTGTTGACGTTATTTTGAGCACAGAAAAATGATAAATGAACATTTTAGATAAAAATATTGATAAGAACATGAAGTTTCACAAAACAACATAGAAGAAAACATTTTCCACTGGAAACAAAAGTTTAAACAATTTTCAACAAGTTCTACTCAGGGGACACACATACTAAAACACTCTACTTTGGAAAGTTAAAAGAAAATCTGGCTGCTGCAGTGTGTATAAAGAACTCACGTTAGACAGCTCTGGGAGAAAGTAAAGCCCATTCATTCTATTAGTCTAAGAGCTTGTAGTAATTTAGAACAGGGCACCTGTCCTTTCTTCTGTTCTCTTCAGAGCTTGCACCAGCAGAGCCAGAACCCGCATCCTATTTAGTAACAAGTTCATGCTTCCCAATGGCAGAGGGAATCTGGCTCATCAAGGAAAAGTGTCAGTTACAAATGCTTATCTGGCTACCTGTAGCTATTGCCTTCAAAACAGGAATTGACAGCTCAGCTGGGGAGAAAGAGTGAGCAGGAATAAGGTCTATTTGAAAATAAAGTTTTAATTACTAATTGGCAGCTTGAGGCCTACTACTAAGGTGCCATTTTCAGGGAAAATGTGACCTTATTTGAACCACTAAGGTCCACATGCAAAAATGTGCATGCAGTTACCCAAGCAATTGCAGGACCATTTCTGCATGTGGAACTTGTATCTCCTTTTTTGTTTAGCTCGGACAATATGGGAGTCTATTCTCAGATTGGAACGCTAACCGTTAAATAGATCCACAGTGGCACTGAAATGATGGCACAACAGGCTAAGCGTGGATCGTTTACAAGACAGTTCAGTAGCACTAGCAGCTCTACTATTGGAATCTTGCTCTTCCCTTCTATCATTACTCTCTTCCCCCCCTCCCCCCCCCCCAGGTTATTTGGGTACTGTTCAAAACTAGGCAGCACCACTCTCTCGTGGAAAAAAAGGTTCATTTCTTGCCATGGCAGGCAGCACTGTGCATGACTGATCTCACCTTCTTCAGCAGGGGACTGAGGCTATTCGGACCAAGCCTTTGCAGCAGTTGAGGGAAAGTGGGCTACGAAAGGCTGCCTCTTTGCTTCTCGCTATTCAGTGGGAAAGTTGCAACACTTCCACTTCTTATTGGGTGGAGTATCTCTTGGAGGGAAGAGCAAATGAATGTCTTACAGTGAAAGTCTACATTGGAGAGGGCGGGGGTGACTGAACACCAGATTCTGCATAGGAAGCCAAGCATCGGACAAGGAGTGTTCTTTTTGCCATGGGGAAGAGTTTGCATGGAGAAAAGTGGACTGCTTGTTGGATCTGGAAGATAGCAATCCAGCCATCAGCAGCCTCTCCTACTATTGCGGAAGGGTAGAACTTTGTGGCAGACATCACCTCTGCTGCATCTTGGTCTTCTGACAACATTGAGTGACTGAGGCAAAAATAGCAAGGCCCAGGAGTCATCTCTGGCTCTCTAACATCCAAAATGCACTTTCCCAGCTATCAAAGAGGCCTTGTTCCCACATTCCCTGTTCGTGTTTTCATGGTAGGAGAGTGGGCAGATATTTCAGTAACTCTACATTTCTACTATACACTGGAACGTCTAATGTGAGCTCAGACTCCCCATCCTTTCAAAAGTGTGATCCTCCACTGGAGTAAAACCCCATTCTACTGCCTGTTCTGACAGTGTCAGTTTTAAATGTGATTCTATTTCCTGTTATTTTATTTTTCAAAGATCATCTGATAGCCCCAGAGTCAGTAAGCAGCAGCCAAGATTTTCACTGGTGACTAGCAGTTTTGGGTGTCTAATATAAAAACAATACCCAACTTTCATGCGGGTCCTCAGCACTTCTAAAAATCAACCCCCCATATGTGTTGCAAATTGAGCACCCCCGCAATCAACAATCACTTATAAAACTTGTGGCCTGTATTCCTACAGAGCCTGCTGCCTTCCATGTGAGTTAAAGGCATGCAACACTTTCCTGAATCCAACTTCATTTTGCAACAAAACTTTGGTTATCTACATGCAATGTTTCCAATGTGTGGGATATTTTGCATAAGCATCCAATACCAGTCTACCACATTAATCCTGGGACTTTAAACAGGACTTCAGACAGCTGGGCACCTCACAGCGTGCAAGTCTGAATTCTGCAGCACACAAGTAGTTCTGCAGCAACTTCAGGTCAGTTAGAGGGTTTTTATTTACTGAATTGGGTATGAAATGTATTTTAAAAATATGTACTGAGTCCCAATTTATTCTAAGCTATTTCTACTGTTTTTCCAATGACAACACCTAGCTGCATGGAAGGACTTGTCTTCATGTACAATGCTACAGCAGCTCAGGGTGCAGCAGAATTGCTGAGCCAAAGGGAGAACTCCCATCAGCGAAATCATCCACCTTGAGGCGGGAACTATGTCGAAGGGAGAAGCTCTCTCCTTGACATAGTGCTGTCTCCAGTGGATTAGGTTGGTATAACTACATCGCTCAAACAACTAGTTATACAGATATAGGTCTGTAGTATAGAATCAGAACCTTCAGTTTTGGCAGCAAGAGGCTTTTGGAACCTAAAGGTGTGGCAGTTTTGGATAAGCACCTTAAACTAGATGTCTTTTCTAAAGACATGAGCAATGAATAGTTAAGTGCTGATTTTTAAAATCAAGACGTTTGAATTCACACTCAACACGGAGTGGAGCATTTTACAACTTTCAGCTGTTTCAGGTTGCCTGCAGACTATGGCAGGCATCAATGCAATAGTTTACAACTGGTTTGCATTTTCAAGGTTAATTTTTCCAGCACTGACCACTAGACAATTTTAAAGAGGCATACCAGCTAAGAGTCTGAGGGTAACATTACTCAATGACTCCCCCTACGGGGTATTTTAAAGATTGCTTAAATTTACTTTCTAAGCAACAGCCCTATTTAGCCAGTAAGCAGTAAGGCACAAAGTATTTTAACCCTAATAATTGTCTAACACACTGGTGAGGGAAGGAAGAGACGGACACGTTTAAGAGAATACTTTAATTATTTCTCCAGAGTTAGCATTTCCAAACTAGATTTTACATTTAAGGAAATGTAGTATCCCCAGGGATCTATACATTTAATGCTTTAAAAAATAAATTTTTGAAGGAGGGAGCACAGCAGTGCCATGGGTTTTTTGTGGACCCCATGAGTTTTTTTAATGCCTAATTTGCATCCACAATTGCCATGATTGCCTGAATAAGCAGCCATTCCTTCATGGTTAATTGCATGTTTTAAAAATAAATCAGACCCTGAATTTGTATAATGTTTTAAAGATAACCTGTGCAGACAAAAATAAATTGGTGTCCTTTCTTTCATGATATATAAAGGCAGCCTTAAAGTCTAAGGCAGAGATTCAAAAATTAGTGAACAGTGCATCCCTCTCTGGCAAAGAAAGTTCCACTAGCATGCCTTGAGTTGCTCAACTAGTGATATGGATTCATTGGTGGCTGAATCCCGAGTACTGAAAACACAGCTACTGAACATAATCAAGAGTCTATTAGGCTGACAAGGTGAATTGAAAGGGGTTGTGTTACAGCTATTCATGTTAATGAAGACTGTTTCCCAATTCCCACATATTCTTTTTATATTATGGTCAGTTTTGTTAAACAGCTTTACATAACTAAACATAACATGTACAAGAATAGGGGCATGTATAGAACTAAGCTGAGGTAATTGGTAGTTAATGTGTTCTAAATCAGACATTTCAAGAGTTCCGTTAACATTACACTTGCATTTAGAAGAGAATTACTCGGAACGTACGTAATACAAAGGTTCATTGTATTATATGTAAGTAGTCACTTCCCATCAGATATCACTATTCCAAGCAAAAACTAGATTGTTTAATATTCCAAGAGTTGTGCACCTTTAATGTACATATCAATGTAGAAGTCTACAACCTATGCACAATATAGTGAGGACCTAAAATTCTACAGCAGTACCCTTACTACAAATTGTGTAGACTCAAGCTAAGTCCACCATCCAGAACTTCCTGGCACACTAATCACCCGCCCTAGTTCAAAGTAGAGTGAAAATTTTTTGCATCCACAATGCTTAAGTCAACTGTAGAAGTTGGGGTGCATAGGATAAACACCAGGTGGTTATTTTGCTTAACAATCCTGCCAGTCACTTAAGTTTTAGAGTTAGTCAGTGGCGTAGCCAGGTCCAGAGTACAGGGGGAACAGAGCTTAAAAAAAAAAGGCACCTCCCCTTGTACTCACTTAGCAGTGGCTCCAGCTGTTTGGCGTGGCATTTCAGCGGCAGGTCCCATCCCTTCACTCACTCCAGATCTTCTATGGTACCCGCCCCCAAAGACCCGGTGCAAGTGAAGGACCCGCCCCATAAGTGCCGCCGAAGAGCTGGAGTGCCACCGGATGAGTGCAAGAAACGGCACCTTTTTTTAGCTCCACTCCCTTTACAAAAAGGCGCTGCTTCTGCTCAGAGGGTGAGCGGCCGCTACCTCCACTCCCCCCTGGCTACGCTACTGGAGTTAGTCTTCTCCACCCCCACTGAGTAGGATCTAGTCCAAATGCAGTGTTGAACTCAAAAATTGAATAGTACTTCACACGAAGTTAGTATCTTCAAGCCATCCTTTGTTGGGACAGCTAGGTCAGGGACATGAAGCTTACCCACTTCACTTACACCACTTTGCATCCATCAAACGTTCAGTCAGTGTAAAGTTTATTAATCATAACTATGCATTTTCCCCAATGAGAAAGATGAGGGATAGCATATAGGATTATTGATGCTTGAAATCTGAATTTCACTTCTACAGTATATTGGCAAAATAAGCAATAAACATGTGTAATACAGAGTACAAATGCAATACAGACAACCTAGAGATGTACTTAAAGACAAGATTCCAAACTAATTATCTCTTAGAAGGATCACATCTGGAAGTAATCATTTATGAAAGATGATAGTTGGTACAAGGGGACCAATAACTCCTGAGGAATGTTCAAATCCATCCTTGGAGTCCTCTACACCTCATTTTAGGTTCATGAATATTACCTCTGACCCAAATGGGAAAAATCTATTTCTGTTCTCTTGCAATTTCCAAAAAAATTCACTTCAGAGGACAAATGCAGCTATGTTAAGTGATGGACAATTCCCTACAAAACTGCCACCATAACTCATAGGTCAAATTGTGTCATGTCATATGAAAGAACTCTCCTGCCTCCTACCCCGCAAAAAGATCTAAAGGTTGGAAAATTAGGTTGCCTATGCAGAATACAGTGAAACATAAAAGTGTTCTTGTGTTTGCAAGTCCTCTTCTTCCCTCCCTCCCCCCCATGAGTGGGCAAAGTGGGAAGTTGCTTTTGCTTAAGTGACTTGACATTCCACTTTCAGCCCAGAGGGAGTTTCTGCAAACTGTTCACTAAGGCTGCCTTCACTACAGTTATCAACAAGTTATGCCACTTCAATTAAACCGCTGTTGTGTGTCCACGCTATGCTCCTTGTGACAGTGGAGCGCAGCTCATGTCAGAGAGCAATGCACTGTGGGTAGCTATCCCACTGTGCAACCCACCACAGGGTGCTTTAGGAAAGATTTACCATGTCTCATGGGGCAGGTACAGCATCACATGATGCAGATTTCTCAAGGTCATGGTTCTTTGGGTATCCTAATAGATTTCAGTTGAAAAGCGGATGGCAGTGTAGGGGATGTGTGTGCGTGCATATTGGGGGAGAGAGAGTATGTCGGCATGCTGTCTAAGCTCAGACAGCTGCTGGAAGCAGCCAGTCCTGAGGCAGGGAGACCCCCCCCATCTGGCTCTGCACAGCAGTCTCACACACGCACACACCTGCCTCTATGTTCCTAGTACAGGAGACAGCAGCATTCCAATTCCACATTAATGATTTGCTCTTTGCTGCCAGAGCTCTCAACTGTCAAACTCCAGAATTTCCTGGAGCTTTGAAAAGGGAGGGGCACATGCATGCAGGGCAGCAGAGTTCTAAACAGTGAGCAGAGCAGTCACAGTGGGCATTGAAAGATACTGGGGGAGGCCAGTACTGGCAATATAATGAACAGCAGCATCTACACTGACACTTTAACTTTGCGGCCAAAACTGACGAGTTTTGTCGCCAAAAGTGGCATTGCAGTGTGTACACCTGCACTGTTTTGCTGACAAAGCTGCCTTTTCCAGATAAGACCCTGCAGTGTACACAAGGCCTAACAGTAGCACAGGAATGCTTGTTCTGCTGCAGCATCAACATGAGCACACCCATGCTTACTTCTTGGAAGTGGACAGTTACAAAAGCCAGACAAACACCACTTAATTCACACTTTTCATCTATAAAGATGCTCCTCTCAGATGTTACCATTAGTAACCTTTCATGCAGCAATGCTCCAACAAGACCAGCTCTAAAATGGCAAACACCACCTTTTTCTTCAAAGCTAACATTAACATCTGCACACAATGAATGCTGGCCAAGACCACTTTTAGAGATGTGTTGCACTAGTTATCCTTCGATTTCCCAATACGCATCCACTGTTCCACCGCTTTCTTCCAGTCACTCTGTAACTGAAGAAAGGAAATGTGTTAGTACATTGTGTATTGCAAAACAGTGAGGTAATGTAGTTTCTCCTCCTTATGCGGTAACCGAGTATGTTTAGGTCTAGGCTAGACTTCAAGAAGCTGAATGCTCTTCAGCATCCTTTTCACACTAGAAGAGATGATGGTTGGAACATTTGAGTGTGACCCAAGACATGCACAGCTCTTGTACTAATTGCATCTAGAATGTGCAAACATAACTTACTGAATTAACTAACACATAGGACAAAGCTTTCAGACCAAACTGAACTGGTGATGCAAGGGTGGGAACAAAAACATTACAGCTACATGTCCCTCTGTTAATTCTCTCCCCCACACATGAAATGATCTGCACTTGATCAGCAAGTGACTTTGGTTCCCTGCAACATTAGGACTGTTAAGAATACCAGTGCATTCTGGGACAACCATGACAAGGAGTGATGAATGAGTATATTAGCTGGATCATCAAGACACTGTTTATAAAGAAAACTGTTTCAAGTAGAGGCAAATGACTTGTTGCATTAATAATGCCCACTGCAATGGTTTCCTCCATTAGCACAGCTGCCATTCTTGGAGGAAAGAATTAGGAAAATAAGGTGTATGAGTGTAAACTGTGTATATTAAATCTACAGCAGGTTGCAGTAGACCTCTCACAATGCTTACATGTAACATCTTTTGAATTACAACTGGTCCAGTACACACTAGATGACAAATCAAGACAAGAGTAGAACTGCTCATTGCAGTAAGTGAACTCTACCAGGACATGACAATTTTTCTAATACATCTAACGTAGCTAGAGAATTACATCTACTAAGCCAGATGATTATATGAAAGATTAATAGAAGTGAGCTCTACCAGCAAGATGCTTTGGCAAAAACCGGGCAAGCAGTCCAAGCTGCACCACTTACTTGGCTCTTTATTCTTGATTGGGGAATTCATGTTCTGATCAAGACTCTGGCTTTTTGTAAATTAAGCTTCACCTTCCCTAGCCCCTAGAAGAAATAAACATACCATCTCTTGAACTCTCCAGTCCCCTCACTGATGCAAGAGGACTCAGCCAGGACAGGTCTGCTTCTTAATGTCAGAAACGGAAGTTAGAGGGGGTGAGTAATTTATAGGGAAAGATCAAGGTCTACCTTTGCTGATGTTTGTAAGCTTTCCTAAACAGTGTCAATTTAAGAGTTTGTTTGCCCACAAGGTTTGTTATTACCATCACTGAAACATAATTAAATGTCAGTCTCCCACTAGAGATGCACTGCAAAATGGAGCAGCAGTTGAGTACTTTTCCAGATTCTGCAAATCTACTGATTTACTTTGGATGGTTGTATTAACAGCCATTAAGGCTAGAAATTTTATCTATTTGCCACTTGCTAGATTTTATTGAGCCCTGGACTCAGATAAAGTTAATTCTGTACTAAACCTTCCATGAGAGGATTTCAGAGCACTCGACAAACATCTTAGCCATTTACCACCGTGAGGTTGGTAATTTTTATAGGTAAGGAAACCAGAGATTAAGTGGTTTGTACAACGCCCCAAAGATCACCTGTAGCCAATCTGGTAATAAAACTGGGTCTCCCAGTTCCCAGATGGACCTTAACCCCGACCCTGGGCTCCAGTTAGTGGTGGTTTAAAGCAGTGGTTCTCAATCAGGGGGTATATCAAGTCATCTAGATATCTGCCTAGTTTTACAATAAGCTGTATGAAAAGCACTAGTGAAGTCAGTACAAGCTACAATTTATACAATTACTTGTTTATACTGCTCTATACAATGAAATGTAAAATATTTATATTCAAATTGATTTATTTTATAATTCTCCTGAAGTAACGTGGAAAAGTTGAGAACCACTGGCTTACAGATGTTAATACTGATCCTAACGGCAAATCGAAATGGAGATCTTTTAATTAAATTTTACTTTTCCAGAGTCACATATTACACTAGTCTACAGTTTTTGAGAAGTCGTCTGCTTCAGAGATAAAATGTGCTATTATGTATTTTGATGTGCTGAATTCAAATATGACAATTAAAACAACTGATTGGCTACTGTTTCTAAGATATTTAAGTTTTTACATCTTAATGTCTATGTATATTATGTAGATAGAGTTTTAATCATAAATTGTAAACGGTCCTGTTTATGTAACACTTTAAAAATCAGCAACGGGGTTATATAAATAAAATTATGAAATAAAAGGCAAAAAACTATTATGTACATAGTTTAGTCCTATTCAGTGTCTACTCGGTGCTTCTTGGCTTGTCTCTTGTATTCGTTAAATGGAGCATCTCTTGTCACTGTCCAGCAATAGTCTGCAAGCATTGATGGGCTCCATTTGCCCCGATAGCGTTTCTCCATTGTTGCAATGTCCTGGTGAAATCACTCGCCGTGCTCGTCGCTCACTGCTCCGCTGTTCGGTGGAAAAAAAATCTAGATGAGAGCGCAAAAAATGTATCTTTAGTGACATGTTGCAACCAAGGCTTTTGTATGCCTTGAGGAGGTTTTCCACCAACAACCTGTAGTTGTCTGCCTTGTTGTTTCCGAGAAAATTTATTGCCACTAACTGGAAGGCTTTCCATGCCTTTTTTTCCTTGCCACGCAGTGCATGGTCAAATGCATCATCTCGAAGTTCACGAATCTCAGGACCAATAAAGACACCTTCCTTTATCTTAGCTTCACTTAACCTTGGAAATTTTCCACGGAGGTACTTGAAAGCTGCTCGTGTTTTGTCAATGGCCTTGACAAAGTTCTTCATCAGACCCAGCTTGATGTGTAAGGGTGGTAACAAAATCTTCCTTGATTCAACAAGTGGTGGATGCTGAACACTTTTCCTCCCAGGCTCCAATGACTGTCGGAGTGGCCAATCTTTCTTGATGTAGTGGGAATCTCTTGCACGACTATCCCATTCGCAGAGAAAACAGCAGTACTTTGTGTATCCAGTCTGCAGACCAAGCAAGAGAGCAACAACCTTCAAATTGCCACAAAGCTGCCACTGATGTTGGTCATAGTTTATGCACCTCAAAAGTTGTTTCATGTTGTCATAGGTTTCCTTCATATGGACTGCATGACCAACTGGAATTGATGGCAAAACATTGCCATTATGCAGTAAAACAGCTTGAAGACTCGTCTTCGATGAATCAATGAACAGTCTCCACTCACCTGGATCGTGAACGATGTTGAGGGCTGTCATCACACCATCGATGTTGCAGGCCTTCCATGAAGAAGGATGGGACAAGATCGCCTTCCATGAAGAAGGATGGGACAAGATCCTTTTGATGGTCACGGAACATGGAAACCTTAACATCACCTGCCAGGAGATTCCACTGCTGTAGTCTGGAGCCCAAAAGCTCTGCCTTACTCTTGGGTAGTTCCAAATCCCTGACAAGGTCATTCAGTTCACCTTGTGTTATGAGGTGTGGTTCAGAGGAGGAGGATGGGAGAAAATGTGGGTCCTGTGACATTGATGGTTCAGGACCAGAAGTTTCATCCTCTTCCTCGTCTGACTCAAGTGAGAATGATACTGGTGCATCAGGAACCGGCAGTCCTTCTCCGTGGGGTACTGGGCGTCTAGCTGATGGAATGTTTGGATAATGCACAGTCCACTTTTTCTTCTTTGACACACCTTTCCCAACTGGAGGCACCATGCAGAAGTAACAATTGCTGGTATGATCTGTTGGCTCTCTCCAAATCATTGGCACTGCAAAAGGCATAGATTTCCTTTTCCTGTTCAACCACTGGCGAAGATTTGTTGCACAAGTGTTGCAGCATATGTGTGGGGCCCACCTCTTGTCCTGATCTCCAATTTTGCAGCCAAAATAAAGGTGATAGGCTCTCTTAACCATAGTGGTTATACTGCGCTTTTGTGATGCAAAAGTCACTTCACCACAAACCACATAGCAGAAATTATCTGCACTGTTCACACAAGTACGAGGCATCTCTGCTCACTTTGGCTAAACAGAAAAGTGTCCCTTAGCAAAATCAAACACTGACAAATGAGAGCATGACACTATGATTTCTAGAGCTGATATAGGGCAATTTGTTCAGCAGAGTGATGTAAGCTTCGTTATGATTGCATCATCCATGACTTCTAGAAATAACATGATGCAATTCATATCATGTATGACGCAATACCAGCTTCAGATTGCATCATTCATTGTTGTGCCTAAAAAGCAAGTACTGTACAAACACAGTCATAGATTTATTCATAGATCCAGTCAAAGATGTATTTTAGTCATTTCTGGTTTAAATTGAGATCTCTTCCCTTTATAACTCACGTATCCTCCGCCATTCTCAAGTCAAGGGTCGTATATACTGACCCAATAGCATGTCTTGAAAACTATAGCCAATCAAACAATTTTAAGCATCATTTTCATTCTCAGTGACCCAGAATTAGTAAAGTTTGACTACATTTATTTCAGAAGCATTTTGGCTGTAGAGCAGTGTTATTGATATAAGGGATAGGAATGTGGGCTGGCCACAACTCTTTGTTGCATCCATTATACCGTCCTAGATAGGTAGTGGGGAAAAGTAAATTAGTGCAGGAACAAATCCTAGAGTAAAGCAGTATTCTAAATTAATAGTGTATCCTAGATAGTAAATATTTTCCTTCTCATGTCAAAATAGCTATAAGTAGTCAAGGTAAATTACAAAGCAATATTATAACATTCTGATAGGGAATTGAGCAGCTATGTAATCCCCTGGGCGGGGGTGTACTTTTAAATGACAATTCCAACGGACAATCTGAACACCCAACACAGTAAGTCACACTGGTGTGCAACATGCTCCACCCTTGTCTGCTAAAAACCCTCTAAAAAACCTCCCTAAAATGAATAGTGAAAGTCACATGCACAAGGCTGTACCTGCTTCCCTATTTCAGTTTTTTAAAAGCAGCATTTTAGAGAGCAAACAAGCAGCCAATGTTTTACTGCAGATTCTTTTAGAGTACAGATTTTTCATGTAGTTTCTTTTAAATGGGAAAGTCCCATCATTTCTACGCTTTAGATTAGTTTTTGAAGATAACCAAGCATCTAAGATAACTCACATCTTTGCTACTGCAACAGTTTGGTTGGACTTTTTGATAAAATTGAGTTAACAGAGAAATAATCCATCTGCTTTTATGCTTTTGGGGGGAGGATATTTGTTTCAGTGAGCCTTTCATCCTTATGCAGTGATCCCAGCAAACTGGAAACATCTGTTTCTGTGCGGCCCCTGATTAAAGGGAATGTGCACTGATGTGAAACAGGTAGGCTTTGTTATGCTAAACAATAAGCAAATGACCTACAGAACTTGAGTTGTTTTGCTTCATTTGTTTGTTGTTCCAGTTTAGTCTGAGAACCTCAGCAAAAGCAAACTCAAAAGATCTTTAGATATTAAATTAAGCTCAGTCATATGATTTTGGATCAAATCTCCATAAAGAAAGTGGCACTGGTTAAAAATTAAAGCTAAACTGCAAAAGCAGCATGGCCATTTTCTTTTAAAAGAGGCTTATTTTGGCTTAGCTTTGTTAGCTCAGGAGTAAGTTTAAATTAAAGCTAAAAAAGCGCTCTCAAAAACCAAAGTAAGCATCCATACAGCAGTGTGCGCTAGTTTAACTACTCTTCACTGAACTCTTAGCTGTGCTAGTGCATCTCACATAGACAAGGCCTCTGTGTATGCATTTGGTACAAGTCCCTCCCAGTCATCCTTGCCACTTCCCAACCTGCTAAAGTACTCTGTTCAAACATCCTAGAAATTTTGCTTTCAAGCATAGAACAGGCACAGTCCCATCCCCCAAAACAAGTGAGCAGGGAGGGGAGGGTGAGGGAATTCTGTAAAGTTACAGTGCTATTATATAATTTACCTTTCCTACTGTTACAGCTGCTGTCACTTATCCATGCAGACGTGTCAGAACTGTACCCCCGGACCACCATGCCTTTGAAGGTTATCAACCTGCAACAATTAAAACATATGACAGAGCTAGAACAGATTTAAAATGGTTATCCAACCTATAACTGTCCCGGTCCCAGAAAAGTCACAAGCTTGGGTTTGCAGATTAATGTGTTTCAAGTTCTACTACTTCTCTTTAAGTGGTGGAAGGTTCACTGGCTTGGAATGGACTGGAATGGCTTAGTGATAGGTTGCATGGCTTATGGATTCTCATTCCTTTCCAATGGTGCACTGCCATGTTAAATCCATAAGATGAACGGCAAATTTATTTTGAGGACTAGAGTAGTAACAAGGTTTTTTTAGTTGGAGGTCTTCAAGTCTACTATATTCAAGAGCATCTTTTGAACTTCATGGCTCTACCTGGGACATGGCAACTCACCACAGGTTCTGCCACTTGTACTAGAATTTCCCCATAAAATGCAGTTTCACAAAACTAAAATAAAGTCAGGCATCCAACTAAACGTCAAGTTTGCAATGGCTTGCTTGAAAATGCCCAATATCCGAGCTGATATATTTGGCAATCTAAGCCAATTCCTGATCTCATCAGGATTTTAATATTTGTTTGAAATATAGTATATGCAGCTTGTTTTAAGTGTCTTCAATGAAACATAGTGGGCATAGAATTCCCCCTCCCAACCCTACTTTGCAACACATTTTGTCTATGAGCTGCATTCTTAAACGCCTTAGTTTCAAAATTGATGCCATACATGCTTTATATCCATAAGAAGAAATGTTGAATTTGGAAGACTTCTAATGCTTTCCAGCATTGCTTTTCCATAAGATATTGTTTTAAATACAGAAAGCACTTCCATTGCCATGACGTACAGCATGTCTTACTGTACTAAGAGGAAGGTAATTTGGTTCAATTTTGACAGACTGAAAAACTAGTTTGCTTTGCTTACCCATCTTTGCTGTTTCACAGGCATTTGATGCTTTAAATCTGTTGTGGAATGCTGAAAGATTCACTTGTTTTTATGAAGTCATAAGCCTTTGAGAAGTTGGAGAGAAAGACTTCTTTGCTTATCTTATTTTCTCCATTTGCCTTTGGAATCAAAGATGTTCCTTTAAAAGTGAGACACTACACAGAGTTGCAAAAATTTGAAACAGTATGAGTAAGCATCGTTTTGTAGCTTCTTTGATGGAACTGGTCAAACCTTTTATTTACAGTATTCTGTAGTTGACTTATTACATGTAAATGGTTTATTTTGGGGGAGAGGTCCTTGCAAATTCCCAGCAAAACAGTAGGAAGGCAAAGTATGGTCAGCATTATCCATTTGCTGTTTCTGGTTTAGTGACTGAATGGAATCCTGATTTTTTCTTTACACAAGGATCTGAAGAAATTTTGAACTGGGAATACCGTGAGATTTCAGAATCAAGAGGAAACTGAAATTTTACTGTGGCACATCCCCACCACCCTCCACACCACAAGTTACTAATTTGTTTAGAATGAGAGTTTGAATGTGCAGAACGATCCATCTCCATTTTAGATGGCTAGATGTTGTGTGGAAGATCTTAGAACTGCTTGTTCCATTCATGAGGAAAATCAGATGGGAAGTGTGGCATTTCAGGGAAACTTTTACTTTGAAAGTTACAACACTAGTACACAGCTCAACTTTTATACATTTAACATCTGCTTTTTGAAAGAAACGTTAACAATTTTGAAATGAAATTAAACATTGTTTTAACTTCCTCACAAAAGCATAAAAATCATGGAGGGGGAAACTTAACAGGCAACAATAAAAAAAGGTAAGAACAACTTTTCCTTTTAGTAGTCCTCTGGTAGTAAAGATAGAACAACTTCCACTTGGGTTTGTGAGAAGTAATCTGTCTTGGTCCAAAAGTTTGATTGTTTTTTAGTATCTGCTTCTGCCTCCACCCCTATCAGATCGGCTTCCTCCACGGCCACCACCTCTGGGTGCTCCGCGGCTTGAACTGCTGTATGAATCACGGGGAGGAGGGTAACCCCTTTCCATGGAAGGGGGAAGACCTCTGTCTTGTCTTCCAACACGATCACGACCACTTGAGTAGACATCACTTCTGCTGCTTGAATAACTTTCTCGACTTCCATATCCATCTCGTGTACTGCCGTAATCGTCATAGCGACTGCTTCCACCATAAGATGGCGGGGGCCCTCGTGCAGGTGGAGCACTACGTGAGTTACCTGCAGGGTCAATGGTCAGGTAATATGGCAACACTATAAGTTATATATAACAATTTAAATCTGAATTTACAGAATTGCTGCACTAAAGTTTACTGTTACTCTTTTGTATGAATTGAGATGTTCTCAAATATAATCTGCCATGTTGGGACATTTATAGTGGGGGCTGTGTATCAGGCAGCGAATGAATTTAAAGAATGTTTGAAAGGACTGAAGACGGTGTTTATTTCAAGCAGGCTCTTTTGGGGGATATTCCAGAACAACTTGTTATTTTTAGAGAAGAAACTCAGCCATATTTTCCAGTGATAGTTGCAATTCTGAACGTAGACTTTGCTTCGTTAGGTTATGGTAATCATTTGATCATCTTGTTAAATAAACTACTAATTGCATTCTCACTTTCACTGTGGGGAGAAAACTGAGTGCGACATTCCCCCTTAAATGCAAGCAGCCTAGTAAATCAGGATTAGGAAGCCTTTACAAACTCTGCTACAAGATCCTCAAAATGGGTCCTTACCATAACTCTCATACGAATCTCTGTAAGAGCCTCCACTTGGATGATCTGAATAGTCTCTATCGCGTCCACCACCATAGCCATCACGATCACTATAAGAAGAAAAACTGCTGAGACTTACTACAAATCAGTGTTGTGACAGAGTGTGACTGAAGTTGAGAAAAATACAATGCTAGGTACCTGTATCCTCTAGAGGGGTACTCATCACGTGAGCTGGAATGACCATAGTCACGGTATGCATAATCTCTTGGAGGCGGCGCATAATCTCTTGTATCCCTGGAACTTGGATAATCTCTACTTGAATAACTAGAAAAAATTGATAGTTTTATTATTTACGAGGTATCATAGAATTATAGGGCAGGAAGGGACCTTGAGAGGTCATCTAGTCCAGTCCCCTGCACTCGTGGCAGGACTAGGTATTCAACAGTGTCTAATAGAAATTCCATGCTAGCCACACTTGTGGTTTTGAATTTTTCTTATTAGCCACATTATAAAAAAGCCACATGCAGTAGTCACAATTCAATAGCTTATTAGCCACATGTGGCTAGTGGTAAACATATTGGACACAGCTGATCTAGACCATCCCTGATAGGTGTTTATGTAACCTGCTCTTAAAAAATCTCCAATGACGGAGATTCCACAACCTCCCTAAGCAATTTATTCTAGTGCTTAACCACCCTGACATGAAACTTTTCCTTATGTCCAACCTAATCCACCCTTGCTGCAATTTTTCCTCCCTTCTCCTTGTAACAACCTTGTATGTAATTGAAACCTGTTATGTCACCTGTCTTCTCCAGACTAAACCACCCCAATTTTTTCAGTCTTCCCTCATAGTCCATGTTTTCTAGATCTTTCATCATTTTTGTTGCTCTTCTCCAATTTGTCCACATCTTTCCCGAAATGTGATGTCCAGAACTAGACAAAATACTCCACTTCAGGACTAATCAGCATGGAGTAGAGCGGAAGAATTATTTCTTGTGTCTGGCTTACAACACTCCTGCCAATACATCCTAGAATTATATTTGCTCTCCTCTCCTCCCCCCTCCCAACTGTATTACACTGTTGACTCATATTTAGCTTGTGATCCACTATGACCACCAGATCACTTTCCGCAGAACTCCTTCCTAGGCAGTCATTTCCCACTGTGTATGTGCGCAATTGTTCCTTCCTAACTAGTGTACTTTGCATTTGTCGTTACTGAATTTTATCCTATTCACTCAAGACCATTTCTCCAGATCATTTTGAATTTTAATCCTATCCTCCAAAGCACTTGCTCCCAGCTTGGTATCGTCCACAAACTTTGTAAGTGTACTCTCTATGCCATTATCTAAACCACTGATGAAGATGTTGAACAGAACTTGACCCACTCAATATGGCCTTCCAGCTTGAATGTGAACCACTGATAACTATTCTCTGGAATGGTTTTCCAACTAGTTATGCACCCACCTTATAGTAGCTCCATCTAGAGTGTATTTCCCTAATTTGTTTATGAGAGGGTCATGCAAGACAGTATCAAAAGTCTTACTAAACTCAAAATATACCACATCTAACTCAAAATATACCACATCTACCACCTGCTTCCCAAATCCACAAGACTTGTTACCCCGTCAAAAAAGCTATTAGATTAGTTTGACATGATTTGTTCTCAACAAATCCATGCTGTTACTTATCACCTTATTATCTACAAGTTGATCTCCATTATTTGCCCCATTATCTGTCCAGGTACTGAAGGTAAGCTGATTGGTCTGTAATTCTCCATGTTGTCCTTATTTCCCTTTTTATGGATGGGCACTACATTTGCCCTTTCCCAGTCCTCTGAAAAGTCATGGAAGAGAGATTCCAAAGATATCTAAAACATTAGTGATTTATCTCCTCAGTTAGCTCCTTAAGTATTCTAGGATGTATTTCATCAGGCCTTGGTGACTTGAAGACATCTAACTTGTCTCGTTAATTTTTAACTTGTTCTTTCCCTATTTTAGCTTCTGATCCTACCTCATTTTCACTGATATTCACATTATGTTAGACTCCCAATTGCTACTAACCTTTCTGGTGAAAGCTGAAAAAGTCATTTAGAACTTCCACCATTTCCAAATTTTGTTATTGTTCTCCCTCACCAGCATTGTGTTACAGGCCTACCCTGTCCTTGGTCTTCCTCTTGCTTCTATTGTATTTATAGAATGCTTTATTGTTTATGTCTTTATGTCTCTAGCTAATTTAATCTCTTTGTGCTTTGACCTTTCTAATTTTGTCCCTACATATTTGCGTTATTTGGTTATATTCATCCTTTGTAATTTGACCTAGTTTCCACTTTTTGTAGGACTCTGAGTTTCAGATTATTGAAGATGTCATAGTTAAGCCAGGGTGGTCTCTTACCATACTTCTATCTTTTCTAAGCAGTGGGATAGTTTGCTTTTGTGTCCGTAATAAACTCTCTGAAAAAACTGCTAACTCTCTTGAACAGTTTTTCCCTTTAGACTTGCTTCCCATGGGATCTTACCTACCAACTGCCCGAGTTTGCCAACGTCTACCTTCTTGAAACCCATTAGCTTTATTGAGCTGTTCTCCCTCCTACCATTCCTAAAAATCATGAACTCTTAGTTTTAACTATAATGCATGATCTTTACCTGTCTTTTGTACTATAACCATCATCTCTTGGTGACATGTAGACATCTCTCCGTGACGGCATTGGCTCTCTGCGTGGAGGACCACCATAACTGTCTCTTCCACGTGATACAGGAGCTATAAAGAAGTACAATTCGGGTAAATCAACTGTTTAAAAATGAAGCAAGCATGAAGGACAGCTGCTGCAGAGGAAGTTCCACAATGCAAAGTTGTATTAACAGCATAGTTCAGAGTTATGTAGGAGATCACTTTGCTATAGTCTGCATTCAGTGCAATACTGTTTCATGGCTCTGTTAGTCAAACTAAAACAGCAGTAGAGGAACATCTTTAAAAAGTCAGATCTGAAAATTCTGCTGACATGAAGAGACAATAGCTATACAAGCACAAACATTATGCTAACCAACAGTGAATTTGATTTAAAGTGATTGGTGATTTGTTACAGGCATGGATAAATCCAGCCTCGTTATTCTAGACAACCAAAGAAACACACTGAACAACTCCTTACCTCTCCCCCCCATTCCACTACTGCTACGCACTGGCCCTGAAGGTGCAGATCTTTTAGGTGGAGGTCCGCCACTTCGTGGAGGTGGACCCCTCTTCATTGGCAGTGGTCCCCTAGAAGAACCTAAAAAGATAAAGAGTAAGTCAACCGGTCATTTACGTGAAGAACTAGATAAGCCAGTTTTTATATTGCTGCAGTTTAAATGGCTAAAATTTGAGATGCTTAGGCAGTGGCAAATCAGTACCACCAAGCCAGAACAGAAGTCTGTAGGAGGAACTTGGAGACAAGTGGAGAAGAACTGCAACATTCTGACCACATCGCATGCTCCCTAGATTCCATAACGCCCCTTTTTTGGTACAACGGTCAAATCTGGGAAACCCCCGTCAGGAATAAAAGATGCAGTATGACCAAAGGAGGAAGAGTAACATAAATCAGATTACATGGTCACATACCCTAGATAATGCACAAAAGTCCACTGTTTCCAGATATTGTGGCCAAATAAGGAACAGAGCAGCCTAAAAGCAGATTTGACCACATCCTACCCTGGAGGTTGTGCGGGAACCACTATACAGACCCCACAGAACAGAAATCCTTAAGTATTTAGGGGGAACTGCTTTCTGGCTGTTTTGCTTCAGCTACACCCCAGATAAGGGGCTACTTGCTTCTCCAATTGAGAAAGCAGCTTGCTTCATTTTAGTCCAGTATCCAAACACTAACAAAACTGTGTGTGCTACTCTAACGTTTTCTACATTGAAGGATAGCCAGTCAAGTATCTCTCCTAAACGCTACAGCTCTAGACAGTGCTATATTAAACAAGCAGCGCTCAAAGTTTGAAGATCCCTATCTTGCCAGATAATTAAGCTTGACCCTCAAAGGATCAATCCCTGAAGTCAGCAATTATTGCTTATTGAGTTTTGTCTTCTGGCAGTAAGACTGCAAATTGTTCACCTTTTTCCCAGATGCAAGATGACTTTCAAACCAGGACAGCAGAAAGCTTCCTTTCTCACTTGCAAGGCAGGAATTTTGCTTTTCGTTTTAGCCCAAAATCAAGCAAAATGTTATACGCAGAAAGGAACCCTCATGCACTAGAAGGTTTAAGTCTAATTACTGAGCCAATATTTTGATTCAACTGCAGAGTGAACATTTTGATCTGTTTTTAATTTAAAAACAAGGAATACTTTATTCAGTGACTTGATTTTTCAGAAGGATATTATCACCTTCTAAATCTGATGGTCTTGCATGTTGTCCAAGTATAATCAGATATGTAAATACATACCCAAGTGACTCCCTCTTGAAGGTGGTCCTCTTGCTCCACTTCCGCCTCTTCCACCTCTAAGACCCCTGGGAGGACCTCTGCTTCTTGGAGGGGGTGGTGGCCCACGTCTACCACCACTTTCAAAGGATGGCTTGGTTGCTTGTTCCACTTTAATTGCTTTCCCATCTAATGACTAAAAAGAGAAGCTGTTTTACTCAGTGCTCAGTTATGCTGCTGTGTCTTAAATAAGCAACTGAGCTAGATGGATCATTGGTCTGACCCAGTAGAGCCATTCTTATGTTCAGCTTCACTGTTACTGGGCTTTTAAATGATAAATTAAGTAGGTTTGTAATTCTAGAACCGCTTTGAATCTTCAGCATGTCAGTATAAACAACTGGGAACGTACTCAGAAGGAATAAGTTATACAGGAAGGTCCCTTGCTCCTGTGGCACTTAATGGAAATCTGCAGCAATTTCAGAAATTAAAACTCTGGTATTTCTGTGGTGTTTAATTTAGAACAAACATCTGTTTTAAATAATATTTTCTATGTATGTACTACTCAGTTTTCAATAGGGCCATAGGATTTTTGTACCAAACTATAGTGGCATCAGAAGTTCCAGAGATGAAGCTTGAGGTTTGTCAGCTGGAGCCTTTTGCACATGGGAAGGCAGTTGGACACATTCACTTGATGTTCCTGCTACGATGATCAGCCATGAACTAAATTAAAGCTAGCATGAAAACTAAAGACAGTTTCAGAATTAACACTGAACTGGGAAGTTGATACCTTTGCACTACTGTATCAGGCTGCCTACTCAAAAAGGTGACGGTCAGTTTGTTTTCAAGGTTCTCAAACCACAAGGGATAGTAGTTTTTTTAAGGCAAGAGCTGATTCTAGATCTAGATTTAAAGGCACGGCTCTATAGAAATGGGTGCCTTGTGTGGCCATAATACAAGCTCAATGTTCAATATATTAAACAAGTAAATTCAAAGTTTTACAGCTGCTTTGTTACCAGCCTATTATATGCTGGGTTATCACAAGTTTTGGAATCAAAGAGTCAAGAGTCATTAAAGGATTTGAGCCGATCTACCAGGCCTGCATGCTCTGTGAAAGGTGTGTGTTATTTAGGTTTCTGCACATCTATTCTGCCCAGAACTCAAGAAAGGACAAAGTTAGGATTACTGCACTAAATGCAACATCTCATTAAAGAGAATCAAATCGATTATTTTAGTTCTCCCTTTCTGCAGTTAGTGATTAGGAGGCCATCATTCACCAGAAAAGAGGAGTCTGCAGCCCGTAGGTGGCGACACCCCTTTACCACCCACAGCTTTGAAGCGTTATAGAAATTAGTTCCCAATAGTGTATTACAAGCACTCTACCAGAGCATCTGTTGTGCAGAAGCCTGTAGTATTAAGTTACCCATGAGTCCAACTCAGTCTGTTGGATACAAGCTGGAGACAAATATTGGTAAACTGGGTTGTTTTAAGTTAGAACTACTATGACAAGACATCTTCAAAGCTCATGGAAAAGCTATCAGTTGTCATAAGATGAAATATTCTAGAAAGGGAGGCAAGTGTTTTGATTGGTTAGTTTCAATTGCATGAGGATACCATCACTTCTTGGACATAGCTTGTCTGAAGAGGTCACGAAGACAGCAGAAAGCCTGGAAGGAGCACGCTTCATCATGACCATTCTCCTCACCTTCTCCTGGCTCATTGTAGATTCCTGTCACTTTGGGGCCTTTGCTGTCCTGATACCCCTTTGACCATCTGACTTTTAGAAATTCTGAATACCTGGAATGCAAGCTTTAAGTGCCTGTTCTCACCTATTCTCTAATGTGTGGTTTTCTTTCCCCACTTTACTTCTTTCCTATCTTTTTGCTTTCTGTTCAATGAGAGCCTGGCTTACTCAGTCACGATAACACCACCTTCTGCAGCAGGTGCTGTGAACCTGTGACCAAAAAGGCCAGCTACAAATGCCTGGGACAGTCCAATGCTAATAAGTTTGCAAAGGTCTTAAGTGACTAATAGGATAACCTGCAGAGCCTGTGTTTTACCAGCAGCTGGAATGCAAGTGAAGAAAACAAGAATTAGTGACACAAGCTGCATTATTTTCATCTTTGCTTTTATTTTTCCTACCTATGAATAAGCTTGTTTGATTCTAAAAGAAAAATAATTTAATTCCAACAGCTCAAGAATCTAAATGAACAGTCTTTCTGGGACTAGATGGCTAATACAATCTTCAATGCCTTCTGAGAAAGCTCAAACAGGGGTCTACCCTATAAAAAGGAGACTACAGCTGAAAAACAAGAATTAAAAATAAAAGCCTTAATTTTAAAGCCTTAAAGTTAAAATGCTTTAATTATTTTCCTGTTTCCTTCTGTGTCCATAAAAGATCAGAAATATAAAATAGTGGTTACTACAACGGCAGCCAACTATAACTTGATGTAAAACCCCAAACCACCTTCAGCTTTTTAGTGTTGTAGCAGCAGACACTTATCCCAAGACAACATTATGAACACAGCACATCCAACAGTTAGACCATGTCTTAAGCTTAGATGTATAAACTCTTTGGGGGCAGCGATCACTTTACTAGTTTGTGCAGTGCCTAGAACAGGGACTTGGTCTCTAGATACTCTGCAAAAAATACTGATGTTCAGAGCTATGGTTATAAAAGCCATACAGGTGCTGACCCAAGAAACAACTACAGTTGCTGGTACTAGCTACATGGCAGCTAGGAATGGGCAATCAGTATAACCCTATAAAAGGTCGACTGGGAAGGTTCTAATTAAGTGAGGATTAGAGAATTACCCTTGATAACAGCCGTAAAGATTTCCAAAAAACAGTACCAAACTGTGCTATTAATGCCTAAAACCTTCAGGTAACACCATGCTTGCTAAAGCATAAGATGTCAGTAGATTAGTTTTGTGCATTGGCAGGAATTCAATAGACATGTTATTCCTCTTATACTGCTCACTGATAACTGTTTCTGTAGTCTGACTTTAACTTCAATTAGCCAAGATGGGCAGGGATGCAAAAACTGTAAATACTTTCATTAGCAGCAAGGTAACAGGTCCAGGTCCACTGTTTTCTAATAGAGAGGCTAGAAATGAACACTTGCTATCATAACACATGGCTGTCATACTGTCCTGACACTTTGTATTATGTGGCCCTTGATTGAACTGCAGGAATGATTTTCAAGTTCACTTGATGGCCTGCAACCAGACACTCTTATACAGTTTGGCGTTCCACATGTTTTATTGATCATGAACAGTCTACTTTCTCAGACCAAACTGAATGCATCTGCAATAGTTGGTACTAGAAAGACCTATTAGCCCACTGATAACTCTAGGACAGCCTTCAGTAAAATAATAAACAGTATACCTAAGTCACCTATATTTGGACTGTATGGCACTACCAACCACTGATGCAAGGATCTCCTCCGCAGGTAGGCAGAGGACATACTTAGAATCATAAAAATGTATGACTGGAAGTGTCCTTGAAAGGTCATGGAGATCATGTTAACTATAATTTCAGGAAAACTGCACTGTGAGCACCCACATTAAGACCATCTGGCAAATGCCTTCATTAGTAGAAAAGCCTTGGCTAGAAGAGCCTAGGATAGTTCCAGAGAAGGGTTTATCTGTAGTCATCACCATCTATGATGAAGCAAAGGTACTTTGTGAGCTAATTTGACTGCAGTGTAAAAGTATGCGCTTTATGCCTGAACCAGTCTCAGAGAGAAAAAATAAGGATAAAAGCTTGTGATACTACACGAAATTTGAACTCTGATGTAATTGTTCAGTTTCCTTAACTCCATTATGGGATAAAGACAGTCTTTTCAGAATGACGAAGCATCTATGAAGTAATTTCTTCTGTACTGCTTGAACATTTCTTTTAACACCCATCCTTAGAGAACTCGGTTTTATCCTGAATAGCAGGCCACGTGAGCGATCTCTGAAAACTTACAAGAAAGAAGCTAGGAGGCAGCACAGGATGGAATTAATCGCATATGGACCAAATAGCAGCCCAAACCCAGTGATCTGTGGTAATTTCACTCCACAAGCATGAGAATCACCCATCCCCAACAGAGAACAAAGCAAAGCTATCTTGACTCCCAGCAACTATCAAACTTGAGACTTATTAGAAGTGAGTGTACGAAGCAGAATAACTTGACCAATCTGAAGTGTTGTGCTCTCGGGAAGACTTGGACTTGAGATGATAGAACGAACCAAAAGCGCAGAACTCCCACGCTTCCTTTGGCTAGGAGGAGGTCAGCCAATAACCTACTACAGACCTGGTTTCATTTTTTCCCCAGAGGTCAGTCTTGCTGTATCCCAACAATCCTGTAGATGGTTTAAGCTGCTCTTCCCTATATAGAAAGTTTCTGCTGCTTTCCCACTTTACAAAACTATGGAACTGAAGAGGCCCCTTTATGGGAACAAGGTAAGGCTCTAAAGATGAAAACAAGGCTCTGGCTCATGGGAGCTCTGTCCTATAGAAAGTCTGGAGGAATGCATGTCTTTTTTCTGACCTAAGGTGTAGAGGAATAGCATTACAGAACACCGACGTTGGGATATCTTCCACAACGTTCAAATGACTAAAAAGATGAAGGATGTAGTGTTGTGGTTATATTGGTCCCAGGATATTAGAGACAAGTTGGGTGAGGTAGTGTCTCTCACCAACAGAAATTGGTCCAAGACATGTCTTACCTACACCGTTTCTCTCTCTCCCTCTTTTTTTTTTTTTAAATAAAAGAAAAGCACAGAAGATACCACTTTACCTTGATTTTCCTCTGGGATTGACCGTAATTGACTCAGAATGCGGTGGGTCCAAATTTAAGCAGATGCAGGTATTTAAGCTGTTCTGTGGCCCAGAAACTAAGCAAGCTACTATTAAAAAAATCTTACGTTTTTAAAGATTTCCCATGTAAGGACCTTTTACTCCATGCATCTGCAGTTTACCACAGGAAGAAGGAATCAAAGGCTATTGGAACACCCTTCAGAACATTACAGGCATTGAGAGGGTGCTCAAACAATCCCAAAGGCATCACTTTATAAAGGTTCTAGGAGTTCAGTGATGCAGGAGGTGCATTCTAAAATAGTATGCACAGATCTCCTCAAAGAAATACAATTAAACATTATATAAACAAGCCACTATTTTAGCTAATACACTGGGCATTTGTTCTAAAAGTTCCAAGTGTGGCCAATCTTTCACGGTAATATAGAAGACCTAAAATAAAAATAAGCAATAATTTTGTTTTAAGAGGAGTTTTAGATTAGTACTCTACACACATTGCCTAATGATCAAATCCTCTCAGCCACAAATCTCCAGTGCCTCAGCAGTTAAAGCGTAAATTATTCCAAGCCATTCTCGTTTAAACAGTATTTAAGGGGACTTTAGAATTGTGCTACATCATTCTCAGTATTACAGTAACCTGCATATTTAGAGGTAAAACCTGGAATAACAGCACCTTCAAGGAACTGTCTACAAGTCAGTAAAAGAGACTGACTTCCTTTTAAGTCACATGGTTGTGAACTTTGCCTCAGAAAGACCGCTCATCTCTGAAATGGTGGCACAAGTTGTTGTAACACTAAGTTGGGCATGAGCACCAAGAACCCACGTTCAAACAGTTTGACCGCAAGTCATGCTATAGCTAGCTTTTACTGTTTGTGTTGGATTCTCACTGTCAGACAACATAAGACAAGGATTAAGAGAGCTTTGCTGAAATTAAATGTTTTAACTAAGAACACTACCAGCACACTGATGTTCTGTTCGCAGGATTCCATAGATACTGTGCTTGATCTTAGCCAAAAGGCCAGATCGAGAGAATGTTTTCCCATATTAGCTCTTCAGACCTACTGAAACACTGCAAAATATAACACTTAATCACACTTTAAGATACGCACTAAAAACGTATCAAAATGATTGAGTATAATCCAAATAGTGAAGAATGCCAAACAACAACTAAAGAACTCTAGCTATAGAAGACAAGTAACATCAACAAAGGCATCCTCAACTGCCCCACCAATGTGTTAATTGATTTAGAGGGGACACCTCCAAGGAAAAAGTAAATTCAGTCCTGCTACATAGTTGTTCAGAGCTTAAGAGACTACAAAAAAGGAGGACTGATGCTGGTCAGCAACAGCAGACATTTCCCTACTTGTCTCTCAGGTCTTAATACAAGTCTAGTTTGTAAAGCACACTGCTATTAAGTTCAAATAATTAAGACTGACACTACACTGTAATAGTGATAGAATGAGCATGATTTATCAAACAGAGATCATACCTTTCCATTCATATCTCTGGCAGCATCCTTTGCATCTGCTGGGCTCTCAAATGTGACAAAAGCAAATCCTCTGGACTTGTTGGTTTCACGATCCTTCATCAAGAGAACTGTAAACAAACCTAAATGTTATTCTACTTTTCATAAGTCTCACAGCATAACCTACCCCTTACAATGTGCTCAGAACTTCTTAGAGGAATATGAAAGCAATATCACTTCAGCCGATCAATGCCATTAGATTCATCACAGCACAACTTTTAGTTAGTATCCATTTAGAAATTTTATTTTTACCTTCCACAATGCGCCCATATTTGCCAAATACAGCCTCAAGAGCTTTCTCATTTGTCTCTGTATTCAGTCCACCAATGAACAGTTTCCCAGGACGATCCGCTTCAACCATTTTGACCCTAGTAGGACCTATTAAACATAAGTTCCATTAGTGAGACACGATGGCATTAGATTTGAGAAGAAACTTTATTTCTCTTTTGTAAGAAGTTGTGAACGCCAGAAAGTATTTCAACTCACACCTTCCCTCTCCGTCCTCACCATATAAAAAAAAGAGTGACTTCTAACCAAGTCAGTTTGTTTTTCTCACTCTAAAGTTTCTGAGACCATCATTTGTATGAATGAATGAGATAGCTGGACACAGAACATAGTATCAAACTGCCCAGGGAGGTTGTGGAATCTCCATCTCTAGAGATATTTAAGAGTAGGTTAGATAAATGTCTATCAGGGATGGTCTAGACAGTATTTGGTCCTACCAGGAGGCTGGACTCCATGACCTCTCGAGGTCCCTTCCAGCCCTAGAATCCATGAATTTTACAAGGCAATATTCATAATTAGCACCCTAATAGTATTTCTTAACAGATGAACCTATATAATTTGAATCACCTAAAAGGAAGACAACACATGCTATAAAATACAGTGCTGGGATACAGAAACCTTGGGGGGGGGGGGACTAAAGAGACCTTAATAAGCCCCGCTCCAAGTACATGATGTAGGAATGACGGTTTATGGGCAGAAGGAGCAATTTTTAAATCCTATGCAAATAAAGCAAAACCCTTTACCAGCGGGAAAGATGCAGGGCCCTGCAGCTACGTTTAAAATGGTGCAACCCAATCTCAGAGTAATTCGCTTCAGGCCGGTTTCGGCCAGTCAGGTCTTAGCAGCAAACTCTGTTCAAGCCTAGTTTGGTACATTTTTCAACATGTTGCTAACAGGCCGCCCCGTCCACGGGTGCAAACCGCGACTGTAGCGCAGATGGGCCTCAGCAGCTATGGGAGGAATGTGCCAACGCTGCTTCCCCCCCCCCCGCCCCCCCAAACTCCAGTGGCGGGAAAACCAGAGCACCCCCCCCCCCCCCCGCCGGCTCAGCAGCCACAACGCGGCGCCGGGACGGGCGCTGCGGCCGGGGAGGCGAGAGCACGCGGGACCAGCTGCCAGCCACAAAGACGGAGGCGCGTGAGCCCCAGGCAAGGCGGAGGTGGGGGGAGGGGGAAGGAGCGTTAGACCCTCAACAGTCTCGCGACGCTACCACAAAATGGCGGCCAGGTTTGGCGGGCAGAATCTCCTACCGGAGAGGCGGGTCGCCTCAGCAGCGGAGCTGGAAATTACCAGACCACGTGTGTCTGCCCGGCATCAAGCCACCCTAAGCGCAACAAAGAACCGCGCTCCCCGCCCCCCCCCCACCCCACCAGGCCCACCCAGCGGAACCCGAAAATTGCCCTACACCTAAAATGGCGGCCACCGCTCCTCACGCTGTTGGACACCCCACCTCACCCGCGCGCGCACCCCGGGAATCCACCGACCACGCGGGCGCGGCGCCAAACCGCAGCCAGTGCCCGGCCACCCCGCTCCAGAGCGAAAGGAAGTTTAACTCCGCGACCGGACCCTGCTAAAAAAAAACCCCTTTCTTCCCTATCCCTTTGCCGTCCTCTTTCCCGCCCGCCCGCGCCCGCTCGCCTCCTCCGCTCCGTTCCCGCCTGCCCCGGCCGGCGCTCACCTCGCCTCCAGTTCCCGTCCTCGCAGACCGAGCTGCAACTGCGCAATGAGAGAGCGAACAAAGGCGCTGCGGGCCTTTATATAAGTGACGTCACCGCCTCGAACGCGACGGCGAGACCCGGATGCGGCCGCCAGCGGGGACGGGGCTTGTAAAAGGGGCCGAAGAGGCCCGAGTGGTTGTAGGCGCCAAGGAGCGTTCCTTTGTGTGAGGGGGCGCTTGCCTGCTCCGGGGGGCGAGACAGGGCCCTGGAGCCAGCCGTATAGTGCTGTGGGCCTCGCGCACGGACACAGCCCTCGCCTGCACTTGGGCATTAGATCGGCCTAGTGTCGACCCGATCCCTGCTGTGAATGCAGCGAAAAGGAGGGGAGGATTGCCGCGTAGGGGTGTGGATTACCTGCCGGGATGGGGACACCCCGTCTGGTGCTGTAGGAAACCCTGGCAGCCCAGCTGCCGCGGCTGTGTAGTGCAGATGCACCTGGACATGATGAGACGCTCACCCCGTTTCTGTGTTGCGTTTGTGCCGAGAGGGCACGGCTACACTAGAAACGCGATAGTTTATTCTTTATTGTGGAAAGACTTGTCCAACACTGCTTTGATGGAGAAAATAACGGTTAGAAGCAAGTGTGTGTAGTACGCCTAATGGAATTCTGTGCCAAAAAATTAAAAATTCTGCACACAATATTTTACAATTCTGGGAATTTATTTAAACTGCCATACAATGGATGGAGAACAGTAATGGGGAGCATTGGCAGAAATCCCCGATTCCCCCTTGTTTAATAATAATGTAGCTAGGTTTGAGCCTTTATTTCTAGTTATTAGTCAACAAATATATGTAGCCATACGCTCAGTATTACATCATAAGCAACTGAAGAGTAAGTGAGGGTGGGGTATCAAACTCACAGTTTATATTGGCTACTGACTATCTCCAGAAAGGTCAGTAGTAAACAGTTCCTAGAGCACATTTTGACAGGACATTTTTTGTCTGAAAGTTTAGACCAGTTCTAATCACTAAAGCACCGTAAGGATTTATAAGCCCATACTGTCATTTACAATATTCCTCCTTTACACCACTCTGACAGTGTAAAGGAGCCTTAAAAGTGTTACACCTGTTTTATGCTTTTGGGGAAATTCACTAAGAATGGGAACAATTCACTGACAACAATAGGAACAACTAAGCAGGCAGGCTGTTATATTATGTTGTGCCTGCCTCACGCCTGCCTCCAAACATCCCGCAGCCCTGCCCATGCATGCTGGTCATGCCACAATAGCGAGCCAGAGGGACAGAGTCTCTTTTGTTTGCTCGCATGCATGCCCAGCCCTGCCCCTCCTTCCCCAGCAGTGATTGATGTCTCCCCTGCACGCATGCACAGTCCCTCCATCCCCATGCTGATGTATATCTCCTCCAGCTGTTCTGGGCTGCGGAGGAGGTGCACTCCACACTCCTTGTGCGGAGCTTCTCGTGCAGCTTCCCTTTGATTCTCCTCAGAAATCATTTTTCTGCGGGGAAGCAAAGCAATCTGCGGACAACATGAATTCTGTGCCAATGCACATCGTTCCTCCAGTAGTAGTGTAGGTGAATACAGTAAACTTGTACCACACTAATGCTGTTATGATAACAGGGCTCATAGATGAATGCATTAGTACAACAATATTTTATGGATTACATTTGTATAGTGATAGATCTAACAATTGGCTGGTAAATGCATATTGGCTGTTTCAAAGATAGTAAGCTGAAAATTCCACAGCTTAAACTTCTCTGCATTTTGATACACAGGTACCAAATGATTTTCCCAGAGAGAACAGTATGTAGTACAAACCTATTTATAAAGTGTACATGTTTGGATAAAGCACTAGCTCTGCTATACAGTGCTTCTGCAGCAGTGGATGTCATAGCCTGATAATGTCTCTGTGAATAGATGAATGGATTAAATATATTTATATGACATTGTGCCAGAGAAGTAACTGTCATATGGGCAAGGAAGAACACAGTAGTTATGCCTATAAGTTTAAATTGCAAAGGTGGTAAAATGCTATGCATTGTTCCAGCATCTTTTAAAAACACACCAAAATACATATTCAATCCTACCTAAATTCAGAAGCAATTATTGCTTTTCTGTTTTTTTTTTTTAATATAAAGAGGGATAATATAATATAACCTGCCGACGTGGCTACTGCATATCCCCACACTTGCTGCAGCAAATTAATTTTTCAGTGCCTCCAGAACACTTAAACTGCACAAAATGCCAAAGAAAACAAAACAGTGACTAAATACAGTTACTGGAGAGTTGTAGCAAAATGTTGGAAAACTAGCACTGTGCCAATAATACAAGGATCTTTGTCATTGGGGAAGGAAATGAATCCAGAGTCATTGGATCCTAGAGGATATTTCAACACTAGAACTCCCCAATGTTAATTCTGTTAAAATCCTGAAGGAATACTGATCTGAGTGCTTTCAGGCCAAGGACAGATTAATCTATGCAGCAAAGCATGAGGGGAAGAGGGCATTTTTACTTACTATTCAGCTGAAGAACCCCTGCGCTTTCCCCCGCCTGCCGCCGGAGCTGGAGGGAGGAGCCTGCGAGCGGCGAAAAAACCGCTGCCGGGGCGCCTGCCTGCGGAAGCAAGCCCAGGAGGAGGTGAGCAGCCGGGGGCGAGGAGCTTCAGGACCCAGTTGGTGCTCTGCTGCTTTCCCCCCCTCACCTCCCCCACCCCGGCTTGCAGGGAGGCGACTCCAGCTGCGCAGGGAAGGTGAGTGAATTGGGCGGGCGAGCACACGGGGGTGGGGACTGGCGGGGAGCTGCCGTTGGGTGCTCAGCACCCACCAATTTTTCCCGGGGGAGGGGCGGGGATTTGGGGAAGGGGTGGGGCCAGGGTGGAGTGGGGCGGGGCCGGGGGGGTGGAGTTGGGGACGGGGGGGGGGGCACCCAGCGGCTCCGACAAAAGTCGGCGCCTATGGATGCAACCCCATGCTTTGGGTGTCCCTAGGCCTCTGACTGCCAGATTCTGGGACTGGATGATAGGGGATGGATCACTTGATGATTTCCCTGTTCTGTTCATTCCCTTTGAAGCCTCTGGTATTGGCCACTGTTGGAAGACAGGATAGTGGGCTAGATGGACCATTGGCCTGACCCTTTATGGCCATTCTCATGTTCAGTGATGATAAAACTGACTCATTAGTGGCCACTGAGTGTTCTCTTCAGTGAAGGCAATTTCTCTGGTGTATTTCAGCTTTCTCTTCACATCAGTTTTGACTGCAGCAAGAATGTTGAGTAACAGGGAGATCTATTTTCCTATTATCCTCATAATCCAAAATGGCTCAACTGTGTTTGCTCAAACCAATTGTGAGGGCACACTCCGTCGGCTGTCTTTTTGGCCTATATCCCCATTCAGGACATTTGTAGGGCTGCCACATGGTCTTCAATTCACACGTTCACCTCGCATTATGCGATCATCTCCCAGACCAGGGAGGACTCTGGGTTCAGCAGGGCCATATTCCGTCCAGAGAGTTTGTGAACTCCTACCCACCTTGAACAGATATAGCTTGGAATCACCTATTGTGGGATACAATTGAGCAATCACTCGAATCACATCCCGCCCTCCTTCCCCTCTGTTGGAGTTGTCCGGCAAGAAGGAAGTGAGGGTGGGGGAGAGTGCGCAGCATCCCTTAATACTGCACCATGGAGGCACCACTCCAGGGGTCGCTAGGGGCGTTCCGCTATGGGTACTGCTAGGGGAAAAACTTCCGACACCGGTGCACGTGGCGAGCACGCACACCTATTGTGGAATAGACATGAGCAACACATCTCGAAGAACACCAGTTACGGAAAAGGTAACTGTCTTTTTCATTTATTTACTTTGTCAAATGGGCTGCCAAAGGGATGATTCCCTTATTTCTGGGCTGTACTGCTAGTTATGCAATGTTCAAAGGTAGGGAATGTTCAAATGTAGTGGAGTCTAACTGCTGCTTTGGATTACAGGATGAGAGGCATTCTCTCTTCTAACCAGATTCCATGCTAGAGCTTTAAAGGGGATTGCCAACACCTCTGATTGTATCTGGAAGTAAACGGGAAATCATTGCAGAGACAAGCTCTGTTATGTTCATGCTGGTCACACTTGAAGAACACGGGGATGTTGAGTGAAATTAAAGGAAATATTTTTTTCACACAATGTATGGTCAAACTGGTTCTGCATCTGAACACTATGCAGAGGGAGCTGTTTAAAACATTGTCAGTGCGGCTGTGTGTGAAAGAGCAGATGATGTTGTTAATACAAAACTTTTTAAAGCTGGGATTTGCAGCATTGTCATCTGAGCCCTTTTTCTCTAGAAATTTAACTCCACTTACTATGCTTTTTTCTTTTTTTTCTTTGTGCATATGGCATACCAGTGTGTCTGTGATCAGAGATATCCTGCCCCCTGTACTAACGGGGAGGAGGGGGGCAATCCTGAAGTTATATAGGTCAAAAGCCTAATGGGGAGAAATTGTCTTGAGTAAATTGTACTCCATTTTGCTTATTTTGTTAGCATTGAATTAGTAAGAAAAAATTGTTTTGGTTTCATTCATTGCTTTACGTGTTATTGATTGTTTTTAGAAGGATAGTAGTGTTATGGCTGCAATTTTTGCTTTTGAAATTATTTACTGTTTTGTGTGTGAGTGAAGAATGTATGGCATGCTAACAGAGACCAGTACTGATGGGCCAGATGGTCGGGAGGGGAGTGGAGAAATCGAAAGGAATCACTTGGATGGCAGATTGAGGACCCTAACGCAAAGGCAACGCCCCAAGGGCAAGATAAAGAATGGAGCCAGAGGAACAAGATAAGAAACAGCTGCAGATACTCCCAGTAACAACCTGATTGGGAGCAACCTTGACTAACAGCTCTGGTGTGCCATAGACTTGTATGGGAACTTTTTACTATAAAAGAAGGGTGTATTGCCATGGGACTTTGAATTCGTTGTGCATCAACATTGGAGCTTCGAATGTGTTCGACAGAGGCCCAGCACCCTTCCCTCATGTGCCGTTTCAGCTGGCCACTGGAACTGACTGAGCAACACTAAGGACTGGTAACTATAAAATCCAGTATTAAGCTGAGGAATGGAAAGGGGGAAGCCAGGGGATGCTGCACTGTACAGAAGCTCTGAAGACGGGAGGGAGGTCTCATAGCTTCCAAATTTTCACTTCTTAGGCTGCTGTTAACTCCCGGGAATGGTGTTGCGCACACTCTGCTCTCCTGAGGGGCTGGTGAGGCCACTCTTCTGCGTTCTGCAGCCAGCCTAAGCTCCTTTGACAATCAGGCCAAATCTGCCTCTCCCCTCCTCCCCACTTTGTCAGGCAGTTGTGGCAACTTTTGCTGTGTGCCAGGAAGCAAGTGAAAAGAGCCTTGTTTATCCAAACCCCTCTTATGTGAACCTTCTGTTTGAAACTGGGTTATGATGCCTGACATATATTTTCTGTCGCCCATTTATCTGGATAAATTCCATGACCCCGGTCCTGCTCAGGCAAATGGGGTCTAGCGTACACCAGAAACAGGCACGGGAGGTTCAGACATACTCGACAATGGGGTTGAAACAGGCACGGGAGGTTCAGACATACTCGACAATGGGGTTGAAACAGGCACGGGAGGTTCAGACATCCTCGACAATGGGGTTGAAACAGGCACGGGAGGGTCAGACATACTCGCCAATGGGGTTGAAACAGGCACGGGAGGGTCAGACATACTCGCCAATGGGGTTGAAACAGGCAAGGGAGGTTCAGACGTACTCGGCAAAGGGGTCGAAGGGGTTCGATGTCAGGTCAGCCTCCTCTTACAGAAAGGACGAGTGCAGAGACACATCTCCGATTCCATGGAATATTTTGGAGTTGCCTCAGCTCCTGTGTCTTTGATCCCTGGGGAGTCATTCTTTTAATCCATCCTACCAGAGCCTGATCCTAGATCCACTACAATGAAGAGAGAGACTCCCATTGACTTTGGTGAGCTTTGATTCTGATCCTCACTGTGTTTTTATCCCAAATAAGAAAATTTCTTCTAGCTACTGACAATATTGTTTCCATTAACTTGGAACACGTTACTACTGAGACATGTAACAATCAGCTGCAACATAAACGCCAAGACTAGAGCCCAACTGCACTATATATCATTTACAAGATGGGGGGCGGGGAGATGACTGTATCCTGGAATACAATGACACTACAAAGACTTAGGAGGGTCAGTTGAATATAAGCTCCCTGTGTGATGCTAGCCCAGATGACTACCGCCATTCTTGAATGCACGAGGAGGTGAATAGCCAGTAGGCATAGAGAGGTGGCATTCTGCATATGACATCTGAGACACCATTACTGGATACTGTCCAGTTCTGGTGTCCACATTTGAGAAAGGATGTTGAAAAATTGGAAGGGGTTCAGAAGAGGGCTACACGAATGATTCAAGGTCTCAAAAACCTGCTTTACAGTAAGAGCCTTAAGAAGCTCAATGTGTTTAGTTTATCCAAGAGAAGGCAGACAAAGTATTCTGTGTATCCTGTGCCCAACCTGTTCATAGGGGTGCACTCCACATAAACCAGGAAGCAGTTTGAGTCAGTCACTAAGGGTTTCTTTGAGGTTTAGGGGAAACTGGGTTCAAATTCCTGCTCTGCCACAGGCTTCCTCTGTGTCCTTGGGCAAGTCTGTGCCTTGGTTTCCCATCTATAAAATGGGACTAATAGCACTTCCCCTCCCCCTAGAAGTGTATGAGGATAAATACATTGATGACTGGGAGGTGCTCAGATCCTACAGTCCTGGGGCCTATATAAATACCTAGATTAGATGGATGGACTTCAAATCATACATAATATCTATCTTCAACAAAACTGGTAGCCAGCAACAGGAGGCTCATTACTTTTAACTCTCTTCCTGTCCTGCAATTATTAACCATGTATATGGTGCAAGAGAAATGACTTGCTGTGCGCTTTTCCAAGCATCTTCGTTCGCTAAAATGCATGCAGCCTTCTTGAACATGGAAACGCTCTGTGCAGTTTGTCTCTTTCTTTTTTTAGAGGTCTTAGCAGGGGAGGGGAGAAAAAGGTCTTCAACATCACTGGATTTCAAATCAAATCAAAACTCATGACTTCCACAAACAGCAGTCAAACTCTCAGCTGTCCCTAGGTGGGGGAGTAGAGGTTTCCTAGGATTGTACACTATAGTGCAAGCGAATATGACATCATGTATTCCCTGTACACCACTGATCAGAGCCAAAGGACACTGCTGAGGTATTTTTCATAAATTTAAGATCTTTGTAGAATCTCTTAGAAACCTGAAATTGAAATTATTAAAAGTTGGCAGTAAGAGTCCATTTACATCATAGACACACTAGCCATTGCCGTAGAGTCTACTGCCATCTGCTGGATTCCCTCGGTCTCCCTCTTGTGTCACAAACACAGTGGTTTGTCTTCTATAAGAACATTGACATTTACAATACTTGTTGGAATGATACGAATCTATCCTAGATAAAAACAGTATTGGCCAGAAAGAAGATTAGAGGCTAGCAGAAATGCATGTGACATTCCGGTCCTAACATGATTCATAGTGAGCCCAACTTCTTATAAAAACCATGATCTAGAATGTGTTTTAAAATGTAGGCTGCTAGAAAAGCAATTAAAATCTTTGCTAATGACCTTACTAATTAATTAAGTACTGTTTCCCATTTTGTTTGAATTTCTTTATTAGTAACCCATACTATAGTCTGCACTGTCACTGTATTGTGAACATGGGCACTGCAGATCTTTAGCAACAGGAAGATGGCGGTGTATAGCAGCGATGCCATGATGTTAGTAGCCTGGCTTGGGGAACGATCAGATTACTGGTGTATTCTCTGTAATTTGAAGACTTTAAATCATAATTTGAGGACTTCAGTAACTCAGCCAAAGGTTAGGGGTCCATTTCAGGAGTGGGTGGGTGAGGTTCTGTGGCCTGCAATGTGCAGGAGGTCAGACTAGATGATCATGATAGTCTCATCTGGCCTTAAAGTATATAAGATTATTTTATATCTGATCATCTGAATTTAAGAAGGTAGGGACCTGAATGCATCCAACCTGAATGTCAGTACATAGTTTGATTCCAGTTCCTACGATAAAGTGGATTTTTACAAAGGGAGA